>OZ024834.1:44286619-45608250 GCA_964016985.1 Anodontia alba | reverse complement strand
CTTTAAAAAAATAGGAGGATTACTAACCCCGATAAACTTGTCACATTTTACAACGTACATGTAATTAACTTTTAGAGTAAACACATCTCTTATCCGGAATTCAGTAGTATAGGGTAAGGGTTTGGATCAGATTATTTGTGGAAAATTATAATTCATGGAAGTACAAGGTAAATTTGTACTAGTTGTTAGCATGCATTAAAGTGGATATTGCCTTTCTTTTAAGAAAAGAAATTTCATTTTAAGGTTAGCTCCACCAGCCACCTTTAAAATGCAATGCCATAGATAAATAAAACCTGGTAATTTTGGATAGATTATATATGCATCACTCAGGACTGTTGCCCATAACTTTTGAGGGTCCGGAACAAGGTTTTGTGGGTAAAAACTGCCAAAATGCAAGTCCGGGAAAACTCTGAAAAATATTTACCAGATACCACCCTTATTCAGAGTTCAGAAAAATAAGAAACAAATTTATCTCAATATCTGTCTCATCTAGACCAACAGTTAACATTTTGTGGATACCATATTTATCACAAGAATTCATGTCAAATTGTGGCATCTAATCAGAGTCTACACTGTTTACCACTCATCCAGGAGATTTTAGACACATTAACAGGTAGCAAAATGGAGTTGTTCAAATTTTAGGATGAGATGTCGAATCAACGTCGATGCAACGTCATGACGTTGCATCGATGTTGATATGATGTTAAACGTCATGTGTCCACCGGGAAGTTGTTGGAATATTTACGGTAAATATGTGTATAGTAGGCCATATTTCCATATGCATATACTAACCTCTTTCTTCTTGCGCTTGATTTCTTTTCTTTTCTGAGCTTCCTCCTTCACTTTAGTAAATCTGTGAACTTTTGCTCTATTCTTGAATTTCTCTTTGTCTTTTGGTTTCTTGCTGAAATGAAAATGAGCCATGCTATCTTTGACGCATATACGGACAGCTAAGTCACAGATCAGACTGTGCATCCAATGCAGTCTGATCGGAACCTTCTGTCTGCTTACTAAAATACTGGATACTGTAGAATACGGCCATCAACCATAGCTCCAGATAAGGTGCTTTTTTTTTTTCCAACTGAAAAGTAATGATATTTTTCTTATTTCTGCACAATAACATATATTGTGGGTACTCATTTGAAGCACCTCTTTGAGGCACTTCTAATGAGTACCTACAACATATGTTTTCATGAAGAAATAAGAAAAATATTATGCAGATACTCTCTCTTATCTGGAGCTATGCATCAATCAACGGTAAAGTTCCTAACTATAGGCTCATCAGCTTTTCCTGTTAAAAATTCACCCAAAAGGTCTAGGCCACAGGATGATGATTTGGTGTTTTATGTCCCTTTCAACGTTATTTAAGTCATACTGAGCCAACAGGAGGGTGATAATGAAAAGCTCAGTGCAATAAAGTGCTATACAGTCTTAACCCATTGTATACTGAATAGACTACCACACTATGTACTGGAAGAGTCCAATTTCAATTTTAGGTAGGTGAGGCTATGAGATTTAGATATTCCTAGAGAAAAATGGCTGAAGTATGTGCGTGCAGTGAAGATCCTGATCAGATGCCACATTCTGTGGCATCTGATCTGGGTCTGCATTGTTTGCCAAATACCCTTTTAGGGGTCTGCCGACTACAATGGAATAAGCTAAATTCTAGCAGAATTTGAACCTGGAAACTTGTAATTTTAGTTTTAAGAGCTGACCACTTGGCGACCCAGATGCTTTGCCAAGTGAAAGTCATTATTTTGTTATTTTTGCACCATAACTTACTTTGTGTGTACTCAATGGGATTATCTCAGTGAGGCAATTCTATATTCCATAGCTAAGCTGAGCAGCAAAAGAATGCCATTGCAGATACTCTTTGGGATACCCTCTAAATGACAATACCAATGGCTGCCACCAATGTATGCTTTGGTGTAAAAATTATTCTAAATTATTACCTTATCTGGATCAATGGAAAACAAGAAGTTTCAGTAAGCAGTGCTTAACAGATACCCAATGCAAGGGTGATGTCAGTTTGGATAACCACGCTTTTCCTGGGCAGACCTAGTCCTCTATATGGTGAATCAGTATTTGTGACTGCCCTTCTTGAATCACCAGAAGGGAGAGAATGATCATTGAAAATATTTCATGATCAATCACCATGAACAAATTACCAAGGGAAATAACTCTAATAAAGGAATTCACCATTTCCCCCCCCCCCCCCCCCCCTTTTTTTTTTTTTGTCCAATAGCAACATCTTATCAAAATCAACATTTAACAATTTTATGCAAAATAAGAAAAGATTCCTTAAATTATTTAGCAAGATAAGAAACATAAACTAAAACACCCTTTCAAGACTTACAAAGGAAAATAACTCTGTAAACGAATTAACCCATAGGTCTTTATTTTTGTCTTACAGCAACATCTCATCATTATCAACCTTTATGCAAAACTGAAAAGATTTTTGAAATTATTTAGCAAGATAAGATGCAGAAACTAATGCCTTTTCAAGAAACACAAAGGGAAATAATTCTAAAGGAATTAACCAAAATGCCTCTTCAAGACTTACAAATGGGAAATAACTCCAAAGGAATTAATCCCTAGGTCCTCATTTTGGTCTTACAGCAACACTTCATCAATATTAACATTTTATGCACCAATATGAAAAGACTACTTAAATCAATTAGCAAGATAAGAAGCAGAAACTAAAATGTCTTTTCAAGAATTACAAAGGGAAATAACTCTTAAGGGATTAAACCCTAGGCCTTTATTTTGTTTTACAACAACATCTTATCAATATCAACATTTATACAAAATACGAAAAGAGTCCTGAAATTTATTTAGCAAGATAAGATGCAGAAATCAAAACACCTTTTCAAGAATTATATAAAGGAAAATAACTCTTAAGGAATTAACCCCTGGGCCCTTATTTTTGTCTAACAGCAACACCTCATCAATATCAATGTTTTTCTCAAAATATGAAAAGATTCCTGAAATTATTTAGCAAGACCAGAAGCAGAAACTAAAATGCCTTTACAAGAATTACAAAGGAAAGTAAGTCTAAAGAAATTAAACCCTAGGCCCTTATTTTTGTCTAATACAATGTGAAAAGATTCCTAAACCAAATGTAACGGACAGGAGGACAACATGAAAAAAGTATACCTGGCCAAAAGCACAGTTTGCTGGGGGTATAACAAGTAAGCAACCAACAAACCAAAAGCAAACCAGTATGGACGTAAACCTTAAAGCACTTAGCAAAATTGTAGCAGATGACATTCTCAATTAATTTATCATTTTTGAGAGACCTTACTTTTTCTGAAAAGTATTGGTATATATAAACTGGGTAAAACGTTAAGCAGACAACTAAACGAGGGTATTTACCCAGCAAAAGGTGCTAATTTTCAACATGCATTGTACTACTCTGCAAAATTTTGAAAATTGGAAATGATAATAATAATAAATTAAAAAACAAAATGCATCTTTAACTCTTGTCATGCTGAATAAATTAAGCTACCACGCCCACTTCTAATTTTCAGCCAATCAGATTATTAGATCCAGATTTTTGCTATTAATTCAAATACTTAATGGCAAACAGTGCAGATCCAGATCAGTTGGCTTCTCTTCAGAAGCCAACTGATCTGGATCTACACTGTTTGCAAAGGTATGGTATATCAGGGTTCAGTAGGACAAGGGTTAATAGAGGATTATGCAATCAATAGCTAGTTGGGTTTTGGCCTTCTGGAAGCAGTGTGAAAACTGATTGTTCAAACTGACTACCCATGCAGTGCTACTAAACAGCCTGCTCAGACGTGACATTGATCTGAGTCTATGCTGTTCACAAAAGGTATTTTGATGGTTTTCTTACACCTCTCAGACTACTGTTTCTGGTTTTGGTTTACTGAATACAGCTTAAGTTATTTTAACTTTTTCTTACTTTTGCACCCAATCACATGCTCATTAATACCCACTGGCATTGCCTAACAGACAATTCCTGCGAAAACCACAACATATGTTGCCTCATTCAGTTCATTCTAATGTGTAGCCTTAATACATGTGTATGTTTTAGTGAACATAAATTTCTGAATATACTTTTTGTTTGACAATTTACCAGTACTGGTACTTTTTTTATTTTTCCCAGAAAACAGGACCTAACACATAGTTCCAAATAAGGCTTTTTTTTTTTTTTTTTCAACCAAATAGTTCTTATTTCCCCACATATGGAAACATAAGTTGTGGGCACTCATTAGAATTCCTCACTTACTTAAGAGCTATGGCAAATTTTCTCTTTAGAAAATTTGTATCAAAGTCCAAATCCCATTTTCTGGGAAACATATGAAAAATACTTCAAAATGTCTGCCAAATTGTACAGCATGTGAAGCATGAAACTACCAGTATGAAACATACAATTATGTACCAACTGTTTTTGTTATGTCTTTTTTATGAATTATGTCTGCATGAAGAAATACAAAAAATATCACACTTTTTGGTTGAAAAACATACAAACAACAACATCTTATCCATACATGCCATAAGTTGTGGACTAAAATCTGTGAGATAAGGCAAAATTTTAAGGAAGATTTGACAAAATTCTGTGAGATTTTCTTAAGCATCACTTTGGAGCTCCTCCAATATAGTCTTAAGTCTTTGTTCATGTAAGAAGCTTGTGAAAACTACAACAGTGTGTGATTTATGTTTATTTCTCCATAAAATCTGTTGTAAAATGGTCTGAAAATTTTGTGAGATTTGATTTTTTTATGGGAATTGCCTTCCAGGTTTGTTTGTGTTGAAGTTTTACGGCCCAGTCAACCCAATGGGGTCATGTCGAGCGCGGTCAGTTTACCTTACCACAGTTGAACCCGCGACTTCCAGGTGGACAGAATTCTGTGAGATTTTGTCTCACAGTGTGGGATATGGCATGTACGCTTATCTAGTCATGACTTATCATACAACCAGGGCTGTGGAAATACCATGACCAACTTGTCCAACTTGTCTCATTTCCCTGAGGACAAGTAAGAAATTTCAATTTACTTGTCTGAGACAAGGACTTCATAGCTCTAGCTTAGAAAAATCTCCAGGATATGATATATATTGTTTCTTATTTCACAAAGAAAACATGTTATGGTATGCATTAGAAGCCCCTCACTGAGGCACTTCTAATGAGTACCCACAAAATATGTTTTCTTTGAGAATTAAGAAAAATATCAATTTGCAGGCAAGTAAATATTTTTTGGAAAAGTGGATGTTGACCATTTACTTGTCTGTGGATAAGTAATAAACTGATAATTCCACAACCCCGATTCAACCTTTCTTTCTCTGGAGATCTAGTTTCCTCATCACTGCTGTAAGTTATGGTGCTCCTTTGTCCGTTCTTTCTTCTTTCTTTCTTCAGTGTCTTGAGATACTCGTACTGAATTTTCTTCTTTCTCTTATCAGCAAAACCTTGCCCTTAAATATACAAATATAGAAGAACCTTAGAGTCTAGGTATGCGTTACAGTTCATGAGTTCATGTCGTCTTATGGTGCTTTACATTTGTGTGAAGTTAGGTAGGTTTTCAATATCATGAACGGTATCAGAGTAATGGAGTGGACACAAGTACATGGTAGAAATTGCTATATTCAATAACTTCAAAAGTAGGCACACCAAAGTTATGGTTTATATGTTCTGCACATTGTCTAATGGTGCCTCACATTGGTGTGAAGTTTCATGAAAGTATCTCAAACATTATCAGAGCTATGGAGCAGACACAAAATTATGAAGCACTGATGGAGAGACGCACGGACACTCAAAACTTCAGAGGCTGTAACATAATACCTTGCCAACCTCAACACAAACAAACAATGAATTGACCGCTAAATTTGTCTTACTACCAGCAATAAATGGGTATAAAATTAAAGGGCAGTATATGAAGAGGTCAACATTTCGGACAATCTATCAGAGATGGGTCCATTTTTTCAAGGGCCAGGTATATGAATGTATATGAATGGGGTAGGTTTTCAATTTCTGGCTTACACACCCGTCATATCACAGGTCCTAGTTTATGAATGTCAATAGACCCATCACACAAATTCTGATTCTGGTAAAGTGCAGCTGTCTTTGGGGCGAGTTGTCCTGCACTCATTTGAAGTATTCACCTTTCTGTAATTTTGGATAGCATGAAAGTGTACAATACTAAATTGAAGATTGTGATCACTATGAAGATAATTAGTCAAAGTTTACGGACAGTATGTGTGAATTCTCAACACAGAAAAGGTCAAAAGGCTACAACAACAACAATGAAAGCGTTGTTAACCAAATAATTACCTTCTGTTTTATTCCCAATAAACTTTTTAAATTTTTCAGCCCGTTTACTTCGGTTAAGTGATTTTAAGTACACGGGATTACGCGTTATTTGCGTTTTTGTGTACTCTGCATTTTCGGCCATTTTCAGAGGTGGCGAATGTATTATGGTTTATACTGGTTTTCTGGGGTCTGGTATAGCCTAAATCACTGATCTGTGACACTAGTATGTGACTGTCCTTTCGACATCACTCGGAAAGACGTTTGTTTTTTTGTTTTTTGTTTTTTTGCTTTTCGTTTTATTTTAAATAAAATATTTTGTACTGATTGACCATATCTTATCAAAAACCATTTGTCTTTTCTGTTTCTGTGTTTTATTCTCAAATATTTACCCTAAAATAAAATTTACAGCCAATAATTGGTCTGACCTATGCAATTTCTATAGTAAAGTTTTTTTTTTTTTTTTTTTTTTTTTTTTTTTGTTTTTTTTTTAATTTTTGTCTAAGAAAATATTTTTTACTTTTCTTTGCTGATTTTGAATTATTGATGTTTCACCCAATATTGTGAAACTTTCAGAAAAATTGAATAGGCAGATCTTGTTGAAAATTTACCTTTTTAGTGTTAGTATCCGCTTTACATATTAAACCATTTATGCCGAATGGAATCTTCTATCTTTTCTCATTGGATCGATCCATTTAAAAAATAAGGAGAATCTGGTTAGGTTTTACAATTACCATTTTTATAGAAATTCCTGTATTTAATGCAAACAGTGTAGACCATGATCAGACGCCGCATTCTGATCTGGGTCTACATTGTTTGTTAATGGCCCTTTTATGGGGACGCCATGCTAGGTAGACTTGCCCAAGTCTGTTCATTGATTTATATATTAAAAAGATCTTTATCTGATGTTACTGAAATGAACACATTCGGAGATAAAAACTAAAGGGACTGTTTCTATACTTTGCCATTAAAAAGACATTTCCAATAACAAGGAGGGCCAATACAAATGCAGGGACTACATGCTAGGTACTCTTGAGTAAATGTGTAAATGTTCCTTATAATTATGCCTCTTCTACCTACTGTCTTTCAAAGATGATTAAATAAAAATTAGGAGACGTTACACTACCTAAATAGCTAGTAAATTTTATTTAATTAATGTACATTGGGCGAAACGACTGGGAGGTGGGGCGGGGGGGGGGGGTGACCAGGGGTGAAACGTCTAGAGGAGGAAGTGGTTTCGGGGCGAAACGACTCGGAACCAACTGATGGCATTGTGCAACGAGAAAAAAAAATCACCCCAAAATTTCTCTAAGCTCCATGAAAATACAAAAAATACCACAGATTTTTTTTCTAAAAAAAAAAAGGTAAATGATGAATGTTCATCTTTAACGGTTTTTTTGTATTCTATAAGTGATTTTGTGCATATCCTTCCCAAACCAGTCTAGCATTCGGATGCGTTTTGCAATAATCGGGTTAATGACGTCAAAGAAATTATCCTGTTACAAAGAATTTGTAATTTTTTAAATATTTTTCATAGATAAACACATTTATTTTAAAGCAGCTAAACAATTGTTTTGTTAAGAACATTCCCGATTTTACAAGGAATCATCTGTACGTAGTGTAAATATAATAATCTGTTCTGTTGATAAGATTTTTGTGTTGACGCAGGTCTTCCCCGAACATGACCTGGTGGCCAGTGCTGGCTGCATATGAATCTGAATTGGTTACAATGACACGTCAAGTGATGTATGAAAAGGAGTCATATAATCTTAACCAGACCTTATTTTTTTTGTCCATAACCTGACAGAGATTTAAGTAATACCACTGAAAAGTGCCATCCTAAGCAGGCCACTATGCCCTTCATAATGGCATTCCTTCTACACTACAGATCCTAGTAAGGTGGTAATGCCCAAAGTTCCATCAGATAATAGTTTATTTGCAGCTGTTGTGCTACCAAATAGTGCCTTAGCTTAGGTACAAAGTGATAGTGTGTCAATCTGGGGAACAAAGAATCCTCTGTCAGTCTGGGGAACAAAGAATCCTCATACAATGGGATGACATGAAGTATAACCTAATGGCTGAGGACCCCACCTCCTTCAGGTCAAAGAACCCTACTTCAATTCCAAATAGTTACTTGCAGACCTTCATCCTGCATCCAGGGTATGCTAAGAACTCCGTGTTACATACCAAACTTTGTGACTCAAGACATATGATTCTGGGTATATTAACATATTTCTTTCACACTAAATTCTATGACTACTAGTAGGGGCACAGTAGTTAGAATACTGACTACTCATGCTAGAGGTCCCAGGTTTGGTCCCTTGAGGGCCCTTATGCAGGGAGATACCTCGTGTAAATTTTAAAGATCCCACTACCAAGACAAAATAATTTAAATTGTTTTTTAGTGGTACATCCTGCAAATTCACCACCTTGTAGACAATGATAGTTATGACTCTGACAGTAAATGTTGAAACAAAGAAAGAACTGGATTGCAGCCATATACCATAACAATATCTCCAAATTGAGTGGGTATCCAGATATTAGAAGCATCTAGGCAAGGCGCTTCTACTAAGTATCCATAATGTGTGTTTTCATGGAGAGATGGTATCAAACATTCTGGTTAAAAAAAAGGGATATTATTTGGAGATATGGTTGTGGCTCAAACGTTTATCATTTTTGTCAGAAAAAATCTGACCAGGACATGCAGGAGATACAGAAAAGAGTCTTCTGGTTAGATCCTAAGATGTTGTCTGTTTTTGCAGAAAGAAGAATCATACACAGATATAGGAATTAGTTTATCTCCACAATAGTGAACTTCTTGTACTTAGAGTCCTGAATGTCTGAAGATGAATGGATTTTTGTAAAATTTGAAAGAGAGTGAGTGACAAGTAATGCTTGAACATGGAGATATTATTCATAGCTCCAGAAAAGGCAATTTTTACAACCAAAAAAAGTAATTTTTAGTATTGACATTTTTCCATTTATAAATGAAAAACATTCATTGGGTACTCGTTAGCATTGCCTTGGTAAGTTCCCACAATATATGTTTCCGTAAACACAAAATAAATTTACCTGGATTAGGGCTATCATTTTTAAATGTGTAACCAGGAGCGTTTAATGTCTTTCTAGTAAATCTTTACAAAACTGACTTGCCGTTTACACGAACACATGACTTAGGCACGATCAAACAAATGGCATCATTAAAATTTTACATCCTGATTATCATCACTTCCTTTGTTCTTGCACTCTTACACTATCCTTAATATTTCTGATCCCCCCTTTTGCAGGATTTTACTGTTGTTAACTGTCAAGGCAAGAATGAAGTTTCCTACTCGGAGAGCACCGGAACAATATTTTTGTCAAAACAAAAACTGAACGTTTTTTTTTTTTTTACCGAATTGAAATGAAGTACAGTCGACTCTCGTTATCTCCAACTTCACGGGACCTGATAAAAATGTTCGAGTTATCAGTAGTTCGAGACAACCAAATTGTGACGTCATAGGTATGACGACTGTTCGCCTCTCTGTTCGCCAAAACGTGCTTGGAAGGCACATGTATATGGCAATTTAAATAATTCACGCATACTTCAGTTTGCATTGTTACTGTTTGTTTTAGGAGATGCAATGGTTTTCTTGAAATAATATCGTCAATAAATGTTAATAATAATAAATTTCAAACATCTCTTGTTGTCTTTTAATACTCCTGCAAATTTGGATTTCCATATGAGCTATAAATAAATTACTGGTTTCCGGGTTGTGTTAGTTATACGTTATGAACTGGTTTGGATTAGCTCCCTTCGCATAGACGACTCGATAAAGAGTTGACTGGTTTCCGCTTTTGCATAAAACGCTTACAATGTTAAGCGGCAGCTGTAAGCTAGATTGGATTATCTCCCCTGGCATAAACGAACCCTCTCAGTGCGGCAAACTGTAGATCCTGCAGAGAAAGCTCGTTATGAACCGTCTCATCTGGACCTACACTGTTTGTGCAGGTATCCGTACCAGTCTACAGGGTCGGAAGGGTTAACATCAGTACCCACGTGTGATTCGTCTATTTGAGGCCGTGCACGACAACTCCTATTAGAACTTGAGACTGTGTGACTATCAAAGACTCGGATCAGCCTGCACGCCCACGAATTTTCCATTATACGCATGAGCTTTATCTGGGCTTACCAAAGAGCACCGCCTGACCAAAGAGTAACAAGCGAAGATTCAGACTTAGCTAGCCTGATCAATACAGGCTGATCTGAGTCGGAACCTGTCGCTCAATGACTTTTCTTGAAGACGCTATATCATTCAGACGGACAGTGCTCAATAGTGAAGAGCATATCTGAACAATAAATTAAAGAAACTTCGTTGATTAATCTTCCATAACACTATTCTGGGCCGCTTTTAATCTTACAAATCAATGACACGAGACGGTGTTGAGCGCCGCGTGTCAAACCCGCCTCGACACGCACGTGATTTCATAATTACAGATTTTAGACATTGTTTGTGTTGTTTGTAATTACCTGGACAAAGGGGTAAATTAAAATATTGATTTATTTATCAATGGCCTATTATGATTTTCATTAACTGAGAGACCGGCGGCGCTGCATCCTACTTTTTTTTTCCTTCGTCATGGTCCGAGTTCGAGATACGCGGTAGTAAAAACTGTGAAAAATATATTCAGGGTCTGAAAATGATGGACGAGATAGCCGAAGTGTCGACATAAAAGAAGTTCGACATACGCGAAGCTGAAATACAATAAATACATAGGGAAAATAATCGGGACTTAGAAATCAGTTCGACATAAGTGATAGGATCGAGATAAGAGGGGTCGAGATAACGAGAGTCAACTGTATTTAAAGGCATTGTTTGGATGCAAAATTCAGTGTTTTATATCATTCTATTCCTTCTATCCGCACTTCGATTCTGCAAATTCTGCGATCACGAAATGTTGTTTCTGAGACATCCCCTCAATATTTGCTCCAGTCAGAAATGGGTAAATCCAATACACAGTACAGCCGCATGTTCAAAGTAATTGGCAATTACACAGCTGGCTGTGTAATGTTTTAGTATTACCAATGACTGACTACTACGGCATGTGGGCAGAAACATATCTTCCCATGATGGAAATTTATCAAAATAAGTACATTATAAATAGTTAGCATTAAATAATGCTGGTTCACTCTTCTTTTCTTATTGTAAAATGATTTCAAAACTTTCGGGTACAAGGAATTGTTTTAGTGTATGACCTTCAGTGTAATCATATACAGATTCTTGTAAATGTGACAGCCCTAACCTGGATACTATCTTTTTTAGACTATATGTGTAGTTTATCTCCTGTAAAAAACATCATGAATGATGAAACAGTTTTTTGTACTTTTTTGAAGGAGAGTGAGTGAATGATGTGTCACCAGTGCTTAAATATGGAGATTCTGTTGTGTGATTGCTGAATGAGACTGGGTTATAGAAATAGCTTATTTGCAAAGTTGTATGATAACTTACACATAGTGACCTGGGTATTCAGTGGAATAGTTCACAGGCAAGTTTGTAACACTGGATAAGGCTTTTGTTTTGTTTTTTTCAACCGAAAAACATGTTGTTAGAAGTGCCTTGCAGAGACACTTCTAATGAATACCCACATGTTTTCTAAAAGAGCTAAGAAAATATTGTGTGGATGGATATACATGTACATTGTACTTAGTCCTTAAAAACATCATGCTTTGGAATCTCATTACAGCCAATCCACCTACATGTAGCCAGACAAATGCATGTATTGTTCTTATGCATGCATCTCTACACAGTACAAAACATGTTATGGGTACAATAGCTTCAGATAAGAGGAGCATATAGATAAATATTTCTCTTGTTTCTCCACAGAAACATGGGTATTCATTAGAAGGGCCTCAGCAAGGTGCTTCTAATAAGTGCCCACAACATATGTTTTCGACTTTTTGTGGAGAAACAAGATATATCAATAATTTTTTTTTGCTGAAAATTATACCTTGTGTAGAGCTATCTATTTATATGTACCTGTAATGTGATTCCATAATGTGTCCTGCAAAACATCATTCTACATATATTGTGAATTCTGGTAAACATAGTAATTTCTTCTTGGAAGTTGCTTTTTGACCCAGGGCATTAAACAGTCAAATAAACTGCACCATATCATATTCACTTGAAATATACCAGTGCTCCAGCTAGCCCTATATGGAGGGGCTGGCCGCCCCTCTTGCCCTCTCCTGCTGACCCTCTGCCCTTTTTATGCTGCACTCTGTCTGATTTCAACTCCAGACATAAACCCTACATTTTGGTGAAAATTTCGTGAAAATCGGACCAAAATTAAAAAAAGTTATCAATGTTTAAGATCAGTTTTATATGTACTCTATTTTTGAGGTATTTATTGTGGAATGGGATTATATTTTGTAACATGTCTTGATAGTAAGCATTCTTGTATGACCGTGCAAAAAGTGCCCTACCCGACACCCCTCTGCCCTAAAATCCTAGCTGGAGCACTGTATATGGATATCTTCACATCAATTTCATTTGTAACTCCTTACTGTGCTTATCCTAAAAGTTAAAGTATATCTGACATACATAGGTCTAGATAAGGGAGGGTATCCGGTAAAAAACATGAAAACATATGTTGTGGTACTCATTAGAAGTGCCTCACCGAGGCACATTAGGGTGAGGCACTGCTAATGAGTACCCACAACATATGTTTTCGTGGAGAAATAAGAAAAATATCAAAACTTTTGGATTGAAAAAAGCGCCTTAACTAGTGCTATGTGACTACATACATGTTGATGTGTCAAAAACACTGCTGGATGAGTGGCAAACAATGTATGCCCTGGTCAGATCCTGCATACAGTCAGTTGTCTGATCCAGTACTTAGGAATGTTACAGTGTTAGAAATATTTATGAAAGAAATACTTGATGAAATTTTGGAATTATAATGGATTATGTAGAAAAGTTAATGATTGTGTAGAAAAATAAAACAAAAATATACCTAGGTTGAAAAGTTACTTGAAATGCTATCTAGTGTGGGTGATACCGGGGTATGCATAAATTAATTATGAAAGCGTTCAGAGTTAGGGACACTTGTGTTTTGTCTCAGAAGTAAGAGAGGATGAATTATGCTTTATGAAGAAGATTTATCATAGCACCAGATGGGGGTACCAGGTAAATATTTTTTTTTATTTCTCCATGAAAATATATGTTATGGGTACTGACCAGCAGTGTCTCTTTGAGGCATTTTTAATGAGTACCATAACATGTTTTCTTGGAGAAATAAGCAAAATATCAAAATTTTTGGTTGAAAAAAAAAAAAAACCTTTACAGGAGCTATGTCAATTTCTGTTAAGTAAGGGAGATGTCTGTCAGGTGCGCAGGTGACTGGTGCTTTGTACGTGAGACGGGTTTTCAGGACCTGTGGAGTTATTAGATTTGGTTACTTCTCCATGGTCAAGTGATGAAATTGGGCACCCCAGTACTCCAAGCTGTTTTGCTCAGTTACCTGAAAGATTAACGCTAGTCCTGCTGAACCAGGATATGCCCTGCCTTTGCAAACAGAAAGAACAGAAGAAGCCAACTGATCTGGATCTGCACTGTTTGTTGTCAAGTATTTGAATTTGTATGAACAACTTGGATCGAGTAATCTGACTGGCTGAAAATTAGAAGTGGGCGTGGCATCTTGATTTTTTCAGCATGGCAAGGGTTAAAAGACATAATTTAATTAGCTCCAGATTAGAAGGGTTATCCTGAAAAAAAAAAAATTCTTATTCACCAAACAGTATTTTGTAGGTACTCATTAGAAGTGCCTCTCCAATGCACTTCGAATGAGTATCATATTTTCGTGGAATAATAAGAAAAATATAATTCCTTTTTGGATGAAAAAAAAAAACACCATATCTAGAGCTATGAATTTAGTGTGTAATAAGCTTAAAATCTTTCTAGCTCATAGTACGTGTATAGCTGTCATTAGCAATACTTTAACCAAAACAAACAGTTTTGAAACTTGAAAGTGTACTTGATTGTTGCAGCAGAATTACTTATAATTTGACAAGTAAGCAGAGATTTTCGTTTGTCTGCGCTGATTTTTGATAAATTTGACTTGTCAGACAGACTGTTTTTCTCAACCAGCCCTGCTTTTGCCTAGGAAAATTGATTTTGTGCATAGCAACAGATAAGGTGCTTTTTTCATCCGAAAAATGCTGATATCTTTCTTATTTCTCAACAAAAACACATGTTGTGGGTACTCATTAGAAGCGCCTCGCTGAGGCGCTTCTAATGAGTACCCACAACATATGTTTTCGTCGAGAAATAAGAAAAATATTATGTGGATACCCCCTCTTATCTGTAGCTATGTTTGTGTTTATTGGAGATTTGTAACTTTATTTATGCATGGTGAGAGAGATTTCTGCTTGGTGAAGAAACTTATTATTATTTCTTTTTTTGTGTGTGAAAAATGGCTTGCTTGCAAAACTGTTTAAAATTAGCTTTGCCCTTCCGCTGATTCAAGAAGGGCAAGTTGTCATTTTCTGGCAAAAAAATGTGCATAATACTATTTAATCGCTTGGAGGACTAAGCCTACCCAGTAAAAGTGTGGTTAGGCAAACTGACAATAATCGGCATGAACCAGTGGGTTGATTGGGTCGTAAAACCTCAACACAAACAAACAAAATCAGCTTTGACGTTGAGCAGGTCATTGTTTACTATGGTAAAAAAAAGTTTGATATAAAATTAGAAACTGTATAGATGTGTTGGATGTAGTTTCAAATTGTTCTGAGCTATAAATAAGTTCCAGATAAGGCACTTTTATTCAAACATTTTCCTTAATTTCTCCAGGAAAACATGTTGTGGGTACTCATTAGATTGCCGGCCTCGGTGGCTCAGTTGGATGCGCCGTCCGACTGGAGACCAGGAGGTCGCGGATTCAACCCCCGCCGAGGTCGGCAACATTCTTTCGTGGAGATTGATCGTGAAATATTTTCTACGGTCATTGCAGCGGAGTCATGCTCTCCCTTCCGCTGATTCAAGAAGGGCATTTTTCAGTTTCTGGCGAAAGAATGTGCACAATACTGGTTAACCGCTTAGAGGACTAAGCCTGCCCAGTGAATGTGTGGTTAGGTAAACTGACTGCGCTCGACATGACCCCATTGGGTTGACTGGGCAGTAAAACCTCAACACAAACAAATACTCATTAGAAGTGCCTCACCGAGGCACTTCTAATGAGTATCTACAACATATGTTTTCCTGGAGAAATCTGACAATATTTGTCTGGATATTACCATTGTCTAGAGCTATGATATATAAGATTTGCATGATCAGTAAGATAAATGTCCTAAAATTTCAAGCACTTTATTCCATGCTTTTTTCTTTTCTTTTTTGCCTAAATTTTGTTTTTTTACGTAGGTCTTTCTTAAAATACTTAGTGTGCAATGACAAAAGGTGTAGACCCTGATCAGACTGATCTGGATCTGCATTGATTGCATATGCCATTTTGTCAGACACTTTTGTGTACAAAATTTTAGGACATTTACCGTAGTCATTTGATAAAGTCAGGGCTGGAAAATTCTACTAGTCCCATCACATAGTTCACTCGTGATGCAAGACAAGTCACAGTAGTGCGAGAGCTTACTCTAAATATTTGGACACCTTAACTTTTTACAATACTTGTCCCAAGGTTTGAACTGGATCACTTCACTACCTGTTGATATGTCAGAAAACTTCTGGATGAGTGCCCAGCAGTGAAGATCCTGACCAGATGGGATAGTGTGCAGCATCTGATCTGGGTCTATGCAATTTGCTTTGGTACTATGTCCAAAAACTTCAAAAGACTAAGAAAAACTAAGAAAAGCAATGTGATTTACCGTACTAGCATGCATTTTCAAGACAATATATATGCCCCCACCCATCATAATCAAGAGGTGATGTTAACCCTTGTCCTGCTGAACCCTGATATGCCCTACCTTTGCAGACAGTGTAGATCCAGATCAGTTGGCTCCTGAAAAAAAAAACTGATCAGGATCTGCACTGTTTGTCATTCAGTATGTGAATTTATATCAACAATCTGGATTAAGTAGTCTGATTGGCTGTCAGTTAGAAATGGGTGTGTCATCTTGCTTTATTCAGCATGACAAGGTTTAAGCTTTATCTCATACTCCTTTGAGATTTCTAGGCATCATATTCAGTATTTTGTTGATTTTTAACATTATACAAAATTGCATTTGAACCTGTTAATTTAAAAAACTACATAAGTAATTTCGGTTTTGTGTAGTGTAGCTACTGTTTCAGATTTTTGACAAAGATTGTATCAGCCTTGAATTTATTTTTATCTAATGTAATTTGTATCTATGCTGCAGGTGACAATTATGAGATGTTCAGACCCTGTTTGCAGGGAAATACAGAAAACATAAGTATTTTAGATGTCTTCTAATTTTCACTTGTAACAGACACACAGGTCATATCTCATACCCTTTTAACCACTGCCACTGTATGGGTGAAGTCAGCAGATGAACTCATGCTTTTTTTTTTTTTTTCTTATTTTTTCCTGAAAGTAAGCTTTGACATTTCATGCAATTTGTCTCCTAAAGAGACAGTTTGCATAAAATGTCAAAGTCTATTTTCTGGGAAGAATAAGAAAAGTACCTCAAAACGTCTGCTGAAATTTTTACCTATCATGATAAGTGTTAAATGTAGAATGTCAAACTCGAACCTGATTTTTTTTTTTTTTTTTTATGTTGTCTGTTAATATTTTGGTTTACAGCATAGGAGGTAAAAAAATGTGCTAAACATTGGTTTATTCTGGGATATGGCTTTTGTGTTGTGCTATGTAATGTCTTTATGTTACTTTTATCCTTTTATTTAGCTGATCTTACATGAGACATGCTCATTCTGTCATTCACTCACAATTGTAATACTGATTGAAGAAATCTGTTACGGTAATTTTTGTGATATGAAACATACATTATTTTCTATATAAGATAAATTAATTGTTCTGAAATACAATGTACCATATACATGTACCAGCTTTCGGACATAATGGTATATGCAATCAGTGCAGACTCATACCAATTTTTCTAACATAATGTCCTGCAAATTGTGCAGACCAAGATCAGACTAAGGAGCAGTCTGACCAAGGGCAATCTTTTTGATGTTTATCTACATAGTTTGCTTTTCCAGCAAATATTTTCTGAAAAAGGTGTATGAAAATATAGGGAAAAAATAGTAATTAATTACAGAATCTTTGAGTGGATTGGAATGGCCATCCTCTGTAAGGTCTGTTGTCGATTTGTGTTAAAAATAAAAAAATACAAATATAAATAAATAAAAAAAAAAAAAGAAATAAAAAAAAATAAAGAAGAAGAAAAAAAAGAAAAGAAAAAAATATTTAAAAAAAAAAAGAGAGAGAGAAAAGAAAAAATATGTATTAAAACAGAAATAATTGTAGTATTAATTAGAATTGTTACTTAGTTAAGAAGAAGAGTGGACCAGAAGCAAGCTGCCTGTGTAGATGCTTTCCAGCTGTACATGCAGAGGATGTTGAAAAACAGCTACTGAAAAATCAACAGTCAGTTTTAGGTAAGTTTTGGCAGGGTATTATTGTTTCATGTTTTATTTAGATGAGCAGTTTGTCAGGACTTAAATACCCATCTGAGGCATGGCTTTTACCTTGAGAGCTCTCTGGACATGACATATCAAAATCACATCCACTAGTCGGGTGAATGTCATCAAAAAGATTTTTGGGTAATTATTTTCTCTATATATTCTATACAATTTCTAGGCTAGCAAAATTTTTACTTGGTTCCAGGCAGTTTGGCAATGGTTGATGGGCTCTAAATGCCCTTCTAGAGCCTAACTTTTACCTTTCGAACTCGCGACTAAATCAAAATCAAAGGAGACCATTCATGTACAGCTGAGATGAAATGGCATATACTGGTTTTGAGAGAAAGACTTAAAATTGAGTAAATTTCATCTGTAATTTTCATAGCAGTGTCAGAATGAATAATTTGATGTATGAAATGTACAGTGATTTACAGTTGACTCTCGTTATCTCGACCTCGCTTATCTCGAATAACCGCATATCTCGAAGTGAAAATCTGGTCCCTGCCTTAACATGAAAATCTAACAACATGTAAAAAATATTGTGGAAAAGAGGAGAAATTGCTCCAATTTCTCCTCTTTTCCACAATATTTTTAATATATCTCTAACTTAAGAGTCCAATTACACATATATTTGTTAAATGTGGTTAATCGAATTAGTTTTTCCTCAATTCTGCAAATCTGATATGTCGAAGTACGGATATCTCGAACTATTTCAGAGAATCCCGTGGAATTCGAGATAACGAGAGTCGACTGTATTTACAATTTTATACCTATGCATCCCAGGACTCGCTTGGGCTATATAAAGTGAATCCTACTAGAAAATCATTGTGTGTATTACAGAATTTTCCACTATAACTTTGTGAGTCCTGGGACTCGCTGAGATTTAAAATGTGAGTCCCAAAGCAAAATTGTGAGTACGGGACGGGACTTGGGATGCGCAGGTAAAAAAATCACTGAATGTATAGCCTGTGCATTGGCTCAGAGGGTAGAGCATCAGCTTTGTTTACAGGAGGTTTTGTGTCCAATCCCCAGCCAAGTCCCACCAGCTTTAAAAAATGGGATTAGCTGCTCTTTTGCCTGGTGCTCAGAGATTAGAAAGTAGTTCTAGGAATCAGAGCTGGTTGGCCCAATGTCATTATAATGTGACCAAGTGGAATAATATGTCATGTGTCTGGGCCCTTGGACCCAATACACTACAACCTTTTTATAACGCGGTTCGTTATAACACGGTCTTGGCTATAACATGGTTCAAAGATGGATCCCATAAATGGTCATTTTTCAATATAATCTAGACATTTTTGTTTGGATATAACACGATTGTTTCACTAACACGGTTTATGCTATGGACCCCAACAATAGTGTTATAAAGAGGTTTTGGTGTATACACTGAACTAGTAATGGTACAGGTATTGTATTTATTGGAAATATGTTGTCATGGCTGAGTTTTCATAATTTTGTATGATGAAGTTTAATTGCTCATATTTCAATTATTTCTCCAAATATCTGAGATTTGTTTTCAAAAAGCAGTAATTCAATATATTGCCTTAAAGACTGTAGCATTATATTTAAGGAAAATCAAACTGTTATTGTAAACATCAACAAGAAACCTAGGTACCCATTTTAGACATTTTCGGCACTTTTAGCAGAAAATCATCAGAATTTCACCCAAAATGATGGTAATAAAACTTCAATTTTATTTATTGTGAGTTAACATTTTTCAACCAAATATATTAAAACAATTTATTACAACTTCAGTTATTATCAAAATCATTTTTAATGACCATAGTGCTGTAAAATAGCACTAAAATCAAACCAAGACAACATATTTTGGCAGTTCCGTTAGTGACAAATCCGGATATTACTAGGGCCGAGCTGGGGCCTCATGTTTAAGCAAGGTAGCACACTAAAATTGAATGTTGAGCTCCCTGCCACATCCACACACCGTCATGATATGACTGAAAGATTGTTGAAAGCAATGTTACGCCCAACTTAAACTAAAATGTCTACAATATTGCCAAAATGTATGTAGAATCAATGTTTCAATTGTATGCTTAATGATATTGTTTTTCTCTTTCAGGATTTATTCCAGCAGACAGAGAGACAGACTGATGGACAGATGCTTGACATAGACCATTAAGCAGCAATCTGATTTGTCTTCTGGACTGCTTTTCTAACTTAGGCTTAAGTTTGTTCACTTTTCAAAGACTTTTGTATCCAATGACATTTCCTTTAAAGCACATAGTGGAAAGAGTGGGTATTTCTGAGTGATCAGCACATCTAAGAAAAGGAGAAGAGGATTTCAAGCAACTCAGCAGAAGAGCAGTCCATTTTCCAGAGGATACAACCAAGGAACCAGTCAACTCAGAGAAGAAAAAGGAGCCAGTCTGCAAGAGAAGACAACTCTAATATGTTCTAGGAGAGGAAGAGAAGATGTCACAGATTGGTGATGATTGCTATTTCTTCTACTACTCCTCTTGTCATAAGGTATACATAATTACTGTACCCAAAATATTGGTACAGTACAACTTAACCTTTAAACCTAGTCCTGCTGAACCCGAATATTCCGTTATTGCAAACAGTGTAGATCCACATCAGTTGACTTCTGAAGAAGCCAACTGATCTGGATCTGCACTGTTTGCCATTAAGTATGTGAATTTGTATCAACAACCTGGATCAAGTGATCTGATTGGCTGAAAATTGGAAATGGGTGTGGCATCTTAATTTGTTCAGCATGACAAGGTTTAATACCTGCTATATGTTGGTGTGTAAATCCTGCTGGATATGGCAAACAGTGTAGATCTTGATGCATCTGATCTTGTTCTACACTGTGCAAGACCGTCTATCCAGAGACTCTGATTTTCATTATATGAATTCTTTGTTTGCAGGGACAGCCTTATTTAGAGTTTATTCTGTTATCACCCTTCCATCACCTCGGTATGATAAATAGTGATGAAAGACATTTGAATTTCCTAATCATTATCATAATGCACCATGCAAAAAGTGTAAATGAATGCATACAGTTTATACATGTAGCGCTAAATTGCAAACAGTTGGTAAAAGTGCTGTTATTTCCAGGGACAGTCTTGTCCATTCAGACATGTTGAGGAAGCAAGAGGAAATGAAGTTGAATGTGAACTATGGAAGCAAGGTCGATGTTACCAAATCAACTGCCCATACAGACACATGGAAATAGTGGTATGTCTATGCCTTGTATTGAATATCTTCCTGATAATCACAGCTGACTTGTTTACTCCGGTACAGTTAAGCTATACTTAAAAAATCATCACACTCAAATTTTGCATTTTATCAAAGATAGGTCATAATGTACAAAGGTTTATACATGTATAAGGGGTACTCATTTGAAGCATCTCAATGAGGCACTTCTAATGAGTACCAGCAACGTTTGTTATCACGGAGATAAAGGGAAAAATATCTACATTTTTGATTAACCTTAGTCCTGCTAAACCCAGGTATATCCTTCCTTTGCAAATAGTGTGGATCTAGATCAGTTTGCTTCTGAAGAAGCCAACTGATCTTGATCTGCACTGCTTGCCATTATGTATGTGAATTTATAGCAACAATCTGGTTCAAGTTATCTGATTGGCTGACAATTGGAAATGGGCGTGGCATCTTTATTCCATAGGACAAGGGTTAAAAAAGCAATTTATTTGGAGCTATGCTAACAGTGGGTGATCAGCATGTAGGAATGGCAAGAATGCAACTTGTCCATTCATGTGCATCATTGGTAATGTTAGCTTTGGGTGGGGTTTCAGTAAGTATTTGATTTTCCGTTAGGTTTAGGTGTAGATTTATGGTTAAGATTAGGGTAAGTCTAGGTTTAGTGGCAAATAGATTGTAAATTGTTTCCATGCATACATGATCTGATAAGGGCTTCTGCTTTCTGACATATTTTGTGGTCTTCAGTCTTCCAATTGACGAGTTACAAAGTCCATAATCGGGCTGCCATAAGCAGTTGCTAATTTCACTGAACATTTTGCGTGAAGATTTCAAGTGCTGAAGGAAGTTTTATTGGCTGTTAGAAGTACAGAAAGTGAAATACCCACATAAACCATAAGAAGCGTTTCCAGGTTCTCCATGAATTTATGTGGTGGGTACTCACTGTAATTACCTTGGCAAGACAACTTAAACGAGTACCTAGATCAAAACAGATACGTTTGCAAACAGTGTAGATCCAGTTGAGAAGAGTTGTCTCATCAGGATCCGCACTATGTGCCATTCAGTGTTTGGATTTGACTAGCATCCCCATTTGCAATAGTGGACATGTCCAAATTCAAAGCTGGAAGAGTCAACTCAGAAACTTAGGAATGAAAAGGTTAAGAATAAGTATGGTAAAGACTTAGCGTGATCCAATATTTTGGGTATATATGGTACTGTCTGTGAATGATTGAAAATTTGATATAAATTGATTGTTGTTGCATGCTTATGTATTTCAGAAGAATCGCCAGACTATACCATGTTACTGGGAGACCCAGCCAGGAGGATGTACCAAACCCTTTTGTCAGTTCCTTCATGTTCATCCAAAGACAAGTGCACCACCGCCATTCACAGGTAATAGCAGTGCTCCAGCTAGCCATATACAGAATGGCAGCCCGCCCCTCTTGCCCATTTCTGCCACCCCTCTGCCCTTTTAAAGCTGTCTGCTGGCTTCTTTCAACTCCGGACATCAAACCCTACATTATGGTGAAAATTTCATTAAAATCAGACCAAAATAAAAAAAAGTTACCAATATTGAACGTAAACCACTCTCTGGGCTAATTCAGCAGATGACAATATTTTTCTTATTTTTCCAAGAAAACAGCATTTGAAATTTCAAATGCTGTTTTCTGGAAAAAACAAGAAAAATAGTATGTTCTGCTGAAAGCATGTCACTTGACACATGGTGCCCTCATTCTTATATGACCATACAAAAAATGCCCTATCCAGCACCCCTCTGCCCTGAAATCCTAGCTGGAGCACTGTAATAGTTAGGATGGAAAATTCTATTCATCCACTCACCATGGTGTGTACACTTGTGCATAGGATGAGTTAATCATGCACTTACCATGGTGAGTGTACTTGTGCATGGGATGAGTAAATAAAACAATTCACCCTTCCTCCTACAATTTATTAACCTTTAAATAAGGCTAGAAATTTCATGTTAAATGTGCCCAGCAGGTCATTCTCATGAAATGTCAAGTCATTTTTTTTTTTTTGAAAAATAGTAATGAAAAAAAAAATAGATTGTTGCCTGCTACAGTTTTGCTTGCCACTTTACAGGTCAAAATTACACAGTGGCCTTTGGGATAAGTAGAATTTTGAAGAAGAAAAAAAATCAGCACTGATAGTTGTTACAGCTTGAATATATATCTTCACACTGGGAATTAAGGCTAAATAAAAAATTATGTTTGTTTAGGGTATGTTAAAAAAAACAGGATGAGTAGGTTAGGATTCTTTTTTTTTTTTTTTTTTTTACTTTTTTTTTTTTTTTTTTTTTTTTTTATGAAGAATAATACCATAATTACCAAATATATTTGGACTTTGCACACAATGCACATAAAATTTTACCAAGTCTGTTTGATTATCCATAAATGTTTCTAAAAGTACTGATAGAATGGGAAACAGTGTAGATCCTGATCAAACCATTCCTTTAGGAGCAGTTTGATATGGGTCTAACTGTTTGCTCAGCCCTCCTGGTCCGAATGTTTAGCATACATTGTAAATATAATTTTTTGAGAAAACATGAAAAAATTTGCAAGTTTTCACCCGGAAAATTAGGTAGGGTAGGGTTACCCTAAACACAAATATTTTTTTTTTATTTGGCCTAAATGAGAAGTGACAAAATGCTCATTGCAGTTCAACAAGTTAAAATTCTATGGATTTTTCCCATGACTGCTTTTGCAAGCAGGAGTGATATAGGGATCACTTCCCAGCATCTTTGGCATCAACAATGTTAAGTCTGTCTTAGCTCCATTTCTCAAACACCAAGGCGTATGAAACTTCATACACACATCCTCCATGATGCAGCCAGCCCACTGCCTGTGTTACTGACTGTGATTATTTTTCACGCTCGGGTGAACAATATTTAGTCTGTGCATTTAGCTCCAATTCTAGAACGCCACCGGCAAAGTTGTGACGCAGCCATTCAGCAAATTTCTTGTCATTTTAATCTTATTACAGTAAAATTCTGATTAGGAATTAAGTCTTAATAATGCATTCAAATTATACTGATTTTTATACCCCGCCACACAATAGTGGCGGGGTGTTATGGTTTCACGTTGGACGTCTGTGTGTACGTCAGTCCGTCCATCCATCAGTCGTATGTCCGTATGTCCGTTTTTTGTTTCCGGATGATAACTTGAGTAAACATCAATAGATTTTCACCAAACTTGGTATGTGCATTGATATTATGGATATCTGGTTTGGGATTGCTAATGGGCAAATTTTGTCAAATTCTTACAGGGTTATCTGCCCGAGACACGCCCATATTTTCATTTCCGGACAATAACAAATAAATAACAAGGGATTTTAAACAAACTTGCTATATGCATTGACATTAAGGAGATCTGGTTTGGGATTGCTAATGGGCATATTTCGTCAAATTTTTACTGAGTTATCTGCCCTAGACGCCCATATTTTCGTTTCCGGAGGATAAGTTAACTTGAGTAAATAACAAGGGATTTTAACCAAACTTACTTTATATATTGACATTAAGGAGATCTGGTTTGGAATTGCTAATGGGCAAATTTCGTCAAATTTTTACGGAGTTATCTGCCCGAGACATGCCCATATTTTTGTTTCCGGATGATAACTTGAGTAAATAACAAGAGATTTTAACCAAACTTGCTATATGCGTTAAGGAGATCCGTTTTGGAATTGCTAATGGCCAAATTTCATCAAATTTTTACGGCGATATCTGCCCGAGACACGCCCATATTTTCGTTTCCGGACGATAACTTGAGTAAATAACAAGGCCTTTTAACCAAACTTGCTATATGCATTGATGTTATCAAGATCTGGTTTAGGATTGTTATCTGTCCATTGATATTATCAAGATCTGGTTTAGGATTGTTATATGTCCCTCCGTCATTTTCTTTCCAGATATTTTCGCAACAATAACTTTAATACATAAACAAATAATTGCTGTGGCCGGGTATTATGCTTGTGATGCTTTTATTGGTTAAATCTTATTTGTTATGCATTAAATTTTCTCTGATTTTCAGTTGTATCATATTTACAAAACATTAAAAAAAAAACTGATTTGCAGTTGAATCATTTTTAATACATTAAAATTCTACTGATTTTCAGTTAAATCCTATTTGTAATACATTTAAGTTCAACTGATTTTCAAAATTCTGCCAATTTTCGGTTGAATCTTCTTTGCAAAACATTAAAATATTAAAATTCTCCTGATTTTTAGTTTAATCTTACTTATAATACATCAGAATTCAACAGATTTTCTTTTAAATCTTATTTGTAATACATTAGAATTCTGCTGATTTTCACTTAAATTGTATTTGTAATAGTGCTTTACCTTTAGCTATGCATGCTGAAGGTCAGCCTAGAGCTGTGTGACTAGGATCTTAGCTAGGTATCTATACAGTATAGGCTGGTTTTGTAGAGATTGCAAAGATCATGATCAGACTTTGCACATGCACAGCGTGCTGTGATTACCTTTAATATCCGGACATCTGAACTCCTAACAGTATTTGTTCAGGTGAAAAAATAATTGGAACAAGCCTATTTTGCTACTTGATCAGGGTTCATACACGTCAGGAAGTGTCAGGGAAATTTTTTTTTTTTTTTCAAAGTCAGGGAATTGTCAGGGAATCCTGTGATGTAACAGGGAAAAATGTAATTTTGCAAAAATGTCACAGAAATATCAGGGAATTTTACATTTCAGCCTGATGGAGCTAGGATGTTTGGTCCCAATGTATTTTTCTTGCTAAATTTTTTAAATTTCCAGCTCTGAAATTTAGTAATGTTAATGTCAGGGAAATTTGAATTTAGGTCAGGGAAATGTCAGGAAAGTGTCAGGGAATTTTGGTCAGTCCTAATTGTATGGACCCTGTTGATGGTGAGTCAGAAATGTGCAGAATGGCAAACAGTGTATACCCTGATCAAACTGCTTCTTTAGAAGCAGTTTGATCAGGATCTACACTGTTTCTTCAGGCCTATCTGTCTGGATATTTATGGTAAACACAGTACCTTGGTCTTTTATGTCCCTTATAGGAAAATACTAAAAATTTTACTTTTTTTCAGGTCCTCCACCAGTAAGACCACAGGTATCAGGGCCGCATCCCGGTGCTCCACCAAACTTGGGTCCACCACCATCACTACATCCGGTGCCAGGTTTACATCCACCCAGACCAGACATGGGCCCTCCACCACCACATGTCTGGAGACCCCCAGGACCTCATCAGCCTCCATCGTTTCACACTTTCCCGCCTGGCCCTAGACCATCGCCATTTATACCAGATCAGGGTGGCGTTAGAATGATAATGGTACCGAAGGTAGATCCGGTCATTGTCAATATAAATAGTGAAGGTAAGTAAACATATCTAGAAAAAAGGTAGGCCCAACAATGTTGTATCTAAACAAAAATATAGATAGTATTGAAAAATCACTGTTTATGTTATGTAAGGCTAAACAAAAATGTGTATTAAAACAAAATGTTTTGGTACACATTTTTGTTTAACCTAACATGGTTTTTATATCAGTGCAGCAGTCTGACAGGTCCATGAGTTTTCACCCTTTAGTTTCAGTAATGTTAACCCTTGTCCTGCTGAACCCGGAAATACCCTGCTTTTGCAAACAGTGTAGATCCAGATCAGTTGGCTTCTGAAGAAGCCAACTGATCTGGATCTACACTGTTTGCCATTCAGTATGTGAATTCATATCAACAATCTGTATCAAGCAATCTGATTGGCTGAAAATTTGAATAGAGTGTGGCATCTTAATTTATTCAGCAGGACAAGGGTTAAGTGTGCAAACAACAAAGACCCAGAGCAGAAGCTAGATGTGTACATATATATGGTAACAGCATGTTTGCATTGTCTTCCATTAAACTGTATAAGTATTAAATGAAAAAAAAATAAATAAAAATGTTAAACATTGACACTTTACTCTGACATGAATTGATTAATTGAAAGATTTAATAGTTTTCAATAAAACAGGAAAGGTAATAAGTACATTTACTGTTGAAAGATTAAAAGTTAATTTACTGTTGTTTAGCACAGAATTCGTATTATTTCACAGGTTCTAGGATAACTGCCCCCATCCCCGAAAAAATACCCCCCTCCCCACTCTCCCACCAAGACAATGGTTGTAGTTAATGAAAATGAATTGAGTTTCCCCGAAAATGTTGTAAGAAAACATAATGATAATTATAATCAGTGCCATCAGTATCACCATCATAAAAATAATAAATGTTATAAAGAACATAAATAGCATCAATTCATTGTGGGGGTGGGGGGGCTCAAATTTTCCTAGGTAGGGATTTTTGGGGGCGGGGGCAGTTTTCATTATGTCTGTTTCACAATCTGTTGTTGGTTTTGTTTCTACTTTTAGAATCTGATCAGGATGGTTCACCAGTCAAACCAATACGAGCTATTCACCCTAGTATTAGGAAGAGCCAGTCAGAAAGCAGCTTGATGCATTCTGAAGTGCCACCTGGTGCCAGGTCAGAACATAACCCGCTGGATTATTTCTTGGGCGCAAAGCCCTGGATTGATCCAAATCCACCTCGCTGGGATGAAAGAAGATCAGAGAGTCCAGATGAGCGACCAATAAGCCCTATTCGATTCCAGACAAGAAGAAGCACATCTCTAAGCCCAGCTCGAAGCAGAGGATCGCAAAGTCCGACTCGAAGCAGAGGTTCTAGAAGTCCAGCTCGAAGTAGAGGATCACTGAGTCCAGGTCAAAGCAGAGGATCTCGAAGTCCAGTTCGAAGCAGGGGATCCTTAAGTCCATTTCGAAACAGGGGATCACTAAGTCCTGACAGGAACAGGAGAAGATCCACCAGTGCAGAAAGGTTAGAATTTCTCCTGTAGTCTGATAAATAATGACTAATGTCATTTGGGTACCAATATAAATGTATGGAAATGAATATCATATCCAGCTGAATTTAAATGAACAAAAAATCAAATGCTTTTACAGTATATGATTTATAAAGGAAGGTAGGATTGGCTGTAAGGGTGGAAGGTCAACATTCTGTTATGTTTTTAATAACCCATCCTTACACATTTCAATTCAACAGAATGTCAGCCTTTGCTATTAAAGGAGTATACATAAAAGTGATTTCTCTGTGTTTGTTGTTTTATCATTGGCTCGAAATAGGTGTCTTTGTTAGCTTTGACCTTGAAAAAAGTGTCATTGAAAATGTGCTTCTTGTCAGGGAAAATTCAGGGAAATGTCAAGGAATTTTTGTCAAAGAATTTGTATGAACCCTGGCATTATAGAAGCAACTCTAAATGACTGTTTGCACTTTCCATGCAGATTTGACGTATGACAAAAGGTAAGTTTTAAAAATGTTCACCACAAAATGCAGCTCTGTATTCATTAAAATTGTTTCCTAATAAAATAGAGATTTCATTTGAAGCCCTGTTGTAAAAATACATGGAAAAAGATTCTCAGATGTTCGACTGCTGACAAATAGACAGATTGCTTAAAATATTATGTATTTATATTTAGGTATTCAAGGCCACTTGATAGAAGGAGATCTCATAGTTTGGACAGAAGTAGGTCTCAGAGCCCAGATTGGAAGGATAGACCAAGAGGCCGAAGTCCTATCAGGCCCAGATCGAGGTACAGCAATATTAATTTTTCACCCAACATACTAAAACACAAATCTTTGCTATTTGAGTTCTTACCCCTTTAATGCCAAGAAAACCTGCATCTGAAAATGTCATCTGTTTATGTCGTCTGTTGAATATTCTTGCAAACTTTTCAAACCTCTTTTTGTATACAGGCAAACAGTGTGGACCCTGATCAGACTGCTCCTAGAGGAGCAGTCTGGGTCCACAATGTTTGCAAAAATGACTTTTAAAATCACAAGCAGATGACAAAGCAGACGGCAGTTGTTATGATTGGCAGTTTAAGGGTTAAGGGTTGTGGATACTCTTTCAGTGGAAGCAACTCTCATCAAGATAGGTTTTGCCTCCCTCTGAAAAGGGGTCTTCTCTAAAAGGAAGACTTTTTTCTTTTAAAGGTGTAAAACCTTTTAAGATAATCCTTGATCAGCAGGAGAGCAAACAGGAAGTCACAAAAGTTACCTCCCTTGTGAAAATGGTACGAAATCTACCAAATGTATTCAGTCCTTTAATAATGAGCTGTTTCAACTTGATCTGCCGTAATCCCAGATATTAAAATTTAAAAAGGATAACTGTGGCCATACTTCTAACAGGATTTCTTTTATTTTGCACCAAAACATACCATAGGTCTATATATGAGTGGGTAAATAAATAAATGCTGAACAGCCTTTGTATATTAGCAGCTTATCTGTGTAATTCAAACATGCAAAAAGGTAATCAATGGGTATTCTTTTCATCCCGGAGTTATTTTCAGCCACTGAGATCATGAACAAGTGTGTTATGGCATTATATATGGCAAAACAGGGCACTTCTAATGAGTACCCACAACATGTTTTCTTGGTAGAATAAGAAAAAGATCAATACTTTTAGATTGAAAAAAGCATCTTATCAAGAGCTATGTTGCTGTTACTAGTTGGAATTGCAAAGATACATTTTAACATAAAAGTAACTATTTTCTGTATATTCCCTTTATCTGGTGCTAGGGTCTCCCCTGTTTGCTAGTCCATTTATAAGTTTTCTCAAGTACACTTTTTCAAAATAGTATGTTAAAATTCAAGGATAGAAGAGTCAATTATAATATTGCAGAGTGGAGGTATTAACTATTATATTGTATAAAATGTTTGTTTAAGTGCAATGCCCTCAAAGTATTTGAGAAATTAATCCTTAAAGTACTGTAGCAGATGACATTCTAACATATTTCTTAGAGAAAATAATGCTTGACATTTCATTAGACAACTTGCAATAAATGCAAAGTCTTGTTTTCTTGGAAAAATTGAGGTATATGGACTGTCTTAAAACATTCTAACATACTATTATAGGAGTCCTGGAATTCGTCGACCTTTCAGGGGAGGCCGTTTTGGCTTTGGTATGAGGCGCTCACCTCCAAGACGAATAGTTGGTGCTTTCCAGCTCCCTCATCAGAGAGAAAGGCAGCTACCTCCAGGGAGACAACCACCTCCAGGGAGACAACCACCTCAAATGAGACAACCACCTCCAGTACAGGAACTGATCATCCCCAGAGGATCCAAAATAATCTCGACCAAAAAAGAGAAGAAAGAGGAAGAGAAGAAAGAGGAAGAAATGGAGAAAAAAGAGGAAGAAGAGAAAGAAGGTTAAGTCTTAATTTTTAGGATGACAAAACTCCAGATAAGGCACTTTTTTGACCAAAAATTATTGATATTTTTTACTTATTTCTTCACAAAAAAATGTTGTGGGTACTCATTAGAATTTCCTGATACCCCCTCTCATCTGGATCTGGGCTGAAATTGCGTATTTATCCTGTCACTTGTATTTATGTCATTTTTGTCACAACAGCATCAGCAATCTGGAGCAGCGTATAGATAGTAACTGGCATTGTTTTTTGACAACAGTATCCACCTTAGTTTTTTCTTATTCTAAGAGACTGTAAGACCTTTTATAATGAAATTTCTTGCATGTTTACTGTTTTGACCCTACATACTAATTTTAGGACATGTCTGGTGTGGTGTAATGGTCTCAGAATATTTAATTTTTAAGGTAAATACATACATCATAGTATTGTCTCTGGAATACAGAGGAATTAAGTTGGAGTATTTGGTGATAATTATGGTATAATTTTCTCAAGGTCTCCATAAAAACATATGTTGTGGGTACTCATTAGAAGCACCTCAGCGAGGTGCTTCTAATGAGTACCCACAACATAAGTTTTTATGGAGAAATAAGAAAAATTATCCCAGAATTATCACCAAATACTCCACCTTAACAATTTCTCTGGGAATACCAATATCACTTGCTGACATTGACTTACTAGTCACACTGTTGAACATAGCCACAAAATAATGTTCTGGTAGATGCAACATAGCTATCCTGTATGTTGCTTATTGTCATACATTAAGTTGAAAATACAATGCTGCATGTAGTAAAAGGTCATACAATAAGTCCAAAATTTTCTGTCAAGCTTTCATGATCAATTGATTTTTTAACAAAAAGAAAAAAAAATGTATGTTTTTTTTTATATATCCTTAAAATTAAATATGTAAGGCTCAAAGTCTCAAATAATGTCCTATAACAGTCTATGATAATATTTGTAATATTTATATCAAAAATGCAAAAATAGAAGAATTCAAAGTATGCTGTGCTAGAGTACAGATTGATCAGTGTCTTCACACTCAGATGATGCATTCAGCTTTATCCAAATGTCCTATAAGTGGACAGTGAAATTTCATAGAGTGTAACACTACAACTTCTAAATTGTTTTGAAATATATTTTACTCCAAACCCTGGGAGCCGGCCTCGGTGGCTCAGTTGGATGCGCCGTCCGACTGGAGACCAGGAGGTCGTGGGTTCAACCCCCACCGGGGTCGGTATTCTTTCATAGAGATTGATCATGAAATATTTTCTACGGTCATTCTCTCCCTCCAGCTGATTCAAGAAGAGCAGTTGTCAGTTTCTGGCGAAAGAATGTGCACAATACTGGTTAACTGCTTAGAGGACTAAGCCTGCCCAGTAAAGTGTGGTTAGGTAAACTGACCGCACTCGACATGACCCCATTGGGTTGACTGGGCCGTAAAACCTCAACACAAACAAATACTTCAAACCCTGAAGTTGTTAAGGAGTCAACCTCTGGAGTTGTTAAGGAGTCAACCTCTGGAGTTGTTAAGAAGGAGTATCTGGTGAGAATTCTTGGATAATTTTTCCATAAAATCATATGATGGTACTCATAAGAAGTGCCTCACTGAGGTGCTTCTTTGAGTGCCTACAATATACATTTATTATGGAAAACTAGAGAAACCTATCACAGAATGATTTATCATCAAATACTCTTCCTTAATTCTTTTTATCAATTTGAAGTACAGTCAACTCTCGTTATCTCGAACTCGCTTATCTCGAATAAACGCTTTATCTCAAAGTGAAAATCTGGTCCTTGTTTTAACACAGATCTACCAATAGGCAACAAAATATTATGGAAAAGAGGAGATATTGCTCCTTAGGAGCAATTTCAACTCTTTTCCACAATATTTTCAATATATCTCCAATTAAGGAGTCAAATTAATTAGGAGTCAAATTAAAGATTCATTCTGTTAAAGGTGGTTGTTCGATTAATTGTTTTCCTCAATTCAGCAAATCTTATATGTCGAAGTACGGATATCTCGAAGTATTTCAGAGAATTCAAGATAACGAGAGTCGACTGTACTTTGTATGGAGTATTGATTGTTTTTAAACTTTTGTATAATTTTGTACAGGAGAATCTGGTGAAGCACCCCTTACTGAAGTACGCTCTCTAGAGGATATCTACAGGGAAAAGGCTCTTCGCTCACTCATGGAGGCCAAGAAAAAGAAAGGTATTTCTATATGACCTCAGAGCAGTCTTATGCACTAGTCATTTGTGACCACATCCACTACCACCATCAGAAATTAGCAGGGACTGTAACTTTTCATTCTGACAGCAGAGCCTGGCTATCCCTAGCAGTAGTCACAGATCATGTGTATTAAAACATCATTCAAAATTTCCCAATGTTTTATTTACCCTAAATATTTGGACACTTTTACTCCTTACCAGACTTGTCCTAAACTTTGAACAGGTCAATTTGACTACCTCTTCATATGTCTTAAAACTGCTGGTTGAGTGGCAGTGTTAGCCTTTATCAGACATTGCCTGGTCTCGGTCTACACTGTTTACTCAGGCCTGTCTGTCTCAGTACTTAGGGTAAATATAGTAAGAATCTAACATTTGTGTTCCTTAATGCCTAGCACACTTAGTAAAATTTTAAGCTGACAGCATACTGAAATATTTTTCTTATTTTTCCCAGAAAACAGGTTTAGACATTTCAATCAAATTGTCTCCAATGGAGACAATTTGCATGAAATGTTAAAGCCTGTTTTCTGGAAAAAGTAAACAAAATTTCATAAATTTGTCATCTGCTGAATTTATTAATAGCCAAAAGAGTGCTAAAGGTTAAATATATAAACTATTGACTTTTTTCAATGTTTGCATCATTTTAAATTCATGCTCAAAATAACTTTCCAAGGTTGAAATGTTTGTAAATGTACTTGTTTAATAAATAAAAAAATAATGATAATATAAATAAAATAACCGCTCATTTAAGATCCTTTTAATAGGGTGATTGGATATACCTGGTAGGTTTTCTGCCATTTTTACAAGAAAGACAACTTTTGTGACTTCCTGTTTGCTTTCAAGCACACCAGTCCCATTCTAATATGGGCTTACTCTTAATGATAAGAATTTGCTCCCATTGGGAGCAAATTCCTTTTAGAGTTGACCCCTTCCAGAACCCCATTAACCTAACCCTTTGGTGGATTTAGTTCATGGAAGAAACTGGCACTTTTAGGATTAAAAGTAACAGTTTACTGTGAATTCTGCTTATGCCAACAAATACATGTAAATCCATTTATTATTAAGTATTGTGGGTTTGTTTATAAATATTGTAAACTAATGCTTGTCATTATTTGTAATGCATTCACAGTAATTGAAAAATATTGTAAACTAATGCTTGTCATTATTTGTAATGCATTCACAGTAATTGAAAACAGACGAAAAAAATTGGAAGAAAGAGCGATGAAAGTTAAATTAGAAAATCCTAGTCTAGCCACATCAGAAAAGTCAGAGGAAGAAAAGGCTGATAAGTCTGAAGATGAAAGAGCCAATAAAACGGAGGAAGAAAAATCTGATAAATCAGAGGAGGAAAAATCTGATAAATCTGAGGAATCTGATAATTCAGAAGAAGAAAAGGATTCTGATGAAGACAATAGTGGCCAGAGTGAGAGTGAATCAAGTGAGGAGGAAGAGGAATCAGATAAAAGTGAAGATAAGGAAGATGAGAAAGCGGGTTCTGATGTAGATTTAGCAGAGGATGTAGATATTGAGCTGGAGGCTGGGGAGAAAGCAAGTGATGGAGCTAGAAGTGATAAGAGTGGTGATGATAATAGTGGCAGTGAAGAAGAAAAATCAGATGGTAAGAGATGTTTATAATTTGTAAGCAGGACTCGTGTAACATTTCAGTATAGAGTGGAAGCGTCCATATGGCTGTGTGATTAGTGCTCCTGACTTTGGATTACAGTACGAAGTATTGATATTTTTCTTATTTTTCAATGAAAACATACATTGTGGGTACTTATTAGAAGAGCCTCACTAAGGCTCTTCTAATGAGTACTAATGTTTTCATGGAAAACTACAGGGCTTAGAAATTGCATTTGGTGAACAGGAACAATCATTATGATGCGCAGGTTGATGTCTCACAAAGTGATAAGGTACCATGTTTCCTGTCACTGATTGTCATATATAATGGCACACTTGCTCATGATCTCAGTGGCTGAAAATAACTTGGAGATGAAAGAATACCTCTTGATTACCTTTTTGCACGTTTAATGTATGTCTGTCCGTCTGTCGTACGTCTGTCCGTATTTTGTTTCCAGATGATAATAATAAATGTCGGTGGATTTTCTCCATACTTGGTACATGTGTATGTGCATTAATATTGTGCAGATCTGGTTTGGGATTGATAATGGCCAAATTTCATTAATTTGGACGAAAACTTGAGTTAATTTCAACAGATTTTCACCAAAGTTGGTTTGTTTATTGATATTGTTGAGATCTGATTTGGGATTGCTAATAGGCAAATTTCATCAATTTTGACAGTTATCTGCCCACCCCACATCCATATTTTCATTTCTGGGAGATAAATATAGTAGATATCAATAGACTTTCATCAAACTTGGTGTGTGCATTGATATTATGGAGACCAGTTTGAGATTGCTAATGGGCAAATTAGTCATTTTTTTTACACATTTATCTGCCTGCTACATGATACTGATAGGATATTATCGTTTCACGTTTTTTATTTTTATTATTTGTCCATCATTGGAAATGTTCCTTACAAGTCTGTTGCTGACTGAAAAGCCTGTGATTCAAACCCTCTGAACAGTGGCCACCTCCTTACAATAGCCAATGTAGGCTGTTCTGGCTGTTTGCTGTTGTAGAGAGATTACTCTGTATTCTCTTAAGGTGAATGTATAGACCACAAGTTTGGGATTTTGCTACCATTTTTCAAAGGGAAACTTTTGCAAACAGGAATGGGGGCTGTTCTTAAAGCAAAAAATTTGCTCTCAGAAGCTGCAATTTTTTTTATTTAAGAATTGCACCTATGAGAAAGGAGGTCAATAATTCCATGTCAGTTATTTTCCTTGACGATGTATCCATTCCCTTTAATAAGTTATGGTCTGATTTTCTTCAGGCTTACAAAATGACATTAAGAGTATTTTTTTTTTTCACATATATGTATATTATTATTCAGGCTCTGAGAAAGAGGAGACAGTCAAGAAAAGAAAGAAACCAGGTAAATAATACCAAATTGGACTTAGATATTATTTGCAGACTACTATTATCCAAAGCTTTATATTAGGGGGTTGTTTTTGTTGTTTTTTTTTTTTTTTGTTTTTTGTTTTTTTTCAACCCAAAAGTAATGATTTTTTTCTTATTTCTCCACCAAAGCATATATTGTAGTACTCAATAAAAGGCACCTCACCCAAGCGCTTTTGATGAGTGCCGGCACACAATATATGTTTTCATGGAGAAATAAGAAAAAATATTTACCTGATACCCTCTTTCATCTGGAGTAATGCATTATCAGTAAAAATAATCATAAAAGGTATTGTATACTTAAAACAGTCTTTGTTTGAAAAAAAGAATAATACTATTTTGGGCTAAAGTATCATTTTTGTGGTCTACTATTGAGAAGAAATAATCATAAAAGGGTTTGAATACTTCAAACCAGTCATTGTTTGAAAAAACAAAATGCACAGAATTCAAATATTCATAGAAAAGTCATTAAAACAAAATTTTGTGTTTTATCTGAATTTAAAGGTAATATCAGACTTGTTCAGTTTCCAAACATTGAAGCCATGCATAAATTTCTAAGAAATTTGTTTTACAAGAAACAACATTTTTTTTTCTTTTAACAAGACTTAAAGAATGTTACTGTCGAAATTCATTATGACACATGGCTCTGGTATATTTTTAGAAAATCTGACATAAAGGTCCTCTTTGAAAAGGAAGAGAATACTGTGCTTTAACACTAATCATGCTAGATAGATATTTTGGCAGACAGCATAATTTTCCTTATTGTTTCCAGAAAATAAGATCTGGCATTTTCATCAAAATTTTCTCCATTAGGAGAAAATTTGCATTAAATGTAAACATATTTTCTCTGACAGAAAAAAATAAAATAAAATAAAAAAAAATACCTAAACATTGTTTGCTGAATTTGTTGAGAGAATGCTGCTGGTTTAAATCTGGAATCTCTTTCTGGCGAAAGAATGTGCACAATACTGGTTAACCGCTTAGAGGACTATGCCTGCCCAGTAATCGTGTGGCTAGGTAAACTGACTGTGCTCGACATGGCCCCATTTGTTGACTGGGCCATAAAACCTCAACACAAACAAACAAAATCTGGCATCTCACCTATTTTGCAGCTAAACCAAGTATCAAATCCAGGCTTGGTGTTAAACCAGTGGGAGAGGAAAAAAGAAGGTCAGAGGTATCTAAGAGAACTGAGACAGCAAGAAGAGTGAAAGACAGATTGGGTCTAAATGCACCCAAACCCTCAATAAAAGATAGACTAGGAAAACGGGAAGACAAACCTATTGTGAAGTCAGGAGTTATAAAACTAAATCGTGGAAGACAACGAGAAGTACCAGATACTCTTTCAGAAGTGAGAGTTAACAGGATAATAAGAGAGGATAATTACAGGAGAGACAAAGATATTCTTATGGTACCTAAAGTTGTGGTAAGAAACAGACTTGAAGATCTAGACCCAGAATATGAACATAGCCGGGGAAGTTCTAGAAGTCAACATGGCTACAATGATTACAGCGATTCGGGGGATGATTACGACCATGATAGTGAGGATGAGGAGGAGGTGATAGCTAAACTGGCAAAACGGAGAAAGAAGTTGAAAAGGATGTTGGAGTCTGAGGGCTCAGACTTTGATGAAATTGAACTTTTGAAAATAGAGAAAAAGAAAATTAAGAAATTGCTGAAAGAGAAGAAGAGAAGAGCTGAAAAACGAGAAAAAAGGAAAAAAGAAGCCAGAAAGAGAGCAAAGAAGAAGAGAGATTATAGTGATGATGATGATGAAGACAGCCATGGTGATGAAAGAAACAGAAGAAGGATTAAGATACAGAGTCGTCTTGGTAAGCTGTATGCTCTTTCAATACTTAGGCAAGATTGATAATGGTTAGAGCTGAATAAATGGCATGTATATATATACATTCTGACCATAAATAGTTATATATATATATATATATATATATATATATATATATATATATATATATATATATATATATATATATATATATATATATATGTGTATATATATATATATATATATATATATATATATATATCGAGATATCGAGGGTTGAGTGCAAGACTGGCGTAAGACAGATGGTTGTTTTTCCCCAAACCTAATCTCACCACCATGAAGGCATTATGAAGATTACAACATTTCTTTCTGTAAACAATGAAAATTTAGGTGCCATTGCTCGTATGAGCAATGGCACCTAAATTTGCATTGTTTACAAAGGGGTCCAAGTTGCCCCTAAACAAGGGTTTCAAAAATATGTTTGAGTTACTATAGTCTTGCGCTCAACCCTCGATATATAGCTATTTATGGTCAGAATTGAAACTGCAATAATTTTTCAGGCTGGGCCAATCAGGCAAAATCAAAAGGGAAGACTTGTTAAGGAGGAGTATATTGTATTTGTAACTCGGGGGATAATTTTCTTATATTTCTATATTAAAACACACAGTGGGTAAAAGTGACCAAGTGGTTAGCACTCCTGCCTTTAGACCGTGAGGTCTCAAGTTTGAATCCCCCTGGAGAAGAACTTCAGCTCGTGACTGTCTGGCACTTCATTGCACAGAGCCTTCCATTATCACCCATTGTCTCGATATGACTTGAATAATGTTGTAAGGGATGCAAAAAAACCAAGGCCCAGTTGTTCAAAGCTAACGACGTCGTTAGTTAACAATTCGTTAAAATTTACATCAAGTGATACACAAATATGCTGAAATTTTTTGCTGAAAAAATGTGAGTAGCTTTTGCAGTACAAAAGCTACTCACATTTTTTCAGCAAAAAATATCAGAATATTGTATATTGAATCTGCTAAAACAGTTAAAGAAATCCTACCCTGTTGTGTGTGTTAATGTAGCAGAGGAGCTGTTCTGCAAGACAAGGAGCACCAGTAGGAGTATATCTACCCTGCTGGGTGTGGTAATAATGCAGAGGAGCTCTTCTACAGGACAAGGAGTACCAGTAGGAGTATACCTAACCTGTTGTGTGTATAAATACTGCAGAGGAGCACTTCTACACGACAGGGAGCTCCAGCAGGAGTATATCTACCCTGTTATATACAAGACAAGGAGCACCAGTAGTATATGTATCTTGTTGTGTCTGTTAATACTGCAGAGGAGCTCTTCTAGACGACAAGGAGCACCAGTGGGAGTATATCTACCCTGTTGCGTGTGTTAATAAAACAGAGGAACTCTTCTACAAGACAAGGAGCACCAGTAGGAGTACATCTACCCTGTTGGGTGTGTTAATACTGCAGAGGAGCTCTTCTACACGACAAGGAGCACCAGTAGGAGTATACCTACCCTGTTGTGTGTGTTACCCTTAACGAGCTCGTTAAGCTAACGACGCTTTGAACAACTGGGCCCAAATCATCATTAATGTGTACCCAAAACATGCTTTTGTGGAGAAATAAAAGAAGTATCTGGAAAAAAAACATATGAGCCAGGGCACCACAAAACCTACAATAAGACTTGTGAGACCAGTAGACTCAGATCTGCATGCGCATCCGCGCAGTCTGGTCAGAGTCTTTGCTTGATCACATGTGCCTTCTACAGCCTCCAGGCTATCCAAAAAAGGAGAACAAGAACCTTTGCCGTACTGGGTGGATATACAGGCTAATTTGAGTCTTTGCTGCTCACACATCTTGTAGGTTTTGTCGTGAGCTGACTCATATATCTAAAGTTGTGCATTAGAACTTTGCTTTTGCACAGACAAGTCTTTGGCTTTCCCTTTAGCGCATTAAATCCTTCAATGTGTATACATCACTCTAGACAAGAGAAGTATTTAGATAAAATTTGTTCTCTTGTTTCTCCATGAAGACATAGATTGTAGGTACTCAATGAGCTAGTGCACAACAAAATTTACAAAAAACCTGCGAGACTAGCAAAGACTCAGATCAGCCTGTGCGTTCACACAGTATGACAAGTGTTCTCGTTCATCTCTCTTTAGATAGCCCGGGGGCTGTGGAGGGCACATGCAATCAGGAAAGCCTGATAAGAATGCACAGATGTGTAGGCTGATCTGAGTTTTCGCTTGTCGCACAAGTCTTGTAGGTTTTATCGTGTGCTGGCTCCAATAGAAGGGCCTCAATCTATGTTTTTTGTGGAGAAGTAGAAAAATCAGCAATTTTCTGTTGAAAAATGTCTTATCTAGAGATATGATGTGATTATTGTTTTACAGGCCCAGTGAAGGAAGAGAGTGACAGATCAGAGGAAGAAGAAGAAAATAAGGAAGAAGTCACAGAGGAAGAAGATTTGATGGAGGAACCGGAGGTGGAAGTTGAAGAGGGTATTAAAGAAGGTACAAACAAACATTATTAACCCCTTTCATCCCCGAGTTCTGAAATTGGCTGAACCATCTCATTTGGACACATCTATTGTTGCAAATATTCAGTCTAAAATCAAAAACAGAATGGCAAACAGTGTAGAGTCTGATGAGACTTCTCGTTAGGAGCTGTCTCATCTGGATCTACTCTGTTTGCAAAGATATCTGTGTTGGTCAACAGGGATGAAAGTGTTAGGCCTTTGTCTACCGCAGTATTGACCCAAAGTAGTGGGATAGACAAGCCTGAGCAAACAGTGTACACCCGGATCAGATGCCACAGAAAACAGCATCTGATTAGGGTCTGCACTGTTTGCCTCTCAACTATACTTTTAGACACACCAGCTTTTAGTGATCAGTTTTTGGGATTACTATGTTTAAGTAGTTAAGGTGTCCCAATATATAGGATAAATACTGTATTTTAGAAATAAGATAAGACTGATAATTGCATTTGAGGCTTAAAGTTTATATGAGAGTCACTGATGACACTTAATCATAGCTCCAGATAAGAGGGATTATTGGCATAATAGTTTTCTTATTTCTCCACAAAAACGTTGTGGGTACTCATTAGAAGTGCCTCAGCGATGCGCTTCTAATGAGTACCATAGCATATGTTTTTGTGGAAAAATAAGAAACTATTAATACGGGCATGGCCAATGTTGATGCCGGCGACAATGGAAGCAGGCAACGTTGGCCTGCATGCCTGTAGTTAACACGTAAGAAACTCACCACTTTATCTTGCCCATGTCTCTCAGCTGATCCGTGCCAGTTACCATTCACGCAAACTGAAAACTGGCAAGAAACGGTTATTTTCTTTAAATGATTTTTTTTTTCTTTTTGTGAATCTTTAAAGATGTTTTTAAATAGCAAGAAATATACACACATTGTTTTCAATAAAAAATGCAAAAATGAAAAAAAAAAAAAGAAAATGACTACTAATTTTGAATGATTCACCCGGCGCTTTCATCTCAGTTCGTCAGAAGCATATGAGATACTACCTGGAAGCGTCTGCTGATAATAGTAATACTATAGAACCAGTGGGATTTCGACACTGAATTATGAAAATCATTTTCATACACATTTTTCCTACACTCGTTTAACTTCCATTTCATTAATTGAAGCAACTGCAGAAATTTTAAAGCTACATAAAGCCTTAAAAAATATATATAATTATTTGTTCTTGAGTACTTCAATAATGTTGGCCAAAGTTAAAGAGACGCTCATTGGAAACGAATAGCTAATCAAGATGACATTTGGCGGGAATCGTAATAAAATTAGAGCCAGTCTAGTGTAGTTTTTTTTTCGTCTGCATTGTTACAGATTGTGACCCTATCCTACATAAACAGAAAACAATAACACTTTTCGGCTAACTGAAAATTAAACAATTGCCATGCCGGTTTCTAAGCAGTGCCTAAATTCATATTATTTTTCGGTTGAAAAAAGCACCTTATCTAGTGCTATGCTTAATTGGCTGAAACTACCTGATCAGTCCTAGAAAACACTGACATACAGCTATTTTAAGATCAAAAGTGCATGTTCATTGTTCTTAACCCTTAAACTGCCAATCATAACAATTGTCATCTGCTTGTGATTTTAAGTCATTTTTGTAAACAGTGTGGACCCACATCAGACTGCTTCTCTAGGAGCAGTCTGATCTGGGTCTATGCAAAAATAGATTTGAAAATTTTGCAAGAATATGCAGCAGACGACATAAACAGACAGCATTTTCAGATGCAGGTTTTCTTGGGATTTTAAGGGTTAATGGTCATTCTTGCTCGAATCTGTTAAAGTCAATATCTTGGCATTTTCATGATAAACATTTTACAGTTGAGAAGCCAACACAAGCAGATGTACCAATCAAATCTCTGGAACAAATTCGGAAAGAGAAAGTTGAGAAACGTCAGAAACTCCAAGAGGCCTTACAGCCAAAGACCCTTGATGATATTCGAAGAGAAAGGGCACTGAAAAAAGGTCTTGAACCAACAGGTAAATCTTTTAGTTTGCCTGTATGAAAGTACAGGAAGACCTACAGCAGTCACCACGGTGTCAGTGTTGGTTAAAGTTTTTGGTCAAAGTTCTTAGAAGGCTATATCTCCTGAACTTCTGGATGGAAGTAGTTAACATGATGTCAAGGTCACCACTGCAACAGCTCTTATTGTTTGGTTACTCTTTCATAGATCTTGATAGAGGGGTTTCAAGATAAACCATTTACATCAAAGATATTAGTTCTAACAAAATTTATGTGTCAGTTTGGAAATTAGTAATTTTCAGATTAGATGATATTGTTCTTTTACTCCAGAAATTCAGATCATCTGTTTAAAAAGCCATGAAACTGTCTAGTTGTATTTTAGGTTAATAACAAATGGGAAACATTCCATTCAAATACGAAAAATGTAGTCTGTTAAAAAAAGTAGTTTATTGAATGCTTCATATTAAGTCTTCTTAGTTTGCCTGTATGAAGTACAAGCAGAGCTATTGTAGTCAGCCAGGTTGTCCATGTTCCCCATTTATATTTATGTCAAGCAGTGTTAAAGTTTTATATGATGAAATATGATAAATCAGGTGAGTTTCCATGCCCTGCAACAGGTCATCTTGTTGCCAGATCCTGAACCAGTTTAGCCATTTTAATTTACCAAAGGTAGAATTTGGCCTGTACATTGATCCATTTTATATTTTGTGGTAACTATTTGTTTTAAACCAGGGATATGAAAGTACAATATGAACCAGCGCATGACAAAACCAACAAAATGACGTGCTCCCAGCGAAGACAGATCAGCCTGGAATCTGCCCAGTCTGATCAGTCTTGGGTTCAGTGGGTAGCTAAGGACCCAAGCTTTCTTCATTTCTTCATGTGGACAGCAAAGACTGATGGGGGGTGGGGGGGGGGGGGGATGTTGCAGGGATGCCCAGGCGTATCTGTCTTCGCTGGATGCACATGCCATTTTGTTTGTTTTGTCATGCACTGGCTCATATATATTCTATGATTTCAGAAACCAGAGAAAAGAAACCTGCTGGGAGGAGAATATTACTGGGTAAGTGGTTTGATTATATAACAATAAATCTTATTTAACCTAAATCTTTGGAAGACATGCCTGGCCAGACACTGTAGTCCCAGAACATACTGTTCCTAAAAGAGCAGTTTGAGGTCTGCACAAACTGGCATGTGAGTACATCTGGCGAATACATATACTAACTACAATAAGAAGGTCACTGTGATCTTTATTTTGACCTGACCTACATATTTGGCCTAGGTTCATAAGATCAAATTCATTATGTAGATAAATCTGCTGATGACACATGCCATAAATAGGCTAGTGTGACCTATATTTTGACTGACCTTCAGTAAAGAAAAATTGTAAGTCTTAAACTGTTTATCCTTCTGACTAAAAATTTTGTGTATGTGTACATCTTGTGAAGTTGTTGAATTGCATACCATAAGTAGTCAGTATCATTGCCATAAATAGGTCCTTTTGAGCTGTATTTTGACCTCTGACCTGCATTAACCCATTTAGACTGAATACTCCCCCCCCCCCCCCCCCCCCCCACACACACACACACACCCCCACCCACCACCCACCCCCCGCCCCCCCCACACACACACACTACATTCAGGAAAAGTCAAATTTCAATTTTAAGTCTGTCAGGCTATGTGATTTAGATATTCCGATAGAGAAATAGCTAAACTATTTGCAAACAGTGAAGACCCTGATCAGACATGCAATATTTGGGTCTGAACTGTTTGCCAGTTACCCTTTTGTGGGTCTCCAGACTAAAATGGGTTAACCCTTCTCTTGCTGAACACAACATACCCTGTCTTAGCAAACAGTGTAGATCCAGATCAGTTGGCTTCTGATCTGGATCTGCACTGTTTGTCATTAAATATGTGTATTTCTATCAAAAACCAGGATCAAGTAATCTGATTGGCTGGAAATTAGAAGTGGGCGTGGCATCTTAATTTATTCAGCATGACAAGGGTTAAAGGAAAACTGTTTTCACTGCAAGTCTTCTGTACTGATTAACCTGCTGACAAAATTTTGTGAACGAGTTCATCTTGTGAAGTTGTTGAAAAGCATACCAGCAGGTCACTGTCATTTACATTTTTAGCTGAAGAAGAACCACCCCCACCAGAGCCTCAGGTTAAAGTTACATTCAATGAGGATTCTAAACCTCCAGTACGTCAGAAGATAAGGCTGAAAAGAGATACAGAACAGAATGAGAACAGGGTCCCAGTGGCGAAAACTGACAAAACTTTCAAAAGGGAGAGACAGATTTATATGCCTCCAGCTCTTAAAAGAACAGGTCAGTTAGAAGTTAGTGCAGATCAAAATCTAACCCATTTTAGACTGAATAAACTCCCTTCACACTATATTGGAAGAGTCCAGTTTCAGATTTAGGTATTCCTAGAGAGAAATGGTTATTTGCAAACAGTGGAGAACCTGGTAAGATGCCGCATTTTTGTGGCATCGGATCTGGGTCTGCACTGTTTACCAATGACCCTTTTTTGGGTCTCCAGACTAAAATGGGAAACAACATATTTGAGCAAAAATTTATAGATTTATCTAGCTAAATTTCTGATATTATTATTTCTGCCCTTCAGATAAAAAATATAATTATTTTCTCAATACTTTTATTGGGATCTGTAAGAGAAGATGGTTTTTTGCAACCCCCCCAAAAAATATGATAGTTTTCTAATTTCTAATTAAAATATTTTGTACATTAAGATTCCACCTAGGGATCATTGTTTAGAGGCAGTTGTGATAGGTACAATTTTTACATATAAGATGATAGCAATAGTTCATAGGCCTAAATAAGAGTGGGTTGGGTATCAGGTTAATATTTTTCTTATTTCTCCATGAAAACATGTTGTGGGTACTCATTAGAAGTGCCTTGCTGAGGCACTTCTAATGAGTACCACAAGATATGTTTTTGTGGAGAAATAAGAAAAATATCAATACTTTTGGATTGAAAAAAGCACCATAACTAGAGCTATGTGACATAAGCCCTGTAGGTGCTGGCACACAATCATAAATCAACAAGGAACGTATATGGCACAGATGTTTAAGAATATCACATGGAAAGAGTATTGCGCACACACCACGCACACACACAAACAAATACACACACACACACACACACACACACACACACACACACACACACACACACACACACACACACACACACACACAGAGTTTCTGGCAAAAGAATGTGCACAATACTAGTTAATGCTTTAGAGGACTAAGCCTGCCCAGTAAATGTGTGGTTAGGGAAACTGATCACTCTCGACATGACCGCTTTGGATTGACTGGGCCATAAAACTTCAACACAAACACACACACACACATTTTAATAAGGCTGGACCTTACATGTGAAATGTCTGATACACATTTGCTCATCATTTTAAGGGTTAAAATGTCGTCTGAATCTTAAATAAACATAATTGTGTTGGAAAAGAAAGCAGTGATAGCTGCACCTTAAATTTCCAGTCATAATATAGCAGAAAAAAGTTAATTTAAAAAAAAAAATAATAATAATCCAGACAACAAAAAAGCATGAAAAATTACCCAGCATGCAAAAAATTAAGGGTTAAGTTGCAACAGAGATAGAATAAACCTGTGTTCTGTACCCACAGATGGTCCAATATATGTTGATAAAAAGACAGAAGAAGCAATAAAGAGGGCCGCATCAGGACCTGCCGACAGAGAGATAGTTGACTACGCAGATTTTTTTCCGTCAAAAAAATCTAAACCCACCACTCAGGTAACAGCTCCAGAAGTCACTCCAGTTACTGCTGAACCAAGTAGAAGGCTAGAAAGACGTCCACCTAAGGTAAGCATTTCTAAATTCTTGAGTTTGGAAGAAAGTGTGAAATCTAAACCGTGTCATTCAAATAGGGGTTCTAATATGGGAAGTGTCAAGCAAACGGTGCCTTTGGGCCATATTTGTAGTCTGATCAGGGCATACATTGCCCACATAAAGGAGGCTATAGAAAGTGAATCTTTCATTTTAGAAAACAAACCTATGACATACCCTACAAATGTAAAATCTGGGCCCAGTTATTCAAAGCATTGTTAGCTTAACAAGCTCGTTAGTGGTCAAAATGTTAACTGTTTTAGTAAGTACAATACCAAATTCACAGTTATTTTTCTGAAAAAAAATGTGAGTAGCTTTTGCAAATGCAAAAGCTACTCACATTTTTTTCAGCAAAGATATTAGCGTATATGCCATATTTAATAATCAAAGTTTTAACGATATGTTAACTAACGACATTGTTAGTTTTGAGCAACTGGGCCCTGGTCAACAAGTGTTGTCACACTGTCTGATCATTTTCACTATTTGCTAACATGATGTATGGACTTTCAAAGAGTGTTTGAATGTAGGCTATGATCAGACTGCAGATGTGTAAGCTGATCAGGTTGCTGTACAACGCTTCATTGCACAGAGCCTTTTCATGATCCCATCCGTTCAATATACCAAATAATGCTGAAAGAGACATAAAACACAAAATCATGAAAAAAGTGGTTTCAGGGCATGAAGTTAAATGGTTTGTTCAGTCTGTGTATTCATGCAATATAATTACTATGGCAGCTGGAAAATGTACTCATGTATAACAATGCTTATATCAGATAGCACAAATGTAATATGGGCCTTGACTTTCGCAGTTGTCAGAAGGATGTTATTCAGTGGCTCATTCTGTATATTTCTGCCATTTTTGACAAAGGTGACAATTTTGTAACTTCATCTTTGCTTTCCTACACACAAAGCCCATTCTGAAAAGGGGTCTACCGTCGCGATATGACTGAAAGATTGTTTAAAGCAACGTAAAGCCCAAATAAAACAAGCAAATCTGAAAAAGGGTCTACTTTAAAAGGAAAGAATTTGCTCCCCTTCTAAAGTAGACCCCTTTTCAGAAGGGAGCAAAAACAATTTTGAGAGTTTCATCCCTTGAAAATGTTTCAGTTCCTGCAAAAATAATTTGTTACAGAAACACTGAAAGAATTCCCGTATAAGATTTTTCACTGCCTTTACTTTGTCGAAGTAGACAGCTGAGTGGCTGTGTGCTTGTGTCTGGGTTTTCCAGAAACTAAGAACTGGTATATCATTTGTCTGAAAAGACTCCTAATAGACATGAAATGCTAATCCCAGTAAAAACATTTACAGCAAAATATATTGATCCCAGTTTTCCTGTAAAAACATTTACAGCAAAATATATTGATGATGATCCCAGTTCTCCTATAAAAACAGTTACTGTAAAATATATTGATAGATAGAGAAGGGCCCTGGTAAGACTGCAGGTGCACAGCTGATCTAAGGCTTCACTGTTCACTTCATGTTGGGGTCAAGTTCATGCAGTACAGTTACAGGAAATTCTAAAGAGTTGCCTACTCAACAACTTGGCATCCAAAGCCCAGTAGAGCTTTTTCGATGACAAATGGTGGGAAATCAGTCACATGCAAGTATTATCAACAAGAGAAGCAGTGCAAAAAGGTTAACTGCCATAGTATTATCTTTGAACATGCCTTTATCTGTAGCCATGCTATTTTAATTTCAGGTTGAGATTGAGAACGCAGGCATAAAATCATTTGCAGAGATAATGGCAGAGAAGAAACGTAAACGACTTCTAGCTCAGCAGGAGAGTAAGAAGAATATTACACCTATTGTGTTCGATATTGATAAAACTGGTGAGTCAGATAGATTGATAGATGCGTAGCAACAGATGAGGCGCTTTTTTCATAAAAAAAAAAAAAATGCTGATATTTTTCTTATTTCTCCACAAAAACATATGTTGTTGGTACTCATTAGAAGCACCTCGGCGAGGCGCTTCTAATGAGTACCCACAACATACTTTTTGTGGAGAAATAAGAAAAATATTATGTGGATACCTCCTCTTATCTGTAGCTATGTAGATGGTTTGGGGCATGCTTTGGAAAACTAGTTGTTGTTTTTTTTGCCTTATGCTATTAAATAAACAGCAAAAATTCCACTCAGACTGCACATTTATACATTCTTGCCAGGATCTCCACTTTCTGCCTCAAAAATGACTTGACATTCAGTGCAAATCATTTTTTTTCGTGGACCCTCTATTTCTCAAAACATATTTTTATGACTCTGACTTTGAAATAACAGTTATTTGAAACTTGTGTGCAAATTGATTTTTGGGTTTTTTTTTTTTTTTTTTTTTTTTTTTTTTTTTTACCCTTTAGTCCTCAAAACAACCGAAACAACAGTAACTTGAAACTCCGAACACCATGGCATATTTTGGCCTGATAGGCTAAAAGGTTCTGTCTGAAAGTTTAAGCACCCCTTCCTTATCTAGACAAAGCTTCATATAATCATTTTTTTCAACCAAACTGCTTGTTTTTCTTACTTCTCCATGAAAATGTATGTTTTGAGTACTCATTAGAAGCCATTTACCAAAGATGCTAGTAAGTGAATACTTACATCATGTAGTAAACAAGGCTAACAGACTATAGTGACACAAATGATTCTCATGGGTTGATGCAACAATAAACCTGAAATTGTTGTCTGTTGAACAGAAGATTCAGATGAAATGTCAAGGTCTGGGAAAAATGAGAAAAAATGCCACTTGTTTCTTTGTGTATGTCTGCTGATTTTATCTTTTTAAATTGTGCTGCCTCACTGAAAATTTACTTCAGTAAAATGTTCTTCACAAAAATATAGGTTGTGGGTACCCAAAAGGCATTTCAAACGATTACCCACAATGCATAGGTCTAGATAAGAGTGGGTATCATTTTTTTTTTTTTTTCTTTTCTCTCCACAACATATTTTTTCATGGAGAAATAAGAAAATATCAATACTTTTGAATTGAAAAAAGCATCTTATAAAGTGCGATGACCACATACGTTTTTGTTGAGAAGTAAGGAAAAAATATTGATACTTTTTGGTTGAAAAGAGCTTACTTTGATTTGTATCTAATGATAGATTTTGTTTCAGATGGAGGAACTGTACCAAGAAGACTAACTCCAGATCTGAACTCCCGCCTTTCCCCCGTCGAAGACACTACCTCCAATGATTCCACAGAATTCTCAAGGATAAAATCTCAGTCATCATTGTTACCAACAAAACAATCATCAGTCATAAGACCTACTGGTTCATCCTCATTTGGTGCAGCAGAAACTAAATCTGTTGTTAGCAGTGCTGTGAAATCAGACACCAGTGCACAGTCTAGTCCAGTAAGAACTTCATCACCCATAACTAATCCAGTTGGCATTAAAAGAACTATTGCTCCCACGAAATCTGTTGCTAAGGAGCTAAGTACACAGAAACCAAACAGGTGGAAAAGGCGGAAACAAAATGTAGATTCTAATGAGGATAGTAATTTGAGTATTCCTAGTGTGGAAAATGTCTCTGAATCTAAACAAAGTGTAGAAACTGTTAAGTCAGAAGTTATTCCTGAAAGTCGAAAGTTGGAGGATGATGTTTCAATGTCACCAGTGACTTCAGATCCCACAAGGTAAGTTGTCAATGTGCCAGTAGATAAACTGCATATACAATGTATGAGTATAGCTCCAAATACTACAATAATTGGCATAGTAACTTCTGCAACATTACATCAAAACAGCTCTTGCAGTTAATCTTTGGTTGTATTTTTTTTTTTTTTTTTTTTTTTTTTTGCACTGAAACATGAGCTACAATGTAGGAAAGTGTAGGGTCTGATTTGTAGGCACAGTCCGATCAGTTTTCGTTGTCCGCATATTGGAACTTTTGCATCCTTGGCTGTCCAAAATGCACCCAGTGAAGATTCTGATCAGAGTCTGAATCTTTGCTGGACGCACATGTCCAAAGGTACATTTTTCTGACATTGAGCATCATATGTTTGAAGACATCTTCTCACTTGACTGGTATTTTTTTCAAATACAGGGCCCAGTTGTTCGAAATGAAGGATGTCATTAGTTAACATCATTAAAACTTTGACCATTAAATATGGCATATATGCTAATATTTTTGTTGAAAAAATGTGAGTAGCTTTTGCATTTGCAAAAGCTACTCACATTTTTTCAGCAAAAATGCCTGTGAAGTAGACATTTTACTTACTAGAACAGTTAACATTTTGACCACTAGCGAGCTCGTTAAGCTAACAATGCTATGAACAACTGGGCCCAGATATTTTTCTCTTTGAGAAAATTCTGATAGCATACATGGAGTAGCATAGTGACAAAAGCAGTCTTTGAAAATATTCAATTTAGGCATGGCACCTGCATGTGCAGCTTGGTCATTGTTTGCAGAATTCATTTTTTTGAAATACTTAAGCCATTAAGCCAGATCGTATATGTAAGAAATATAGAAAATCCTTAGTAGAGTATATTTATTACATTTTCAGCAGTGATTTACGGAGATTTCTCAGTGAATTATAATGGATAATTCACTGAGTGAATTGTTTCATTTTGAACGTTTTGACGTCATAGTTGCTAGGCGACGTTATAATTGCTAGTTGACCTTGTTGGTAACAACAATAACAATAGTCGACGTTTCACAGAAAATTTGATAAAATCATGAAGATCAGAATGCAATTTTCACGTCCAGTTGGCGTTTTTTTAGGAAAGACCTGCAACGCAAATATAAAGTATGATTTTCTTGATAATCCATTTCATCTTGCGTGACATTGTTGTGTCTGTATTTCAAGCACAGGATGATTTTTGCATTAAAGTGAAGACAAGATGGCGACTGATTTTCAAACTAAACCACACCTCCTGAAATTCATGCACTGACTGGAACTATTTTGGTAGGAAATTATAACGACTGAATCTGAAAATTCAAAGGTAAAACATGAATGAAAATGTAATAAACAGTTTATTTGTTTGTTTGATCGATTACAGAGAAATAATTCATGCATGTTCTAAGGCTTTCGTGTAAAAAACATGTTCGCTTCACTCACACCTTTTTTACACGCAGGCCTTAGAACACTAGTGAATTATTTCTCCGTAATCGATCAAAACAAACAAATAAACTATATAATCATGGCTTTAGGATTATAGCTTTAGATTAGGCATTTTTTCAGCTTAAAAGTACCGATATATGTCTTATTTCTCCATGAAAACATGTTGTGGTACTCATTAGAAGTGCCTTGCCGAGGCACTTCTAATGAGTACCCACAACATATGTCTGTGAAGAAATAAAAATATTATGTGGATACTCCCTCCTATCTGGAGCTTTGTAATATGCACAAACTGATACATGTATTAAAGTGTTTTCTCTGTTTGTGTATGGTATAATGATGATTATCTAATGTGGCTGTTCGCAAATTAAAAGAATGGTGATATTTTCCTTATTTCTTCAGAAGGCATAGCTTCAGATAAGAGAATTAGCCAGATTATATTTTTCCTATTTCACCACAAAAAAAAAAAAAAAAAGTGTGTATCCTTGGTACTCCTTAGAAGTGCCTTATCATTACATTTCGGTTGGAAAAAAAAAGTGCCTTATGTTGGAAGGGTCTTGGAGAGATACTTCTAGTAACTACCCACAATATGTTTTGTGGAGAAGAAAGAAAATATATTTTTGGCTACCCCTCTCTATTCTAGAGCTATGATTTCCTAATATTATGCTTCAAATGTTAAAATTTACATTTCCTTGATTTTCCAGGAAACGATCAGTTAGTACTGAGAAGAAAAGTGCTAAACCGTCTGACAGTTTACTTGATTTTGAGGATGAATTACTGGGTGATGTTGACCTAGATTTAGATGACATGAAGAGTCATGATGAATTAATGAGAGAAATGGAAGAATTGCTTGCATAAAACTGGCCATTCAGTTCAATTATAAAAGATATATAAATACATAAGAACATTTCTTGAAAGAAATAACAAAATGAAATAGAAAACAAAGTGTTCTTGTTTCCAAAGTGTTCTTGTTTTTTTTGTTTGTTTTTTGTTGTTTTTGTTTTTCATGATTTCATGATCACATGTTAATGTATAAAGCAAATTTATGTTTTCTCAAGTGCAGGGATAAAAGCAAACAAATATATATGTCTTAAAGCTGTATTACTGCTCAGTGACTTGAAATATTGTTTTACAAAAACTTTATCTTGTCTATTTCAAAAACATTTTTTGCACATTGTATCATGAAGCAAACTGCTAATTTATTGTGTAAACCAGGTTTAAATACACAGAGAATATGCATGCTCCTATGCATATTGATTTTTTTACCAGGTCACTGAAAATTAATTAGGCTCAAATAAGATGCCAAATTAACAGTTTCTTCTTGTAAAAAGGCTCTGAAGTGAACTGAAATCTGTGTTAGGAGGGATTTACTTGAAAAATGACAAAACATTAGCAATGAATAAAAAACATGATCTTTGAGGAGACATCCTGCTTTAAGTGAAGGGATGAAATCACTGACAGAGAACATGTCTTGTTATTAACTGTCAGATTGAAATCTTTGATTCTATGTCTTTAGTTGTGCTTAGGAGACTGAAGTTGATTTTTGCCAGTGGTGAAAAATACTGCTTTTACCCTAAGTATTGAGACAGACAGGCAGAAGCAAACACTATACCCAGATCAGACATCTTAGAATTTGGCATCTGATCTTAGTCTACTTTGTTTGCTGCTCATTCAGCAGTTTTTTTTCGACATGTGAATGTGTATTAAAATGGACAATTATGGTAAATATTTAAGATGTCCCAATATTTAGGGTAAATATCATTGCAGTAGAATTTCAGGCAATTTTGTAGACAAGTTCATCTCAGGCTTGAGCTTGGCAGAGAGAGACATCAAAACAAATTTACCTTTTCAACCCCAAGTTTCTGAGTTGGATTCGAACTTTGAATTTGGGCAAGTCCATTGTCAAATAAAAGTGTGACAGCGTAAAATCAGTGTAGGTCCTGATGAGATGGCTCATTACAAGCAATCACATCTAGATCTTTGCTGTTTGCAAAGATGTGTTTTTTGTTTTGATCTGCAGAGATGAAAGAGTTAAATAAATGAAATAATTTTGGAGAAAATTGTGTGTGTGTGTGTGTGTGTGTGTGTGTGTGTGTGTGTGTGTGTGTGTGTGTGTGTGTGTGTGTGTGTAAATAATTTTGTAGAAAATTGTGTGTGTGTGTGTGTGTTAAACTCGAAATATTAAGGATACCCGAAAAGCCACTGGCATGATAATATTATGGGAGAATACTGTTAAAAACTGAAATAGCTCGTTTTAAATATTGTTCAATATCTTATTAAGAAAAGTGCCATATGTGATAGTGGTGTGCTTTTTGTACATTATCAGTAACAGGTACTTGTTCCAGACATATGGGCCCAGTTGTTCAAAGCTAACGATGTCGTTAGTTAACGATTCGTTAAAATTTAGATCGAGTGATATGCAAATATGCTGAAATTTTTTGCAGAAAAAATGTGAGTAGCTTTTGCAGTGCAAAAGCTACTCACATTTTTTCAGCAAAAAATATCAGAATATTGTATATTGAATCCGCTAAAACAGTTAACGAAATGACCCTTAACGAGCTCGTTAAGCTAACGACGCTTTGAACAACTGGGCCATGGTTTCCATGAGACAGACACGGTATAGCATCATTTGCTGGATTATTATATACATTACAAGTTTGGTTATATTCACTGCCAAAATAGTTCTGTTAAAAGTATAAAGAAACATTACTTGGGAAAATAAAGAAATGAAGTGTTTATATTTGGAATGGATAAAGTAAAAATCAGGACTTGGATATAATAAACACACATTACTATACAGTAACATACCATAAATGAATTGGGACTTAACAGAAGTGACAGGTGTGAACAGATTATATGGACAAATATAATGTATAATAATTACCCTAATTATTTAGACAGACAGGCATGAGTAAAACAGTGTACACCCAGATCAGCTGCTGCAGAATGTGGCATCTGATCAGGTTGTACACTATTTGCCACTCATATAGCAGTTTAAAACACATCAGCTGGTAGTGAAATTGACATTTCTTTTTTCGTATTTTAGGATAAGTATGGTAAGGAGTTAAAATGTCTGGTCCCAGTTGTTCAAAGCATTGTAAGCTTAACAAGCTCGTTAGTGGTCAAAATGTTAACAGTTCTAGTAAATACATTATCTAATTCACAGGTATTTTTGCTGAAAAAATGTGAGTAGCTTTTGCAAAAGCTACTCAGATTTTTTCAGCAAAAATATTAGCGTATATGCCATATTTAATGATCAAAGTTTTAACGATACATTAACTAACGACATGGCTCTGAATACTTGGAATAAATTACGGCATCTCTGGAGAAGGCAGGTATTCAGAAGGTTATTTTTCTTATTATTTTTACACCAGTACTCATTACACCAGTATTCATTGGAAACACCTCACTGTCAGAGGCAGTTAAAGTGAGTGCATACAAACTACGTCTGGGTGCTAAAGTAACAAAAATTATCTTGAAAAGAAAAATAGTTTCACTAAAATTATCTTTTTTTCAGTCAATACTGGTTAACCACTTAGAAGACTAAGCCTGCCCAGTAAAAGTGTGGTTAGGTAAATTGACCACACTCGACATGACCCCATTGGTTTGACTGGGCGGTAAAACCTCAACACAAACAAAATCTTTTCTTTCAGTAAAATTATCACTACCTTTTGTTGTGTCCCCAGCTTTGATAGAGCTCTGCTTTTGCTTTGTTCGTTTGTTTGTGTGGCACACTTTATCTTGTGTATAAGACAGAAAGTATTTGCACATTTGCCACACTTATTGGGGCAGAGGAGTAAATCATCTGGCTTTTGAAAAAAATCAGATTAATTTTATGCCCCTTTTTAAGTTTGGCAATTTGGAGCAACAGGCATATAGTTGGGGCCATAGTGTTTTACCAACACAATTTCTAGTTTAAGTGTTGAGAATTTTGAAAATGATAGATATTCGGTTTCAGTTTGATGGTTTATCGTTAATTTATTTTTTGTTTTCTTTAATTTGGTGTGTTTTAATATCCCACCAATCAGTTTCAAGTCATTAGATGTTGATGCAGTGGAATATTGTACGATCACAAGAATAGTTCCACCCAGAGCAGGATTCAAACTCTTCAGTTTTAGGATAGCAGGCAAGTGTTTAATATAATACCTTGCTTGCGTTTCTGACTGTCACAGTAATAAGGGTCCGATATTGATATTGGACATTATATATATTGCTAGACCAAACTAATGGTGATAGCAGCATTTTTAGATGCTCTCAGATAGTTAAAAAATGGATTGCCAAAGTTTCATATTTTTCATAAGTAGTTATCTTTCCACTGAAATGCATATATAGCTAGACAGCTCCTAATAAATACTTATATCTTGAAAAGGTCAAAGGTCAGTTTAGTGAGGCATTACTTGTTTATCAGTTTGAAACAGTTGTTATTTGCTCAACATGAAAAAAGAAATTGTCTTTTTGCATTTACCCTAAATATTTAGACACATACCTGAGCAAACAGTTTCTGTAGACCTAGACCATGAGTTTGATCAGGGTCTTCACTACTTACTATTCAGTTCAACTTGTTCTTTTTAGACACATCATCAGGTAGTAAGCAGGCCCTGAGGTTATAAAACTTTTTTCATGCTCAGCTGAGCATGAAATTTTCTCTGCTAATAAGTATGAAAATGCCAACAATAGTTGGCATTTTCATATTTGTTAGCAGAGAAATTTTCATGCTCAGCTATGTTTAGCAAGAAAGAATTCGCAGTTGTTAGTAATTTGAGATTTATTAGCGGGACAAATTTCATGCTCAGCTGAATTGAGCATGAAAAATGTTTTATAACCTCAGGGTCTGTTCTTTGTAGACACATCACCAGGTAGTAATCTGGACTTGTTTAAATTTTAGGATAAGTACAATAAGGAATTGAGGTATCTGAATATTTAGGGTAAATATGGTATTATTTTTGTGCCATCAAGATATGATCTCAAATATCTAGTCACATGTGCATGTGCCTTCCATACATACTCGGATGTAATACATTTGAGCTAGATCACATGAAAACATTCATTATGGCCGATGCATACTGCAAAGACATGGCAGACAGCAGCATTCACTGTCTGCCGGGTAGAGTTTTGCAAAGTAAAAGTGAACGGATCATGAGAAAATGTGTCCTTTCAGCATGTACAAACAGCAAAAGTCCAGATCAGCCTGCATACCCAGGCAGTCTGATTGGAGTTTTCACTACCTGCCTATTGCCTGCACAATCACTAAAGCCTGTAGTTAATATCAACAAATGACAAACGTCTTGAACAAACAGCAAGTGCAGGGACTGAACTAGGCTTTTGCGCTTTGCTTATGCACCAAAGAGCCTTTCATTTATGGGGATGTATTTCCTGTGTTCTAGTTTGTTTCATTTTGTTAAAATACAGTTTGGTCACCATCTTCATATTTTTCCATAATGTACATGTTAGAAATTACATTCTTTGTACTGTCTCACCACTCTAGATAGAGAAGTATTGAGATATTTTTCTTATTTCTACAAGAAAGTACATGCATGGGAGTACTCATTAGAAATGCCTCACTGAGGCACTGCTTATGAGTACTCACTACATGTGTTTTTATGGACATACAAGAAATATGACAACACGTTTTGGTTAAAAAGCACTTACCTTTGAACTGCCTTTTCACATGAGCAAAGCCAAAGAAAAAAGTCAAGCTTTTTTTTTTATTATTATTATTGTTTTGTTTTTCATGGTAAAATATGAAAAATGTCACCCATTTGTCATCTGCTAATTTTCACATAAAGCAGGTTATTGGTAAGGAAAAAATATAAATACAGTTGAATTATTTAATGTGTTACTGGTGCTGCCTCTATGTGACTCCATTGCCTGGGAGTTAACGTTAAAATCTGATTGATTGAGTTACTGTATACATGTAATATGATTTCTGTTGTCAACTTTATTACAAATAAAATTTTATTAAAAAAAGTACAAAATAAAAAGTGCAGAGATGATAAAGTTGGGAAAAAAATGAAATGGAAAAAAAAATGGTTTGGAGTTTCACTATTTTGTTTTATTAATGAAATTTAAGTAAAAAGAATAAAAAAAAAAAAAATGCAGAGATGGTAAAGATTGAAATGAAAAAAAAAAAAAAAATAGAATGAAAACAAAGAAAACAAAAAAAAAAAAGTACAAATATAAATGATATGGGGTTTCACAACTTTTCTTAGTCTTTAGTCATTTACAGGAAACAAGGGCAACATTTTAATCTTAACAAGGGCAACATGAACAATTTTGTTAATTTAAAAGATGAAAATGATTTTTTTCGTAAAGTTTTATTTATTACATGTAGTTTACCACTTGTAACTGTTATTTGTCTTCATATGTTTTCTTGTAAATAGTGTTTTTTTTTTCTTATGAATTTAAATATCGGCAGACTTTTTTTGTTTTTTTGTTGTTTTTTTTTTAAATCTAACTTTTCTAAGAAAATGGAGGGACATTTCATGTGAATCAGTTCGCTTGAAATTTTTTAGCTGCATTTTCTGGGAAAATATCATTTGAGCATCACTGATAAAACGTCCTTATGATATATGCAGCCAGCATAGACTGCAGTCTCAGCTACAGTTTTGCTTGGTGATTTTAGCTTGGCACTCTTGCTTTCCTCTTATCCATCTCTCATCCGGACTTATCAGTAAATAACTATAGCTCTAAAAGGAGGAGTGAGATCTACGGGATTATGGGTAATAATTAGAAGTGATTTGTTGAGGTGCTTCTAACAAGTTCAAAAAAATATGTTTTTTGTGGAGAAATAAGAAAAACACTTTTTGATTTAAAAAAAGGGCACCTTATCATATTTACCTAAGTTCTTTGACAAAATACTTGTAGTATAGACCAAGATCAGAAACCTTAGAATGTGACATTTGATTAGGGTCTACACTGTTTGTCATCCATCAAGCAGTTTTTTAGACTCGCCAACAAATCATTCAAATTATAGGAGAAGTATGATAAGGGGTTAAAGTGTTTGAATATTTAGGGTACCATAATAACCCTAAGTATTGGGACAGATAGTCCTTTGCAAACAGTGTAGACCCAGATCAGATGCCGCAGAATGCGGGGTCTGATCAGGGTCTGCACTATTTGCCATATATACAGCAAGAGTTTAGACACATCAAGAGGCAGTAGAATGGTCTATTTCAAATTTTAGGACAAGTATGGTAAGCAGGTAAGGTGTCCCAATACTTAGGGTTACAAGGTAAACATGATATATATCATTTACAGTATTCATCCTCATTGCCTTTTGATGTTTTTTGTTATATGTACCCAAGAGTTACTTTATATCATATCTACCGTATTTACTCTTAAGTATTGGGACACCTCAACTCCTTACCATACTTTTCCTAAAATTTAAAAAAAAATGGTCTGTTCCACTACCGCTGATGTGTTTAAATATTGATGGACAAGTGGCAAACCGTGTAAACTCTGATCATGCTACATTTAAGCAGTATCTGACCTGGGTCTGCACTGTTTGCAAGGCCTATCTGTCCCTATACTTAGGGATATTACAGTACCTTAAATATTGGGACACCTTACCTGGTAACTCTTTGTCATACTTGTTCTAAAATTTGAATGTCCAGTTTGATACCTGTTGGTATGTACAAAAAAACTGCCAGATAAGTATCTAACAATGTAGGCTGTGATCGGATGCTGTGGTCTACACAGTTTGCCCGTGCCTGTCTATCACAGTACTTAGGATTATTATGGTACCCAAGAAGAACTTACATATCATTTATTTTTCTCCATTTGAAAATTCATATCCTTTGCTTGTTAATAGTGTTATGATAAATGTTATAAAATTTCATACACCAAAAAAAGTCTGACAAAATTGCATATTCAAACAGTGTAGACCCAGATCAGACTGAAGGAGCAGTCTGATCAGGGTCTACACTGTTTGCCATTCCACTAAGTATTTTAAGAAACAACTGCATAAGAAGCAGAAGGATGGAATAAAGTGGTCGAAATTTTAGGACATTTACTGTGTACAAACAGCCAAGCAAAAATGTGTTTGTAGGGCACAAATGGACTATGTCCAGATCAACCAGCAAAGTTGCAATGAGCATCTAGGCCCTTGTTGCATTTCAGTGTATTCTACAGTATCCATTACCGTTATAAACTTAAATATTGGGACAGACCTGAGAAAACAATGTAGACCAGGTCAGATGCCACAGAACACTGCATCTGATCTGGGTTGACACTGCCACACACCCAGTACTATTTTAGACACATCAACAGTAGGTAAAGTAGACTTTTTCCAATTCTTAGGACAGTATTCTAAGGTGCTAAGGTGTCCCAATACTTAAGGTAAATATGGTAATTCTAATATTTAAGGTAAATATGGTAATTCTATTAACAGATGTTAAAGGACCAGACAAGACTACATGGATGTTCAAGCTGATCTGGACATTCCTTGTATGAAGACACGTTTTTGCTTGGCATACCTCATAAATTAAGCTTTATTGAGAAAGCTATAATGAGTTCTTAACCCATTGTAGTCTGAAGACTCCTAAAAGGGTAATTGGCAAACCGTGCAGACCCAGATCAGACGCTGCAGAATGCGGCATCTGATCAGGGTCTCCACTGTTTGGAAATAATTCAACCATTTTTCTCTAAGAATATCTAAGTCACATAGCCTGACATACCTAAAATCGAAAGTAGAAGCTCCCAATATATAGTGTGGGAGAGTTCATTCAATCTACAATGGGTTAAATAAATGAGAAGCCTCAGGTTGTATTTTCAGAGGAGCTGTTAAGGAGTATCTGGTGATGATTGAGTTATATTTTTCTTATTTCTCCATAAAAAACATGTTGTGGTGCTCATTAGAAGCACCTAATTGAGGTACACAACAACCTCTCTATAACACTATTGTTGGGATCCATAGCATAAACTGTGTTAGTTAAACAACCGTGTTATATCCAAACAAAAATGTATAGATTATATTGAAAAATGACCATTTATGGTCATTTTTCAATATAATCTATACATTTTTGGGATCCATCTTTGAACCGTGTTATATCCAAAACCGTGTTATAACGAACCGTGTTATAAAGAGGTTGTAGTGTACTAATGAGTATCCACAACATGTTTTTTTTCTGTTCTCCATGAAAACATGTTGTGGGTACTCATTAGAAATGCTTCAATGATGTGTTTCTAATGAGTACCACAACATGTTTTTATGGAGAACATAGGTACTAATTGGAAGTGCCTCAATGAGGTGCTTCTTATGAGGACCACCATATTTGTTTTTATGGAGAACATAAAAAAAACATGTTTTTGTGGTGAACTGGAGAAAATTATCCCAGAATTATTGTCAAATACTCCTCCTTAACAAGACCTCTCGAAACTACAGATTAATATGTTTGTGTAAAAATTATGTTAATAGATTAAACGTTGAGTTTTTAAAACTAGTGCTAATTGTATCAGTATGGCATTACCCTGCACTTGAAATATTTGAATCATGGTGTACAAAATTAAATGTACTTAATTATTTTCCCTTTTTTTTTTGAAAATAAAAAAATGAAATGCATTGTTGCAGCTTTTTTGCATTCCTTTTACAAGTTCATGATAGAGACTTGACTTTGACCACTAGTGCGTGTACATACATGGCAAATATATACCGCATACTGGTACAAAAATAAAATAAAAGTCTTTTCACCAAATCCTGAGTGGCCGAGTGGTTAGCTCCCAATTTCCGTGAGAGTAAATGAATCAAAGTAAATGAATTATTTCAACAAGAGGCCCATAGGCCATGATACGCTCACCTCATCAAAACATGTATTGCATATCTGCAAATGCTATGCAACTAGGACAAATTTGACTATACATAAAACGGTCAAAGGTCATCCTAGTATCATCATTTGAACAAACTTGGTAGACTGAATCCCTGATGGTGTATACCAAGATTCAGCCTCAAAGCTTCCTTAATTCTGGAGAAGAAGACTTTTAAGTGTTTTACCATATATTGGCATGGCAGCCATCTAGCACGGAACCATTTTAACAATGTGTCAACAAGGTCCCGTGTGAAATCTGGTGAAAATTGTGCAAGCGGTTGCAGAGAAGATGACGTTTAAAGATTTCTCGATTTTATACATGTACATAGCCCAAAGGCAGATAACCCCCAAAGTTTTGATGGTAGCTACAGTTTTTTTCTTACTGTAATAATACGTTGTAAGTTTCAGCCATTAGTCTTTAACACATATTGAGAAAACGATTCTTCAACATTTTCCCTATTCAAATGTATAGGGGCGCAAATTTTACCTTGCCGTACAAAGGTAAACCTTCGACTATCATTTGAACAAACTTGGTAGACCTTGAGTCCCTGATGCTATATACCAAGATTCAGACTCAAAGCTTTCTTGGTTCTGAAGAAGACGTTTTTAGTGCTTTACCATATATCGGCATGGCAGCCACCTTGTTCAATGGCGCGGAAGCATTCGAACAAATTGTTAATACCCTTTGGACAAAAGGTCCCATATGAAATCTAATGAAAATTGCTCAAGCGGTTTCAGAGAAGACATTTTTACTCAATTTTATAAACGTTTATAAAATGGCACGGGCAGATAAGCCCTAGGGGACAAAATTTTGATTGTATCTAAAAAGTTTTATAACTTAAATCATACATTGTAAGTTTCAGCCATTAGTCTTAAATATACTTGGAGAAAATAACTTTTCAACATTTTCCCTACAAATGTATGGGGGCGCAAATTTGACTTTGCCGTAAAAAGGTCAAAGGTCAACCTAAAACCATTATTTTAACAAACTTGGACCTTAAAACCCCGATATTATATACTAACATTCAGGCTCAAAGCTTTCTTGGTTCTGGAGAAGAACATTTAAAGTGTTTTTACCATATATGGATATGGCGGCCATCTTGTTAAATGGCGCCGAACCATTCAAACAAATTCTCAATGCCCTTTCGACAGAAGGCCCCATGTGAAATCTGGTATGAATTGCTCAAACGGTTTCAGAGAGGTCATTTAAACATTACACAATTTTATAGATGTATATAGCCCAGGGGCAAGGGCGGATAACCCACAGGGGACAAAATTTTGATTGTAACTAAAAAGCTTTAGAAATGTAATCATGCATGCATTGTAAGTTTCCGCCGCAAGTCTTTGATACATTTTGAAAAAAAATGACTTCATTATTTTCCCTATATAAATGTACAGGGACACAAATTTGACCTTGGCGTAATAAGGTCAAAAGTTGACTTACGACCATTATTTGAACAAACGTTCCCGATGCTATATACCAAGATTCAGTCCCAAAGCTTTCTTGGTTCTGGAGAAGATTTTTAGGTGTCTTTTTAACATATATGGGCATTGCGGCCATTTTGATTAACGGACCATGACCATTTGTACAAATTTGCAATCCCCACACACCCCCTCCACCCACCCCCACTCACACACACCCTTTAACAGAAGGTACCACATGAAGTGAAGTTGAAGAAAATTGGCTCAGACAGAGGTTTAGAGGAGACGTCGTTCAAAGGTGTAGACAGACGACGGAAATTCTGGCTCAGGTGAGCTAAAAATGGGAGCATTAGCACATGACCGAGATAGGACAGCACATCTATGCAGTCTGATTAGGGTCTTCGTTCCCCTGGATGAAGCATATCATGGGAACTTCTAAGTGTCTAATACCTAAGTACTTTCTGCATGCCTTTGTCTACAAAGCCAGACTAAAATCATTCAGATTGTGGTAAACGTCCTAAATTTTCATACACCAAAGTTTGACAAACTGGCATATGCAAACAGTGCAGACCAAGATCAGACAGGAGCACTCTGATCAGGGTCTACACTTTTGCCATTTCGCTATGTATTCTAATAAACAAATGCATGAAAAGCAAAGTTTTGGAAGAAATAGTATGGAATTAGGGTCCAAAAGCTCTCTACAGACACAAAAGTAAAAACCATTTTAAACCTGTGCCTATTCAATGAATACATGGACAATACATATAGTTATGGGCCCACTGTGTATGGGCTTATTCACAACTTCCCTTTCAATAAGTCCACCCTCGCATATATTCTAATATAATACCTACTGGTTTTTACTAGAAACAGTGATATTATGCACCTATCATTGTTTTTTCCCCCAGAGGCATTGGTGGGTGGGGATCCGGTTGAGGATACCCTGGGGATTAGCGAAAAAATCCCTACCCTTTTGGCATTCGACAGACCACAGAAAAAGAGGGATGGGAATTTAGATACCAGGGACCAGTTGTTCAAAGCATCGTTAGCTTAACGAGCTCGTTAGTGGTCAAATTGTTAACTATTCTAGTAAGTACAATATCTAATTCACAGGTATTTTTGCTGAACAAAAAAAAAAAAAAAAAACGTGAGTAGCTTTTGCAAATGTAAAAGCTACTCACTTTTTATTTTCAGCAAAAAATTTAACTTATATACCATATCTAATGATTAATGATCAAGGTTTTAATGATATAACTAACGACATTGTTAATTTTGAACAACTGGGCCCAGAATTGGAAATTCTTCAGGAAAATAAGTGAAAAATCTGAAGTCAAGGATTGAGACACACACATACAAAAATAATTAAATAATAAAATAAATAAAAAAAATCAGAAAAAAAAATCAATATTGTCTTATTCCTGTGGATAATCCCACCACCTCCCCGTGGGGAGGATGGAAGTGTGTGTGTGTGTGTGTGTGTGTGTGGCGGGGGGGGGGGGGGGGGGGTAAGTTGGGTGGAGATTTGAGCCATTAATAGGTCCTCTGGTATCTCTGGTCAAACCTGATCTCAAATACTTACGATAAATACAGTAAACGTAGGAAAAACATGTAACAACCTGAGTACAAATTATTTTAATACTTAATAAAAACGCGATATTTAGTATAAATATTGTGGCACCTTAACTTCTTACCATACTTGTCCATTTTCTCTCTCTTTTATTTATTTTTTTTTTATCAAATCCATTATATTACTTAACGATGTGTCAAACTGCTGGATGAGTGATAAATAGTGTAGACCCTGATCAGACATCATGCTCTGCGGCATCTGATCTTGTCTACACTGCCTGTCCGTTCCAATAGTTATGGTTATTACAATAACTGGGGAAATGGAATACAGTTGAATCAGGTCATAGTGTAAATTATTGTGACACTTTAAAATAAAAGTACAAGGAAAATCTTATTCAACCAGTAAACATTAAAATTCATTGTTTTATATTCACGTAACTGACATAATTTGACTGGATGGCAATTTTAAGACGAGATGGTGTTCCTGGCAGGGTCCTTCGCACCGGGAAAAAAATCGTGAGAAACGGAGGAAAATTTAGGGGAGGTGAAAAAGTATATCCATATATTCACTAGCAATTCCCTGCTCAGATCACAGGAGCTTGAAGTTCTGTCCATAGATAATTAATAATGTCCAAAATCAAAAGTGACGGTAAGCCATTTCTTTGAAATTGCTTCAGAATTTATATATATGTATATATATGGACATTTTAAGTACGTTCGATGGACCAAACTTCAAGCGCCTGTGCTCAGATTTGTCAATATAACCTTATATTGTGCCTTTCCATCAAGAAAATAAAGGACTTTGGAATTTTCTTTGAAATTTTCTGCCAATATTCAACACCAAACATTCAACCTGGGGACTTCTTTCCTGAGCTTCTTTCACAAGTCTCTTATTCAGTGAAGGACCATTCTTGACACTGCCGCTTTAAAAACAGGAAAAAATCGGTCACTGCAAACCGAAAGTAGGACGACCCGGTGATTCAGTGCGCATGCTCAATTAGCTTTCAGTTCCGTTTTGTCACAACTGTGTTGTGGTGGTGTCGGTCAGAGTACAAAAATGGAAAGTGACTAAGTTTTCTCAAGGAAATAAAACAATTTCACTGCTATACAGGCAAAATCAACATAGGTACAATTAATCAGTAACTTGAGTGAAGATGGCTGCTCAATATTTATCCACCGGTCAGTTAAAGAGGCTGAAAGAGCACAAATATAGTGCCACTGGGACTTCGATTTGTGAGCCTACGATGCAGGTTTTTTGGAGATGGCTAGTTGAACAGATACCGACAACATGGGCACCTAATACCATTACATTAGTTGGTTTGCTAATCAACATTTTCACTACTTTGATTTTGGTATTTTACAGCCCGGACGGGCAGCAAGAGGTAAGACTGATGGCACTTCATGTAACAAACAAACCATCTGTTTATAAATTGCAAATCAATATATTCAGTGATATACAGGCATCTTTTCACCAAGTTTTGTCTGTGGAAACTATAGAATAATGGGCAAAGCTGACTGATCAACATACCAATATAGATGTGAAATATGGTGCACTGAAAGGATCAGATTCAAGATCATGAGTTAGGTACTATAGACTCGGGCTCTACTTTACGGGTTCAATCCCAGCAGGAAGCATCCGAGTGGCCAGCACTTCTGACCTGATCATGAAGTCCCGGGTTCGTATCTCCCTGAAGGCAGAATTTGGTGCTTTATTGCACAGAGCCTTTCATTATCATCCTTCCATTGTCATGTTGAAAGGAACGTAAAACACCAAATCATCATCATCAACCTTAGTGACCATTAAGTGTTGTGTCCTTGAGGAAGACACATTATCAACATTGCTTTGTACCACATTATAGTATCTAGCAAGGAACACTTGCTCTGTAGATGGTGTCTCAGTATGACGAGATGGATAATTAAATCTAGAAACATTATTAGTACATTTGTAGTAAGTTTATCCTAAATGTGCTTACTTTGATCACCCTGTGTCTACATGGCCTAGTTGCCATACCAGTTTAGTCCCACAAAATATGCCTGTCACAATCACATGCATTCTCTTGCTTTCAGAAAAAAAAAAAAAATCATACATATGTCTGTTTGATGATCTTATCTAGATCTCAGATTTTATAAAGTCTATTTTATTATCAGTTGGTTTGTTTAAAAACGTCTGGACTGAGTGACAAACCTGTAGACCCTGATCGGAGGCTGTATGCTGTGGCATCTGATCTGGGTCTACACTGTTTGCCCAGGCCTGCAGCATTTTCCTTGTCCCTCAAAACCACAAGACTTGGCCCCTTTTTGAGTCTGATGTCCCCTAAACCTTCATCATAGAGAGACATTGATGTCCCTTAAAATTTGCATTTTTTTTCTGCAAAATTTAAACAATTAACCCCTGAAATTATCCCATATGTTCCCTAAAATATGGGTCAGAAGCGCCATATGTCCTCTTAAATAAATTTTTGAGTGACAACCCTGGGCCTGTAAGTCCCAGTACTTAGGGTTATTATGGTAATTTTTTTATTTATCAACAAGAATGTAGCACAATATTTATCAGAATTCTTCCCTTATCTAGAGCTTTGAATACACCTATCAAAACAGTGTTGACCCAGATCAGATGCTGCTTTCTATGGTATCTGATTTAAATCTACACTGTTTATTCAAGCCCATCTGTCAAAATGTTAAAAGTAAATATGGTAGGTGTTTCTTTGCACAGCAGTTTTATGTTGTGTTATCAATTTATCAACACAAAAATAAAAAAAAAAACAGTCAGACTGAAGACAGATATCTTAAACTTGAATGTGTCACATATCAGGAAGTGTTATGTCTGCTGGTATTAAACCCTTCAGGGCCCAGTTGTTCAAAACTAACAATGTTGTTAGTTAACGTATCGTTAAAATTTTGGTCATTAAATATGGCATATATGCTAATATTTTTGCTGAAAAAATGTGAGTAGCTTTGCATTTGCAAAAGCTACTCACGTTTTTTCAGCAAAAATACCTGTGAATTAGATGTTGTACTTATTAGAACAGTTAACATTTTGACCACTAACGAGCTCGTTAAGCTAACGATGCTTTGAACAACCGGGCCCAGGTGATTAGAAGTTAGACCATAAGAATGCTTATAATGAAAACAATTTTATGTTCACACAGTTGTTGTACATTTATAAAGTAATTTCAATTTTCAAGAAAGAAAAAAATATGTACATGTATATTTATATTCAAAGTTATTCGATTCCCAAATAAATGAGATTTGCATGACTTACAAGTAGGCTTTTAATCCTCAAAGTGCCATGCTTAATTATAGCAAACAACATTCTCAATTTTTTTCTTATTTTTCAGAGAAAAATAAGGCTCAACATTTAATGTGAATTGTCTGCATACTAATGCCTATCAGACATTTTGCTGGAAATGTCAAGCCTTATTTATTGTGAAAAATAACAAAAAGGAAAATATTTCAGAATGTCATCTGTTGCAGTTGTGATCAGTACTAAAGAAGGTTAATTACCTTCATAACTGTATTACCACTTATGGATATAAAGTTTGGTTCGACCATAGTTACGGTAGTTCCAAGGTTTATATTCCACAGTACGCATCCCGTCTTTGATATAATAACAACACATACTGCTATGCACACAGTCAAGCAATTTCTGAGTCTTAGGGTTACCACCCCATTCTCAAACATATTGTGGATATCAGTTAGAATTACCTCAGTAAGTCAAGGCATTTCTAGTGAGTACCCACAATGGCGCTTTGATAAAATCAAAAAAGGACATATAGCTTATTAGCATCATTAACCCTTTTAATCCCTGTGTTTCTGGACTCTTCCATTCTTGAATTTGGACTTGTACACTGATGCAAATAGGGATGTCACTCTAAAATCAAAAACAGTACTGCAAATAGTGTAGATCCTGATAAGAAGCCAGTCTCATCTGGATCTACACTGTTTGCACACATATTGGTTTTGGTCTGGCACTGCCATGCTAAGAGGGTTAAATACTCCCCTCATGAATTCCCCAGTTTTAATCTTTCTTTTATTGTGCCATTATTTAGGTGAGTATTTTATGGCAGGCTTTTTCAGTAATTTTGAAAATCTACCGGTAAGCACACAATGTGTTAATTACACAAATGTATGTCGAATACAGTATATATATATTTAGTATTTGTTTTCCACTGTATTAAAGCCAGGTACTACAATTCTGGGTCTTCAGTTCAATGCACATGGGTACTTTAAAGAATCATTAAGTTAATGTCATAGTTCAATAAAATACAAAGTACATGTACCAGGGTTTATCATAGTACCAAACCTACTGAGAGATACATTCTACTATGCTGTTATTATTATGAAATGTCAGTGGAGAAAGGCCAAAAATATTTTCTGAGATAAAAATTCCAAAGTCACTTTACTATAGGAATAGCATAATCAGACCAGTTTTTGGCCATGAATTTAATTTTAGGATAAAAATTTGAAACAGGAAAGACAGATGGTTTCTGATAGGAAATGATCAGTCAGAACAAAAATTTCATTTAAAATAAAATCCCATAGCTCTAGTTAAGGCACTTTTTTCATTTAAAACATGTTGATATTTTTCTTATTTCTCCATGAAAACATATGTTGAGGTACTCATTAGAAGTGCCTCAGTGAGGCACTTCTAATGAGTACCAACAACATATGTTTTCATGGAGAAATAAGAAAAATATTAACCTGATACCCACTCTTATCTACATGTAGGCCTATGATTAATCCCATTTCCAAGTAATGTCAAATAATGTACATAGTTCTTCATACCCTTGTGTGTTTAATCATTTTCTGGAGCTATGAGCAGGTCTTCTTTGTCTCTTGTTTCAGGCCCCAAGATGGGTTTATCTTTTCTGTGCACTTGGTTTATTTCTGTACCAGTCTTTAGATGCAATTGATGGAAAACAGGCTCGGAGGACCAACACTAATACTCCACTGGGGGAACTGTTTGATCATGGGTGTGATTCTTTATCTACAGGTGAGAAGATGTTTGTTTTGTTGTTGTGTTGTTTTGTTTTTTAGGCAAATATATAGCGTCAGATAAGTGGGCATATAAGCAAAAAATTTTCTTATATGTCCAAGAAAACATATGTTGTGGGTACTCATTAGAAATGCCTCCCTGAGGCACTTCTAATTTGTACCCACAACTTACTTTTTGTTGACAAATAAGAAAAAAATGTCAATACTTTTAGGTTGAAAAGTGTGCCTTATCTGGAGCTATGCGAATACATAGCTTATGACATCTGATCTGGGTCTACAATGTTTGCTCAGGCCAGTCTCTGTCCAAATACTTAGGATAGATATGGTAATATTATTTCTGTATTATGGGTATAGCCCATTCAGCTTAGAATCCTGCTGTTATTTGGGCAGCCCTGCGACCTGACCAAGCTCTGTGATGTTTCCTTCTGGAATTTCAAGGTCCACACATAATGTTAGTGAGCAGTCTATACTTAGATCTGTCTACTTATGTGCAAGCTGACCCCATCCTCACTGGGCAAAGTTTGTTATTATAAATGCTGGATGGTTAGCACTTTTTTAGACTTCAGATCACAAGATGGAGGATTTAAATACCATTTGAAGGAGAAGCCATTCCATTTGTAATAAATGAAAATTAGAAATTGGTGTGGCATCTTTATTTATTCAGCAGGTTAAATTAAATTTTAGGATTTAGCATTTTGTTACAGTCCTGAAGTAGGGACATTTGTATACTTTGAACACATTTATTTAAATAGGCACAGTGGCTCAATGGATAGGGCATTCGCTTTGTGGCTTGAGGGTTACTGTTTTAACTACTCTTTCACATGGTACTCAGCATTAGGGAAGTAAAGCTAGGAACTAGAACTGGTCAGCCCGTGTCAGTATAATGTGACTGGGTGAAATGTCCAGTCATTGCAGCACTCTAAAAGTGAACGTTGCTCCCAGCCACATCCAGTGAGTCACTATAAAAAGATTGTTGAAAGTGACATAACAGCCAAATAAAACAGAGTGAACAGTGTTGGAACTGATCAGACTATAAAAACTAAATGCATGTATGCCAGTCTTGGCCTTCACTGTCATACCATCAGATAAGGCACTTTTGTGCCCCCAAAATGTAGATATTTTTTCTTATTTCTCTATGAAAAAGTATGTTGTGGATACTTCTTAGAAACATCTCACTGAGGCACTTCTAATGAGTACACACAACATATGTTTTGTGAAGAAACAAGAAAATATTTATCTAGATACCATATTTCGAGGGTTGAGCGCAAGACTATGATAACTCAAACATATTTTTGAACCCTTGTTTAGGGGCAACTTGGACCCCTTTGTAAACAATGCAAATCTAGGTGCCATTGCTCATACGAGCAATGGCACCTAAATTTTCATTGTTTACAGAAAGAAATGTTGTAATCTTCATAACGCCTTCATAGTGAGGAGATTAGGTTTGGGGAAAAACAACCATCTGACTTACGCCAGTCTTGCGCTCAACCCTCGATTTGCGGTATGTATTTGGACATACAGGCCTGAGCAAACAATGTGGACCCGGATTAGACAACGATTTCCTGGTAATTCAAACCATACTATCTGATTTATAAAAAGCAATCTTAGTGTATTTATCCTAAGTACTGTATTTGGACAGACAGGTCTGTGCAAACAATGCAGACCCGGATCAGATGCCACATTCTATGGCCTCTGATCAAAGACTACACTGTTTGCCACTCATCCAGCAATTTTTAGACACAACATCAGGTAGTAAATTGTATTTGGTAAAATTTTAGAACAAGTATGTTAAGGAGTTGAGGTGTCCGAATACTTAAGGTAAATATGGTACACCTCTTATCGCCGCATACACATCACTTATGATATCGTGCTGTAGTTAACCTAAATATTGGAACACCTTAACTCCATACCATACATGTCCTAGAACAAATACGTGTACCGGTTGATGTGTATAAGAATTGCTGGATGAGTGGCAAATAGTGTAGTCTTTGATCAGAGGCCATAGAATGTGGCATCTGATCCGGGTCTGCATTGTTTGCACAGACCTGTCTGTCCAAATATAGTACTTAGGATAAATACACTAAGATTGCTTTTTATAAATCAGATAGTACGGTTTGAATTACCAGGAAATCGTGGTCCTGGCCAGAAGTCCTGTATAAGGAAATCTCTTTTGTATTGGCCTGAATTTAAATATGTAGAATGTAGAATTTGATCCTTAGCATGCTGTATAAAAAATTCAGCAGACAACAGTCTTAAATATTTTTTCTAAAAAAAATAGGGTTTGACATTTTATGCAAATTTTCTCCTTTGTCAAACCATGGTATCTGCGAGAAAAAGAAAAATACAGTAGAGTCAAACCTGTCTTAGATGCCACCTGTATTAAGTAATCACCTGCATTATTAGAGAGGTCATGTTTTCAAATAGGTATAAATGTTACCTCTGTTATGCAAGCACCTGTCTTAAGCGTCCAATTTTTTTGCTTTCACTAAGGCGCTTGCTAAACACAAGTTTTGACTGTATTATTATTTTGTCATCCACTAAATTAGCAGAGAGAGTGTTAAAAGTTAACCTTTGTCCTGCTGAACCCAGATATATCCTGCTTCTGCAAACAGTGTAGATCCAGATCAGTTGGCTTCTGAAGAAGCCAACTGATCTGGATCTACACTGTTTGCCATTAACTATGTGAATTTATATCAACAATCTGGATCTAGTAATCTGATTGGCTGAAAATTAGCAATGGGCATGGCATTGGCTGAAAATTAGCAATGGGCATGGCATCTTAATTTATTCAGCATGACAAGGGTTAAACTTTTGTGGTGATACTGTTTTACTTACCATACCCTAATTAGTAATTACTCTGAATATTCAGACATGGTAATCTTTTTTAAAACTATGTACTTGAGAAATGTATTGAATTTATTTATGATACTGGTATAAAACATTCACAGCCTACTAGTGATTGATACTGTCATACTTGGTTTGTTTGAAGTTCATAAAGCTTCTTTATACATATACATAGCATGATGGGTAAAAATTTCAGCAGGTGACATTTAAAAATATTTTCTTTATTTATCCCAGAAAGTAGGTTTTGACATTTCTTGCAAATTGTCTCTTAGTAGACAATTTGCATGAAATGTCAAAGCTATTATCTGAGAAAAATATTATTAGTTTGTCATCTGCTGAATTAGCCCATAGAGTGGTAAAGGTTAATTTGATGATGTTGGCTGATGTACTTCAACCATAAAAGCACTAAACGAAATGATGGCAGTTGACATTTTTAAATTTTTATTGTTTTTTTTTTTTTTTTTTGTTGCTTTTTCAGAGAAAAATACGATTTGGTATTTCATGTGAATAGTCTGCTAGGCAATGAATTCACATAAAATGTCAGGTATAATTTTCTCTGAAAATACAACAACAAAAAAAATCAAAATGTCGTCTGCTGCATTTGTGATTAGCACTTTAAGGGTTAGCTTTTAAGAGGATTGTTAAGTATATATTCAACCCTGTCAGAAAAGCAAACTTACTAAATATAATAATTGTTATCAGCATCACTTAAATTTAATAGTGGGTAGCTAAACTCTGATAAGTAGCCAAGAGTCAGCTGGAGGGCTTAAAACATTTTAAAGGGCCAGTTTCATTTCTGTTTAGGCATCTATCAGTAGTGGAGGCAGCAGGATTCCCCAGGGGAATTACTAGGTGTCACTGTCTTGGCTAATTCAGCAGATGACATTTTAAAATATTTTTCTTCTTTTTTTCCCCAGAAAATCAGTTTTGACATTTCATGCAAACTGTCTCATGGAGAGAAATTAAGAAAAAATATTTCAAAATGTCTTCTGCTGAAATTTTTACTCATCATAATAAGAGTAAAAAGCTCTGTGCCTAATCCTTCACTTGGGAAACATACCGTGTTCAACCTAATTATTGCATTGAGCACTTAGGTTTTTCAAAAAAATTCTTGGAAATCTTGCAAAATATGTACTGAGGGTACACTTAAAACTGATCAGTGAAGGCCTTGTCAAATGATGCTTATGCGATGTTTTTTGGGGTTCTTTTTACTGATTTTCTCTGAAAGAGCATATGTTGTGGGTACTCATTTGAATTGCATCAACAAGTTGATGCAATTCAAATGGGTTCCCACAGCATATGCCTTTATAAAGAACTAGACAAAAAGTAAACTGGCTGTATTTTAAAGACTACGGAATTGATTGGCTGTGTGCTTATAATGTGCGGTAATTAGGTCGAATAGGTATCCCAAGTCCTTCTGCTTGGATTACAAGTTCATTATGTTTGTATTCGCTAACCATTCAGCTGAAGTTTTCTTGATAAAGCCACAATAAATTTACCTTAGGTTGAGGGTTATGGAATGGCATGGCATTTAAAGACATACATGTAGCTCCAGATAAGGGTTGTTTTTTGTTTTTTTTCAGTCAAAACAGTACAGATAATTTTCTTATTTCTTTACAAAAACACATGGTATTCATTAGAAGTGCCTCGGCAAAAACCTAGAACTAATAGATAGCCTTGTTTCTGATGGTCCTGAGAATCACTCAAGTAGGACAACCCTCTGCCCCCTCCACCACTGCCTCTCCTCACCAAAAGCGTAAATATAAGCAAAGAGCAGGATATGGGTAAACCTCCAAGTTCTATTATATATCTATCTATGATGTTTTACTGTTTGTACAGGGTGAGTGGAACTGGGACAAAAGTAAGTTAGTATATAACTATAACTATAATGGGATCCTAGGCATAAATGGGTTAAAGTCTCCTATAATTTGTTACACCAAAGTTTCTGACAAAATGATGTATGCGAACAGTGCAGGCCCAGATCATACCCTTTCTGTGATATGACGCAGATGTGGAATTCTCACATCAAGAAACATGCCCTTTAAGAGTACATCTACTTTTGACCTTACAAACAGACTTGAGGGGTGATTGACTCAGTGATTGATCTGATTGTTGACTTGTGTGTTAAAATGAAAGTTCACAGGGTAAATTATTATTAGACTATTCAGTATAAGATAACTGTGAAGATAAAAACAGAAATACTAAAATTTCCTTAATTTTTCCACAAAAACTCATTTTGTAGCATCTCTTAACCTCAGGGCTTAATCCTTGTCCTGCTGAATAAATTAAGCTGCCACTCAGACTTCTAATTTTCAGCCATTCAGGGCCCAGCTGTTCAAAGCTAACGATGTCGTTAGTTAATGATTTGTTAAAATTTACAGCAAGTGATAAGCAAATATGCTGAAATTTTTTGCTGGAAAAATGTGAGTAGCAAAAGCTGCTCACATTTTTTCAGCAAAAACATCAGAATATTCTATATTGAATCTGCTAAAATAGTTAACAAAATGACCCTTAACGAGCTCATTAAGCTAACCATGCATTGAACAACTGGGTCCAGATTAATTTATCCAGGTTGTTGATACAAATTCACATAGTAAATGTCAATCCAGATCAGTTGGCTTCACTGTTTGCAACGGCATGGTATATCCGGGTTCAGCAGGTCAAGGGTTAACACTTAGCATACTGGGTAAAACTGTCAGCAGAGGCTTTAAAGCAAACTCCCATATTTTGCAGGGTAAAACCCAAAATCCACAGTTTTGTGTTTTCTGTATGCGGCAAAATAATGAGGTCACTGGCACAAATAAAAAATATTATTGTCATGCTTAGCATTCATAGATGTAGATGTGAGCTTTTAACATTCCACAAGAAGTATGGTAAATGTCCTTAAATTTGGAACACATTATTCCATTCTTTTTTTGCCTAAATTTTGATTTTTATACAGTTGTTTCTTAAAATACTTAGTGGAATGGCACACAGAGTAGAAACTGATCACACTAGGAGATGTCTGATCTGGGTCTACACAGTTTGCATATGTCAATTTATCAGAAATTTTGGTCTAGAAAAGTTTAGGACATTTACAGTATTTACATACCAGCTTCAAAGCCCACCCCTAAGTACATGTGTATAGAATTTTCCCTGTGGTCATTAATTTTGTGGGAAAGAGTGGAACACTCACTAAGAAGTAGGTTATTACTTACATAGCACCAGAAAAAAATGCATATAGCCATGTTAATACATTGTCTATGCAGTAAGCCACCATTCCGTTGGGTTCAGCCCCCAGAAGCAGAGAATCTTTCCAGTTCGGGTATAACACCCAGAAGTGTAATGGGGAAACAATGCAAACCCAGATCAGATGCTGCAGAATGGCTCATAAACTGTTTATATTAAAAACAATAATTTCTATAAACATAGTAAAAATAAAAGCTAACCAGACACCCTGCAGTTGGAAATAATTGTTGGGTTAATTTGATACAAGAATCCAGCGTTCAAAACCTGTGTTCTGGGAAAAAATAATAAAAGTATTGTCAAGTTGTTGCCTGCTAAACCTGCCCAGAGAGTGGTAAAGGTTAAAAAATGTCAGTGCCATCATCAGATTTCAGGTTAAAAGACATCTAATTATGTAAGAATGTCCCTTTTTATTAGAACAAGCTTGATTTATTAATTTGTCTGATGTATTGATCAACATTTGTTAATTAATACCAGACTGGCAGCTGCTGGCTGTCAGCTGTAAGCTATCATTAGAAGTACCTACCCTAATAATCCTTTGTATTGGGACAGAGAGGCCTGAGCAAACAGTGTAGACCCAGATCAGATGCCACAGAATGTGGCATGTGATCAGGGTCTACACAGTTTGCCAGTCATCCGGCAGTTTTAAGGCATGTCCACAGGGAGTAATATTGACTTGTATAAATTTTAAGTCAAGTATTGAACAGAGTAAAGCTGTCCCAGTAATAGGGTACATACGATACACACCTTTAATTCTTTATCAAATGAAGTATCTTGTTACCAGTCCTGACTGCATAGGGATATTAAGATAAAACATTTTTTCTTATTTCTCCATGATAACATATATTGTGGGTACTCATTCAGACTTACTATTTTTTAGTGAGACTTACCTTTTTGCTCCAAAAACAATTTTAAGTAATGTTTCACTATTTTCTTTTCAGAAATTTCCTAATATATTTAATGTTCAAAATAGAGACCTCACTAATTATTTTCTAGACTCTCACTAATTCTTATTTTCAGAAGTTAACATGTCTGCTCATTAGAAACTACTCCTTGGAAATTTAGCTGTCATCTACTGAAATTTTTACCCAGCCAACTAAGCGTTATTTCGATATTTTTAGGAGATTAATGGTAGTCCATTGCTTGCACTAACGTTCAAAAACAGAATGTCCCAGGACTTCCTGGCATTTTAATTTGGAATTGCAACTGAACGTAACATTTCATATTTTGCCATAATTTTTAGCAAAACATGTAAATGTATGTGATTTTTACTTCTTTAGGGTCTAAAATAACATTTAAATACTAAATAAAATAGTTCAGGCAAATCTGCTATATAAATGGAAGTGTATGTTTGAAGATTTGAGGTCCTTACTTCCAAGCATACATGTAATTATTTGGAAGTTCCGTAGCATTTTTAGGGAGCCTCTGACTCCTGGAGTTCTCATAATGCAAGCACTGGTAGTCTGCACAATACCATATGTTGGTAATTTCAGAACATTGACACTTGTTATTGACTTCAGTAGTAAACAAGTAGTCTGACCCCAGACCCTTTCTTTATTTTTCTTTTCTTTCTTTTTCTTCTTTTTTTTTTTTTTTTTTTTTTTTTTTGAAGGGACACAACACTTGTATAGCTTGTAGAATTTTTGTTTACTTCAGTCCCTTGGCTAGAAAGAAAGTTTAGCCATAGGTAACTTGAAGTTGGATTAAAGAGGATCATGATAAAAAAAATAATGTAGAGAAACAGAGAAATAGATATAAAACAAAAACGACTGGAGCCAGTCTAGTAAACAAGACCAAACAAGAAAAATAACCTTTTTTTACCACTGCCTGGGCTAATTCAGCAGACAACACATTGATGATAGATTTCTTATTTTTCCTAGAAAATAGACTTTGGCATATCATGCAAATTGTCTCCTAAGGAAACAATTTGCATGAAATGCCAAAGTCTGTTTTCTGGGAAAGATAAGAACAATATTTAAAAATATTGTCAGCAGATTTTTTTTTACCCAGCATATTGAGCATTAACAATATCTGTCATAAACTGTTATGTGTGACTGCTTTTTGGCTTCCTATCAGGAATTTGCTATTTTCTGGTATATTTTCTGCCACTGTGACAGTAACCTTTACCTCTCTCTGGGCTAATTCAGCAGATAACAAATTGATGATATTTTTCTCATTTTCCCCAGAAAACAGGATTTGACATTTCATGCAAAGTGCCTCCATTGGAGTTTTCTGTGAAAAAATAAGAAAAATATTTCAAAATGCCATGTGATGAAAAAATTAAACAGACAGAGTCATAAGCAGTTAATATTGTTGATTAGCTAACAAGTTGTGGAAGTTTGAGTTAAATGACGGCATACAGTAATTAGTATTTTATGTCCCATCAACAGTATTGCAGACATTTTGGGATGTTGATAAGATTACATGGAAAATGTTCTGTGCAAGAGAATTAGTAGAAGAATCCTACCTAAAATATTTCAAATTCGCATTTGATAAAAAATTTTCCCAGCTTGGAAAGTGTTAACTTATCATATCATGTCATATAAATGGTAAGAGCACACACGCAGGCATGCCAAAAAAAAAAAAAATCATCAGCCTTCCTCCTTAGACATTTTGGGTAAGGCCATGTACATGTAAGTATGGCCAAATACAGTCAACTCTCGTTATTTCATATTCCCTTATCTCGAATAACCACTTATCTCGAAGTGAAAATCTGGTCCCTGATATAACATGTCTAACAACAGGTTACAAAATATTGTGGAAAAGAAATTACTCCTAAGGCGCAATGTCTCCTCTTTTCCATAATATATTTCAATATATCTCTAACTTCAGGAGTCAAATTACATATTCATTTGTGACATGTGGTTTTTCGATTTATCTTTTCCTCAGTTCTGCAAATCTGATATGTGTCGAAGTACGGATATCGGATATCTTGAAGTATTTCAGAGTCCCTTGGACTTCAAGATAACGAGTCAACTGTACCTGCATAGAAATATCTGCCTCCCTGCTCATTTGGTGGGGCTACTTTTGAAGGACGTTGCTCAGTCTTGGAGTGGATTCTTTTTTGAAAACCCCTTTTTTGAAAGGTTTCAAGTACTGGGGAGGTAACTTCCTGTCTGCAGAAGTTGTCTCTCTTGCTAAATGGTGACAAAATCTTTCGGGTATATTCTTGCGCTAATCTTAAAGAAGATTTCCATATTTTTGAAAACATTAACAAGATGCAGTGGCAGATTGATGTTATACATGTATAAATATTTGATGCTGTCTTAATTAAACAGAACTTGTGTGGAATTGGTTTTGTTGTAATTTGCAAAAACTACATGACTATTTTATTACACATGGTGATCTTATGTGAAGTCAAAAGTCTCAATCTCATTATTACGTCTGAATAATATGATTATTTAACTTTCAGCACACTTTATTTTTTTTATTTATTTATTTATTTTTATTTACTTATTTATTTTTTTTTTATTATTATTCAATTCTGTACCAAAGGGAATTGCAAGTGATGTAGCCTTTGACCTTTACCATAAAAATCAAGATCTTTTTTTTTTTTTGAACATTTAATCTTTCTTTTTTCTCTGTCTTATTTTTCTAAGAAAATGAAGCTTAACATTTCATTCAAACTGTCAACAGAGTTTGACATTTCAACAGTTCACATGTTATGTCAAGCCCCATTTTCTGGAAAAAATATATAAAAAAATTAGCTGAGCTGCTAAAATTTTAACTTGATGATATTTAACCCAAAAGCACTAAGCAGATGACATTCTAAATTTTTGTTTTATTGTTTTTCAAAGAAAATAAGACTTGGAATTTCATGTGAATCATCTGCCTAGCACTAGATTCTGATGAGACAATTCATAATGAGCTGTCTCATCAGGATCTGCACTGTTTGCCATTCTGTTTTTGATTTTAGACTGAAACCTTTATCTGTATCAGTGGACAAGTCCAAATTCAAGAATGGAAGAGTCCACTTCAGAAACTTAGGGTGAAAGGGACTAATAATTCTTATATCTTTTTTTTTTCTATTTTCAGTTTTTGTGATGACAGGCTGCTGTGTGGCCTTGAAGCTTGGACAAGAACCATATGTTTTATTGTTTGAACTCTGTGTGTCAGAATTCTGTTTTTATATGGCCCATTGGCAGACGTATGTCACTGGAACCATGAAATTTGGCACGTGAGTAATCATTTCTAAACCTTGAAGCTCCAATCATAACTGCAATATGCAACATTCTGACTTTTGTTTTATTATTATTTTTTAGAGAAAATAAGACTTGACATTTCATGTGTGTGGTCTGCCTTATTTTCTCTGAACATTGAAAAAATAAATAGATAAATACAGTGTTGTCTGCTGCAGTTTGACACAGCACTTACTTAAAGGGTCAGTGAAGAAAGAGGTGTTCTTAATGTAGAGAAACCGTTTGTGATTTAATTAACATAAAAAGTTAATCTGTCAAGTAGCCTATCCTAAATAATCAGGTACATGCCTGAGCAAACATTGTAGACCCAGATCATGGTCTGCACTTTTGCCATTCCATTGGCACTTTTAGATACATTGCCATATGGTCAGACGAACTAGTTCATGAATTAATATCTCCAAATATATTTAGGGTTATGATGGTAAGGTCATATACGGTACCTTGCTTTTAGCAGCATTATAATTGGGCTGGTCATTAATCCCTCTAGGTAGCTTCCTTTAACCCTTTTCATGCTAATTATATATTAAAATGCCATGCCTACTTCTCATTTTCAGCCAATCAGATTACTTGATCCAGGTTGTTGATACAAATTCACATACTCAATGGCAAACAGTGCAGATCCAGATCAGTTGGCTTCTACAGAAGCCAGCTGATCTGGATCTACACTGTTTGCAAAAATAGGGCATATCCGGGATCAGCAGGACTAGGGTTAAAATGTTCAGGTAAAAAACAGTATTCAATGTTTGTCTAACATTTAGTGTTAGATTTTCACATGTGTTTTCGCTTTTATTGGTTGTCAGTCAGTTCGGCATAGGAGCCAATTACCTGAACCCCATATGTTTTAAACAGAATAAAGAGTAGGTGTCAGCAAACAGAAAGCATTCCCCACAAGAGCATATTAATCTTCTTGATTGCCAAATGCAACATTCATAGACAGAGGCACTTCTTACGAGAACCCACAGCATTTCTTTTTTTTTTATGGAGAAATAGAGAAAATTATTCCAGAATTATCATCAGATACTCCTCATTAACCCATTATAGACTGAACATACTATACATGTATATTGGAAGACTCCAATTTCAATTTTAGGTATGTCTGGCTATGAGGTTTACATATTCTTAGAGAAAAATGGCTAAACTATTTGCAAACAGTGGAGACCCTAATCAAATGCCACATTCTGATCTGGGTCTGCACTGTTTGCCAAGTACCCTTTTATGGGTCTCCCGACTACAATGGGTTAACAAGTCATCTTTTGCATTTTGCTGATCAAGGAGGTTGATGTGCTGTGCGGGGATGCTTGCTTTTTGTTGACATCTGCTCTTTATTCTTTTTGTTTCAAACATTTGGGACTAAATGCTGTGCAGAAACTTCCATGCATCCGCCACACTTTATTGGGTACAATTATGCTTACCGTAAAAATTCTAATTAACGCCCTGGGCGTTTATTAGAATCATGGCCAGTCTGAGAGAAGGGGATGGGCGCTTATTGGAGGCTGCAGTTTCATGGGAATAGCAAGAGACCATATTTTCTCGGAAGTGCACCGCCATCTTCTCAACGAGGACTAGTATTACGACCTCCGTGTCTCAAGTTCCTCCGTGTCCGGTAGAACTACCTATTATTGAATGACGTCATAGTATACCGGGTATCATGGATTATAATCAATTGTTAACACTTAAAACGATGTATATACTCACATTGATCATGATAAATATGTTCATGGCTTTGAAATAAAACGCTACGATTTAACATGTTCTGTTTTCTTTTTATCAACCTTATAAATAGGTAGCTGATGCTCATGTTGAGATTACAGGGTGCAAACGCTCCCGATAATCCCACTTTTATGTGAGAAGGTTAGAAATGCATTGGACGGCATTATTTTTTTTTCTTATTTCTGCTCAAAAACATAAATTCTGGGCGAACGTTCTCCGGATCACCTGCAATCTACGTTTAGAGCAGAGACATGAAGGTAGAAATATGTCTCAACAGAAGGACAAGACGTTCTACAGTATCAAATACCGCGCACCACAAAGGGCACCAGACACTATTTAAACTCTTTGTTTATGTTTACTTATCGTCCATCATGTTTTTTGGCTTTTAAAAACTGGAAACGCAAATGGAAACAAATCAATAGAATTGCATGAGTAGGGCTTAGAAATAAAAGAGTCACAGAAAATGTCATCGGGTTTTCTCTCTTTTTTCTTCATTAATCACTCATTGTCTGTGGCATACGAGTCGTCTGTTTGCTCATCCTCCCCATTGGTGCCAAATTCCATTTAATTGTATTCGTTGATTGCAAGGATTACTCAACAATTTTATGGTCAATGAATTATTCAGGAAGTACGAAAGTGCCGCTGTTGTTTTCATTTTATTTTGGTCAGTCCCTGTTATAGTCGCTATAAAAAGCGTCCATCATTTCTCTTAGGTTTTATTGTCACCAGGAATTGGAATGATGAGTCTGTTTTTTTTTTTGTTTTTTTTTTTTTCCTTTAAGTTTTGAGGTACAATAATTATTGATAGCCCCTCGTATGACCGGAAATAGTTTGGCGCTATCTTTTGATCTCATTGCGGCCTCGCTTCAAAAGAAATCTAACATGGCTGTGTGCATGCTCGTTTCAGTGAAGTCTGTTATCAAAGGATATCACGTGTATAGGGTATCTTACCCATCGGGCACAGAACTTGTGTGTAATTTGGAGCCTGAGAATGAACATAGTGACAGCGCCATTATTGTGAAAAAAGGGAACATTACCGTTGGTCATATTCCGGAAGGTCTATGTCAGCCTCTGACACAGTTATTCCAGGACGGAAATATTGTGGACATTGAGTGTGTTATAACCGGGGAACCACGATCAGCAGAAGAAGGAACATTTGTACAAGGTGGTGGGCTTGAAATTCCATGCACATACCGTTTATTTGGGCTAAGAGAGAAAAAGGTTCACGTTCGTTCTGTGATAAAAAAACAGATACGCAAACTGACCACATAAGGTAGGATTTTTGCCTTTTGTCCCGCATTTGTCTGTAATGGGCGTTTAATAGAGGCACCAACTTTCTCGGAAATGGACCAAAAATCCGCCATTTTTTTAGTTGAAATTGGGGGGATGGGCGTTTATTAGAGCATGGGCGTTAATTAGAATTTTTACGGTATATTTACACTGACAGTACTTTATTAGAAATGCCTCAGTGAGCTAGTTGTAAGCATAATATTATAATGCCAGTTTTAGATTAGAACTACATCAGTGAAGTTATTGTAATGAGTTCTACATAGAACATTTTATGGAGAGAGAAAAACACAATCTAGGTATTATTTGGTAGAAATAAAAACTTTACACTTTGCATGCTGGGTAAAAATTTCGGCTGACAACACTGTGAAGTATTTTTTCTTATTTTTCCTAGAAAATAAGAGTTCACATTTCATGCAAATTGTCTCCTTAGGAGTGTCAGATCCTATTTTGTAGGAAAAATATGAAAAATATCATGAGAGTTTGTTGTCTGCTGAATTTGTCCATATCATGGCAAGTGTTAAAATTTCCATATTCCTCAAAAATAGACATTTTATTATCCAAGAAAGGTTTAATGAATTGGTATATATATGGTATTAATACAATCATTAAATGTGGCACCTGACAGCCTGTAAAATTTCAGTTTGTCTCTCGTTCTTGAACAAAAGTGAAATAATTTTTTATGTCTCTGAATTGATGTTGCCAACACTAATTCAGAGATACAATAAAAAATAATTTCATTTTTGATCCAGTTCAAAACCAAAAGACTAACTAAAATTTTACAGGCTGTCAAATGCCACATTTTATGATCCTATAAATACCATATATCAATTCAAAGAAATATTTCTTGGATGAAAATGTCTATTTTTGAGGAATATGGAGCCTTTTAGTAAGGTCAACATTTTTAGTTTTCTGTTTTAAAGTGTTATTTTTATTTACATATGTATTTTCAGGATTGACGTGACAGAGGGGCAATTTGCTGTGATTTCTATCTATATTTTATGTGCAATATACCCAGGATTCTTTGACATCACTGTAAGTGTATTATCATGCTTATCACGGAGTATTCAGATAGAAATGTTGTGTCGTATATGCCCGAAGTATTATTACAGACTGTCCTGAGCAAACACTGTGGACCCAGATCAGATGCCACAGAATGCGGCATCTGATCAGGGTCTACAGTGTTTGTCACTCATTCAGAGATTTTATACTGAATATGTTGTAAAATGAACTTGTTCAAATGTTAGGACAAACATGGTAAGGAGTTAAAGTGTCTGAAAACTTATGGTATATATATTTTAATCTCTATAGAAACATATGAGCATCTCCATATAGAAATCAACCTTATGACATATGTGACCAGTGAAGAGCCAAAATATCAGCCTGTGCATCTCTGCATTATGATCAGGGTCTGTGTTGTTTGCTGATAAAATGTTTAAGGTCAGTACTTTATATAAAGAATAAGTGTAGAGTCTGCTCAGACCTTGAGGATGCGTAAGCTGAACTGTATCTATGCTGGTTACATGATTATCATGATTTTATTTTTCTCATCACTAGAATCATCTCTTAACACAACTGATGTCATGACATACACATTTACATATTAAGGAATGTGGATATATCTCAAAGGGAGCACACTGTATGCTGATTGTTTCATCTCCCTTATCAAAGCAAGACCCTGTAAGGATTTTGTTTCTCTGTTAAATAAATTCTTTCCCAAAGGGAGGCTGGCTACCAGTGAGGAGCAGTTTTTTTCCTTAAGTGTAGTTGCACCCCATCCCCCACGCACCCACCCACCCCCTCCCCATTGAGAAGAGGTGATCTCCCTTGGAGGGATTTTCATTCACCTTAAGGTGAATGGATATACCTGACACATTGTGCTGCCATTTTGCAACGGAAGACAGTTTTTGCAGACATGAAATTGTCTCCCTGGTGTGTGAAACCTGTCAAAAATGGGACCCTTAAAGGAAAGAATTTTCTCCTAACTCAAGCAAATTCTTACTTTTAAGAGTTGGCCCCAGTGAGAAGGGAGGCAAGTATTTCCATGTCAGAGTTATTTGTCTTGGAGATGTTTCCATTGCCTTTACTATTTATAGCTGCAGACAAAACTCAGCACTGAACATTTTATAAGGTCTGAATAGACGTGATAGGTTTCCTGCCATTTTTACAAGGTAGACAACTTTTGTCACTTCCTGTTTCAAGCTTTCCTGCACACCAAATTTCCTCTCCAAATTTCTAAAAGGAAAAAATTAGCTTTCAAACTGCACACCTAATCCCTTCTGAAAGGGGGTCCACCTCTTTTCAGAAGGGAGGGAAAACAATTTGCTGGAGTTGCCTCCCTTGAAAGTATTCATTCATTCTCCTTAAGCAATTTTTCTTAGTTGCACAGTCTGGTCAAAGCCTTTGCTGACTGATCACAGACTGTACGCTGTGTAATTACTGGTGAACATCAAAGACCCAGATCTGATGTCATAGATACTCAGCCTGAACCAGACCATCAGTTTTTATGAATCCTTTTAGCCATGTAGACTAAATCAGATACTTTTGCATAATGAGCCATCTTATCAGGATCTACACTGTACACTGTATACTGTTTTGTTTTGATTATTGACTGTCATACTCATATGCAACAATGGGTTTTTCCCAAATTCAAAGAAGATGGAAGAGTCTACTACAGTAACTCAGGTTAAAGGGTTCACCATGTATGATTCAGCTTACATGAGTGAAAGCAGAAAGGCCATATAGGGGCCTGACCAGGTGTATTAATCCTTGTCCTGCTGAACCCGGATATACCCTGCTGTTGCAAACAGTGTAGATCCAGATCAGTTGGCTTCTGAAGAAGCCAACTGATCTGGATCTGCACTGTTTGCCATTAACTATATGAATCTATAGCAACAATCTGGATCAAGTAATCTGATTGGCTGAAAATTAGAAGTGGGCGTGTCATCTTAATTTATTCAGCAAGAATAAGAATATATTACACATTTGCAATCTCATCAGGGCCTTGCCTTTTGTTGATACATTCTACACATAGCTCTAGAAAGGGGTATCCAGATGCATATTTTTCGTATTTCTGTACGCAGATGTATGTTGTGGGTATGTGTGACACTGTTAATGAGTACCTACAACATATCTTTTCGTAAAGAAACAAAGTATATGATTACTTTCTAGATGAAAAAAATCCCCTGAAAACATCCCCTTACAGTAAATGTCTTAAAATTTTGAACACCAAAGTTTCTGACAAAATGGCATATGCAAACAGTGCAGACCCAGATCAGACTGCTCCTGAAGGAGCAGTCTGATCAGGGTCTGCACTGTTTGCCATTCATCAGCATTTTAAAAAATGATTGCATAAAAGGGAAATTCAAGCCAAATAAGTATGGAATGAAGTGTTTGAAGTATTAGAACATTTACTAGTGTTTGAAGTATTAGAACACTTTCTACATCCCCTAACATCCCCTTATCTGGAGCTTTGACTACAGTATCAGATGATTCTGTTAGCAGACATAGAAGGCCCTGGTCGTATTGTCAAAATGTGCAGGCTTGTCTAGATCTTTTTTGTCCTCATCTACCTGGATGACATGTTTTCCCAGGGGTCAGCTACCGGTATATAGATAGCGTGTTTCCAGATTAATCTGACATCAGCACAATTAGATGTCGGAGCCTCACTATGTTTTCCTCTTTTTTTTTTTTCATCATTCTTGGCATTGATTAAATCATAGAGTGTTGAAGTTGTGGCTGTTTTTGTACATGTATTTAACAAATTAATATCACACTGATTCATTTGTTTTAAAAATACTTTTAGATGTATATTTAACATCACACTGTATTGTTTTATCATATATAAATATTTTATATTGCTTGCCAGAATCAGCCAGTTGGTCAAACAGTCAGTTAGTTAAATTCACATACTTAATGACAAACAGTTTAGGTCCAGATCAGTTGGCTTCTGAAGAAGCCAATTGATCTGGATCTAAACTGTTTGCAAAAGCAGGACATATCTGGGTTCAACAGGACCCGGGTGAACAGGCCCATTTTACTACCTGTTGGACTGAGTGGCAAACCTTGTTGACCCAGATCAGATCCCACATTCTGCAATATGTGAGCTTGGTCTGCTTAGGCTTAATCTGTCCAAATACTTGTGGTAAATACGTTAAGTTACTACGGTAACTGTCCTAAAATTTGGAACACTTTATTCCATACCTTTTTTGCCTAAATTTTGCTTTTTTGCAATTGTGTCTTTAACTACTGAGCAGAGTCAGCCTCTGTGGGTCAGTTGGATGCACTTCCAACTGAAGATCAGGAGGTTGCGAGTTCGACCCCCACCGAGTCAGCAACATTCTTTCGTGGAGATTGATCATGAAATACTGTCTATGGCCATTCTCTCCCTTCCGCTGATTCAAGAAGGGCAGTTGTCAGTTTCTGGCAAAAGAATGTGCACAATACTGGCCAACCGCTCAGAGGACTACATGTAAGTCTGCCCAGTAAAAGTGTGAATTGGTAAACTGACTGCGCTTGACATGATCCCATAGGTTTGACTGGGCCGTAAAAACTTAACACAACCAACAAACTACTGAGTAGACAGTGTAGATCCTGATCAGACTCAGGAGCAGTCTGATCTGGGTCTGCACTGTTTGCATATGCCATTTTCTCAGAAATTTTCGCATACAAAATTTTAGGACATTTACCGTGTATTTTGGGTACAGAAGTACCATGAGAACAATGGATTTCATTTCATTGCTTGAGTCCTGGTTGCTGTTTACTGCAATTGTGTTTATGCTAAATATTTGGAAATCATGTCTGAACAAACAGTGTAGACCCAGATCTGACTGCTCCTAAAGAATGTCTGTGGTTAATGATCAGATAAGACTGACTACAGGAATAGTAGAATGAAAGAAAGACAAAATTGATAGAAATAATTGCTTTATATCTCACACCAAATTTTCATGATAAAGTTTATTAACCAATCTGGCCTTATGATTGCCTAGCCACTGTGGGTGTGATTTTACTACATGTATTCTTTTGATTTATTTCTATTTCAGCTACAGTTCCCCAATTTAGGAATTCCCTTTCGCTATGTAATTGTGGTAGCAACTTTCATACCACATCTTCTGTACATGTTTAAATCAACATGTGCTATTTTACATGGAGGAGTTGGCAAAAATAAGTCAACTGTTGCTGTAAGTAAAGGTCAGATCTGAAGTATTTTTACTTCAAAAACTGGCATAGTCACCTTAAAACAACATCCAACCCAGTAAAAACATAAGTGAGATGTAACAGTCTAAAAAGGGGCTTAAATGGCTGACAACAAATGTGTGAAAGTCTAAAAAGGGGCTTAACTTTTAAAACTCAAAAGACAAAAGGGCAGACAACAAATATGTTATGTTTTTTTTTGTTGTTGTTGTTTTTTTTCTTCAGAAAATAGGCTTTGATATTTTATCCAAATGGGCTCATAATTGCAATAAGCCCCATTTTTGCTCTGATATCTGATCACCATGGGTTATCTCCTAAATCACTACAATGACAAAAATCAATAATAAAAAAAAACAAAATAAAAAAAATAAAAATTACCGACTATTTGGACTTTTAACAAACATCAGAAAAATCCACCCATCTTTAATCTTAAACCTGGTCCTGCTGAATGGATATGGCCTGCCTTTGCAAGCAGTGTAGATCAAGATTAGTTGCCAATTTATCTGGATCGGCACTGTTTCTCATTATGTATGTGAATTTATATCAACAATCTGGAAATGGGCTGCAATCTTATTGGCTGAAAATTAGAATTAGGTATGGCATCGTAATTCATTCACAGGGCAAGGGTTAGCTTAATCTTACGTCTTACAAAATGCACTGAATTTGATATCAGTGTACCCATATTTTGTGGCATATCTGCTTCCTTAGAAATTGTATTTTATAGGAACAGTTGAAAGAAATGAAAGCGAAAGGCCCATAGTTCCAGATAAGATGGGATGTCAAGAAATTATTTTTCTTTTTTTTTTCTGGGTTCAAACATATGTTGTGGGTACTCATTAGAAGTGCCTCATCGAAAAATATGAAAAACATCAACAAGTTTTTGTTGTAAAAAAAAAAAAAGTACATTACCTGGAGCTTTGAAAAGGTGTTTTGCTGTTTAAAGTTGATTTTTTTATTTTTTATCTTTTTTTTATTTTTTTTTATATTTGAGTTTTGGCAATATATTTTTCAAGTTATGAAAATCGAAAAAAGTCTATTTTAAAAATATAAAAAATTGACTTCAGTCTGGTGGATATAGGAAGGGGCACTAAAGAAGGATGGACTAGCATTCCCCATGCTTTTGTATTTTGTTGGGTTTTTTTTTCAAATATACACAAAGTGATCAAATTTGTTATTGTGATTTGGATGATGCTTTTATATAATGCTTGGATAGACATTTTTAAAATCAGGTGGGCTGTGCGAAAAGTAGTAAAAATCTGATATGCAGATAGACCCATACTAGCACAAGTAAGACCATGCATAGGTCTAGATAAGAGTGGGTATCAGGAAAATAGTTTTCTTATTACTCAACAAAAACATATGTTGTGGGTACTGATTAGAAGCACCTTGGCGAGGCGCTTCTGGTGAGTACCCGCAACATATATTTTCATTGAATAATAAGAAAAATATAGATACTTTTTTGTGGAAAAAAGTGCCTTATCAAGAGCTATGACTGGTCCATGGCCAGACTAAACAGATGCATAAGTTGATATGTGTTTGCATCTGAAATGGGCTGCATGCTTCAAGTAGGGGTTCATAGCACTGTGTAAGGCCCTTACTTTTCAGCCAAAAAGTAGGCATTACAGTTGAACCTTGATAGCTCGAACACCAATGGCTCATTTACCATGGCTAATTCGAACTCGTTTTTGAGGCCCTATGAAGTTTTTCTGATAGCTCAAGAAAACATATTTATGGAATTTTTTCTTATTTTATCTGAAATTGTTTGTTGTGTGTGCAATTTTCTATGGTCCCAAAGATGTTTGAGCCATCGAAGTTCGACTGTATTTTTATTTCTTCATAAAAAAATGTTAGGCCAAATAAAAAAGATTGATTTGTCCAAATGGCCCACATATATAATTTTTTTTTCTACCTTTGAAAATACACGACACAGGAGCTTTCTCATTCATCTGAGAATTATTTTTAACCAAACTGTGATCTAACCCACATATGTATGGTATTCTTATTTATTTGCAAAGAAAGTTGGTAAATTACAATCTATTAATATTGTTTGAGACTGAAAACTTGCATTTCAAAAACTTCTTGTATTGGGTCTTGCCATTTTGTTATGGCAAACATACCAAATATCCAAGAATGTACCCAACTGGAAAAATGAAAAAAAAAAAAAAAAAACTGAAACGCTGCCCAAGCGCATCTATTTATTTATTTATTTTGTTTTTATTTCTTTTTTCAAAAAAAAAAGTGTCTGAGAATCTAAAGGCTTTTTTGTTTTGGCCTTATGTGCTTTTATTGAGTACCCAAAAACGTGTTTTTTTTTTTTTTGAGAAATAAGAAAAAATCAATACTTATTGGTTGAAAATGGTGCCTTATCTGGAGCTATGATGTGCTTTTCACCTGCTGAAAGGCACTTTTTCACTAGAAGTGGCCCTGGTAACATTGGATTCACCACAGCTTGCCTTGATTGTAGTTTTAGCCACATTTTCTCAATTTTATATGCATGAATTAACCATCCAGGGTACCAAATAAATGGATAACTGGATAATTTAAGAGGAATGGATACATGTTCAGGGGAGACGACTTTCAAAATGTTTTTTTCCTCCCTTCTGAAAAGGGGTCTTCTCTAAAAGGAAAGAAATTGCTCCCCGGGGGAGCAATTTCTTTCCTTTTAGAGTAGACCCCTTTTCAGAAGGAGCTTGGTGTGCAGGAAAACAAAGAGGAAGTCACAAAAGTTGTCTCCCTTGTTAAAAAAATGGTAGAAAATTGATCAAGAGTATTCAGTCCCCTGAAGATCATTTTTGTTATTTTTGCTCTAAAATATAGCCCTTCCTGAAAATGTATTTGTGCAAAAAAAAAAAAAAAAAAATGAGTGAATATTTCTTTTATTTGGAACCCTCTGCATCATTGCTCATTTCCTTAGTGTACAACAGAATTGTTTGCCCTGGAGGATGTGAGCATGGTACCTTCCTGAGAACTGGTAGGGATATTTTGCCAGAAGTTTGAAATCAGTCCCAATTAAAGTCTATATCTAGACTTGCTCTTCCAACCAGGACAGAAAATAGTATCTGTTTTGTCAGAATATCCCTACCATCACTTAAGTTACATTAGATTTTTAGTTGCTTTTCACATCCCAGGTGAAGGAATGTCATTACATCCAGGGCTCTGGATTTATTGCTGTTTTAGGGATAAAATTACTGATACTGTGTTTATTATATTTTCATAAAGATTAAGTCTGGGATATCAACTCTGTATCAAACTAACTCAAGGTAGGAAGGGAATCCAGATATATCCATCCTACTTCCCCAGTGAGAATTCACATCAAATGCATACTTACAGTGTATTTATAGATAATAAGAAAAATTTCATGACCCATAGAAAAGTGGATTGATCCACCATAAGGCTGACTTTCAGACTGTGTCCTATAATCAACTTCTCCATCCATGGTCAGTTAGTGAAAGTGGCCATAACTGTTGAACCATTAGGAATATCTTGATAATTTTTTGCACACAAATTGATACAGACAATATATCTAGCCACTGGGCATGCCAAATGTCATTTATGAAATTTTGTATATACACATTTATATGTTCGAAGTCTATCCGAAGCTATTGCCAATTGCCATTTTTCATTGACCAAGGCAAAGCTGAAGTCAAAATAATTTTCTGTAGTCAATGAAAATGGCTATAGGTCTTCAACAGTTAGAAATATTATGATTCATTTATACCAGGAAGTTCTAGCCTATGGGCTTTCCATTTTGCCATTTTATTTGCTCAAGGCTAAGCTGTGACCAAAAGTATGAACATATACATGTTACGATGATGTAACATGTCATGCACTTTTACTAAAGGTTGATATTAATAGTTTTAGTTTGAATAAAAGTCTTTTCTGAAGCTATGAATAATTTTTGATGATATCCCAGAATATTTGTGCTTGTGCAGAGAGAAAGAAAATCATTTGAAGCCCTTGCCAATCTAGAGCCCTGAATTGTGCCATTCGGATTTAGATCTGAAATTCAGTCTTCTGACTAAATGGTTTCCATGGCTTTCATTTCAGTTACCATTGTTAGGGATTCCTTTTCGTATTTTAGCTGTGCTAGGAAGTTTGATTCCATCATCTGTATTCATATTTAACACCACAGGTGTTATTTTACAAGGAGGGGTCGGAAAAAATAAATCAACAGTAGCTGTAAGTATGGTCATTGAACTAGAAGTGTCCGGGTGGCTGTGTGGTTAGTACTTCCGACAGGATCACAAGGTACTGGGTTTGAATCTGGCTGGCAGTAGAATTCAGCTCACTTTCTTGAAAAAGACTGTTCACAAGTACTGGTTAACCGCTTAGAGGACTAAGCCTGTCCAGGAAAAAGTGTGGTTAGGAAAACTGCCTGTGCTCGACATGACCCTGTTAGGTTGACTGGGCCTTAAAATCAACACAAACAAAGTCATTATCACTCTTCCATCATCTCTATATGACTTAAATAATGTTGAAAGGGATGCAGAAACACCACATCATCATCATCATGGTCATTGAACTGCAACATGATAAAATTTTACGGTATGGCGTGCACACAGTCTGATCAGAGTCTTTGCTGGGCACTCTGTGGATAGCCAATAGTCCAAAACTTCTTTATGTTGACTAGACATTGATGATTCTGATCAGACTTCAGGGCCCAGTTGTTCAAAGCATCGTTAGCTTAACGAACTAGTTAAGGGTCATTTTGTTAACTGTTTTACAATATACAATATTCTGATATTTTTTGCTGAAAAAATGTGAGTAGCTTTTGCAAAAGCTACTCACATTTTTTCAGCAAACAATTTCAGCGTATTTGCGTATCACTCGATGTAAATTTTAACGAATCGTTAACTATCGACATCGTTAGCTTTGAACAACTGGGCCCAGATATGCAGTCTAATAATTCTTTGCTGGACAGTCTGTGCATAGCCAGGAGTCTAAGACTTCTTCAGGTTGAGTAGACATTGATGATTCTGATCAGCATGTGCTGTTGGCAGGCTTATCTGAGTCTTTTCTAGTGGGTTACTTGTAGTGTACAAAAGTACATTTTCTTACCCACAACTCAGTCATCGTGAATCGAACATGGTAGAAGGACTAGCATGTTTATCTTAAATATTGGGATACTTTTACTTTTTTGAAGTTTTAGAACAAGTATGGTAAGGAGTTCAGCAGTCCCAATACTTAGGGTAAATATAGTATTTAAAGAGAACTGTTGCAGGCAGGAATTTTATGTCCTAGTACAACTGTATTTAAAGAAAAAAAGCAATGTTGGCAAAGAATATTATCTGACCAAAATTGTTGTTTGTAAAGGTCTTCAGTCTCAGATATTATTTTTACCTGTGCTGCTTTTCCCTTTGAATCCTTTCATAAATGGATGCTTCTCTTAAAAGAAGAATTTGGACCTGGGCACAGTAGATTCTTTCCTTTAAGATTATGCTGAACTAGGTACATTTATCTTCGATGTCAGAGTTGTTTGCTTTGAAAGTGTTTACAGTCCCCTTAATGTAAATGAATTGAGTAATAAATTTGTCTGAAACATCCTGGCTATATAAACAGTAATAGTAAATCCTAACAGTAGATAAGAGGGGTATCCAGATAAAAAAAAAAAGTACTTCATCATTAAAACATATGTTGAGGGTATGCATCGGAATCACCTTAGCAAGGAGCACTCATAACATATGAAGAACAATATCAGTAGTAGTTTTTTAACACGTAGCACTCCAGGTAAAATTTTCAGCAGATGACATATGGGTAAAATTTTCAGCAGACGACATATAAAAATATTTTTTCTTTTTTTTCCCAGAAAACAGGGACGAGTTGCATAAGGCGAGCGTTACAGAGCGCTTTGTAGCGCTTCGCAATGCAACGGTATGTTACCAAAAAGTGCTTCGTAGCGCTTTGTAACTGTGTTCGGAGCTGACTCGCTACCTGAAACAGACTGTTGCATAGCAACAAGACAAAACAAAATGGCGGCGCCCGACGTAGTCAGTGTCCGTTTTAAGAGATGAAATGTTTCTTATTTATTTTATTGTCCTCAGACGACATGCATTGTGCAAAAATGACCATAGAACACAAAACCAATCGCTGAAGCAAGTTTTTTACGATAAATTCATAGTTTGAAAATCGTGTCATTTTGGCAGACATTTTAAAAAGCGCTCCAAACAAGCGGACCGTTGCATAGCAAGGACAAATCGCTACAAAGCGCTACATGAAAGCGCTTTCCTTATGCAACTCACCCCAGGTATATGTATTGGGATTTCTTGCAAATGAAATTTCAGATCCTGTTGTCTGGGAAAAATTATCACCAATCTGTCGTCTGCTGATTAGCTCAGAGAGTGGTATAGGTTAAACAGGATCTTATCTAGAGCTGTGTGTCCACAGCTGTTACAAATGAAATTTCTTGACAAAACTTCTATGAACCTCAAAGTTGCTGCATTAAAATATTAGCTTATGACATAACTCCAGATAAAATGACAAGTGAATAATGATTTAACCTTCACCACTCTCTGGGCTAATTCATCAGATGACAAATTGGCGATTTTTTTTTTTTTTTCCCCAGAAAACAGGATTTGACATTTCATGCATGAAATGTCAGATCCTGTTTTCTGGGAAAAATAAGAAAAAAAATATTTCAAAATGTCGTCTGCTGAAATGTTTACCCAGAATGGGACTAGTTATGCTTTGCAGGTTTTCAGCCATAATTTACAAGGGAGATAACTATCGTGGCTTTACTTAACTACATTGCAAGCTCCACTTGAAAAGGGATCTACTCTAAAAGGAAAGAATTTGCTCCCCTTGTTGACAGAGTAGACTGGCCTGAAAGTATATCTATTCCCTTTAAGGTGGTTTTTGCTATGAAGCTTGACATTTTTTTTTAAAATGATCACCTACTTACTTTGGCAATGATTACATGGATCCAGATAAGAGACTAGTTTTCATCCAAAAAGTATGAATATTTTTTCCCTTATTTTCCCTGGAAACATTTGTTGTAGGTACATATACTCATCAGAAGTGCCTCACTGAAGTGCTTCTAATGACTACAGTAGATGTTCTAAGATTTTGAACGCTTTATTCTATATTTTTATGGCCTAAATTTTGCTCTTTATGCAATTGTTTCTTAAAGGCTCCATATTCCTCAAAAATAGATATTTTAGTATACATGAATTAATGTAGGCAATATTAGTTCAGAGATACGATAAAAAATCATTCATTTTTTTTTATCCAGTTCAAGAAAGAGAGATTAACTGAAATTTCACAGGCTGTCTGGTGCCACATTTTATGATTGTATGAATACCATATATCAATTTATTAAACCTTTTTATACGCCCGTTTGAAAAACGGGACGTATTATGTTATGGGGTATGGCGTCCGTCCGTCCATCCTATTTTTCAGGAATATGGAGCCTTTAAAATACTTATTTGAATGGCAAACAGTGAAGACCCTGATCAGACTGCTCCTTCAGGAGCAGTCTGATCTGGGTCTGCTCTGTTTGCATATGCCATTTTATCAGGAACATTGGTGTACAAAATTTTAGGATGTTTACCGTACCCATAATACATGTTTACATGAATAAATAACAAAAAGTATCTCTGGATACTGGTCTTATCTAGTGCAATGTGAGATTAGATGATTTTTTTAAAAACTAACATACAGCACAATCTTTCTATGACAGCCACCTCTGGGAAGGCATAGAATTGGCTGTTGTTGGGAGGCAGACAGGATATAAGAATCTGTCATGGGTGTGAGGGTTAGACAGAAAAGTCAGTCCTGAGGGTCACTGTCTGGCATCACAAGGCTTGTCGACAGATGCCAGACTGTGATTCCAAGGGACAGATTTTTCTGTCTGCCACTCACACCTATGATAGATTCTTTTTCTTGCATACATTTGATTTCTGAACATTGCTTTTTAATAATGCAGTCACTTCGATGCTGACGTACACCATTTTGTGATAACATTAATTATTATGATGTTTAGTGACTTATTACATTGAGTGATGTCAGCCTTAACAATGGTGCATGTGAAGTCCTATCCAACCAGTACATATCAAACACATGAGAATTCTCGATTTTTTATCTTACCCTGGGTAGGATAACCTGGGTAGGATAAGAATTTCTATCCCAGGGTAAAATCCAGGATTCCCTTACATGGTGTGCAAGAATAAATACTCTCTTTGGGAAATCGGAAAAAAAAATGCATGTTGTATAGAGGTTGCTGATGTTGAAAGGTAATCTTTAGTGGAGGTTCTACTGTGTTTATCAGTTAAGGTAGATAATATCCCTTTCAGCATGCTGAAGTTAGTCCTGTGCACACTGTGAATGAAGGCCCACTTTCTGGACTGTGAGTCCACAGGTGCAATCTGTTCTGAATCCTCACTGTCTCCATACAGCAAATAAGAACAGTTTCCTTAACACTTCCCATGCTATGGGCAGATTCAGCAGAAGACAAATTGGTAATGTAATACTTATTTTTCCTACAAAATAAGATCTGACACTTCATGCAAATTGTCTCCTTAGGAGACAATTTGCATGAAGCGTCAGATCCTATTTTCTAAGAAAAATATTTCAAAATGTTGTCTGCTGAAATTTTTACCCAGTATGCAAAGTGTTATGAATGGAATTGATAGCCCTTAAAGTGCAATGCAAAATTGAAGCAGATTATATTCTTTTATTATTATTATTATGATTATGATTATTATTATTCAGAGAAAATAAGACATGGCATTTCATATAAATATTGTTCTTATGAAATGTTGTGCCTTATTTTCTCTGAAAAAACAAAAAAAAAAAAAAAAAAAATGAAAATGTCGTCTTATGCAGTTGTAATTAGCAATTAAAGGGTTAATATGTCAGGCTGTTGCCACTCCATTTGTTAAAAAGTACATTAATTAAATATTTCAAAAGGCATACCAGTACAGCGTAATGACGAAATTTATTCCGCTTTACAAAGTTTTCTGTGACTGTATATGTCATAGTTTCTGATAAGAGGAGTCTCCGTGTAAATACTTTCCTTATTTCTCCACAAATAGTGTGTTGTGGGTACTCATTGGAAGCAGCTTGGTGAGGCAATTCTAATGACTACCTGCTAGTCTGTTACATATGCTTTTATGGAAAAATATCAATACTTTTTATTTGAAAAAAAAAATGTCCTTTTCTGGAGCTGTTAACCCTTGTCCTGCTGAACCCGGATATACCCTGTTTTGCAAACAGTGTAGATCCAGATCAGTTGGCTTCTGAAGAAGCCAACTGATCTGGGTCTGCACTGTTTGTCATTAAGTATTTGAATTTATGTCAACAACCAGGACCAAGTAATCTGATAGGCTGAAAATTAGAAGTGGGTGTGGCATCTTAATTTATTCAGCAGGACAAGGGTTAATTATATAACTTTGTCTCAGTCACAGTTCTAATGCTTTTACAAATATTTCATGGAAAAAATATGGTTCATGATACATTGTATTTACTCTAAATATTCTGGCAGACAGACTTGAACAAACTGTGTAGACCAGATCAAACTGTTTCTTAATTATAGGAGCAGTTTGATCAGAATCTACACTGTTTTTATTTAGGTGCCATATATTCACTAAATATTCAGAAATCTTAACTGCTTATCAAACTTCTTAAAATTTGAACAGCTACCTGGTAACATGTATAAATTGCTGTCTTAATGGCAAACATGTAGACTCTAATCAAAGTCAACACAGTTTGCATTGGTTTACCTGTCCAAATATTTATGGTTATTAGATATGATTTGATAAAATAGTGATACATTTCATTTTTGATGCCTCTGCAATATAGGCATCTGGTTTTCCCTCCATCAGTCTGTGTGAACAAATGGATTCTTAGAGGGGAGGGAGGGGCCTAAAGTTTAGTGTGGCTTCAGTGTATTTGAATGGCTAAAATTTGCATTGGATTAATTACTGAAGTATACCACCTACAGTCTTCTAACATGGTATGTATTTCTCTCTTACACTGCAGTGTCATTTTATGTCCTGACCTATATTTCACAGTTTAATGACCGTGTCATGTTTTTGCATCAACTCTAGCATTAAGCTCCATTTCTGATTAACAGTATGCCTACAGTCATCAAACATGGCATACGTACACTTCCTCCCTAGCAGGGACTCAGCCACTGCGGTATCATTTTATGACCCTCGTCATTTTTTTGCCTCATCCTAAGCATTTAACTCCATTTCTGATTAATCATATGACCAACAGTCATCAAACCTAGCATACACTTCTTAACCCTTATCCTGCTGAATAAATTAAGAAGCCACACCCATTTCTAATTTTCAGCCAATCAGATTACATGATCAAGGTTGTTGATATAGATTCAGATTCACATACTTAATGGCAAACAGTGCAGATCCAGATCAGTTGGCTTCTGAACTGATCTAGATCTACACTGTTTGCAAAGGCAGGCTGTATCTGGATTCAGCAGGACCAGGGTTAACATAGATTCAACCTATATGGTATCATTTTGTGACCATGACCTACATATCACAGTTCAGTAACTTTGTCATTCTTTATATCAAATTTTAACATGTTTATACTACTGACAGGTACTGGCAGTTGTGACACTGCCTTCCGCAGCATCCTTGTTCTTTCTTTATTTTTAATTATATAAACTGTTCTGTTCTATACCTTATTGACACAAATGGGTTGACATGTTAACCTATTTTAGTCTGGAGACCCCTGAAAGGGTAATTAGCAAATAATTCAGACTCAGATTAGATGCCGCAGAATATAATGCGGCATCTCATCAAAGTCTCCACTGTTTGCAAATACAGTCGACTCTCTTTATCTCGACTTCACTTATTTTGAACAACCGCTTATCTCAAAGTGAAAATCTGGTCCCTGTTTAACTCTTGTCCTGCTGAACCCGGATATACCCTGCCTTTGCAAACAGTGTAGATCCAGATCAGTTGGCTTCCTCAGAAGCCAACTGATCTGGACCTGTACTGTTTGCCATTAAGTATGTGAATTTATAGCAACAATCCAGATCAAGTAATCTGATTGGCTGAAAATTAGAAGTAGGCATGGCTTATTGACTTATTCAGCAGGACAAGGGTCAAACATGAAAAACTAACAACAGGTAACAAAATATTATGGAAAAGAGGAGAAATTGCTCCTTAGGACTTCAAGTTAACAAAATTTGACAGTAGTTTATCCATTTTGCTCTTGAAATATTCAGTTTATTTAGTCTAAAATCTAAACTCATCATCATAATCATTTCTTTCTTTGTTTCAGGGGTCCAGTACTATATTTCCATTAATACCAATAGGGTTATCATTATTACTACAAGTTGTTATAGCCAATAAAACTTCCATATATTTAGATCATCCCTGTTTATATCTGCTAGCCTTTGGGATGGTCACCTCCAAGATCACAAACCTTGTCGTGGTGAGTGTACTTTTTCTTTGTAAATTTATTTCGCATAGACACAATAATGAGTAACTTTGATCAACAACTGTTCCCTGATCGATGACTGGTATCCTGACTCTACAGTAACATGATCTAGTATGCTCTATGTCACATCAGGTGGCTGTTCTCAAACAATAGGATCACACAAGATGCTTGATAAAGATTGTCAAATCATGTTACTGTAGTAATGTATTTATTCTCTATATACAGGTGTAATTAAAAAAACTAATCTGTGTATTTTACAACAGCAGCAGAAAATATTCTAAAATACTTTTTTTTTGGAGAAAGCAAGGCTTGATAGGTGAATTGTCTGCTGTGCCTTATTTTCTTGGAATAATAGTAATAAAAAAGAATAGCCTCTGCTAGAATTTTGAATGGTGATTTCAGGATTATGTAAATTATTTTTTTCAACACTGATCTATTTAATCAGATTAATTTGTCATTAATGGCCACTAAGAGCAGTTTAATACATGGAAACATTATGCAAATGTCACTTTGATTTCATTATGTCAAGCCTTGTTTTAGAGGGTGGAATATGAATCTGGAAATATCAAGAATCTCACATTTTTTGGTTGAAAAAAAAAAAAAAAAAAAAAAGCAAAAAAGTCTTATCTAAAGCAACAGTATGTGAAATAGGTTGTTCCACAAATTTGCAGAGGTCATTTCATAGTAAATATTCTAAAAAAATCAGACTCGTAGATAAAAATAAAATGTAATTTTATTATATCCGCACCATTGAAGCAAAGAGAAGTGACAAATTTTGCAAAGGAAAGCAATTTAATGCCTCCCTTTGCAAAATTGGTTGCTTCCTTCAAACAATTCTTCATACTTTTTTTATTTAATAATTGTACTTTTAGAATGTTTACCCATTTTGATGCCTGCCCATATTTGTGTCTTTATGTTTCATTTATTTGCAAGATTTTTTTTATTCATGGGCATAATTATAGATTTACAAATATTAGTGAATACTATGTATAAACTTTTGATAGAGACCTGTATTTCCTTTCTATTACAGGTGGCAACAATGACCAGAAGTGAGATGGCATTAGTAGATGCTTCTTTTATTGGGCCGTTGATGCTGTTTCTCAATCAGTATTTTAACTCTTTAATTCCAGAATATTTTCTACTCGCTGTTGTATGTGTAAGTATCAGGAAAAGAGACATTGAAAATATATTTAGCACTTGCCATACTGAGATGACTTTTGAAAGTCACTCACCCTGGCAGATTCTCCCATTGCCAAAAATGAGGTCTTGCAAAGAATGTAGAAAAAAGGATAAAAATGTAATGTTAATAATAACAATAAAAGAAATGATAATCATTTTTCAAATCCGTTCCATGTTTAATTGGATGAGTCCACTTCAGTACATGTTACTGCTTAGGCATACAACATTGTCACTAAAAATAGGACAATAATACAAGAAAACAGCATGTGACCTGCCCTGACACAGATTACTCTGTGTATACATAATGGGTACAGTCTTCTCTGTTTGTGGTAGCTTAAGAACTTTGAATCAGACTGCATAGGACATGGCTGTTTAAAATGTGTGCCTTTTTGCCTTTTGTCACATAGTTCTGATCACACTACAGAAATGTGCAGAAAACTACCACAGTTGCTTTTGAGCTATATCATTTACTTAGGTACATTTGTCCAAAATTTACAATGCTCCACATTACGAAAACACGCCTATTCAAATATACTGAAAATTTTACCACCAAAAAAATAAAATTTTCAGATAAAAAATTCTGATATTTTTCATATTTCTGCTCAAAACATAGATTGTGGGTGCTCGTTAGAACCGCCTCTCTGAGGCGGTTCTAACGAGTACCCACAATCTATGTTTTTGAGCAGAAATAAGAAAAATAGTGTATACCCTGGTATACCCCAGTTTTACTATGTAAAAGTGGGGTTTAAGGGGGTCAAAATTATATAGGTATGTTTTCGTGATGATGCAATGAGAGAAATTGTCTTCAGGAGATATGTGGACAATGAAGTTGGGGCTTCCTGTGCTTCTGTTGATACAATCTAAATTAACCCTTTCCCTGCTGAATAAATTAAGATGCCACACCCATTTCTAATTTTCAGCCAATCAGATTACTTAATCAGGATTGTTGATATAAATTCACATACTTAATGGTAAACAGTGCAGATCCAGGTCAGTTGGCTTCAGCAGAAGCCAACTGATCTGGATCTACACTGTTTGCAAAGGCAGGACATAGGCTGGACTAGGCTTAAGGCAAATGATTCCATAAATGGACAGAAAATGCCAAGAAAAATGGCATCCTCAAGTACATGCTGATAACACAGGCCAAGGTCCGACTTTTTGCTTCACTGGAGAAAAGTTGCCAATATCATATAAGCGTCTGTTTATTTTATATAAACAGTTTTGTTACTTAAACAAAGTTCAAAGGAAAAAATACCTGGACAAATGTGATTAACACTGATATATGACTGACTGTAGTATGCTCAGTCATTATAAAAGACTTATTAATGAACCTGTTCCATAAGAAAGTCAAATTTTATTATTATAGTAAGAGGCAATTTTGGGAGTAAACAATTTTGAACAGAAAGCAGTAAATTGGCCAATAAGAGCAGTCTGGCTTGAAAGAAGTCGGATTGTAGCTCACATAGTTTTAACCAGTTGAAATACACAATAAAAAATGTGCTAACAAAACATGACAGCTGATCAATGAAATGCTTTATTCTTCTCAAATTTCATAATAAACATTTAATTACTGAGATTTGCGGTAAAGTAAAGCCACTGTACAACTGATTGACTTGCCATTCTGTGACCAAATTTACCAGCGCAATTAGCAAAATCAGATTGGCTATTTAATTCAGTGCATCATTATACTGTGCTTGATTGTTTCGCTCCACCCCAATTCTTTTATTTCTAAGTTATTGTTTTATTTTTTATTTCAGGTTATAAATACCTATGATTTGTTGAAGTTTTCCACATTTGTATGCCAAGAGATTTGTGCCTATTTAAACATTTACTGCTTTGACATTACCTCAGTGCCAGAGAGAAGCAAATCCAATGGGAAGAATGCAAACTAACATTTAGATTTAAGCTATTTATTATAATTTAGAAGAATTATATTCTTAAACCTGCTGGCCAGCATATGCTCAGATCAGACTTTGAAACTGTGCTAATTGGGAATTTCATATAACTTCAGATAGGGCTTTTTTGCAACCAAAAACTGTTTATATTTTTCTTATTTCTTCACATAAACACATCGAGGGTTGAGCGCAAGACTAGCGTAAGTCAGATAGTTGTTTTTCCCCAAACCTAATCTCCTCACCATGAAGGCGTTATGAAGATTACAACATTTCTTTCTGTAAACAATGAAAATTTAGGTGCCATTGCTCGTATGAGCAATGGCACCTAAATTTGCATTGTTTACAAAGGTGTCCAAGTTGCCCCTAAACAAGGGTTTCAAAAACATGTTTGAGTTAGTATAGTCTTGAGCTCAACCCTCGACATGAGGATACTTATTGGATTTTATGGATGTTTAATACAATTTACATTTTCATGAAGAAATAGGAAAAATATTCAACTAGATACACTGCTTAGCGAGAGCTACGAGGGGTGTTCAAATATGAATGCAACTGGGTTAATTTTCAGAAGCGCTTAACAAACAATGCCAAACTCTTTATCTCAATCCTTCAAAATACTCACCACCATGTGATACACAAAGTTTCAGTCTTTTAATCCAATATTCAAATGCGTTTTCATAATCTTTTCGAGGTATACTGTTCAGACACTGAAAAATAGCTGAACCAAGATTTTTGTGCGTTTGACATTTTCTTCCAGCAAGATGTTTTTTGAGCCTCGGGAATAGGAAAAAGTCACAAGGGGCAAGATCTGGCGAATAAGGAGGGTGCGGAAGCTCGACAACCTTTTCCTGTTTCAGATATTCGCGTACAATGGCCACTTTGTTTCATTAACTATCTCTTTCGCCTGTATACCAAGAATACACCGTTCTTGATATAGGACCGTATTTGGTCAGTGGAAGGAGACCTTTTCCCAACCATTTTAGTTTTAGTGTACACAAGTAGACAGTGTTAATCGAGCAATTGTCAAAGCTAGACTGAACAGATTTACACACGTATTGCATCAATGGAGAGCTTACACAACCATCTATACGATACATGTACCTATTTCGTGCAAATCGTGGTTAAAAGCGAGATATTGGCCTAGTTGCATTCATATTTGAACACCCCTCGTATGTGTAATATATAATACTTTAGTTACTAGGAGTATCCGGACAGATATTTTCCTTATTTCTCAAGGAAAAAATATGTTGTGGGTACTCATTAGAAGAGTTGCAGTGTTTCTTATTTCTTCATGAAAACATATGTTGTGGGTGTTCATTAGAAGTGCCTCACTGAGGCACTTCTAATGAACACGCACATCATATGTTTTCATGGAGAAATAAGAAAAAAATTGCTTGGACGCTCATCTCATCTAAGAGGTATGGTTTGTATGTATGCTGGTTACCAGTTTTTCACAGTCATTTGTCATTTCTTCTGTACTATTCTCAGGGCTCTAGATAAGTAGAGTATTCAGACAGATTCTATATTGGTCGCATTAACTTCTTAACCCTTGAGGGGCCATACAGAATTGTAGCAGACAGCATTGTAAAAATATGTTATTTTATTATTATTTTTCAGAGAAAATGATGCTTGAAATTTTATGTGAATTGTCTGCATTCAAAATTATTATAACAGATGACATTCCAAAATATTTGTTTATGTTTTGTATATGTTTATGAGAAAATATGGCTTGACTTTTCATGTGAATTGTCTGTTTTCAGAATTGTAGCAGACGGTATTCCAAAATGTTTTTTATTTTTCAGAGAAATAAGGCTTGATGTTTCATGTGAATTGCCTCCTAAGCAGACATTTTACATGAAATATCAAGCCTTACTTTCTTGGAAAAATAGTATTAAAAAATTAGATTATTGTCTGCTACAATTTGGCATGGCACCTATAGGGTTAAGATAATAACTCATCAGGAACATCATCTGGTCCAGAGCTAAGATGTATGTCAATATATGCACATTAAACAGGTGATCAGGAACAGATGTTTTGTTTCCCAAACTACAACTTCTCAGAGCCCTGGCTGTTATCTGTTATCATTCACAAACAGACCAAACTTCTCTGGCTGTTATCTGTTATCATTCACAGACCAAACTTCTCCAGAGCCCTGGCTGTTATCTGTTATCATTCACAAACAGACCAAACTTCTAAGGAGCTCTGGCTGTTATCTGTTATCATTCACAAACAAACCAAACTTCTCCAGAGCCCTGGCTGTTATTTGTTATCATTCACAAACAGACCAAACTTTTCAGCACTCTGGCTGTTATATGTTGTCATTCACAAACAGATCAAACTTCTTCAGTCCTGGCTGTTATCTGTTACCAATCACAAACAGACCAAACTTCTCCAAGCCCTGACTGTTACCTTCTATTCACAAACTGACCAAAATCAGAGTGCCAAATAGGGTTATAATTTTGGTGGTAATTTATCCCTTAAAGCTTCAGTCATAATAGCAGCAGTAGCAGATGACATTCTACAATATTTCTGAGAAAATAAGGCTGACAATTCATGTGCATTTTCTGATAGGAGACAATGCACATAAAATATCGAGCCTTTTTTCTTGGAAAAAAAAGAAGATAGGAAGTCGTCTGCTACAATATGCTTGGAGCTTTAAGGTATTAATGACTTTGTTATTTTTGTACAAAAATATTTTGTTGGTATTCATTGGAATTGCCTCATGGTGACAGTCCTAAAGGCTACCCATAACATACATGTATGTTTTTGAGCAAAATTAACAAGAAATAGTCTGAAATTTCTCTTTTACCTTGTACCCTGAATGTGAATATATTTTATTCTTATGGCCATATACATGTACATGCATTTGGATATGCAGAGATCTCATTAAGTAATAGCTAGCTTTATATAGTTTTCAATGTCGGAGTTTTAACCCTTTCAGCGCCATACAAAATTGTAGTAGACAACATTGTATTTTTTATATATATTTCAGAGCAAATAAGGCTTGGTATTTTATGTGAATTGTCTGCAAAGGCAGACAATTCACATGAAATGTCAAATCTTATTTTCTCCAAAAAAAAGTTAGAATGTTGTTTGCTGCTGTTGTGAATGGCGCTTTCAGGATTAAAGAGGGTTTATATTACCGTAGTTTTTGGCACTGCTGTATTACATCATGCTTTTGAGGTCAAATATTATTTTTAAATAGCATTAGCACTACATTTTATTTTCAATCATAGTTCAAGATGTCACGTTTTTAGCTCACCTGAGCCAAAGGCTTAAGGTGAACTATTGTGATCACTCACCGTCCATCATCGTCATCGTCCGTCTGTCTGTCTGTTCCATCCATCTACAATCTTTAAAAAACATCTCCTAAACCAGTGAGCCAATTTTAAACAAATTTCACAGGATTGATCCTTGGGTGATACTGACTGAATATTGTTCAAAAGATTTGGAATCCATGCAGAATTCTATTTGCCATGGCAACCAAAAGAAAAAAACTTTCAAAATCATCTTGTCAGAAACCACTGGACCGATTTCAATACAATTTTGCAGAAGTGTTCCTTTGGTGATCCTCTACCAAGATTGTTCAAGCCATCATGATTCTTCAAAAAACATGGCTGCCAGGAGGGGCAGGGCTTATTTTCCCTATATATCTATATAGAAAACTTTAAAAATCTTCTTGTCAGAAACCACTGGACCTATTTCAATATAACTTTGCAGAAATGTTCCTTTGATGACTCTCTACCAAGTTTGTTCAAGCCATCATTGTTCGTCAAAAAACATGGCCACTAGGGGGCTGGGCTTATTTGAAAACTTTAAAAATCTTCTTGTCAGAAACCACTGGACCAATTTCAGTATAACATGGCAGGAATGTTCCTTTTGTAACCCTCTACCAAGATTGTTTAAGCTGTCATGATTCATCAAAAAACATGGCCGTCAGGGTGCGGGGCTTATTTTCCCTATATATCTATATAGAAAACATAATCTTCTTGTTAGAAACTACTGGACTGATTTCAGTATAACTTGGCAGGAATGTTCCTTTCATGACCCTCTACCAAGTTTGTTCAAGCTGTCATGATTTGTCAAAAAACATGGCTGCTAGGGAGTGGGGCTTATTTTTCCTATATATCTATATAAAACTCTTTAACAATCTTTTTGTCAGAAACCACTGGACTGATTTCAATATACTTGGCAGAAATGATCCCTTGGTGATCCTCTGTCGAGATTCAGTTCAAGCCGTCATGATGCATTAAAAAAAAACATGGCAGCAAGGGGCAGGGTTATAAAATTTATACAAAAATCTTAGAGCAGTGAACTTGGCTGAAACTTCAGTAATAGATATGCAAATCTGTTTGCTCAGGTGAGCGATATAGGACCATCATGGGCTGCTTGTTTTTTTGTTTTTTTACAACCAAAAGGTATTTCTTCATGAATACATGTGTAGTGGGTTAAAAAGAAAGAGTAGAAAGGTAAAAACTGGTAACTTGTATTGGTTAAAAGTAGTAGAGAATTAATTTGAAAAATCCAACAAAGCTATAAAGTTATAAATGATACACTTTCCTTTATTTTTTCATCAAGAAAGTGATTTTCCCAGAAACATGGATAGGCTTTTCGTTTACTTGACATTGGATTCCAGTGACCTCCCAAAGAGAGATAGTTGGCTAAGGAGACAGATATATATCTCCAGATAGGACAGGTATACAGATGAGTACTTTTTTCTTATTCCTCCATGAAAACATATGTTGTGGGTACTCATGAGAAGTGCCTCGGCGAGGCACTTCTCATGAGTACCCATAACATATGCACGTTTCCATGGAAAAATAAGAAAAATATCTATACTTTTGGGTTGAAAAAAAAAAAAATTCCTATGTGGAGCTATGGACAATTCTTTTTTGGATACTAATTGTCTCCTGAAGAAACATTTCAGGTAGAATTCCTTTATGTTGTGAAAAAAAAAAAAAAAATGCGTAAGAAAACATTTTTGTCATCAGCTGGTAGTCAGAGTATCAGTCTAAAAGTTAATAACTTTAGTCACATTAAAGATAATGCCCCCACTCATAAGATTGCCTGTCCCTTCGCAGCAGAGCTGCTAGTAACTTAAGACAGTACATGAATTCATGATCCCCTTAGGTCCAGTAAAGTCCCTCAAATTCTGGGCAGCCTCAACATGACGGAAGTATGGTTGACTGCAACATTAAGCCGAAGCTCATATCAACAACTCAGTTGCTGTAGGTCAAAATAAGACAATAATTGAGGTAATAATTTGTGATAATACAGGAAAGTTTTTGTTAATTTTGCACTAAAATCTACCTTGTGGGTACTCATTGGACTTTCCTCAGCATATCTTTTGGGTACTTGCTAGAATTTCCTCAGCATATCTTATGGGTACTCATTGGAATTTTCTCAGCATATCTTGTAGGTACTCACTGGAATTGCCTCACTGAGGCAATTCCAGTATGTACCCACAAGATATGATTTGATATGAAACCAACAAAAAATGTCTTCAGGATATTCCGTTCATCAGGATTTATCAGTATCATTATTCATGCTTAGGTTTTCTCATTCTCATCTTTGCCATTTTGTAATATACTTGTGTAATAGTATAATATTTTTACCAACGTTTATGCTAATGCAGGGTTAAAACATGATAAATTTGGTATATCAGTCATTTGCTAGCTAGATTTACCATAGTCTCTCACAGCTCCTGACAAGGTAATGTTTTAACAAAAGTATTGATATTTACCTTAGTTCTCCGTGAAAACAAGAGCCAGCGTATGACAAAACCTACAATAATACTTGTGTGATCAGCAAAGACTCAGATCAGCCTGCGTATCTGTGCAGTCTGATCAGTGTCTTCCCTGGTCACCGGTAACTTATACAGGCTCCGTGCTGTCCAAAGAGAAATAAACAAGAACCCCTGTCATACTGGGTGGATGTACAGGTTATGTCGTCTGCTGGCTCATATGTTGTGGGTGCTCATTAGAAGTGCCAGCACCTCACTGACGCTCCTCTAATGAGTATCCACACACATATTTTAATGGAGAAATAAGAAAAAATACTTATCCAGATACCCCTTTTATCTTTAGCTAAGGTCCCTCCTGTAAATATGTATTGTCAGAAATGATTTGCCCTATTAGCCATACATACTAAAACAGAAAGCATGAATAAACAGTGAAGAGCTGGATCAAACTCTTAAAAGAGCAAGTTTATTATAGTCTACACAGTATACCAGTGAGTGAGTTCTTTTTATAAAGCCACATCACCAAATACAGTCCAACTCCAATAACTCAAACATCTTCAGGACCATAGAAAATTGTTCGAGACTTGGGTATTTCGAGCCACTGAGGGTTAATCATGGTGCAAGGTCAGGAAGCAAATAGCGATAATTTAGGGATTTTGTTTTTGATTTTCTACACAGTAATTGTATGTTGAGTACTCATTAGAATTCCTTCAATGAGGTGCTTCTAATGAGTACACACAACATACAATTTCATGATAAAATAAGACAATTTCCCTAAATATTTACTTTCTTGAGCTACCAGAAGAATTTCGTAAGGACTCAAAAACGAGTTCGAATTAGCCATGTTAAACGAGTCATCGAGGTTCAAGCTATATTTTTTTTCTTATTTTCAAATGAAAGCATATTTTGTGGGTACTCATTAGAAGCACTGAGGTGCTTCTAATGAGTACCCACAATGTATGTTTTTATAAAAAAAAAAAATAATAAGAACAATATCAATTCTTTTCAGTTGAAAAAAATGCCTCGTCTGGAGCTCTGAGTCAAATCTTTTTAAAATAAGTGCAGTAAGACATTAGTATTCCTGGTATTGAGGATAATCACAGTAGTTTTTATTAAAAAAAAGAAAAAGGACTAGAAAAGAAAAACAGAAAACTAGAGTACAAGGGTACCTGTTTAGCTTGTTTCATTGTACTGCTTGATTGGTTGTTTGGTGTTGAATTTGATATTAATTAGTCAATATTATCCCTCTTAGCCTTGTAGACCTAATCACTTACTTTTGCAAACAGTGGAGATTCAGATGAGACAGCTCATAATGTGCTGTCTCATTTGGATCTATATTGTTTGCCATTTTATTTTTGATTTAGGACTGAGATCCCTGTTTGAAACAATGGTTCTTTCCAAATTCAGTAATGAAAGAGTCCATTTCAGATACTCAGGGGTTAAATAGTTAGCCATATAATAAACTTGTTTGTATGGGTAAATAGGCAATACTGATCTATAGCTATTTATTTAGGTTATGTATCACATGTTTAGCTTGTTTGTACATGTGATGTCATTCTTACCAAGATGCGGGGGTGGTCGGGTGGTGCGAAGGGCCTGTGTATCTTACATCACTGGGGCGTCCAACTGATATTGGCTTACAGTTGGGCAAGGCCTGCTATCCTTGTAGTGGGTAAGGGTAGAGGGGGAATGTTTTTATTTCTTCTGTTTCTTCACTTTCATTCCTGTTCCTCTTTCTTCCCTGTCCCTCTCTTTCATCTTCTCTACTCTCTCTTCTATCTCTTTTCTCCCTTTCTCTGGGAGACGACACAAAATGACCCTCAAGGGTTGATGTGTCGTTAAACCCCAACACAATCAATCAAAATCTTACCAAGATGCACTTGGGAAAAGCATGCATACAGGATATGACTACTGTGAACCTTGACGTCAAAGGCCAGCCTGCAGATTCATGCAAGCTGGTCATCTTCTTTCCTGTGTAGGCATATAGCAAACAGCAAAGACCCTGATCAGGTATTTGGATCCAATGCATTGCAGCCTTGTCTGGGTCTTTACTGTCTGTTTATAGCTTCACGTCATAGCTCTAAGTATGGTAGAGCTTTTTTTTTTACCCCCCCCCCCCTCCCCCCTTCCCACACCAAAAAAAAGTGATATTTAAAGTGATATTTTTTCTTAGTTCTTGAGGGAAACATGTCTTGAGTACTTATTGGAAATTGCCTCAGCAGGGCAATTTCAGTGAGTACCAGAACATAATTTGAGGGTTGATCGCAAGACTGCAGCAAGTCAGATGGTTGTTTTTCCCAATACTTAATCTCCTCACCATGAAGGCATTATGAAGATTACAACATTTCTTTCTGTAAACAATGGAAATTTAGGTGCCATTGCTCATATGAGCAATGGCACCTAAATTTGCATTGTTTACAAAGGGATCAAAGTTTCCCCTAAACAAGGGTTTCAAAAATATGTTTGAGTTACTACAGTCTTGTGCTCAACCCTTGATATGTCTTCCTTATGAAAAGAGAAAAATATTTGTCTACATACCCTGCTTATCTGGAGCTACTGTAATAACCTTACATATTGGAACAAAGTGGCCTGAGCAAACAGTGCAGACCCAGATCAGTAGAATATGGCATCTGATCTGAGTTAACACTGTTTGCCACCTTCCAGCAATACGAGTGTAGGCTGGGAAAATGGTTCTGAACGAGGACTTAAGACTGTTTCAGTTAACCCTGAACTTCTTGTAATTAAGGCAAACAGTGCAGACCCTGATCAGATGCCGCATTCTGCGGCATCAGATCTGGGTCTGCACTGTTTGCTTATGTCCCAGCACTAAGCTCAGTCCAGGTTTTACAGATAACCCTCTTTACACAGCACTGAGACATCACAGCAATAATAGTGTGGATATAAATGACGCGCGGTTTGATTTCATTGATCATTGGACAACAAACCTACTGAAATTTTGGTGTATGTATACTATGCATTGATTGTAAACAATTGATTGTAAACAACTGACCAAAAACATCTAACATGTTACCCTAAACACACATCTTTTTTATTTGAGCTTCATATAAAAGAATAGCAAAGATCCAGCTTAGAAATCTTACCTGTCAACATTACTTTTCCTGAAATTTGAACAAGTCCATTTTCGTCCTGTTTATGTGTTAAAAAATGCTGGGTGAGTGACAAACAGTGTAGATCCTGATCAGATGGTGCAAAGTGTCCACATGGCCAAGCAGTCAGCATCCCTGATTTCCAATCACAAGCTGCTGGGTTCAAGTCCCGCAAGAGATAGAATTAAGCTCATGACTGTACTGATCAGAACCTTTCATTATCACCCCTTCATCATCTTGACAAGACTTTAATCTTTGTCATGCTGAATAAATTAAGATGCCACGCCCACTTCTAATTGTCAACCTATCAGATTCCTTGATCCAGATTGTTGATATGAATTCACATACTGAATGGCAAACAGTGCAGATCCAGAGCAGTTGGCTTCGAAGCCAGCTGATCTGGATCTTCACTGTTTGCAAAGGCAGGGTATATCCGGGCTCAGCAGGACAAGGATTAATAATGTTGAAAGAAACCTAAAATACTAGTAATCATGATTATCTATCAGATTATCTATCAGATTTTGTGGTGTCTGATGTGGGACTACACCGTTTGCTCAGACCTGTCTGCCCATATACTTAGGGTAGTTGCAGTGTACCAGGATTCTAAAATGAACAAAAGACTTGATCAGATTGCCCAGGTGGGCAGACTGATCAGGACCATCAGTGTTTGTATATTCTACAAGCTCCCCCGGTTTCGCATAGCATGACTCATAGAGCATTCTATTTCATTGTTCCATTAAACAAGATGTGATATAATATTCTGTTATGTTATATATTTTTATTGTTGATGTACATATAGTGATTTTATGGATGAATGAATTAGTATGACATTGGTTTTATCTTCTAGCTGTAATTGGTTGAATTGGAAAGAAAGGTTTTATTATACAGGTATAAAATGCACATGTCTGTAGATGGCACTCATACCACAATATCTGGGCCCAGTTGTTCAAAGCATCATTAGCTTAACAAGCTTGTTAGTAGTCAAAATGTTGACTGTTCTAGTAAGTACAGAATCAAATTCACAGGTTTTTTTGCTGAAAAAATGTGAGTAGCTTTTGCAAATGCAAAAGCTACTCACATTTTTCAGCAAAAATATTAGCATATATGCCATATTTAATAATCAAAGTTTTAATGATACAGTAACTAACAACATCATTAGTTTTGAACAACTGGGCCCTGGTGATTTTATCCTCCAGATGTATTTGGATGAAAAATGTACCTTTACAGGTGTACATGTTTACAGATGACACTCATACCACAATATCTGGTGATTTTATCCTCCAGACATATTTGGGTGAAAGTTATACCTATACAGGTATACATGTTTACAGATGACACTCATACCACAATATCTGGTGATTTTATCCTTGGGGATATCACTGGGTGAAGTGGATAGGAAGACTTTAATATACAAGTGTATATGTAAATAAAATTTCTGGTACACTATACAGGTATGCTATACGAGTATACATGTAAATAAAATTTATACACATAGTCTGGAGATTTGGCTGAACTGGAGTGAATGGATTTACTATACATGTATATAAGTAGAGGATCTACGGAGTGGTCATTTCATATGAAATGTATTATGAAATGACCATGAAGGTAGGATTCTGTTTATCATATGACCATTTTAAATTGGATTTTATCGCCTTTAAAGTTGACAATTATTCAATAGAAAATGTATGGTTGACATGGACATCATCATGACATTACTTGTTCCCGCCAAAATAGTATGTAACGTGTGATCATACGATTTTTATGATGTGACATTATCCACTGAATAACAACAATGTCATATGATAAACAACATTTATGATGCAGTTCAGTTGATTTTATTGGGTGAAATGGAGAAAAAGGTTTTATTATACATGTTTGCATGTATATGAATTACATTTATAGCATAATATCTGGGGATTTTATCTGCACAATGTAATTGGTGAAATGGAGAGGAAGGTTTTACCATATATAGGTATAAATGTATGTGATTCTATCCTCAAGATGTAATCGTGTGAATTGGAGAGATAGGTATTGCTATACATGTATACATGTTTGTGAATATGGTAAATGTCCTAAAATTTCACACACCTAATTGTCTGACAAAATTGCATAGTCAAACAGTGTAGACCCAGATCAGACTGCTCCTGAGGGAGCAGTCTAATCAGGGTCTACACTCATTGCCATTCAACTGAGTATTTTAAGAAACAACTGTACAAAAAGCAAAAATTAGGCAAAAAAAGTATGGAATAAAGTGTTTGAAATTTTAGGACATTTACCGTAACATTTTTACCACAGTATCTCTGGTGATTTTATCCTGTAGATTTAACCCTTACCGCTCTCTGGACAAATTTAGCAGATGACAAATTTGTGATATTTTTTCTTATTTTTCCCAGAAAATGGCCTTTGACATTTCATGCAGATTGTCACCTCATTGTTTTCTCAGAAAAATAAGAAAACCATTTCGAATTTTTGTCTACTAAAATATTTACCCAGCATGCTAAGCATTAATTGGGTGAAGTGAACTGAAAAGGTTTTATATTACATAATACAGGTACACGTGTAAGTGAATAAAAGTATAAGGTGGTTTTATCCTCAAGATGTAATTGGGTAAAGTGGAGAGAAGAGTTTAACTATACATGTATGTGAATAACATGTATAAATAAAATTTATAAGATTTATACCAAAATATCAGGGCCCAGTTGTTCAAAGCTAACAATGTCGTTAGTTAACGATTCGTTAAAATTTACATTGAGTGATATTTTTTGCTGAAAAAATGTGAGTAGCAGCTACTCACATTTTTTCAGCAAAAATTATCAGAATATTGTATATTGAATCCGCTAAAACAGTTAACGAAATGACCCTTAACGAGCTCGTTAAGCTAACAACGCTTTGAGCAACTGGGCCCTGGAGATTTTATCCACAAGATGAACATTTGGGTGGAGAGATTATTATTATACAGGTAGACAAGACTAACAAAGGTGATGGTCAGTCTATCACATAGTCTAAAAAAAACTTTTATTTGTTATTGTGTCTTTGCAGTCTTTTGCAGGTTTTATTATGCAGATATATGAAATAACAAAGACATGCTTCCACTTAAAGAGAACATAAATTAACACCAGATGAAAGAAAAACTTTCTCACTGCCATATTGTGGTTTTCATGAATGACTTCCTTTAACCCTTAAACTGCCAGCCACAACAATTGTCGTCTGCTTTCTCATCTGTTTGTGAATTTAAAAGTCATTTTTGCAAACAGTATGGACCCAGATCAGACTGCTCCTCTAGGAGCAGTCTGATCAGGGTCCACACTGTTTGCCTGTATGCAAAAATAGGTTTCAAAAGTTTGCAAGAATATTCAGCAGACGACATAAACAGACGACATTTTTCAGATGCAGGTTTTCTTGGCGTTTTAAGGGTTAATAGAAAATCTTGAAAAAAAAAAAGGATATGATGATAAAATAAAACCTATATATGCCTGCCTCATATGGGCACATAAAGTTTGCTAGCTGTTTCTTTGCTCTCAAACTTAAGAGTGATTACAATAGGTATAAATTTAACCTTTTCTGGTGACCTGTGACTTCTGGTTTTAATTTTCTGTTTGATATAATACAGCTTTGAAGCAGATAATGAAGGTTTACCCTACAAGGTTATATTTTTTACCACAGTATTTGTACCATCTGAAGATGGCAAGTGGGGTAAACTCTGATCATGTGGTATGGATGTTTCTTGCAAAAATCAGTTTGCATTGATAACAGTCATTAGTTTGCTGTGTACAAAATGGTTTAGTGATGGACCACAAAAATGTTGTACCTTAACAAAAATGTATAGATGATATAGAAAAATGACCATCTATGGTCATTTTTTTCTATATAATCTATACATTTTTATTTGGATACAATTGAATTGTTTAACTAACAAAACAAAAATGTATAGATTATATAGAAAAATGACCATAAATGGTCATTTTTCTATATCATATATACATTTTTGTTTGGATACAATATGATTGTTTAGCTAATACTGTAGTTTTTGCTTTGAATCCCAGCAATAGTGTTACCAAAATTTTGTGCTGTATCAACCTACATTGTGTTCTGAAAATGGCTTTAAAATCTCAAATCTCTACCTCCCTGTGCAAATTCTATGTGGTCCATCTTTGTGCAAACAGACAGTGAAGGCATTGTTAGGGCCTTTTGTGTCAACTCCCTAAAATGCAGACACCTTAAGAGAACTTGATGCACTTGGTGCTTTTTCTGCCATTTTATACAAGGGAGACAACTTTTATTGTTTACCTTCCTGCAAACTGTCCCTTTCTGAAAAGGGGTCTACTTTAAAAGAAAAGAAATTGCTTGCACTGCAGAATCTGGTCTGCTCCTGTCCATTCACATTTAGCATAAGTCAATTACTCAGAATGATGCTCAAGTGTCAAGGACATTAGGCCATGATTGCCAAACAAAAAAGCTTGTTGCAGCTAATATATTTATTTTTGAAAACAATTATGCGTTGTTATATGTAAAGTATGTTTGTGGAAAGATGTTGTTTTTGTTTTGTACTGTGCAAGAGTAAGGGCACTTCTTGAAAGAGTTTTGTGACTTCAAAATCTGTACCCTTGAAGTACTAAGATACTTAGTAATTTGAAAAGAAAATTCTAGTAACTTAAAAAGAAAATTAGCCAATTTCAATCTGGGATCTACTTAGAAGCTTAGGTTTGCATATTATGTAGATTTATACCAACATTTGCTTCTGCTGCTATTTGTATTTTAACCCTTGTCCTGCTGAATAAATCAAGATGCCACACCCACTTCTAATTTTCAGCCAATCAGAACACTTGATTCGGAGTGTTGCTATAAATTCACATTAATGGCAAACTGTGTAGATCAAGATCAGTTGGCTTCATTAGTTGGCTTTTTCAGAAGCCAACTGATCTGGATCTACACTGTTTGCAAAGCAGGGTATATCTGGGTTCAGCAGGACAAGGGTTAACATTTCATCCTTGAAATCATGCACAGAACTGAAAATGTTACATACTAGCTCCAGTTTGGTCATTTTCTTATATCTCCACAAAAACATGTTGTAGTATTCATTAGAACTGCCTCACAAAGGTATTTCTATAGAGTACCCACAATATTTTCATGGAGAAATAAGAATATAAGAATCCATCATGAGTGTCCATGCAGGATAGAGTACTCTCACCCGAGGGGTAGGAATTTCAACCAGGGACGAGGCTTGTCGAGGCAACCTGGCTCAAATGAAATGTTGCTTTCTCAGGTCGGTGTTCAACTATTCAGTCGAACTTCCATGGCTCAAACCCCTTTGAGACCATGAAAATTTGTTTGAGACAGCGGTAGTTTGAGCCACGGAGGGTTACTATTAGTGCCATACCAGGAGGCATAATGGAGATAATTGTGGGATATCTTTTCGGTGTTCTATATTATAAATGTATGTTGTGTGTACGCATTAGAATCACTCATCGAAGCAATTCTAATGAGTGCATACAGCATACATTTTCAAGATAAAAGAAGAAAATCTCCCTAAACTATCTGTTTATCGTATTTGGAGGAAATCCCTGCAGACTCAAGAATGTGTTCGACTCATTCATGGTAAACAAGCCATCGGGGTTCGAGCCATTGAAGTTCTGCTGTATGTTGTATGTACCGTATTCGACCTAATTACCGCACTGTGTGCTTAGGTTTTTCAAAATTACTGGGAACGCTTAGTTGTTGTAAAATATACTGTTAAGGGTACATTTAAAAAAAATCAGAAAAGGACGTATTTGATGATTATGCGAATTTTTGTCTGATTGTCATAAAAAAGGCATATGTTGTGGGTACTCATTTGAATTGCATCGACAAGTCGATGCAATTCAAATGAGTACCCACAACATATGCCTTTACAAAAAAGTAGACAAAAGTACACTGGCTGTATTCTGAAGACTATGGAACTGCTTGAATGTGCGCTTATAGGGGTATGTGCAGTAATTAGGTCGAATACGGTATGTGTGATAATGAAGATGTATTTTTATCATGGAGCACATTATGTATACAGCCTAATACATCTGTCTCTAACACATATGTGTTTGTTTTTCATTCTTTCCAAGAATGGGTGATATCAGGGTTGATCAAACAGTTTCATAGCTCCATGTATTGTGGGTTCTAATTAGAAGCGCCTTGCTTTAATTAGGTACCTAAAAGTACCCAAAACATGTTTCGTGGAGAAATGAGAAAAAAATTTACTTAATACCCCTCTTATCTGTAGCTGTGTAAGCAGTGGTATTGTCACCATATAGTATTGGAAATGAGGAAAATTTGATGACCAAGCACGCTAAGACCTCACTTATGCAGTCAGAAAAAAGGCTGCTGGATGTAACAGTAAGAGGGCAACGATGGCCCTGTATTGCTCACCTGAATATCAGCTCTTACAGAACCTGACATAGAAATGATCAAGGGAAACAGTCTGACTGAGATTCATGATGATCATGTTAACAAGACAATGTAGCATGCATAATGGACTATGAAATATAGGTCAAGGTCAAATTTGGATGACTGCACTCAACAGGCCATGCTAAGATGTATGCATGTGCTAAGTATCACTGGCTATTGGACCAATAGTTACTGAGAAACTGACTTAAATGCAAAAATATAATAAAGTCAGTGGACTGGGAAATATAGGTCAAGGTCAAATATGGATGACTGCATTCAAGAGGCCATGCTAAAATGTATGCAAGTGCCAAAGATCACTGCTGTAGGACCAATAGTTACTGAGAAACTGACTTACAGAGAAAAAAGAAAGTCACTGGACAATGAAACTGTGACCCAGTTCCAAACTTGACCTAGAAGCCATCTAGACAAACATTTTGAGCAAGATTCATGATGATTGCTTCAAAAATGTGAATCTAAGAGTGTCAACAAGGTTTTCCTTTAATTTGGCCTGGTACCTAGTTTTTTACTCCAAGTGACCAAGTTTTGAACTTGACCTAAAAGCCATCAAGACATACATTTTGAGCAAGACTCATGATGATCACTCCAAAAATGTGACCTCTAGAATGTTAACGTTTTCCTTTAATTTGGCCCAGTGACCTAGCTTTTGATCCAAAGTGACTCACTTTCAAACTTAACCTAGAAATCATCAAGACAAATATTTTGAGCAAGATTCATGATGATTGCTTAAAAATGTGACCTTAAGTTTTAACGAGGTTTTCCTTTGATTTGGCCTGATGACCTAGTTTTTCACCCCAAGTGATGCAGTTTGAACCTGACCTAGAAATCATCAAGACAAACATTATAAGCAAGATTCTTGATGACCACCTTAAAAATGTGATGTCTAGAGTAACAATGTATTCCTTTGATTTAACCCTGTGACCTAGTTTTTGACCCCAAATGACCCAGTTTTGAAGTCAACCTAGAAATCATCGTCAAACATTTTGAGCAAGATTCATGATAATATGTTGTCTGCTAAAAATTTTACCCAGAGTGCTAAGCGTCAAATTTGCTATATTCATGAAGTTTTTGGACAAGAAAATCTGCTTCTGTAAATGACACATGTCTAAAATTGCTGGATGAGTGGCAAACAGTGTAGACTCTGATAAGACACCACAGAATGCATCTGATGTGGGTCTATACTATTTGTTTAGACTTGCCAGTCCAAACACTTTAAGTATGGTAATTTGATCAAATTGAACATGATACTGGCTGTAGAAAACTATCAGATTTTCTGTGATAATATGAATGCTGAATGTTTGTTACTGTTTCTTTGCCTTATTTTCTGTAGCAAAGAATCTTTGCTCATGTCAACAATGCCTAAATGGAGAGAGAGGACATATTTAACCCCTTAAAGCATTAAGCAAAATATATTGTATCAGACAACATTGTGATTTTTTTATCATTTCTCAGAGAAAATAAGACTTGTCATTTGATGTCAGTTCTCTGCCTAGAAGATTTCACAGGAAATTTCAAGTCTTATTTTCTCTAATATACAAAAAAAAAAAAATCAATGTTGTCTGCTGCATTTAAAATTAGCACTTAACGTGTTAGAAACCCCATGCCAAGTGACAGGCAATATTTTGCAAAATTAGATGTTACAAACATAAAATCTCTTTTGTCTAATTGATTATCATTATATTAACATTCTTTTCATCATCTCATGTAAGAGAAAAATACAAGCACACAACTGAGCTACACATGGTGAAGGGGCCTTTGATCCTATGCAGACTGCCAAGGATCAGATCAGCCTGTACATCTGTGCAGTCTGGCAGGATTTTCAATATCTGCTGACAGAATTACTAAATACTGTAGTATACAAGTATATCAGTCATTGATCAGACTAATATAGCTTCGCTAGACCAGGGTTTTCAGTAATTTTTTTATAGGAGGTCAGAGCAGAATTTGAGGCTGCCAATTTTCATTAGACAGTTTTAATATGTAAATAAAAAGACAAGAAACTGAAATTTTGGAACTTTATATTTTCATATAACAATATATACAGAAACCAACAAAACATCTAGGTAACAATACAAACAGATGATTGAAACACTTAAAGCTGACAACAGATTTTGAAATGGGAGCTGTACCAGCACTTTTTCTATGATGTATGAGAAACTTGTGCAAGAAAATAGTACTCATGAAAATCTACTGGCAATCAGCAGAAACCCTGCTTTCTTAATCCTAAGTATTCCAACAACTTAAATCCTTACCATACCTGCACTTAAATCCGAAACCCTGCTTTATTAATCCTAAGTATTCCAAAAACTTAAATCCTTACCGTACCTGCACTTAAATTTGAACATGTCCATTTTAACTACCTGTTAATGTGTCTAAAGATTGTTGGATTAGTGGCAAATAGTGTACACCCTGATCAGATGCCACATTCTGTGGCTTCTGAGATGGGTCTACACTATTTGCTTAGGTTTGTCTGTCTGAATACTTGTGGTGAATAAGATAATAGAATTAATTGTCCAATAATTAAACAAAAAAAAAAACGATAGTTTAAAGAACTGAAATTGATGGCATAGAAACCTGTTAGGGTATCTCAGAATAATCTGAGATATCATAATTCTAATAAGATGCCACAGTTTGCTTTGTGGTGAAACATACCAATATTTTTATCAATAAACAGAGTCCTTTTCTTAGGATGTTATTATATACATTATCTATAATTCATTCCATTTATTCATCATTCTCTTTCTCTTTCACTCGACTGACAAAAATATCACAGTTCATACTACTACACAAGCTGAAATAATGTAAGTAAAAACTGAAATGAAAACTGGGTTTCACTAATAGCTGAAAGCACTTCATGTAATACAAAATTCTGAGGTGTTTGGAGACGCGTTGTTTGGAGTACCTGGCAATATACAGATTCATGCACCTTACGGAAAGTCAAAATGCACTAGCTTAAGACAGGTGCTTGCTTAAGGTTGTATTTTTTTTTTTTAATCTTTCTAAAAGGGATCTACTCTAGAAGTAAATAAGTTAACAAAAATGACAGAAAATACACTACAACCTATACCACAGTTCGTTATAATACGGTTTTGGATATAACACGGTTCAAAAATGGATCCCAAAAATGTATAGATTATATTGAAAAATGAACATACATGGTCATTTTTCAATATAATCTATACATTTTTGTTTGGATATAACACGGTTGTTTAACTAACATGGATTATGCTATGGACCCCAAAAAAAGTGTTATAAAGAGGTTGTGGTGTATACAAAGAATACTTAGTCACCTTAAAGGCTCAAGTAGACTTCATAAATGTGAAGGTTGTTGGTCAGGACCTTCTCTATCAACACAAGACCACTTTTCCCATAGCATGATTCATACAAAACCAGTGAAGTCCGAGAGTGTGATGAGGAAAAATGGATACACCTCCATGGGAAATAACTCTGACATGGAAATATTCACCTCCGTTCCTTTGGGGCTAATCTTAAAGAATGAATTTGTACCCCGTTCCCCTCGCCCCTCACACACACACACACACTCCCCAACATCCCTGTGAGCCAACTGACTCCTCCGTCAAGTCACTTGACCATTTAACTGACAACCGCAAGTGACCATTCAAAATAGCTAATAAGATAATTGTCAATGATTTTAGTTAGACAAACAAATCAACACATGCTTTTTACAGGTAAGCACAGGTTTGTCTAAGGAAATTCACTTGGGCGTGGTTATAACTGCCTGACGGAGGAGTCAATTCTTTCCTATAGCCTTAGGTTTGAATGGAAGAAGCCAGAGTTGTGAAAGGTTTCAAACAGTAAACAGGCAAGTATACAGACAACTTTTGGGCTTCAAAAGTTGTCTCACTATGCAAAATGAGAAGGGAGGCAAATATTTTCATGTCAAAGTAATTTCAAAACACAGTGTATCCATTCCCCTTAAAATACGAAACCTATATTTCCTTCATATATATGCAATCAGACATAATCTTTATGCATGATTCAGTTTATCATGAAACAATAATATTAGTCTTTTTTTTTTTCAGTTATAGTAAAGTTTTAAGTATGCTAATTTTCTGTTGTACTTCTTTTCTTCTTTTGTACTGTATAACTGAAAAAGATAAGAAAAAAAAAAAAGAAAAAAAATAGGTGAACCAAGTGCATTAGTTCAAACTGATAAGAACCAGACTTCCGATTTGTCGCTGACAAATTTTGGAAAGGTCTAGATTAGGGTCATTTAGAATTACACGGGGAAAGAATGTTTGCAGGCTACTCCTGTAAAGGATTAATGTTGTGGACAGTTGATCCAGCTCAAACTATAGTTCACTTTTAAAGGGCCTAATATGATTTAGCCCATATTTGGCCCCCTGTTTTCACAAATTTACAAAATCTGCAATTACTGGTTCTGGTCGATGTTATGGATAGAAGACACATAAAACCTTCAACTACCCATAATATTTCTGATGCCTGGAGCACTTTGTTTTGATTGTAAGAACCAAAATAGGCCTTAAATAGTCATACAGAACAATTTTGTCAGTTTTCATCATCTATCTGGGTTACACATATATTCAAACTTTTCGGAAGAAACAGTCTGCATTTTCAGATTCAGATTTGCATCAAGATATGTGAGTTGTCTCCCCTTGCTCATTTTCTGCCTCTGCAGATTGCAAAGTATATTATTTTATTTAATAATCAGTTAGTACACTTTATCAATAAGTTACCATTTAATGCAACTTTTTTCAGCATTTATTTTAAATATGCACTGAAAATTATCCCTGCCCCCATATTTTCACTGAAATTTGGTAACAATATATTAGAATTTTTTCTGTGTCAAAAAATATCTGTAACAAATGACAATAAATCATTTCTAATCAATAGGCAAACTCATTTGTTTAAGTGGAACTTAATGTAGTTAATTTTTGATGTTGTATCACAGAATGGGAGAGTTCTCTCTCAATGCTTCACCCTATTCAACTATCTTATCATGAAACACAAATGATCTTAACTGCACATTGATGTTAGTCATAATGTGACCTATATTTATCGTATCCACTTCTTATACCAAAGATAAGAGATTATCTCTACCCCCATATGTTATGGTTTCAGCACAAATCTGAGAGTTATCTCCCTTTTATGCCCTAATAACTGCTAATCAAACTTCCTGTTGACTGGTGTGTTATGCCAGTACCACAATGATATCCATTTATTATATTGCTTGTATACTAAACTTACTTTGTATGAAATTACTAAGTCAAATATACCCTTACCCCAAAAATTGACTACTTCTTTGCGCGAAATATAAGTAATAGAAAATTGCAATAACTTCTAAACAATATGCAGGAACATCACCATTTTTATTATTTTTTTTTAAAGCTAAACATGAGGAGTGGACTTGAAATAAGACCATTTGGTGAACTTCTAAGAGGTGCCAAATATGGCCCAGATCATACCTGGCCCTTTACAAGTAGTAAGTAAATTAAGTAGGTTTTTAATGTAGCCAGGAATATGGAGGCTACACCAGAAAACTGAGATTAGTTTTACTGTTTACCAATGCTCAAAATAATCTTTATACATAATTCAGGTAAAAACATCCCACATAGTCAGGATTCAATGTAACTGGTCTGTAAGTTACAAAAATTTGAAATGTGAGACTCCAAAGAAGTGAGCAAAACTTACATCAATGCAAAATAATAACCTCACTCTGACCATATGCCCCTTTTTAGCATGCTCTTGTAATCAATTAGACATTATGCTCTTACCTTATCTGTATTTTGGTCAATAATACTTCTAACTTTGATTGAAGGCATCAATACAGGTGAACCCAAATGACTGATGCCATTGCACCTTTCTATTTCTTCTTAGGTCATGTTCATATGCACCAGCACTGTAAAGAAAGTTTAGTTTAACCTTTAAAGCACCAGTCACAACAGCTGCAGATGACATCCTAAAATACTGGCATTTTTTTCACAGAAAATATGGCTTAATATTTCATGTGAATGGTCTGCCTAGCAGACCATTCACATGAAATATCAAACCTTATTTTCTCTGAAAAATGTTTTTCCATACCTACATGAAATTTGCCCATTAGCATTCCCAAACCAGATCTCCACAATTTCAATGCACCTACCAAACAGTGAAAATCCATTGATATTTACGCAAATTATTATCCAGAAACAAAAATACGTACTGATGGATGTACGACAGATGGATGGATGGGTGGACAGACAGACAGACAACAGACAGTCAATGTGAAACCATAATATCCCACCACTAATGTGTGGCAGGGTGTAAAAAATGCTAAATGTCATCAAGCTAAATTGAAGACTGAAGGCAGAAAATATAACCTAAATACTGAGACACCTTTAATCATTACCGATATTTGTCTAAAAAATTGACCAAATCAATTTTGCTTATTCTTTTGATATGTCTAAAAACTGCTTGATGAGTTGCAAACAATATATATAGATCTCAACAGATGCTGTGTCTCAACAGATGCTGTGTTCTGAGGAATTCAATTAACCTCTAGATTATTTGTAATACTCAGGGTTATCACAAACATTTTACATATGCAAAAACTCCCAGCTCCTAACTACGAGTTCTCTCTGCCTATATGTCCTCTAACTCATCAGTGAAACAGCATAACAAAACATTATTACAAACACTATGACGACAATAAAGTTGAGGGCTAAAAGGCAAACTAAATTTAAAGAAAACTAATACACCACAACCTCTTTATAACACTATTGTTGTGGTCCATAGCATAAACCGTGTTAGTTAAACAACCGTGTTATATCCAAACAAAAATGTATAGATTATATTGAAAAATGACCATTTATGGTCATTCTTCAATATAATCTATACATTTTTGGGATTCATCTTTGAACCGTGTTATATCCAAACAAAAATGTATAGATTATATTGAAAATGATTTATGGTCATTTTTCAATATAATCTATACATTTTTGGGATCCATCTTTGAACCGTGTTATATCCAAAACCGTGTTAAAACGAACCGTGTTATAAAGAGGTTGAAGTGTACACCACTGCTGGGATCCAAAGCAAATACCATCTTAGCTTAACAACTGAGTTGTATCCAAACACAAATGTATAGATTACATAGAAAAATGACCATTTATGGTCATTTTTCTATGTAATCTATACATTTTTGTTTGGATACAACTCTTTTGGAGGTCTACAGTTAAACCGTCTTATATCAGAAACCATCTTATATAGGAGTTCTAGTGTGGTAGGACACAGAGTGGGCCAACCACTATTCATCTAAGTAAAACTTTGATAAGTGAAACAGTAATGTATGTCTGGTAAATGTCCGAAAATTTCATGCACCAAAGTTGCTGACAAAACAGCATACATGTATGCAAACATTGCAATTCCAGATAGGATTGCTCCATAAGGAGCAGTCTTATCAGAGTATACATTATTTGCTATTTCACTATGTGTTTTAAGAAACAACTGCATAAAAAGCAAAAATTAAGGCAAAAAGCATGGAATAAAGCGTTTGAAATTTTATGTCATTTACTGTAGTATCCAACAAAAGTATAGACTCACCCTGGTAAAACTTCTGTTATATCTCTTCTGTATACAGGGAACCGATCAGCTCCAACAAGAAATGGCTTCTTTGAGGTATCAAATTCAAGCTCTTCTGTACAGCGAGTTTGATATGCTGTTGGACTTGGTGTCTGATACTGAAAATAATATAATTCCTGTTATCCCAATGTGTATAGTCAGGAGACCCCTAAATGGGTAGCTGGCAAACAGTGCAGACCCAGATCAGATGCCGCAGAATGAGGCTCCTCATCAGGGTCTCCACTGTTTGCAAATAGTTTAGCCAATTTTCTCTAGGAATATTTAATTACATAGCCAGACATACCTAAAATCGAAACTAGACTCTTCCAATATATACTGTGGGGCAGTTCATTCAGTCTACAATGGGTTATTCTGTCTTGATGCAATAATATACAGTAAAATTCCACTATTAAGACCATTTCTGGGACTGCTTAAAAGTGGTTTTATTAGTGGGATGGTCTATACTGAATATAGACTAATAAGGAACAAACCATTCTGGACTGGCGAAAGCTGCTCTTGTTAACCCTTGTCCTGCTGAATGAATTAAGATGCCACACCCATTTCTAATTGTCAGCCAATCAGATTACTTGACTTAGATTGTTGATATAAATTCACAAACTTAATGGCAAACAGTGCAGATCCAGATCAGTTGGCTTCTTCAGAAGCCAACTGATCTGGATCTACACTGTTTGCAAAGGCAGGGTATATCCGGCTTCAGCAGGACTAGGGTTAACAATGGGGAGGGCTTAATAAATGTGTAAATTCCAAGTCCCAGCTGTTCAAAGCAGTTAGCTAAACAATGTTCCAAAATTAATGTGACATTAAATATTGTGACATAAATATTTTTCAATACACTCAAATAAAACCTCACAGGCGCGTTATCAAAAACAGCAGTAAATTTAAACTTCTTGTGTTAAAACTGAATGTCACACTAATTTAACAAAACTTTGTTAAGCAGACAATTTATCTTAAAGAGCTGAGCCCAGAGTTTTATGCCATTTTATACATGCCGACATAAGACAAATGTGTTAGAATATAAAAAATATGAAACAAAAATTTAAAATGATGAATAATAAATATAACTGCAAAATCATAGAAACCTTAAAACCTTTATCAAATCATCTACTTTTTGCAAAACATTTTTATTTCTACTTTTATGATCTTTTTTTTTTTTAAGTAATAAACTATAGAAACCTTTTTAATAGCTTTTTAAATATCCATTCAACAAACGTTGCTGTGAAAGTACTTGTATTCCTTTGGTGCAACCAATTTTTCAAGTGAAATGTGAAGTAATTTAACCACAGCCAAAAAAACAAAACTTAAAACAGCAAACTGTGCAAAAAATCAAACAATTTCATGAGCAGGGCCACAGAACCTAAAACAGAATCTACCATTCTAAATTGTAGCAGACAGCATTCTAAAAAAGATTTTTTTTTTTTATTCAGAGTAAAAAGGCTTGAATTCATGAATAGTCTGCATAGACAATTTGAATGAAATGTCACGCCTTCATTGCTTGAAAAAAAAAGAAAACACACACAAAAAAAAAACTGGGCCCAGTTGTTCAAAGCTAACAATGTCGTTAGTTAACAATTCGTTAAAATTTACATTGAATGATACGCAAATATGCTGAAATTTTTTGCTGAAAAAATGTGAGTAGCTTTTGCAGTGCAAAAGCTACTCACATTTATTCAGCAAAAAATATCATAATATTGTATATTAAATCTGCTAAAACAGTTATCGAAATGACCCTTAACAAGCTTGTTAAGCTAACGACGCTTTTAACAACTGGGCCCAGAATGTTGTCTACTGCTGTAACTTAATGCTTAGTGCTCTGGGTAAAAATTTTAGCAGACAACATTTTGAAATATTCGTCTTATTTTTCTGGAAAATAGGTATTGAAATTTTATGCAAATTCAATGTCAAACCCTATTTTCTGGGAAAAATATGAATATAATCAATTTATTGCTTGCTGAATTTGCCCAATGAGTGGTAAGGTTAAATTAACACAAGAACTATTATAATCTTATCTCAATCTGTTTCTCATTTGTGCTACCAATACAAATAGTGTCACAATTTCTAGAGTTTATAATGTTCCATCTAACTTTATCCACAACCAATATAAAACCAACATCAGATCAATTATTCCACTCTTCGTTTTAAGAAAATAAAACTTGGAAATTTGTTTTAATGACCCTTTTTGATCATTTATGCGAGACAGTATATACTACAGGGTATCAATACCGGGCAGATCAGCTGCAAAATCCAGCCAGAGTATGGTTGTATGCATGCTGGCCATGGCCTTCACAGTATGGGAAAATGTCTTCTTTTATTCCAAAACCCAGACTCCAATATTATAAATGATAACTAGAAATGTGTCCGAAGGACACGGATGTCTCCACCTGAAAAACTTAAATGCATATTGCTAATGCCCTGCGATGGACGGACAGGGGTAACACTACAGGTATATGCCCTTTCCACCATTCTTCAAATGGCAGGGACATGAAAAGTTACATATACTAGAATTATAGCAAACTCCAAGTTTTATTGTTCCTTGCAATCCTTCTCCCAGCAATCCTTCTCAAACAAGTACCCTGAGCATGGTGTCCTCTCTTTCTAAGACAGCAATATTTACTCTGCTGTCCATCATGTCTGAGTTATATCTTCGAAAAACTGGCCTCTATATTAGAATCCATACACAATATTTAGTGAGTGAAGCATGTGAAAAGGAGCCTTTAGAGCATATTTAGAGAATGAAGGCCACGACTTGCCCGTGTATCTACAGACCTTATCAGGCCCCGAGGTTATAAAAATTTTTTCATGCTCAACTCAGCAGAGCATGAAATTTGTCCTGCTAATAAATCTCAAATTACTAATACTTGCAATTTCTTTCTGCTAAACATAGCTAAGCATGAAAATTTCTCTGCTAATAAATATAAAAATGCCAACTATTGTTGGCATTTTCATATTTATTAGCAGAGAAATTTTCATGCTTAGCTGAGTTGAGCATGAAAAAAAGTTTATAACCTCGGGTCCAGTCGCTTTACTGTCTGCTCAAAGGTTTATTGGATTGTGTATTTTAAGAGGAATGGATACACTTTCAGGGGAGGCAACTCTGTCAAAATTGTTTTGTCTCGCTATCGATATTTGGTCTACTCAAAAAGGGAAGAATTTAGGGAGCAAATTCTTTCCTTTTAGAGTGGACCTTTTTCAGAGGTGGTTTGATGTACAGGAAAGCAAACAGGAAGTTACAAAAGTCGTCTCCCTTGTAAAAACTGGCAGAAAATCTATAAAGTGTATCCAGTCCACTTAATGAACATTAAGACCCTGATCAGGCTTTGGCAAATAGATACACCTGAAATTTTTTATCATCATTTCGCAAAGGCAGAAATTATACTAACATGAAACTGCCTCCCTTTTCTTGAATCATTTCAAAAATAGGGACTTGTAGGGAGCAAATTCTTTCCCTTAAGAACAGTCCCCAGTTAGAAGGAAGATAAATATAGACATGCCTTAGTTATTGCCCTTGAAAGTGTATCCATTCATCTTAAGCAGGACTCTGTTCAAACTACAGGAATACTAACCCAATTAGGCTTTTGCTGTTCACTTTGCCGTAGCGAAGGTCAAATGTGTTTGTAACTGTCTTTGGAACAAAAGTTATATATCTCAACATTATGTACATTTTTTGTGTGCTGTATTGTGTAAGTTTTATCACTTCTACAATAAACTTCTACAATCTACTGCCATCATTCTCAGTTCATAATATATTCAACAGTATTCAACAATTCATTTTTATCTAAAAAAAATAGCAACTTACAACACTGCACCACAACATGAGAAAATTTATCTTCTGAAAGGGGCGCGCAGCAAAGATTAAGATCAGCCTGTGCATTCACACTGTCTAATTGGAATCCTCACTGGGCACACTTTGGATAGCCAGGGATGCAATCTTTCTTCATGAGGACAATAAAAACTCTGATCAGGCAGCATGGATGTGCAGGCTGATTTGAGCCTTCACTGGGTGTACGTCTGAAAGTACTTTTCAGCTTGCGGCTCATTTACCTGCAGCCCTGTGCAAAGAAATATGCTGTAAGGAGCTCAGATATGGTACAAAAATAAATACTTTTTGTACTGCATTTGACCTAATTACTGCACTGTGTGCTTAAGTTTTTCAAAATTACTGGCAAAACTTATGGTAAAATATGTATCTTCCTTCTAAGGGTATACTTTATAAAACTTTGATCAGCAATGGACTTATTTGATGATGTTTATGCAAGTTTTTTTTTTTCTGATTTTCTTCATAAAAGCATATGTTGTGGATACTTATTTGAATTGCATCAACTACAACATAAGCCTTTATAAAGAAGTAGACAAAAAGTACGTTGGCTGTAATCTGAAGATAAAGGAATTGCTTGACTGTGCGCTTATAGGGGTATGTGCAGTAATTGGGTTGAATACAGTAAATCAGAATAGCTCACAGAACTTTTCATTGTACTTACCAAATTTTCTTTTCTAAATCTAGATCCTGTTCTTGCCCCTAATGTGTACCCTTTTGTACTGTTGATTTTGTGTTCTATTTCATACCAGAAGTTAGTTTTCTGTAAAAACACAACAAACAAACAAATAAACTTATTTGTTTGTATGTTAAGGTTTGTGCAATATCTGGTATAGCATTTTTTCAAGTAAATTGTTCACTACTGTATTAAAAGAACTGATATCCTGCATAAAATCAAAGAATGTTGTCACACTGTGCTATTTAATGGCAATAGCACCAAGCAAGCAACTAAGATTCAGTAGTCAACATATCCTCGTCATTTAAAAATGGTATATTTATCATACAAATGGATACTATTATACAATATGCTGGCTGTATTGGATATCTGCATTTTACTGGTATATACTGTGAGCTACTTGCAGTATAGTAAATGTTTCTAAACTTTAACCAATAAATTCTTGGTCTTAACCAAGGAATCAGAAATTATTCAATGAAAGTAACCAATTCTGCAAAGGGAGGCAATTTAAAAGGGAAACAAATAAATTGTTCCCTTAGCTTCTTTGTTGAGTATAGACAATAAATTGCCTCATTATTATTATTCTGTTTGAATTTTTAGAAAACGTACTATAAGCCTTTATGATATATCATCACCATCCTGAAATGAATTATGATGAAATCCTGATTGTCTGAAAAAACATCTAATACTGTCAGATAATAGATGGACAGACAACATGTCAGCTATCAGTGCATAATCTTTTCAAAAATACAATAAAAAACTCAGTTTCCTTTATAAAGTACTGTGTAAGGTCTTTTAAAAAGACCTTACATAGTACTTTATAAAGGGAACTGAGGCGCTTCTAATGAATACCCACAACATACATTTTAATGGAGAAATAAGAAAATTTTATCTGGATTCCTCTCATCCAGATATGACGCTTCAAAGACAACTTTTCATCATATCGAGGCTTAAAAAAACTTACATCTTCATTTTCATAACAACCTGGACCTCTGTGTGGAGCTCCTCTGAGTGGTGAGATTTCATTACCAAATCTGTTACGTGGCATCTTGGTAGGGAATAATTCCCTATCCAAGGTTGTCATGAAGGACACATTGGCTTTCTTTTCTACTGAAACAAGATACCACATATTAAATGCTTGTATAATTAGACTGTATAATTAATACAAAACATTATATACTTATGGTAAGTAAAACTAATGCTAGCAACTAATTTAGGCAGTTTGTATAATTAATACAAACATTAATACTTATGGTAACTAAAACTAACGGTAGCAATTAATTTAGACAGTTTTGGGATGTATACAAGGACCAATCAATTAATGGGAATAAATACACCTCAAAGAGTCATTACTTGGGGAAATATTTTCCTAATCCTTCTCCTTGTGGGTGAGGGTGCTAGCAAATTATTTCTCTTAAGAATAGCCACAATTTTTGAAAGGTTTCAAATATTAAAGTGGCAACGTACTGTCTGCAAAAGTTGTTTCCCTTTGCAAAATGGCAACAAAGTCTTTCAGGGTGTATCCAGTTACCTTAAATATGTGAAATACTGTTGGAAAAACATGTCGTCCTATGATTATGCAAAAGCAAACAGATCAGTCATGCCAGCAGATATATCCTCATATTATCAGCATTTTTCTAATTTTCCTTAAGAGACAATTTGCATGATTTATCAGGTCCTACTTTTTTGGAAAAATAAGAAAAATATCATCAATTTGTTGTCTGCTGAATTTGCCCATAGCATGGTATAAGTTGTTAACTCTTGAAGCACCAAGCAAAGTTTGTAGCAGACGACATTCAAAATTTTTTCATTTTTCTTATAAAATAAGCCTTGAAATTTCATATGAATTGTCTGCTTGGCAGACAATTCACATGAAATGTCAAGACTTATTTTCTGAGAAAAAAAAATATATATATTCAAAAGTATTGTCTGCTGCAGTTGTGACTGACACTTTAAGGGTTAAGAGGAATTTATACAGTTATTTTTCTGATGGGGGCAACATTTGCGGGCAGGAATTTAGTTCCCAAGTTGCTGAATAAACACATGAAGTATTTTGCTGCCATTTTGCAAATTCTTTTCCCCATGAGATAGGAGGTTAGTATTTTCACAGTTATGTCTCTTGGAGGTCTGTAGATTCCCTATAATTGGATGAAATGCTTCATTGATCCGTAGCACTCTCGGTAAAATTTCAGCAGGACATATTGAATTATTTTTCTTATTTTTCCCTGAAAACAGGTTTTGACATTTCATGTAAACTGTCTCCACTGGAGACAATTTGCATGAAATGTCAAAATCTATTTTCTGGGGAAAATAAGAAAAATACCTTTAATGTATCATCTGCTGAATTAGGGTATTCTCATGACAAGAATTACATACTTTATCTAAATTATCCCAGAAAATAAGGCTTGGCATTTCAATTGACTGGGCTCCTAAGGAGAAAATTTCTATGGCCTATCAAACCTTCAGAATTCAGGGCTTCATATTTCATTTAAACCAGAATGATATTTCTTAAGATATAATTTATTGCTAACTTAACTAAAACACACCAAAAAGATGGGAATATAAATAATAATAATAATAATATAAAACACCTACATAATTTAATTTTAAATAACAGTCAACTACTAAACTACTGTAACTCAATTCTTTTTCCAGCCAAAATTTACATCACAATAACTTCCCTGCATTGAATTGCATTTACATCATTACACAATACCTAATAGATGCATAAATATTTCATAGTTATCCAAAACATGATAAATCTTAGATTCCTACTATGGAGCAATAATAACTATTTTCAGCCAGTCAATGCACTTTTTACATAAAATATGATCCTCAAAGTAAGAAAATGTACCGTCTGACATATGCATCCAACAAAAGCTCAAATAAACCTGTGCATTGGTACAGTCTACATAGCAACAGGTAAGGCGCTTTTTTCATCTGAAAAATGCTGATATCTTTCTTATTTCTCAATAAAAACATATGTTGTGGTACTCATTAGAAACGCCTCGGTGAGGCACTTCTAATGAGTACCCACAACACATGTATTCACCAAGAAATAAGAAAAATATTATGTGGATACCCCCACTTATCTGTAGCTATGAACTGTCCAATCAGAATCTTCATTGTTTGCATGAAAAAACTTTGCATTCTTGGCTATCAAAACAGTTACTGTGCCCAGGAAAGATTCTAATCAGACTGCATGAATGTGCAGACTGATCTGAATCTTCACTTGCCATACATGTCTGATGGTTCAGTCGAACCTCCTTTTGACTCAAAATTTCATTTTCATAGGAAGTTTGGCTAAATTTGGGATACCATATTTACCCTAAATATTCACATCTGTGGCATCCTAATTTATTCAGCATGACAAGGGTTAAGACTCTTTTTCCTTGTTAAAGGTCTCAAATATGAAGCAAAAATATAAGATACCCAGGAAATGCCACAATCACGAAGCACAGCCTTCCCGAGGCACCAAAGAAGGACAGATGAGGAACAAAAATATATACAAGTTTACCTTTACCCCTGGCTGATTCTGCAAGATCGTACAAGAGATCTCGCATTGGACTCTGGTAACTATCAACAGTTTTGCCATAAGCTAGAAGACATAGTACACACAAACAGGTTAGTATACTATACAATCAGACTGCACATTAACATTTTTACACAAAGGATATGAATTAGTGTCACATTACAAATAAGACATAAACACAAATTAATAATATTACCAATAATATAATAATAATCATCATAATAATCAGTAGCAATAGTAGAATTGTTGTTTTTGTCACATTATTATTATCATTATTATTGATATTATCATAGATCTAGATGGCATTTTTTTTTCATCCGAAAAGTATCAATATTTTTTCTTATTTTTCTATGAAAACATGTTGTAGTACTCATTCAGAAATGCCTAATCAAGGTGCCCCTGATGTACCACAAAATATTTTTTTTGAGGTGCTTTCAATGAGTACAATATATGTTTTTGTGGAGAAATAAGAAAAATATTTACCTGACTAGCCATCATAACTTTAGCTATAAATTATCATAGTAATATCTCATAGGTCTAGATAAGAGTTGGTATCAGGAAAATATTTTTTCTTATTTCTCCACAAAAACTTATGTTGTGGGTACTCATTAGAAGTGCCTGGCCAACGTGCTTCTAATGACCACCCACAACATATCGAGGGTTGAGCGCAAGACTGTAGTAACTCAAACATATTTTTGAAACCCTTGTTTTGGGACAATTTTGACCCCTTTGTAAACAATGCAAATTTAGGTGTCATTGCTTACTAAATTTCCATTGTTTACAGAAAGACATGTTGTAATCTTCATAATGCCTTCATGATGAGGAGATTAAGTATTGGGAAAAACAACCATCTGACTTGCTACAGTCTTGTGATCAACCCTCGATATGTTTTTGCGGAGAAATCAATACAATGTACTTTTGGATTGAAAAAAAAAGCATCTTATCAAAAGCTATGTATTTTCTGCTACATCATCAATAATAAACATTAAAATATCGTAGCACTTAGAATGCTGGGAAAAAATTACAGATGACATTTTGAAATATTTTTCCCAGAACACTGGATTTGACATTTCATGCCAACTGTCTCCAATGGAGACAATTTGAATATTTGTCAATTCCTGTTTTCTGGAAAAAATAAGAAAAACTAATACATGTAATGGTGTTTTCAGAAAATACATATGTCCCCCTACCAGAAATTTTCAGTTTTTTTTCTACAGCTGTGACCTTGAGAATTAGGTCAAGGTCACTAAAATCTGATCAGTTCTTTGTTATGTTCCAATTATTTTTCCATGAAAATATGGTAAGAATCCAATCACTGGTTCACAAGATACTGTGCAGACAAGAAAGTGTCATGACGATGCCAACGCCAAGGGGATCCACACCAAAATCATATTACGGTATAATGCACATAGGTTGGGGCAAAATATCATCAATTTGTCATCTTCTGAATTTGGCCAGAGAGTGGTAAAGGTTAGAGACACAACAAATATTATATAAGCCATACATCTTAAGATTATACATTGTATTAGCGGTGACTCAAACCAATCTGCCTTTATGAGAAAGCTGGTTAGAGCACCTACTGTTATTGTTTGGATTAGGTAAAGAACAAATATATACCGTATTCGACCTAATTACCGCACATGCTCCTATAAGCGCACAGTAAGGCAATTTAGTAGTCTTAATGTACTTTTATCAATTTCTTTATAAAAGCATATGTTGTGGGTGCTCATTTGAATTGCCTCGACAAGTCGAGGCAATTCAAACGAGTACCCACAATATATGCTTTCGTAAAGAAAATCAGAAAATAAGAGCGCATAGGCAGTATTAAATACGCTCCTTATGAAGTCCTCTGCTGATCTTTCTTCAAAGTGTGCCCTTATTAGGTGGATATTTTTACTACACATTTTTTCCAGTAACTTTGAAAAACCTAAGCGCACAGTGCGGTAATTAGGTGAATTAGATAAGGCACTGAAAAGTATTGATATTTTTCTTATTTCTCCACAAAAACATACGCTGTGGTACTTATTAAATATGCCTCACCATGGCCATTCTAATGAGTACGACAACATATGTTTTCATGAAGCAATAAGAAAAACATTATGTTGTCACCCCTCTTACCTGTAGCTATGAAATGGGTTTGCATATTAACACTTTGCATGCTGGGTATAAATTCAGCAGACATTTTGGAATATTTTTCTTACCTTTTTCCAAAATAATATTATTTCGACTTTTCATGTAAATGACATGTCAAATCCTATTTTCTAGGAAAAGTAAGAAAAATATTGTCAGTTTGTCATCTGCTCAATCTGCCCATAGCATGGTAAATGTTAAAATGATGTAAGCTGGAAAGACAGACAGACGGGGTGTAATCTGAAGAAATGTCAGATAATTCTTGTAAGAAACTACTGTTAATTAAGACAAATAGACTTAAAAAAGCTATTACATGACATGCAAAATTATCAAGCTCCTCAAAAGATAGTGAATCTGCTTAATTATTATTATTTTTTTTTTTTCAAGCCAAGTATTTTAAGAAACAACAGCATAAAAGAGAAATTTACGCTAAAAAGGTATGGAATAAAGTGTTCAAAATTTTAGGACATATATATTTTGTTAATTAACCCTTGTCCTGCTGAACCCGCATATACACTGCCTTAGCAAACAGTGTAGATCCAGATCAGTTGGCTTCTAAGAAGCCAACTGATCTGGATCTGCACTGTTTGCCATTCAGTATGTAAATTTATAACAACAATCTGGATCAAGTAATCTGATTGACTGATAATATGAAAAGGGCGAGGTATCTTAATTTATTCAGCAGGACAAGGGTTAAAACGATTAATGCATTTTTGAACTGATAAAATATGAGCAGCAGTAGATCCAGATAAGCATCTCAAGTCATGTATCTGGAAAATCTATGTTGTATGTGAAAGAATTAATTGCAGCAGATTAAAATGTATTTATTTGAAATGGTTTGTTGCAGCTTATGAGGATGACTTAATCATGATTGCTCCTTAAGTCTCTGGGAAGTGTTTTTTTTTTTTAAAAAAAGTTTCAGTGTATGAATATTTCATATATTCTAAATACAATTTAGCCACAATGCTGAACAACATAACAACAGAAGGATAAACAACAGTTAATTAAATAAAGTTCATAAATACATCATTATGATATACAACAAAAAAAAAGGAACAATAATACATTCTACTCATAGCATTCATTCATCATATATCAAAGCAGATCTGCACCTAGCTCTCAAAGGCAACAGGAAACATATGCATATATCAGATATATATAAGAAAGCATTTGCATAGGCGATGTAAATAAATAAATAAATAAATAGCTTCTGATAAGAATTTTTTTTCAACCACAACAGTATTGAAACTATTCTTTCCTTTTTTTTATAAAAACACAATACATAATCATTATGGTTACTCAATGGAACAATTTTAACTAACAAGGCGATTCAAATGAGTACTCACAATATATGAGCCAGCGCATGACAAAACCTACAAAATGGCATGTGCGCCCCACGAAGACTCAGATCAGCCTGGGCATAAGCCCAGTCTGATCAGTCTTCCCCATCCGCAGGTAGAAAGCTTGTGTCCTTAGCTACCCATTGAGCACAGAGCTAAGACTCTGATCAGACTGGGCAAATGCCCAGGCTGACCTGAGTCTTCGCTGGGCACACATGCCATTTTGTAGGTTTTGTCATGCGCTGGCTCATATGATTTCATGGAAAAATAATATACTCTTCTGGATACCCCTCTTTATCTAGAGCTATGAAAGTAAAACCAATTCCGTGAAAGTTTCAAAATGAATATACAATAATACATGTACACAGTAATAGTGCATTTATTGGACACGACAAGCAAATAGTAATGTTTTCTCATAGACAAAAAATACATGATCTAAGATTAGACAGTTGTCCAACCATGATCAATCTATGTGATGAAGTTTTTGTCTCACTATGGTTCATACACAATCTTAAATCCATGCATTATTAGTAACATAGCCACAGAGAAGATGGGGTATCTCCATATTAATTTTCGGTTTTTTTTGTTTGTTTTTTTTGAGGAAAATATATCTTGTGGGTTCTCATTAAAGGCATTCTAATGAGTACCCACAACATATGTTTTCATGAAGATTCATGAAATAAGAACCATATCAGTACTTTTTGGATGAAGCAAGTGCCTCATCTGGAGCTATGTAGTAAGTATAAAATAAAGACAAATTCATCAGATATACATGAGCAAGTAGTACAAAATAATATCTCCGATACAGCAATATAATATTCATGCATAGTGCTATTTAAGAAGAAAAAAATAGAAGTTAGAAAACTGTACTTTATAAGGACAGCAGCACTTGACAATACCAATGATACCTTTTACATCACTATTATCTGTAACACCTATACTATGCTGAGAAACAGCTGACCCAACAAATGATGCCAGTTCTTCTGTAGCCAAAACAAAATAGAAAACATGAACAAAAAAGCTACAGAAATGGAAAATAAGTCAAAGCCCAAAGGTCATGTTGCCAACATTTAAGGATCTGATAAGCTTGCAAAATAGTTTAAAAATGTCTAGGAAAAGATGCGAGCACAGATCATAACCTAACGATGACACCAATAGGATGAATAAGAGCTTAGTAGCTCTTTTGTCACACTGTAAATATTAGTGTTGGGAAATCAGCTGGAAAAGTATTAAACTGATTATTAGTTTGTAATCACAAAGCTAAAACCAATTACTAACAAGTACAGTTCTCAAGGTTAAACTTTCTAAATGTGGCAAAACATTCAGCCACTTTTCAGAATATGGTGGGGTATGAATCACCCCCAACACCCAACACCCCTCGATCATGAAATCCCCGACCCAGATTTCTGTTACGAGGCCTCATTCAGATCTACAAGGTTGAATTTGGCATTAATAGCTATATTTTGAAATTTGGGGTCCAAATGGTGATTTTATCAGCATTTTTTCCACTCTAAGGGGTATGAAACACCCATCCGAGAATTTAACTCAATCTTCACTATTTCTTTATAAGCAGGTCCTGAGGAAAATTTGATGCATTTTGGAAGATTGCAGTAGCAGTTCATTTTTAAAGATAGAAAAAGAAGAAAATGTAAATTTAAGATGAAAAAAGGGTTGGCAAATGTTCACATAACAGGCCGTGGGTTTCCATAATATTATTATGGCAATCATGTTTTGCGGTCAACAAGTCCTGGCCACACCTCCATGGATCACATGAAAATGAAATGCTAGAGGTTCTAGAATTGTGCGGTGCTGGCTGGAAACAAAGGATAAATTTATCCTTTGGCTAACCTGGCAGGCCATACTCTTTTGAGAATATTTTATTACAGTCCTTATAACAGGTATCCACTGATCTCCATTTCGGTCCGTTTCGGACGATTTACCTTTTACCTTCAGCTTAGCGAGCAGTCACCAATAAAATGCAACTACATAAGATGAGAGACACAGTATGTTAATTATGCAAAATTAAGCCTTTCAAAAACAAGAATAATTTCTTTTTTTTTTTTTTACATTTTCTCACAGAAGATAAAAACAAAATAAAATTAATATTCTTTTTCCAATAAATTACTTTGTTTCTTGTACAGCCGTGTAGCCTAATGTGGCGCATCTGCCAATGCTGCTCACTCAAATATTTTTCTCCCAAAAATCCCTAAGTATCATTTTGTGGGCGTATGTGATGAAACATATCAAAAGGTATATGGCCATTACAATTTGCATGGGGAATCAGGAGTTTATGTCAAAATAATGAGGAAAATGTCGTTTTCACAAAAACCAAAGGACCCTTTTCCCTGAATGTGAAATTTAAAAGGTGGTTTTATCAATGTGAACAATGAAAATGGCACAAATTTACTCTAAATTGATTAGTGATCATAGAAATGCATCTTTAATCTAAAAACATTCTTTATGTCTAAGGCAACAGGCAAAATTCTAACAGATGCGTGACATTGGCAGACATTTTTTATGACCCACAAACAAGGGGGTGGTGAAGTTGAGGGATTATTATCTGCTAAATTTGATGACGAAATTAAATGAAAATAAACTTGTTCTATTTATAATAAATTATTCTTCGTTCTAGTACATTTAAAAATTAAAACTGGTCTAGCAAACATTTTTTAAATCCAGCTCAAATCATTAGGTGCGCTGAATAGGACGACAGCAGTGTATATGAACGCAAGAAACAAATTTTGGATTGGTAGGGTGTTTTATACCCCTGCGAAGGAAATAGTCGCTAATAAAAGCATAAATAGGACTCCAATTTTCACAATATTACCAAACTAGGTTGGAAATGGTACAAAATACCCACTGAACTACAAAAAAGTAAAATACACACCTGTTGGCCTAAAAAAGCACTGAGAATATAAATCTGGACTTGGGATTTAATGATCGGGACCGGGGGGTGGAGGCTGTGTGTTTCATATAATTTTCTGAGCTGTATTCAATTTATAGCGAGCACAGCTCGCAAAGCGCGTCACGAATGAAGTGAGCTCTACGGTAGAGAATATGATCAAGGAAAAGTAACATACAACATATACTTCCAGCAGAAATTGCTCTGACCAAATTTCTTCCTTTTATTTCCTGGAAGTTGTCACTGGAAGTTAGCAGAACTGACTTGCTAGGGTCTCACTAATAAGCGTCATGAAGTGACAAGAAACGAGTGTCAATAAGTGTCACAAACATATTTTGCTGATTATTTTTATTATTTATTATTGACTTACATATATTTTTTAATATACTGATATTCATTTTTAATGATGCTGTGAAGGACTTTTGAAGAGTACAGATAGGTCTGTGCTGTGCTCGCATTTAGGCATATCATATTACTATTAGGTACCAAACCTACCATTTCTGGGTCTTTCTGCATCAGTCATAAAAGTAAGGTCATCTGTATTTCACTTGCATGTGACCGTGTCAGTTTTGTTTCATGGATTTCATGATCAGTCTAAAGGGAAGGTTGGGCTCTTTTGAACAATTTATTATGAATAAGGGGGGAAATGTCACATGGAAATTGCAACCAAACCAATTGGACAGTTACACAAATGCTTGGGGCTGATTCTTGTCCCTGGGAAAGAGACAGAAAATACCTGGCCAGCTGATATTTGCGCACCCACAGGTCATTTTTATCATTTTTTTTTTTTTTTTTTGTAGAGAAAATTACCTTCCATTTTCGTAAACGCCAACTGCAGTGTTAATGTTTTCGTTGATTATTCGTTCAATAGGATGATTTTTTAAGAAAAGTCGTGAAGGGTTTCGCCAACTTTTTGGCTTCCCTGCTTACAATGTTGCTATGCATCTGCGCGTGCCCAGGTCAGAAACTTCCGGTGGTAGTCGTAAAATTCGCAGGCTGACTGTACGACAACCGTGTATGGGCACATTAGTATATTAACTGGTTTCCTGTGTTCTATATGCGAAGTATTGAGCCATAGGGTGAGGGAACCAGTCAAATTAGTATAGCCAGACTGTGTTTTCCCCGTCTAAACACATTTGAAAAAGAAAATAAATAAAAAAAATACAATAAAAAAAAATAAATAAAATGAATAAATAAAATAAAAATAATGATAATAATAATTTCTGGAAAGGTATTTTAAACAAACGTATAAAAACATAGTCTGATAGTCTGACTTCTAATGTTGTTGTTAAAAAAAAAAAAAAAAAAAAAATATATATATATATATATATATATATATATATATATATATATATATATATATATATATATATATATATATATATATAGAGAGAGAGAGAGAGAGAGAGAGAGAGAGACAGAGAGAGAGAGAGAGAGAGAGAGAGATAAAAAAATAGAGGATAAAAAATCGATCGCAAGGTGTTAAAAAATTTGGACCGTATACGCTCAACTGGCCCAAACATTTGTGTAACTATCCAATTTGTTTGGGAATGATGGTTGCAAATTCCGTGTGACATTTCCCCCGCATGATTAATAGTTTGTTCAAAAGAGCTGTTTAAGTAATCAGTTTTGCATTACTATATAATATGAGCCTTAAAATATATCACTTTTTTTTTCATACGAATCCCATAAAAGACTTATTTCAACCTAAATGTTATGTCTCATTTTTCTGAAACAGCTACACAAAAGTCTCTTTTAAATACTGACAAAAGAATGTGCAAGAAAAATGAGACATACTGTTAGAAAGAAAAAAAAGTGCCACATTTGATATCATTCTGTCGGAAAATAGAGCCTCCGAATCAAATTGAAAACTATAACTCATTCGGACACTCATTTTCCAGAAACAACAAATAAAGTTCAGGACGAACCTGCGTGTTTCTCACCTAGATACGAACATTTATCTGAAGTGTCCAATCTTTATGTGGATTTTAGTTTTGAAGCCGTCATAAACGTGCGGTGTATAGATATTTGATAATATAGTAAGTAATTTACCAGTGAAACAGTCATATATACAAGATGTCACGATATGGTCCGTGCCACAGACACAACATTTAATCATTATCAGTTATGTCTTCTTTCTTTTTGGTACAAGTCCTGAATGTTTGTATCTGGCGACATGCAATGCATAAATCAGCCTCCCAGAGTGATTCTGCACAAAAACATATACCCTTAGAATGTAAAGCTGGACGCGATTAACGGTACCTGATCAAATTAAACGGTAGTCGTTAATCGATTATTACCACAATTAAGTGACCTCGATATACAGAATATAACTAACTTTATTTCTACTTTACGCAATGCATGCTCATGTATAGTGTGCATGTATGTATAAAACACAACTTACATATAATATAGGCATACATATATACATACAGTCGACTCCCGCCATTTTAAACTCCAAGGAACCAGATGTTTTGGTTTGACAACGGTAGTCCTAGGCATGTAGCGAGCCAAACCAATGTCATCCTCTAACTAGTGTTTGATATCGAGAGATAACTGTATATAACATGTCCAGTGGGTTCATTGCGCTACAATCCCAAGCTAAAGTTACTGTAAACGGGAGAACGCACAGACACTAATGAAAATTTGATTATTCATAACGGATGTTTGGAAAATGCCAATGACTGATCATTATAGATATTTGCCAGTAAATATACCAAGTCGGGCATTTTTTTTTTTTTTTTTTTTTTTTTTTTTAGCAATCGTTAGTTTCCAGTGAAAATGACGTTGCAACAAAATATTTGCTCCTGTACATTTAAACAAGTCATCGGGACATTTCTTTCGAAAATATTAATTAAATCTTAAATTGACATGCCTATATAGATGCAGCGAATATTCTTAAAACATTTGCTAATAGAGACGGAAAATATTGAGTATAAAATCTGCAATGTACGTGATTAAACAGGAAATGGGCCGTCGTCTAAGATAGGGTATATTATGACATATCGGCCAATAAAGAATGAGACCAACCTGCGGACGTGCGCACTCTGGTCAGGGTATGTATTGGTTGTATACTGCAAAAGACACGATATCTGACCAGTAAAGACCCAGTCTAGCTTATGATATTGTGTAGTCTGATTAGAATATTTGTTGAACACCTGCACGATACTTGTAGAAAAATATAAGTGAAATCTGGGACCAGCGTGAATCCGGAAAACATCTGACCAGCAACGTCCCAGATCAGCATGTGTATCCACACAGTCTGATCAGGTCTTTCGACACTAAAAATGCTAAACGAAATATAGACTGGCGTCCAAGAAACATATGACCAGCAGTTGTTCAAAATCAGCTTTACTTACTTACTTACTTACTTATATACTCACTCATTCACTTATATTACATTACTTACATTACATTACTTACTTTCTTACTTACTTACTTTGCTTGCTTTCTTACTTACCCATGTTACCGACGTCAAAGAAAATTTCTGACAGCAAAGTTCAATACCAGCATGTGCACGCTCGGGGCCTTTGTAGTAGATAAACGTAAGTGATCTATGGTCCGATGCCAAAGAAAACTTCGCACCAGTAAAGTTCAAGATCAGCATGTGCGTATATGCACAGTCTAAACAGTTTTTTTTTTTTTTTTTTTTTTTTTTTTTTTTTTAGCAGATAAAAAGCTAAAAGCAAATGAGCTACGTACAGAAGTCGAAGAAAACTTCGGACAAGCAAAGGTGAAGATCAGTATGTTAATGCATATCTGCACAGTATGAACATAGTCTTTGCAGTACATAAACGCAAGTGAGCTATGGGCCGGAGCCCAGACGCTAAAAGTTAGATCAGCATGTGTAGTAGGCGAAATAGAGGGCAACACCAGCTGACACGGTTGCCGTGCCGAACGTTTTTGTGTCGTAAAATTAGAAAAGAAAAACCGATTTATGGCAACCTCTTCAGTTGCGTGAAAAGTAATTTGTTAGTTTTCAGTCATAAATGTGACTTATTGGTACTCATATGATTACATCGAGCCGATCATTGTTTACTTTAAATACACTTTATAATACAGCTGTGCAGTTGAACTCCAGATCTGTCAATTTTTCATTGGAAATAAAACTACGAAATACAATTTCCACTAGCATGCAATGGTTTTTCGTCAGCACTAGTACTCGTAATGTCTTGAAATGCTGAGCTCAAGATCATCAGTTCTGACGCGCTTCTTTTAATAAGAGACTAACGAGAGTCACGCCCACTGTATCCAAGTAAAAAGTAAAGTAAAAAAAAAAAAAAAAAAAAAAAAGTTGATTGGTTGCAAACTTCAAGCACCTGTCTTATTCACCTGTCAACTTATCTATGCAAAATGTGTTCTTTTATATTAAAAATAAAATGGGACAGATCTGAAGATTTGGTTATTATGCCCAAATTACATAGACATGTTAACTTATTGTAGAGTAAATTCGAAGTTTCTGTTAAGGCCTAAAAAAAAGAAATGATCTGTTTCCAGTTTCATCACCAATTTGCCATAGGGTCAGCAATTTTTCCCCCCCCTCTCCTTTTTTTTTTTTTTTTACCAAGTCATATTGGAAATAAATAAACAAACCATGAAGACCGACAGTATCCAAAAATTGGTACAGACAAATTATGTAACAAATGTATATAAAAACCGGGATTGTCCGGGGTCGGTCGCTGATATTTTTTCTTCATGAGCAAAAAAAAATTACAGTCAGCACATTTTTTTGACAGTCGGTCCGGAAATCGGAAAGAGAACATTATTTTTACGCCTAAAGATGTAGAGTATTAGCCTCAGATCTGTTTATGTAATGTCTGGTAAAACTGTTTCTGCCTGTCCTTATAGCTTCATAAAAAGAGTGCCTTCATTTCTGAGGTTACACAGCAAATTTTGGAGTAAATTACATTGACTGCCTGGGTAATACTGGACTTGTATCTAACAAGTTAAACTCAATCAAAACTTTTGATGTGAAGATTAATGCAAACAGACTTAATTTGGTGAGCGTACTTAGCTCCTTCACCCCCCCCCCCCCCACCCCACCCCACCACCACCCCTCATCTCCAAAAGGAGTTGACCTCCAAACATATCCACCATCTTTGGTATCAAATGAACACTGCTGCTGATAAATTTAAGAACAGTAGGCTTCTAATAGGGCTGTAATGATACACCTACCTGACAATATGATACATATCTCCATACTTAACTCATGATATGTTTCTTAATATTTTTATAAATTAATCACCCAAAGCAAACTTGCCAGCTCCACTATCATGCAAGGATGTATTCTTTTTCTTATTTCTTATTTTTACAAAAATATGTATGTTGTGGTTACTCATAAGAAATGCCTTGGTGAGTCACCTCTGATCAGTACCCAGAACATATGTTTTTGTGTGGAAATAAGAAAAGGTTGACTTGATAAACTCAGTTACCCCTCTAATTGGTAGCTATGATTCTTAATAAAATTTTATTGAAGGTCATTTACGCTACGTTTAGAAGAAAAAATGGTAATTCTATTCCAGAGAATTACAAGAACATGTCAAAGCAGTCAGAGGAAGTTTTGTTGATCGTGAATTCTGTCAAGAATAAAAAGTTGGATGGGGTGCTGTACATGATGGGGGAGCGTATGGCCTGGATGCAGACTAGTAAGAACAGCTTCACCTACAGTCACCCTTATGCTGATATCAAAGGTTAGTTTATGTCCTAAACTTTGGTACACCAGTTACTTACAAAGTACCTATGTAAACAGTGCAGATCCAGATCCATAGCACTAGTTAAGGCGCTTTTTTTCAATCCAAAATTTTTTATATTTTTCTTATTTCTCCACAAAAACATATGTTGTGGTACTCAATAGAAGCGCCTCGCCGAGGCGCTTCTAATGAGTACCACAACATATGTTTTCGTGGAGAAATAAGAAAAATATTTACCGGATACCCTCCCTTAACTAGACCTATGCAGATCAAATTGCTCTTGAAAAGGAGCAGTCTGACCAGCATCTACACTGTTTGCCATTCCACTAATTGACTCCTCCATCAGAAGGCTATAACCATGCCCATGCGTAAATCCTTAGACAAACAATATTGTGATACCTGTATTTGTCAATGAAAACTGCATTCGTACCTGTATTTATCAATGAAAAAGTACATACATGTAGGTAATAGTGTTTGTCTAAGCAATAACATTAACCGTTAACTGGTAAGCTAGTTTGGTTGGTCAGATTTTGGTGTCATTTACTGGTCAGGTGAATTATGGAGGACTCAATTATTTTAAGAAACAGCTGCATAAAAACATGAGGCCAAAAATTATTGAATAAAGTATTTGAAATTTCAGGATGTTTACCGTTGTCTGTCTTTCTCCATAAATATGCCATGTGTTTATCCTAAGAATTTGGACAGACAGGCCTGAGCAAGCAGTGTAGTCCCAGTTCAGTTGCTGCAGAATGGGACGTGATAAGGGTCTACACTGTTTGTCGCTCACCCACTTGTTTTAACAGGCATCCATTAGTGGTTAAATGTTCAGACTTTAGGGCAAGTAGATTGTTAAGGTGTTAAGAATGTCTGAATAATTAGGGTAAATATGGTAGAAGATGTCAGAAATAAGAGCATGCAGGGATAAAGTTTTGGCAAGACTTTAGAAACTGTTCATCCCTTTTAAAAAGCTGGGATTAAGTTATATTCTCTTGCTATCCCAATCAGCCTCCAGCAATGCAGATATATTGGATTTATCATGGCAGCTTATCCATCACTGTCATGTCTGTCCTATGTCTCCTAAACCCTTTTCTTCCCTTGAGAGATTTTAATATAACTTAATAATATTCACCATATTGTCATGCTATGCAATATTGTTTAGATGGTTTGCACTACAAGGTCAACTGTTTGTGGGTCACTCTTGTTAATAGCGTGGGTGACTGACTCTGAACTGATTTGGACCTCTGTAATTGTCATAGATTCTGATAAAGGAATTTTGAATTCTGTCAGAAGATATTATATTTACCCTAATTATTGTGACATCTTCACTCCATTCCATACTTTTCCTTAGCTTGTTGCATACACACATGCATACCATGTACCATTATTTTTGCACATTTTTTTATGAAAAAAAAAAAAACCCAACAACTAGAGCAAGTCGATGGCACACTATCGCATAACCCCACATCAGCGCCATCGCATATCTCCCTGCACGTCAAAATTCCAAATGCGTTCCTCCAGTCCTCATCCATAGGGCTATTACCTGTGACAGTTTCAAGGTTCTAGCTCAAAAAGCCAAAGTGGAGTTGTGTGACAATCAAAAGAAAGGAAGTTTCAAGGTTCTAGTTCAAAAAGCCTAAGTTGTGTGACAATCAAAAGAAAGGACCCAAAATCCAACTTCTTGACCACTAGTGACCCCCAGATATGCCCCCGGGGCAAAATTTTTGCACCACTGCATTCTGCTATTCATTACCTTTGATTTGATACGCAACCTGACTATGTTTGTACAAAATGGCTTTTGGACCCTTTTTGGGGCCACACACCACTGGCCTTCCCCCCAGGAGTTGCACTAAAATTCCAAATGTGTTCCTCCAGTCCTCATCCATAGGGCTATTACCTGTGACAGTTTCAAGGTTCTAGCTCAAAAAGCCTAAGAGGAGTTGTGTGACAATAAAAAAAAAAGGACCCAAAATCCTACTTTTTGACCTCAAGTGCCCCCGGGGCAAAATTTTTCACCATTGTATTCTGCTCTTCATTACCTTCAATTTTTGTACAAATATTTGTAAAAAATGGATTTTGGACCCTTCATGGGCCACCACCCCCCCCCCCCACCCCCTGGCCCAGCCCCCAGGGGTTACATAAAAATCCTTAATGTGTTCCTCCAGTCCTCATCCATAGGGCTATCGCTTGTGAAAGTTTCGAGATTCTAGCTTAAATGGTCTAGGAGCAATGCTGTGACATTACAGATGGACAGACGGATGGGGGTATCACAATATCTTTGAGAAGCGTGGGGATAACAACAACAAAAACTGTCTGGAATATTTGTCTTAACATTTCAGCTCAGAAGATTTCTCCTGACACTAAAGAGAAGGTACAGCTACAGATTGTGATGCATGATGGTGGTGCAAATACATTCCACTTCAACCATTCAGGGGGTCGTAGAGCACAGATTGCTGATAGAGATGGTGTCAAGGAACTGCTGCAGCAACTGCTTCCCAAGTTCCGACGGAAAATCAGCAGCGAACTAGAAGAAAAGAACAGGTATTGTCACACATCCTACGATGTTAAAATATTAGCACGCTAAGTTTTAAAATAGTTATTTAACTTTAAAACACCATTCAGAATTATTGCAGACAGCACCCTAATTTGTTTGGTTTTTTTTTTTTTTTTTGGATTAAATGCATTTTGACATTTTTTAATCATCTTTCCAGGATGAATATAAAAAAAGTGTTTAACCTTTAAAACACCATTCAGAGTTATACTTACAGCAGACAACATTCTAATTTTTTTTTTATATATAAGCTCACCTGAGCCTGAGCCTTTAGGCTTATAGGTGAGCTTATAGTATATGTAGCCTCTGTCGTTCGTGTGTCCATTGTTCACACTCTTCAAACGTCTTCTCCTCAGAAACCACAATGCCAGTCAAGCCAAATTTCAAATACAGCCTCCATTGGGTGGGGTAATGAAAGTTTGTTCGCCGCATCTGTGTCAGATGACCAAGATGGCTGCCATGCCCATATATGGTAAAAACCCTTTTAAAATGTTCTCTGGAACCAAAGGGCCTGTGGTCCTGGGGCTTGGTATGCAGCATTGGGACCTGGTTTGAAAAAATAACCTTGGGTTTTGACCTGTTTCATGGAAAGGTCTTATTTTTTTACATAGACACTGTGATATGCAGTATGATCAAGGTCTGTAATTTAAAACCATAATTGTTTACCGACGCATCCTACAGTATCTTTTGATTCTGTAATAAACAATAAAGGCCTAAATCAGACTGCCGAGATATCACAGCTCTAGATAAGGAGTTTGTTGTAACTAATTTCTCCATGAAAACACATTTATGGGTTCTCCAGGTGCTTCTGATGAGTATGCCCAACATATTCTCATGGAGAAATTAAAAAAAAAACAAAAAAAAACAACAAAGCAACAGTTAAGGCGCTTCTTTCATCCGAAAAATGCTGATATCTTTCTTATTTCTCAACAAAAACATATGTTGTGGGTACTCATTAGAAGCACCTCAACAAGGCACTTCTAATGAGTAGCCACAACATATGTTTTCGTCGAGAAATAAGAAAAATATTATGTGGCTACCCCCTCTTATCTATGTAGATATAACTATGAAAATATATTTATCTGCATGCTCCTCTTATATGGAGCTGTGGTCCCAGATAAGAGGGGTTTCCACATATTATTTTTGTTATTTTTCCACAAAACCCCAGAACATGAGTTTTTGTGGAGGAGCAACAAAAATATCAGTATTTTTTGGCTGAAAAATATGTGGAGTTATGGATATTCATAGTAATTAGGGTCTTCTCTGTTTGTGTATGCCGTAAATCTGTGGCTCACTACTTTTTTATCTGTATTTTCAGGTTGTTACAAGAATATCCAGAATTGTTTCAGTTATATAAAAATCTAGTGGTCAGTCAGGTAATCAGTGCAGAGGAATTCTGGGCTACACAAGCTGTTGTAAGTTCAAATTTTGTTTATAAATGTGTTGTTTATAAATCCAAATCAGAAAAACTGCATGCATGTCTCACTTTGACTAGCAGTTTGACCTGGATCTATACTGTCATTTAAACAATGTAAACCAAGATCAAAGGAGCAGTTGGATACGAGCTATTAGAGCAGGGTGTACACTGTTTATACTATAAAGTTTATTCCATTAGGAGCATAGTATTCACTTTCGTCTAGATGTTTGTTTTCTTCTGGGCCACAAATACAAGAAATAATGAGGATATTGCTACCTGAATTTTGACCATGTGGTCAGCTTCATTGTTGTTGGTTTAAAAACTACTGGGCCCAGTTGCTCAAAACTAACGATGTTAGTTAACCATTAAAACTTTGATCATTATGGCATATACACTTATATTTTAAAAGCTACTCACATTTTTTAGCAAAAATTCCTGTGAATTAGATATTGTACTTACTAGAACAGTTAACATTTTGACCCCTAAAAGCTTGTTAAGCTGACGATGCTTTGAACAACTGGGCTCTGGTTAAATGGCTATACTCCATAGCACAGTCAACAGCATGCCTGACTGCATATCCAGGGGTCACAAGTTCGAACACTGGCTTAGCCACATAACTTTGGTGGAGATTGATTATGAAGGCATTTCTATGGTCATTCTCCCCCTTCCATTGATTAAAGAAGGGCAGTTGTCATTTACTAGCACAAATAATGTGTACACAAATACTTGTTAACCACTTAGAGGACTAAGCCTGATAAGGAAAAGTTTGAGTAAGTTAATTGACCATCTTCACATGACCTTAACAATGTTGACTGGGTGGTAAAACTCCAACTCAACTCAAACACTAATACTGATTGAATTGCAAACAATGCAGACAGTGATCAGTTTCCCTACCCCTCCCCCCCCCCCACCCACACACACACACACACACACACACACACACACACACACACACACACACACACACACACACACACACACCCTTTTAAGAGGAGTTTGAATCAATTTTTTTAGGTTAATAAATACTGAATAGTTTATAGCTCTTGTTAAAAGAGTTGATTATCAATATGTAAACATCGTTGATATTTTTCTTAGTTTTGGTGGAAAACATACATGCTGGGTTCTCATTAGAAGAGCCTCAGCAAGGTACTTTCATAAGTACCACAAAAAATATTCTCAAGAAATAAGAAAAATAGCTTGATAACCCTCCTATTAAGCTGTGGAATATTCAGGGTGATTACAGTAGTATTATATTATGTGATTGGACTTTTACAGAGGTACACTAAGGGTGGAGATAAAGGTGAACAGAAACAGACCACGGGAGTGTCAGCAGCCTTCTTGGTAAGTTTTATCATTCATCAAAACAATTTGAGAGAAACAGGTGCCACGGAAGACCAAGCTTCTGGATTCACTGGTCCGGCAGAAAAGCCATTTGCATAAGATAAATGGCCTAAATTTTTGTGCACCAAAATTTCTGACAAAATGATATATGCAAACTGTGCAGACTGCTGCTGAAAGGGGCAGTCTGATCAGGGTCTTCACTGGTTGCTATTTCACTAAGCATTTAAGAAATAACTTCATCAAAGGTAAAATTTAAGCCAAAAAATATGGAACAAAGTGTTCGAAATTTAGGACATTTTCCGTAACTCAAAATAAGGTGCTTTTTTCATCCAAAATATATTTACCTGGTACCCCACCTTATCTAGGGCAATGTATTTGGATTGTTCCCAAAAGGCAGTTAAGTTTCTTCATGTTCTGAAGCTCTAGTTTGATCCCTACAAAACTGGATCTACTGATGAACAATATTGGTATTAACTGAAGCGCCTTGACCATACTATTAAACAAAAAATGACCATCACCTGTTCCAGCTGACAGTAGAATTCAGGGATCAATTTTAACACTTGCTAACTTGCTAAATGCTGGTTAATTTCCTCAAAAAGCAAGCTGCAATTTCCATCACTTGCTAATTCTAGCAAGTTGGAAAGATTCTCTTTAATTGGCTGAACCTGAGGCACTGTTGCTGAAGTTTTGCAATTTCTTTTCCAAAAGTAAAGATGATATTTTTCTTATTTTTCCCAGAAAACAGGTTTTGACATTTGACATCCATAGGAGACAATTTGCATGTAATGTCAAAACCTGTTTTCTAGGAAAAATAAGAAAAATATTTTAAAATGTCTGCTGAAATTTTTACCCAGAGTGCTAAGGTTTAAAGCCACATTTAACAGTGTTTATAAAAAGCAGTGTGTGAAAGGTTTAGCAAGTAAAAAATAATGCCACTTGCTAATTTTAGCAAGCTGTCAAAAAAGTTAAATTTGAACCCTGGAATTAGAGATTGGTACTGCTTAAAGGAACTGTCCACCAAGTTTGCTCTAATTGTAACTTGAGATGGGTTTAAAAAAAAATGTTTCTTATCATTTCTCCATATAAAACTATATTGGGGTTATTCATTAGAATGAGCAGCATTTATTGAGTACACACAACATACTAGATTCAACTTAATTACCACACTGTGTGCTTAGGTTTTTCAAAAATACTGGGAAAACTTGTGGTAAAATATGTACCTACCTACACTAAGGGTACACTTGAAAAAAAAAAAAAAAAAAAGATCAGCGAAGGACTCATCAAATGATGCCTATGCAATGTTTTGTTTTTTTTTCTTTTTTTCTGACTTTCTTTTTAAAAGCATATGTTGATGCAGTTCAAATGGTTACCTGCAACATATGCCTTTATAAAGAAGTAAACAAAAATAACACTGGCTGTTATCTGAAGGCTACAGAATTGCTTGACTGTGCGCTTATATGGGTATGTGCGGTAATTAGGTGGATTATAGTTTTTGTGAAATGAGAAAATAATGTTGTTTTTTTTTTTGTTTTTTTTTATGTATCTAGAGCTATGCTAATGTGAGAAGCTTATTGATCAATAGGCTCTGACAGTCAATAGCACATACAGATTAAAGTAATATTACCCAGGGCCCAGTTGTTCAAAGCTCACATTTTTTCTGCAAAAATACCTGTGAATAGATCTCCCAAAAATGCAAATTATGAAACCTTTGCAATTAGGGCTTTCAGTTTTCTATCACTTGATAGCAATTGATAAGACTAGAAAATCCCTAGAATTAGAATTAATTATCTAACTGGGTTAGGAAAGTAGAGCTATTTAAAATCTGACATTTCCAGGGATCAAGCTGGCTCAGAAATTTAGGGAGAAGTGACTTCTCCCTCCAGACAAAACAGGGAGAAGTTTTATAGGATGAGGGAGAAGTCAAGACTCGGTTCACCTATAGCCTTACTGAAAGCTCGACAATTTAGGACTCTCGACATTGTCTTGGGAATTTTTACCATATTGTCTTGGGAATTAACAAAGAAGCAAACACATTTTACTGTAGACCTGTTCATTCTTACTTCTAAACCAATTAAATGATGCAAAGTAACACAGACATGAGTAGGGCAAATACATTATATCTTGACACATAAGTTCATTCATATCTTTTTGGAAATTGACAATTCTTTTGCGTAGATACAGTCAAAACATCAAGGTCTGTGGCTTGGTACATTTGTAAGTAAGCTATAAACATAATGATAATAATAAATTTGTTAAACTAAAGTGTCTGCCAACTTCTAAACTTAGTTTTTTGCACTTTTAATGCTGTTTCTGGCCAATTTTCAGCATGTAAATGGTTCATTTATGAAAAAACGTACACCCACGAAAACTAATGACATTGATGAAAACGATCTTTTGGTCACTTAATAGGCAAACAGTTTTCCTCCAAAACTTGTTAAATCAAATCAGATTTTCATTCAGTGGCATTTCTGATACATCTAACAACATTTTTCAACAGTTTTTTACCTTTGCAGGTTTGCTCATTTTTCACTGGATTTCTCCCAACAAAAAGTTCGTTTTGCACAAGTACTAGCTTTTTCAAAAGTTGCAAAAACGGAGGGCGAAGTTTTGTCGCCCTCTGGGCTTCCCAGGGCAACTTTGAGACCTCTAGGGCGACTATTTCGCCCCAGTCGCCCTGTAGCTTGATCCCTGATTTCCAAATATGGTCATTTGAGAGAAAAATGTTTATATTACCATAATGAAACCCAAAATTGCAAATCTGCCAAATATCATAGCATTTGGATTAAAAACAATAATTTTATGCATTATTATTTATACAGCAACCCAGTATGGTAAGATATGAGAAAATTGCTTATTTGTACCCACCTAGGTACATTTACAGCATTTTATTATATGTTCTATGTATATTTTGGATGTCCATAACTCTGGAACTACTTAAGACACCAAGTTCAAATTTTCAGCATTTCTTAGTTGTGGGAAGGCCACCAAACGCATGAAGTTTCAACATCCTAGGTGCACAGGTTTCAAAGTTGGTAGTTTACGGATGTACTATTAGATATTGCACCTACTAGAACAGTTAACATTTTGACAAATAAGGAGCTTGTTAAGCTAATGATGCTTTGAACAACTGGGCCCTGGTGGTTATGTAAATGCGTTGCTAAACTAACGTATTGGCATGTTCCATTTATGCAAATGGAAGGAAACTTGCAAGTTCATGTGGATAGCTCTGAACAGTGTTCATCAGCAAGAGCTCAGTTACGCCTAAAATATTAAATATTACCAACATACCCATCTGAAATGGTCCAAAGTAAATTTATTGTTTCCTTCAAATGACTTGATGGCTAACAATTTTTTTGTCTATATTTATATAGTCATTTTAAATTTACTGCCATAATGGTAAATGTTGTAAAATGGTGTTACTTTCCTCAAATATAGTAGACCCTGATACAATGTAAGTTTGGAGAATGTCTCATAATTCTAGATAAGGTACTGTTTTCAGTCAAATAGTGTTCGTATTTTTCTTATTTCACCACAGATTCATATGTTGTGAGTACTCATTAGTAGGTACTCACTGAGGGGGTACTAATGAACACCCACGGCATGTTTTCACGGTGTACATTTGTAGTAACCCTTGTCCTGCTGAACTGGGATACACCTGACCTTTGCAAATAGTGTAGATCCAGATCAGTTGGCTTCTGAAGAATCCAACTGATCCGGATCTTAACTGTTTGCCATTAAGTATGTGAATTTATAGCAACAATCCAGATCAAGTAATCTGATTGGCTGAAAATTAGAAGTGGGTTTGGCATCTTAATTTATTCAGCAGGACAAGGATTAAGAAACTGTTTACCTGGATATCTCTCTTATCTAAAGCTATGGGGTAGCACTATTTGTGGAGACATATTTGTACAAATATTTAGGGTAAATATGACATTGTCTCTTTCAGGCTGATATAAAACCTCAGACAGACGGTTGTAATGGGTTAAAGTACAACCTAACTGCTGACATCATAGAATCTATATTTAAAACCTATCCCATGGGTGAGTTAATGAAATATACACTGCCTGATATTTAAGATGATGTATGGTAACTTTTGTTGTTTTTGTTTTAATATTTACTTCGAGGCTTAATTGTTCCGTTGTGAAATAAAAATCTGAAAGGTTGCCTTTGGAAACAGAGAACACACAAAAGAATATAAATTGGAGATTCTGTTTCATCAAATCTCTTCATATACCGCTACATGTACACTTCAACCTCTTTATAACACAGTTCGTTATTACACGGTTTTGGATATAACACGATTCAAAGATGGATCCCAAAAATATATAGATTACATTGAAAAATGACCATAAATGGTCATTTTTCAATATAATCTATACATTTTTGTTTGGATATAACACGGTTGTTTAACTAACACGGTTTATGCTATGGATCCAAACAATAGTGTTATAAAGAGGTTGTGGTGTATGTAGTGTGCAAGGCAGTATAGGCCCCTAACACTAGCTTAACTGGCATTTGATTTTAAAAACAACCAGAATGGGCTCAATGATCCAAAACCATATATGCAGTCTACACATATTGGCATTTGCTGCATAGTGTACATCACCCAAAATATATTGTAAATGTGGGTAGTGGGGAGATGAGTAGAGAGAGGGAAGGAAAGGGACTTAGTTGTCAAATGGTCTAGATCAATGGTAATGAATTACTGCTTCTTTCATTTGGGAAGTTATTTTTTATACCACCACTACAAAAAAAAAAAATGTATGTTCTAGGTATGCAGTAGAAGTGCGCTGCTGAGGGGGGCTTCTTATGAGTATACCTTTGTTGAGAAATATTAAAGAAAATGTCTATATGGATACCGCTTTTATTATACTCAACTCCTCCCCCACAGCTTTGTTTGTAGGGGTAAGCCCCTCAAACTGTTTTTTGTGGGGGCTGTACTGTTTTCACATTGTCTGTCTGTCTATCCGTATGTCCATCAGTCTATTACTTTATGGTTTCTGCTTGCGGGATGTATCAAATAATATCTGCTTATTGACGCTTCTTATTTAGAACTATGTACTGCTGGTAAACACAAAGTATAGAATAAATGATTTTATATTTGCAGTAAAGAAGAAACATGCAGAGTATGTTCCCCACGAGATGACAGAGAGTGAATTCTGGACACGGTTTTTCCAGTCTCACTACTTCCATCGAGACAGAACAGCACTAGCAAACAAAGATCTCTTCACAGAATGTGCCAAAAAAGACGAAGAAGGTTAGAGAACATTGTAATATCCAAAGTATTCTTGAGCAAATAGTGTAGACCCTGATCAAACTGCTCCTTTAGGAGCAGTTTGATCAGGGTCTACTCCATTTGCCATTCAGCTAACATTTTAAACACATCATCAACTAATCAAATGGACTTGTTCAGCTTTTAGGATAAATGTGGTAAGCAGTTAGATTGTCTAAATACTGTAATTGGGGTATTTACAAGTAATCTCCAAAAGTGTTTTGGGATGGCGTTTTCTTAAACTATTTCTCATCTTCTGTATAATATACATGTATCGCAGAAAAAAATATCACAGAGCGTAAAGATATTCAAAGACCTAACAAGGAAAAATGAAATTTCATGAAAAATGTTCCTGATAAAAAATGTTTTTCGTTAACAACAATGTGTTTTATTTATAAAATCTTACACTGCACTACTGAATAGGTACCTCTTTTGACGCCAGTAGCCTGATCTATCTAGGGGATTAACTGTTTTTAATGATCTAACTTGTGAACAAAAACTGTTTAGATATTAAAGATGCAAATTTGTGTATGCAGTGAATAGCTTATATCTGTACAAAGGAAATTGAAATTGTACATTAATAAGATGAACCTATTATTCCCATAGAATGTAGCACATACATGTACATAGACCTGGTAGATGATGATGGGGCACAGTTTAGGGCTGGAATGAAAATTAAAATGATTAAATAAAAAACAAAGTGTTCATTCCAAACCATTCCTTTTTTCACATTTTATATTTTCCTTTTGTGTCTTTGGTCACATTTGCTGTCAGATGATTTAGTGATAGTAAAACTGCAATAAATTAGACCTGATTTCTAGCACAATGTAGTTGATTAAATTGAATTATAATAGAACTAGAAAAAAAAAAGATGGACCAGGCTAAGTTATGTTGTATTGAAAAAAAGAAAAAAAATGTAAATCTTTTATCTGGAATCTTACATCAAATTAACAAATGATGTTACTGGCACAGTGGCTCAGTGGTAGAGCGCCCGCTTTGTGACTGGGAGGTTGTGGGTTCGATCCCCTGCCGGGTCATACCAAAGACTTTAAAAATGGTACTAGCTGCTCTTTCGCTTGGCGCTCAGCATTAAGAAAGTAGAGCTAGGAATCAGAACTGGTCAGCTCAGTGTCGGTATAATGTGACTGGGTGGAATATCATGTCAAAGTGTCTGGGACGTGATATTTTGAGCTCCCTGCCACATCCAGACATCGTCGCGATATGACTGAAAGATTGTTGAAAGCGATGTTAAGCCCAAATCAAACAAACAAACAACAAAGGATGTACCGTAATAACCCTAAATATTGGGACAGACAGGCCTGAGTGAACAGTGTTGACAAGCACTATTTTAGACACCTTAACAGGTACAAATTTGAGAATAAGTATGGTAAGGGGTTATGTTGCTCCAATTCTTAGGGTAAATACGGTGTAGCACATGAAAAGGGTCCTTATGCCACATGTAGGCATTGCATTTGCACCATCTAATCAAGGCCTTTTTTGCTTACTTACAGACTCCATTGGTACTGTAGAATATTTTGAGGAACAGAGAAGGTCCTGATCTGGGTCCAGTTGTTAAAAACTTAACAAAGTTGTTAGCTAACTGGGCCCAGTTCAAAGCGTCGTTAGCTTAATGAGCTCGTTAAGGATCATTTTGTTAACTGTTTTAGCAGATTCAGTATACAATATTCTAATATTTTTTGCTGAAAAGATGTGAGTAGCTTTTGCACTGCAAAAGCTACTCACATTTTTTCAGCAAAAAATTTCAGCATATTTGCGTATCACTCGATGTAAATTTTAACGAATCAACTAGCGATATCGTTAGTTTTTGAACAACTGGGCCCTGATGTTTAAGTTTCTATCTTGAAATACACAATAAAAACATTAAATTATTTTGCTGAAAAAGATGTGAGTAGCTTTTGCATTGCAAAAGCTACTCACATTTTTGCAACAAAAATATCAATGTATTTGAAAATACCTTAGCTACAACAGTAAACGAGTTTGTCATTATTGAGCTTGTTAAGCTTACAATGCTTTGAACAGCTGGGCACAGACTTAGGATGAGCAGACTGATCTGTGTATTCTATTTGCACATTGTATAAAGGCCCTTTTAGCAAGTTCTGCATTGAATTATAAAGGACCATATAAATGTATTCTTTAATTCCACAGAAGTGAAAGGGCAAATTGAGAAAGAAATAGAAGATCCCTTATTGAATGTGGCAGAATTAAAAGACAGTTCACTGGATGAGGTAAGCAGCGAGAAGGATATGTCTCTTATGCTTTTAATTATGCATTGTATCCAAACACAAATGTACTGGGCCCAGTTGTTCAAAGCGTCGTTAGCTTAACGAGCTCGTTAAGGGTCATTTCGTTAACTGTTTTAGTGGATTCAATGTACAATATTCTGATATTTTTTGCTGAAAAAATGTGAGTAGCTTTTGCATTGCAAAAGCTACTCACATTTTTTCAGCAAAAAATTTCAGCATATTTGCGTATCACTCGATGTAAATTTTAACGATACGTTAACTAATGACATCGTTAGTTTCCAACAACTGGGCCCTGATTATTAAAAAAAAATACAATAAATGGTCAATTTTCTATAAAATCTAAACATTTTTGTTTAGATGCAATATTTTGCGGGGTCCATCATTCATTTGTTTTATATTCAAAGCAGTGTTATAATGAACCATGTTAAAAAGAGAATCCCATGTACCAAGGGTTAATCAGAAATATTTTGTTTATACTGAAAATGCATAGGTGTGTTTAATTTTTAGCTCGGCTGTTTTCAAAGAAAACAACGAGGTATTGTCATAGCTCTGGTGTCGTCTGCGTAATCGTGGTGCAAAAACTTGGACATTTTATAATATCTCTGTCATTACTGAAGATATTTACTTGAAACTTGGACTAGTTGTTCATTATGAAAAGGGGAACTCATACCAATAGGGGAGGTAACCCTCAAAATATTTTTGGTACAGTTATGCCCCCTTTTCGACTTAGAATTTTTATTGAAAAATGTCAAACATGCCCTATATATTTCTAAAAGAAACTGCAGCCGAGCATTGGCACCCGCATGCGGTGCTCTTGTTCTGTAATACAATGCATGTTCTTAAAATTTAAATTTTAACAGCAAAATCTTAAAAGTTCCAAAAAAGAAAAAGCGTGAATAATTCTTTGATGGGAATTTTAAAAAGGGAAGCTATTAGATTGCAAAATTTGTTATTTCCTATTGCTTCATTGGTGAGGATAGTAAATTTTGGTCTTGTTATTATTTGTTCTGTTTGAACTTTTATGCCATTTACCAGAATCATTTGCTACTGAACCCTTAAACTGCAACAATTGTCATCTGCTTTGTCATCTGCTTGTGATTTTATAAATCATTTTTGCAAACAGTGTGGACCCAGATCAGACTGCTCCTCTGATCAGTGTCCACACTGTTTGCCTGTATGAAAAATAGGTTTAAAAAGTTTGCAAGAATATACAGAGATGACATAAACAGACAACATTTTCAGATGCAGGTTTTCTTGGCATTTTAAGGGTTAAGATTTTCTTGTCAACAAGAGGCAAGAAGACTTATTATACCCCCGGCATACAAAGTATACTGAAGGGGTGTATAGTTTTTGTCGGTTCAGTTCGTTCATCTGTCTGTCCTTCCATCCATCCGTGTCCGTCCTTCTGTCCATCTGTCCGTGATTCTGTCTGTTAACCCTTTCTATAACCAAGTTTTACTTAGAATTTTTTTGATTACTTATAACTCTGCAGCCACTGATCAAAAACTTTTCATATTTGGTTTGGGGGTACCTGGAAGGGTTCTCTTCCATTCTACATCTGTGAACCCCTGGGTGATGCCCCAGGGCGGGGGCTAGAGGTCAAAATCTAGGGCACCCCAATAAAATAGTATGTTTATACAAACAACTTCTTAATAAAGAAGGATTGGCATCAGACATGTTTATCACATCAACATTCAGTGTAATAAGGACAAGGTCATTATGACCTTATTTTCATGCTCCAGTAATTTTGCCCTATATTTTGAAGACTATATCATGGATTAATGCCTCAATAAAGTAGTATATTGCAGTTTGTTTATACAAACAACTTGTTAATAAAGAAGGATGGGCATCAGACATGTTTATCACATCAACATTCAGTGTAATAAGGTCAAGGTCATTGTGATCTTATTTTCATGCTTCGGCGATTTTGCCTTACATCTTGAAGACTATTGCATGGATTAATGTGATACTTGGTCTATTGGTTCTCTGTGACACCACAATTGACATTGTAACAAATGTAGGTCATCTTGACCTATATTTCACGGTCCAGTGATTTTGCCTTATATCTTAACTGTTATTTGATGTATAAACATCATTATTTGGGATTATGAATCAGTATGATCCAACAGTTAACCTAAAAGTGAATGTAGGTCACTGTGACCTATATTTCATGGTCCAGTGATTTTATGTTACATCTTGAAGACAATTTGATGTATTACTATCATATTTTGGGATTATGTGACCTGTATTTCATACCCTTTGATTTTATCTTATCTCCGACTATTTGATACCTAAGTGTCATAGTTACATATAATGACACAGTGTGACCCAAACTTTGACCTCAAAGTAAATATAAATCAGCATGACCTATATTTCATAGTCTAGTGATTTTGCTTAATATCTTTTAGATTATATAATGGATTAATATCATAGTTGGTATAATGTGTATTTTGTTTTCCAGGCCTATGGAGGCACCTCAGATGATAAGAAGGTTGGTGGAAACCAGACAAATCTCACAATGATCCGACGGTTCAATCACCACTCCCTGATGGTGTTAAAAGCATGTCAGAAGGGAAAATCATCTAGTACAGAGACCAATGGAGGGGCTGGTACCCAGCAACAGAATGGCAGTCATAGTAGCACAACAGTAAATGGGGAATCTAGTCAGATACATAATAGCCATATGGGAGATGGAACTCCACCTAAAAAGGTGTCTATAAATATAAATCTAATTATATATGACAGGAATCGTTATTGAGGAGTATCTGGTGACAATTCTGGGATAATTATTTTATTTCTCAAAACAAAAACAAAAAACATAGTTTGTTGATACTCGTTAGGAGCGCCTTGATGAGCCACTTCTGACAAGTACCCACAACATATGTTTTCCTTCTTAACTTTTATCAGGCTATGGGCAGATTCAGCAGACAAATTGGTGATAATTTTCTTATTTTTCCTACAAAATAGGATCTGACGACAATTTGCATGACGTGTCAGATCCTGTTTTCTAGGAAATATAAGAAAAAATGTTTCAAAATGTTGTCTGCTGAAATGTTTACCCAGCATGCAAAGTGTTAACATCTGATATGAGCAGTGCCATGAGAAAAGGTGACTTCAGGCATATGAAAATAAGGATTCAGATCAGCCAACAATGCCGCAGAGTCTGATTAGGACCTTGGCAATACTATAAATAGAGATTATTATCATACATTTACTAGAACATATGGTTATTTTGCATATGTGATACTAACGTGGCTTTCAAGCACATATCACTCTTGTGGAGCGCAAAAGGTGTGATAATGAGTCGCGTGGGTGATACAGCTTTTTTTGCCCTGGCAGAAAACCCATATCACCAGGTCACATGGGTGATACAGCTTTTTTGCCAGGGCAAAAAACCCATATCACCACATTCGGAGCACTCGGCGGTCTAGCACATTTGGAGCACGGTGGTCTATTCGGAGCACATGGGCGCTCTAGCAGTACACTAGTATGACTCCGCATACCATATCAAATACGCAGACTTGTCAGCAAGAGAATGTATGACAAATAGATTACAATATGGCAAATTTCATATCATACCCCATATCAACCCTTGACCCATATAAGCCCTCGGGCCTTAGGCCCTCTGGCTGATATGTGTGTCTCGGGTTGATTTGGGGTATGATATGAAGATTGTCATATAATAATCTCTATTTATTATATGGCAATTTTCATATACCCTATATGAACCCAAGACACACATATCAGCCCTAGGGCCAAAGGCCCGAGGGCTGATATGGGTCGAGGGTTGATATGGGGTATAATATGAAAATTGCCATATCATAATCTATTTATCATACATTTTTCTTTCTGACAAGTTTGCCTATTTGATATCATATGCGAAGTCAAAGACAAGACCGTCGGGTGCTCCAAATGTGGTGATACGGGTTTTTGCTCTGACAGGCAAAAAAGCCGTATCACCCACATGATCTGGTGATATGGGTTTTTTGCCAGGGCAAAAAAGCCGTATCACCCATGTGACCCATTATCACACCTTTTGCACTCCACAAGAGTGATATGTGCTTGAAAGCCATGTTAGTATCACATATGCAAAATGAACATATTTTCTATTAAATGTATGATAATATATTCTATAATATCCATTGATACAGTAAGCAGACAGTGAGGGCCTGATCAGACTGCAGATGTGCAAGCTGATCTGGACCTTTTCTGTCTGCATAAGCCTTCAAAAACATCTTTTCCCATTGTGCAGCTAATATTCATTTTTAAGGAAAATATGTAGAGTTTGTATGCCTGACATATAGCAGGTCACAAATTTTCATACATGTAATATATACCATACACAGTGGAACTCCCACTAACGGTCACAGATGAGTGGTCACAAACCCCCAAAAATGTGGAATAGTAAACAGTGTAGATCCTGATCAGACATGATGTTCAGTGGCATCTGATCTTGATCTAAACTGTTTGTCCCCATACTTAGGTTTATTATGATATAGTATTTAACATGCTTCTGAGATACTTCTTGAGCAAACAGTGATTTTTATCCTAAAAAGTGACCAGAATAAACAACATTTAATTGTTATTTTGGACAATTTTGCCATGGTACAGACAATAAATAAGTAAATAAAGATAGATACCATTATGCTGAAGGAGCTATTATAAATATGTTATTCTAACACTCCTCGCCTATATAGCCAATGGTTAAACTCAGTGATATATTATGCAATAAATCACTGGGCGGAAACGCGCGACGCTATCTGGCGCCTTTCCGACGTCATTTCGACACGCTGCTGACGTCAGTCTTAGTTTCTACGAGGCTAGACTGTGTAACGTCATTTTTCTCACTTCAGCAACGTAAGAAATTAATGTAAACGTCAGTGTTACAGACAAAACTTTTGGCGGGATTTCTTTATTCGATGGCGGAAAGTTTGAAAAATCTAAAGGATACAATTACATTTTCATCGTTTTCTATGTGTTAGAATCGAAATAGATCAGCTCTTGTGCGTGATTTGTTGAGTAATAAATCACAGTTTGTCGGTCAGTTGTAAGAAGATAAATCACTCGTGCTCCGCGCTCGTGATTTGATCTACTTTACAACTGACCTCCAAAAGTGATTTATTACTCAACAAATCACTGCTAGAGCTGATCTATTTCTTGAATAGAAAGAGTGTAGCGTCACAGTGTGAATTTTACCAACAGCCCACTATTTGGCCTCCAGCTGCCTCAAAATCACCTGGAGTGAGTACCTCTGCTGAGCAGCCACCTCCCTTAAGCAGCCAAAAAGGGTCATTGCTTAATAGAGGTTACGCTATATGAATGAGTTTGTTTTTTGTTTTTTTTTTCATTATTACTGATAATTACCCAAAATTCCCAAACAACCCATATTGCACAAATAAAATTATGGTGCACCAGTAGTCTAATATCCTTTTAATAAATCAGTCAAATATTCGGCGTCTCAAAACTCCCTAAACAAGCCCAATGTTCTAAGGACAGGCCTGAGCAAACAGTGTAGACCCAGATCAGATGCTGCAGAACACAGGATTTCACACTCATTCAGCGGTTTCTAACACATCAGCAGGTGTTGAAATTGACTTGTTCAAAATTTAGGACAAGTACAATAAGGAGTTGAGGTGTCCAAGTATCCTTTCACTTAGATTTTGTTTTTATTTTCGTATAAAAACAGATGATTCAATGAATTGTCTTTTTCCCAATTTGAGCACCTTCTTTCCTACAAGAGTAACACATTTTGAAAGGATTGATATACCATGGAAAATATGGTAGTAATTTCATTTTAACAGTAATTGTTGAGCAAATTCTTTTCTGTTGGGGTGGTCTTTCTTTCAAGAAAAAACAAAAAAAAAAACAAAAAAAAAAAAAAACATCAGCTGTTATCTCATCAAGATGTACCTCGTGAAGATGTGATAGAAGCAAGAAATGCTGTCTTCAACCCATTTTAGACTGAATAGACTCCCCCACACTATATATTGGAATAGTTGATTTTCATTTTTTGTCATATCAAGTATGTGATTTAGATATTCCTGGAGAAAAATGGCTAAACTATTTGCAAACAGTGGAGACCCTGGTCAGATGCCACATTCTGCAGAATCTGATCTTAGTCTGCACTGTTTGCCATTACCCTTTTGGGGATTTCCAGACTAAATTGGGTTAAGGTAAGTCTGTTCATCTGATATATTTACAGCTTTGTTTTGTAAATCAATAGCATACTTTATACCCTGTTGAAACATTATCAGAAAACATGTTTTGTTCAAATTCCAGGCTCGCATCAAAGAAAAACTACAGTATGATGATTTAGATGAAGAGGAAAATAGCCGGTCAATGAATTTACGTCTTTCAAGAATGGAGCGTTACCTCCATGGTCCCACCCCCGTTATCTCGTCAAGATATACCTCAAGTGAAGATGTGATAGAAGCAACGAATGCTGTCAGTGATGAAATAAATCACTGGAACCCTGATCTCTCAAATGTAAGTTTGTAAATAATTTGTGTTATAAGAAAACCTTTATGCAATATGTGAACTTTGAACATTCAGACCAACCTGCACAGCTGAATTTGAATGAAAGAAGAGAATAAAAAATTGAAGAAGTTGTGACCGTGCCACAGTCACAGATCACTGCCTACCCTTAATGCCAGAAGTGTCCTGAGTGGTACTCGGGCTCAAAATGTTCTGGGTTAGAATACCGCTGACAGAATTCAACTCAAGACTGTATGGCAGTCTGTAAGATAGTCAATTTTAGATGTTACATTTTCACATTTTCATAGCAGATCTTGAAACTAGTTATTGGTGTACTTAATTTCACTTGATATTATAGTAAGCTTTGATTACTTCATTCTGAAATTTTTGTTTAACATTTGAAATGTCGAGTCAATTTTGCTCATTTACTTCGCTCTTATTGTTTATTAGATTTTGGTACTTTTAGAACTTTGAAAACGAACTGGGTTGAATTAAACTGTGTAAAAAATGTAAAGAGGAATTTAAGTTGTTATTTCCTAACCCCAATGACAATAATATATCATCATTGCACAGAGCCTTTCATTATCACCCTTCCATCATCTTGATATGACTTAAATAATGTTATGGGGACTGGATGCACCTAATCGATTTCCTTAGCTTAACGAGCTCGTTAAGGGTCATTTCGTTAACTGTTTTAGTGGATTCAATGTACAATATTCTGATATTTTTTGCTGAAAAAATGTGAGTATTTGCGTATCACTCGATGTAAATTTTAACGATACGTTAACTAATGACATCGTTAGTTTCCAACAACTGGGCCCTGATTATTAAAAAAAAATACAATAGTTTTTTACAGTGGAGATAACATTTGTGACTTCTGCTGCTTTATTGCACACCAAGCCCTTATGAAAAGGTATCTACTCGAAAAGGAAAGGATTTGCTCCTAACAGGGAGCAAATTCTTTTCTTTTAGAGTAGACTCTTTTTCAGAAGGGGGATAAAACCAATTTTCTTCCCCTGAAAGTGTTTCTCTTCCCCTTAAATAAAATAAGCTGTCTTATAAAATCTGTTTTCTGTGCAGGATGGCCATGACCTCTACTTTGCGTACAAAATATTCAGATTTTAACTCTTAAAGGACCAGTCCCAGAAGTAGCAAGAAAATAATGTCATATCTTATTTTGTTCTTAAAATAAAAAAAAACAACAACAAAAAACATTAGAATGTCATGGTACAATTTTCAATGGTACTTGAGGCTTATCACACTCGTATATCAAAGCATACAGGCAGCAAAAATAATATAGAGACAAAAAAAACTTACATATAAAACCAAACATTTTTATACCTCCCCACCCTTATACTGTTTTCACATTATCACGCCCCATGTTTTCATGTCTGTCTGTCCATCTGTCTGTCTAACCATTACAGTTTGGTTTCTGAGCGAGGGGGTATCTAATAAGTACTGTTTATTGGCATTTCTTGTTTAGCCCTCTTTTATGTGTTAGCTGATTGGCAATTAATTAATTTCACATTTGTGTTTTTCATGTAGGTATTACTGGGCAATACGGCAATAAGTGTTTTAGGAGAATTGTCTCCAGGGGGCATATTGATGCATGGTACCAGCCAGCAGCAGCTCAACCGTGAGTAGTTTCTTCTACTTTGATCCTTTAACCCTTTCAGCCCTACAGACCAAAACAGATTTTTTTGCAAACAATAGAGATCTGGGCCCAGTTGTTCAAAACTAACAATGTCGTTAGTTAACGTATCGTTAAAAATTTGATCATTAAATATGGCATATATGCTAATACTTTTGTTGAAAAAATGTGAGTAGCTTTTGCATTTGCAAAAGCTACTCACATTTTTTCAGCAAAAATACCTGTGATTTATATATTGTACTTACTAGAACAGTTAACATTTTGTCCACTAACCAGCTTGTTAAGCTAACGATGGTTTGAACAACTGGGCCCTGGATGAGATGGCTAGTTACATTACGAGCCATCTCATCTGGATCTATGCTGTTTGATAGTCTTTTTTGATTTAATTTGACAGATCCTTATTTGGAACATTGGTTCAGCCCAGATTCAAAGAAGGAAGAGTTCATTTCAGAAACACAGGGGTGAAAGGATTTATAACACTCTTGAGGCAGAATTCATGATCTGGGTCTGCAGTTTTCTGTCTTTGATTTTGCTCTGTATTTTCAAAGGATACCCTTTCCAGATCGTTTGTGTTCACAGCAGTTACAGTATCATTTAGTACTTTTGTGGAGGTAGCAAAACATTGTCTCATACTGATATAGTGCTGATATTAATATGAATTAAATAGGTGCTACCTATATCCGTGCATCCAAATTATCATCAATGCTTCATAGGTGGGTTGGCCAGATCTAACTGAATTTGATTTTAGACCATGCTTGACTTCTGAATCCACTGCATGAATTGCGATATAACGTCCAAGTCAACAATATTTCAGTAGTTTAGAGACATTGCCTCCAAATTTGTGGGACTTTTACAAGACCCGATCACATGAATTCTGGTCCTGCTTCGTTACTAGCAGCTCTGCCATGGAGGCTTTAGGCAGCCCATCTATTTTACGGGCCCCGATGGGCGGGGGCCATGCTTTCCGAATACCGAAAACTAGTGTATGCTGATGGCAAGTATAACGACAATACGCTTTCCTGCGCTTACCTGAAGTCCATTTTTTTGCTTCCGGTTGCGTTTTTGTCTTTGTTTCTTTTTGGTCTTGTTTTTCTTTTTTTTGCGAGTCTACATATCATAAAATGCAGAAAAAAAAACATTAAAATAACAACAGTTTATGAACCAACACATTATTGTGTCGAAGTTTTTACAGATTATCAAGTGAAAAGAGCATTAAGTCTATGTGTTATCTAAAAATCTGCATCAAAGTGTACTTTATGCACTAAACGAATCATACTTAGTTTGTAAATAGATGGAGAATGGATTGAAATAAAATTCGAAATGCAGACAAAATTCAAAATGGCGGCGATTGCAAATTTTGCAAGCTGACATCAAGTCTCGTGATTCAACCCCTTGCAATTGGAATACTTGGCGTTATTTGCTGTTTTGTTACTATTATTGGCACGGCCGCCGTGTCAATAGCCTCTGCCAAACCACGGAATGCTTATTGTTTTTCAGGATAAGCACCGAACCACCCAGGCGTTTGTTGGACCATCACAGTTTTGGTCACATACATCACTGGTCACATAGTTAATCTATAGTAGTGCGTCTGCACGCCGAACCGCTTCGCAGTTCGGGTTGGATGCACTTATTACACATAGCACACTATGGACAGATTCGGCAGGTGACAAATTGATGATATTTTTCTTATTTTTCTTGGAAAACAGAATTTGACATTTCATGCAAATTGTCTCCATTGGAGACAATTTGCATGAAATATCAAATCCTGTTTCTTAGAGAAAATAAGAGAAATATTTCAAAATGTTGTCTGATGAAAATTTTACCCAGAGTGCTAAGCATTAATTTGTCCTTCTAATATATTGGCTCAGATGTATTAAATCAGATTGTTATATAGTTATGAAAATTGAATGATTAACCTTTACCACAGGCCTCAGTGGCTGGGTTGGATGCACATCTGACTGGTGATTGGGAGGTTGTGGGTTTGACCCCTGCCGGGTCGGCAACATTCTTTCATGGAGATTTGATCATGAAATATTAATGGTCAGTCTCTCCTTTCCACTGCTTCAAGAAGGGCAGTTTATCAGTTTCTGGTAAAAGAATGTTCACAATACTGGTTAACCGCTTAGAATACTAAGCCTGGCCAGTAAAAGTGTGGTTAGTTAAACTGACCACGTTCGATATGACCCCATTGGGTTGACTGGGCCATAAAGCCTTAATACAAACAAAACCTTTACCACTCTCTGGGCTAATTCAGCAGATGACAAATTGGTGATATTTTCCTTATTTTTTCCAGAAAACTGCATTTGACATTTCATGCAAATATAATTGGGACATAACAAAGAACACGATCAGATTTTGGTGTTCTTGACCAAATTTACAAGGTCACAGCAGAAGAAAATCTGAAAATTCGCAGTTGGGGAACATCTATTTTCTCTGAAAACACTGTTACTAGTTTGTTTTAAAGTTCCCAAGAATCCCTTTCTCATTTGATCCAGAAAGTAAGGCTTGCTGTTTTATTCATTGTATGTCCAAATGAAACCCAGACTTGACATTTCATTGAGCTAATTTGAATAAAATGTGCAGCCTTACAATCAAGGACAGAAGATTATTAACCCTTGTCCTGCTGAACCCGGATATGCCCTGCCTTTGCAAACAGTGTAGATCCAGATCAGTTGGCTTCTGAAGAAGCCAACTGATCTGGATCTGCACTGTTTGCCATTAAGATTGTGAATTGATACAAACAGTCTGGATCAAGTAATCTGATTAGCTAGAAATTAGGATTGGGCGTGGCCTCTTCATTTATTCAGCAGGACAATGGTTAAATAAAATGTCTGTTTTAAGTGCAGTTTGAGGAAATGGCTCTTACACCATTTGCAGCCAGGCAGTCTGACCAGGGCATTTTCTGTTTGTCAATAATTTCTACAGTACCCAGTTATTCTGTGAGTTAGCAATAGAGGTCTTGATCAGACTGCATATACGGGCATGAAAATGTGAAGACCTTCATTGGACTGCACAACAAATTGTCTGCAATGGTTGCTTATGGCATAGCTCCAGATAAGAGAAAGGTATCCACATAATAATTTTATCTCACTACAAAAGTATATGTTAGGAGTACTCCTTAGAACAGGGTTCTCACTAGGATTTTGAAAATTGGAGTAAAATGCTGTCATCCAGAAAAAGTTGGAGTTTTACCATACTTTTCTGTTGAGACTTTCCAAAAAGTTGGAGTCAGATATGAAAAGTTGGAGTAACTTACTCCAAATCTGGAGTTAATGAAAACTCTGTTAGAAGCCACTTAACAAGGCGCTTCTAATGAGTACCCATAACATGATTTCATAGAGAAGTAAGAAAAATGTCAGTACTTTCGGTTGAAACAAAGTGCCTCATCTGGAGCTATGTCATGACATGGCTTATATGGACATTGACTTTTGGTGTGGCGACCAGGGCTCGGGAAAACCGGAAAAATAGCCGGTCTGGACCGAAATTAAGAATTCTGGACCGATTTCAAACACCCCAAAACGCTAATAAATCGGTCCAACATTTCCCAAACCAACCAATTTTCACAAATCAATGATGTCTAAAAAATCACAAACGGTCTAGTCTTTCCAAACTGACAACGTCCGCACACCTTTTAAATGCGATATTATGGTAGTTAAAAGGCTTTAAACGGTCATTTGACATGTATATTGGAGAGACAGCTGAATAACGGCAACCTACCCGCAGCACAAATTAATTACGTCATTATCCAAACATTGTCAAAAAATCAACACTTCACTGACCTTTGTGTGGTAAACAAGCGATTAACACGAATCATCAGTAATGGTAGTCTGATAATTAATCCGTTTGTGTGTCACGTGTGAATACACTGAGACTGCAAAACATCCAGGTGCAGTCGGCGTGTCCAAAAGATCAAAGGTCGCTTTACTGAGAGTGATAAAAGAATGCACCGCTTGAACGCACCCGTTTTCTTCCTCTTCTTTTTTGTTTTGATCAACATGGTTTGTCGGTCCCAGATTCGATAAATAAATTCCCAAACCGTGTACGTCCTGATCAGATGTCGCATACAACGGCGTCTGATCTGGGTATAATTGATTGCTTCTTTTTTTTCTTTTTTTTTTTAATTTGTTGATTGCCGTAACACGCGAGTATAATTCAAGGTAGATTTCACAGTAAAAATAAGTAATGCACCACTTGCGCTAGGCAAGATTGGTCAGTGCTTAAAATTTAAGCAGTCTGATTAAATCTTGAACACTGAAAACTGCAAAACCGCCCGTGGCGCAGGCCTTTTTTATTAGACCTAATTAGGTCCATGAAAGTCATTTCGTTCCGTCACTCCTGTTTCCCGCCGTCTTCGCGCTTATACAAGACGGGAATCAGTTGTTTATAAATAGTTTAGGAAAACCCTGCGGAGGTGGAAATAACAACAAAAACGTTTTTTCTTTTTTTTTTCTTTCTTTTTACATACCTGACTGTATTTATTGATGACGCCAGCTTTGATCATGCTCGTTGTACTCGGACTTCCGTCATATAACGGAGTTGAGGTGTATTATTTAAAAGGAGTTATATGACTGCCAATTGTCATTAGTTTTCGTGACAGGTGATATACACATATTTTTTTTTTGGAAATGGGCTCATTGATGACGTCATCGTCATCGGCTGGACCGATTCAGATTTCAAAATTTCCCGAGCCCTAGTGGCGACACTTTCTTACTTGCACCATATCTTATGAACCAGTGGTTGGATCCTTACCTTATTTTCATGGCCATATAGTTAGGACATAACAAAGATTGTGACCATGACCTAATTTTCAAGGTCACGGCAATAGAAAAACTGAAAATTTACGGTTGGGGGACATTTGTTTTCTCTGAAAACAGCGTTACTAGTTTATTTCTTTGTTGAACTTTGCACATGGTATTTCAGAAATGGTGCCAGAAGATGTCCAGAATGAACTTAAACAGCAATACACTGCTCTCTGTGAACTTTTACGGCATTTTTGGTCCTGTTTTCCTACATCCACAAAGTTTTTAGAAGATAAAGTAAGTAACAAAAGCCTTTATTTTGTAAGGAAATAATGTTACCCTTAGAAAGATACACTGCCATATTTACACTATGTATTGGAGCAGACAACCCTGAGCAAACAGTGCAGGATCAGATCGGACACAGCAGAATGTGGCATCTGATCAGGATCTGTACTGTTTACCATATGTACCATAAATAATTGGATTTCTTAACTCCTTAACCCTTGTCCTGCTGAACACGGATATACCCAGTCTTTGCATACAGTGTAGATCCAGATCAGTTGGCTTCTAAGAAGCCAACTGATCCGGATCTGCACTGTTTGCCATTCAGTATATGAATTTATATCAACAATCTAGATCAAGTAATCTGATTGGCTGAAAATTTGTAACGGGCGTGACATCTTAATTTATTCATCAGGACAAGGGTTAACATGAGAAGCATCCATGTGGATGAGTGGTTAGCAATCCTGATTTCTAATCATGAGGTCCTGGGTTTGAATCCCTCTAGAGGTGGAGTTCAACTCACGCTGTATGGTGCTTCTTTGCACAGACCCTTGTTATCATGCATTTGTCATCTTGATATGACTTGAATAATGTTGAAAGGGACATAAAACACCAAATCATCATCACATCATTTCCTTAGCATACTTGTCCTAAAATTTGTTTAAGTCCATTTTGCTGCATGTTTATTTGTTTAAAAACTGCTGGATGAGTGGCAAATTGTTCAGAATCTACTCAGACACTACATTCTTCAGCATCTGATCTGGGTCTAAACTGTTTGCTGAGGCCTGTCAGTTCCAATACTGAGGGCAAATACAGTAATACAGTGACCTCTCATTACAAAGACAGCATTTGTTTCGACAAATGTTGTCATTAAAATGAATTTGCTGTTATACAGAATCCTTAATGGACAGAATGCTATGTAAGAAAGACCTTGTTTTATTCTTATTTCCTCAAAGAACATATGTTTTGGATATTTGTTAGAATTGCCTCAAAGAGGCAATTCTAACAAATATCCAAAACATATGCAGTGATTGTTTTACCTGCGAGTCCTGCTTCATATACTCATATTTTTTCTTTGGGACTCATAAATATAATATAAGCGAGTCCCTGGACTCACAAAATACAGCAGAAAACCGCTCTAAAACATGTTACTTTCTCATGATTTTATCATGGGATCAATGAATTTCAATCATGTGAGTCCTTTGGTCTCAGTAGAGCCAAATTGTAAATAAATCACTGCATATGTTGCTTGAAGTTTTAATGAAATATTCTTGCATAATTTCTCATTAACTGTCACCTCTTGAGAGAAAGTTTCATGACATTCAAAATGTCATTATAACAATTTTTGTTGTTGTATCGTGTCGGTATAAAGAGGGTTGACTGTATGTGTTTTCCTTGCTTTTTTCAGGTTGTCCGAATGAAATCCACATTAGAACGCTTCCATTTGGCAAAACTTAATCCATTAAAAGATAAATTACAGCAATATCATTACAGTATGGATGTGAGTATGACCTCTACATGAGAAATTTTGCAGGACAAAACAGCTATGAGGGCAAATCTTAGCAGAATAGTCAAGGGAGACCCATTGAGTCTAAGAAGCTATAATAATTTTTTGTTGCCATTAAACTGCAGTTATTCTGTTACAGTTTCATATATGATGGTTTTTAGTTGGAAAAAAAGAAAAAAAAGCACAGCTTTAGATAAGATTATTTTTATGCCCCCGCCATTTTCAATGGGGGGCATATAGTATCACTGCTGTCCGTACTTACGTCGGTCTGTCCGTCCATCCTGTACATGCGTCCTGTACGTAACACAAATGGTTTCTGTGCGATATCTATTGAAAGGATTGGTGTATTGGATTGAAATTTTATACACAGGTATATAATCGTAAAATGTAGGTCAAGTTCGATTTAGGGTAAAATCCACCAATTATTTTGGGACTTACGGCCCTTCTTCAACTTTGAAAAATGGTTTCTGTTCCATAATTTGAAAAGATTAGTGAATTGGATTCATATTTTATACACAGCATATAATTATAAAATATAAGTCAAGTTTGATTTAGGGTAAAATCCACCAATTATTTTTGGAGTTATGGCCCTTTTTCAACGTTGAAAAATAGTTTCAGTTTGATAGCTTTTGAAAACATTAGTGTATTGAATTCATATTTAACACACAGGTATGTTATCATAAAATAGAGGTCAGGTTCCAATTAAGGTAAAATCAACCTATTATTATGTGAGTTATGGCCCTTTTTCACCTTCAAAAGATGTTTTCCTTCCGATATTTTTTTAAAAAAGATTGATTTGTTTATTGGATCCATATTTTATACACAGGTATATAATCATAAAATATGCTTAAGTTTGATTTAGGGTAAAATCTGCCAAATTATTATGAGAGTTATGGCCCTTTTTTCAACTTCATTTTTTGCAAAAAGTCTGCATGTGGGTGAGGATGGCCCTGGGCATACTGACACATTTCTAGTTTTCATTCAGAAGTATTAATATTTTTCTTATTTCTTTACAAGGACAAAATCGTCACCTTAGCACAAAAAGTCAATAACTCCTTATATATTTTAATGGAATTATTGACTTTTTGCGCTAAGGTGACGAAATGTTGTGGGTACTCATTATAACTTCCTTGCTGAGGTGCTCCCTTTTAGTACCCACAACATATGTTTCTGTGAAGAAATAGATAATTTTTGTATCTGCATTTCCCTTATCTATAGTAAGTGTCTTCTTCTTTTTTTTTTTTTTTTTTTCATGCAAGTAATTTTCATTTTGAGAACAAAAGGGGCAGTGGCAGTTAGAGCCCAACTTGTTTTGGGCATAGCATATAAAAAGGCGTTTTGATATTGGAAGAATGTTGCATGGCACCTGCGGATATGCAATGGCTGTTTTACTAAGGCGAGCAAATCATTGACCATAGGCCTCTTGTTTTTTTTGTTTTCCTTTTTCTTTTGTAGTTGTTTTTTTTTTTTTTTTTTTTTTTTTTTAAATAAATGTATTCATGTTTTTCTCTTTTCTCTTTGAAAAAGTATTTTGTGGGTACTCACAAGAAGTACCTCAACAAGGTGTTTCTAGTTAGTACCTACAATGTATGTTTTTTTGTGGAAAAATAAGAAAAGGATTAACCGATATAAGCCTGGTGTCCCATTGTGGGACATAGACAGTGCAGACCTAGATCAGACACCGCATCTTGTTGTGTCTGATCAAGGTCTACACTGTTTGCTTACAGAAATTTCAATTACAAATAGAACAAAAAGGAAAAAAATACACCTGACACCCCTTAGATGACAAATGAACTCACCCAGTGTGCAAGGATAGGAAAGTCCATTAGGCTTATTTGGGTTATCTGGATACCCCTCGTACCTTGTGCTGTGACAAATTTGTGATATAAGTTTGTTCTTATTTACCATTTTATCATTCTTTTTTTCAGTTAACAAGTCATATGCAAGAACTATTAAACACAGCATACACAAAATTTGACATTTGGCAAACGCGAAGACTTGCAAAAAAGTCATGATGACAACGAAACTTCCGGAGATAAACTTATTTTTGTGACTTACGGAAGAAGATCTGAAATACACACAAGGCATTCTGCTGGGAGGAACAAGATATATTTATTTTGCCAGTGCTTCAGATGCAAGAGCTTTCGGATTATATTTGTTTTTCTCTTAAAAACCAATCCATGTACATTCTAGCCATGGCTCTAGATATTTTTTTTTTTTTCAGCCAAAAAGTACCGATATTTTCTTATTTCTCTATGTAAACATATGTTGTGGGCATTTGTTAGAAGTGCCATCTGAAATGGGATAATAATGTTTTACCACAAGAAGCCTAGAAAGCTATTGAATATGCTGTTGATTCAAAAAGGATTAAATATCAGGGCTCTAAGGGGATGGATACACTTTCAGGGGAGGCATCTCTGTCAGAATTATTCTGCTTCTGTTCAAAGAGGGGTCCCTTCGAAAAAAACAAATTCTGTCCTTTTATAATAGACCCCATTTAGAAGAGACATGAAATACAGGAAGGCAAACAGGAAGTCACAGAAGTTATCTCCCTTGTAAAAAATGGCAGAAAATATAACAAGTGTATCCAGTCCACTTAAGTGGGTTAACCCATTTATGCTGAGTGGACTCTTCTAAGTTCTAACTCAGTTGAATTCTCCGTCTGACTGGAGACCAGGAGGTCACGGGTTCAACCCCCGCCAAGGTCGGCAACATTCTTTCGTGGAGATTGATCATGAAATATTTTCTACGGTCATTCTCTCCCTTCTGCTCATTCAAGAAGGGCAGTTGTCATTTTCTGGCGAAAGAATGTGCACAATACCGATTAACCACTTAGAGGACTAAGCCTACCCAGTAAACATGTGGTTAGGTAAACTGATCGCGCTCGATATGACCCCATTGGGTTGACTGGACTGTAAAACCTCAACACAAACAAAAACTCTTCTAACTCAACTCTTTAGACAGGTCCGTTTCCTATATAAGGGGTATCTGGTTAATTTCTATTATTACTATGTTTTGTAGAAATTTCTGAAGTTAATGCAAACAGTGTAGACCCTGTTCAGACATCACATTTTGTGGCCTCTGGTCTGGGTCTACACTGTTTGCAGATGTTCCTTTTATGGGACGCTAGGTTTAAATGGGTTAATAAGCTCTGAGGCTTCATGATTTGTGATGGATATTTTATGTTAATTTTAACAATGTTTCAATAATATTAAGCTAGCCATGTGTACTTTGCTTGCATTTATATGGCTTTCTTTTTACAGCTCATCCATTTGCTGACTGTCACTAAGAGCTTCCCTGTTACTATCTGTCACAAAGCGCTTCCCTGTGTCTGTCTCTAAAAGTACGGTACTTAGCTTTTGCTATCTGTCACTTAGCACTGCTGCTAAGTTCTACCCAAGAACTGTCACTAAGTGCTGCCCTACCCTAACTGTTATTAAGTGCTGTCACTAAGAGCTTCCCTGTTGCTGTCTGTCACTATGTGCTACCCTGTTGCTATGCATTAGGTCACTAATTACTGTCACCATGTGCTTCCTTGATGCTAGTTGTCACTAAGTGCAAGTCAACAGATTTACTTCTTCTGAATAAGGTGCCATGCAAAAATGACTTTCTGCTAGATGTTGAAAGCAGAATCCGTTGGAAATCCAAAGAAAACTAAAAAAAAATTCTTTACTAAATCACAAAGATCATGTACACCTGTGCAACTGGATTTGAATACATATGTTTTATATATAAACTGCACAGAGCAGTTATTGAAGTGTCCACATGGCCGAGCGGTTAGCATTCGTGGCCCAGTTGTTCAAAGCGTCGTTAGCTTAACAAGTTCGTTAAGGGTCATTTCGTTAACTGTTTTAGCGGATTCAATACACCGTATTCTGATTTTTTTGCTAAAAAAATGTGAGTAGCTTTTGCAAAAGCTACTCACATTTTTTTCAGCAAAAAATTTCAGCATATTTGCGTATCACTCGATGTAAATTTTAACGAATCGTTAACTAACTATGTCATTAGCTTTGAACAACTGGGCCTGTGACTTTGGATCACAAGGTCCCTGGTTTGAATCCTGCTAGAGACGGAATTTAGCTCATGACTGTAGGGCACTTCATTGCATAGAGCCGTTCACTATCACCCTTCCATCATCTCAGCATGACTTAAATGTTGAAAGATATGTAACAAATAAAATCGTCATCATCATCAGAATAGTAATAGGTCAAATACAGTTCTCCAAATAAACAGGGCATTCAAGAGTTGTCTGTCTTTTTCTTATTTCTCAGGAAAAATGTGTACCAGATTTTTACCTTAAGTATTAGGACAGAGACCTGATCAAACAGTGTAGACTTCAAGCAGATGCCACAGGATGCAACATTTGATCAGGTTCTACACAGTTTGCCACTCAACCAGCAATATTTAGACAATTGAAAAAGTAGTGAAATGGAATTGTTCAAATTTGAGGACAAGACTCGAGGGTTGAGCGCAAGACTGTAGTAACTCAAACATATTTTTGAAACCCTTGTTTAGGGGCAACTTTGACCCCTTTGTAAACAATGCAAATTTAGGTGCCATTGCTCATATGAGCAATGACACCTAAATTTCCATTGTTTACAGAAAGAAATATTGTAATCTTCATAATGCCTTCATGGAGAGGAGATTAAGTATTGGGAAAAACAACCATCTGACTCGCTACAATCTTGCGATCAACCCTCGAAGTATAGTAAGGAATTTAGGTGTCTGAATATTTGGGGTAAATATGGTATTATTGCATTTCATTAGTCACCCATTTGAACCAATATTATGGAGATGCCGCGTTTCAAACGAGAAGAGAGAAGAATGCCAGTGTTCTGCTTAAAGTCATTTATAATATGTTCAAATATTTTTTTCAGATATTGGTATTTGATGATAATTCCGAGATGTTGTGGGTACACATTAAGGTGCCATGACAGCTTATAATGAGTACCAACATTGTTTATTTATTACCTGTCTGTCTGTATTTGTTTCTCAATCACACACAGCCTGAAGCAAATATACATTTTAATATATTGCTTTTCAGTACCCAGAAAGCAGTCATTACCTTGTGGAGGGGCTGGGGGATTAAATAAGCACTGTTAATTGACACTTCTTGTTGTCACCAAATATTCCTATCAAGACCCAAAATTTAGTATTTACAGTATATTTGAAATAGCTGAAAGGGACATAATGATATTCTTTTTTACTTAAATAATGTAGAATTTGTGTGTTTCACGCTTCAGAAATATGGTAATTGTCCTAAAGTTTTGTACTCCAACTTATCTGACAAAATGGCATATGCAAACAGGGCAGACACAGATCAGACTGCCTCCCAGAGAAGCAATCTGATCAGTGTCCACTTTTTGCCATTTCACAAAGTATTTTGTGAAACAAACACATTAACCCTTAAAGCGCCAAGAAAACCTGCATCTGAAAATGTCGTCTGTTTATGTCGTCTGCTGCATCTTGCAAACTTTTCAAACATACTTTTTGCATATAGGCAAACAGTGTGGACGCAGATCAGACTGCTCCTAGAGGAGCAGTCTGATCTGGGTCCACACAGTTTGCAACAATGACTTTTAAAGTATTCAGCAGAAGACAAAGCAGACGACAATAGTTGTGATTGGCAGTTTAAGGGTTAAAAACAAAGTTTAGACAAAAATAAGTATGGGATAAAGTGTATGAGGTTTGAGGATATTTATGAAAAATGTCCTAAAATTTCGAACACTTTAATCATACTCTTTTTGTCTAAATTTTGGGTTTTTTGTCCCCAACTTGAAATGTTGAAGGGGGGCACGGTATAATGGTATGGGCCAGTCTGTCCATCCTTCCCTCTGTCCATCCATCCATTACACTTGCAAACTTAACTTCATTTAATCTTTTATTTTAAATGTTACTACATTACATCTTAAAAACACTGCTCAAAATCTTGGCAGTTTCGGTCAATGCATGTTTCAGGGAATGCATATAGTTGGGGGCATAGTGTTTGACAAAAACATTTTCTAGTTATGTAGGTGTTTCTTAAAATACTAAGTGGAAAGGCAAACAGTGTAGACCCTGATCAGACTGCTCCTGAAGGAGCAGTCTGGTCTGGTTCTACACCTTTTTGCATATGCCATTTTGTCAAGTTTTGGTGTATGAACGTTTAGGAAATTTGCCTAAAGTATGCAGAATCATCTGGACATTCAGCAAGAAAAACAGCCTTATTTCATGTGAATAGCAAAGGCTTAGAACAGCTTGTACATCAATGGTATATTCAAGGCTTTGCTGTTCATTGTAGTGTCTGTAAACATTTGGGCCCAGTTATTCAAAACTAACAATGTCGTTAGTTAACGTTAAAACTTTGATCATTAAATATGGCATATATGCTAATATTTTTGCTGAAAAAAATGTGAGTAGCTTTTGCAAAAGCTACTCACATTTTTTCAGCAAAAAAACCTGTGAATTTGATATTGTACTTACTAGAACAGTTCTTGTTCATCTGTCATTACTGACAATAAGAACTGTTCTAGTAAGTACAATATCAAATTCACATTCACTAGAACAGTTAACATTTTGACCACTAACGAGCTCGTTAAGCTAACGATGCTTTAAACAACTGGGCCCTGATGTATGATAAAAAGCTGTACAAAAGAACATTTTTTTCTTTCTCCTCAACAAAAACATGTTGTGGGTACTCATAAGAAGTACTTTGTGTGTATGCATTAGAAATGTCTCAGTGAGGGGCTGCTAATGAGTACTCTTTGATGGTCTTCTTTTGAGTACCCTCAACATATGTTTTCATGGAGAAATAAGAAAAATGTTAATATCTTTAAGATGAAAAAAAATGCCTTATCTACAATAAGGATGTTGTCAAAACAAACAATAAAGACTTTCATCAGACTCATAACTCAAGATAATAGGGTGTATCCACATAGTATTTTTCTTCTCTCCACATAAACATGTGGGTACTCATTAGAAGTGCCTCACTGAGGCACTCCTAATGAGTTCCCACAACATGTTTTTGTGGAGAAATAAAAAAAAAAAATATCAATATTTTTTGGATGAAAAAAATTGCCTTTTCTGGAGCTATGCAGACTGCTTATATTTTTCACATAAAAGGCTTTTATTATGACAATGGTAGTTTAATAGATACAGTGATAAGTTGGTGATACTTGTGGTGATAATTTAGCATAGTTTTTATTTTTACACCAAAACAAACTGTATTCATGCTTACCTTATGTATTTGGACAGACATAGCAAACAGTGTAGACCCAGATCATACACCTCAGATTGAGCCATCTGATGAGGGTCTACGTTGTTTGCCTCTTAAGAGCAGTTTTTTGAGACACATCAACAGGTAGTAAGATGGACATGTTCAAATTTTAAGTCAAGTATGTTATAGGGTTAAAGTGTCCCTATATTTCAGGGCCCAGTTGTTCGAAACTAACCATGTCGTTAGTTAACTTATCGTTAAATCATTGGTCATTAAATATGGCATATACACTAATATTTTTGCTGAAAAAAATGTGAGTAGCTTTTGCATTTGCAAAAGCTACTCACATTTTTTCAGCAAAAATACCTATGAATTAGATATTGTACTTATTAGAACAGTTAACCTTTTGACCTTTAACGAGCTCTTTTAAGCTAACGACGCTTTGAACAACTGGGCCCAGGTAAAGAGGATATTCATCAGAAGATGAATGATTCTGATAAGTATGAACAATATATATGTTGGTGCAAAAATAAGAAAAATTATTGATAACCCTAAGTATTGGGACAGATATCACCGGGGCGTCCAACTGATATTGGCTTACAGTTGGGCAAGGCTTGCTATCCTTGTAGCAGGTAAGGATAGAGGGGGAATGTTTTTACTTCTTCTGTTTCTTCTCTTTCATTCAATTTCCTTTTTCTCCCCTGTCCCTCTTTCATCTCCTCTACTATCTCTTCTATCTATCTTCTACTTTCTCTGGGAGATGACACAGAATGACCCACAAGGGTTGAAGTGTCATTAAACCTCAACTCAATCAATCAATCAATTGGGACAGATAAGCCTTTGCAAAGAGTGTACACCCAGATCAGATGCAGCAGAATGTGGCATCTGATCAGGGTCTTTGATTGTGTTGGGGTTTAGCGACATGTCAACCCTTGTGGGTCATTTTATGTTGTTTCCCAGAGGAAGGGAGAAGAGAGATAGAAGAGATAGCAGAGGAGATGAAAGAGAGGGACAGGGGAGAAAGAGGAAAATGAATGACAGTAAAGAGAAGAAATAAAAACATCCCCCCCCCCTCCACAATTATCTGCTTCAAGGACAGCAGGCCTTGCCAACTGTAAACCAATATCAGTTGGACACCCAGGTGACATAACATACACGACACCTTTGCCTCTCCCACACTGTTTGCCATACATACAGCAATATTTTAAGCATGTCAGCAGGTAGAAAAATGGACTATTTTAAATTTTAGGATTAGTATGGTAAGTAGATAAGGTGTCCCAATACTTAGGGTAAAAAAGGTCCAGGTATTCTGAATAATGCTTTTGTCAGAAGCTTTTATAAAATGTGCTGTTTCTCAGTTCACAAAAAATTAATGTGATATTATACCATATTTACCCTACATATTCATGCATATTCATGCCTACTCTGCATGAACAAAGTACTGAATCCACTGTTAACCCTTAAACTGCCAATCACAACAATTGCCATCTGCTTTGTCATCTGCTTCTGATTTTAAAAGTCATTTCTGCAAACAGTGTGGACCCAGATCAGACTGCTCCTCTAGGAGCAGTCTGATCTGGGCCCACACTGTTTGCCAGTATGCAAAAATAGGTTTGAAAAGTTTGCAAGAATATTCATCAGACGACAAACAGACCACATTTTCAGATGCAGATTTTCTTGGTGTTTTAAGGGTTAAGTCAATGTCTCTGAGTGTAGGCTGGGAAAATGTTTGTTTTGTTTTTTATTTTGACAAAATTTTTGAACATTTGCCTAACTAATGCAGAATTATTAGAGAAAAAAACTGCCTTATATCTTGAGAACGGCAAAAGCCTTTAACTCCTTTTTTACTTGTCCTAAAATTTGAACAAACCCATATATCTACATATAGAGATGTTGCCTGAAATCTGCCGGCAGGATAGCAAAGTGTAGAACCTGATCAAACTGCTCCTGATCAAGGTCTAATTTTTTCAGGTCTTTCTGTTTAGGGTTGTTACGTTATCTACCATATTTAGCCTAAATATTCAGTCAGCCATGCCTAAGCAAACAGTTTTGATCTAGATGACTGCACCTGAATGAGGTACCATTTTGTCAGCTTCTACCCTGTTTGCCATTCCATCACAAAATCCTAAGATATTACCAGTCAAAATATGGTAGTCTCGTGTATCTCAGGTGGTAAAGAAAAGTTTTATTGTCATGCCTTGTATTGTTTGACTGAGTAAAGAATTCAAAGGAACAGTCATTTTTTTTCAAAAACAAAGGGTCATTTGTTATTCTGTGCATAACTCTGGATAAGACACTTTTTTCTGACTGCAAAAAAGGTATTGATATTCTTGTTGCTGCATGAACAAACATTGCAGAGGCAATTCCAGTGAGTTATCAACTGTTTTTGCAAACAAATAAAATAGATTATAGAGCTAAGTTATTACACTGTATCATTCAAAGAAGCTGGGAGGGCATATTGCTTTGGGTTTATCTGTCTGTCCATACGTCATGCTTTTTTTGTTAGCAAAGTATCTATGGATCCACTTGAGTTAGGCTCATGATATTTTGCAAGCAGTTTGGAACCAATGTGTAGATGACCCAATTAAAGGGCATCTTTCATTTCTGCCCAGGCATGGATTTTTCTGAAACTTTGTATAATAATAACTAGGCATATGCAACCTATGAAAATGTGCTTATTAAATTATATAATAAAAAGTTGGACTCAGGACCCAACCTTGACTCACTCCCCACATGAGCTAATACCTGTCTCCAAATAAGTATGTCATACATCTTAAGTTTAATTTAGTTTTAAGATTTTTGCGCTGTGCTGAATGGTGAACACCATAGTAATTCTATTGATACCACAAAACATTTATATTTAATTAAAGTTAACATTTTTTGATAAATTGATTATAAAAAAATCTGAATTTTTTACCAAAAAATGATAAAAATATCAAAATTAAACTTTCAAAATTAATATGTTATAGTTTTTGTCAAGATTTCATACTAACAGGAAAATTTGCTACATATATCCTCTATAGCTGTGCCAAATTTCATAAAAAATCAAAACCGGTAACATTGTCATTTTAGGCCTTGAATGGATATAGGTCGATTTTTACAAAATTGACTATTTTGTTACATTGATAAAAAACAGTAGAGAAAGGCAGTGTTATCAAACACTTCTAACACTTAACAAATCAAAGAGAGTTTAGACAACTCGGAATGAATATATCTTGAGCTATCCATTAAATTTTCATGACTTTCTATTACTTGCCTTCTATTTATATGGATTCTGACTAACCAACTATTACAAATGTAGACAGCATAACAAATTAAATCTAAAGAAATTCTAATTAACAAATTAGGCTTAACAAAATCTTACGCTTTAATTCATGTCAGCAAATCTTTGAGCATTTTGTATAATTACTTCCCAAAAGGCATAAACTAAAATAGGTGTAAAACAGGGGTATCCATTCTCACCATTACAAAAACAGGCATAAAACAGGGAGATCCATAATCTCCATTGTCATATTAAGAAGATGTGCAAACGTACTATTGCAAGTACATTTGTAGTTGTTGCTTGTTTGTTTATTTGTTTTGAAGAAGGATTTGCATCCCCATCAACAGATTTTAGGATTTTTGGAGATTTGCTTCTGGACTGGTGAACTCTAACCAAACTAAGAACGCTTGAAAAGAAAATAATACCTATAGACTTAACTTCTGATATATCTATAGCTTGCTTGCAAGCCTATATTGTATTTTGAAATTATGAACACTGGATTTCTTGTCCTGTAACATGTTCAAATGTGTCACTTCAATCGGTATTTCCTGCGATCGAATTGACACTGACACTGGAGTTTTTCTCTTTGTTTCAACAGTTATCTTTGATGACAGCAGCACAGAATACTGTTTATGTGGTCTTAACTTTTGCTATCAGAAAAGCAGATCTATCCTTTCTTCCTTACAGTAAGCATATATGAAATTGATTATGTTCTGCATAAGTTCTATTCTAGTGCACATAGTTTGATTTAAACAACAAATTGGTGTTCTGTAGTTCTTCAGGTTAAAGCTTTAAGATTTTTCCAAAGGTTGTATGACATTCATATTTTAGTCATTTGCCTAAGGACTTCCATACTAGTTTGAAATCCGCCATATGTTAATTAACACAGGAGTTTAAGACAGCTAACTTGTGTGGTCTTAATGTGAATCTAAAGGATGTATTGAAGAGTTTTTGAACAGTTTTCATTCATTTGGTTGCTGGCAGTTCTATGGTATTTAATTATTCTATTTTCATCTTGTCTCTGTTATTTGTGTTGTAATACGTTTTGAAAAGAGGCTTTTAGTATTCAAGGTTTGTTTTAGTCTTATACTTAAATTCTTTCTTCCACTGAATATTTTAGCTGAATATAATTTCATTCTTCTTAATACCAACTGCTCTTACTTTCTTTGTTGTTCTTCGCTGATCATACTTCTGAAAAGAGTACTAAAGTATTTGGTCAGCAAGTGCATAGACTTTACCTAAAGAAACAGTACTAAGCTTGCTTGTGTCCATGTGACACAGACTTTAGTTGTTCATTACTGATTGTATTTAAGCTGTAGTGGTTTTTTCCAATATTGAGTGTCTTCGTGTGTGTTTTGTACCAGCTGTGAAATCTTCTGCTGTGGTTTTGACAATATTGTGCTTTTTTGTATTTACTAAGCGTGAACAAGTAGTCACAGTATTGCCTGTTTATATCAATTCTTTTTGTTACTCTGTTATTTTTGAGGCATTTATCCAGTTTACACCAATGTTTATAGTTGATTTTTGGACAAGAAGTCCACATTGTTGTATTTACTCATAAATCCATTGAAGATTGACAATTCTGAATGTTGAAATCAACAGACATGGACCCTGAAGATTTTAATCAGGTGTCCTAGGATAGTAATCATTACTTGATAAGCAAGTTGTGCGCACGAGTAACTTTAAAGCTAGACCCAGGTTTCATAATCATCATTATCAGTTACAAGACTGTTATCTGCTTTTATTATCTGATAAATACTTCCACAGTCAAGTATTTGAAGTGGAATCCTATATATACAGATACAGAGAACTTGGACTTAGTGTCTGCATGGTCCAGATCATGTAAACGAAAAGTTGTTTTTTTTGGACATGGTGTTCAACAAGGTGCAATTCAGTCAACTGGTTATAAATGAATATGTACAATTATGGTATCAACTTCTTATACAAATCACACTATATCATGGTAATCCAAATTGAAAGCTATTGATAAGTTGACGTTACACGATACTACTTATACATGAGTATTGGGTAATTTCATATTTTGCCGACTCAGGACTATATGTATTCAGGCTGTTCAAACAACATGTTACCGGTCTTCAATTTTTATGAAATTTCATGTGTTTATTCCTAATACATATGAAATTTTTTTATGCTGAAATGGTATCTTGACAAGAATCGGAACATGGTAAAATTGCAGATAATATTTGGATGAATACATAACCTGCAGCTGAAATATGGGGCTACCGTTCAACTTACGTTATTGCTCCAACACTATTGCTAAGTACATGAAGCCATCCATAGTATCAAAACATGTACTAATGATGGTCTTAATTAATAAAACATTCCAGCATCTGAAAAATGAAATCCTGTTTACTGTACGAAGGTTAATATTAGGGCACCCCCTGATTTGGTAGTGGCCGCGTACAAAACACCATAAATTTACAATGGAACTACATTTAAAAGCCAATGCCTCATAATCATCAGTGTTATACCCTAGGCGACCATTGTGCAGAATTTCATCCATTTCCAAGCGTGGGCAGAAACCAATGTAAATTTCCTATACCGTGTAAGAGCCCCTTTTGGTGAACTTTGGATTTTTGTGTCAATAAGCATATAGTTGGGGGCATATTGTAAAACACATTTCTTATATTGTCATTAAACAAACAAGTTTTGACATTTTCTTTTTCCCTGTGAAAACATGTATGTACTCATTAGAAGTGCCTCCTATTGAGTACTCACAACATATGATGCGCAACACACGAAAAGGGCCCATTGCGATTCCCTGACAATGCAGGTCCAGTTAAGCCTGCCCATTTGTGCAGGGGGGATCAGGGCCTGAATTGTGTGTGGACAGAATGAATACTGTAATATATGCAGACAAACAGAGAATGCCATTAACATACTGCACAGATGCACATGCTGATCTGAACCTTCGCTGTTTGCAGCCTTTTTCCCATGTTGTGCATCATCTGTTTTCATGAATATTCATCTGAATACCATTATATAGAACTATATGTATAATGCTTTACTGAAAAGTATTTATCCTATGTATTGGGACAAATAAGTCAAAGCGAAACAGTGTAGACCTAGATCAACTGCTGCAGGACATGAGGTTTGAACAGGATCTACACTGTTTGCCACTCATCAAGAGTTTTTTGTTTTGTTTTTTTGGTGTACTTTTATTTTTTTTTTCGTTCAAATCCATCAATAGGTAGTAAAATCGTCTTGCTCAAAATTTAACACTGATCCTACTAAACCTGGCTATGCCCTGTCTTTACAAACAGTGTAGCTCCAGATCAGTTGGCTTCTGAAGAAGCCAACTGATCTGGACCTACACTGTTTGTCATTAAGTATGTGAATTTGTGTCAACTACCTGGATCAAGTAATCTGAAAAGTAGAAGTGAGAGTGGCATCTTAATTTATTCAGCATGGCAATGGTTAAGATAAGTATGGTTAGGAGTTAAGGTGTCCCAATATTTAGGGTAAACATAGTAACCACTGTTCAACTGCAGGCAAAAGTTAGCAGACGAGAAACAAGTGATATTCCCTGAAATCAAGGCTGGTATTTCCACTGAAACCAGTCACTATAGCATTTTTTGTTATACAGTTATACATAAGGTTTAATAAAATAAAAAATGTTTTGTTTTGTTGCTCTTTATATTTGCCAGGGCTGTGAATTAGATATTGTACTTACTAGGACAGTTAACATTTTGACCACTAACGAGCTTGTTAAGCTAACGACGCTTTGAACAACTGGGCCCTGAGTGAAATCAAAGCACTGACAGCATAGATGGGTCAATTGTCCCCAAGTGTTGGCTGGGAAATTCATCCTGAACGGGACTTAAAGGCTGTTTTTAGCTATATAGCTCTACAATAATAAATGACCCACAGGGCATTGCCAATTTGGAGCCAAAGGGCATGGTTGGTAAGATTTATGTAGGAGACCACTAAACAGTGCTACATACTAAATATATAAGCTGTGGGTCTCATGGTTTCAGAGAAGAAGATTTTTTTTTTAAGTTTTTCCCATTATAAGTCTATGGGAGCTAACGACCCCACAGGGCATGGCCAGTTTTGCCCCAGGGGCATGGTTGGCAGGATTTATGTAGGAGACAACTAAACATTGCTACATAATAAATATGTTAGCTCTGGGCCTCATGGTTTCAGAGAAGAAGATTTATGAAGGTTCTTTAGCAATATAGTTCTATATAAATAAAAAACCCTCTGGGGCGTGGCCAGTTTGGGACCCAGGGGCTTGATTGGCAGGATTTATGAAGGGGACCACTAAACATTGCTACATACTAAATATATAAGCTGTGGGCTTCACAGTTTCAGAGAAGAAGATTTTTTTCAGTTTTTCCCATTATAAATCTATGGGAGCTAATGACCACAGAGGTGTGCCAGATTTGGACCCCAGGGGGCTTGATTGGCAGGATTTATGTAGAGTACCACTAAACATTGCTACATACTAAATATATAAGCTGTGGGCCTCATGGATTCAGAGAAGAAGATATTTTAAGTTTTTCCCATTATAAGTCTATGGGAGCTAATGGCCCCCAAGGCATGTCCAATTTGAATCCCAGGGGCATTGTTAGCAAGATTTATGAAGGAGCCTACTAAACATTGCTAAATACTAAATCTGTTAGCTCTGAGCTTCATGGTTTCAGAGAAGATTTTTGACGGTTACTTAGCTATATAGCTCATTATATACATATGACCTTTGGGTGTGGCCAGTTTGGACCCAGGGGCGTGATTGGCAGGATTTATGTAGGGGACCACTAAACATTGAGTTACGAATGAGCACTCCTACCTTCAATTATCTGCCTTGGCAGATTACGCATAGCTTCTAAGTATATATTCAATCTCTGACAACTGCGTCAGGGAGTCGACTCTTTGGCTCAGTGGTTAGAGCATTGGATTTTTATCCGGGAGGACCGGGTTCGATTCCCACGACAGGCGTGGAGATTTTTCAGCTATGCTTCATTCATTTGTTACAGCTATCGTGTCGTAAGATGGGGGCTATCGTCTGGGATAGGACTTTATACGCCGAAAATGGCTTCACGTCATCATAAATGATGACTTCCTTGAAAAGGGGGAGTGTTACGAATGAGCACTCCTACCTTCGATTATCTGCCTTGGCAGATTACACATAGCTTCTAAGTATATATTCAATCTCTGACAACTGCGTCAGGGAGTCGACTCTTTGGCTCAGTGGTTAGAGCATTGGATTTTTATCCGGGAGGACCGGGTTCGATTCCCACGACAGGCGTGGAGATTTTTCAGCTATGCTTCATTCCTTTGTTACGGCTATCGTGTCGTAAGAATTGCTACATACTAAATATATAAGCTGTGGGCCTCATGTTTTCAGAGAAGAAGATGTTTTAAGTTTTTCCAATTGTAAGTCTATGGGAGCTATATAATGACCCCTGTGGCATGGCCAGTTTCGACCCCAGTGGCATGGTTGGCAGGATTTATGTAGGAGACCACTAAACATTGCTACATATTAAATCTGTTAGCTCTGCGCCTTATGGTTTTAGAGAAGAATATTTTTGAAGATTCCTTAGCTATATAGCTCTATAAACATATGACCCCCTGGGGTGTGGCCAGTTTGGACCCAAGGGGCTTAATTGGCAGGAATTATGTAGGGGTCTACTAATCATTGCTACATTCTAAATATATTAGCTGTGACCCTCATGGTTTCAGAGAAGATTTTTTTCCCAATTATAAGTCTGAGAGCTAATGACCCCAGGGGCATGGCCAATCTGGACCCCAGGGGCATAGTTGGCAGGATTTATGTAGGAAACCACTAAACATTGCTACATACTAAATATGTTAGCTCTGGGCCTCATGGCTTCAGAGAAGGTTTTAGAAGGTTCTTTAGATATATAATTCTATATAAATAATGACCTCCTGGGGCGTGGCCAGTTTGGACCCCATTGGCTTGATTGGCAGGATTTATGTAGGGGACCATTAATCATTGCTACAAACTAAATATATAAGCTGTGGGCCTCATAGTTTCAGAGAAGAAGAATTTTTAAGTTTTTCCCAAAGTCTATAGGAGCTAATTACCCTGTGGCGTGGCCAATTTCGACCCCAGGGGCATGGTTGGCAGGATTTATGTAGGAGACCACTAACCATTGCTACATATTTAATCTGTTAGCTCTGGGCCTTATGGTTTCAGAGAAGAGTCTTTAGCTATATTTAGCTATATAGCTCTATACAAATATATGACCCCCTGGGGTGTGGCCAGTTTGAATCCAAGGGGTTTGATTGACAGGATTTATGTAGGGGACAACTAAACATTGCTAAATACTAAATATATCAGCCTCATATATGGGCCTCATGGTTTCAGAGAAGAAGATTTGTTTTCCCATTGTAAGTCTATGAGAGCTAATGACCCTGGGGCATGGTTGGCAGAATTTATGTGGGAGACCACCAAACATTGCTACATACTAAATATATTAGCTCTGGGCCTCATAGTTTCAGAGAAGAAAATATTAGAAGATTCTTTAGCTTTATAGTTCTATATATACAAATGACTTCCAAGGGAGTGGCAAGTTTGGACCCCAGGGGCTTAATTGGCAGGATTTATGTAGGGGACTACCGGTACTAATCATTGCATCATACTAAATATATGAGCTGTGGGCCTCATAGTTTCAGAAAAAAAGAATTTTTAAATTTACCCATGATAAGTCTATGGGAGCTAATGGCCCCTGGGGCATGGCCAATTTAGACCCCAGGGGCTTGATTGGCAGGATATATGTATGGGACCACTAAACATTGCTACATACTAAATACATAAGCTATGGGCCTCATGGTTTCAGAGAAAAATTTTCAAGTTTTTCCCATTATAAGTCTAAGGGAGCTGATGACCCCCGGGGCATGGCCAGTTTGGATCCCAGGGGCATGTTTGGCAGGATTTATGTAGAGGACCACTAATCACTGCTACATACTAAATTTATAAGCTGTGGGCTTCGTGGTTTCAGAGAAGTTTTTTTTTTTTAAGTTTTTCCCATTATAACTCTATGGGAGCTAATGACTCCTGGGGTGTGGCCAATTTAGACCCCAGGGGCTTGATTGCCAGGATTCATGTAGGGGACCACTAAACATTGCTACATACTAAATAATTAAAGCTGTGGGCCTCAAGGTTTCAGAGAAGAAGATTTTTTAAGTATTTCCCATTGTAAGTCTATTGGAGCTAATGGCCCGTGGGGCCTGGCCAATTTGGACTTCAGGGGCATGGTTGGCAGGATTTATGTAGGAGACCACTAAACATTACTACATGCTAAATCTGTTAGCTCTGAGCCTCATGGTTTCAGAGAAGAAGGTTTTTGAAGATTCTTTAGCTATATAGCTCTATATATACATATGACCCCCTGGGGTGTGACCAGTTTGGACCCCAGGGCTTGATTGGCAGGATTTATATAGGGGACCTCTGATCTACATCTGACTTAACATATAAGCTGTGGGCATGGTTTCAGAGAAGAAGATTTTTTTGTTTTTCCAATTATAAGTCAATGGGAGCTAAAGACCCCTAGGGCATAGCCAATTTCAACCCAAGGGGCATGGTCGGCAGAATTTATGTAGGAGACCACTAAACCTTGCTACACACTTAATCTGTTAGCTCTGGGTCTCATGGTTTCAGAGAAGAAGATTTTGGAAAGTTCTATAGCTATATAGCTCTATTTATCACATAGTGGCCTAAATTCCAAACATTCAACATGAAATATCTTGCGATGTAGATGGTCTACATGCATGCAAATGTGATAAATCAGTTATACCATGGTTCTGCGCATGTACGTGCGATAATGCACTCGCTCACGCTCATGCATTCTCGCATCGTACATGCGCACGAACCATGGTATAACTAAGACGTATACCCAAAACCTCGACAATAACCATGGTTTATCTATAACGTGATCCCCTTGGGTGCGGCCAGTTTGGACCCCATGGGCTTGATTGGCAGGATTTATGTAGGGGACCACTAAACATTGCTGCATACTAAATATACAAGCTGTGGGTCTCATAGTTTAAAAGAAGAAGATTTTTTTAAGTTTTTCCCATTATAAGTCTTTGGAAGCTAATGACCCCAGGGGCGTGGACAGTTTGGACCCAAGGGGCTTGATTGGCAGGATTTATGTAGGGGACCACTTAACATTGCTACATACTAAATATATAAGCTGTGACCTCATGGTTTCAGAGAAGAAGATTTTTAAAAAATTTTCCCATTATAAGTCTATGGGACATTATAAGTCTATGGGAGCTATATATGGGCATGGTGGCCATCTTGATTTAGGGACAGTGACCTTTGTACAAATTTTCAATCCCTCTTTAACACAAGGCTCCACATGAAGTTTGAAGAAATTTGGCACAGGGATTTCAGAGGAGAAGTTGTTCAAAGGTGTGAACGGACAGAAGGACGGACGGACAGACGATGGACGGGGAGTGATCACAATAGCTCATCCTTAGCCTTCAGCTCAGGTGAGCTAAAAAAAAAAAAGAGATAATAAAATAAGGACAATTTTCTGGAAGTAGGATGTCATGAAATTAAAAGTCTTGTTGTCTTTAGTCGGGTTCATCGTTGTCCAACGATGTTTTCTTTTATTCGGGGTTCAGACTGGCATATATTCTCTCTCACTTTGGGGGCCACTAGATTAGACATAGCACATTTCGACAGTCTGTTTTGCTATTTTTACCAACCTAATACACATGTATCTACCTAACTAATAGCTCCCTGCTAGCGCTGATAATGCTAAATACTTCATTCATACATCTTTATCTTTTACACTCTGGCGCTTATAAATAGCGAATAAATAAGTAAAACCATAGAAAGCTTCAAACTTTTGAAGAAATAAGATTTTAATCATACTGAGTACAATATCGGCAGATGAATATTAATACTCCAGGGTCGGACTAGATTTGTTGTCTTATCAAGTGACTTTGGACAGAAAGAATCTTGCCAGGTAATACCACAGAAATGTTCTTAAACATTATTTTGTTGTCAAAATAAAAACATTTAATAAATAATTCTCATTAAAATATAACAAAATACAATAAAACGAAAGCTAAGGAAACTAGAAATTGTGTTTGTAAAACACTGTGCCCCCATCTTGCTTGCCTCTAAAGATAATACAAGGTAAAAATGACCCAATCTACAAAGAGCCATAACTCCTGAAATATTTTTTCAGAATTTATTCAGAAGTTAATCCGGTCATCTCATCACTACCAATCTATTCATCAAGTTATGAGGCTCTAGCTCCAACAATTTTTAAGATATTTTGCTGACAAGGGAAAATGTCCAAATTTACACAGGGACATTACTCATGCCCAGAAGCAATAAGCCCCTCCAACTCCCTTCTCATCACTACTAATCTATTTATCAAGTTATGAGGCTCTAGCTCCAACATTTTTTGAGATATTTTGCTGACAAGGGAAAAATACCCAAATTTACAAAGGGCCATTACTCTTCAAATATTTTTCAAAACTTATTCAAAAGTTAACCAGGTCATCTACTCATCATTACTAATCAATTCACCAAGTTTCAAGGCTCCAACAGCTTTTAGATATTTTGCTGACAGGGTAAAAATACCCAAAATTACAAAGGGTCATAACTCATGAAGTATTTTTCAGAATTTTATTCAAAAGTTAATCAGGTCATCTACTCATCACTACAAATCTATTCATCAAGTTTCAAGCCTCTAGCTTCAATAGTTTGTTTTTAGATTTTTGCTGACAAGGGCAAACTGCCCAAATTTACAAAGAGCCATTACTCATGAAATATTTTCAGAATTTATACAAAAGTTAATCAGGTAATCTACGCATCATTACCAATCAATTCACCAAGTTTAAAGGCTCTAGCTCCAACAATTTTCTTAGCTATTTTGCTGACAAGGTAAAAATGCCCAAAAATACAAAGGGACATAACTCATGAAGTATTTTTTTCTGAATTTTATTCAAAAGTTAATCAGGTCATCTACTCATCACTACCAATCTATTCATCAAGATTCAAGGTTCTAGCTTCAATCGTTTTTTTTTTTTTTTTTTTTTTTTTTTTTTTTTGCTGACAAGGGAAACTGCCCAAATTTACAAAGGGCCATTACTCATGAAATATTTTTCAGAATTATTTCAAAAGTTAATCAGGTCACCTACCACCAAGTTTCAAGGCTCTAGCTCCGACAGTTTTCTTTTACATACTTTGCTTACAAGGTAAAATGCCCAAATTTATAAAGGGCCATAACTCATGATTTATTTTTTTCAAAATTTATTCAAAAGTTAATCAGGTTGTCTACTAATCACTACCAGTCTATTCATCAAGTTTTCTAGGCTCTAGCTTCAATAGTTTTTGAGATATTTTGCTGACAAGATTGCATCCAAATTTTTTTCAAAGGGCACTCACTCAGGAAAGGGGCATAACCATATCGAGACAAAATACTTGTGAACTATTTTTTTCATGAGGAATCCATACAAGACAGTTCAAAACAGAAGCATGCACGTGTCTAAAGTTATACTATGCATCAAAAAGCGAGACGAACAGAAGGACGGACGAACGCCCCCGAAGCAATATGCCGTCCGTCCGCCCGCGCAGCCACACACCCACCACCTACCTATCTATCTATCTATCTATCTATCTACCTAGAAAAGAAAGAAAAAAACATAGATTAGCCATTAAAACTATACTTCAAATAAGCGCAGTATTGAGATTTTAGGTTTTTGCTCATGTGCATCTCATTAATACTCACGTTGTACCAAGGACGTCTTTGGTATATATATATATATTATATATATAATATATAATATATATATATATATATATATATATATATATATATATATATATATATATATATATATATATATATATATATATATATATATATATATATATATATATATATATATATTTTTTTTTTTTTTTTTTTTTTAATTTGAAAATATTCGGGAAATGTATGCATATAAACAGATATCCTCTATGTTTATATTCAGGGCCCAGTTGTTCTTAGCGTCGTTAGCTTAACGAGCTCGTTATAGGTCAAAATGTTAATAGTTCTAGTAAGTACAATATCTAATTCAGCTATTTTTGCTGAACATTTTTCAGCAAAAATATTAGCGTATATGCCATACTTAATGATCAAAGATTTAATGATACGTTAACTAACGACATCGTTAGTTTTGAACAACTGGGCCCAGGACTACAGTTTAAAATACGCATTGCCATAAGCAATTTCATTAATAATAATAATAATAATAATAATAATAATAATAATCAAATTTTTTTCTCGTGATCCGTCTAATAATATTATTAATAATGATAGTAATAATAAAAACAATAACAATAAAACAATAACAAAAATAATAATCCCGCGTTCGTATTCGTACTGCAATATGACCCATTCTGATTTTCTGAATCCGGGCATTCCATGTAAATATGGCGGATGGCTGCGACACATTTCACAAAGTGCGTGAAAAATAAATAGAAATGCTGACTTCACCACATTAAATCAACTGTTTTACACTCACCTTTGACGGAACTCCTGCATAGCACGCCACAGGTTAAAGGAAACTTGTTCTGCATCTCTAAAAACATATTATTAATGGTATTTGTAAAAGTCCTGACACTGCAGCTTGACCTAACTGTTTTTGTCTGCTTAGGTTTAGGGTTAAACACCAAATGCGTGTGACAGTGTTTCTGCTTGGGTCCATTTGATGTAGGCTTTTGCATTCATCCCCTGCTCATAAGTTCATTCCATAAATGTGAACTGACCATTCGAGCACATATTGAAGCAATGAAGGGGTATCCGAATCATTCATGAAACCCCACACCGAAGACTAGTGAATAAATAAGAGTATTTGATGAATTTTATTCATTGTAAATTATGAGTGTAATATGAAAATAGGCTTAGCCTAGATGCCAGCACAGTACAGACCTACATGTAACTGTAGTCTCTTCAAAAGTCCTTCACAGCATCATTAAAAAATGAATATCTGTACATAAAAAAATATGTAAATCAATAATAAATAATAAAAATAATCAGTAAAATATATTCGTGACACTTATTGACATGCATTTCTTGTCACTTCACGATGCTTATTAGTGAGACCCAAATTTTTTTGACTAGCAGTATAATCAAGTCCATCTCAGTCCTGCCATCTTCCAGTGACAACTCCCAGGAAGACAAAGGAAGAGAAAACTGGTCAGTGATTTCTGCTGAAAGTATATACTGTTGTATGTTACTTTTCCTTGATCATATTCTCTACCATAGAGCGCACTATAAATCAATATAAATATACACTCACCTTTGGCAGAACTTATGCATAGCATGCCACAGGTTAAGGATAATCTGCCGGTTGTCCAAACGGCGGCGAAATTTGCCACCTCTACACGTCATCATAAAATATCAACAAACCACATAAATGAAATGAGTGTCACACAAATTTAACTGATAACTTAAATGTCAGGGCATACCAAGTGGTTGCCGGCCTCGGTGGCTCAGTTGGATGCGCGTCCGACTGGAGACCAGGAGGTCGCGGGTTCGACCCCTGCTGAGGTCGGCAACATTCTTTCGTGGAGATTGATCATGAAATATTTTCTACGGTCATTCTCTCCCTTCCGCTGATTCAAGAAGGGCAGTTGTCAGTTTCTGGCGAAAGAATGTGCACAATACTGGTAAACCGCTAAGAGGACTAAGCCTGCCCTGTAAATGTGTGGTTAGGTAAACTGACCGCACTCAACATGACCCCATTGGGTTGACTGGGCCGTAAAACCTCAACACAAACAAACAACAAAAAAAAATAAACAACAACTAAAATCTTCACAAAATACATATTGTTGCCGTCAACTTTGCAGTGTTATCTATCAATAAGCATTAGGTGTTAAATGGATTATTGGTCTTAAAGGATTAAGCGGTATATCATAATTGATAAGCAAGCGTTTCTTTGCATTGGTAGCAATTATAAGTACAATGTAATTGACAGGTATTAATTAGATTAATGATATGCCAGAACCTTTCATCTCGAGTTCTGAAAAAAATTAAAAGAACAATCCATTAAAAATTGTGGATGGATGGATGGACAATGTACCTTTAGCTGCCTAACAGGACGAAGTTAGGCTACAATGATGTAAAATATCAGTTTGCTGTATCCTGTTTTGGGGATGTTTACCTGATCATTTTGTACTTCCAAAGCACCTATGAATCAGTGCTTGCATTAAGGGAAGTCTGGGAGTCAGAGACTCCCAAAAATTGCCCTGGGACTTCCAAAAATCAATGCCAGGAAGTCTGGGACTCCCACTTTTTAAAGATATTTAATCATTTATAACAAAAATTTAGAATGAATTTATGTGTTATGTACAGTACAGCTTTCACGAAGGTTATATCGTTCGCGCTCCACGATAAAAAATTTTGCTCGTTAGCGCGAAACAAGCGTGGGATGAGCGTGGGTTTAGCGCGGGTTTAGCGTGGGTTTTGCGCGACGCGTGAAGAATGGAACGCGAGGTTACGTAATCGTAGCGCGATACGTATTACTGGCACGAGCGTGACAAGCGTGGAAAGGATTAACGACAATAGTAAAATATTTCTATCACAGGTGAGTCTGTGAATAAAGATCGATTCACGGTACTTTTGCAGTAGATTTTGATCCAGAAGTTCTCATTCTGTTGACAGAAAACCACAGCACAATAAATAAAAATGCACATTATCTACATGTATGTGTGGACTTGCGCAACCTGAGCCGAGTCTTCCTTGTTTTATATCATTTTGTCCGTCGGGAAATTGAGATTCCCCTTCAACTTAATTTATGTCCAGTCGGGGAAGTATTTCACAATCTGGCAATAAAATGCTTCCTTTTTTTTTTTTTTTTTTTTTTGTTAGCGGTTTAGATGAGTTATTGCATATGCGACCAGCATGTACAGCCCGACGTTAACCGGAGTTCCTTGGTGTAATTTGACGAAATACCTGGCCGATTTTTATTTATTTGTTTTTCCATCATATAGTACAGTCAGCGTGGAGGTTATATCGTCCATTCTCATGCGGATGCGTAAGTTGATCTGAGTCTGCACTAGTCACAAAAGTCTCATTGTACCAAATGAGTTTTCCCAATCGCCGCACTCCGTGTCCCCAAAAATTAGGTTCATTCCCTTGTTCTCTTAAAATATTTTCCGAAGTTGCAATGATACGCCACCAGACGACGACACACAATTCTGGGACGTTCGCATTTCCAGAAAAGATTACAAAAATACAAGTGGAGATACCCGGAAGAAGCAACAGTCACATTCCCTTGCCCCGCATGAAGAAACCGCGTGCTCGTAACGGTAACGTCACGAGAAATCGAGGCGGATACAGCTAAGAGAAAAACACACTTATGTGCGTTAAATTATACAGAATTTTTTTCGTCAGAACTGCATATGAAACTTGCATGTATAAAAAGTAGAACCTAAGTATTGGGACAGAAAGGCCTATGCAAAGTGTAGACACAGGTCAGACGCCGCAGAGAAAAGGGGAATGCAACTAGTGAGGGGGAACAGGGAACATGGAAATTTGGAAACACTTTTAGGACATAAGACGTGCGACCAGTGAAGACTCAGATCATCTTCTGATGCAAGGGCTGTCAGATTTTGCCGGTTGTGGTGACAAACAGGTATGTACATGTAAACTTGGTCGGCCTCGGTGGCTCAGTTGGATGCGCCGTCCGACTGGAGACCAGGAGGTCGCGGGTTCAACCCCCGCCGAGGTCGGCAACATTCTTTCGTAGAGATTGATCATGAAATATTTTCTACGGTCATTCTCTCCCTTCCGCTGATTCAAGAAGGGCAGTTGTCAGTTTCTGGCGAAAGACTGTGCACAATACTGGTTAACCGCTTAGAGGACTAAGCCTGCCCAGTAAACGTGTGGTTAGGTAAACTGACCGCGCTCGACATGACCCCATTGGGTTGACTGGGCCGTAAAACCTCAACACAAGCAAACATGTAAACTTCAGTTCTTGAAGAGATTACAAATCTCTGGTTAAATACATCACCGTTTCAGTGAAGGTTCAAATACGTTCTGTGGCGTCTGATCTGGGTCTACACTGTTTGCTCAGGCATGTCTGTCCGAATACGTAGAGTAAGTACGGAAATTAGATCAAACCGAACCCCTTTCAGAAATCGTCCTGGATCCGCCCCTGATTCATAAAAGAAATGCTGTGTTCGACTCGTAAATTTCATTATCAAGGCATATGCAATTAGCTCCCTTTAAACAGTAAAACCTAGAGTGAGGGCCTTACCCCGCATTTACCAGGGTATAAATAAATATTGGCACTGTTATTCTTTTACATCATCTATATATTGAGAACATTAGGATTATTAAAATACCCAGAAAATGCAACAGTCACAAAGCAACATTCTTTCCCTTGCCCCGCATGAAGAAACCACGTGCTCGCAGCGGTAACGTCACGTGAAATCGTGGCGGGAAACCGCTTCGGGAGAAAAACACAACTTAATTTATAGAGCCTTTTCTCGTCAGAAATGTACACAAAACTGGCACGTATTAAAAAAATAAAGAACCTAAGTATTGGAACAGATAGGCCTATGCCAACAGTGCAGACCCAGATTAGACGCCGCAGAGAACAAGGGAATGAAACTAATTTGGGGGAACACGAATCATGACAATTTGGAAAACGAGACCTGTGCGACAAGTGAATACTAAGATCAACCTGCGAATCAGTCTTCGCTGTTTGTATGAGCTTCTTTGGCCTCTGGGCTTTTCAAGATCATTCTCCGAGTGTATACTTTTCTTAATTAAAGCCAATATTGGTGTCTTCAGACGGTGTCTTTCACCTTCAAGCTAATGACAATTCAGATGAGTGAGTGAGTGTTTTACGTCCAACTAACAGTTAGGTCATGGAGAGATGGGGGCCTTGGTTTAAAGTCTCATATGAAAGACTGAAGAAGCCTGGGATCGAACTCATGACCCTTGCATGGGTTACAAGGCGAGCAGCTTTACCACTACACCACCGACTCCGAGGCACCCTTTCCTAATATGTCATACTGTTAAATATTTTATAAATGGGTCGCAGATATTGCACCATGCCCCGCCACTATACTAACATCAAGCAAGTGTCATAACTCTGTTAATAAATTAATAAAGTTTCAAGAAAATACCTTGAATTGTTTTCAAGTTACAGAGCGAACACAAATATATTACAGAAATCACTATGATATTCTCGATGTTCAAAGGGCCATGACTCCAAAAGTAGGCTCACTCATCAACGTATATGAAAGAAAAGAAGGGCACTTGTCAGTTTCTGCTGAAATGATTAACAGCTAATGTCTGCCTGCCCCGGAAATGTGTGCGGGCTCGACAAGACCGAAATAGTTTTGACTGGGCCGTCTACGTCGGTACAAGGTTATTATGAATGAAGTATAATTTACGATGCCCGCGCCGGACAAAACCTACAATACTACAATGTATGTATGACCAGCAAAGACTCAGGTCAGTCTGTGCATCGACCCACTATATAAAGCAAGCTTCTTGGATAGCCCTGAGTCCACAGACGGTGCATACTGTATGATCATCGAAGGGTCTGATCCTCGGGGGCGGGGGTCCTATATACGGCATAGTACGGATGTGCGTGCCGAATAGCCCCCTTTTTCAGCACTGCCAGGTATATGATTGGCCCCCTTTTTTCAGCAAAAGGTATATGAATGGCCCGATTTTTCTGGTTTCCTATGTGAAAGGGCCCATTTTTCTAACATCCTGGTATATGCACATGTTTTTCGCTCAGAGATTTTGCGAGGCTGCTTATCCTCTTGGTATTACATGAATTTACTGTGATATTTGTGTAACAACCAGCAAAAAAGTGGGTACAAAAAATCAAAGAATAGGTCAACATTTTAGATGATCAAGTATATGAATGGGTCCGGTTTTTTTTTTTTTTCAAAGGCGGGTATATGAATAGGGTAGGTTTTGAAATACTGGCTCGCACACCCGTACCAAAATTACCCCAAAGTTACCGCCCCCTCTTTCATGCAAATTGTCTCCATTGCATGAAATGTCAAATCCTGTTTTCTATTGCATGAAATGTCAAATCTGCTGTTTTCTGGGAAATAAAAAATATAACCGTTTATTTGTCGTCTACTGAATTAGCCCTGAGTGGTAATCCAGAAATTTCGTGTTCGATACCCGGGAGCACAAAGTGTTGTGTCCTTGAGCAAGACACCTTATCTTCATAACTTAGCATTGGTTTCTACCCAGGAAGACTCTGCCTAGAATGTCCGCAAGGGTATATAATATATATCATTTTGAAGACGCTTCCCCGCCGATGCTAGATTTACATGTGCGTCTGTTTTATTCGTTAAATAAATTGAGGTCTTGGTTTTGCATATCGGATGCTGAAGTCACAAAAACAGAACACTTTACATGAGAACGAAAGTTCTGAAGAATACTCTGTAAGCCTTTAAATATAATGTTTTAAATCTATATACTGGAAGCAAATAACATAACATAATATTTATTTGTACCGTGATAAATGCCGGGCAAAGTCCTCACACTGCAGGTTTTACTGTTTTAAGGGAGCTAACTGCAATTGACTAAAGGGAGCGGGAGTTAACTGCAATTGCTTTACGAGTCGGGACCCATCCGAAATGGGATGAAGAGGGGGCAGGCTTATTACATTAGCGGTTAACCTGTTTACTGAACACCCTTCCGTCAGAAACTTGTAACTGCCGATCTTGAAGCAGCAGAAGGAGCGAATGACCATAGCAAATACATTTGTGTTTACTAATAAACCGCACAATCTGTAGGGATCAAGAATCAAATCCGCGATCAGGTCGCGCGTTCCATTCCAGCCGGTGCGATAACATTCTTTCAAATAAAGTCAGTGCTAACAACTTATAGTTCGAAAGGAGGCATATCATATTTGCGAGAGAGAGAGAGAGATAGAGAGAGAGTCCACCCATTTTAGGAGCATCCGGCTATTAGATTTAGGTATTGCTAGAGATGGCTAAACTGTTTTTTTTTGTTTTTTTTTTTTTGCAAATAGTGAAGACCCTGATCAGACGCCGCGTTCTATAATCTCGGCATGACTTAAATAATTTATGTTGAAAGAGACATAAGACATCAAATCACCAGCATCATTAAGTGGTGATTTAAATGGACAGCCCTAACCCTGGTCCAGTCATCATGAGAAACCGCCGAGGCCTCGATCCGAGAAGTGTAGATACCTTTCAGCCTGTCCGTTTCTGCCTCCCATGACAAATGAAATGTATCCATACTCCTTAAGGCCTCCCTTAATACTTGAAGCGCTCAGCACATTCAGCAGACGGCATTTTCGTATTTTTTTCTTTATTTTCCAGTGCAAATAACTGGGCAAATAAGGCGTGACATTACATATGGACCATTTGCTGGGCAGACGATTCACATGAAAAGTTCAGCCTTCTTGCTGTAAAATACTGAAAACAGATCGGCATCTGCTCTTAAAATTTTCAGCAGCGCTCCAGAGGTTCAAGCAGTTTTCTTGGCAGCAGCAGCACGTGCTAACCTTGAAAATAATGGGTGAAAGGCGGGAATTTCCGACTTAGGAAGAGAAGCATGATAAATTGGTAAACAAACAATAAGATGGTTTGAAAAGGGACATTTCCGCTGCTAAAGTGATACGGGAAAAAATGAGCCAGCCTGAATATAGAATTTGTCAGATTTAGGGGAAAACGTGATTGTCGGCATCTGTACATTCTGCTAAGATTCTTCTAGGGACCGTGTAGAATACGTGAGGCGAACAACGAAGACCCTGACCAGATTGAGCAGATTGTTTTGGGGCTTCGCTGTTGGGAAGAATAAAATTACAACTAAAACACTACAAAATCACACATTACTTTGTAGTTTATTTGTGTTCTGACTAAACATAATAAGTCAATTATAAATCATTATTCTATTTTGTTGTACATGTATGTTAGGAGAAATGTGAACATACTTTTTTTATATTCAAAATTTTACGTTCAGATAACTCGAGCATTTTTACCTGAGACTGCATAAGGTGAGCCTGGATAAGAGTGGAAGCTAGCGCGAGCGTGATCGTTTTCACGCTGCATGATATCCCAGCGCGAGCTGAGCGCGGATTTAGCGTGGGTTTAGCGCGGGTTTAGCGTGGGATAAGCGCGGGAATAGCGTGGGATTTAATCTTTTCCGCGATCGCGCATTAGAGCGAACGATATAACCATCGTGAAAGCTGTACTGTAGCTTTAGAATGACAGTTTTACTCTATAAATGAGAGTTTAGGACATTGAGGTTGAATTTCTGAAAGTGAGTGGAAAAATTTGATCACCAGGACTTCCAGATATTGGAGCTGGGAAGTCCTGGGACTTCCTGATTTTGACAGTTATTGCAAGTTCTATGTTGCCTCCCATCAAGTTTCAGCTTTATCGGACTTTACAGTTTGTGGGGAGATGCCGTTTGAATATTTGATTTTTTTTTTTATAGATTAACAATAATTCATTGAATTATTGTGAATCTATAAAAAAAAATCAAATATTTTTTAAAGTTTTGAATTTACTGCCTGTGGAAAGAATAATACGGGTGAAATGAACAAAAAAAAAGTCTTGCAGTGTCGGTTACCTGCACATCTGTAAAGCATACACTTTACTAAAAAGGATTGATAACTGCAGAGAAATTCTATCTACATGTATCTAACAGTTTTGAATCTTCCTATGCATTAAACTTCCATGATTTTGCGACATTACTGAGCAATGATAAATGTATCCTTGGGTATTGGGGTCAGATTTTTTTTTAACACTGGAAACAATAATTTGGTTGAAATGAATAAACAAAAAGCTCTGGATTAGTTAACCATTTTTATCTCTATAAATTATTAGCTCACCTGGAGCTTTGCTCCAGGTCAGCTTATGCCATGGCCTGTTGTCTGTCATCCGGCCGTTGTTAGCTTTTCACAATTTCGACATCTCCAGAACCATAAATTGGATTGAGCTGAAACTTTGTGGGAAGCATTCTGGCAACATGGAGATTCAGAATTGCTTAACTGGTTCTGTTCCAGTATCTAAGATTGCCGTCATGGTGGCCATCTTGAAATTCTTCAGATAACATCTCCTCCCAAACCATGTCAGATTGAACCAAAACTTGGTGGGAGGCATTGGAGCAACAGAGATTCAGAACTAAAATCATTCTGGTATCCAAGATGGCTGCCATGGAGGCCATCTTGAAATTCTTCAAACGACATCTTCCAAACCGTAAGTCAGATTAAGCCAAAACTTGATGGGAGACATCAGAGTGACATAGAGATTCAGAATTGCTAAAATTGTTCCGTTCTGATGTCCAAGATGGCGACCCTCTTGAAATTCTTCAAACAACATCTCCCAAACCGTAAGTCGGACTGAACCGAAACTTGATGGGAAGCATCGGAGAGACATAGAGATTCAGAATTGCTAAAATCGTTCCGTTCAACTGTCCAAGATGGCTGCCTGGGTGGCCATCATGAAAATCTTTAAACCACATCTGCTCCCGAATCCTAAGTCAGATTGAGCCCAAACTTGATGGGAGGCATTTGTGCCACACGGAGATTTAGAATTGCTGAAATCATTCCGTTCCAATATCCAAGATGGCAGCCTTGTCAGTCATCTTGAAAATCTTCAAACGGCATCTATCCACAAACTGTAAAGTCAGATAAAGCTGAAACTTGATGGGAGGCATCAGAGCAACATAGAAATTCAGAATTACTAAAATCGTTCCATTCCAATATCCAAAATGGCCGCCACAGTGGCCATCTTAAAAATCTTCAAACCACGTCTGCTCCCGAAAGGTAAGTCGGATTGAGCCCAAACTTCGTAGGAGGCATTGGGGTGACATGGAGATTTAGAATTGCTAAATTTGTTCATTCCAATATCTAAGATGGCTGCTATGGTGGGCAGTTTGAAAATCTTGAAACGACATTTGCTCCTGAAGGGTAATTTGGATTAAGCTGAAACTTGGTGGGAGAAATAGGGGAGACATGGAGATTCAGAACTGCTAAATTTGTTCCATTCCGACATCCAAGATGGCCATCTTGAAATTCTTCGAAAGACATCATCTCCCAAATTGAAATGGGAATTGAGCCCAAACTTAAAGGGAGGCATCAGAGCGACACAGAGATGTAGAATTGCTAAAATCGCTCTGTTCCGATATCTAAGATGGCCATCTTGAAAATCTTCATACCTCATCTGCTCCGGAATGGCAAGTCAGATTGAGCCAAAACTTGGTTGGAGGCATTGGGGCGACATGGAGATTCAGAATTGCTAAAACCATTTTGTTATGAAAACCACGATGGCTGCCACAGCAGCCTGTGGCAGCCATCTTGAAGATCTTAAATTGTTAGCTCACCGGGAGCTTTGCTCCAGGTCACTTATGCCGTGGTCTGTTGACCATGGTCTGTCCCTCATCCGTATGTCCGTCAGTATCTCTTTACATTTTCGACATCTTCATCAGAATCTTATCCATGATGGTAACCATGGCGGCCATCTTGGAAGTCTTTAATTGTTATCTGCTCCGTAAGTCGGATTGAGGGTAAACTCGGTGGAAGGTATCGGGGCAGCATGGAGATTTAGAACTGCTAGAATGGTTCTGTTCTGATATCCAAGATGGCCATCAGGCAGCCAAGAATGGTTCTGTTTTGATATCCAAGATGGCCATCAGGCAGCCATCTTGAAAATCTTCAAATCACATTAGCTCCCGAACGGTAAATCTGATTGAGCTTAAAATCGATGGGAGGCAGTGGGGTATTATGGAATTTCAGAATTGCTAAAATTGTTCTGTTCCAATATCCAGTATGGCCATGGTGGCCATCAGATTCTGGATTGCTAGCCAAGATGGCCACCATGGCACAATGTAACATATCGCGATCAGTGTAATCCAGGTGAGCGATTTCTGACCCACTTGGCCCTCTAATTTTTTTATTGAACAGACATTTATTAATCTTAAATTATTTTTTTTATTGAACAGATATTAATTAACCTTAAATTAAATCAACTAACTGTAGCAAAATTATTAACTCCGAATTAAAAAAAATTAACTTGTACAAGTTATGTTCCTGACTGTCAATTATCACCACATTTATCACCTTATTTGGAGCAATGAATAAATACTCAATACACCCCAACTTATTATAACATTATTGCTTAGGTCTAAAACAAAACTAATGTTAGCTCAATAGCCTGTTATATCCATACAGTGCTAGCTCGATAGCCTGTTATATCCAAACAAACATGTAAGGCTTATTTTAAAACATGACCATTTTATTGCATTTTTCTGTATAATCTATACGGGTTTGTTTAGATTCAACATTTTTGGGGCCTGCCTCTATTTAATCTTTATCTCTCTGGGAAAGTTCAGCAAAGACCAAATTGATAATATTTTTCTTATGTTTGCCACAACAGGCATTGACCAGACCTTCCCTACAGCATGCCGTCAGCTGAATTTTTTCCTAGCCATTAAACTATTAGGTCCGAAACCATAGGCCAAAGCCAAGGTGCTTCTAATGCAGGGGTGTGGAATTATCAAATTTTATTACTTGTCCACGGACAAGTAAATGGTCAAAATCCACTTGTCCAACCAAGATTTACTTGCCCGAAGATTGACATTTTTTCTTATTTCTCTAAGAAAACATATGTTGTGGGTACTCATTAGAAGCACCTCACTGAGGTGCTTCTATTGAGTACCCATGACATAAGAAAACATATGTTGTGGGTACACATTAGAAGCGCCTCACTAAGGTGCTTCTATTGAGTACCCATAATATGTCTTCTTAGAGAAATAAGAGAAATCATTTATATCTTATAATCTTGATACTCTATCTAGCCAGAGCTATGAATTACTTGTTCCAGGGCAAGTAAAATTGTCCTCAGGGAAAGGGGACAAGTTGGACAAGTCAGGCATGATATTTCCACAGCTTTGTTCTAATGAGTATCCACAACATATGTTTTCGTAGAGAATTAAGAAAAATATCAACACATTTGGAATTGGAAAAAGCATTTTATCAGGAGCTGTTATGTTAGCTCTAGAGAAGAGGGGGTTATCGGGAAAATATCTACAATTTTTGGTTGGAAAAAGTGCTTTATCTGTAGCTATGTAAAGAGGTTTCTGTATTTAATTGCAGAACTGAACTACAGACAAATATCACTATCAATAACATGGAGAAAGCTGGAGACTTAGAAGATGGTCTAGAAGATATAAGTGAAGAGGAAGAAGAAGAAGAGGGCAGTGAATCAGAAGAAGACAGTGATGATGATGGAGATGATGATGAAGAAGAAGGAGATGATGATGATGGGGAAGAGGAAAGTGATGATGCTGAAGAAGGGGATGAGGATGATAGTGGTGAAGAGGGCGAAGGCGATGAAGAGGGTGTGTATACAGGGTTTCATATACCATAATAACCATAAGTTTTGGGACAGGCAGGTCTGTGCAAGCTGTGTAGACCCAGATCAGATGCTGATCAGGATCTACATTGTTTGCTACTCATCCAGCAGTTTAAGACATTAATGAATAGGAAAAAAAAATAATGAACATTAAATTTTGAAGACAAGTATGTTAGGGAGTTAAGACATCCAGTATTTAGGATAAATACGGTAAATATTATGTAGATAAGTACTTCGTGAGCAGAAAAATTATTCAATGAAAATGTATGATGTGCAGTTATGACATACAAACAATGAAGGCCAAGATCTGCCTGCTTATTCAGGCAGTCTGATCAGGGCTTACCTGTTCATCCATATATTATGCAATATTCATTGATTCTGTATGCAGGAAACAAAGGTCCTGAGTAAACTATTTTGCGCCTTTGTTGCCCATGTATCTGATAAGGGTCATTTTTGTCTGAGTGTTTGGATTTAAGCTATACTAACATAGGTCTAGATAAAGGTGAGTATCAGGTTAATAGTTTTCTTATTTCCCGACGAAAACATATGTTGTGGGTGGTTATTAGAAGCACCTCACCGAGGCACTTCTAATGAGTACATTTGTACCCACAACATGCAATACTTTTTGGTTGAAAAAAGGCCTTTTCAAGAGCTATGACTAACTCTTAAAGCACCAGTCTCGGGCTGCAGCAGACACATAAAGAGGTTTCAAGTGAAAGTAAGAAATGCTTCTAGAGCTCATCTACTGCATGATGGTATAACTTGAGGTTAACAACTAATAATTTTTAAATTTGATACTTGAAATATAAAACAGTAAATATTGAAGTCTCAGATAAGCAGAAGAAAGTGTAAGATAGGTCATACTGCCAAGCCCAGAACCTCTACATAACATTTTGTTGGTGCCTATTCTAATTTTTGTGTGAGTGCAAAAACTGTTACAGTTGAAAATTCCTGTTTTAATTAATATTACCATTATTTGTTGCCAGACTGGGAAACAGAAGACGAAGATGACTTACTGGAGGCCAGCGAGTCAGACGGTGGAGAGGATGTAGAGAAATGTCCGATCTGTCTGAACCGATTCCGAGAACAGGATGTCGGGACACCAGAGGCTTGTGATCATATATTTTGTCTGGAGTGTATCCAAGAATGGGCAAAGGTGAAATATAAAGATTCATTGTCATGGATGAATATCATATTTATCCAAAATGTTATGACACCTTAACTCCTTAAATATTGTCCTAAAATAGGAACTACGGTAAATTCCCTTCAATTTTTAACACTTTTTGTCCCATATTATTTTTGCCTAAATTTTGCTTCTTATGCAGATGTTTCTTAACCCTTCTCTTGCTGAACACGGCGTGCCCTGTCTTCCAAACAGTGTAGATCCAGATCAGTTGGCTTCTGAAGAAGCCAACTGATCTGGATCTGCACTGTTTGTCATTAAATATGTGAATTTCTATCAAAAACCCGGATCAAGTAATCTGATTGGCTTGAAATTAGAAGTTGGCGTGGCATCTTAAGTTATTCAGCATGACAAGGGTTAAAATAGTAAGTGGAATGGCAAAAAGTGTAGACCCTAATCAGACTGCTCCTTCAGGGGCAGTCTGATCTGGGTCTGCACTGTTTGCAAATGCCACTTTGTTAGACACTGATGTACAAAATTTTAGGACATTTACTGTAGTCTGTCTGACTACCAGTTGATGTGGTTTAAAATTGCTGGATGAGTGGCAAACAGTGTAGATCCTGAACAGACACCACTGTTTGGCATCTGATCTGGATCTACACTTTGCACAGACCTGTGTCTGAATCCACACTAATTATACTGTTTTCACATTTTCTGTCTATCTGTGTGTCAGTCTGTCCATTACATTTTGGTTTCTACTTTTTATATATATAGTTAATCTAAAGGCAGTCATTACCTTTGGGTGGGGGGAGGGGTTGAGGATCAATCAAACATGCATTGTTTATTGACACTTCTTGTTGTAATCTGTTTGGGATACATGTATATAAATACAAAATAATTTCTTGCCTTTAGACATCTTTCGGAAAGTCATAATTTGCTTGCAGCTTTACAAACAAGTAAATTTGCAAACTTTTGTCATGATCTAATGCAAAACTATTTGTCGTAACTACCTATGCACAGAAAGTTTTATTCTAGTTATTGGCTTTTAAAACTTTAAATATGTTCACTTTTTCCCATAGTGAAAACGAATGCAAATTATGAAGAAATCTGTAGGGCAGGTAACTTGGAGACAGATTTTCAACATGGTCCACTTGTTCAGTTTTTCTGAAATTTCACAATATTGTTGTGAAACATCAGTAATTCAAATTTAACAAAAAGAAAAGTAAAAACTTATTTCTTAGACAAAAATTACAAAAAAAAATCACTTCACTATAAGAATTGCATAGGTCAGACCAATTTTTGGCCATGAATTTAATTTTAGGGTAACTATTTGAGAACAAAGCACAGAAACAGGAAAGACAAATAGTTTCTGATAAGATATGGTCAATCAGAGCAAAATATTTTCATCCAAAGCAAAAAAAAAAAAACAAAAAAAAAAACGTCTTTCCAAGTGATGCAGAAAGGACAGTAATCTGTTTACCATATTTACTCTAAATATGAGGGCATTATTCATAGCTCCGGATAAGGAATTTGTGTTTTTGTTGTTTTTTTCTACCAAAAAGTATTAATATTTTTTTTATTTCTCCACAAAAAACATGTTGTGGGTACACATAAGAAGAACCTTATGAAGGCGCTTCTAATGAGTACCACAAGATGTATTTTCATGAAGAAATAGGAAAAAAATATTTGTTGTTGTAGTGCGGATTTTTAACGCTACCAGGCACCCGAGGCACAGAGGCAGCGGCGATTGTTAGGTACATATATTTGTACAGCCTTGCTTTCATGGAACACCTATGCACACTTGGTGCCACTGTCTGCCACCAAGCGCCACCCTGTCCACTTTATACTCAGCCCAGGCACGTTGAGTATGAGCTAGGCATACTAATGGTCTGAAAATTGTCTCGACCCATGTGGGATTCGAACCCATGATATCCCACTTGAAAGTCGAGTGCGCTGACCACTAGGCCACCTAGCCCATTGGAAAAAAATACTAAACTGATACTCCCTTTTGTATGGAGCTAGGATTATTACTCATTACCCAGAGGATTTGTTAAGGAGGAATATTTGGGGATATATACCCAAAACATATGTTGTGGGTACTCATTAGAAGTGCCTCAGTGAGGCACTTCTAATGAGTACCTACAACATGTTTGAATGGAGAGCTGGCGGAACTTATCCCAGAATTGTCACAAATAACTCCTTAACAAATCCTCTGTTACCATTCACTCAAGCTTTTTACCAGTTCCATTTGACTACATGACAATAGTGAAAATATGCTAAAAAATGTATCTAAGGACGAAATCGCATAATCATTAGCAGTACCTAGAATTTAAGAGCTAAATTGTCCTATCTGCATCTTTGATTTCAGAATGTGAATACCTGCCCAGTAGACAGACAAGTGTTCAGACTGATTTTGTGTAAGCACAGTGGAGAAAACAAGATCTTCAAGAGAGTAAGTAAAAAAGAAAGTTTAGAAGTATTTATTTTACTTCGATAAAGCTCAGATGAACACATTCTTGAACATGCTGGTTTAGGCCTACCTACCTTAGAGGGACAATCACAACCCAGCCACATGCCAGGTGCAGTGGTGCCAAGTGAGAGACTCCTTGTTATCCAGGCCCCATGATAAGAGTAAGTAAATTCAGCTGTGTCGCACAGATGGAACACCATAAAGCTGATATGCAGAGTTATGGTGAAATTCAGTTTGATCAGGGACAGTGTTATTCATAAATAGATTCTACACTAACCATAGATTCTGTTAATAGTAGACAACTAAGATGCTAAGGCTGGCTCAGTTAATCGGATAATCAATTGATTGATAAATTCCTCAAAATGATAATCGTTACAGATTTGCTCATAAACGATCATTTGATTTCTGTCAAACTTTACTTTACCGTATTTACCCTTGGTATACACCTCAACTCCTTATCATACTTCATCTAAAATTTGAACTAGTACAATTTACTACCCAATGTGTGTTTAACAATAGCTGGATGAGCGGCAAACTGTAGACCCTGATTAGATCACGCATTTAGCGGCATCTCATCTGGGTCTACACTGTTTGCTCAGGCCTGTCTGACATACATACAGTAAAGTATAACATAGTAAGAGTCATGCTCAGACAGATAGGTAAAATTACGACCAAATCTTCAGTGATTACTAATCAATTATCAATCACAATGGCAGGACTGATAATCGATTATCTCTTCAGCTGTGATTAGCCAGCCTTATAAGATGCAGATCAAAGTTTCCGATAGTTTTAATAATAGTCAGGCATTATGGTTAACCTCTTCTCCTAGGGGCTGATAAGATAGACAGGCTTTCTTGAGCCTCTGTGAGAGAGCTGCTAGTATGTTTAGACAGGACTGGAGTTCTTCATTTGTTTCAGTCAAGTTCTTCCCACAAATTCAGAGGCAGCATCTCCACATGACATGCTGCTGACTGGGGTGTTAAACTTGGCTAAGACAAGTTTGGTGATAATTAGAATAATACACTAAAATCTGCGTTGTGGATATTAATTACAGCTATTTCATTCATATGTTTTTGTACAAAATTTGTTTTCTGACATACTTTAGATATAAGGAGTATCTGAAAACATATTTCTCCCTGGAAACATATGTTGTAGGTACTCATCAGAAGTGCCTCAGTGAGACGCTTCTGATGAGTACCCACAACATACATTTTGGTGCAAAATACAGTCGACTCCCGTTATCTCGAATTCCAAGGGACTCACTGAAACACTTCGAGATATCCGTACTTCGACATATCAGAGTTGAGAGAGTGAGGAAAACAATAAATTGAACAACCACATTTAAAAAATGAATATGTAATTTGACTCCTGGTTAGAAATATATATATAAAAAAATGTGGAAAAGAGGAGAAATTGCTCCTGAGGAGCAATTTCTCCTCTTTTCCACATTATTTTGTTACCTGTTGTCATAGTTTCATGTTAAAACAGGGACCAGATTTTCACTTCGAGATAGGCGGTCATTCGAAATAAGCGAGTTCGAGATAACAAGGTTCGACTGTAGAATAGTACATACTTTCTGGGAGAAAAAAAGCATCTATACTATACTTCTGAATATCTTTTATGTTTTGTACTTGTAGCCTATATTAACCCATTTATGTCCCATTGTCCCATGAAAGGGACACTGACAAACAGTGTAGACCCAGATCAGACGCTGCAGAACACGGCATCTGATCAGGTTCTACACTGTTTGCATTAACTTCAGAAATTTCTACAAAACATGATAATATCAAAAGCCAACCAGACACCCCTTATACAGAAAATGGACCTGTCCAAAGAGTTAAGGTAGAAAAGTCCATTCGGCATAAATGGGTTAAATAAAGCATCTTTTCAGATCCCAGTGGAAGATCGTAACACACAGGCAGAGGAAGAAGAAGAGGAAACATACTGTGAGGTGTGCCATCAATGTGATAGAGAAGACAGAATGTTGCTTTGTGATGGCTGTGATCTAGGGTAGGTGAAAGAAATTACCGTATTTTTGCCTTAAGTATTGGAACACCTTATCTACTTACCATACTTGTCCTAAGATTTGAAATAGTCCATTCTGTTACCTCTTGATGTGTCAGAAATATTGCTGTATGTATGGCAATTAGTGTAGACCCCAGTCAGATGCAGCAGAATGTGGCATCTGATTTGGGCCTACACTGTTTGCAAAAGCCTCTGTCCCAATACTTAGGGTTGATATCTTGGTGAAGACCTATTTGTGTACTAGAATTACCTTAGTGAAAATAATAATATGATTTTTGCTGAAAAAGCATGTCATTTAGAGTCTGTCTCATGCATATTCATGAAGATAATGACAGTATTCACGTTAAATCAGCCCATGACATAATTGGAAATCTGCTCTCCTTCAGCAAAGACAAAAGTTTCTGTCAAAACTTGTTTTCCTCTTCATCTCAATTGATTTGATATGCTACATGTTCATTGCCACTTCGTGGAGAAAAAAGAATAATATGAACCTGGATACTCCTCATATCTTGAGCTACGAAATTGAACTGCATCACATAAAAGTGGGGCTTGATGGATACACAAACTTCAGGGGACTATGGTTGATATTTTAAAGCTTAGAACCTATTAACCCTTGTCCTGCTGAATAAATTAAGATGCCATACCCACTTCTAATTTTCAGCCAATCAGATTGCTTCATGCGGATTGTTGCTATAAATTCACATAACATACTTACTGGCAAACAGAAGCCAACTGATCTGGATCTACACTGTTTGCAAAGGCAGGGTATATCCGGGTTCAGCAGGACAAGGGTTAAAATCAGATAAGTTGTTGTTATGGAGGAGTATTTGGTGATAATTCTAGGATAATTTTTGTTATTTCACCATAAAACATACATTGTGGGTACTTGTTAGAATCACTGAGGTGATTCAAACAAGTACCCGCAATGTCTGTTTTATGGAGAACTTGAGAAAATTATCCCAGGATTATCAGGTATTCCTTCTTAACAAGTCTTCTGCAAAATTTATTGTCTGTCCTAACATTCAAGCAAAGGGAAGTAATAAATTTTGCAGAATCTTTTACTTAATGCAAATACTTGTTCATGCTGTTCTTGTTTGAAACTCACATTTTACTATTCCTATTTTTGGAACATTCACCAAATGTCTGCTTTTCATGGATAGATCCTGAGTTAATATATTCAGATCAATCTGCACAAATGCATTAAGTTCCATTTGTTTTTGTAGTAAAGTAAGTTTACATGATGTTATCTGTCTATGTTTCAGTTTCCATCTTGAATGCTTGTCACCGCCACTGTCAGACGTTCCTGTTGATGCTTGGTTCTGTCCTGATTGTGCTGATAGAGAAGGTACGGTCACTCAAAATACTAATTTTGTATTGTTGACAACACCAACATAGACTAGCTTTATTTTGTTTATTCCCTGCAATGTTTCGCCTTAACGGTTTTATCAGGACTCAGTAAATACGGTTTGAATATAATGTTGGCACTAAAACTAAACCTAATGGCTTCTAAATCATTACTAGAATATTAGTTCAACCAAGTTCTACTTCTGTCCGACAGTCTCGGTGGCTCAGTTGGATGCGCGTCAGACTGGTGATCAGGAGGTTGCGGGTTCGACCCCCGCCTGGTCAGCAACAATCTTTTGTGGAGATTGATCATGAATTATTTTCTATGGTCATTTTATCTCTTCCGCTGATTCAAGAAGGGCAGTTGTCAGTTTCTGGTGAAAGAATGTGCACATTACTGGTTAACCGCTTAGAGGACTAAGCCTGCCCAGTAAAAGTGTGGTTAGGTAAACTGACCACTGGACATGACCCAATGGGTTGACTGGGCCATAAAACTACAACCAAACAAACAAAATTTAATTCTGTCTACCTACAAAAACACTGCAGAAAAATATTTTTCTAGATACCTTCTTGTCTGGAATTTAGTATAGTAGGCAGCATTTTTAGCTCGCTTGTATGAAATACATGTAGAACTGTTGTAGTCATCTAAGACCTCCTCATTTCCAGTCACACTAAATTAAAGTTCTATGTTCAAGTTCGTATCTCAACAACCGCTTACCGGAAAGCATTCATAATTGGACCATAGGTTCTCTGTAAGGTTGGCTTTCGTTCCATGACAATAGACCCCAGGATCCTTGCTCCAGGGTCTGGTGAAAGAATGTGCACAATACTGGTTAACCGCTTAGAGGACTAACCCTGCCCAGTAAACGTGACGTTAGGTAAACTGACCGCGCTTGACATGACCCCATTGGGTTGACTGGGCCATAAAACCTCAACACAAACAAACAAACAAATCTAGGACACTTGTAAAACAATTTTTTTTTCTACTTTTATATTTTGAAAACAGACAGATACTTGGTCAGATATTGATCAACCTTGTGACATTGACTTGTAGGTCAAGTGAAAGTCAGCATGACCTATTTTTCATGGTCCAGTGATTTAGCCTCATATCTTTAAAGAGTATTTCATATGAACACCATACTTTCGATTATGAGTTAGCAGGACCCGAAGTTTGATGACCAGAGGACATAGGGACCTATATTTCATGGTCCAGTAAATTTTCCTTATATCTTGAAGAGTATTTGGTGTAGAAAAAAATACTTATGGATTATGAGTCAGTATTGCCCGAAGTTTGACCCCAAAATAAATGTAAGTCACAGTTACCTACATTTGCATTTGTGTTGAGATTTTAAGGCCAAGTCAACCTAATGGGTTCATGTTGAGCACGGTCCGTTTACTTAACCACACTTTTACTGGGCAGTCTTAGTCCTCTAAGCAGTTAACCAGTATTGTGCGCATTCTTTTGCCAGAAACTGACAACTGTCCTTTGTCCGACTGGAGACCAGGAGGTCGTGGGTTCAACCCCTGCCGAGGTCGGCAATATTCTTTTGTGGAGATTGATCATGAAATATTTTCTATGGTCATTCTCTCCCTTCTGCTGATTCAAGAAGGGCAGTTGCCAGTTTCTGGCGAAAGAATGTGCACAATACTGGTTAACCACATAGAGGACTAAACCTGCCCAGTAAACGTGTGGTTAGGTAAACTGACCGCGCTCGACATGACCCCATTGGGTTGAGTGGGCCGTATAACCTCAACACAAACAAAGACAACTGTCCTTTTGAATCAGTGGAAGGGAGAGAATGTCCATAGAAAATATTTTATGATCAATCTCCACAAAAAAGTTTTGCTGATCCGGCTGGGGTCGAACCCCCAACCTCCAGATCACCAGTCGCACACACATCCAACTGAGCCACTGAGACCGGCGTGACCTACATTTCATGGTCCAGTTATATCTTGATGTATAAACATTATACTTATGGATTATGAGACAGTATGACCTGAAGTGTGACTTCAAAATAAATATAGGTTACAGTGACCTTCACTCCTTTCTCCAGTGATTTTGCATTGTGTCTTGAAGAGTATTTGATGTATAAACACCATACTTTCCAATTATGAATCAGTATGACCCAAAGTTTGACCTAAAAACAAAGTAGATCATAGTGACCTATATTTCATGGTCCATTGATTTTGCCTTATATCTTGAAGAGTATTTCATATATAAACATCATATTTTCAGATTATGAGTCAGTATAACCCAAAGTTTGAAGTATGTTACTTACTTCCTTATGTATTGTACTCATATGACTTTGCCCAATGCATGTGTGAAGTTGTCTGCTGTTTTATTTTATCGCCAAACCACAATTCAGGCAAGCTACGCTGTCCTGCGACAGGTCTTATTTGCATATTAAAGCCAGGTTTGTGTGACATGCCTTCCATTGTTATTTCACATCACTCAGCTGTTGTAAACAGTACACTACAACCTCCTTATAACACAGTTCGTTATAACACGGTTTTGGATATAACATGGTTTAAAGATGGATCCAAAAAATGTATAGTTTATATTGAAAAATGACCATAAATGGTCATTTTTTAATATAATCTATACATTTTTGTTTGGTTATAACATGGTTGTTTAACTAACACGGTTTATGCTTTGGACCCAAACAATAGTGTTATAAAGAGGTTGTAGTGTAATTGTCTACGCTCATGGGCGTAGACATGCTAATGGGCGTAGACAATCTTACAGTTTGCCATTGCTCCAGAAGCACTTTATGAAATGTCATGGATTGGTCCAATGCTATTTTCCATGGACTGCTTAATGTTATAAACACCAAGTATTTATATTTCACAAAAAGCTTGGTCTATGCTTAGAGTAGACCAAGCTTTTTGTGAAAGCTTATACTTGTTTAAAATGTTGTGTTGCTATTTAGGTTTTGCAGAGGAAGTAGATGATTATGATGAAACACAGCAACTTATTGAAGAAAACGAAGTGAACATACCTCGCCGGCCACGCCGTCAGATTCCAAGAACACTGGTATCGGAACGGGTAAGAAGTGCCATTGAAGAGATTCGTCTTAGAAGAACCAGAAGTATTGCCAGAAGAATTGTGTCATCTTCAGAGGTAAGAAATCTTTGCAAGCTCATTGCTATAGATAAGGAAGGAGAGTATTCAGAAGATGTTTCGTTTTTTACTATTTATGCCATGTGGTTAGCGCTCACATCTCGTATTATGAGGTCCTGGTTTCAAATCCGGCTGGGGGCTGAATCAACTGTATAGTGCTTCATTGTACAGAGCCTCTCATTATCACCCATCATCTACCAAGCTATCATCATCATCGTCATTATGCAAAAAACATCCCTTATGGATACGCAATGGAATCGCCTCACTGAGTACCCACTAGGTATGTTTAGCTGCAAAAACAACATAAATGTTACAACGTCGTATCAACGTCGATGCAACGTCGTGACGTTGCATCGATGTGGATTCGACGTTGTATGGGCTGAATGCTATAAATACTGTATCTTCTGAATCTAGCAGCACTCATGTCAGTATAATGTGACTAGTGTCACCTCAATGTGTTTATGGTGTGATACTTCATAGAGGCAACATTAGTTTCAATTGTCGATCCAGGCACAATCATAAAATGACTGAAAGACAGTGTATTTAAATCTCAGTTCAAACAAAAGCTTAATAGTGTGCTTTGCGGGGGCATCAGAATTCATTACACAAGACCACATGTAGCCCCACTCTGGTGACTTGTAAGAAATAATTTTGACAGAAAATAAGGCTTACGATTTTTATGTGATGGGTCTGCCCAGCAGCCTCATTTTCTCCACAAAATGCCATCTGCTGCAGTTGTGATATGTACTTTAACCCTTACTGTGCCAAGCAGAATTGTAGAAGACAGCATTTTGACTTTTTTTTTTTTTTTTTGTTTTATCATTTCTCAGAGAAAATAAAGGGCATTTCATGTAAATTGTCTGCTTCAAAAAATACTAAAAAATATATTTGCATGTAGGATGAGGCAGCTGAAGAAGAGGAAATGGCATCACCCCCACAACCAGCAGCAGCAACAGCTGCATCTTCCGCAGCCAAAAAACCAGCCCCAAGGAAGAAAACCACGAGGAAGTACAAGAGAAGAAAGACAACTCCAAGGAAGTACAAGAGAAGAAAAACTACGAAGAGGAAAAGAAAGACAACGAGGAAGAAGACAACTACGAGAAAGACAAAGACAAAAAGAAAAACTACCAAAACAAAAGGCAAAGGTGTTAGAAGGAAGGGGAGACGAAGGAAGAGAAAGGTCAAGGTAGGTTGATTTTTTTTGCAGGTAGGATAGTGGTAAGGACCTACAGTACTTGCAGCAGGTGGGAGAAGGGGACATGGTAGTATTTCTTCTGTTTCTGCACTATCATTCCCTTTTTCCTTCAGAAACCTCTATTTCCTCTCAGCTAGCTCATCTATCCATTTTCTCCCTTTCTCTGGGAAGAAGACAAAATGACCCACAATGATTGACATAAAACGAGAACTTTTTTTGTTGTTGTTGTTTCATTTCAAAAATGGCTTCATGTGAACCTGGACATCATATTCCAATTGTTAATGATATTTCATATAACACTGGAAATAATTTTTTAAGGAGTATTTGGTGATGATTCTGGGATAATGTTTCCCAGTTTTCCTTAGAAAACAATGTTTGGGAGTATTTGTTAGAATTGCTTTGCCAAGGCAATTCTAACAAGCACCCACTACTAGAATATTTATGGTGAAAGAAGAAAAAATGTCACTATCTCCAAGTACTGCATAGCAACAGATAAGGCACTTTTTTCATCCGAAAAATGCTGATATCTTTCTTATTTCTCCACGAAAACATATGTTATGGGTACTCATTAGAAGCGCCTCGGCCCCCCACAACATATATTTTCGTGGAGAAAAAAGAAAAATATTATGTGGATACCCCCTCTTATCTGTAGCTATGGTTTGTACTTCAAGTTGTCTTTGACTAGGGACTTGGGTTATAGCTAAAGGAGAAATAAACAGATGACTGGTGTTTTTTTGCACCCATCAACCCATTGACTGTTTACCCATCTGTTCACACCTTCCGTTCTGATTTTATTGTCTGAATGTAGCTTTGATATTTTGGTTTATAGTAACAGGCTGAGTTTTTTCCTGCTAAACCTGTGAAATTTAACATTACAACAGAAGATGGAAACTGTTTACCCCTTGAAGTTTTAACCAGATTTTTCAGTGTAAAACATGTTTTGGAGGATTTTAAAAGGTGGGGGACATAAATTTACTGACTTTGCTTGATATTTTTGGTATTGATATTTTTTCTTATTCCTCCATGGTAACAGTAGAGCGGGGGCCCCGTAGCCTAGTGGATAAGAGAGCTGACTCTTAATCCATTAGGTTTCTCACCGCTGGAGAGCTATGAACCTGGACCTGTGAAATTCGGTATGGTTGTTGCTTCTTTGTTACGGCTAAAAAAGATGGAAATTTTTCTTGATTTGTGAAATTTTGCATACTGCATTTACCCCAATTATTAGGAAACATCAACACCTTACCTTATTTATCCTAAACGTTTACCAAAAATCAGTCCATATTACTACCAATTGATGCATCTAAACAATGACGGATGAGAGGCAGACATTGTTGACCTAGATCAGATGCCACAGTCTGATCTGGGTTAACTCTGTTTGCTAAGGCTTTCATGTTCCAGTAGTATACCTAGGGTAAATATGGTGATTGTTTATTTTCTCATTAAAACAGAAAAGGGCAAGAACTGCTAGACCTCAGCCAGTGACAACTGTCAAGTCAAGAATTGCTGACAGTCTTGGCCTACGGACCCCACCCAAGGGCACAACTATTCCGCTACAAAAACAGAAGGTAGAGAAAACAGCTGAGATGAAGAAATCAGATGCAGGGGTGTCCTCTCTGTCAATCTTTGGTTCTAGAGATCAACTCATAGAGTTTCATGAGTAAGTTCAAAATGATACCATAGAATTGTCTTTTTGTCTCACAAAAAATCATAGGCAACACCATGCAAAAAGTGCCATGGTTCCAGACAAGATGAATACTCTATTTCTCCATGAAAACATTGTGTGGATACTCATTAGAAATGCCACGACAACATGTTTTTGTGGAGAAGTAAGTGAAAATCACATTACAGTCAACCCTCTTTATACCGACACTCTATACAACGACAAATTCGTTATAATGACAGTTTGAATGTAATGAAACCTTCGCTGAAGAGGTGACAGTTAATGAGAAATTATCCAAGAATATTGCATTAAAACTTAAGTAACATATGTTCTGGATATTTGTTAGAACTGCCTCCCTGAGGCAGTTCTAAAAATATCTAAAACATATGTTATATGAGGAAATAAGAATAAAACAAGGTCTTTCTTACATATCATTCTGTTCATTAAGGATTCTTTACAACAGCAAATTCATTTTATGGCAACAATGGGAACAGATGCTGTCGTTGTAATGACAAAGCTACAGATAAGAGGGGGTATCCACATAATATTTTTCTTATTTCTCCACGAAAACATATGTTGTGGGTACTCATTAGAAGCGCCTCAGCGAGGCGCTTCTAATGAGTACCCACAACATATGTTTTCATGGAGAAATAAGAAAGATATCAGCATTTTTCGGATGAAAAAAGGGCCTTATCTGTTGCTATGAATGAGGGTTCACTGTACTTTTTGGTTGAATAAAGTACCTTAATCAGTGCTATGATGTGGACAGTGAAGATTCAGATCAGTCTGCCAATTTCCATCTTCGAAGTAGAGGACCTTGAAAGCTATTATTTGGTATACTGGTAGTATTTGCCATGTCAGCTATTCTGAGGCATTTATTATTATTAAATAATTCCCTGTAATTAGATATATTTGATGTTTTAGACACTTTAATAAAATAATAGCTTACAAAATTTGCGATTGCAGCCATTTTTGATATTGTCTGCACTTCGAATTTTATTTCTATCCGTTCTCCGTCTATTTACAAGCTAAGCATGATTCGTTTTGTGCACAAAGTACACTTTGATGTAGATTTTTAGATAACACATAGACTTTATGCTCTTTTCACGCAATAATCTTAAAAAACCTCGACACAGTTAAGCAAACAATAGTATATTGTCGTTGTACCTGTCATAGGCATACACTAGTTTTCGGTATTCGGAAAGCATGGCCCCTGCCCATTGGGGCCCGCGTAATAGATGGGCTGCCTAAAGCCTCCATGGCAGAGCTGCTAGTAATTAAGCAGGACCCGAATTCATATGATCGGGTCAGGTAAAAGTCCCACAAATTTGGAGGCAGTGTCTCAGAACTACTGAAATATTGTTGACTTGAACGTTATATCGCAATTCATGCAGTGGATTGGAAGTCAAGCGTGGTCTGAAATCAAATTCAGTTAAATTTGGCCAACCCCCACTATGAAGCATGTGATGATAATTTCAACGCACGGATATAGGTAGCACCTATTAAATTCATATTATAATATCCTGATTAGCACAAGTTTAGAGAATGTTTATATCCTTCTCCTCCTGCAAACAGTTGCAGGGGTGGGGGAGGGGGGTGGGGTACTGTTTTCATAAATGTCATTTTAGTCCCCTAATGTACACCTTGTTGAATGTCCATCTGTCCATGATATTTTCTGTGTAGTGATGAGGATATCGACTAAGCCGTGCTTGTTAATTTTCCTAGTACATGTATGTTGATACCAGGCATGATACTGTGTAGACTTAATGTGAACAGAATCTGATCATCTTTTGGGCAAATTCCATAAAACTTTTACTAAATTTGGGCCCATTTGTGTCTGTTTTATTTTTAGCTCACCTGAGCCAGGGGAGCTTATAGGATAGTAGTCTGTCTGTTGTCCGTCGGCACCTTTGACCAGTTATATCTCCATAGTCTCCATAGTCTGCAGGCTGATCTCTATCATTTCTAATCTATAGCATGCCTCTGGTTGGGCATTGATGACATAAGCTTTTTATGGAAATCCAATGAAAACCTTGGTTGCTATAGCAACCACAAGGTTCCATAGACTTATAGTGGGAAAATGTTTGTCATCACCATAACTCTTTCAGTTTTGATCAAATGTTCCTGAAACTTACAGATGAGGTTAGAAAACTGGCCAGATCGGATCATTAATCTTAGAGTTAATCTTAGAGTTACATCCCCTTGATTGCTAAAAAAAAGCCTCTGTTTGATTTTATCATCAGCGTAACTCATTCAGTTTTGTTCGGATGTTCCTGAAACTTGCAAATAAGGTGGACATGGATGAAATCTCGGACAAATTAAAAAAACTGGCCAGATGGGATCATTAATCAGAGTTGCATCATCTTGATTGCTGAAAATACTTCTTTTTGACTTTATCATCAGTGTAACTCATTCAGTTTTGATCAGATCTTCCTCAAACTTACATGTAAGGTGGACATGGATGCAATCTCATACAAGTTCTAAATCTGGCCAGATTGGATCATTTATTTTAGTTACATCCCCTTGATTGCTGAAAAAGCCTCTGTTTGACTATGTCATCACCATAACTTATTCAGTTCTGATCAGATCAAACAGTACTTGAGCTAGAGTCTTGATGTTTGGTATACTGATTGGGACTGAGGTGGAGATCACCTGATTAAATTTTCAGCCAGTTTAATGAAATTTTGTTGGAGTTATTTGCAATTTCTGGCTATTTGATCTTGTTGCTTTCATGTGCATAGCATAAGTTTAGAACATGTATGCTAATGTTTTGAAAATTCATATATGGATTCCTCATGAAAATATAGGTGACCCGTATTTTTTTCTTATCCGAATTATATCCCGTTTTAGAGTTATTGCCCTTTTAATAAAATAACATGGAAATCTCGTTAGCAAGATATCACAAAAAGTGTTTGAGCTAGAGTCTTGATATTTGGTATACTGATTGGGGCTACCTGATTAAATTTTCAACAAATTTTATGGCATTTTGTTGGAGTTATGGCCTTTTGCAATTTTTGGCCATTTGTTGCTTTCATGTGCATTGCATAAGTTTAGAACCATGTATGCTAATGTTTTGGAATTTCATATATGTATTCCTCATGAAAAATAAGTGACCTGTATTTTTTTTATCTGAATTATCTCCCATTTTAGAGTTATTTCTCTTGTAATAAAATAACATTGAAATCTCGTTAGCAAGATATCTCAAAAAGTATTTGAGCTAGATATTTGGTATACTGATTGGGACTGAGGAGGAGATCACCTGATTAAATTTTCAGCCATTTTAATGAAATTTTGTTGGAGTTATGGCCCTTTGCAATTTCTGGCTATTTGATCTTGTTGCTTTCATGTGCATAGCATAAGTTTAGAACCATGTATGCTAATGTTTTGAAAATTCATATATGGACGTCTCCTGAAAAAGTGTGACCTGTATTTTTTTCTTATCCGAATTATCTCCCATTTTAGTTATTGCCCTTGTAATAAAATAACATTGAAATCTTGTTAGCAAGATATCTCAAAAAGTATTTGAGCTAGAGTCTTGATATTTGGTGTACTGATTGGAATGGAGGAGGAGATCACCTGATTAAATTTTCAGCCAGTTTAATAAAATTTTTGTTGGAGTTATGGCCTTTTGCAATTTTTTTTTTTTTTTTTTTTTTTTGCTATTTGTTGCATTCATGTGCATAGCATAAGTTTAGAACCATGTATGCTAATGTTTTGAAATTTCATATATGGATTCCTCATGAAAATATAGGTGAACCGTATTTTTTTTCTTATCCGAATTATCTCCCATTTTAGAGTTATTTCCCTTTTAATAAAATGGGTGAGCAATGTTGGAGTCAACCAGTTAGGCAGTGTTTGGGGCATAGTGTTTTACAAACACTAGCTCTAGTTTTCTTTTATGTTTCTTTCAATAAGCCTATAGTTAGGGTCACACTATTTTACAAGCACATTTTCTGGTTATTTAGTACTTTCTCTCAGTGCATAGCTGTTGATGACATGTCTTAAAAACCAAATTTAACACCCCACACCTTCAAGTTTCTTTTTTTTTTTTTTTTTTTTTTTTAATGTTTGTTTTGTGTGTTTGGGGGTGAGGGGGGAGGGGTGGGGGGTGTGTGGGGGGGTGGGGGTGGAGAGCATATAGTATCCCCTTTGTCTGCCCACGTCCCATCCATACGTAACAAAAAATTGTTACTGTTCAATATCATTTGAAAAGATTAGTGTATTGAATTCATAATTTATACACAGGTATATAATCATAAAATATAGGTCATGTTGGATTTAGGGTAAAATCCACAAATGATTACGGGAGGTATGGCCATTTTTCAACTTCGAAAAATTGTTTTCCGTTGGTTGAAAAGATTAGTGTATTGGATTCATATTTTATACACAGGTGTATAATCATAAATTATAGGTCAAGTTCAATTTAGGGTAAAATCCACCAATTATTATGAGAGTTATGGCCCCTTTTCAACATGGAAACCAGGTTTCATATGATGTCTTTTGAAAAAATCAGTGTATTGGATTCATATTTTATACACTGGTATATAATCATAAAATGTAGGTCATGTTTGATTTAGGGTAAAAGCCACCAATTATTATGGAGTTTTGGCCCTTATTCAACTTCATCCTCCATCCTGCATGTACGTAAAATGGTTTCGGTTCGATATCTTTTGCACAGATTAGTGTATCGGATTTATATTGTATACACAGGTATATAATTATAAAATATAGGTCAGGTTCAACTTAGGGTCAAATCCACCAATTATTATGGGAGTATGGCCCTTTTTCAACTTAAAAAAATGGTTTCCTGCGATATCTTTTGAACAGATTAGTGTTGGATTCATATTTTATACACAGGTATATAATCATAAAATACTGGTCAAGTTTGATTAAGGGTGAGCTGCACCTATTATTATGGGACTTATGGCCCTTTTTCAACTTCATTTTTTGCAAAATTCTTGTTTGTGGGTGAGGATGGCCCCTGGGTGGGGGCATCTATGTTATATTATCACATATCTAGTTTTTGCATCTGTACTGACATGTTACACTTCCTTAATCATTTCGATGTCATGGGAAAGCTGAATTTTCAAAACAATGTTTATCAGTGAGTCACCGAGTCTGGAACAACCAGGAGTTGAGAAATCTTCTCACCTTTTTGGCTCCCTTCAGTACCTTGAGAAGGCTTTATTTGATGTCTGTATGTTATAACAATGTTTTTCAGCGAGTCACCTAGTCCAGAACCAGCAGGCGGTCAGAAGCCTAAGAAGTATTCTAGATTAGCCTTGTCTTCCTACAAACCTATAGGCAGAGTACCTGTCATGTATGTATAATCAGAGAGTTGTAAACCCATTAAAGACTGAATAAACTCTCCTACACTATATATATATATATAACCCATTAAAGACTGAATGAACTCTCCAACACTATATATTTAACCCATTAAAGACTGAATAAACTCTCCCACACTATACATGTATATTGGCAAAGTCCATTTTCAATTTTAGGTATGTCAGGCTATATGATGAAGATAGTCCTAAAGAAAAATGGTTGAACTATTTGCAAACAGTAGAGACCCTGATCATATGCTACATTCTGCGGCATCTGATCAGGGTCTGCACTGTTTGCCAGTTACCCTGGGGTCTTCGGTCTTCAGTGGGTTAAGGAGGAGTATACAGTGATAATTCTGGGATATTTTTTCTCATTTCTTTATCAGCCTGCACAGAAATTCAGAACCTTAGATAAGGTGTTTTTTTGTTGGGTTTTTTTTTTAACAAAAAAAAAGTTGATTCTTTTCTTATTTCTCTGCAAAATCATATGTTGTGGGTACTCATTAGAACAGAAGTGCCTTGTTGAAGTGCTCTCACTATGGCACTTCCAGTGAGTACCAGTAATATAGAAAATATTTAAGATATCTAGAGCTCTCGGCACGAGGTTATAAAACTTTTTTCATGCTCAACTCAACTAAGCATGAAATTTTCTCTGCTAAATAAAATAGTGGCATTTTCATATTTATTAGCAGAGAAAATTTCATGCTCAGCTATGTTAAGCAAGAAAGAATTTGCAATTGTTAGTAAATTAAGTTTTATTAGTATGAAAATTTTCATGCTCAGTTGAGTTGAGCATGAAAAGTTTTATAACCTCAGGGCCTGGATACAGCAGGAGAGAGAGATGAGGTCTTTTATTGTTAGCTTAGGATTGTTGGATACCAAATATATTGATGAACAGATGTTCTGATCAGACTTTGTAAACTGTTTGCATGTACCATAATGACACTTTTCTTATGTCATAGGGGGTGGTCGGGTGGTGCGAAGGTGTCATGTATCTTATGTCACCGGGGCGTCCAGCTGATATTGGCTTACAGTTGGGCAAGGCCTGCTATCCTTGTAGCAGGTAAGGGTAGGGAGGTGATTTTTTATTTCTTCTGTTTCTACACTTTCATTCATGTTCCTCTTTCATCCCTGTCCCTCTCTTTCATCTCTCTGCTATCTCTTCTGTCTCTTTTCTCCCTTTCTCTGGGAGACGACACAAAATGACCCACAAGGGTTGACGTGTCGTTAAACCCCAACACAGACAGACTTATGTCATAGACATTTGACTGCCAAAGTGAAATACAAAGTATTTTACTTTTGTGCTTTCAGTGAACTCAGATCATCAGCCCAGTCTGAAGAATATAAATGAAGTTACCCGGAAAATGCCACAATCATGCACTGGCCTCGGTGACTCGATTAGATGTGTCTCCCACTGTTGAGGTCTATCATGAAATTTTTTCTACGGTCATTCTCTCCTCTCTGCTGATTCAAGAAGGGCACTTGTCAGTTTCTGGGAAAGATAATGCACAAGTACTGGTCAACCACATAGCCGACTAAGCTTGCCCAGGAAAGTGTGCCGGCCTCGGTTGCTCAGTTGGATGCGCGTCTGACTGGAGACCAAGAGGTCGCAGGTTTGACCCCCGCCGAGGTCGGCTACATTCTTTCGCGGAAATTGATCATGAAATATTTTCTACAGTCATTCTCTCCCTTCCGCTGATTCAAGAAGGGCAGTTGTCAGTTTCTGGCAAAAGAATGTGCACAATACTGGCTAACCGCTTAGAGCACTAAGCCTGCCCAGTAAATGTGTGGTTAGGTAAATTGACAGCACTCAACATGACCCCATTGGGTTGACTGGGTCGTAAAACCTCAACACAAACAAACAAACTAGGAAAGTATGGTTAGGTAAACTTGACTTGACCTCAGTAATGTTGACTGGGCCTTTAAACTCCAACCCAACCCAACCAGCCAATGATGGAGCACAGCTCTCCCAATGCACTGAAAGGAGAAAAGTTGACGAACAAACAGGAAGACATAGTGGCACAGTTGCAATATCAGACATACAAAGAAGGACTGCAACAGATGGAAAAAAAACCTTAGCTCCTTGGCTATCCAAAAAGTGCCAAGCAAAGACTGAGATTTTATGATGCATTGGTTGATCTGCTGGGTGTTTATGTCAGAACGTGCATTTTCTGATGTTTAGACTGAATCCAGGTCGTTTCGCCAGGCTGTTTCACCCTGATGTAGGGGTGGGTCGATTTGCCCTTATGGGGTGAGTCGTTTCGCCCTTGGGTTGTTTCTCCCCAGTTATATTTTTCTAAAGGAGTGACAAACGAGATGGATGGGTAAACAGACGGATGTATAAAATGGGAAACGGATGGATAGGTAAACAGACGGAGTGGTCCATAGGTAGACAGACGGACGGATGAACGGACGTGCAAATATACGAATGGATGAGAGATAGATAGATGGATGGCTGGATTGATGGATGGAGTGGTGCATGGGTAGACGGATGAACGGACGGGTGAATGTACGGACAGACCAGATAGGTAGGTAAGTAGGTAGGTAGATAGATAGATTGATAGATAGATAGATGAGCGGACGGTTGGATATAATGGTGTGTGGTTAGATGAAAGGACGGACGAATGGACAGGTGAATGTACGGACGGGCGGGATGGATGGATGGATGGATGAATAGATAGAGAGATAGATAGATAGATAGATAGATAGATGTGGTTGTTTTGACAGTCAGTATAATTGGTTAAGTGTGAAAAGTGCTCGTTAATTGCTTTGTATTTTGCTTTGACAAAGGCGATAATCCACTGCGGTAATCCTTTCACACTTACAATCGCACATTAACTGAGGTGAGAATAATCGTGATTATTAATTAAAGGCGGTGTGGAAAGTCTTTGTCTTTTGTGTCGAACGGTGGCCGACACTCAAGAAAGGCTAAATGAGCCCCAAACTTTTTATGAAGCAAGTCCTTTTTGTTTTCAAAAATGCTTTTATATACCGACTGCTGCGTATATAAGTAAATATCAGACCCCATTACATCATTCATCTTTGAAATCTTTATCTGACTGTCAAAGAATCTTTAAATAATGTCTGAGGAGGATATAACAATATAAACTCATAAGCAACAGATACTGAATAAACAGGCCAGAGCTATAACCAAACACACACCAACTCCCCATACCCGCTTCGACCCTTTTATATATCAAAACGTACCTTACCTCAATCCATAGGGCCTGACTAAAAATATGGGCAAAACGACCCACCAGATTGGGGTGAAACAACCCACAGGCGAATCGACCCAGGGCGAAACGGCCCACGGGTGAATCGACCCAGGGCGAAATGACCCGCTGCCAAAACTACCCACGGGCGAATCGACTCACAGGCGAAACGACCCGTTACCTTTAGACTAATTTGTTTCAGTAGCCTGTTTAACCTATTTATGCTGAGTGGACTCTTCTACCTCAATTCTTTGGACAGGTCCATTTCCAGTAGAAGTGTCTGGATAGTTTTTATTATTACCATGTTTTATAGAAATTCCTGTATTTAATGCAAACAATGTAGGCCCTGATCACTTTCTACGGCGTATGATCTGGGTCTACACTGTTTGCCAGTGTCACTTTTTTAGGATCTAGGCATAAACGGGTTAAAGGGACTGTTAGATAGTTTATCTGCCATATTTTAGAAAGGGAGACAACTTTTGTGACTTCCTATTTGCTTTCATGGACACCAACCCCTTAAAAAAAGGGGTCAGCTCTTTAAAAGAATGTTCTTCCAGTGGGAGCACATTCTTTCCATTTAGAGCAGAGCACTTTTTCAGAGGCAAGCAAAAACAGTTGATAGAGTTTCCTGCCATAAAAGGGACTACATTCTTCTTTAATAGCTTGTTTAATGCTTTACTCTCTGGGTAAAAATTTCAGACAACATTTTGATTTTTTTTTCCCTAGAAAATAGGCATTGACATGTCATGCAAATTATCTCTGTTGGAGACAGTTTGCATAAAATGTCAAAGCCTGTTTTCTGGGGGGAAAAAAAATAAGAAAAAAATTTCAATATGTCATGTGGTGAAAAGTTTTATCCCAGAGTGCTTAGTGTTAAATTGTTGTTACAGTAATCCATCACCAAAGCCAAAGCCTAAGAAGCCAGTAATAGACACAGCACCAGCGTCAACTTCTGCAGCACCTCTCGATTTGCTGGGCTCAATAATGCAGGACCAGAACAAACTGCATATGCAGAGCAAAGACATAACAATTCAGAAAGATGGTGAGTACCAGTGCTGAAGATATTCACTTTTCTTATTTCTCCACCAAGATCTACAATGTTGGTACTCTTTAAAGTTGCCTCACAGAGAGGTGATTCTAATGAGAAGCATTAACACACATTTTGTTTACATAGCTCGAGTTAAAACACTTTTTTATTTTTCAAACAAAAAGTAAGAATATTGTCTTTTTTCTTCACAAAAACATAATCTGTGAGTACTCAGTGGAATTACCATGGTGTGGTCATTCCAGCGAGTGCCCTTAATAATATGTTTTTGTTTTTTTTGTGGAGAAATAAAGAATAATATTTATTTAGATACTCTAGAGCTGTGGTTTCTGTTATTTCAACCAGGACATATATATGTATGTTGTCAGTACATATTACCATTGGTGGAGAAATGGGAAAAATGTAATCTCTGTCGTGAAAATGACAGCTTTGAGTGCACAAATACCTTAGCTCCAGATATGGTGCTGTTTACAGCCAAAAGTTAGTGATAGTTTTCTTATTTCTTCTCGAAAGCTGTGTTGAGGGTACACGGTCAAAGCCACCAGGGGAGGCATATTTGTTCATGGAAAAATAAGAAAATTTTCTGGCTATCCTTTATACAGTCGACTCCCGTTATCTCGATCTCGCTTATCTCGAATAACGGCTTATCTCGAAGTGAAAATCTGGTCCCTGTTTCAACACAGAGGTCTATCAACAGGCAAGAAAATATTGTGGAAAAGAGGAGAAATTGCTCCTAAAAATATTGTGGAAATATTCCACAATATTTTCAATATATCTCTAACTTAGGAGTGAAATTACATATTCATTCTGTTAAAGGTGGTCGTTCGATTAAGTATTTCCCTCATTTCCGCAAATCTGATATGTCAAAGTACGGATGTCTCGAAGTGTTTCAAAGAGTCCCTTGGATTTCGAGATAACGAGAGTCGACTGTATTTACAGCTATGATGCATATTAAAATTGCCTTCCTTCTAAAGAGTACCCACAACATAATCAGAGAAATTGTTAAGGAGGAGTATTTGGCGATAACTCTTCGGTAATTTTTAGCTCACCTGAGCAAAGCATATGGTGAGCTATTGTGATCACCCTCTGCCAATCGTCCGGTGTCCATCCTCAACAATTAGATTGTTAACACTCTAGAGGTCACAGTTTTTACTCAGTCTTGATGGAACTTGCTCGGAATGTTTGCCCCTATGAAATCTAGGTCAAGTTCGAAACTGGGTCACATCATGAATCTTGCTCAAAATGTTTGTCTTGATGTTTTCTAGGTCAAGTTTGAAACTGGGTTGCTTGGGATCAAAAACTAGGTCACCAGGCCTTATCAAAGGAAAACCTTGTTAATACTCCAGAGGTAACATTTTTAAAGTAATCATCATGAATATTGCTCAAAATTTTTGTCTTGATGATTTCTAGGTCAAGTTCGAAACTGGGCTACTTGGGGTCAAAAACTAGGTTACTGGGCCAAATCAAAGGAAAATCTTGTTAACACTCTAGTGGTCACATTTTTTGAAGCAATCATCATGAACCTTGCTCAAAATGTTTGTCTTGATGAGTTCTAGGTCAAGTTCAAAACTGGGTCACTTGGGTCCAAAACTAGGTCACCAGGCTAAATCAAAGGAAAACCTTGTTAACATTCCAGAGGTAACATTTTTGAAGTAATCATCATCAATATTACTCAAAATGTTTGTCTTGATGATTTCTTGGTCAAGTTCAAAACTGAGCTACTTGGCGTCAAAATCTTGGTCACCGGCCCAAATCAAAAGAAAAACTTTGTTAACACTAGCGGTCAGATTTTTGAAGCAATCATCATGAATTTCTAGGTCAAAGTTTGAAACTGGGTCACTTGGGGTCAAAAACTAGGTCACCAGGCCAAATCAAAGGAAGATCCTAACACTAGAGGTCACATTTTTGAAGCAATCATCATGAATCTTGCTCAAAGTGTTCATCTTGATTCCTAGGTCTAGTTCAAAACTGGGTCACTTGGAGTCAGAAACTAGGTCACCAGGCCAAATCAAAGGAAAGCCTTGTTGACACTCTAGAGGTCACATTTTTTGAAGTGATCATCATGAATCTTTCTCAAAATATTTGTCTTGATGATTTCTAGGTGTAGTTTGGAACTGGGTCACTTAAGATGTATATTTCACAGTCCAGTGACTATCTTAAGTTTTTGATGTTTAGGTCAGTTTCTCAGTAAATATTGGTCCTACAGAGTGATATTTGGCACTTGTGAAGTGTTTGTGTTTAAGTCAGTTTCTCAGTAACTATTGCTGCTAAAGCCAGGGATACTTAGCAGTTGCATACACCTTAGCATGGCCATTTGAGTGCAGTCATCCATATTTGACCTTGGCCACTATTTCAGAGTCCATTAGACATGCTACTTTGTCTCACTTGTTAATATTATCATTATGAATTTTGGTCAGAATGTTTGCCTTGATCAGTTTTATGTCAGGTTCTCAAAGTGCTATGATACTCAGGTGAGCATTACAGGGCCATGATGGCCCTCATTTTATTTCTCCATAAGGGGGTGGTGCGAAGGTGTCATGTATCTTGTGTCACAGGGGCGTCCAAGTGATATTGGCTTCAGTTGGGCAAGGCCTGCTATCCTTGTAGTAGGTAAAGGTAGAGGGGGAATGTTTTTATTTCTTCTGTTTCTTCCCTTTCATTCCTGTTCCTCTTTCTTCCCTGTTCCTCTCTTTCATCTCTTCTACTATCTCTTCTATCTCTTTTCTCCCTTTCTCTGGGAGACGACACAAAATGACCCACAAGGGTTGACGTGTCGTTAAACCCCAACACAATCAAAAATTATTTCTCCATAAAAAACATATGTTGTGGGTACTCATTAGAAGTGCCTCGCAGAGGCGCTTCTAATGAGTGCCCACAAAATATGTTTTTATGGAGAACTGGAGAAAATTATCCCATATTTATCACCAAATACTCCTAAATAATTCCTCTGATAATATATACATGGAGAAATACATAGCAACAGATAAGGCGCTTTTTTCATCAGAAAAATGCTGATATTTTCTTATTTCTCCACGAAAACACATGTTGTGGGTACTCATTAGAAGCGCCTTGCCGAGGCACTTCTAATGAGTACCCACAACATACGTTTTCGTGGAGAAATAAGAAAAATATTATGTGGATACCCCATCTTATCTGTAGCTATGGAAATAAGAAAAATACCGATGATGTTTGGATGAAAAAATGGTTTATCTGCAGCTATATTCAGACTAGACTACACATCTCATAAGATATGTTTTGGTACGAAACAACTAAAAATTATCTTCAGAATAGGCCCTTTATTTGGACCTATTCTAGCTAGAAATAGGCAAAAACAACATAAGTGAGCTGACTGGTCTTGGTTATTACAAGTATATGGGGAATGTTCTTGCCCACAGTGTATTTTATTTGAAAAATGATAAGGAATTGAAAACACAGACCTGTTGCCCCAGTTAAGGAGAATAATCTGAAGATACTTTTGTACCAGAACATATCTGGTGGGTACTCTTTTGAATCCTCTTGCCAAGGCAATACCAATGAGTAACTGCAAGCATATTTTGATGCCAAAATTACATAAAAAAAAAGGTCTGAAATTATCTCTACAGCTCTCACTTAATCTAGAGCTATGAGATTGTCCTGTTATCAGTATACATAGGTCTAGATAAGAGTGGGTATCAGGTAAATAGATTTCTTATTTCTCGACGAAAACGTAAGTTGTGGGTACTCATTAATGAGGCGCTTCTAATGAATACCCACAACATATGTTTTTGTCAATAAATAAGAAATTTAGAGATACTTTTTTGTTGAAAAAAAAAAAAAAAGCTCCTTATCAAGATCTATGAGTATAATTGAGAAGGGCTCGCTGCTCTTCTGTATCATAGCTTTAGATCAGGTACTTTTCTTCAACCAAACAGTGTCGACTTTATTTTTTTTTTTTTTTTCCGTGAAAACGTGTTTTGGATAGTCATTAGAAATGCCTCGCTAAGTTGCTTCTAATGATTACCCATAACATAAGTTTTCCTGGAGAAAAAATATTTATCCAGATACTCATCTTATCTAGAGCTATGTGTACTTGCCGGAATATTCTTATTGCAAGTTCAAACATGGCTCTACATAAGCTGATGATTTACGATAGTTTGTACCACAATATGTTGTTGGTACACATTGGATTCCCCTCATTGAGGCAATTTTAATGTTAAAGTACATATTAGTGGTTATCATCATAAAAATTTTTACCCTAACCTTTCAGACAAAATGGTTTATGCAAAAAGTGCAGACACACAATTAGACTGCACTGATTAGGGTCTAAAGCATCTATACTGTTTGCCATTCTGCCACGTCTTTTGTGAAACAAAAGCATAAAGAACCAAACTTAGGCAAAAACATTTGGACCAAAGTGTCTGAAATTTTAGGACATTTACCTTTTTTGTTTTGCAAATAACTCTTCATCTGGACAATGGAGAAAGATATGCGATAGATATGGACCTCTTCAAGCGAAAAAGTGCTTTCAAACCTGCATAAAATGTGCAGATTCCAGTTATCCTGGGTATGCGCAAAGTATTATCCATGCCTTTGCTCTCCATTCATACATTTTGTAGTATCCAGTGATTCTTTCAGCAGACAGTGAAGGCCTTGATGAACTGCATGGATATGCAGACTGATCTGGGCCTTCACTGTCCGCATATGTCAAAGACAGGTTTTCGCATGGCACGGCTCATATAAGAGATATGAAGAATGACGGGTTATTTGCTATGGACATACATGTACTTCAAGTTACATGTGATTCAAAATTGTAGTAGGGGACATTCAAATTTTTATTTTACAATTTAAATAAAAAATAAAAAAAGGGTTAGCGCTCCTGACTTTGGATCATGAAATCCTGGGTTCTAATCCTAATAGAGGCAGACTTCAGCTCAGGACTGTGCAGCACTTCATGCACAGAGCTTTTCATTTATCACCCAATATGACTTTGATAATGTTGAAAGAGGCATAAAAGAACAAAGTCATTATCCTAATCAGAGAAAGAAAGGCTTGTTATTTCAAAGGAATCATCTGCTTAGCAGACAGTTTGCTTGAAATGTGAAGCCTCATTTTCATGGAAAAATAAAATATTTTAGAATGTCATCTGCTGCTGTTGTAACAGGGTTTAACTGGCGTAGAGCAAAACCTGCCAAATGCAAATATCCAATGTCATGACATCCATAGTCAGTTGGATCATGAATTTTGCTTTTAGATTTGTGGACAGAAGTTCCAGATCACTCTTGCATAAGCCTGCCTCACTAGCCCTGTCCTTGTATGGCAGTTTACCTATGTAGTATAGGCCATAGCTCCAGATAAGGCCCTTTTTTTCAACCAAAAGGTGTTGATATTTTTTCTTATTTCTCCATAAAAACATAGGGGGTGGTCGGGTGGTGCGAAGGTGCTGTGTATCTTAGATCACCGGGGCGTCCAACTGATATTGGCTTACAGTTGGGCAAGGCCTGCTATCCTTGTAGTGGGTAAGGGTAGAGGGGGAATGTTTTTATTTCTTCTGTTTCTTCACTTTCATTCCTGTTCCTCTTTCTTCCCTGTCCCTCTCTTTCATCTCCTCTACTCTCTCTTCTATCTCTTTTCTCCCTTTCTCTGGGAGACGACATAAAATGACCCTCAAGGGTTGACGTGTCGTTAAACCCCAACACAATTAATCAATCTCCATAAAAACATACGGCATTGTACTAGCTGAGTACCCACAACATATGTTTCATGGAGAAATATTTTCCTGATGCCTCTCTTGTCTAAAGCTATGATGGTCCACTTTAGGCAAAAAAATCTTAAGATTCTCAGGTACTTTTTGATATTAAAACAGATTCATGTGGGCAGCTTCTCATTATTTTTATTTCTTTACATTCTTGGACATTTTGGTTCATTTGGCAAAGCAAAATGATGGCGTCCATATAGAAAAATTGGAAATGCAAGTTTTCAGTCTCTTACAACATAAACAAATCATAATTTACTGATTTACTGATTTTCTTTGCACGTAAGTCAAAATATCATTCATTTGTGGTGTAGACCTTTTTTTAGATCACAATTTGGTTAAAATTAAATTAGAGAAATGAGAAAACTCAACTGTCAAGTATTTTCGTGAGTTGACGTTTATTGAACAAAATTCCCATTGAAAAAAAAAAATGAAAATGAGGGACGGATTGTATAGGCAGTGCCTGAAAATCTAACATTTTTTTTTTTGCCTTATATACTGAAGCCTCATAATAACACTATGAAGCCATGGCACCCAAATGCTTATTTTCCTATCCTATGTTTTCTGTATATTTGGCATGTGCATAATCTGGATAAAAGTGTCACCCAGATAAATTGTTTACTTATTTTTCTGCAAAAATATGTTTTGGGTGCTCATTAGAAGTACCTGGTGAGGTGCTTCTGATGAGTACTCATAATATATAGTTTCATGGTGAAATAAGAAAATTGCCAGTATGTTCAATCAAAACATATAAAACTATAAAAGGTTTATTACTTACCATGCTATGCCATTCCTTGGCCACCAAACATAGTGTTGTAAAGGGACTGCTTTTGTAAAACATTTCTTTCAGCAGGTGTTTGTTTGATGTGTTAATTAAATTGATAAAGAGGAATGGATACACTTTCAGGAAGACAACTGTCAAAATCAAGTTTTACCTTCCTTCCGAAAAGGGGTCTTCTCTAAAAGGAAAGAATTTGCTCCCTTTTAAAGGAGACCTTTTTTTAGAAGGAGATTGGTCTGCAGTAAGGCAAACAGGAAGTCACAAAAGTCTCCAATGTAAAAAATTGGAGAAAATCTACAAAATTTATCAAGTCCTTTTAACCCTTGTCATGCTGAATGAATTAAGATGCCACACCTACTTCTAAATTTCAGCCAGTCAGATTAGTTGATCCCGGTTGTTGATACAAATTCAAATACTAAATGGCAAACAGTGCAGATCTAGATCAGTTGGCTTCTTCAGAAGCCAGCTGATCTGGATCTGCACTGTTTGCAAAAGCAGGGCATATCCCGGTTCAGCAGGACAAGGGTTAAACAGTATATTCATAGCTCAAAGTAGGAAGGATACTCAGTGGTAAATAAATTTCTTATGTCCCCACAATATTACATGTTATGGGTACTGGTGGTTTTAATGAGTACCTACAACATAAGATTTGGAGAAATAAGACAATATCATTAACAATATTTTTTGGTTGAAAAAAATAATAATTAACTAAGCATTGTGTCTAGAGCTTTGCGACTGAGTTGCTTTGGGTAGCAATGGATAAGGCACATCTTCAAACCAGAAGGTGTTGTATGATATATCTTATATATCTTATGCCTTATTTCTCCTTATTACTCGGTGAAAATATGTTGTGGGTATTCATTAGAACTAACACACTAAATCACACTTGATCTGTTGATTACAAACAATGAAGTTTTGTGGAGAAATAAGAACAATATCTTGGTAGCCCTCTTACCAAGAGCTTTGTCTGTCATTAGCTGTTTGAAAATTAATAGCTCTGTCTCCTCTGTGAATATTGGCAAAATGAGTAAACAGGTCTTGAGCTATTAAAATTAAAGTTGGCTGTTTGACATGTTCATACAGCTCTATTGTCCTTTCTACATCACTTGTCTTTCTTGGCATTTATTCTCAGTGAAAATGTTTAGTTGCGATTGACAATATCTTATCAGAAACCATTTATTTTTTCTGTTTCAGTACTTAGTTCCCAAATATTTACCTTAAATTAAATTTATGATCAAACATTGGTCTAACCATTGCAACTTCTATTGTTAACTAAATTACAACAAAACCAATTTGAAAATACAAGATTTTATGGTGTTTTTTTTTTTTTTTTTTTTTTTTTTCCTTCACTGATTACAAATTATTGATGTTTCATAACAACTGTAAAATAAAATAAAAAAATATATATATAACAAATGGAACTTGCTGAAAAAATTATGTTCAAATAAACTGCTCTATCCATTTTTTGCACAATTTATTACGGAAAATTCAAAATATTCTTTTTTTAAATCAGTACCATAAAACTGCTGATCATTGGATAGATTATAACAAACAATTTTGCATTAAGTTACAACAAAGAAAGGTGCTGGGCAAAAAGAAGTAAAAACAGAGAAGATAAGATGCTTTTGCAACTGCTTGCATACAGGTACATTTTTCTTGTGACATCTGAGGTGGAGCATTGGTCTATGAAGGATTTTTGAAGGGGAATGCATACACTTTCAGGGATAGTAACTCTGTCAAAATTGTTTCTACCATCCTTCTGACACTACGTCTACTCTAAAAGGAAAGAATTCGCTCCCATGGGAAGGGGCTTGGTGTATAGAAAAGCAAACAAAGTCATAAGTTCTCTCCTTAGTAAAAATGGCAAAAAATGTATATCCAAGCCTAAAATGGGACATTTTCTTTCAGAGCTTCAGATTCATAAAATTAACCTAAATATTCAAACACCTTAACTTATCCTAAAATAAATCCATTTGAGTACGTGGTCCCAGTTGTTCAAAGCTAACGATGTCGTTAGTTAATGATTCGTTAAAATTTACATCGAGTGATACGCAAATATGCTGAAATTTTTTGCTGAAAAAATGTGAGTAGCTTTTGCAGTGCAAAAGCTACTCACATTTTTTCAGCAAAAACTATCAGAATATTGTATATTGAATCCACTAAAACAGTTAACTAAATGACCCTTAACGAGCTTGTTAAGCTAATGACGCTTTGAACAACTAGGCCCTGGTAATTTGTTTAAAAATGCTGACTGAATGGTAGTGTGATCCTGATTTAAAGGCTTCTTTATACTGGGTACTTAAGAGATATTGTTAAGGAGGAACATTTGATGAGAAATTAGGGATAATTTTCTCCCATATTCCATAAAAAAAAAAAAAAAAAAACATTAGATTGGCTGCCTGGTGCCTCTGTGGTATAGCTGCTGGTAACTTTGGATAGGACTTGAGTTTACCATTCGCCTCTGGCTCGGTGAAAGTATCACAGATTCAAGCTCATGACATGACTGAAATACTTTTCACTGGTTTATTAAATTTCATCTGCACTGAAGCAGTACAACAACATATTTTTTTTTCTACAGAAATGGAGAAATTTATCTCAGAATTATCATCAAAATCTCCTTAACAACTTGTCTGATTAATGCAGTGCATTTTTTTTTTTTTTTTTTTTTTTTTTTTTTTGTCTCGGCTAGAACATGTTATTATTTTACTTCTCCATGAAAGTGCACATTGTGGTACTCATTAGATTAACTTCTGTTTGCCTCATGGAAGCAGAAAGGTACAGTCAAACTTCAATGGCTCAAACATTTTTGGGACCATGGAGTTTTGTTCCTAGACATGGGTAGGTCTAGCCACTGAGGGTTAACCTTAGTACCAGGCCAGGAAGCAAATGGGGATAATTTAGGTCAGTCTTTTCAAGCTACAAAATACTTGTAATGGCATGTTGAGTATACTCATTAGAATTGCCTTGATGAGGCAATTTTATTGAATACATCCAGCATTCATTTTCATGATAAAATCAGAAAGTTTCCCTGAAATGTCCCTAAATAATTGTTTTCTTGAGCTATGAGAAGAATTTCCTAGGAGCTCAGAAACGAGTTAGAATCAGCCACAGTAAAGGACCGATTGGTATTTGATTCATTGAAATTTTACTGTAGTGAGTAGCCCTAACTAGGCTAACATGCCTTTTCATGGAGAAATAAAAGTCAAAATCATGTCTTGATACCTGTCTTCCTGGACCACTGCTATTTTGTATAATTTTGAAAAATGAATTTCAGGTTCTTTGTTGGAGAAGCCGAAAGAGATTATTAAACCTAAACCCAAACCAAAAATAAGCTTCAGCATTGGAAAAAGCACACCTGCAAAAACACCAGGCTCTTTATTTAAAACAAGCCCACGGATCACCAGTCCAACAGCAAAGCTTGACTTTAATCTGAAGAAAAGTGCTGAAAAGATAGTTAAGCCCGGCCTGCCAACAAGCTCTGGTAGTATGGGGTTTCAAACAAGTATCTTTAATGAAGAGTATGACCCAGCTCATCCTACTGATGAACTGGAAGAAGCAGGTGCCCACGTAGTTGTTACTAAAATGGTGCAGGATGATGATAAGTATGACCCATTTCATCCAACAGAAGAATTGGAAAGTGATGAGGAGGAAGAAGAAGATAATGATAAAAACAAAGAATCTGAGGGTGCAGAAATGAATCATGATTCAGAGGCTAGTTCAGTAATAAGTGAGAATTATGAGGCAGTTAAGGATAACAGTAGAGTTCAGAAAGATAACCCAAATGACAAAGATGACTTTGAAAATGACGTGGAAGTAGAGGGATTTGAGGCTGTAAGTCCAGAGCAAGAAGGAGATTTTGACGAAACAATTGAATCTTTAAATGGTAATGTTGCAAATGAGAATGATGATGATGATAAGAGTACAGATCTTGAAGATGAAAATGAATACCTAGATAACAGTGATAAAGTAATAATTCTGGTTAATGAGAAAGATAATAGTTTAAATGAACAAACAAAACAGCAGCAGAATATAAGTTCACAGAACCCAAAGAGTGGTGCTACTTTTGAGAAGAGAGATATTCAAAAAAGTGGTTGTGCGATCTCGTCAGACAAAGAATCAAAGAAAGATAGTAAAAAGAGCAGTGCATTAGAAACTCATGCAGAGTGTGGAAAAGAAAATGATAATAAAGTCAACCATAAAGAAAAAAGTATAGTGCCACCAAAGCCAGGGTTTCATGGTGGTCTGCCTCAAGTTCTGCTGCCACATCAGCTAAAGGCCATGGCAAAAGTTAATGAGAAAGATAAAAATAAAGATACACAGCTGATGAAAAAAGACTACATTCAGGGTGACTCCCTGGAAATCCATACAACTAAAAATATAAGTGAAAGTATTGTAAAGAAGACTGACACCTCTCAGAAAATTTCACCTGCGAAGAAAAATCTTGACTTTGTTAAAACATCACAGTTTAGAAACAGACAGTTATATGGGGAAATAGATTTCAGTGAAGATGTGTCTTATAGTGAATCGGGTTTCCCTGAAAAGTTTGAAGTAAATGTGAAAAAAATAGAAGATGCATTCAGGGACACAAAACTTGCTGAAGAGAAAAAGGATGAAGTTGAAATAATAGAGGAAATTCCTGAAGAGAAGCCGACTATTTTAATTGAAGATGAAGTTCCAAAGAATGATTCTAAATTTGAAGACGATAATAGCGTGGAATTCGAACAAGAAATTGATAATAGTGTGGATATTGAGAAAGAAATAGAAAATGACTCAGAATTTGAAAAAGAAATTAAAAAAGGTAGAAAGGTTGATGAGGCTAAAAAGGATAGTAGGAAGTCTGGTGATATTTATAAAGAAGGAAAGGCTTCTAAGTTGACAAGTAAACAAAAGCATTCAGAAACTGTAAATATGCCAGAAAAGGAAATTAAAAGTAAAAAGAAGTCTAAAAGAAAAGTCAGTTTAGATAAAGATGAGTTTGAAGAAGATGAGGATGAAGTGAATTATCGCAAAGAACTCAGAGGAACTAAGGAATCACGAGAACATAAAAAATATAAAGATGAAGGTAGAAAATCATCCAGAGATGATGATAAAAGATTATCAAGAGATGAGGGTAGAAAACTAAAAGGTGAATTTTTTGATAGTATTGAACACCATAAAAAAGCTGAGAAATCAAAAAAATCAGGCGAGTCTTCAAAACGTTCCAGGGATGATAAAAGAAAGTCAAGGGAAGATAGTAATGATAAAAGAAAATCAAAGGAAGAAAGTTTTGACAAAAGGAAATACAGGGATGAAATTTATGAATATTCAGAAGATTTAAAGAAAGCAGATAGACATAGAAAATCAAGAGAGGATACCAGAAAAATAAGTGATGATTTTAGGGATTTTGATGATGACTTTAGAAATAAAAGGGATAAGCACAAAAAGTTCACTGATGAAGTTAGGAGATCAAATAATGATCATAGAGAAAGTGATGATAAAAGAAAACAGAAAGATAGACATAAAAAATCAAGTGGCGATAAACGAAGACTAGAAGATGATTATGAAGACATTAGCGATGATAATAGTACAACTAGTGTTGATAATAGGCATGACAATTGGAGTGAAATTGAAGAAGGAGAGGTGCAAGATGATTATTGGTATAAAGAAAAGAGAAAAAAAGACAAAAAAGACAGAAAAAAGAACAAAGAAGACAGAGAAAGCAGGACAATGTTCTTTGAAGAAACTGAAGATGGAGAAATCTTGTACTCAGATAAAGCTAAATTAAAAACAGAACAAGATATAGACACAAGAATTGTGATTCAAGTTTCTCAGAACACTGAAAACAGAAGGGTCTGGGAAGAAGATGAAAAAAGAAAGAGGAAGCATAAAAAGGAGTTGAGAGATTCTGAACGAGAAGAAAGAAAAAAAGAAAGAAGTAGAGATAGTGAACTTAGAAAGGATAAAAAACGTAGGCACCGTAAGTCAAGAAGTAGATCAAGGGATCGAAAGGACAGGTCAAAGTCAAGAGAAAGGAAACGGTCAAGATCTCGGTCACGTGATAGAGGAAAGAAAAAACGTAGAGATCACAGCAGGTCACATAGGGATCATAGTAGATCTCACTCTAGAGATAGATCACATGAAAGATCTTCAAGAAAGAAAAGGAAAAATAGGGGAAGAAGCAGGGACAGAGAGAGAGAGAAAAGTTGGGACAGAAGCAGGGAAAGATCAGAATCTCTTGATTTCTTAGAAATTTATGGAGGCAGTGAAAAGTCATGGTCACGAAGTCCTTACAGGAGACATGAAAGTCCTTTTAGGAGGCATGACTCGCGTGAATCAATATCAATTGAAAAAGAAAACTTAATTCCTGCAAGCCAGACTTTAATGGGCAGCATTTTGAAACAAGAAACAGGTGAATTTAATGTAGCTGAATTTAGTGCTAAACGCAAGTTAGATACCAGAGCTGAATTGCATGAACCTGAAGTAAAAAAGTCAAAAAGTGGATTAAATGAAGTTGAAGGTAAAAAGAAAAAGGTGAAAGCAAAACCAGAGGTTGCTAAAACAAAAGTAACACTCAAACAATTAAAGATCGGGAATATTGAATCACCTATTATAGTTGATGATGATGATGATGAAGATGATGGGCTTGATTATCAGAAAGATGACAAAGCTATTAAGGAACAAGCACAGCAACATCATAAGGCAGTCAAAGGAGTCAAGAAACCTCCAGAACCAGAACCTGAGTATCAAAAAGAAGTCAGAGAAGTTAAAGAACATCAGAAACATGACATTGATTATCGAAAAGAAATCAGAGAATCTCATAGACATGAACTTGATGTTCATAAAGAAGTCAAAGAAATAAATAAACACGAAGAACCTGAAGAAGATAAAGATACTGATTCAGATGATGAACCTGAGGAAACTGAACAGTTCAGCTATACTGATAGGGATGAATATCTTCTTCAAAACAAACATCAACAACAGCACACTAATCTTATACATATTATGCATGATCCTGAAAACTCTAATGGACCGGCAAGTCCTGCACCACCTCCTGATCATGACTCTATGGACAGACTCACATCACCTCTTCCAGTTCTAGGAGAGCAGTTCATAAGTAATCATTTCCCTCCTCCTCCTCCAGGCCCTCCTCCAGGCCCTCCCCCAGGGATTCTACTAAGTGCAGAAAGGCCTCCTGTGCATGTTCAAGTAAGTGGACCACCAGGACAGGGTATTCTGGGAGATGGTGGTATTCTCCTACGAGGCCCGCCACCACCAAATGATACAATTTCAGGTGGACCACAGCTAATTCAGCATGGGTCTAATATACCCAGAGTTCCAGTTGGAATAAATGTGCTTCCACCAGGGTTTGCACCAGGATTGCCACAACCATTAAGACCTCAGAGACAAGTTCATGTTAATACTTTTATTAATCAGCCTCCGCCAGGTTTTGCTAGAATTCCTGGATCACCAGGTGCAGTCCCACGGCTATTGCAAAATCCTGTTACATCACGTATTCCAAGTCCTGGTGCACAGATACCAGCTCCTCAGGTTGTTAATGGTCCCTTTGATGGACTTCCTCCAGAAGGGCCTCCAAATATACCACCCCCTGGCTTCCCTGCAGGTGAACCACCACATTTGGTCCAAATACCAACTGATGCCCCTCCCCCTAATATTGTTCCTCTACAGCATGACCTTGAGGGACCACCTTTGGGTCCTCCTCCTGGATCTCTCCCTCCACCTGGGCCACCTGAACCTCAGCTGATACATATTACTTCTCACCCACATGACCCAAGGCTCCCCATCCCACTTCATCTTCCACCCCCATCACCAGAACCACCCCCAAATTCAGTTATTGTAACAATGTGTCCACCAAATTCTGTCATCACCAGCATAACTCCTTTGCCAAATGAATCAACTGACACATCTGTTCCAGTTTTTGTTGAAGAAACTAATCTTGCTGTAAACTCTTTCGTAAGGGTTGAAACACCACCTAATTCCATGGGGGCTGTTCCGGCTGTTGTTCATACTCCTCCTCCCGAGCCGTCAGTTCCAAGTATTCCTGGATTGGGTGACTTGGACAGCTTGCCACCACCAGCATCTGAAGATGCAGAGGTTAAAAGTCCTGATGATGATGATGCATCAAAAGATGAATTACCAATTATATCTCAACTTGAAGAAATCAGCAAACTTTTAAATGTTCAGGCTAAATTAAAAATAATATCTAGTCAAGATAAGAGGAAGGGAAACAGTTCAAAACGTGATGATGGTGTCTTTAAAGTGCCCTTACCTCCTGGCCAGAGATCGGGAAATAGTGCAACAAAAGGTGATTCGGTAGAAATTAATGAAGTGACAGATATGGATATGGGATCACCTATTGATGAGGAGGGAAATATAGAACTACCAGTTTCTCCACAGTATGAGAATCTGATTGATAAACCAGAAGATTTAGTTGATGATAAATCAGAAGATTTACTGGAGGATAAGTCAGAAGATTTACTGGATAATGATAAATCAGAAGATTCATTGGAGGAAAAGTCAGAAGGTTTATTGGACGGTAAATCAGATTTATTAGAGAATATGTTTTCTGAAAAGACAGAAGATTCATTTGCAATTAAACTCGAAAAATTGGATATATTAAAAGAAATAGAGGAAACGTTAACAAAAGTTATTGATTCTGAAACACTTTTAATGAAAGAATCAGAATTAACTAAAGTTAAAGACAGTGAAAAGACTGTGAAAAAAGGATCACCAGCTAAAGTTAAAGAAGAAAAGTCCAAGCATACTAAGGAGAACAGGCATAAACATCATGGTACACATCATCACCATCACCATCATAAAAATAAAACTGGTGAAGAAAAAACTAAAAGTAAAGATTTACGGATGAAGGCATTAACAGATGCTCATCTGGAGATAGATTCTCAGGAGATGCCGTCATCAGCAGTTGAAATGACAAATAAGGAAAAGGTGGGTATTGTTTTAATGTTATTAGTATTTTTACTTGTTTTCATGTACATGTTGGCCCCTGAAATAGATGGGCTCCCTGGTGCCTCTGCAGCAGAGCTGATAGTAGCTTAAGACAGGACTTGAGTTCCCTATTCATATCCAGCTGGATAAAGTCCCATATGTTCTGAGGCAACACTTTGACATAACTGAAATGACATTTGCCACAACTTAACTCCTATACATGTATATACTCCAAGAAGTGTAGATCAGGTCTTTTTCCCTCTTTTTTTGCTGTTCTTTCAACCTGTTAAAAAGTACAATAACAGATAGATAAACATAGCTTTAGATAAGGCAACTTTTTCCCAACCAAAAAGTATTGATATTTTCTTGTTTTTTCATGAAAACATGTTGCAGGTACTCATTAGAAGTGCCTTAGCAAGGTGCTTCTAATAAGTACCCACAACATGTCCATAAAAACATGTTGTGAGTACTCACTAGAAGCACCTAGGTGAGACACTTCTAATGAGTACTCACAATGTGTTTTTGTGGAAAAAATCAGAAAAGTATTTTCTGGATACCCAAACTGAAGATGCAATAAAAAGCAGACATCTTTGTGTCTACCCTATAAAATCTATTATAAGCTGACATAATTAATTATCCACATACTTTGTGTAGAAAAGGAGGAGATATTTGTTATCACTTCCATACATCCATGACATTACATGTATTTCCTCCTACACTTTTGGATGGATTTCGTCTAAGTTTGCTCAGTACTGTATACATACTAACTTCTGATCTTCATTGCTGGGGCCTGCAGGGGTGCCGGGTCAGATCAGGAAAGTATAGAGGTTTGTAGTGGTCCTTCTTCAAATAAATTACAATCTATAAAGTTTACCCTTGGAAGTTTGTAGTGGCACTTCTTTGAATAAAATACAATCTGTCAAGCTTGTCCTTGGAAACAAAGACCACAAATTAGAATAAAAGTCATCTTCTCAGTTTTATTGAGACTATTCAATTGACAGCAGTGTAGCTTGCAGGACTGCATATGCCTCTTGCACCAGCTGAAGCAGAACTAGATTTTCCAAGATACCAGAACTGGCTCAGTGATCCCAAAATACAGTTGACTCTGGTTATCTTGACTTCGTTTATCTCGAATAACTGCTTAGTAACAAAATATTGTGGAAAAGAGGAGAAATTGCTCCTTTCTCCTCCTTTCAACAATATTTTCAGTATCTCTAGCTTCATAAGTCAAATTGCATATTTTTTTTTTTTTTTTTTTTTTTTTTGTTAAATGTGGTTGTTTGGTTTATTTTTTCCTCAATTCAGCAAATCTGATACACTGAGGTATGAATATGTCAGAGTGTTTGAGAGTTTGAGTTTGGACTTCATGATAACAAGAGTCGACTGTAGTGTCAACAGCTTGTGAAAAAATATTGATACATATTTTTCATTGGAGATGTGCCATTGTTTTAGAGAATTGACAGCTTCATACAGAGGATTACATGTATCTTGATAAAAAATTTCTTGATTTCTCCCTGAAACTACTTGTTGTAGTATGACCTCGGCGGCTCAGTTGGATGCGCCGTCTGACTGGAGACCAGGAGGTCACGGATTCAACCCCCGCCGAGGTCGGCAACATTCTTTCGTGGAGATTGATCATGAAATATTTTCTATGGTCATTCTCTCCCTTCCGCTGATTCAAGAAGGGCAGTTGTCAGTTTCTGGCGAAAGAATGTGCACAATACTGGTTAACCGCTTAGAGGACTAAGCCAGCCCAGTAAACGTGTGGTTAAGTAACCTGACCATGCTCGACATGACCCATTTGGTTGACTGGGCTGTAAAACCTCAACACAAACAAACTTGTTGTAGTATACATTTCTTAGAAATTCTCAGCCTGTTTTGAGTGCTGAGTTATAGGGTGATGGTATAAAGGGCCTGCTGTACTTGCAGCAGATGGGGAAAGTGTGTATTTCCTCTGTTCTGTGCTGGCATTCACATTTTTTCTCACATTGTCCTCTGTTTCTCTCTTTCCACTTGTACATGTATTAGCTCTTTTATCCCTTTCCTCCCTTTCTCTAAGAAAAGATACAAAATGACCCACAAGGGTTGATGTGTCATTAGACAAGAAAGTGATGTTTTGAGTGCTCAAAGGAGCAGTTTGATCAGTGTCTTCATTGCTATCCTGTCATCATATTTTAGACACATCACCAATTAGTCATACAGACTTGTTCAGCTTTTATGAAATATATGGCAAGAGTAGGGTGTCTAGTTATGCCCCCAAAGAAGTTGGTAGGGCATATTGCTTTGGGCTTGTCAGCTGGTCCATTTGTTTGTCCGCCCGTTAGTGACCCTTTTTTGTGCATGCTAGGTTTTTGCAATTTCATACATGGATTCCTCATGAAAAAATAATTGACCCGTATTTTTTCATATCAGGGTTATGTCCCTTTCTTTAGTTATGCCTCTTTAAAATAAATGCAATGAAATCTTGTTAGCAAAGATATCTCAAAAACTATTTGAGTTATTATATTGACACTTAATATGCTGATAGAGGATGATGAGTAGATTACCTGATTAACTTTTGAAAGTATTCCGAAAACATTTTCCTGTGTTATGGCCCTTTGAAAATTTTGGCATTTTAACCTTGTATGTAAGATATCTCAATAACTGTTTAAGCTATTGCCTTGAAACTTGACAGGCTGATAAGGAATGATGACCTGATTAACTTCTAAAAAAATACAGCCCTTTGTAAATTTTGGCATTTTAACCTTGTAAGCAAGATACCTAAAAAAACTATTGAAGCTGTTGCCTTGAAACTTGATAGGCTGATAGGGGATGATGAGTAGATGACCTGATTAACTTTTGAAAAACTCTGATTTTTTTTTTCCTTGAGTTATGGGCCTTTGAAAATTTCAGCATTATAACCTTGTAAGCAACATATATCAAAAACTATTAGGGGCAAGCAGTGTTAGGGGGAAGCAGTTGGGGGCGTAGTGTTTCATAAACACTAGCTCTAGTTAAATAATATGTATGGCAAGAGTTACAGTGTTTAAATGTAGTTAAACATGCTATATATGGCATAAGTTAGGGTGTCTAGTTAAATATGATATCTACGGCTAGTTAGGGTGTCTAGTTAAATATAATATATATGGTAAGAGTTACAGTGGAACCTCTACTAACGGTCACCCCCGATGAGCGCTCACTTCCCATTAACAGCCATTTTTATTCTCCCCGAGGTATTTTCCTATATAAACCTCTGATAACCGAACATCTCCCTCCTCCAGTCACGGCCATAATAATTTATGATTTTAATGGCAAATTCCCTCCGTCTAATGGTCAAAATGACAGAAGATCAGACATTCTGTAGACAGAGAAATCAAAAGTAGGAAAACAAAAATTCATGGTAATTGCATCTCGCATCAAAAAAGGAAAAAGAAAAAAAAAAAACAAAAAAAAACAAACAATTATTTCTTGAAAAACATGCGATTAAAAGTTAATTATTTTGATATCTACCTTTTTTCAAAAAATGTGTAACAAGCAAAATACTCTGTTTGTTAACAGTCTTAATTTCTTTTTTTCAAGTACCTTGCGACATTGACCTTCAGAGGTCAGCGCGTGATCAGCCGGTGTCAGTTACAACCACATGGCTTGTGTTTATCGAACAATTAAAGACTGATTTGATTAAAGGACTATTGATGATTGACCATTGAAGTTTACGCCTATAGACCTTTTTAAACACTACGTCACACATTAAACATCATTCAGAACCTCTGGGTCTTTAACGCAGAGTACGTTCTAGCCTCGTTCTTATTGGATGGCAGAAACTTGTTGTCTATGTTTATCGGACAGTATAATTGCCGATATTTCTTCAGAAAAAAAAAGCAGTTTCATTCATCAAAAGTTTTTTTTAGGAGAGAGTCTCATCGAGTGATCATTTAAATGTCATAAACACAAATACTGACATATATTTTGACAATATACTAGCTAAAATTAGGCGTAAAAAGGGTCACCATAAAGCAATATTACTGTTATGCGGGTGCCTGCTAATATCGGGAAAATATTATTGAAACATTTGTATTTGTCTTAGGAAACATAGTCAGATTGCTTTTAAAGCTTAATTTCAAAACATTAGATGAAATTTACGATTAAATATTAACCAAAAGGAATTTATTATCTAAGTAAAATTTGGCCTTTATCAATTGGTATGAGTGGAACTGGAAATGTTTTTGCCATCCACAATTTTTGGTCACATGGCATAACATTGTATTCACATGGTCAGTAGCCCGGATGAAAACAATAACATTAAAAAGGTCTGTAGGTTTTTGGGATGGTCAAATCACTGAATGCTAATTGCTCAAAAAGATTGACACCTGTGCCTTTCGATTAAATAAACAATTCTATGTTCAGTTTCACTATTCCTATTCAGCTGACTCACGTGTTAACTTGGCTTCGAAAATGCGTAAAGTGCTGACTCTAGATGAATGCGTTAAAGCAATTAAGCTGGTAGAATCAGGGAAAAGCTCCAGAAAAGTCCCAGAAGAGTTTGGTGTGGGTTTTGCACAAATCCAAGAAACATTGAAATATGGCAAACATAGCACTAGTTAAGGCGCTTTTTTCAATCCAGAAGTATTGATATTTTTCTTATTTCTCCACAAAAACATATGTTGTGGGTACTTATTAGAAGCACCTCGGCGAGGGGCTTCTAATGAGTACCCACAACATGTTTTTGTGGAGAAATAAGAAAAGTATTTACCAGATACCCTCCCTTATCTAGACCTATGTGGCAAACCATTCGGTGTATGATCTTGATCTACACTGTTTGCAAAAGCCTATCTGCCGAAAAACTTAGTGTTATTATGGTTTAGTATTTTGCATGCTTCTGGATACTTCTTGAGCAAATAGTGATTTTTATCATAAAATTTGATCAGAAAAAAAAAAAAAAAAAAATATTGTATTTGTTATTTTGGACAATTTTGGCATGTTACAGACAAAAAATAAATAAATATAGATACCATTATGCTGAGGGACCTATCATAATCATAGTGTGTATTTAACTAACAACCCATTTTTTGGGCTATATCAGTCCTCCAGCTGTCTCATAATTGCCCGTGAGTGAGTACCTCTGCTGAGCAGCCACTTCCCTTAAGCAGCCAGAAAGGGCCATTCCCCTGGGTGGCTGCTTAATACAAGTTCCACTGTATATGGCAAGTTAGGGTGTATAGTTAAATATGATAAGAGTCATATGGCAAGAGTTAGGTTGTCTAGTTAAATATGATATATATGACGAGTTAGGGTGTCTAGTTTAATATGATAAATATGGTAAGAGTTATATGGCAAGAGTTAGGGTGTCTAGTTAGATATGATATATATGGTAAGAGTTATATGGCAAGAATTAGGGTGTCTAGTTTAATATGATATATATGGTAAGAGTTATATGGCAAATGTGAGGGCATCTAGTTAAATAGCCAGCCTCAGTGGCTCAGTTGGATGCGCGTCCCACTGGAGACCAGGAGGTCGCAGGTTCACCCCAGCCCAGGTCGGCAACATTCTTTTGTGGAGATTGATCTTGAAATATTTTCTATGGTCATTCACTCCCTTGCGCTGATTCAAGAAGGGCAGTTGTCAGTTTCTGGCGAAAGAATGTGCACAATACTGGTTAACCGCTTAGAGGACTAAGCCTGCCCAATAAATATGTGGTTAGGTAAACTGATCACGCTCAACATGACCCCATTGGGTTGACTGGACTGTAAAACCGCAACACAAACAAAAATCTAGTTTAATATGATATATGTGACAAGAGTTAGGATGCCTAATTAAATATGATATATATAGCAAGAGTTAGGGTGTCTAGTAAAATATGATTTATATGGCAAGAGTTAGAGTGTCTGTTTAAATATGTTGGGTAAGTATGGTATTACAGGGACTGTTACCTATTTGTTGAGAAATTTTGACTCAACCATGTTGTTGTTATGTAGCAATCAAATATCATAGCTCTAGATAAGAGAGGGTATCAAGAGAATATTTTTCTGATTTCTCCATAGAAACGTTTGTTGTGGGTACGCTTGAGAAGTGCCTTGACAAGGCATTTCTGATGAGCACCACAACATATGTTTTTATGTAGAAAAAAAAGAAAAATATCAATACTCTTTGGTTGATAAACTCGTCCTTTCTAAAGCTATGAAATATGTTTACAATATAAATTTTTTCAATGTAGGGTTTCTAGGTTTGTCAGTTATTAGCTGTTGGCTTTTTGTAAATCTCTCTGTTAGAGTTTGTGACCCAAACTACTTCAATATTTTGTTAGGTTTTCATGAAACTTCACAAAAATGATCAGCATGATAAGTAGCAGTTCCTTGAGTAAAATGCGTGTCGGCAACATTTTTTTCATGGAGATTTGATCATGAAATATTTTCTACGGTCATTCTCTCCTTTCCGCTGATTCAAGAAGGGCAGTTCTCTGTTTCAGGCAAAAGAATATGCACAATACTGGTTAACCGCTTAGAGGACAGCCTGCCCAGTATGCTCGACATGACCCCATTGGGTTGACTGGACCATAAAACCTCAACACATACACAAACAAAATCCTTGAGTAAAAACTTTTCATTGCTGGGTTATTTGCCCTTGGCACTTAAATATGTCTGTCCACAAACTAATTCAGAAGATTTAGTTGCATTTTCATTCAACTTCAAATAATTGATTGGCATGATGCACAGCAGTGTATGACTTAAAATATTTTTATTTGCAGGGTTCTCAGTCCTTGGCCCTTTAATATGTCTGTCCGTTATGTGTTAAACATCACGGAACTGATCATGATGAGTAGCGATGCATAACATAGCAAAAACCTTTCAGTTAATTTTTAACAGGGTTACATGTCCTTGGCACATAAATCATCTGCTTAGCAGATGATCCATATGAAATAAGTTTTATCTAGTAATGTTGGCTTAACCCTTGTCCTGCTGAACCCGGTTATACCCTGCCTTTGCAAACAGTGTAGATCCAGATCAGTTGGCTTCTGAAGAAGCCAACTGATCTGGATCTGCACAGTTTGCCATTAAGTATGTGAATTTGTTGCAACAATCCAGATCAAGTAATCTGATTGGCTGAAAATTAGAAGTGGGCGTGGCAACTTAATTTATTCAGCAGGATAAGGTTTAAGTTAACCCTCTGCTAATGCATTAATACTTACCTGAAATGTTCAGACAGACAAGCCAGAGCAATAAGTCTAGATGCAGATTAGACTTGGGTTCTTGATAACTTCAGATATGAAGTCCTAGATTTCTGTTTTGGTAGTTGGTTTCAGCTTCTTTCAGGAAGTTTTCTTTTTGCCTGACGCTATACCCAAAAGATGCAAATTCACAAAATTTGGTTGTGATTGAATGCAAAACATTTGTTCATAACAATTTTATTCTGTTTTTAGGTAAAAAAAATTTTTTTTTTTTTCTTTTGTTTGTTTGATAAGACCCTACCTGCTGAAGGCAGGAATAGGGCATATAGCGCTTTGCACATTTACGTCAAAGTTGCTCATAACTTTGATACCTTTTATGCTACAAAGTTGAAATTTGTTATGATATTTACCCAGACCAAAACCTTAGACTTCATGGTAGAGTTGCCCCTGGGCAGGGCCAGGGGTCAGAATGTATAACAGGTCATATTGAACACATGCAAAATGGCAATAGAATCATGTCTGGTACCATTCCTTGCCCTAGAAAGTTAGAAATCGGGTATAATGATCACAGATGAAATAGTTTATACAGAGTCCAGGGTTTGGAAACTGGATCATCAAAGAAAACAGCCATATGGGCAAAGGCCATAGGGCAGGGGCATCTGTGTACTTTATACACGTCTATTTTTTTTTTTTTTTTAGTTTTCCATAGTTAAAAGGATCACAAAAAAACAAACAAAAAAAAAAAAAACACTGGGATAGGTATGGAGGGAGTCTTTTTAACATGATCAGCTGAACATCTTGAAAATTTCTTAAGGTTTTAGTTTTGCAAATATTTGAGACTTCAATAAAATTGATATTTTTCATCCGATCTCTATGAAATTTTTGACATTATGTTCTTAAGGGCTTTCTGAACACATATACATCAATTTTGAGGGAAGAAATTTATTTTAAAACAAGATTTATTCATCAAACTTGTGTTAACTTTTGATGTAAAAATAGCAAAAACAAGGATAATCTTTCTTATTATAAGATATAGGTTGCTTAGAATGTAGTATCAAGATACATGTAGGAATACTATCCTTTTCAGGATAAAAACTGGCTAAAGAAATGTTTTACTGATGCAAATTTGGTTTTATCCTGATCAGAAACTTCAAAATAGTATACCTTGTTTGTAAAGTTTGAAATTACCCCTTGGATGTAGCCATTTTGTTATCCTAATACACTGAAACAAATTATTGTGATTAAAAGATCTTTCTGAAAGTGGGAGAAATTTTTTTCTGTTCTTGTTTCAGGACTTGAAAGGATTTTTTCGAAAGAATCCATCACAAATCATCAAGAGTTTGAGTATTTCTAGTCATACAAAATCACCATGGTCAAAGAAACATTTTCTCTTTTTTTTTTTTTTGCGCTCATCATCTTATGATTTATACAGATACTGCCCAGAATTAACTTTTATTAGATTGCTAAAATGTGGAAACTGATCAGTGATCAGTTTCATGTTTTCCATGTACATGTATGTTAGAATAATACCCAGTCACAACAGGGAAAAAGATAATAGGTTGCTGGACTATTTTTTAAAATACTTGCTATTGTGCACCTTCAAATTACCATCAGAATCATTACTCTATAATCATAAAGTTCAGAACTTGCATTCAGCACTATAGTAGAAATAGTACTTTATTACCATATATGCACCTAAAGTATGGGTTACTGGTGTATTGGTCAGCCATGTATTAAGTGGTCAGATGCCTAAAATTCGAAGAATAAAAGGGTCATATTGGTGCTACAGAATTTAAGGGATAAACGGGGTAAAAAAAGAAAGGTGTTGGTCCATTAGGTAGGTATGGAACAAACAGGGCCTGTAGAAATTCAGGATGTTTTAACCACAGACAAAATCAGAAACTGAGAAAAGTGATAGGTCTCAAGTTATCCCACTATAACTGGAAATACATGACCTGGGCAGGTACTGACTGTTATATAAACTAAGATCTTCCAATGTAATATTTTCAAGCTAGTAAAAGTGTTTTGGCAATGAGGTCAATAGCTGATAAGGTTTCTTGATAGGGATAGTTTAAAAAAATCTTACCTAATTCTCTTTGACATGTGCCGGTATACAGTAATATTTCTGTAAATAGTCGTCATGTGTCAAAATTAGCTTTTTAGTCAAGGTTCATATAACATATTTTTATTGATTTCAAAAAATATATATGTCAAATTATTTTTCCAAGTAAACTTTGTTTTCCTTTTCTTTACATTGTAATTTGAATGTTTTTAAAAAGCATGATTTTACCCCAAAATTCTCAGTTATGTTGAAATGTTTGTTTTCAAAATTAAGGAGAACAATGAAGAATCGCTATATATCAGCAGCTGGAGTAAGTTTTTCAAAACTGGTCTGTTCATAAAGTTCTGGGCCCAGTTGTTCAAAGCTAACGATGTCGTTAGTTAACGATTTGTTAAAATTTAAATCGAGTGATACACAAATATGCTGAAATTTTTTGCTGAAAAAATGTGAGTAGCTTTTGCAGAACATATCAGAATATTGTATATTGAATCTGCTAAAACAGTTAACGAAATGACCCTTAACGAGCTTGTTAAGCTAGCGACGCTTTGAACAACTGGGCCCTGGACAGGAGAACATATTTCTTACATATGGCCCAAGACTATCACCTTAAATAATTGCAGTATGGTTATGACTTATCAGATATCTGAACTTAAAATCTGCAGAAAAAAGAAAAACTAATAATAATAAACCAAATATTGAACCCAAGTTTTTGACAATGAATTTAATTATAGGTTAAATGTTCAAAACCAAATACCAGAAATAGAAAAGATGTGGTTTCTGAAAAAAATATTGTCAATCACAGCCCCAAAGATTGATTGTGCCAATGTATAATTTCCTTTTCAGTATTTAAAGAAACTTCATCTACAGGAACGAGTCATAGAGGAGGTTAAAATGGCAATTAAACCCCATTATGCCAGCAAAGATATTGATAAATATCAGTATAAGGAGATACTCAGGAAAGCTGTGCCCAAGGTAGGTGACCTGTTGGGGGGTGGTCGGGTGTGGCAAAGCACCGGGGCGTCCGTCTGATATTGGCTTACAGTTGGGCAAGGCCTGCTATCCTTGTAGCTGGTAAGGGGAGAGGGGAAATGTTTTTATTTCTTCTGTTCACTTTCATTCCTATTCCTCTTTCTTCCCTGTTCCTCCCTTTCATCTTCTCTACTAACTCTTCTATCTGTTTTCTCCCTTTTTGCTGGGAGACAACACAAAATGACTCACGAGGGTTGATGTGTCGTTAAACCCCAATACAATCCAAAAAAAGGTGACCTGTTGATATTTACCAGAGAATTGTTAAGGAGGAGTAGTTGTTGATAATTCGGGGATAATTTTCTAAATTTTTACGTAAACGCGTACGTTGTGGGTACTTGTTAGAAGTGCCTTGGTCGAGAGCTTCTAATGAGTACCTACAACATATGTATGTTTTTTTATGGAGAAATAAGAAAAATTATTACAGAATTATTACAAGATATTCCTCCTTAACCCTTGTCCTGCTGAACTCAGATATACCCTACCTTTGCAAACAATGTAGATCCAGATCAGTTGGCTTCTGAAGAAGCCCACAGATCTGGATCTGCACTGTTTGCGATTAAGTATGTGAATTTATATCAACACCCTTGATCAAGTAATCTGATAGGCTGGAAAATTGGAAGTGGGTGTAGCTTCTTAATTTATTCAGCAGGACAAGGGTTAACAAGTCCTTCGAATTTACTGTATTATTTGAGATCGGGTATCATTAAAGAGTAGCATCTTATTCCATTTGTAAACAACATAGACCCAGTCCAGCTTAGCATATGTACAGGTTGGCCAGGGTGTCTGCTGTTCACTTTTGCTGATTCTGGATGGTAAAGATTGTTATAAGATGCAAGTCCATGTGACTGAAGATACTCCTAAGTTAGAATCACAACCACAAATCCAAGTAGGGCTGCAATAACACGCTCACCTCATGATATGATACGTATCGTGATACTTGCTTCACAGTACGTACTGGGATACGCTTTTCAGACTTGAGATAATCAGTAATTGCATGAGGATTATACTATGATGGTCAACTAAGGTGCTCACCTTACTTAAAAGTTTGTTTGAAATGGTTCAATCATAGTCTTAATATCATATTTATAAAAGTTTCACAATGTGAAAAGTTTATTCCTTTTTTTTTCTTCAGTGAAAAGAACCTAATATAAGCATCCAAGTTCAAATACTAAAGCTTCCTAGATATACAATGTTCGAAAATAGGTAAAACAGGTTCTGTCCAAAATGCTGTTCCTTTCATTCACTGTGAGCAGGACTTATTGATTTTATAGAAAACAGCTACTGAAAAATGGCATGAAAGATTGAAATTTTCTATGAAAGAGTGTTTGACAACATTCTTCTGCATGTTTTGAGTGCTTTTAATATTCATAACAGAGTTTATTGACTGAATAGTTAAACGTTTTTCGGGAATTTTCGGAAATTGTGAAAACTAATGACACCTATATTTTACGGCAATACGTATATGTTTTTGTTGGTAACAGTCATTAAAAACTTGCCTAAAGTAGTCATGCAGCAGTACAACTATCCTAAATTGAACTGAATGAAGCAAAATGTTTCTTTTGCATGCAGTAATTACGGATCTATTTGGCAACTAATTGACAACTTTTGTTTACATTTGAGTGAATCAAGCCGTATTGAAACTCAGAGAAAAAGAAACATGAACCGAATCATGACCACTGAACCTCGATGCACTGTGAATTCGGTCAATCATTTCACCTCTAAATCCAACGGCTTCTTCCCTACTTCCCTGCCTCATCCCACCCCACACAGAATGGAACTGTATGAATTAAATAGATCTCTCTGATGAGGAGCAAAGTAGCAATGGCAGCTTTATCATTAGCTCACCTGAGCCTTTAGGCTCATAGGTCAGCTTCTAGTATAGGCAGGCTCCATCATCCGTCCGTCAGTCGTCAAACATCTTTTCCTCAGAAACCACTGGGCCAGATAAAGCCAAATTTCATATGGAACAAAAGTTTGTTCACCACATCTGGGTCACATGACCAAGATGGCCATCATGCCCATTTATGGTAAAAACCCTTCTTTGGAACCAAAAGGTAATGGCCCTAGGGCTTGGTAGGCAGCATTTGGGACCTTGGCCCAATAAAGTTTGAAAAAATGATGACCTTGGGTTGACCTTGACCTTGATTTGGGTCTTTTGTGCAACTAGTAGATAAGAAATAGCTAAAATCGTTCCAATCAGAAATCCAAGATGGCCATCATCTTGAAACTCTATTTTGAACTTTTCCTGAACCGAAAGGTCATTTGACTCAAAATTTGGTTGGAAGTACAGGGGCAACTTGTAAGTCAAATACAGCTAAAATTGTTCTGATCTGAAATCCAAGATAGCCGCCATCATGAAAATCGATTTTCAACGTTTTCTCCTGAACAGACAGGCCAATTGACTTGGAACTTGGTTAGTGTCGGGGTGACTTATAGCTCAAAAATAGCCAAAATCATTCTGATTAAAAATCCAAGATGGCTGCTTTTACTGCTGTCTTGAAAATCTATTTTGAACTTCTTCTCTTGAAAGAAAAGGCCATTTGACTTGAAACTTGGTAGGAAATATTGGTGTGACTTATAGATCAAAAATAGCTAACATTGCACCGATCAAAAATCCAAGATGGCCACCATCTTGAAAATCTTGGAACTTCTTGTTCTGAACTGCAAGGCCAATTGACTTGAAACTTAGTAGGAAGTGTCTGGGATACTTTTATTTCAAAAATAGCTAGAATCATTCCAATCCGAAATTTAAGATGCTCATCATGGTCACCATCTTGAAAATCAATTTTTAATTTCTTCTCCTGAACTGAAAGGCAAATTGACTCAAAACTTGGTAGCAAGTATCAGGAAGATTTGTAGATCAAAAGTAGCTAAAATCATTCTGATCTGAAAATCTGTTTTGAATGTCTGAACTTGTAGATCAGAACTGGCTTATCTTGAAAATCCATTTTGAACTTTTCCTCCTGAACCCAAAGGCTGATTAAGTTGAAACTTAGCAGAAAGTGTTTGGTAACTACTAGATCCAAAATAGTGAAAATTGTTCAGAGCATAAATCCAAGATGACTGCCATGTCTGCCATCTTGAAAAGCTTTGAGTTTCTTCTGAACCGAAAGGTGGATATGACCTGAAACTTGGTAGGAATTATCGAGGAAGAAATTGGTTATTTGGTACAGATGTTGATTTATACAACTTCTACTAATATGATACCCAATATGACCACCATGCGATAAAAAGAAATTTTGACCACTTGTGGAACTAAATCCATTCTTTATTTGGGCAAGTTGTTCCAGGTGAGCAAGGTTGGCCCTAAGGCAAAGGGCCTCTAGTTCTGAAGATGTGGAATACCCTAAAATAGAAGAGCTGAAAATCAAATAAGGTCGAGATAACATATTTTTTGAAGATGTTAATTAGAAAGATCTGGCACAAATCACGCCTACATTTATAAATCTAGACAGTCAAGATCTTGTGTTAGTGAATATAGATGACCCAGGGGAAACTGTGTATACATAAGATTGTGTATACATTGTACATCACATCAACTTCCTCATTATTTCTCACTGAGACACTTCTAATGAGTACCACAACATATGTTTTCATGGAGAACCAGTTGTTCAAAACGAACGATGTCGTTAGTTAACATATCTTTAAAATTTTGATCATTAAATGTGGCATATATGCCAATATCTTTGCTGAAAAAATGTGAGTAGCTTTTGCATTTGCAAAAGCTACCTACATTTTTTCAGCAAAAATAACCGTGAATTAGATATTATACTTTCTAGAAAGTTAATATTTTGACCACTAACGAGCGTGTTATGCTAACGATGCTTTGAACAACTGGACCCTGAGAGATACCCCTTATCTGGAGGTAACAAAATAATTATAGTGCATCTGCTGAATACTCTGTGTCTGCAAATAGAAAGGAAGGCAATGATCAGGAATCGATACAATTACCTAACACCTTCTGCCCAAGACACCAAGGGAAAGAAGGACACACTTAAAGCAACAGCAAAATGCACAAGCGGAAAGCCAAAAGGACAGCTTCTTTCCCAAAAATTGGCCAAATGACTATCCAAAATAAAAATGTTACCAGGACATACATGCAAAGACATACAATGACAGAAGTAGTGAACCATAGCAGAAGCAACGCCTTGGAACAGTCAGTAAAAATATTACCGGGGGGCTTAAATCGATTTTACATGGCCACAACCCTCGCCCTTAGTTTTGCCATGGTATACACAAGACATTTGTTTAGTCCGTGTGAACGGTTCCTAACTCATCAGTGCAACATCTCTAATAACATAAAAATCAAACAAATACAGAGATGAAACAACAATGAGGACTCGGCAAGAAACAGCTGATGTGCTGAAGCAAAAGAAAACCAACAGTCGGACAGTTTGGACTCCCTTGGGCCTGACCAGCCAGAGCATCAGGCACCAACCGACTTAACTTAAAAGTCTTTAGGCCAAAGCCATCATAGAGTGAGGCAGGACCTGCCAGAGTGCAACCAAATGGGGAAGCAACTGTTGTATTACATTTATGTTGTACCCAGTCTTTATACCGATATATAGAAGAATGATTTTACGAAATTGAGTACTAATATCATTGCAAATGTATATTTTTCTGAATTTATATACAAGTCACTATAAAATTCAAGTTCCAATAGGCCTTGTTGCAGAAAAGATTTAAGTCCAACATTGAATTTTGAACTTAAATCGAAATGATATCTGTAAAATTTAGAAAATGCTTTGCAGAGTTTATGGTACTGATGACCCTGATTTAGAAGCTTAGTTTAGTTAAACTTGTCACAAGCCGTTCTTTCATGGATCTGACTAATTTATATGAGCCAGCGCATAACAAAACCTACAATGCGACTTGTGCATCCAGGGAACTCGGATCAGCTTGAGCATCTTCCCAGTTTGATCAGAGTCTTTGCTGTGTGCTCAATTGCTAGCTACGGACCCAAGCTTTCTTTGTGCGGACAATGAAGACTGATCAGACAGGATGAATGCCCAGGCTGATCTTAGTCATAGCTGGACACACATGCCATTTTGTTGGTTTTGTATTTCGCTGGCTCATAAGTCCCTTTCTTTCCAGATTTGTCACAGTAAAAGTGGTGATATCAATCCTATGAAGATAAAGTCATTAATTGAAGCGTATGTCTCGAAGTATTCCAAGTCCAAAGCAAAGGGTGGAGAGAAATCAAATGACATTTCACCAGGTGTTAAGGCAAATGGAGAAAGACTTAAACTGAAACTAAATCTATGATAGTTCATGTGATTTTAGTGTACAGTATTTTGTTGTTTTTGACTGAGTGGAGCCACTTGAAGGGAAAGGGGTATTCGTACTGTTCCAGTTAAGACATATATTTAGTTCATCCATAGCTCTAGATAATAGTAGTCGGATAAATATTTTCTCCTTATTTTTTCAAGAAAATATACATTGTAGGAGCTCATTAGAAGTGGTTCGGGAAGGCAATTCTAATGAGTACCAACAATGCATGTTTGCTTAGTTAAATAGAAAATATACTGAAACCTCTTTATAAGACGGTGCAGTATAAGACGGTTTCTGATACAGTCGACTCTCATTATCTCGACCTCGCTTATCTTGAATATCCCCTTATCTCGAAGTGAAAATCTTGTCCCTGTTTTAGCATGGAAATCTAACAGTAGGTAACAAAATATCGTGGAAAAGAGGAGAAATTGCTCCTAGCAATTCCTCCTCTTTTCCACAATATTTTCAATATATTTCTAACTTCAGATGTCAAATTACATATTCATTTGTTAACTGTGGCTGTTCAATTTATTGTTTTCCGCAAGTCTGATATGTCGAGGTATGGATATCTTGAAGTGTTTCAGAGAGTCCCTTGGACTGAGATAACAAGAGTCGACTTATTTGACGATTTAAAGGCGGACCCCAGAAGTGTTGTATCCAAACAAAAATGTTTAGATTATATAGAAAATTATCAGATGAGTATATAGAAGATAAGTTTTGTTATATTTGCACAAAACGATATCTTGTGGGTACTCAGTGGAATGGCCTTAGGGAGGTCATTCCACAGTGAGTACCTACAATTATATATGTCATCATGCAGAAATAACAGAAATATCCTAAATTGTAATCATCATTGAGGCTCTTCTTTGGAAGGAAGTCTATATTTTTCCATATACAAACCAGGAAGCACCTTGCCAGCTTTTGTCTCTGCAGTCAGAAACGCAATCAGGTCAAGATTTCCATTGTTTCGTTAGGGCCTCTTTCGTTATTCAGTAGTTTAACCCATTGTAGACTGAATAGACTCTCCCACACTATATATTTGGAATAGTCCAATTTCAATTTTAGGTACATCTGGCTATGAGATTTACAGAGAAAAAACTGGTACTATTTAAGCATGGAAAAGAATAATAGTTCTACTTCATCTATGTACTTGACAGCCAGAGTTTGGGAATAAACATCACTTACCTAGAAAATACTGCAGATATACACATATTACCCCTTAAAGGGCAATTTAAAATTGTTATAGACATCATTCTCATTTATTCATTCTTATATATATTTATATATATATATTTTATTTTTTTTTAGAGAAAGTAATGATTGACATTTTGTGTGAATCATCTACAAGGCAGATGATTCACATGAAATATCAATCCTTATTTTCTCTGGAAAAAAAAAAAAATGAGAATGTCATCTGTTGCTATTGTCACAGGTGCTTTAAGGTTTAATTAGCATTTGTTCTGGGCATCTTTGAAATGTCATCTTCAAGTGGCTCCAGTCATGTTAAATTTTAAGGCATTTGCAAATTAGTGTTGTGTAAAGTTGTACAGATAATTATGTGGCGATTTCTAAAAACTGTTGAACAGTTTCAGATGTGAATTGAAAGCTTGTGGTTTGAGGGTAAGAATTTGCTACCATTTTTCAAAGGGAGACAACTTTTACAGACAGGAATTTAATTCTGTGGTTCTTAAATCCTTTCAAAATGGACGGCTACCCTTTAAAGAAAGAATTTTCTTCCAGGGGAAGCAAATACAATATGTCCATAGCTCCAGATAAGGCACTTTTCTTTCGACCAAAAATGTTGATATTTTTCTTAACTTTCCATGAAACATAGGGTGTGGCATTTCTAATGAGAACCCACAACATATGTTTTTCATGGAGAAATAAGAAAAATATTTTTGTTGTACCCCTTCTTATCAGGAGCAGTGGTAGTCCCCATTGACAAGGGAGGTAAATGTTTCTGTGGCAGAGTTATTTCCCTTGAAAGTGTGTCCACTCGCCTTAAGTATATCAGAAATAATTGTGGAATCTTGATAAGCAGATTATTCAGTGTTTCTCCACACAATTGTGTGCTGTTGGGCTTTTGTAAGATTTACAGTCGAACTTCAATGACTCTGAACATCTTTTTGACCATGGAAGTTTGTTCTAGACACGAGTCGTTCGAGCCACTGAGGGTTAATCATACCACCAGGGTCCAGTTGTTCAAAGCGTCGTTAGCTTAACGAGCCCGTTAAGGGTCATTTCGTTAACTATTTTAGTGGATTCAATACACAATATTCTGATATTTTTTGCTGAAAAAATGTGAGTAGCTTTTGCAGTGCAAAAGCTACTCACATTTTTTCAGCAAAAAATATCAGAATATTTGCGTATCACTCGATGTAAATTTTAACGAATCGTTAACTAACGACATCGTTAGCTTTGAACAACTGGGCCCAGGTCAGGAAGCAAATTGGGATAATTTAGGGATGACTTTGATCTTCTATAGAATAGTGGTATGTTGAGTGTGTACTCATAAGAATTGCCTCAGTGAAGCAGTTCTAATGATTACAGTACACATTAGATACATTTTCATGATAAAAGAAGAAAATTTTCCTAAAATATTCTAAAATGTTTGTTTTCATGAGCTAACAGAAGAATTTCCTAGGGCTCAAAAACGAGTTCGAATAAGCCACAGTAATCAAGCCATCAGTGTCCGAGTCACTGAAGTGTGACTATATTGGATAGAGGATTTAACTAACAACATAAGATTAGGATTAACTTATTTTGCATTGCAGTACATATTTGTCAAGCTTGAAATAATTGACTTTTTAAGATCTGTTAAAAAAAAAAAAAAAAAAAAAATGAAAGAAGCTGTTTCAGCATACTGTTTCTGTTTTTCCGATGACTTCTTTTGCTATTCAGTAGTTTAAGGTGACTTACTGGTATATGCTTGCCTCCCCACAAAAAATTCTGCTGATTATTGCCTTAAAATTCATTGTACCAGCCTTGACAAAAAAGGCATATGCAAACAGCGTAGACCCTGATCAGACTGTTGAATCAGAGTCTACTCTGTTAGCCATTCCACAAAAGATTTTGTGAAACAGTTCATAAAAAGCCATTCCACAAAAGATTTTGTGAAACAGTTTATAAAGAATATGACGAAATTTAGGCAAAAACATATGGGATAAAATATTTGAAATTTGGGACATTTAACATTTTTATCCCCCGACTGATAGGTTCGGGGGATATAGCGATCAGCATTGCATCCGCCCGGGCCAACAGCCAAGGCTTAACGGGCTATTTTGGACACATTTGGACTTGGTGTCCAGGTTAATTCCGTTTAAAATGCATTGGTATGTATGAAGAGGAGGACCAGTTGGCGTGTTGCTTGCAAGAGAGACAACTCTATCTTCATAATGTAGTTATCTCCCCTGATGCTGAAATCTTGTGCAGGCCATAATTCCCATACAGTTTGAGAAAACTTGATAATATTTGTTAGGGATGAAGAGGAGGAACAGTAGGCGTGTTGCGTGTAAGAGACAACTCTCACTTACTTTGTTATGTAGTTATCTCCCCTGAAGCAGAAATCCATCGAAATCCTTGTGCATTCCATAACTTTGATACTTTTTGACATATTTTGATAATACTTGGTAGGAATGAAGAGGAGGACCAGTAGGTGTGTTGCATGCAAGAGAGAACTCTCACTATCTTTGTTATGTAGTTATCTCCCCTGTAGTTGAAATCTGCCATACTATTTGAGATAATTTGATAATATTTGATAGGGACATATATCAGGTCAAGTAGGAGTGTCGCATGCAAGGACAACTCTTATTTTGTTCTTCTTTCTAGTTATCTCCCCAGAATGAATTTCTAAGCCAAATTCTTGTGAACTCCATAACTTCTTAATGGTTTGAAATATTTTGATAGTATTTGGTACAGGCATAGATAAAGACCAGTAGGCATGTCACATGCAAGAGCGACAACTCTCACTTTGTTCGTTATGTACTTATATCCCTGAAGCTGAAATCTTGTGCAGGCTATAACTCCCATACTGTCTGAAATAATTTGATAATATTTTGATTGGACATATGTCAGGTCCCTGACGTATGACTCTACTTATCAATGATACTGCTTCCAAACAGTGAGTTTCTTAGTCTAATCTTGGTAGGCAAGAAGAGGAGGAAAAGTCCCCTGCTAACTGTACTACATATAAAGAAATAATGTCACTGTAATCATAACGGTTCTTCAATGTAAACAAGCCTATTTGGGAAGGTGTGATATGGATATGAAAAAATAGATTCAGCTGATACATCTTTTCAGATTAGACTAAGAAACTCACTGTTTGAAAGTAGTATCATTGATAAGTTGAGTCATAGGTTAATGACTCGAACATCTTTAGGGCTATGGAAATTTGTTCTGCATATGGTTTTAGCCATTGAGGGTTAATCATAACGCCAGGTCAGTGGTCAAATCGGGGTAATGTAGGGATGTAAAATACAGTCGACTCCCGTTATCTCGAACTCGCTTATCTCGAATAACCGCTTATCTCGAAGTGAAAATCTGGTCCCTGTTTTAACACAGAGATCTACCAACAGGCAATAAAATATTGTGGAAAAGAGGAGAAATTGCTCCTTAGGAGCAATTTCTCCTCTTTTCCACAATATTTTCAAAATGTCTCTAACTTAGAAGTCAGATTACATATTCATTCTGTTAAAGGTGGTTGTTCGATTAATTGTTTTCCTGAGTCCGCAAATCTGATATGTCGAAGTACGGATATCTCGAACTGTTTCATAGAGTCCCTTGGAGTTCGAGATAACGAGAGTCGACTGTAATAGTATTTTGAGTGTACCCATTAGAATCACCTCAATGAGGTGATTTTGATGAGTACAAACAACATACATATATATAATAAATAAGAAAAATTTTCCTTAAATATTTCTGAATATCTTTTTCCTTGAGAATTTCGTATGGATTAAAAAATGAGTTTGTATTGGTCAAGGTACATGAGTCATCAGTGTTTGAGTCATTGAAGTTTAACTGGATATAATTCAGCCCTAGCTCTAACCTCTGCCTGTGCAGATAGTCATTGGAATAGTATTAGGGCTTTGGCCTTTCTTTCTGCAGCATCAGTTAGTGTATCACTCAAAGTTCCAGATCATAGTTGATCCATACAAGTATTTTTCTTCTCTGTGAATACATTCATTGCAGTACACCTTATAGGTATGAATATAACCTTGTCAATGACCTGTGACTTCTGGTTTCAATTTCCTATTTGGCCTAATACAGCTGAGAACCAGAAGCTGCAGGTCACCAGACATTCACAAGGTTATATTTTTCCCTATAGATGCCTCATCGAAGCTCTTCTCATAAGTACCCTCATTTTCATGGAGAAATAAGAAAAATATCAATACTGTTTGGTTGAAATAATTACCTTATCTGTATCTATGGGTCTTATTGGTACACTTTGTCACACAGCATAACCTGTTGATCTCTGCTTTCACTGGTTAAATAACCCATGTCTTTTTGTATTTGTGTCTTCATGTAAATTATTTCACCAGTTATGTTCCATAAAAGAATTAAATCCTGCTTTTGTAGTCTACCCTGTACAAATGATCTGAATGAGACTTGAGCCACATGTACATGTAGTAGAAACTCCACACAGCTTTGACAAGCATTGAGGATCCAGACTAGGCACTGTTACCTTGTTGTCAGCTTTGTAGGAATTGTAGCTCCAAATAAGATGAGTATCCAGGGCCCAGTTGTTCAAAGCATTGTTAACTTAACCAGCTTGTATGTGGTGAAATGTTAAATGTTCTAGTAAGTACAATATCTAATTCACAGCTATTTTTGCTGAAAAAATGTGAGTAGCTTTTGCAAGTGCAAAAGCTACTCACATTTTTCAGCAAAAATATTAGCATATTATGCCATATTTAATGATCAAAGTTTTAACGATATGTTAACTAACAACATCATTAGCTTCGAACAACTTGGCCCAGGTATATATTTGTCTTATTTCTCCACCAAAACGTACATGTGGGCACTCATTAAAAGCACCTGTCTGAGGTGCTTTTCTAATGAGTACCGACAACAAATCCTTTTGTGAAGAAGTAAGAAAAATATTAAAACTTGTTGATTGATAAAAAAAAAAAAAATATTAAAAACAACAACAAAACCACCTTTAGCTGGTGCTGTAATCTGACTGCTGTGGATTTGCACTGCTTTTGAAGTTGTATGGCCAGTTTCTACTTGACAGAGATGATTAGAGGCATATTATGGGAAGACCAGGTGTCTACCTGGTGAACAGTGAGGACTTAGACGTATCCTGCATCTCTGTGCAATTTGACATGGTATCCACTTTTTGTGACTAAACATGAGAAAGACACCCTTATTGCATGTATAAGTCTGAGATCAGCCTGCACATTTGTAGAGTCTGATCAGGGTCTTTACTTTCATCTTACAGAATGAGTAGCTGGCCTCGATGGCTCAGTTGGATGTGCGTGCGGCTGGTAATCAGGAGGTTGTGGGTTCAACTCCCACCGGGTCAGCAACATTCTTTCGTGGAGATTGATCATCTCTGCCTTCTGCTGTTTCAAGAAGGGCAGCTATCAATTTCTGGTGGAAGAATGTGCACAATACTGGTTAACAGCTTAGAGGACTAAGTTTGTTCAGTAAAAGTGTAGTTATGTGTACTGACTGCGCTCGACATTACCCAAATGGTTGACAGGGCATAAGTCCACAAAATAGAATTAGTTCTGATATAATGCTGTATGAGTATAAATTACCCTTATGACGCAGATCTCACAGCTTTTTAAGTTCCAAATATATTAAATCAAGTCCTTAAATTAATGCCTTGAGCACTGGTAACATCCTTTTCTCCATTCATCAACACACATCACAACCAGACAAATATTAGGAAAATCCTGCACTGCAGCCCGCCTTCAGGAGGAACCAAAAGATGTCTTCTCTCCTTAAAGTCAGAGTTACAGATTACTCATTATTTCAGAATTTTGATGATCCTTGCAAATGTATTTGGCTTCCATAGCACTTTAAGCCAGTCAAACTTATTGAACCATGTACATCACCATGGAAGAATTAAGGGATTAATTTTGAATGGGATGTTAAACACAAATCATTATCAGACTGACCAGCGCAATCCTTTGCTGCTCACATATGGTTCAAGGGTCTTTTTCTCAAGTTGTGTTTCACATGCATTGTACTAGGCCTACTGTGAAGAACGGCTTCAAACCACAGATGTGAAGGCTGGTGTCATTCTTTGATTTGATCTGTTCAGTGATCAAAAGCTCTTTGGTGCTTAATGCAAAAAACATGTCCAAATCAACATGATCTGGTCCTTTGCTGTTCACTGACTGTATTTGGACACCCTAATTAGCCCATTGTAGACTGAATAGACTTCCCACACTATATATTGGAAGAGTCCAATTTCAATTTTGGGGAGGTTTACATATTCCTAGAGAAAAATGGCTAAACTATTTGCAAACAGTGGAGACTCTGATCAGATGCTGCACTGTTTGCCAAGTACCCTTTTACGGGTCTCCAGACTACAATGGGTTAAATTTTAACAAATCCATTTCAACCCCTGTTGATGTGTCAAAAAACTGCTAAATACAGGGTGAACAGTGTAGACCCTGATCAGATACTGCATTCTGCGGCATTTGCTCTGGGTCTACACTGTTGGCTCTGGCCTGTTTGTCTAAATACCTTAAAGTGAAATTGTTGTAGATGAAATTCTGTTTTTTATTGTTATTATTTTTCCGAGAAAATAAGGCATTTCATGTGAATCATCTGTTAGATGATTCACATGAAATATCAAGCCTTATTATCTCTGACAAATAGCCTTATTCTCTCTGAAAAATAAATAAAGAAAAAATATTCAAAAGTGTCAAATGCTGCAGTTGTGAACAATGCTTTAACCCATTGTAGTCTGGAGACCCCAAAAAGGTAATTGGCAAACAATGCAGACCCAGATCAGATGCCGCAGAATGTTACGTCTGATCACGGTCGCCACTGTTTGCAAATAGTTTAGCCATTTTTCTCTAGGAATATCTAAATCTCAGCTAAATGTACCTAAAATTGAAAGTGGACCCTTCCAGTACATAGTGTGGGGGAGTCTATTCAGTCTACAATGGGGAGTCAAGGTAAATACAGTATGCCTCTAAGACTCCTTTCCTGATGTGGCTCAGTTGTATACAAGGTAATATGTTTTCTTACAGTTTGTCCCATTAATTATTTTTAGATATGTATGTATTAGCTGATGAATGGATAAAGCTCAAACTGGAAGAGAAAAAAATGAATAAAAAGAAAGTCATTGTGTATCTTGTGTTCTTGCAAACCACCATGCCTGCATATTGCTAGATTTGTTCCCACCAAACATACCTGCAAACTTGCCAAATCCATTATCTTCTTTCACCAATGAAGACAAATCAGTTATCTGTCTACCTAGCGGACACACAACTTTGAAACAACATTTATCCAACATCTTGACGTTGAATCGACGTTGTTTCAACGTTGTGTGCCTGCTGGGTATTCACATCTGAATTTGATACATGTATATGTACAAGATACATGTATTATCAAGGCAAATATTCTTGGCCCAGTTGTTCAAAGCATCGTTAGCTTAACAAACTTGTTAAGTGTCATTTCGTTAACTGTTTTAGCGGATTCAATATACAATATTCTGATATTTTTTGCTGAAAAAATGTGAGTAGCTTTTGCACTGCAAAAGGTACTCACATTTTTTCAGCAAAAAATTTCAGCATATTTGCATATCACTCGATGTAAATTTTAACGAATTGTTAACTAACGACATCGTTAGCTTTGAACAACTGGGCCCTGGTAACGTTTCATGAAGGTTCAAGCAAAACTGGCCTCTAGGGCACACAAGGTTTTGAAGAAATTTGACGTGGTGGCCTAGTTTTGATTTCCACAACCCATATTCGAACATTATGGAGATACACCACAACCTCTTTATAACCCTATTGTCGGGGTCCATAGCATAAACAGTGTTAGTTAAACAACGGTGTTATATCCAAACAAAAATATATAGACTATATTGAAAACTAACTATTTATGGTCATTTTTCAATATAATCTATGCATTTTTGGGATCCATCTTTGAACTGTGTTATATCCAAAACCGTGTTATAACAAACTGTTATAAAGAGGTTGAAGTGTATTATCAAATTCATGAAGATTAAAGCAAAAATGCGGCCTCTAGAGTGCACACAAGGTTTTAAAGAAATTTGACCCAGTGACTTAGTTTTTGACCCCACATAACCTCTTTTCAAACATATTTGAGATATTATCAAGACAAACATTCTGATGAAGTTTCATGAAGACTAAAGCAGATCTGTGACCTCCAGAGTGCAGACAAGGTTTTAAAGAAATTTGACTTTACATGTATGACCAAGTCTTTTACTACACAAGACGCATATTTGAACTATGCCAAGACATTAACAAGACAGATACAGGTAAAATTTCACTATGGTTGAAGGAAACTGTGACCTATAGAGTGTAGACAAGGTTTTAAAGAAATTTGACCTAATGGCCTAATTTTTTACCCTACATGACCCATATTTGACCTTGACCAAGACATTAACAAGACAAAGATTCTGGTAAAATTTCGTGAAGACTGCAGGAAAACTCTTACCTCTAGTGCGCAGACAAGGTTTTAAAAAAAAAAATTGAAGTACAGGCTATTCTGGGCTCCAGAACCGTACCCTGGAGAACACCAGCCAAGACAGTGGCCCAGCCAGTTTTCATACATTTACAACACATTGCTGTTTAAAACACAAAAATGAATTGATCTATTCAAGAGGCTTCCCTTTTATGACACAGGCATATAGTTTGAACTTCAGAAGTTCATGTGGGGAGGACATCGGAAGCATTTTCAAAATCCACTATGAACGTGTAAATTTGACCTCCCTGTCCAATCAGCTATGACTCTTACCAGCTGAGTTTCACAACTATGATATCGTTGAAAAAGCAAACTGCTTTTCAGATAATACTTTTTGCTCGTCCATCACGAAAACACACCTATATAATGCTGACCCCCTTAAACCCCACTTTTATACAGTAAAACTGGGGTTTACAGGGGTATACATTATTTTTCTTATTTCTGCACAAAACATAGATTGTGGGTACTCGTTAGAACTGCCTTGACGAGGCGGTTCTAACGAGTACCCACAATCTATATTTTGAGCAGAAATATGAAAAAGATCAGAGTTTTTTATCTGAAAATTTTCAGTTTTTTGGGGTGAAATTTTCTATATATTTGAATAGGCGTGTTTTCGTAATGCCCTTGCAAGCTTTTGCCTTCTGTCTACCCTCTCTAACTCTGCATACACTCTCAATTTAGCAACATGTGATATAAAAAAAAGGGGGCAATAGAAACCAAGCGGGACAGTAAGAATGAGTATAAATGTGTATAGTGTTGGTGTATTATACAGCCGAGGAGTGAAAAGTGAGGATAAAAAAACAATGGTGGTACATTTATGTTTTCATGTGGCAAACCGGACTGACAGTTAGTTTGAAGCTGGAAGGTTAGTCACTGAACTGAACAGCTGCAGTTGGTAGAATGAATAGTTGTAATAATCAGACCGGGAAGCCAATGGGTGTGAAGTTCTAGAGGTATGAGTCTTGGGTATGGCATAAGTTGAGAATGGTACAGCAAGGTATCCATAGACAATCCTATAGAAAAGAACTAGTCTAGATTCAGCACGCCACTGCTCAAGAATGCGCCAGCCAAGATTTCCAAGCATGTCTATGACGCTTTTTAAAAGTCATGTCAGAGGGTTGAATTTGTTCCCGGTGGGATTAATTTAAAGATTGTGTCCATAAAATTGACATGCATGATATCCATTACCTTTATTTTTATTTCCAAAATATATTTTCGTTGGTGAAAACATAATTATAAAGAGAAATAATTGAGGAAGAGCCTAATACAGGCTTTCCAAAGGCAATCTTTTAGATTTTTAGTTTACTCCACTGCAGCAGGTGTTGGTGCCGTGTGGCGGCTGTAGAAGGTCTCCTCGTACTTAACCATAGTGCAGATTATATTTTTATTTCCTTTGGGAGCATTGGGCCCATTGTGATATCTTTGAAATGGAGTTCTGCTCATGTATACGCTAGAGGACGTAAGTAGTGTTGCACATTTCATTACTGCTAATGAAGAGACTCGATAAAACCCAGACTCCCATTTTCTATCTGTATTTTTTTTTTGTTTCCAAAGGCAATCTTTTAGATTTTGTTTTATCAAAAGTGATAATAAACTTTCAAAGTGAAAATATTAAAAATTTCGCATGCGGATAAGATACATATATATAAAATTTCGCATGCGGATATATATATATATATATATATATATATATAATATATATATATATATATATATATGGGACAGGGCGGATCCAGGGTGATTTCTGATGGGGTTCGATTCGATAATTTACTTAATGTATTAGGACAGACCTTAGCAAAAAGTGTAGACCCAGATCAGAAGCCGCAGTGTGCAGCGTCTGATCAGGATCTTCACCGTTTACCACTCATTCAGCAATTTTACACACTCACAGACAGTAAAATGGATTTGTTGAAGAGAAGGATAAGGTAAAGAGCAAGGGTGTGACTATTTACATATATTCTAATGGAATAACGTACTTGTAATAACCATTTTTTTCTCTTTTACCATTTTTATGGAAAAGCAAAGTCAGCAATTGAAAGGGTATTTTTCATATGCAATATAATAGAATACAATAACTTTATTGCATTAAACATACATAATATGTCTAGACCAAAATAACCATCAATGGGCAAATACATGAATTTTGTCTTTTTCAAAGGAGCTTGCATCTTAATGCGAACCATTTTTTTTCTTGTCAATAATTTAAAAGGCCTAGATCTACTTATAATTGTCCACCGACCTTAGTCGAAGGGGACTATGACCATGGGTTCGTCCGTCTGGCCGGCCATAATGAGATGGGTGGCTTGTTGGCGCAACTCCTCTTACAGTTTTATACCAATCTTTTTTAAATTTTGCAGATGTTTTTGTCATGGTCTGAAAATGTGCATGCGGTTTTGGATTTATTCTCCCATTATTTTTTATCAACTTTTTCACTTTTTCGACTTAGTATCATTTTGAAACTATGCATACTTGTTCTACATAGTCTGTAGATGTGCGTGTGATTTTGGGATTATCCTCCTAATATTTTTACCAACTTTATCCACTTTTTCGATTTAGTTTTCTCCAGGTCCAATTAGTATTAGAACAGATATCTTGTGGGCGCAACTCCTCCTAGATTTTTCCACCAATCATAGGAAACTATGCATACTTGTTCTACATGGACCAAAGATATGCACGTGGTTTGGGGGTTATCCTGCCCTTTTTTTTTCAACTTTTTTTTTCACATTTTCGACTTAGTTTTTTCCAGGTCCTATTAGTAGTAGAATAGATACCTTGTGGGTGCAACTCCTCCTAGATTTTTCCACCGATCATTTTGAAACTATGCATACTTGTTCTGCTTAGTCTGTAGATGTGCATGTGGTTTGGGGGTTATCCTCCCATTATTATTATTTATTTATTTATTTATTTATTTATTTTTTTTTTTTGTCATTTGTTTCCACTTTTACGACCTAGTTTTTGCAGATCCGATTAGTATTAAAATAGATATCTTGTGGTCGCAAACACTCCTAGAGGGGCTATTAAAATGTTTAAAACTCACAACCCTTTACTAATAAAGCCATGGCGTCGGGAGACGCTTGTCCGCATTGGGCTTTTATTGTAATATAACATGGGATCGCTCAAATTAGGTTTGTGCAACGCATCAGGGGAAGGAACAACTCCGGACTTGTATCTTCCATTTCAAGGGAGGCCACTCTTACTCGGTTTTATTTATTTATTATTTTTTTATTTTTATTTTATTTTTTATTTATATATTTTTTTTTTTTAGCTATGCAGAAAAGGGCAACCAACCCTTCTCTCACAGCATCACATTGTTTTGAAATGGAAAATGTCGCTAAGCAGACTCCAGATTAGCCGGTGCATATGCACAGTCTATTCTGTAGTCTCTCTGTTTATCAGTTACTATGTAAAATGATATATAATGTTTACTTTCAGAATTATGTTCACTTATTTTACAATGTACTACAAATGTTACATACGCCTATATTGGTGTGCAATGTTAAGTGAGACTGCCCATGCCAGTGATATAAGTGTTTAAATAACACTTCCAGAAAGATTCTATGCCTTAAGGATGTTTGAATAGTTCATAATTTTCACGGTTGTATTTTAATGATTACAGAAAAAAAAAATAAATAAATAAAATAAAAAAAAAAAAAGAAAGAAACTAGAGAGGGTATGTAGCGCATTAAGGTTAATAGTTATACCTATGGAAGTGATTAACGGTACTCGATAAGAGATACATTTATTAGAGGAATTAAGATGAATTTATTGACTCAGAACATATATTGACGCATGGGCCCATGCTAGGCACAAAAGCTGCTAACAGCAATAACGTGAACCGCCACGAGCCTCGTGTTCCGAGTTCGTATCAGGTATTTAGTCAGACCTCGAAAACCGATACATGAAGTTATGATTGTCATTATTTATTCATTTTCTGGAAAATATTTCTGTCCTGACTGATCAGAAAACAAATGAAAAATTAATGAATAAAATCATTTATAAAACTCTTTTGAACATTATTCATTCCAATCACGTGATAGTTTTTCAGCGAGTCACATGTGAATCACATGGTCTAGTCCGAAGTTTGCACTGCACTGCAACATTTACAACAAACTTCTCAAAGAAATCAGTGATGGATCAATTATTTAAGTATGCTTTAACATTCAATTATTATTTTTGAACAGTAAAAAATGTACTAAAATTATTTGATAAATGTTTTTTTTTTTTTTGTTCCTTTCATTCGATTTGTACGAAATCGAAAGCGAAACTGAAAGTTGGAGTAAAACTAAACTCTAAAAGCATTTAATTTCAGGCATTATTTCAGAATATTCGGACATACCTAAAATAGTAATATCCTAATTTCTTTCCGGGCAGCTTAAGCCCTCCAATTTACAAAGATTTGGTGGAACATATTGTTTCGACCACGTCATGCTTTTGGTATGCAGCATAATTGGGAGGGCTGGGGAAGTGGAGATTTCGATCATCATCATTATTTTACCTACTTATTTCACAGCTGATACTTATATTTACCTTCTAAATCTACCTTTTTCATTTCTTTAATCTGTTAAAATGTCATTTTTTACCATTTCCATACACACTCCCTGAATATTCTCTTTATTGAGGTGTTTGGAGATTGACCTGTCAGATTATCAGATTCCAGGCATTTTATAAATGTTTAGAGTGAGCTTCATCCTGGTACCCATCAGAGCAACATCCTAGAACTCTTCAGTCATGAACTGGTCTTCAAACTGCATCTGAAAAGAACTAAACTGTAAAAAAAAAAAAGTCAGTTAAAACAGAGAGCATAATGTTTCATATGTAGATAGAGCACTTTTTATGCTGAATTTTAACTAGATATTAATGAGAGAACGTTTACATCTAAAAGTTTTCAGATGATGCCATGGTAAGACAATTAATTTGGGGATGTTATAAAGAAGAAAAGAAGAAAGAAAAATTTTGCAGTTTTTCTGTACTGACTTGCTCTAAAAAGGGTTCTTTTGGCAATTCTCAAGTCAAAGGAGGTCTTTTCTGTGCTGCATATTCATAATGCTACCCCCACCCTACTTCTCATATATGAGAGTTGTGTATGAATTAGCAGTTACATCACAGATACTTCTCTGTGTCATAAAGTGTCTTTAACTATACCCAGATACTTTTTGCATGTACATGTATTTGTCTGTATATCAGCCAATGCAGGACCCAAATCATTCAGATTCCTTTCAGGAGAAATTTTAATTAGTAGCTCTGACCGTTCTGTCAAACTTTTGTGCTGTACATGTTTAAGTGCTGACTTTTTCCACATATGCCTGTAATTATGCCAACCTGCAAGAAGTTTCCAAATTAATGCCAAAATTTCAAAAGCTACCCAAATTTGAAACAAGCAGACTTTTAACTTGGCTCTTGATGTTCTCTGTTATACCCAGTTCATTGTCTTGCTAATCACTCATTTCACAAAATAATGGCTTTTTAGAAGTCACTTTTACTCTGAATGCTCAAGAGAAGTTGGGAGGCAGTGGAATAAAATCAAACCTTGCAGGAACATTAAGGATGATTAACTGCAACATCTCAGGATAATTACATTTCCATGCTCATTGTACATATTTACTTTGCAAAGTAGTTGTGTATGTTTTACTAATTCCTTTAACTAGATGTGGTGACCAAAGAACAGATACAAATTCATTTCTGCTGTTTAGATTGTAAATTGGTATCATTTTTCATAGCAACAGATAAGGCATTTTTTTCATTCGATAAATGCTGATATCTTTCTTATTTCTCCATGAAAACATATGTTTTGGGTACTTAATTAGAAGCGCCTTGGCGAGGTGCTCTAAAGAGTACCTACAACATATGTTTTCGTGGAGAAATAAGAAAAATATTATGTGGCTACCCCGTCTTATCTGTAGCTATGCATTTTTTACCCCAGAAAAGAACAGAATTTATTTCCTGAAGAAACAACCTGATGACCAGTTAGCACATCTGACTTCAATCACAACATTCCAGGTTTGAACCTGGTATGAAGCGTTGTTCATCTCATGACTGTATGGTGCTTCATTTCACGTAGCTTTTCATTATCACCCCTTCATCATCTTCATAATTAACCCTTATCCTGCTGAGTAATTTAATTAGCCACACCCATTTCTGACTATCAGCCAATCAGATTACATCACATAATGTTTTCGTTCAAATTCACAAACTGGATGACAAACAGTGTAGTTCCTGATCAGATGGCTTCTTCAGAAGCCATCTGATCTGGATCTACACTGTTTACAAAGGTAGCAGTTGTCGTGAACAGCAGGATAAGCGTTAAAAATAAATGTTGAAAGAGAAATAAAATATCAAATTATCATTTCCTTGAATTTTTTTTCAAAATCAAATGTTTTGAGTCAAAAAATGCATTTTAATCTAGTTTGAGCATTTTTTAACATATTACAGGCATATAGATGACAATGAGGCTAAATACATCAAGAGACTAGCAGATGTTGTTGCAATAAAAAGTGTATCAGGATGGCCCCATGTACGTCCAGAGGTCTCACGTATGATAGAATGGACGAAAAAGGTGAATATTTAAGCTAGTTAATGTGTCTTTCTATTAGATGCTTCTTTTATTTTTATTAACACCCATTTGCAATAAACATACATAAATGTTGGGCCTTCCATTATAAATTTCCATTAAAAAAAAACAACAACATAAAAAGACCCAACAGTCACCTTGAAGGACCCAATAATCGACTTGAGGACCCAGCAGTTACGGAATAAATTGCATTTAGACCCAATAATTTAGTAAGTTTCATTATATATACATTGTATATATCAAGCCTATTTTTTTTTTTTTTCTGAAAAATAATACTGAAAAGAATATATATATATATATATATATATTTATATATATATATATATATATATATATATATATATATATATATATATATATATATATATATATATATATATATTTATTGTCAGCGGTGAAATCTGTGTATATCTGATGAAAATAAAAGTGGTATCAATCACTAGTGAATTGATATCGTATCATTTCACTCTAGTGACTGATACGATTTATATTTTCACTCCTTGTTTTGGACGACTTCGGTTTTCTTCACTGTTTCAGAAGTGGATGTTACCTCCACTTCAGATTTTTGAACACCTCTAACTTCTTTGTTTCTGAACTAAACTATCAAGTGTTGGTATGCATTTTCTTAGTTAGAATGTAAGGAACATTTTGGTATCAAAATTATTTTGATTCGCCGAAACTTTTTGTTTTTGTTTCTCCAGAGGTTGAGCGTCGACGCCATGACGTTCATGTTTGTTTGGTGATGTTACTTATGACGTCAGAAACGCGCATTGACATGTAAACAATAAAATAAAAAGAAAATCTTTTTCAGTGAATACCATAAACATTTTCATCTCGTGTAATGAAAACATTCAAATTTTCACTCGTGCCTCGCACTCGTGAAAATACTGATGTTTTCATTTCACTCGATGACAATATTTATGGTATTCACAGTAAAAGAATAAATATCCTCTATATACTGTCACCTGCTACAGTTTTGCTATGTAGGATGGCTAAAGTTTCCAGTGGACAAAATTGGGAAAATTTTCCCAGAAAGTAGGGTTTGAAATTTCATGCAAATTGTTTCCTTTAGGAGAAAATAAGGTTGGCAATTTGTGCAAATAAATGTCATCTCATAGAGAGACAGTTTGCATGAATTATCAAACTCATTTTTCTCCTGAGGACAATTTGCATGAACTGTCAATTTCAAACCCATGTTCTGGCTACATTTAGAAAAAATGTCACCATTTCATTGTCTGTTGAATTTTTCAAGATGGTGGTAAAAGGTTAAAGATACTTTCTGACAAATTCTGTAAATACTACAGTCACTGCCTTTATGTTGTATACACCTAACTGAAAGAATCAACGTTGATACCATTTTATAGTCTTTTTAGAGCCAGCATGTTCTCATTCTATTATATCTAGTGTGCCCAAAAAGGGCCATTGGCCAAGATCAAAAGCCAAAGGACTTAGCATATAATCAGGGTCTACACTGTTGTGAAATTACTAATTTGCAATTACATTTGTAATAAGCATTTAAGGCAGTTTAACAAGCATTTAAGGCAGTTTTGTGAAATAAGCAATTTGCAATTAACAAACATTTAAGGTAGTTTAATTCTATATAACCATCTGACATTCATGGTTGTAGATTTCATTTCATCTAGTTGTTAATGGATTAAACATGTGTATGCATATTGAATCACAGACATCTCCGCTGGACAAAATCTCATCTGGAGGCCATATAGTTTCACACTCTGTCATACATCTATCCTTGTGCAGGGATGAATGTATACCTGGTTTTTAAATTTATGGACACTTCAGTGTATTTCAAAGAGATTTATTCCATAGACACATAAGCCAACTGATTTGTGTGTCGAAAATTGTGTACAAAGTACCCTTGTGTGTCAAATGTTTGACACACAAGAGTACTTTGTACATAAGGAGACACAGATGTATACATCTGTTAAGAGTCTGTCCAACTGTGTGTCAGTCCATACACTTTATAGTACTTTTCATGTCTCTGCAACTCCTCCTTCAGTTTTCAAGGTAATTATTTGAAACTTGCACCATAGTAAGCGTACAGACTGAGCATGTGCATAAAGGTCATAGAACTCAGATCAAATTATTAATGGTAGAATTATGTACCCTTGATTTACTTAGAAAATCTGTCTTATTGTCAGATTATTATCTTCTAGTTTCATTCTTTGACAAAATCCAGTTTTGCTCTCTCTCTTTCTCCTCTCTCTCTCTCCTCCTTCTCTCTCTCTCTCTCTGCTGTTAGTCAACAAAAGACAGAAACTTATTCATATTTTGAAAATAAAACTAACTGAAACATATCATCTATTGTTTTAATTAATTTCCGTGTATTGAATTGCTTTGTTTTATTTTGAATTAATAGCTTGAATTTAAAAAAGAATTAGATAATCATCTTGACATTTAGCCAAATTATTCATAAAAAATGTTTTATTGTACTTCAATTAATGTCCAGATGACAATACAATACAAAAAGTTTATTTAGCATAAAACATTTGTATACAATGTGTATAGCCAAAATAATATACATACAGTGGTAAACAGAGGAATACATATGATTTGCAGAAGAGCAACTTTCAGTTTAATTGATTGATTATGAAGGGGTTTAATGACATGTCAACCCTTGTGGGGGCATTTTGTGTCATCTCTCAGAGAAGGGGAGAAAAGAGATAGTAGAAGAGATGAATGAGAGGAACAGGGAAGAAAGAGGAACAGGAATGAAAGTGAAGAAACAGAAGAAATAAAAACATTCCCCCTCTACCCTTACCTGCTATAAGGATAGCAGGCCTTGCCCAGCTGTAAGCCCCGGTGACATAAGATACATGACACCTTCGCACCACCTGACCTCATCCCTTCCCATAAATTACATTGAAACACTGATGGTTTCTTGTTCATCACCATCCAAATAATGAGTATAACATTGTTTCAACATTGATTCACAACTGAGTCAGTATTATGTGCCTGCAGGATTGTACTATGCTAGTGGGCACGTCGTTTATGTTTCACCAATTCAAATTCTCAATTTATTTGCAAAATATATGAATTTTGACAGACTACTAAAATCTTAGTTGATGACATTGATAAGAGACTTTCGAATTTATCCAGTTGGCCAATGACAATAGTATGGTTTAAAATATTTATTTCTAACCCTTGTCATGCTGAATAAATTAAGATGCCATGCCCAGTTCTAATTTTCAGCCAATCAGATTACTTGATCCAGGTTCTTGATACATATTCACATACTTGATGACAAACAGTGCAGATCCAGATCAGTTGGCTTCTTCAGAAGCCAACTGATCTGGATCTACACTATTTGCAAAGACAGGGTATATCTGTGTTCAGCAGGACTAGGGTTAAGCTCTCAATATCTAGAGCATACAAGTAAAAATTGTATCATGTTTTCATATTTAATTGAATGATGTCTAATTAAACTTTTAAAAGTTTGCCCACCAATACAAATAGCAGTTTATCTGTGTGGGATTTTGTCTGAGGAAGATTTTGTCCAATGTTACAATTAGTGGGAATTCGTCCATAGGGGGAGAAGGGGATTATTTCCAGGAGGGCTTTGTCTGGATACCATGAATATTAAAGGCTGTTGATAAAACCAAGTACTTGGCTAATTCAAGCTCTGGAAAGTCAATTTTTTTTTCAACCAAAAAGTACTGACATTTTAATGTAAGAAAATTATTTATATATTAATACCCGCAACTCCTTAACATGCTATGATAAATGTTTTATTTCTTCATGAAAACATTTGGAGACTTTGTGGAAAAAGAAGAGGTCTAAAAATATCACACAAATGTTTTATTTATCATTATTATTATTTTTTTTATATATTATTTTTTTGTGAAACAATAAAATAATAGCTTATCAATAGTCCTGTATATTACTGTAGTTGCCCTTAATATTAGTACTTCTTAACTACAAGAAAATTTGAACAGGTTCATTTATAATCTTGGGCTTAGTTGTTCAAAACTTAACGAAGTTGTTAGCTAATGTGACTATAAATTTCTATCTTGAAATATGGCAAATACATTGATATTTTTTGCTGCATTGCAAAAGCTATTCACATCTTTGCAGCAAAAATATCAATGTATATAAAAATACTCTAGCTACAACAGTTAAAGAGTTTGTCATTAACAAGCTTGTTAAGCTAACAATGTTTTGAATAACTGGGCCCTGGTTATATGTTTAAAATGCTGGCTAAATGACAAATAGTATAAACCCTGATCAAACTGCCTTTGCTATTTTTATAAAAGAGGCCTGCTCACTGTAGAACCTACCAGCAAAAAGTGAAGGACTTGATCAGACTGTACAAATGCACAGAGTGATTTGAGGCTTTTCTGCCATTTGTGGCCCATCTCATATCTCTAGATAAGATGTACCATATTCAACCTAATTACCGCATGTATCCCTACAAGCTCACAGTCAAGTAATTTCGTAGGCATCAGATTGCTGTCCGTGTAATATTATTAGCTACCCTGAGCAAGAAGTGCTCATGGTGAGCTATTGTGGTCAGTCAATGTCCGTCGTGCGGCGTCAACAATTGCTTTAAAAGCCTACTCCTCCTACACCCCTGGGCCAATTGACTTGATACATGGTAGGAAGCATCGGGGTGACTTGATCAAAAATAGCTAAAATCGTTCGGATCGGAAATCCAAGATGGCCGCCGTGGCCGCCATCTTGAAAATCTATTTTTCGCTTCTTCTCCTGAACCGAAAGGCTAATTGACACCAAACTTGCTAGGAAGCATCAGGGTGACTTTTAGATCAAAAATAGCTAAAATCGTGTTGATCGGAAATCCTAGATGGCCACCATGGCTGCCATCTTGAAAATCTATTTTTTGCTTCTTCTCCTGAACCGAAAGGCCAGTTGACTCCAAACTTGCTAGGAAAGGAAGCATCAGGGTGACTTGTAGATCAAAAATAGCTAAAATCGTGCCGATCGGAAATCCAAGATGGCCGCCATGGCCGCCATCTTGAAAATCTATTTTTTCGCTTCTTCTCCTGAACCGAAAGGCCAATTGACTCCAAACGTGGTAGGAAGCATCAGGGTGACTTGTAGATCAAAAGTAGCCGATCGTAAATCCAAGATGGCCGCCATGGTGGCCATCTTGAAAATCTATTTTTTGCTTCTTCTCCTGAACAGAAAGGCCAATTGACTCCAAACTTGCTAGGATGCATCAGAATGACTTGTAGATAAAAAATAGCTAAAATAGTGCCGATCGGAAATCAAAGATGGCCGCCATGGCCGCCATCTTGAAAATCTATTTTTCACTTCTACTCCTAAACCCAAAAGCCAATTGACTCCAAACTTGGTAGGAGGCATTTGGGTGACTTGTAGATCAAAAATAGCTAAAATCATGCCGATCGTAAATCCAAGATGGCCGCCATGGCGGCTATCTTGAAAATCTATTTTTCGCTTCTTTTCCTAAACCCAAAAGGCACTTGACTCAAAACTTAGTGGGAAGCATCAGGGTGACTTGTAGATCAAATATAGCTAAAATCATTCTGATCAGAAATCCCAGATGGCCACCATGGCCGCCATCTTGAAAATCTATATTTAGCTTCTTCTGCACCGAAAGGCCAATTGACTCCAAACTTCGTAGGAGACATTGGGGTGACTTGTAGATCAAAACTAGCTAAAATAGTGCCAATTGAATATCCAAGATGGCCGCCATGGCAGCCATCTTAAAAATCTAGTTTTCGCCTTTTCTCCTGAACTGAAAGGCCAGTTGACTCGAAACTTGGTAGGAAGCATTGGGGTGACTAGTAGATAAAAAAGAGCTAAAATCGTGCCGATCGTAAATCCAAGCTGGCTGCTATTTAGAGTGTTCAGATGATCACGCTCAATTGACTGGCATACCATATATCTTCTTATTCAAAATAAAGAACTTCTTAAATGATGATCTTTTCATTAGTTGCGATGACAGGATTGGAAAAATGTTGCATAACATCTGCATATCTGCAGTGGCTATGTCACTCAGGTGAGCGACCCGTGGCCCGTGGGCCTCTTGTCTACTTCTTTGTAATAGCATATGTTTTGAGTACTCATCTGAATTTCCTGAACAAGTTAAGGCAATTCAAATGAGTACCCACAACATATACTTTTATTAGAAAGGCATATGTTGTGGGTATGCATCTGAATTGCCCTGACAAGAGGCAATTCAAATGAGTATCACAACATATGTTTTTATAAAGAAAATCAGAACAACACATATACTAAAAGGATCATTAAATATGCCCCTCAGGAAGTCCTCTGCTCATAATCCTTTAAAGTGTGCCCTTATTCACAAGATATTTTATTACATTTTTTCCAGTAATTTTGAAAAACTTAATAGTCCAGTGCGGTAATTAGGTCCAATACAGTATTCTTTTTTAATTAAAAAGTATGGGTATTTCATAGCTACAGATCACAGGGACATGGGTCATGGACATTTATTTTCCGATTAAAACAGAAATATATGAAACACTACCTTAAGGGTAGTTGTAAAATAGAAGGTGGTACTTTGTATATCTCTGTTTTAATTGGAAAATAAATGTCCACGACCCGTGTCCCTGTGCTCCAGATAAGGCACTTAGTTAACGATTAGTTAAAATTTACATTGAGTAATACGCAAATATGCTGAAATTTTTTGCTGAAAAAATGTGAGTAGCTTTTGCAGTGCAAAAGCTACTCACATTTTTTCAGCAAAAAATATCAGAATATTGTATATTGAATCTGCTAAAACAGTTAACGAAATGACCCTTAACTAGCTCGTTAAGCTAACGATGCTTTGAACAACTGGGGCCTGATATTTTCTTTATTTCTCCATGAAAACATATGTTGTGCATACTCATTAGAAGTGCCTCATCAAGGCATTTCTGAGTACCTCAACAGATGTTTTACTTGAAAATATGAAAAAATATTATGTGGATACCCCCTTTTAAATGGGGCTTTGATATTTTTCTTATTTCTCCATGAAAACATATATTGATGTTACTCATTAGAAGTGCCTTGCCAATGTGCTTGTAATGAGTACCCGCAACATAATGTTTTGTCGGAAATGAGGCACTTCTAGTGAGAAATAAGATAAATATATACCTGATAAGCTCATACTCCCTCTTATCTAGAGGGGATATGGCTTGTTTCAAATATATAGTATTTTTGTTTTGTACCATTTATCAGAAAAGGTTTCTTCAGGGCATGAGTGAACAGTATAGATCTATGTCAGCCAGCAAAGCTACATGATCTGATAAGAGCTTTTTGCTATAAATCAATATATACCGCAGTAGTCAATGATTATATGGAAGCAGAAAATGAAGGCACTGACCTGTAGGGCTAGCTAATTGGAATTGAAATTATAAGCTATTATCATTCCTGTCATTGAGATTGATTATCGATTAGTAAACACTAAAGATTTTGTCAAGATTTTACCTCTCTGACTTACTGTCTGAGAACTATATTTTATGCTTAACCCTTAAAGGGCCAATCACAATTGTTATCTGCTTTGTCTTCTGCCGGTTACTTTAAAAGTCATTGTTGCAAACAGTGTGGACCCAAATTAGACTGCTCCTTTAGATCTGGGTCCACACTGTTTGCCTATATGCGAAATGTAAGTTTGAAAAGTTTGCAAGAAGATGCAGCAGACAACATAAGCAGACGACATTTTCAGATGCAGTTTTTCTTGGCGCTTTAAGGGTTAAACCATTATTGTAAGGCTCAAGACCATAAACTGTACTGTCTTTTATGTTTTGAATTACAGTTCACTCTCGTTATCTCGAATTCCAAGGGATTCACTGAAACACTTCGAGATATCCGTACCTCGACATATCAGAATTGAGAGAGTGAGGAAAACGATAAGTTGAACAACCATATTTAACAAATGGATATGTAATTTGACTCCTGAAGTTAGAAATATATATATAAAATAATGTGGAAAAGAGGAGAAATTGCTCTCCTCTTTTTCACATTATTTTATTACCTGTTGTCATAGTTTCATGTTAAAACAGGGACCAGATTTTCACTTCGAGATAAGCGGTAATTCGAAATAAGCGAGTTCGAGATAACTAGGTTCGAATGTACTTATTTTGACAAAACCACAAATCAAATTGCATAAGACAGAAAGAATATTTTTCATTGGATATGAAAATGATGCAATAAACACAAAAATCAAATCACCGATTACCGGTATTAGGTAAGCAGTATCAATAGTCATTTTTCTGCTGCTAATTGGTTATATAATAGATTGAAAAGATCAGCTCTAGCAGTGGTTTCTTGAGTCATAAATTGCAGTTTGGAGGTCAGTTGTATCAGTAATCATTTTTCTGCTGCTAATCGATCGATTAATAGATTTAAGTAATAGATCATCTCTTGCAGTAATTTCTTGCTAAATCACAGTTTGGAGGTCAGTTGTAAAGTAGATCAAATCACAAGTGCTAAGCATGAGTGATTTATCAGCTTACAACTGACTTAACAGACAGTGATTTATTACTCAACAAATCACGCTCTAGTACTGATCTATTTCGATTCTAACACAAAGAAAACAGCAAAAAATATCAATTATCAAAGTATTCTTCAGATTCTACCGCCTTCACACAAAGAAATCATGCTAACAGTTTAAACTGTATCTCTGACGTTTACAAGGTCATGGAAAAGAGGACTGACATCAGTAAAGTATCAAAATGATGTTGGAACAATGCCAGATACATTAGCATTGCTCGCTTCTGCCCAGTGATTTGTTGCAGAATAAATCAGTTTCTCTCCATTGCATATGTAGGCGCTCTGTGTTAGAATATTGGATTAATTGTGCCAATTGTACTGAGCTGACTGCATAATGTGGATGCTTATCTGAGCCTTTGCTGATCTGAGCCTTTGCTGTCCACATATGTCCCAAAGGCACTGTTTCATAAAGTGTGTTTATTTGTAGCAATTGGAAGCTCTTGGTGGGACATGTGAATTGGAAGACCTTGGGGAACAAACTCTTCCAGATGGTACTAAACTCGCACTTCCTCCCATCTTACTTGGAACTCTGGGTAATGATCCAAAGAAGAAGACCCTTCTTGTGTATGGGCATCTTGATGTACAACCAGCAGAAAAGGTAAGTATGGTACATGTATATTGATATGTTTACATGCATTGTACCTGGTTAGTGCCTATGGTCCCAGTTTGTGGAGTGAACTGCTTCTAATTTTTGTACATTGTGATTTTAACCCTTAAAGCAGAAATAAAACTACAGCAGACAACATTTTTATTAGTTCACCGGGGCCAAAGGCTCACAAGGTGAGCTTATAGTATCACAAGATGAGCTTATAGTATAGCAAGGCTCTGGCATCCATTATCATCGTCTGTTGTCCACACGTTTGAACAAATGTCGGCTGATTTTAATCAAAATTTATCATTAGCATCTTTTGGATGAGGGTAAGGCTGCACTAAGTTTTGGGGCAGATTGGATCAAAATTCTGGTTTCCATGGCAACAGAAAGCCCCCATTGACTTATAATGGGGAAAACCATGTCACCACCTTTTCTTGGTTGTTTCTTTGCAGGTAACAAGGACATGAATAAAATCTCGGACAAGTTCAAATTTCAGCCAGATCAGACCACTAACTGCAGAGTTAGCTGCCCATGAAAGTCTAAAACATTTCCCATGGACATAATGGGAAGATGGTGTCTCCCTGTTAGCTCATACATTTTTTATTAAATCATCATCAAAGTTGCTGGAACCAGGACAGGCATAAAAGCTTGAATGAAGTTGATTTGAGGTTAGGTCAGACTACTCACTTTGAAGTTACCTTCCCTTGAATGACAAATGTTTTACACTTTTGAACTTAAATATCTCTGAAGCCACTTGGACAATCTTGATCAATTTTTACGTGTAGCATTACTGGGGATTTGGAAAGGCTGCATAATGTTTTGAGACAGATTGAATCTAAACTCTGATTTTCATGGCAACAGAAAGCCCCCATTGACTTATAATAGGAAAAATGGTGTCTCCACATTTTCTCTATTGCTTTTAATCCAATCCTTTTTATACATGCAGGTGACAAGGACATGTATAAAATCTCAGATAAGTTCAAATTTCAGCCAGATCGGACCACTGACTGGTTAGCTGCCCTTGAGCATCTAAAGATTTTCCCATAGATTTTTAATGAGAAAATGGTGTCCCCATGCTAGCTCTTTCATTTTTTATCAAATCATCATCAAAGTTGCTGTCTCTGCATTTTTTCAGTCATCTTTAATCAAATCTTTGTCAAACTTGCAAATAAAGGGGACATGCATAAAATCTCGTATGAATTCGAATTTGGATTGGGTCAGACTTTTCACTATGGAGTTATTTGCCCTTGAGTGTTCCCATTGACTTTGAATTGGGAAAATGATGTCCATCTTTTCTCAGTTAATATGAATTCAGTCTTCATCAAATTTACAGGAAATGAGGGCAGGCATAAAATCTCAGATGAGTTTGAATTTCGTCGTATCTTACTGGTCATTTTGGCATTGAGCGGTGAAAAAATGATGTCTCCAGCTTTTCCCACTTTCCTTTTATTGGATCTTTGTTAAACTTGAAGATAACAGGGACTGGTATAAAAGCTCAAACGAGTTAGAATTTTGGCCAGACCGGATTATTTGTTTTGGAGTTATTTGCCCTTGAGCACAGATTTTTTTCCCCATAGACTTATATTGGAGAAAATGATGATCTGTGGAAAAAAGGAAAAACAGTGGGTTTTTAGGAAACTGTTTAGTTGTTATCTATGATTGAAACTAGCAACAGATGACCGAAATGACAAGAAGTTTCTGTTTACATCAAAACTTTGTCCCCTGGGGGCTGTATGTCCCCAGCCCCAGGACTATATACGTATATTAAATCATAAAAAAAAATGTATAATATCAGACTTTATGGTAGCTTGGAGTTTAGAATTGTATTAATACTGGTATCTTCAGGTAAATGTTCCTCAGGTGAGCGATTGTTGCCCTCTTCGGTGACTTGTTTATAGCATGATGAGGAGCATTGCATGGCATTAACATTCCAATAAGACAATTTTAGTAAGACTACCTGGCCTTGGCACATTCAGATCTTAACAGTCTACTCTTAAAACACAAATCAGGGCCCAGTTGTTCAAAGCTAACGATGTCGTTAGTTAACGATTTGTTAAAATTTACATCGAGTGATACGCAAATATGCTGAAAGTTTTTGCTGAAAAAATGTGAGTAGTTTTTGCAGTGCAAAAGCTACTCACATTTTTTCAGCAAAAAATATCAGAATATTGTATATTGAATCCACTAAAACAGTTCACGAAATGACCCTTAACGAGCTTGTTACGCTAACGACGCTTTGAACAACTGGGCCCAGAACTGCAGCAGAAAACATTATTGATTTCTATGCCCCGGCCATGAAGTGGAGAAGGGCACATAGTTTTACCAGCAGTCATCTGTGTCTGTCTGTTCATCTCACTTCATAGTACTGTTCGTGTCTCCGCAACTCCTTCTACAGTTTTCAAGGCAATGGTTTGAAACTTACACCAAAGTAAGGATATAGACTGAGCATGGGTGTAAAGGTCACAGAAAAGGTATAGGTTTAGCATAGGCATGAAGATCAGAGAACTCTGATCAAACTTTGATTATTGCAAGTTGAAATGTCTGCTATGCAAATGAGCCTCGGTGGCTCAGTTGGATGCGCCGTCCGACTGGAGACCAGGAGGTCGCGGGTTCAACCCCCGCCGAGGTCGGCAACATTCTTTCGTGGAGATTGATCGTGAAATATTTTCTATGGTCATTCTCTCCCTTCCACTGATTCAAGAAGGGCAGTTGTCAGTTTCTGGCGAAAGAGTGTGCAAAATACTGGTTAACCGCTTAGAGGACTAAGCCTGCCCAGTAAACGTGTGGTTAGGTAAACTGACCGCACTCGACATGACCCCATTGGGTTGACTGTGCCATAAAACCTCAACACAAACAAACAAACTGCTATGCAAATGAAATGTCAAGCCTTATTTTCTTGATACATACTGGTAGTGTAAATTGTCTGTGAGGTAGATGACTCCCATAAACTGTTAGGCCCATGAAATGTCAAGCCTTAGTTTTTCTGAAAAATAATTTAAAAAATTACAATGTTGTCTGTTACAGTTTTGTTTGGCATTTCAAAGATTAAAGCCTAAGTAGTTTGTGGGAGGAAGTGCTGTGCTTGTGGGGGTGGGGGTGGGGGAGGAGGGGGTGGGGTGTTGGTGGTAAATGTAAATTGCCTTCAGTGATATTATTATTTTCATAATTTTATATGTTTTGTATCATTGTTTAGTGTGTCTTTTATATTTTTTCAGAATAATTGGTCTTATGGTCATTGTCCTAAAATTGTGTTCTTCAATTATTTGAGAAAGTGGCATAGGGAAACAGTGCAGCTCTTGGAAAAGAGTAAGGAGTATCTGTTATGGTCTGTAAGGTTGAAAGGGTTTTAACCCTTAAAGCGCCAGTCACAACTATTGTCCTCTGCTTTGTCATCTGCTTGTGATTTTAAAAGTCATTTTTGCAAACAGTGTGGACCCAGATCAGACTGCTTCTTTAGGAGCAGTCTGATCAGGGTCCACACTGTTTGCCTGTATGCAAAAATAGGTTTGAAAAGTCTGCAAGAATATTCAGCAGACGACATAAACAGATGACATTTTCAGATGCAGATTTTCTTGGCGCTTTAAGGGTTAATGTGTTAAATTCCCTTTTTTATTTAATATTGCAACTGGATCTAACTTTTGATTACAAATTTCATTTATTATTACAAAGCTCCAGATATGAGGGGTATCAGGTAATTTTTTTTTTATTTCTCCACAAAAGGTCATATGTTATGGTACTCATTAGAAGTGCCTTGCAGCGGTGCTTCTAATGAATACCACAACACATGTACTTATTTATATTAGAAGTGCCTTGCAGAGGCGCTTCTAATGAGTACCACAACACATGTTTTTGTGGAGAAATAAGAAAAAATATCAGTAATTTTTGGTTGAAAAAAGGCCCTTATCTGGAGCTATGTTATTATACCATTTTGGTAGTTGTCAGAGAAGTAGAAGCACAGAATTTCAGGACAGTTATTATAACTAATGTGTCCTATTATTTGAGCCAGTGCGTGACAAAAACCTACAAAATGGCATGTGCACCCAGCAAAGACTCAGATCAGCCTGGGCATCTGCCCAGTCTGATCAGAGTCTTTGCTGTGTGCTCAATGGGTAGCTAAGGACCCAAGCTTTCTTCATGTGAGCAGCAAAGACTCTGATGCCCAAGCTGATCTGAGTCTTCGCTGGGCACACATGCCATTTTGTAGGTTTGGTCATGTGCTGGCTCATTTTCATTGTGTATACTTAGAGAAGGATCATGACAATGCATAGATTTTATTGAGCAATTCTGATTTCAGGAAGATGGCTGGGATACAGAACCTTTTGTTCTCACTGAGAAAGATGGAAAACTGTATGGTAGAGGAGCAACAGATGACAAGGTACATCTCTTAGAACCTACATCATAATGATAATGGGGATACTTTTTTTTTGCCAGTAACTACTAGTTTTTTGGAAATCTTGTTAAACAAACTATGATTTTATGAATGTCAGAAATGATTATTTAGGGCACTAATTATGCCCCCAACTTCAAAGAAGTTGGAGGGGCATATTGCTTCTGGGTTGTTCGTCCGTCCGTCCGTCTGTCCGTCCGTTCGTCACGCTTTTTGATGCATAGCATAACTTTAAAACCGTGAATGCTACTGTTTTGAAATTTCATATATGGATTCCTCATGAAAAAATAGCTGACACGTATTTTTTTTTCTTGACAGGATTATGCCCCTTTTCTGAGTTATGGCCCTTTGAAAAAATATGGATGCAATCTTGTCAGCAAAATATCTCAAAAACTATTAAAGCTAGAGCCTTGAAACTTGATGAATAGACTGGTAGTGATGAGTAGACAACCTGATTAACTTTTGAAGAAATTTTGAAAAAAAATTTCTTGAGTTATGGCCCTTTGTAATTTTGGGCAATTTTACCTTGTCAGCAAAATATCTCAAAAACTGTTAGAGCTAGAGCATTGAAACTTAGTAAATGGATTTGTAGTGATGAGTAGATGACCTGATTAACTTTTGAAGAAATTCTGAAAAATACTTCATGAGTTATGGCCCTTTGTAATTTTGGGCATTTTTATCTTGTCAGCAAAATATCTCAAAAACCGTTGGAGCTAGAGCCTTGAAACTTAATGAATAGACTGGTAGTGATGAGTAGACAACCTGATTAACTTTTGAAGAAATTTTGAAAAATGCCTTTTGAGTTATGGCCCTTTGTAATTTTGGGCATTTTTACCTTGTCAGCAAAATATCTCAAAAACTGTTAGAGCTTGAGCCTTGAAACTTAGTAAATGGATTTGTAGTGATGTGTAGATGACCTGATTAACTTTTGAAGAAATTCTGAAAAACACTTCATGAGTTATGGCCCTTTGTAATTTAGGGCATTTTTAACTTGTCAGCACAATATCTAAAAAAACTATTGAAGCTAGAGCCTTGAAACTTGATGAATAGACTGGTAGTGATGAGTAGACAACCTGATAAACTTTTGAAGAAATTTTGAAATATACTTCTTGAGTTATGCCCCTTTGTAATTTTAGGCATTTTTATCTTGTCAGCAAAATATCTCAAAAACTGTTAGAGCTAGAGCCTTGAAACTTAGTAAATGGATTTGTAGTGATGAGTAGATAACCTGATTAATTTTTGAAGAAATTCTGAAAAATACTTCATGAGTTATGGCCCTTTGTAATTTTGGGCAATTTTACCTTGTCAGCAAAATATCTCAAAAACTGTTGGAACTAGAGCCTTGACACTTGATGAATAGACTGGTAGTGATGAGTAGACAACCTGATTAACTTTTGAAGAAATTTTGAAATATACTTCTTGAGTTATGCCCCTTTGTTATTTTGGGCATTTTTATCTTGTCAGCAAAATATCTCAAAAACTATTAGAGCTAGAGACTTGAAACTTGGTGAATTGATTGGTAATGATGAGTAGATGACCTGATTTATTTTTTTGTAAATTCTGAAAAATATTTCATAAGTAATGGCCCTTTGTAAATTTGGGCATGTTTCCCTTGTGAACAAAATATCTCAAAAACTATTGAAGCTGGAGCCTTGAAACTTGATGAATAGATTGGTAGCGATGAGTAGATGACCTGATTATGCCCCCAGTTTCGAATGAAATTGATGGGGCATATTATTTTGCCTTCATTTGTCCATCCGACTGTTTGTCCATTTATCAAGCTTTTTTGTGCATGCCATATCTTAAGAACCCTGCACGCTAGGGTTTTGAAATTTTATATTTGGGTTCCCAATGAAAAAATAGCCGACCCGTATTTTGTTTCTTGTCTAGCATGTTTATTTAAAGTTATGCCCCTTTGAAAAAAATCAGAATTAAATCTTGTGAGCAAGATATCTTGAAAAGTATTTAAGCTGGGTTCTTGAAATTCGATACAGTGAGTGGGAATGATGTGTACATTACCTGATTATATTTTGCGAGAATTCCTTGAAAATATTGATAAAGTTACGGCCCTTTGCAGTTCTGCTCATTTTGATCTTGTCAGCAAGATTTCTCGAAAAGCACTTAAGCTAGGGTCTTGAAATATTATATGCTGATTGGGGATGATGTGGAGATTACCTGGTTTGTTTTTTAGGGAATTCCATGAAAAATTGATGTAGTTATGGCCCTTTGTAGTTCTAGGCATTTTGACATTTTCAGCAAGATATCTCAAAAAGTATTTAAGCTAGAGCCATGATATTTGGTATACTGATTGGGATTGAGGAGGAGATCACCTGAATAAATTTTGAACCAATTAAATGAAATGTTGGAGTTATGGCCCTTCGTAATTTCGGGCCATTTAATATCGTTGCTTTATTGTGTATAGCATAAGTTTAGAACCATGTATGCTAATGTTTTGAAATTTCATGTTTTGATTCCTCATGAAAAAATAGGTGCTCCGTATTTTTTTCTTATCCCAATCATCTCCTATTTTAGAGTTATTTCCCTTTGATAAAATAACATTGAATTCATATATTTGTACTGTTGTTACCGTCATGGCTAAGCAGTGTTGGAGTCAAACAGTGTTAGAGTCCGGCAGTTGGGGGCATAGTGTTTTACAAACACCAGCTCTAGTTTCATTTTTATATGGACTGCCTGTTTTTGAAAAAAATAAGGCTTCTGAAACACACTGGATATTCAGACACTTTGACAACCTATGCTTAGATTTTGTAACACTTGTAGTTTTAGGATAGTAGGTCAAAGTATCTACAATAATTAAAATGTGTACAAACGTATAGAGATTGCATTTTTGGTAGTAGATAGTACTAAATGGACATTTTTTATGTACAAAATGATTTTTCGATGCTTTTCGCTATCTTCATGATTTTACCGTAAATCAAAACAAATGATACAGTTATGTGCATATCACCTTATTGATGATGTAGGTTGTTGACCCTGTGGTATGTGTTGTTAAGCTAGGTCATGGAAAAGTTTGCTTTATATCACATTGTCAGCAAATGTCCATTCTGCACACACACATGTTAACTCTAGATAGGAGGAACATTCAGGTAAGTATCCTTCTTATTTCTCCAACAAACATACATGTATGTTGTGGGTACCCATTGGAATTGACATAACCCTTAAAGCATCAAGCAAAATTTGTAGTAGACAACATTCAAATTTTTTTTATTTTTCAGAGAAAACAAGGCTTGACATTTCATTTGAAATGTCTGCCAAGCAGATGATTCACATTAAATGTCAAGACTTGTTTTCTCTGAAAAAAAAAAAAAATTGTTGTCTGCTGCAGTTTTGATTAGTGGGATAAGGGTTAATATGGCAGCTCCTCTGAGTGCCACAATATACATGTATGTTTTGTGGAAAAATATGAACAATACCTATATGTTTTGATTGAAAAGTGTTTATCCTAGAGCTTAGTCAACACTGAAAAGTGTATTTTCTAGATCTTAGTCACTAGTGTACTTTCTAGAGCTCAGTTAACACTGAAAAGTGTATTTTCTAGAGTTTGGTCAACAATGAAAAAGTGTACTTTCTAGTGTTTATTCAACACTGAAAAATGTATTTTCTAGAGCTAAGTCAACACTGAAAAGTATATTTTCTAGATCTTTGTCAAAACTGAAAAGGGTACTTTCTAGTGCTTATTCAACACTGAAAAGTGTATTTTCTAGAGCATAGTCAACACTGAAAAGTGTATTTTCTAGATCTTAGTCAACACTGAAAAGTGTACTTTCTAATGCTTATTCAACGCTGAAAAGTGTATTTTGTAGTGTTTAGTCAACACTGAAAAGTGTATTTTCTAGATCTTAGTCAACACTGAAAAGTGTATTTTCTATAGCTTATTCAACATTGAAAAGTGTATTTTCCAGAGCTAAGTCAACACTGAAAAGTGTATTTTCTAGATCTTAGTCAACACTGAAAAGTGTATTTTTCTAGAGCTTAGTCAACACTGAAAAGTGTTTTTTTTTCTAGAGTGTAGTCAACACTGAAAAGTGAATTTTTTAGAGCTTAGTCAACACTGAAAAGTGTACTTTCTAGGGCTTAATCAGCAATCTTAATTAACATACTGTAGAAAAGAACAACATTGTTACAAGTCCCTGTGATCTGGAGAAAGAACTTACATTAATTCTTGGAGAAGTAAAACCTATTTATCTGATACCCCTATTATTATCTTATGCTGGGAAATATCAGAGCCAAATAACAAATATTTGCACAATATTTATTTTCAGGGCCCAGTGTTAGCTTGGATCAACTGCCTGGAAGCCATGAAGGAACTCGGGCAAGAAGTACCTATTAACTTGAAGGTAAACAAAAGTATCTTATATGCCAGACACAATCTGGCTCATTGTGAGAAAATGTATCTTTGGACATGTGCACCCAGTGAAGACATTACGAAAACATGCCTTTTCAAATATACTGAAAATTTCACCATCAAAAAGTGAAAATTTTTAGATAAATTCTGATATTTTTCTTATTTCTGCTCAAAACATAGATTGTGGGTACCCACAATCTATGTTTTTTAGCAGAAATAAGAAAAATAATGTTATAATAATAAGTTAGGTAAATGAGCCATCAGGATTCAAGCCATTGAAATTCCGTGGTAAGATATCTTCCATCTGACTTGAAATGGAGTACCTGTATTTGTAAGGCCCCTTTGCAGCCTCATCCACTTACTATCTCCTTAGCACTTACAACTGTAAGAAGAAGTACAGTTTTTTATGCCCCCGCCATGAAGTGGGAGGACATATAGTTTTACCCTCTGTCATGGGTTGTGCACGGGTACTGTATTGCTTCCTTAGTTGATTTAAGGGGTCTAGATACAGCTGTTACATTTACCACTATTTTTTACAAGGAAGGCAACTTTTGTCACTTCCTGTTTGCTTTCCAGCACACCAAGCTCCTTCTAAAAGGGGTCTACTCTGTAAGCAAAGATTTGCTTCCTTTAGGAGCAAGTTCCTTCCTTTCAGAGTAGACTCTTTTTTCAGAAACGAAGCAAAACAATTTTGAAAGAATTTAACCCTGGTCCTGCTGATCCTGGATATACCCTGGCTTTGCAAACAGTGTAGATCCAGATCAGTTGGCTTCTGAAGAAGCCAACTGATCTGGATCAACACAGTTTGTCACTGAGAATGTGAATTTGTATCAACAACCTGAATCAAGTAATCTGATTGGCTGAAAATTAGAAGTGGGCATGGCATTTCAATTTATTCAGCATGACAAGGGTTAAAGTATATCCAATGCTCTTAATTGTGTATTTCAGTTCCTGTTTGAGGGTATGGAGGAGTCTGGGTCAGAAGGCCTTGATGATCTTGTTTTTTCCAAGAAGGACACTTTTCTCAAGGTAATCGGGATATAGCTATGTTTTGTTTCAATGTAGTTTTACTTCCAGATAGTAAAAAAAAAGTAAAAATAATAATAACATTGTGTAGGAATTGATAGGTACATAATGACATTTTTTCAGATGAAGGGATGTTTCAGCGATAATTGTTGTCTTTTTTTTTTTTTTTTTCACAGAAGCAGTTCAAAGCAATTCTAATGGGTACCCAAAGCAAATATTTTCTGTGACTTGTGGAATTCATTAGAATGGCTTTGGTTAGTAGAGCTAATTAGCTCATATAACATGTTTTGATGTAATGATAATTTGCAAGTAAAAATATGTGAATGCCAAAGACACACAAGTTCTTCATTGTTCATTATATAGACATACGAGGGTGAGTCAATAAGTAACCAGCCTAACTTATTTCCGGTTGAGATCCACCTCTTCTTTTTCGATGTAATTGCCCTCTAGTGTGATGCACTTGGACCAATGGTGTTCGAGTGCCATCAGCGCAGAACTGAAAAAGTCAGGGTCCTTTCCATTGGCCCACTCCTCAACTGTCGTCATGACTTCTTCATCAGACCAGAAATGAAGTCCACGGATATCCTTTTTCAAGTTTGGGAATAAGAAGAAGTCGCTAGGAGCTAGGTAAGGCGAATAGGCAGGATGTGGTATTAATTCATACCCATTTTGCTCTACAGCATCCATTGCAACTTTGCAAGTGTGGACTCTCGCATTGTCCTGTTGCAGCAAAACACCTTTAGAGAGTTTACCTCGGCGTTTTTCACGGATGGCGGTTCTCAGCTGGTCTAACAAGTTTGCATAGTACACTCCAGTTATTGTACTTCTCTTGGGTAAAAAGTCCAATATAATAACGCCTATAAAAACCTGGATCAGCATATGCATTAGCACAGAATTAGAACCCTTAAAGTGCCAAGAAAACCTGCATCTGAAAATGTCGTCTGTTTATGTCGTCTGCTGAATATTCTTGCAAACTTTTCAAACCTATTTTTGCATACAGGCAAACAGTGTGGACCCAGATCAGACTGCTCCTAGAGGAGCAGTCTGATCTGGGTCCACACTGTTTGCAAAAATGACTTTTAAAATCACAAGCAGACGACAAAGCAGACGACTATTGTTGTGATTGGCAGTTTAAGGGTTAAAAGCTTTTTGTGATGGTGATTTTATTTTGAAATCTCACTTTCCACAAATAAATTCAATTCAAAATAAAAAAAAAAAAAAAAGCAGGTGAAGTGGCTTAGTTGAGCTTTGGACAAAAAGGTTGTAGGTTTAATCCCCAGCTGGGTCATACCTTTCTTGTTCGTCTGTCATTACTGACAATGACCAGTCCTAATCAACTGTGTGATGTGTTATTATTTGTGTGTTCTAAGATGGCTGATGAGACCAATCTTAGCTCTAAACTGCCTGTTGCAGATAGAACAAGAAAGGTCTGAGGAAGAAAGCTCTGTTGGTGATTTGTAATGTGACTGATGCTTGTATCACATCAGAGTGACAAGGACATGATAAGACAGTGAGGCAGCAGTATAAAAGGGCATCAGTTCTCACCATTACATCCACACTCCACAACATGATTGAAAGATTGTTGATGGTGACTTTAAGCTGCAACTGAAACCAAACAAAGCCACTAAAGTTAATCGATACTGCATGTCTTTTTCAGGGTGTGGATTTTGTTTGTATATCTGACAATTACTGGTTGGGAAAGAAGAAACCATGTATTACATATGGACTTAGGTAGGAAACCATTTTATGCAAACTTGCCTTGTGGTGAATCAGATATGATTTCATTGTGTGAAAATTTGCCTATTAAATGGTAAATTCTGTAAGCATAGACACATTTGCATGGCCATATGAGTGTCTTCCCTGTTTGCTATTTACCTTCTGAAAGTAATTGTAGATCTGCGCATTGCTTTAGATAAGGTGATAATTGAGGAGAAAAGTTTTACCGTAATAACTCTAAGTATTGGAGCAGATAGGGCTTTGAAACATTGATGTTGAAAACAGTGTAGACCCAGATCAGATGCTACAGACTGTTTGCCATACTTACAGCAATATTTTAGACACATAAAGAGGTAGTACTCTTGAAGGAGCAGTCTAATACAGGTTTGCACTGTTTGCCATTCCAACAAGTATTTTGTGAAACAAATGCATAAAAGAAAAAAAGGCCAGAAATGGTTACTTTCTAAGACATAAAATGCCATAGCTGCAGATAAGAAGAGGTATCCACATATTATTTTTCTTATTTCTCGATGAAAACATATGTTGTGGGAACTCATTAGAAGCGCCTCGATGAGGCGCTTCTAATGAGTACCCACATCATATGTTTTCGTCGAGAAATAAGAAAGATATCAGCATTTTTTTACGGATGAAAAAAAGCACCTTATCTGTTGCTATGAAATGCTTGGCTTTATGTTGCAGGGGAATTTGTTACTTCTTTGTAGAGGTACAGTGTGCTGACAAAGATTTACACAGTGGCTTATTTGGTGGCTCAGTGTAAGTATTCATGTGTTCGAGTTTATGAATGCTAAGAAATATAGTGGGTAATTGGTGATTCAGAATCATGATGGCTTATTTGGTGGCTCAGTGTAAGTATTCATGTGTTCAAGTTTATGAATGCTAAGAAATATAGTGGGTAATTGGTGATTCAGAATCATGATGGCTTATTTGGTGGCTCAGTGTAAGTATTCATGTGTTCGAGTTTATGAATGCTAAGAAATATAGTGGGTAATTGGTGATTCAGAATCATGATGGCTTATTTGGTGGCTCAGTGTAAGTATTCATGTGTTCAAGTTTATGAATGCTAAGAAATATAGTGGGTAATTGGTGATTCAGAATCATGATGGATTATTTGGTGGCTCAGTGTAAGTATTCATGTGTTCAAGTTTATGAATGCTAAGAAATATAGTGGGTAATTGGTGATTCAGAATCATGATGGATTATTTGGTGGCTCAGTGTAAGTATTCATGTGTTCGAGTTTATGAATGCTAAGAAATATAGTGGGTAATTGGTGATTCAGAATCATGATGGATTATTTGGTAGCTCAGTGTAAGTATTCATGTGTAGGAGTATATGAATGCTAAGAAATAAAGTGGGTAATTGGTGGTTCAGAATCATGATGGATTATTTGGTGGCTCAGTGTAAGTATTCATGTGTTCAAGTTTATGAATGCTAAGAAATATAGTGGGTAATTGGTGATTCAGAATCATGATGGCTTATTTGGTGGCTCAGTGTAAGTATTCATGTGTTCAAGTTTATGAATGCTAAGAAATATAGTGGGTAATTGGTGATTCAGAATCATGATGGATTTTTTGGTGGCTCAGTGTAAGTATTCATGTGTAGGAGTATATGAATGCTAAGAAATATAGTGGGTAATTGGTGGTTCAGAATCATGATGGATTATTTGGTGGCTCAGTGTAAGTATTCATGTGTTCAAGTTTATGAATGCTAAGAAATATAATGGGTAATTGGTGGTTCAGAATCATGATGGATTATTTGGTGGCTCAGTGTAAGTATTCATGTGTTCAAGTTTATGAATGCTAAGAAATATAGTGGGTAATTGGTGGTTCAGAATCATGATGGATTATTTGGTGGCTCAGTGTAAGTATTCATGTGTAGGAGTATATGAATGCTAAGAAATATAGTGGGTAATTGGTGATTCAGAATCATGATGTATTATTTCATGTACAGTATACATGTAAATACTGGCATGTAAAACCTTATCAGAATCACTTTTTTCATGTGTAAAAAAGGGTAAGAGATAAGTCCAGGGAATGCTACAATCACATACCGCAGCCCTTCCCAGACCCAAGAAGAAGAGGAAACAGAAAAAAACAAACAAGCAGAAATTGAACAAATGTATGAAAAGCACCAATACTAGCTCTCTCTTCCCCAAGCGAGGTAATCACAATGCTGAAAGGACTGAAAAACACAAGAACAAAATAACACAAGGCAAGACGTAAAACAAATCGCCTCGTAGATTAAACCACAAAGCAACGAACAGTAAGATTAACACCGGGTAGAACTGATTTGAAAAAAATCATGTGATGTTTTTTGTGGCTCTTTGTGTAATTAATTAATCAGTGTGCAAGAGCTGATCAGAATCACACTAGTCTGTATTATTTGGCGGTTTGATATAAATATTAATGTGTAAGAACCTATCAGAATCATGCATTTATTGACTTGCTGTAAATAGTATTAATGTGTAAAAAAAAATAAATTCATTATCATACTGTACTCTTTGGTGGTACAGTGTAAATAATGATTCGTAAAATTTCATCAGAATCATGCTGTATTCTTAGATGCTTGGTTGTAAGTATTGCATGTAATGTGTAAAAACTGATCAGAACTACACCAAGTTAATTATTGGAAGTATTTGTATGTAAGGTAACAGTCATAATTACACTGGTTTAGGGTATTACATGTATAAAATTTAAAAGGAGTTCCCAAATACTATTTTTACATGAAAGCATATGTTGTGAGTACTTATAAGATGCACCTTGACAAGGCATTTCTAACAAGTACCACAACATATGCTTTCAAGGCAAAACAAGAAAAATATCAATACTTTTTGATTGAAAAAAAATTTCTTATATGTTTGAGTAATGCATTATATGTTTTTAATATCAGACATGAAGCAATGACAGACTTGATCACCATTTTGGGCTCCCTGGTGGACTCAAAAGGGAAGATCTTAATACCAGGAATCAATGACTCAGTGGCCAAACTTACAGATGATGAACAGAAATTGTATGAACCAATAGACTTTGATATTGTAAGTTACTATAGATACCTTAACTATTTGTCAGCCTTGGTGGCTGGATGTATTCAACCTAATTACTGCACAGTGTGCTTAGTTTTTTCAAAATTACTTGGAAAACTTGTGGTAAAATATGTATCTACTTTTTCTAAGAGTACGCTTAAAAATAGATCAGGTTGTGGTGTATATCCCATAACATGATTATTGATAACTACAATAAAACAAGCATAATTGAACATGAAAAACAATATTATAAATATACAGTAGCCCTAAAATCCTATTTGGAAATGGATTATTCCAATAATGATGTATCAGTGCAACACATCATCTTGCAGTAGCCTTGTAAACACTTGAAATGCATGACCTTAGGGTCAAAGATAAGAAGAACTGTTTTGACAAGTAAAACCAGCGACCTAAATGCTTTTCTTCAAGAACAGTTTCAAATATGTATGGCTATAGTTTATTACAAAGGAATGCTTTAATAAAAAAAATTCTCATGTATAAAAGTGTTTGCAAACAATGTCAAAAAGAGATAACATGAGCCACAATGTTAGAAAATGCATAGCTCCCAGGTGCTTCTAATGAGTTCCCACAACATATGTTATCTGGATACTCTTATCTGTAACTGAGATTATCCCATTGTAGTCTGGAGACCCCTAAAAGGGTAATTGGCAAACAGTGCAGACCCAGATTAGACACTGCTCTTCTGCATCGGTCTGTAGCATCTGATCGGGGTCGCCACTGTTCGCAAATAGTTCAGTTGTTTTTCTCTAGGAATATCTAAATCTCATAGCAGGACGTACTTAAAATTGAAATTGGACTCTTCCAATCTGTTGTGTGTGCTTGTGTGTTGTGTATGTGCGGGTGGGTGGGGGTGGGGGGGTGGGGGGCCGGTTTCGGAGGCAGTCTACAATGGGTTATACTCTATATGACTGAATACTAAAATCATGGGCTTTCTGCAGTGAATATCCCATTTTATACTGAATAAACTCTCCCCCACTATTGTAAGAGTCCAATTTCAATTTTAGATTTGTCAGGCAATTTCATTTAGATATTCCAAGAGAAAAATGGCTAAACTATTTACAAACAGTGGAGACCCTGATCAGACACTGCTGATCTGTGTTTGCACAGTGGCCAATTACTCTTTAGGGGTCTTTGGACGACAGTGGGTTCTATTTATGAGTCTTTAGACTACAATGGGTTATATTTGCTATATTGTCCACTTCCCCTACTTGCTTTAGAAAAAAAATGCCATAGTTCCAGATAAAACACATGCACAGGTTTATACCCTCTACAAATCCACTTACCAGGGCTTTTTGCCTTATGTTTGTATATTATACTGAATTATTGCATAAAAAGCAGTGTCGCAGGTTATTAACAGCCATGCATTAACCGGCGAAAAGCCATGTATTAACAAGGAAATTCCTGCGCTGTTAATGCACGGCTACGCAACTTCCAGTGCCACAGATTTGCTGCTGTTACGAGATGTGTACTGCCTGGCCCTAGAACGATCATAGTCCGTGGAAATTACGTTCGTGAGACATCTGTGAAAAGGCGAAACAAAATAGTGCAAGAAATAATGTAATATGTAGCAAATGTTTTCAGTTTTTATGCAATAATTGCAATCAAACATGATTTTTCAATGCATTAACATTCACCAGGTCCCTTGGGAGGTGTTGAAAACCGCAGCCTTCGGCCTCAGTTTTCAAAACCTCCCACGGGACCTGGCAAATGTCAATGCATGAAAAACCATGTTTGATCCCTATATTAATTGATTCAATTCTGTAAGCGGACAGTGAAAGCTCTGATCAGACTTTGCAGCTGTGCAAGATGATTTGGTCTATTGTTGTGTCTGTCTGCATAGCTCGAAGACAGCCTTTCACTGAACTTGGTCCAGATATATGGATCTACTCTAAATATTTGGATAGACAGGCCTGAGCAAAAGTGAAGATCAAGATCAGATGCTGTGCCTGATCAGGGTCTCCAGCAGCTTGTAGACATGTAAGTACAATGTAGCTAGTAAAATGGACTTGTTAAAAGTTTAGGAAAAATTTTGTAAGGAGTTAAGGTGGCCAAATATTTTAGTCTGTTTGGTAAGAGCCCAAGCAAACTGTTTAGACCCTGATCAGACACTGCAAAAAGACTCATCTGAACAGAATCTACACTGTTTGCTTCTCATCAGTTTTTATCAACAGGTAGTAAATCAAATTTTTCAAAGTTTTGGACAAGCATTTGCAGGAGTTGAGTTGTCTGAATATTTTTGGTATGGTAAATGTCCTAAAATTTCGAACACTTTATTCCATCTTTTTTTTTTTTTTGCCTAATTTTTGCTTTTTTGTGCAGTTGTTTCTTAAAATACTTAGAGGAATGGCAAACAGTGTAGTCCCTGATCAGACTGCTCCTTCAGGAGCAGCCTGATCAGGTCTACACTGTTTGTATATGCAATTTTGTCAGATACTTAGGTGTACGAAATTTTAGGAAATACACCATAAGTATGGTAGTATTTATAAATCATGAAAGCCCACACTAGCCTGTACAGCTATGCATTTGGATAAAGAAATAAAACTTGTGTCATGTATTTATTTATTTCAGAATGAGTACAAGAATGATATTGGGGCTAAAAAACTAATTCATGACAAGAAAGAGAATGTATTAATGTCCAGGTGGCGCTACCCATCACTTTCACTCCATGGTGAGTTTCATTATGCCCTGCAAATAAAGTTTGGGAGGGAATATATAAGAGTCATTAAGTCGGTTGGTTGGTTGGTCAGTCCTTGTCTGTCCAAGTTTGTGACATGATCTACAGTTTTTGTTAGATTTTTTATGAAACTGTATATAAATAATCAGCATGATGAGTAATAGCGTGTGATGTAATTTTTATACCCCACCACACGATAGTGGCGGGGTATTATGGTTTCACAGTGGACATCTGTGTATCTGTCTGTCCGTCCGTCCGAGCCCACAAATGGGCATATATTGGGTAGACATGAATCGGGTACTTGCCATTTATTCCGTTAGTGTCCAAAGTAAGTACCCAATAAATCTGAGGCATTTGTTGGGTATTTAGGCATCTTGTTGGGTGTTTTGAGCCGAAAAATTAACACTGTAGTAAACATCAGTGGATTTTCACCAAACTTGGTATGTGCATTGATATTGTGGAGATCTGGTTTGGGATTGCTAATGGGCAAATTTCATCAAATTTTGACAGTTGTCTGCCCATATTTACCTTTCCGGATGATAACTTGAGTAAATGTCAAGGGATTTTAACTAAACTTGGTGCATGCATTGATATTAAGGAGATCTGGTTTGGGATTGCTAATGGGCAAATTTTTTCAATGCTTGACAGTTATCTGCCCGCAACACGATAATGGCAGGATATTATAGTTTAACGTTTTTATTTTATTGTGGGATTATCTACCCATTGGCACTTAAGTCTGTCTGTCCAACTTTGTCACTCTAAGAACCTATAGTTTTTGTTAGGTTTACATGAAACTTTGCAAGAATGATTTACATGGTAAATAGTAGTGCATGATATGTACTAAACAGGTTCATAATTCTTAATAAGGTGCATTTTTTAATCCAAAACTAGTGATTTATTTCTTATTTCTCAAGGAAAATATATGTTGTGGGCACTCATTAGAAGTGCCTTGATAAGATGCTTCTAATGAGTACCCACAATGAATGTTTTCCTGGAGAAATATGAAAAATATTTACCTGATACATTCTCTTATGTATAGTATGAGGATTGCTATACTTCCAGGAATTGAGGGAGCCTTCAGTGCTGCAGGTGCTAAAACAGTCATTCCAAGAAAAGTAATAGGGAAATTTTCCATCAGACTGGTACCAGACATGCTGCCAGATGAGGTCAGTAGACTGGTTACACAACATGTAGAGAAGGTCCATAAAGACAGTGGCAGTCCAAATTCTTTGAAGTAAGTTTACACTTTGACTGAAGTTTCACAATTCCTTAACCTTTCACCCTTAAATCTGAATTGGATTCTTTGATCCACAGGACCGTATCTTTAAGAAGATGTTTGACAAAGGTTACAAATAGAGTGGCAAACAGTGCAGATTGTAATGAGATGGCTCATTAAGAATTGTAACTTGTTTGGAAATAATCATATTGAGGCAGCACCTCAGAATAATAAATTATTCCCACACTTTTTGAAGAAATTGTAATCATCTCTATCTGTCCATTACTCCATCTCCTCCTTAATGAATGGAGAGATTTCAAACATTTAGGGATTAAAACCAATTTCGCTTTTGTCATGCAACATTACAATGAATTTTGTCCCCAACTCATGTGACCTGGAGCAACAGTCAAAAGGTCAAATCTAGGTACTGATTTTTGTCTGTTACTCTCTCCTCTTAAACCAATGGAGAGATTTCAACCAAATTTTCTGTAAACTGTCCTCATGTGCTTGGGTCATGGTTATTTTTGTTTCTGATCTCCTGGAAGGGATAAAATCTTGGTGCTTGTTTTTGTCTGTTAATCTGTTTCCCCCTACACCATTAGATGGATTTCAATGAAATTTGCTGTATAACTTCCTCATGTGCTTGAGTCATGCAGCACCACAATGATAATGGTTTGCAAAAGTTTGGGCCCAGGCAGGGCTCAAAAAGATAGATTTTTATCTTTTTATTTTAGATCTCTTCATAACAAGTTTAGTGGCAAAATGGTATATACTTTTCGTATGATGCACAATGTGGGAAAATGGCCCTTATGCCACATGCAAATAGTGAAGGTTCAGATGAGCATGTGTATGCATGCAGTCTGGGCCCAGTTGTTCAAAGCGTCGTTAGCTTAACGAGCTCCTTAAGGGTCATTTCGTTAACTGTTTTAGGGGATTCAATATACAATATTCTGATCTTTTTGCTGAAAAAATGGGAGTAGCTTTTGCAGTGCACTGTTGCTCACATTTTTTCAGCAAAAAATTTCAGCATTTTTGCGTATCACTCAGTGTAAATTTTAACGAATCGTTAACTAACGACATCGTTAGCTTTGAACAACTGGGCCCTGATTTGGACATTCTCATTTTGTCCACATATACAATAGTATCTGTTGATTCTGTAAGCAGGCAACAGAGGCCCTGACTGCGTCCTTCATTGTCTGCAAATTGCATAAAGTGTGTTGCACATCATATGACAGTATGCATTATCTGGGCCCAGTTGTTCAAAGCGTCGTTAGCTTAACAAGCTCGTTAAGGGTCATTTCGTTAACTGTTTTAGTAGATTCAATATACAATATTCTGATATTTTTTTCTGAAAAAAATGTGAGTAGCTTTTGCACTGCAAAAGCTACTCACATTTTTTCAGCAAAAAATTTCAGCATATTTGCGTATCACTCGATTAAAATTTTAACGAATCGTTAACTAACGACGTCGTTAGCTTTGAACAACTGGGCCCTGGTTTGTAAAGTTTAAATTCTCATTAGTTAGGACTGTGAATAAGGTAAATGTTCAAAAAATTCAAACAGAAAAATAATATTGAAGCACCTCTTCTCAACAGTAAAATAAAGAGATGTTAACAATTTTGCTAAGTCCTCCCTTTGCAGAATAAGTTACTTCCCCCCCAAAGAATTCTTCATACTTCTTTTTGAAAATAAGAGTTTACTATTCTAATCTTTAAAATATTTAAGACATGAGCTGTTTTGACTAAAACATGATGTTTTTATTTATTTCTTTGCAAAACATAAGCTGTGCATTCTTGATTAAGGCAGTTCTGTTGATTACCAACAAGTATACACAATATGGAAGTAAAATTACTGTAATTACCCTATTCATTCAGACAGACAGGCTTGAGCTAACTGTAGATCCAGATCAGATGCCACATTTGATCAGGGTCTACTCTGTTTGACATTCATCCAGCAGTTTTTTTTTAGATGCATCAGCAGATAGTAAAAATGAATTTGTTCAAATTTTAGGAAAAGTATGGTAAGGTATTAAGGAAAAATGTGTTTGTTTTTTTTTTCCTCTCCAAAATAACATATTTTTATGATAATTTCTGCCAGGGTTACAATGGGCCATGGTGGCAAGCCATGGGTGAGTGACTTCAATGATCCAAACTATGTTGCTGGTAGAAATGCAGTAAAAAGAGGTATTTCACTAATACATCTATACTTGAGGCATGCAGCCTGGAGACCTACTTGTAAACAGCAGTTATCCAGCTCAGCCTACATATCTACTATATTTACCCTATATATTGAGACCCTAACTTCTTACCATACTTTTCCTAGAACTTGAACTAGTCCATTTTGTTACCTGTAGAGATTCCTATAAACTTCAAGATTGAGTGGCAAATAGTGTCAGCCTTGATCAGATCATATATTTGGCATCTGATCTGGGTCTGTGCTGTTCGCTAAGACTTGTCTGTGAGAATGCAGTAAATCTCCTAAAATTTTGAACATTCTATTCCATACTTTTTTTTTGGCCTAAATTTTGCTTTTTAAAGAGTTTCTTAAAATATTTAATGGTATGGCAAACAGTGTAGACCCAAATCAGACTGCACTGTTTGCACATGCCATTTTGTCATGAACTTAGATGTATGTTCTTAGGATGAATATTATATACAGTATGGTCAGGTTCTCTACCCTCCACTTATATGTTGTTGGTGCCATGTATACTGGGTAGTAAACAATGGCTGATTTGGAACTAACTGAAATTTCAAACAACAAAATACCTTGCAGAAAATATTTTCCTAAGGACATGATACCATTGATAGCTTTTCCACTGTCTTTTGACAATTCCTGCACTTTTGACAATTCCTGCACACCTGACCCCTTCTGAAAAGGGGTCTATTCTACTTTTATAGTAGACCCCTTTCAGAAGGGAGGCAAAAGCAGTTTGACTTGTCTCCCCTCAAAGTGTATTAAAACCTTTTAAATGACACTACACTTTTGAACAGAGAAAGGCCCCAATTAATAAGGCACCTTAACTCATTACCATATTTATCCTACTATTGGAGTAAGATCTTAGGCCTCTCTATTATTCAGTGTTAATATGGTAAAATTGAAAATACCAATTCTTGTCTAAGCAATACCACATTTATCCTAAATGTTTGGCCAGACATGCCTGAGCATACTGTGTAGACTAAATCAAAATGCTTAAGAGCAGTTAGATTTCAGCTTACTCATTCTGCTATTCAGTGAACACTTTTAGACTCATCTCCCCTCCTAAGAGGAACTGTTTGATCAGGGTTTACACTATTTGTCACTCTGTCTCACCATTTAAGATATCTCAACAATGAGTCAAATGGACTTGTTCTAGCTTTGGGAAAAAAAATATTAACTCTTGTCCTGCAGAACCAGGATATACCCTACCTTCAGTTTAGATCCAGATCAGTTGACTTCTAAATAAGCCAACTGATCTGGATATGCACTGTTTGTCATTCTGTATATGAATTTGTATCAGTAATCTGGGTCAAAGAATCTGATTGGTTGATAATTAGAAGTGGGCATGGCATCTTAATTTATTCAGCAGTACTTGGGTTAAGAAGTGAAGATGTCTGAATAATTAGGATAATTAGGATAAATATGGTTATTTTAAAATTTAAGATCATATGAGCCATACTGTGTTCAGACAATAGAAGCACATTCTATGACAGTTTGTTCAAGTTAGTTTCCCTACTGCATGTCTCCATGGTGATGGTAACAGCTTATTGCTTCCTCAAGCTCATCCTTTTCCTTTGCTTTTCATTTAAGCTCTTAGTATGCTGGGGAAAAATTTCAGCAGAAATGATTTTGAAACGTTTTTTTTCCTAGAAAGAGACAATTGGAATGAAATGTCAACCCTGCTTTATGGGAAAGTGAAAAAAAATATTACCAGGGCCCAGTTGTTCAAAACTAACGATGTCGTTAGTTAACATATTGTTAAAACTTTGATCATTAAATATGGCATATACGCTAATATTTTTGCTGAAAAAATGTGAGTAGCTTTTGCATTTGCAAAAGCTACTCACATTTTTACTGCAAAAATACCTGTGAATTAGATATTGTACTTACTAGAACAGTTAACATTTTGACCACAGACGAGCTCGTTAAACTAACAATGCATTGAACAACTGGGCCCAGTTCATCTGCTGGTTGCACAAAGAGTACTAAATAAAGGTCAATGTTTGAGGAACAAATTTTGAAGAAAATTTTACATCACAGAACAAGACCACCCTGCATACACATCTGTGTCTTCTGATTAACCTTAGCACTCTAAGCAATTTTAGCTGAATACAAATTGATTACAGTTTCTCCAGAAAGTAGGGTTTGATTTGCATGTAAATTGTCTCCAAAATGTGAAAGAAATCTCAAATCCTGTTTTCTTGAAAAACAAAAAAGGAAAATGTATTTCGAAATATTGTTTACTGAATTTTTTACCCAGCATAATAAGAAGAAATATCACTCACTTGTCATATGCTAATTTGACCTTTTGTATGTGTTAAAGGTTAAATTGTTAAAATTATGGTAGCTTCCTCATGTTTAAGCCTAATCCAGAGGTTATAAAAAAAACTAATGAAGTCTGCCCTGTACCATTTTTGGACTAATAAACTCCTTTATATCACGGAATTGCATGTTTTTGTGTATTTAAGGATTTACATGGAGGGTGACGGAGGGAAACCTTGGGTCAGTGACTTTGATCATCCAAATTTTATTGCGGGTAGAAAGGCTGTTAAAACAGGTACCAGCTCTTTGCATACTTGAAATGAATTTAGCAGATGATAAATGATTAATATTGTTTTTATTTCTCTCAAAAAATGGAGCTTGACATTTCATGTGAACTCCTATGGAGACAGTTCACATGAAATATCAAGCTCTATTTTTCTAAAAAAAAATGTATAAAAATAAATTTAAAATATCATCTGCTGATATTTTAATCCAGCATACGAAGAGATATGATATGAGCCATGTCGTTAGAAAACCTATACAGTAGATTTGAACACCAAAGTCCCAGACCAACCTGGAATCTTTTGTGCAGTCTGGGCAGGATTTTTACCATTCACTTGCACAGTATATGGGAAAGGAGCCAAGATAACTAACAACAAGCTGCACCCACAGCCCCTATTTTCCTGGCACACCTGCCATATATGATGGTCCAAGTGTGCTGTAGTTTTGTATAAATTTTATCAAAATCAGACAAAGGATATAGAAGTTATTAAGAAAATACATACTTAAAAAAAATACATACATACTTAATTGTAAGAATTTTAAAGGGGCATAACTTAAACAAGCCTTACTCCATAGCCCCTATTTTCCTGTCACAGCTGCTTTGCATGAGGTACATAGTGTGGGGGTATAAATGTTATCAAAATCAGAACAAAAGGTATAGAAGTTATTTAGGGAAATAGATATTTATTTGTAAAAAAAAAAAAATAATAAAGAGGCATAACTCTAACAAACCTGACCCTTCAGCCCTTATTTTTCTATCTCACTTGTCTTGCATGAGGTACCAAGTGTGGTATAGATTTTATCAAAATCTGACAAAAGAGTAGAAGTTAAGCAAAATACATGTTATAAAAATTACAAAGGGGCATAGAGCATACATACCTCTAATAAACCTTATCTCACAGTCCCTGTTTTCCTCTAACACCTGCAGTGCATGATGGAGTAAGTGTGGTATAAATTTTGTCCAAATGGGGCTAAGGAGGAGATGAACATCTTATTTGTTAACAGAAAGACAGAAAAAACAGGATGAAACCAGTACACCCCACTCCCCACCCACATTAAATTTTGTATGTGGGGTTATAATAAACTTCATTTGCTGGGGGTATCTGTGGCATCTGATCTGAGTCTATTCTGTATAGTCAGAACCAGCTGTCTGGAAACTTAGATAAATATGGTATGTCTAAAGACAGATTTTGTCCTAATAGAACTCAAATGTCCAGCCTTACTTTTGTCATGTTTTTATGCCCCCAGCTTCAAAGAAATTGGTAGTGCATATTGCTTTTGGCTTGTCAGCTTGTGTGTCATCCGTCCCATAGTCATGTTTATTTGTGTATAGGTTAACTTTCAAACTGCCCATGCTAGGTTTTTGAAATTTCATATATGGATTCCTCATGAAAAAATAGTTGACTCGTATTTTTTTTTTCTTATCAGGGTTATACCCCTTTCTTCAGTTATGCCCCTTTGAAAAAATTGCAATGAAATCTTTTAAGCAAGATATCTAAATAAGTATTTGAGCTATTATATTGAAACTTATTATGCTGATAGGGGATGACGAGTTGATCACCTGACCAATTTTTGAAAAAATCCTGAATTTTTTTTCCTAAGTTATGGCCCTTTGAAAATTTCATCATTTTAAGCTTGTAAGCAAGATATCTCGAAAATTGTTCAAGCTATTGCCTTGAAACTTGATAGGCTAATAAGGAATGATGAGTAGATGACCTGATTAACTGCTCAAAAGAATTCATTGTTATTATTTTTTTTTCTTGAATTACGGCCCTTGGTAAATTTTTTAATTTTAGCCAGCCTCGGTGGCTCAGTTGGATGCGCCGTCTGACTGGAGACCAGGAGGTCGCCGGTTCAACCCCTGCAGAGGTCGGCAACATTATTTCGTGGAGATTGATCGTGAATTATTTTCTACCGTCATTCTCTCCCTTCCGCTGATTCAAGAAGGGCAGTTGTCAGTTTCTGGCGAAAGAATGTGCACAGTACTGGCTAACTGCTTAGAGGACTAAGCCTGCTAAGTAAACGTGTGGTTAGGTAAACTGACAGCGCTCGACATGATCCCATGGGGTTGACTGGGCCTTAAAACCTCAACACAAACAAAATTTTGGAATTTAAACATTGTAAGCATTATATCTCAAAAACTATTGAAACTATTGCCTTGAAACTTGATAGGCTGATAGGGGATGATGAGTAGATGCCCTGATTAACTTCTCAAAAAAAATCTGATTTTTTGTTGCTTGAGTTATGGCCCTTTAAAATGTCAGCATTTTAACCTTGTAAGCAAGATATCTCAACAACTACTTGGCTCTTGCCTTGAAACTTGATAGGCTGATGAGTAGATGACCTGATTAACTTTTTAAGAAATTCTGATTTTTTTTTTTTTTTTTTTTTGAGTTATGGCCCTTTGAAAATTTCAGCATTTTAACCTTGTAAGCAAGATATCTCAAAAACTGTAAGGGGCAAACAGTGTTAGGGTAAAGAAATTGGGGGCATAGTGTTTCATAAACACCAGGTCTAGTTTTATTGACTTTAGGGCTTGGTATTTTATTCACGTCATAAAGTCTTACACAATGCCATAATACATTTTTCAAGATAAGATGATAATTGTGGCGATACTTTTGGATAATTAAGTGGATACTTTCAGTTGTCTGTGCACCAAATCATATGAGTATCATTTGAATCAGCTCTTTGAGATATATATTGTTAAGTAACCAGAATTATACCAGATTATGACAGCAATCTGAAGCTATAAGGTACTCAATACATCCCACACACTGACCCTTTACTTACGTTATAGGTCATCTCAGTCAGGCAAACAGGGATAAACATAATTATTCCACCCACTCTACATACCCTCTTCACTTAACACACCTACACACCATGCACTCCCTTCCTCCTACTGATCTTACGCACTTGGCCATCCTTTCACAAGTGGGGACTGCCATTTTACTAGCCTGCATAACCACTAGCAATTAGAACTTGACTTAGCCCTTAAAGGGCCAAGAAAACCTGCATCTGAAAATGTCCTCTGTTTATGTCGTCTGCTGAATATTCTTGCAAACTTTTCAAACCTATTTTTGCATACAGGCAAACAGTGTGGACCAAGATCAGACTGTTCCTAAACTAGCAGTCTGATCTGGGTCCACACTGTTTGCAGAAGTGACTTTTAAAGTAACCAGCAGAAGACAAAGCAAACAACAATAGTTGTGATTGGCGCTTTAAGGGTTAATCATGAGTCTCAGTTCGGGTAAAACTCCCAGATATTCAGATATGGCTCCAGATAAGGTACAGTTTGTCAACCAAATATTACTGATAAATTTTCCACCAAGATGCTTTTGATTAGTACCCATTATTTTCCTTAAGAGCTAAGAAAAGTATTTTGTGGCTATGGTAAATGTCCTAAAATTTCGTACACCAAAATTAATAAAAATTGGCATATGCAAACAGTGCAGTCTGATCAGGGTCTACACTGGTTGCCATTTCACTAGGCATTTTAAGAAACAATAAAAAAAGCAAAAATATAAGTCCCAAAAGTATAGGCAATAAGTGTTCAAAATTTTAGGACATTTACGATAGCTCTTGTATCTGGAGCTATGTACAGAGGCAGTCTTGACATGATTAAAATACTGTTGACCTGGAACATTAAGGGGACTCAAACACTAGGTAGATTTTCTATTGCTGGAAATATTTTGTCAGGTTTTGCATATTTAGTTACGCATCTGTGATGTCATATTGCCTTATTAGATACCGGTATTCAAAATGGCAGTACCATGAGAGCAACTGAGACATCTTTAACCTTTGAGATGCCAAACACAACAATTGTCGTCTGCTTTGTCTTCTGCTGGTTACTTTAAAAGTCATTGTTGCAAGCAGTGTGGACCCATATCAGACTGTTCCTCTAGGAGCAGCCTGATCTGGGTCCATACTGTTTGCCTATATGCAAAAAGTATGATTGAAAAGTTTACAAGAAGATGGAGCAGACGACATAAACAGATGGCATTTTCAGATGTAGTTTTTCTTGGCATCTTTAGGGTTACTCGTAACTTTCTTCTTTTTCATCTGATTTTGATACAATCTACATCAAAATGCTTGGTTTGTCAAGAGCTTCCATCTCAGTACATTTGTTGCCAAAACTGCTTTTCACTTTTAAATTAACAGGAATGTATCATGTATGTATTATGTAACAAAGTAGTTGTGCGTTAACTTGATAGATAAAGATGTGTATTTAAGGGGATTTGATACACTTTTGGGGAAGGTAACTCTGAGATGTTTTTTTGCTTGCTTCCCTTTTGACAAGGGATCTACTCTATAAAGAGTAGACCCCTTTTCGGAAGGACTTGGAGTGCAGGAATGCAAACAGAAAGTCACAATAATTGTCTCCCTTGTAAAGCACAGCAGAAAGTCCACTGTGTATCCATTTCCTTTAATAGTACTGAACCATGTATATATATAATGTAACAAAACAGAGGTATGTATTTACTTGTTGGAAGGTAACTGTCAATTGTTTTTGCTGCCCTTCTGAAAAGGAGTTTATTCTAAAAGGACAGAATTTGCAGAAGGGGCTTGAAGTGCATGAATGCAAACTGGAAAAGTCGAAAGTTTTCCCCATTGTAAAAAAATGGCATAAAGTTAGTCCCCTTAAATGAAGATGCACATGAAAGAATAAGCTTATAAAAAAATAAAAAGCATATTTAGCTGGGCCCAGTTGTTCAAAACTAACGATGTGGTTAGTTAACGATTCGTTAAAATTTACATCGAGTGCTACGCAAATATGCTGAAATTTTTTGCTGAAAAAATGTGAGTAGCTTTTGCAGTTACTCACATTTTTTCAGCAAAAAGTATCAGAGTATTGTGTATTGAATCCACTAAAAAAGTTAACAAAATGACCCTTAACGAGCTCGTTAAGCTAACGACGCTTTGAACAACTGGGCCCTGAGCATCATGAAAATCAACTGAGAAAGTTATTGGGTATGAAGATCTAGAAAATGCTGACAAAGAAGCTGCCTTTTTGCTGTTTTAACCTTTACCACTCTTTGGGCTAATTCAGCAGACAACAAATTGATATTTTTCTTATTTTTCCCAGAAAACATGAAATGTCAAAATTTGTTTTCTGGGAAAAATAAGAAAATTATATCAATATGTTGACTGCTGAAAATTTAACCCAGAGTACTAATCAATAAGGCATATGTTGTCTTATTTGACCATTTCCTTTACTTTGGAAAAATAAGCAAACGAGGAAACAAATTTAATGCCTTATTAGCACTTATTGGGAGGAGGATAGGATTGAACAAGCTGAATGTGAAAACTGAGGAAAAACAAATAAACACATACAAACATTTGTCATGGCTCCAGATAAGAGTGGGTAGCCTCATTATATTTTTCATATTTCACCATGAAAAAATATGTTGTGGGTACTCATTAGAAGTGCCTCACTGAGGCACTTCTGATGAGTACCCATATCATACATCATATGTTTTTGACGAGAAATAAATAAAAATATCAGTATTTTTGTGCTATAAAAGTGCCTTATCTGGAGCTATGATTTATATAATTGAGGTGTGGCAACAAGCAGAAAGGGGTTTAGTGTGTTTTTGAAGAGGGAATGTTTGGATCAGCAGATACCTTCTGAGAGTCTGGTGAGCCCGTTATCATATTTATCTGAAGGGGAAAGAGTACACTTTCAAGGGATGCAACTCATTCAGAATTGTTTTCTGCTCCTTTTTGAAAAGTGGCCCACTCTAAAAGGAAAGAATATACTCCCCTTGAGAGTAAATTCTTTCCTTTTAAATGCAAATATCTCCTTAGGAGACAATTTGCCTGTAATGTGAAAGCTTATTTTCTGGGAAAAATAAGAAGAATATCAATTTGTTGTCTGCTGAATTGGCCCATAGCATGGTAAGTGTTAATTACAGTATAACCTCAATGGCTCGAACATGGATGGCTCGTTTACTCGTCGTGGATGATTTGAACCTTTTTTTTTTTCAGTCCCTACAAAATTCATCCAATAGCTCAAGAAAACAAATATTTAGGGATTTTTTTCTTATTTTATCATGGAATTGTATGTTGTGTGTACTCATTAGAATTGCCTCATCAAGGCAATTCTAATGAGTGTACTCAACATACAATCATTGTGTAGAAAATCGAAAAGATTTCCCTAAATTATTGCTATTTGCTTCCTGAACTGGTGCCATGATTAACCCTCAGTGGCTCGAACTACCCATGTCTTGAACGAATTTCCATGGTCCCAAAGATGTTAGAGCCATTGAAGTTCAACTGTATTCTTGACATTTCAACTCCTTACCACACTTATCCTGAGCCATGTAGTGACATACAGTCAAACTTCGATGGCTCGAACATCTTTGGGACCATAGAAAATTGTTTGAGACATGGGTGGTTCGAGTCACTGAGGGTTAATTATGGTGCCGTCAGGAAGCAAATGGCGATAATTTAGGGATTTTGTTTTCGAGGCAATTCTAATGAGTACACACAACATACAATTTCACGATAAAATAAGAAAATTTCCCTAAATATTTGTTTTCTTGAGCTATCAGAAGAACTTCGTAGGAACTCAAATACGGAGTTTGAATTAGCCATGGTAAATGAGCCATCGGTGTTCGAGCTATCGAGGTTCGACTGTATTGACCAACAGTGTAAATCCTGATCAAAATATTTCTGCTGATCAGAATCAATACCCTTTGCTCAGGCCTTTCTGTCTGAATATTTTGGATAAATTGGTAACTTTGCAACAAAACATATTCAAATAATTAGGGTAAATTTAGTAGCTTTTTTGAGTGTTGGAATAGCAGTGGTAAGATGCTTCAAGTGAGTACAGGCATGATAAATGTTAAAGTGCTAATCACAGCAGCAGCAGACAACATTTTTATTTTTTTTTTATTTTTCAGAGAAAGTAAAGCATGGCAGTTTAATTTTTGTATGATTTATTCATGCAAAATGACAAGTTACATTTTCTTGGAAAAATAATTTAAAAAAAAAAGATAGAAAGCTGTCTGCTACAATTTTTTGCTTAGAACTTCAAGGTTTCAATTGTCAAAATAAAATTTGTGTAGTTCTTAAAAAAATAGTGATGTCCTTATTTTTTCATTAAATAAAAAAGGAAATTTCTAATAAACCCTTTTAATTATACCCTCATGAAATAAAGTCTGCATTCTTATTTACCCTTGTAAAATAAAGTCTTTACTTACTTACTACATTCTTATTTACCCTTGTAAAATAAAGTCTTTACTTACTTAATTACTAATATATATATATACATATATATATTTATATATATATATATATTTTTTTTTTTTCATGGAAACAGCCTGTAAAAACTGTGTTGTTTTTTGGGGGGTAAAAAGTAGTGTGTCTCAGTAAAGATAGGAGATTTAACATGTCCCTGAGTACCTGCAGTATACATTTTGGTCAAAAATAGCAAAAATTGTCCTGAATTCACACCTCAATCATCACTTCATCTGGAGGTATGCTGATGATTCTAGAAATAACAAAATACCTGTTCTAACCCTTGTCATGTTGTATATATATAGATGCCATGCCCACTTCTAATTTTCTGCCAATCAGATTACTTGATCCAGGTTGTTGAGACAAATTCATATGCTTAATGACAAACAGTGCAGATCCAGATCAGTTGGCTTCTGAATCTGGATCTACACTGTTTGCTAAGACAGGGCATGTTGTGTTCCGCAAGAGAAGGGTTAATAGGGAAGGAAAAACTTTTCTGTATGCTGGGAGGTCGTAATCATCTATTAACCCTGGTCCTGCTGAACTAAGATATGTCCTGCCTTTGCAAATAGTATGGATCCAGATGAACTGGCTTCTGAATAAGTCAACTGATCTGGAGCTGTACTGTTTGTCATTAATTATATGAATTTGTATCAACATACTGGATCAAGTAATCTGATGGGCTGAAAATGAGAAGTGGATGTGGCATCTTAGTTTATTGAGCATGGCAAGGGTTAAGTTTAAAATTATAGATTACGCCTATCTCACTGGAAAGATAGAGGAATTTCCTTGTTTACTACATATGTAATGCTTAGCATGCTGGATAAAAAATTCAGCAGATGGCATTATAAAATATTTTTACTTATTTTTCCTAGAAAGTTGGATTTGACATTTCATGGAAATTGTCTCCCGAGTAGACAGTTTGCCTGAATTATCAAATTCTGTAATCTTGGAAACGTTAGAAAAATATAAATTTGTCGTCTGTTTAATTCGCCCACAGTGTGCTAAGTGTTAATGTTTATACTAAAATAAAGAAGGTACTTCAGGACATCAGTGTACAACAGATATCCAGATAAATTTTCTTATTTCTCCATGAAAACATCTGTTGTAGGTACTCACTGAGGCACTTCTGATGAGTACCTACAGCATATGTTTCCATGGAGAAATAAGACAAGTATCATTACCTTACTTACCATAAGTATTCAGACAGATAGGCCTGAGCAAACAGTATAGACCCCGATGAGACACTGCAGAACATGGCATCTCATCAGGGTCTTCACTGTTTGCCACTCATCCAGCAATTTTTAGAAACAACATCAATTAGTAAATTATACTTGTTCAAATTTTAGAACAAGTGTGGTAAGGAGTTGAGGTGTATGAATACATGTTCTTAGGGTAAATACAGGTATTTTTTAATTGAAAAAAAAAGTGCCTTAACTGTGGCTATGAGTTCTGACTTGTTTGGTCATTTATATTTATGCATTCTTATCTGCTCAAACAAGAAGACAAACTTTTGTGTATGAACTGTGTATGAACAATTTACAGAGAAATACTTTCTGATTTACTGCATTGAATTTTAACATTTCCAACGTCATTTTTTTTGCAAGTGAATGACTTTTCAAGATCTACCTGATAAAATATACTGTAAGTTTTAACCCTAGTCCTGCTGAACCAAGATATACCCTTCCTTTGCAAGCAGTGTAGATCCAGATCAGTTGGCTGAAGAAGCCAACTGATATGGCTCTGCACTGTTTGCCATTAAGTATGTGAATTTGTATCAACAACATGGATCAAGTAATCTGATTGGCTGTAAATTAGAAGTGGGTGTGGCATCTTAATTTATTCAGCAGAACAAAGGTTAAAACAAATGGATCTGTTAAAGGGAATAGAAACTCTTTCAGGGGAGGTGACTGTCAAATTGTTTTTGTTTTTTTTTTGTCTCCCTTCTGAAAAAGAGTCTCCTCTAAAAGGAAAGAATTTGCTCCCTGAAAAGGGTATATTCTAAAATGAAAGAATTTAGAGTACTCCTGTTCTTTCCTTTTAGAATAGACCCTTTGATAGCAAATTGTCAGTTTCTGGCAAAAGAATGTGCACAACACTGGCCAACAGCTTAGAGGAATAAGCCTGCCCAGTTAAAGTGTGGTTAGGCAAACTGACCATGCTTGACATCACCCCATTGGGTTGACTGGGCCATAAAACCTCAACACAAACAAACAAACAATTCTTTCTTCTTAGTGTAGACTCCTCTTCTTTTCTTGTAGAGTAGACCCCCAAGGAGCAAATCCTTTCCTTTTATTATAGACCCCTATTCAGAAGCATATTCTTTCCTCTTAGAGCAGATCCTTTTTCAGAAGGGGATCAGAGCTCCCAAATGCAAATAGGAAGTCACAAAAGTTGTAGCCCTTTAACAAATGGCAGAAAATCTATTAGCTGTATCAAGTCCCTTGAACAAAATATTATTTTTAATTTTTTAAACCCATTTTAGTCTGGAAATCCCTAAAAAGGTAAGTGGCAAACAGTGCAGACCCAGATCAGATGCTGCAGTGTGGCATCTGATCAGGGTCTCCACTGTTTGCAAATAGTTTAGCCATTTTTCTTTAGGAATACATTTGTATCTAAATCACATAGCCTGATATGCCTAAAATTGAAATTGGACTCTTTCCATATAAAGTGTGGGGAGTTTATTCAGTCTGAAATAGGCAAATCATTTCCATAGTCATGCTTTTGTTCAGATTTAGATTGTATCAACATTAATTTTCTTGCATTATTTGTGCCACATCAAGCAAAAAGGCATCTCAGAACATGCACAGAATGTGAAGATTCAGATCATCTTGCACATGCTTAACCCTTGTCCTGCTGAACCCAGATATACCGTGCCTTTGCAAACAGTGTAGATCCAGATCAGTGCCTTTGCAAACAGTGTAGATCCAGATCAGTTGGCTTCTGAAGAAGCCAACTGATCTGGATCTGCACTGTTTGCCATTAAGTATGTGAATTTATAGCAACAATTTGGATCAAGTAATCTGATTGGCTGAAAATTAGAAGTGGGCATGGCATCTTAATTTATTCAGCAGGACAAGGGTTGAAATATCATCTGGGGCTTTGCTCTCCATCAATACATTCTGTAGTATCCAATGATTCTGTTAGAGGACAGTGAAGGCTGATCTGGGCCTTCGCTGTCCACATATGCCCATAGCCAGCCATGACAAAACTTACAGTTAGTCCTGTGTGACCAGCAAAGACTCAGATCAGCCTATATACTACCCAGTATGGGAGGGCTCTAGTTTATCCCTGTTTGAATAGCTCGGAGGCTGTAGAAGGCACATGCGATCAGCAAAGACTCTGATTAGACAGCATGGATGTGCAGGCTGATCCAAATCTTTGCTGGTCACACAAGTCTTATTGTAGGTTTTGTCCTGCATTAGCTGATACATTTTCGCATGGCAGAACCCATTTGATGTTAAGAAACCATTTCAGTGCAAATGACCTTTGTGGGTGGACACTTTGTTAAACCTGAAGTCAGCATCCTAATCTGCTAATGGTGCAAATGACTCACATGAGTAAATTCATTGTTAAACCTGAAATCTTCGTCATAATCTGCTAATTTTCTGGAGTGTGTTAATGGATCTTTTTCGTCAGTCCTGCAAATGCCAATGATTGCGTGGACTTTGGTTTATGACAAGTAAAATGATACTTTATTACATTACATTATGTGTGGGAAAAATAATTGTAGATATCTTGTTATATGCACAGTTTAGTTTGGGTTTATGCCAATGATTTTAAAATTGTACTGGCTATAGACACTGTTTGGACGAACTACATGCCATGACCAGACTGCATAATATTCTGGCAAGAGCATGTGCAGTTTATATATACCTTAACCCTTGTCATGCTGAATAAATTAAGATACCATGCCCACTTCTAATTTCCAGCCAGTCAGATTACTTGATCCTGGTTTTTGATAGAACTTCACATATTTAATGACAAACAGTGCAGATCCAGATCAGTTGGCTTCTTCAGAAGCCAATTGATCTGGATCTACACTGTTTGCTAAGACAGGGCATGTTGTGTTCAGCAAGAGAAGGGTCAATGCTTAGCACTCTGGTAAAAATTTTCAGCAGATGACAAATTGAAATATTTTTCTAATTTTTCCCAGAAAACAGGCTTTTGTATTTCATGCAAATTATTTATATGAAATGTCAAAACCTGATTGTTTGTTGTTGTTTTTTTTGTTTTTTTTTTTTTTGTTCTTTTTTTTTTTTGGAAAATGAGAAAAAATAGTTTAAAATATCTGCTGAAATTTTCACCCAGAGTGCTAAGCATTAAGACAGGCTGTATTGTAATTTCACTGAAACATATACTCATGTGCTGCCCTTTTCCATGAACAGTGTTCGGAGTTGAGCCTGACTTGACACGAGAAGGTGGTAGCATACCTGTGACCTTGACCTTCCAAGAGGCAACAGGCAAAAATGTGATGTTACTTCCCATTGGAGCCTCAGATGATGGTGCCCACTCACAGAATGAGAAGATTGATAAATACAACTACATAAATGGGGTATGTACTGTAAATACTATGATGGTAGGGCATGGCATTGTTAACTTAAAATGAATGGATACACCTGGTGATTTTGCTATTACTGGTATTTTTCAAAGAGAGACAACTGTGCAGACAGGAATTTCGATTCCCTTACATATGAACTCCTGCAAAAACTTGGGGCTACTCTTGGAGGAGAGAATTTGCTCCCTGAGAGAGTAAATTCTTTCCGTTGAGGGTAGCGGCACTAGCCCCTAAATTGAAGCAAGGCAAATATTTCCATGCAGAGTTGTATATCCTAAAGGTTTATCTGTTGACCAATGTTTAGAACAATGAGGAAAGTACAGACTTTAATCTTGTCATCATGTAGATGGAACAAAAAAAAAATTCAGCTAAACAATTTAATTTTTGTCTTAACCCTTAAAGCGCCAATCACAACAATTGTCGTCTGCCTTGTCATCTGCTTGTGATTTTAAAAGTCATTTTTGCAAACAGTGTTGACCCTGATCTGGGTCCATACTGTTTGCCTGTACGCAAAAATAGGTTTGAAAAGTTTGCAAGAATATTCAGCAGATGACATAAACAGACGACATTTTCAGTTGCAGGTTTTCTTGGCGCTTTAAGGGTTAAAGTGTTCTATTAGATCATATTCAGAAAATAAATGCCCACATTATATGTGTCTGTTCAGAAGTAATAGAGTTATAAGTATTTCTTTTCAGACACGAGCCTGATTTTGAGCTCTACACTAGAACAGATGGCCAAAATAAACCATACATGCATTGGTTTTAGACATGTACCAGTGTACTGTAACCTCTTTACAAGATGGTTCATTATAGGACAGTTTAGGCTATACAAGACGGTTTAAAGGTGGACCCCAAAAGTGTTGTATTCAAACAAAAATGTATAGATTATATAGAAAAATGGTCATTTTACTATGTAATCAGTACATTTTTGTTTTGTATCTGCACAAAAATGTATAGATTATATAGAAAATTGGCTGGTAAGTTTTCTATATAATCTATACATTTTTGTATGGATACAACATGGTTATTAGCAAACACCATTTTTACTTTGGATCCCAGCAACAGTGTTATAAAGAGGTTGTGATGTAAAGTTCTATGACTCACCCATTGCAAAAGACAGCGGGTGGTAGTCAAAATATCACTTTCACCTCTGTGGAAGTTTTGTTTGGGAAGTTCCAGTTGTAATGTAAATGGCAAATAGTTACGCGATACTTTATTGCTCTGAAGACATATTCTTCAGTTGTGCATTGTTGTTCAAAGTGATTCACATAATGTACATTGTTTCTAAGCTTTGTGTTCTCATGATTATTATCAGTGCTTTAAATTAAAAAAAAAACAACCAAAAAAAAAACATGCAGGTATGTTAAATTTGTATAATGTTTGTATTAAGCTTTAAAGCACCAATGACAACAGAAGCAGACAGCATTTTTTTTCCTGAGAAAATAAAGCTTGATGTATTATAACTTGCATGAAATATAAAACCTTACTTTCTCTAAAAACTAAAAGAATATTTTAGAATGGTGTCTGCTACAGGAATGAGTGCTGCCTAAGTACTTAAAATGAACTTGATGCAAATTGTGATTTTTATATGTCCAGGAATCTGACTAATGTCACAAGAAATCAACCCTTAAAGTGCCAAGCAAAACCATGGCAGACAATAGTCTATATTTTTAAATGAAACTAATGCTTGATACTTCATGTGAAATTTCAAGCATTTTTTTTTCTCTGAAATCTAATGATAATAAAAAAAGTATTTCAGAATAACATCTGCTGCAGTTGTGGTTGGTGCTTTAACCCTTGTCCTGCTGAATAAATTAAGATGCCACACCCATTTCTAATTTTCAGCCTATCAAATTACTTGATCCAGATTATTGAGATAAACTCACATACTTAATGGCAAACAGTGCCGATTCAGATCAGTTGGCTTCTTCAGAAGCCAACTGATCTGGATCTACACTGTTTGCAAAGGCAGGACATATATGGGTTCAGCAGGACTAGGGTTAAGGCTTTAAAATCTTTGAAAAGCTTATTTTTACAGAAAATAATTTGTTGCAATGTTGTACTCAGTGTATCTTTCATTCTCTTTACAGACCAAGCTGTTAGGTGCCTACATGGAGGAGATTGGGAAAACACAATAAATTGCAGTATAGGATTGTGCCAGAGGACAATGAACAAATTTGTAACAGACGACATTCTAAATTTTCTTGTATTTTTTTTCTTGGCATTTCATGCAAATCCTCTGCTTGGCAGACAATCCACATGAAACGCCAAGTATTATTTTCTATGAAAAATACTGGAAAAAATCAAAATGTTGTTTGTTGCAGTTATGATTAGCACGCTCAGGGTTTAAAACACACACACACACACACACACACACACACACACACACACACACACACACACACACACACACACACACACACACACACACACACACTTTGTATTTTATACAATTTAACATTAACTTCTTATCATATACTGAGTTCTTCATATTATATTCCAAAATATAGGACTTTGTCACAGAAAATGTTGTTTGTTGCAGTTGTCATTAGCATGCTCAGGGTTTAAAACACACACACACACACACACACACACACACACACACACACACACACACACACACACACACACTTTGTATTTTATACAATTTAACATTAACTTCTTATCATATACTGAGTTCTTCATAATATATTCCAAATTAAAGGACTTTGTCACAGAAAATGTCCCACATAACATAGAAAGGACAAAGCCACAGCCCCACATAACATAGAAAGGACAAGGCCACAGCTGAACTTGAGGAAAAGAGCATCAATCTGTATGCCAATGCAAGCTGATCAGAGCCCAGTTGTTCAAAACTGGAAGACGTTGTTAGCTAATGTATCGCTACAATTTCTCTCTTGAAATATGGAGAATTTAATGATATTTGTTTTTGCTGAAAAAAATGTGAATAGCGTTTGCTTGGTAAAAGCTACTCACATTTTTGCAGCAAAATATCAATGTATTTGAAAATACCTCAGCTACAACGGTTAAAGTTTGTCATTAACAAGCTTGTTAAGCTAACTAATGATGCTATGAACAACTGGGCCCAGGGCTTTTGCTCCTCTCATATACAATAATGTATCTTATTTACCCTAAATATTCAGATAGACAAGCCTGGGCAGTCAGTTCAGATCTAAAAGAAGCTGGTCACAGGTATACTACCTGGGAAACACAAGTGCTGTGAGGGGGTAACATGAACAGTGCCCTGACCAGAATGCATTAAATGGTTTATGTTTGTCCAGAGTATTTGGATTGTGTATTTTTTATTCAGTGAAAACTGCAGATGCTTTGACTAAACTGCACGTGTACAGTCTGATTAAAGTATGTGCCATTTGCTTTGGAAAAAAAAAAATGGCAGTCTGATCAGAGCATGTGCAGATTGATTTACAAAAGAATGGCAGTCTGGTAAGAGCATATGTAGATTGTTTTGGAATGAAAGGCAGAGCAGGTCCAGATTGTTTTAGAAAAAAAAAAGGCACAGTCCGGTAAGAGTAGATCCAAATTTTTTAGAAATGGCAGTTTTGTTAGAGCATGTGCAGATTGTTTTGCAAAACAAAGGCACAGTCCAATAAGACAAGAGCCAAATTGCTTTGAACAAATGGCACAGTTTGGTTGGAAAATTTTCCAGGGCCCAGTTGTTCAAAGCATCGTTAGCTTAACAAGCTCGTTAAGGGTCATTTTGTTAACTGTTTTAGCAGATTCAATACACAATATTCTGATATTTTTTGCTGAAAAAATGTGAGTAGCTTTTGCACTGCAAAAGCTACTCACATTTTTTCAGAAAAAAATTTCAGCATATTTGCGTATCAATCGATTAAAATTTTAACGAATCGTTAACTAACGACATCGTTAGTTTTGAACAACTGGGCCCAGATTTCCAAATGGTATAGTCATTCCAGAGTATGTGCAGATTGTTATGAAAAAAAAAAAAAAAAAAAAAAATGGCTTAATCTGGTAAGAGCAGGTCCAGATTTTAAAAAATGGCAGTCTGGTTAGAGCATGAGAAGTTTCTTTTGAACAAATGGCACAGTCTGGTCAGAGCATGCCCAGATAGCTTTGAAAAAAACACAGTTAGCTAGGATAATGCAGTAGCAGTGTGTGTTTGCCTGTGTGTGTGTGTGTGCATGCATACATGCATGCGTGCTTTTATGTGTTGACACACAAGTTTATTCAGTAATATTATGCAGCAGTACCCATTATATTGTCTCTACACTTAATTAGAAATTAAGTGATAATCAGAATTGTAGTATTTTAACTTGAATTTCTTATTTTTGATTTTCCAATTTACCCTAAATATTGGGACACCCTAACCCCTTACCATATTTGAACTGAAAATTGAATAAGTCCATTTTACTATCTGTTGATGTGTCTAAAACTCCTTGGTGAGTGGCAAACAGTGTAGACTCAGATCAGATGCTGCAGAATGCAGCATCTGATCTGGGCCTACACTATTTGCTCAGGCCTCTCCATCCCAGTACTTAGTGTAAATATGGTGTATTGTGTTGGTAAATATCACATTCAAGAAGTGTCATTTATGCATTTTCATTTTACAGTTCTAAATGTTCAAGAGACAAAGCGTCCTGGTGGCCAAGTGGTTAGTACTCTTGGGATCACAAGGTCCCAGGTTCAAATCCTGCTAGGGAGTGGTCAGGTTTGTCGAAGGTGTCGTGTATCTTACGACACCAGGGCGTCCAACTGATATTGGCATAAGTTGGGCAAGGCCTGCTATCCTTGTAGCAGGTAAGGGCAGAGGGGAAATGTTTTCATTTCTTCTGTTTCTTCACTTTCATTCTCATTCCTCTTTCTTCCCTGTCCCTCTCTTTCATCTCGATGATCACTCATCCAGCAATTTTCAGACACATCGGTGGTAGTAAAGCAGACTTGTTGAAATTTTAGAAGTATGATGAGTTACACAATGTCTGACTGCTTATGGTTAATACAGTAATCTAAGTACTTGGACATATAAGCGCGAGCAAACAGTGTAGACCCAGATCAGAACCCAAGATTATAAAACTTTTTTCATACTAAATTCAGTTGAGCATGGAATTTGTCCCACTAATAAATCTCAGACTACTACTATCACTTGCAAATTCTTTCTTGCTAAACATAGCTAAGCATGAAAATTTCTCTGCTAATAAATAAGAAAATGCCAACTATTGTTGGCATTTTCATATTTACAGGCCTCCTAGTGGCCCACTTTGAAAATATAGGTTTTTATATAGGTTCTTCTTACTCAAAATATAGGTTATTTACAGGTTTTTCAATAAAAATACAGGTTAAAAAAAGAGTCTTCCAAACTTATATAAAGATTTAAAACTGAAGAAAAAATATTTGATGAATTTTTGTGCCACAATTACTCAGATAAAGTTGATCTGAATTTTACTAAGTCCGAGCGAGCGAAGCGAGCGAGGAAAAAAATTACCATTTCTTGACAGTTTTCATCACTTTTTATGGGACTAAAAAGTAAAAAATAGTAGTGCATTTTGAAGAAAAGTTAGGGTTGAGTCGCAAGAAGGTTCAAAAAGTGAAAAATATAGGTTTTTTCATGAAAATACAGGCTTTTTATAGGTTTTATGAACAAAATAAAGGTTTTATAGGTTTGGCACAAAATTATAGGTTATTATAGGTTTTATAGGTTTTGCTAGGAGGCCTGTATTTATTAGCAGAGAAAATTTCATGCTCAGCTGAGTTGAGCATGAAAAAAGTTTTATAACCTCGGGGCCAGATGTCTTATTCTACAGTGTCTGATCAAGGTCTACACGGTTTTTTCAGTCAGTCATCACTTAGATATATCGTCAGGCAGCCAAATGGACTTGTTCAAATTTTAAGATAAGAATGTTAAAGGCTCCATATTCCTCAAAAATAGACATTTTTATCCAAAACACGTTTAATATATTGATATATGGTATTAATATGATCGTAAAATTGTGCACCTGTCAGCCTGTAAAATTTCAGGTAGTCTCTCATTTTAGAACTGGATAAAAAATGAAATGCTTTTTTATCATATCTCTGAATTAATGTTGCCAACATTAATTCAGAGATTCGATAAAAAATCATTTCATTTTTTATCCAGTTCAAAAACGAGAGACTGCCTAAAATTTTGCAGGCTGTCAAATGCCACATTTTACGATCATATTAATACCATATATCAATTCATTAAACCTTTCTTGGATAAAAAAAAAAAATGTCTATTTTTGAGGAATATGGAGCCTTTAAGGAGTTAAATTGGCTGAATGATTAGGATAAATATGGTAGTTATTTATAAATGAGCCAGCACATGACAAAACCTATAGTAACATGTGTAACCAACAAAGACTCAGATCAGCCTGTACATTCACCTGGTATGACAAGGGTTCTTGTTTATCCCTCACTGGCTAGCCTGGAGGATGTAGAAGGCACATGCCATCAGCAAAGACTCTGATCAGGCTGCCAGAATGCACAGGCTGATCTGAGTCTTCCGTGGTCACTCAAATGTTATTGTAGGTTTTGTTGTGCGCTGGCTCAAATGGTTTCATTGTCTTAGCAACATCATAACTTATGGATCACAATAAAACATACATTTACATATTCTGTTTCATTATTTTATCATACAGTGAGCACCAATATCTGTAGAAAGCAAGAACAGATCAGCCTGTGTATTAATAACCTTTAACCCTTCTCATGCTGAATAAATTAAGATGCCACGTCCACTTCTAATTTCCAGCCAATCAGATTACTTGATCCAGGTTGTTGATACATATTCACATACTGAATGACAAACAGTGCAGATCCAGATCAGTTGGCTTCTTCAGAAGCCAACTGATCTGGATCTACACTGTTTGCCATGGCATGTATGGAAATATGGCAAATATGGAACAAATGTGGGTAGAACAATAAAGTAGTTTTGCATTTTACTTTAATGATTATTTTGAACAAATATGGGTAGAATAATTATGATAATAAATGATGAACAAATGACTATTATGGCAACAGTTTCATTGCTGATAGCTTTTCTGCTAATAAGTAGGCAATGGAGTTCCCCAACTGATATGGCCACCAGTATCAATGGACACTGCATATTTTACCTTTATCACTCTGGGCTAATTCAGCAGACAACAAATGGATGATATTTTTCTTATTTTTCCCAGAAACAGGATTTGACGGTTCATGCAAATTGTCTCCAGTGGAGTTGTCTCCAGTGGAGACAATTTGCATTAATTGTCAAAACCTGTTTTCTGGGAAAGATAAGAAAAGTATTCTAAATGTCGTCTGCTGAAATTTTACCCAGAGTGCTAAGCATTAAATGATGTAAGAGGAGTATTCAGATAAATACAATATTGACCAATGTGTTTTGAATGGAAAAGGGTTATCTGACTGCTCAGTCTGATAAGCAGAAGCAATGCATTTTGAATGAACATTATGGTGACATTGTCAACAACATGACATAATGGGTGTAACATTTCATGCATTTGCCCTTGAACTCTCATCTGTTTTGTCATGTTTTTTTGGCGATTTTGGACATCAAAAACAGTAAGCAGCAGATTTAAATATATGATAAACAGATTATGACATGGTGTTCGGGTTATCACCCTTTGTATGAACCCTAAAGCCATTTGGCAGGTAATGGGGTTTAAGCTTGATATATCCGGCAATAACCAAAACACAATGAAACCAGCACAGTGGCTCAGTGGTAGAGCGTCCCCTTTGTGACTGGGAGGTTGCGGGTTAGATCCCCGGCCAGGTCATACCAAAGACTTTAAAAATAGTACTAGCTGCTGTTTCGCTTGGTGCTCAGCATTAAGAAAGTAGAGCTAGAACTGGTCAGCTCAGTGTCAGTATAATGTGACTGGGTGGAATATCATGTCAATGTGTCTGGGGCATGATATTTCACTGAGGCAGCACTCTGAAAGTAAGCATTGAGCTCCCTGCCATATCCAGACACCGTCGCCATATGACTGAAAGATTGTTGAAAGCAATGTTAAGCCCAAATCAAACAAACAAACAAAACCAAAACACAATGTGATTATCTCTAATTATTGTTTATCTATTCCATTTGATTTGGCAGAAAAATTACTAAAATTATTTTTCTATGACTGTCTTTTTTGTTTCTTGGATCCCTGTAGTCTCAATACCAAAACTATGCATCTCTGAAGAACAAGAGATAACACACACACACACACAAGAAATGTGTTTATTTTTTTGTCACAAATAACATTTTGCTAACATGTTTATTTCTTTATCACAAATAACATTTTGCTAACATTTTTATTTCTTTGTCACAACATTTTGCTAACATGTTTATTTCTTTGTGTTTTACCAAATACAACAAGAAACTCACCAGATAATTTAGAAGCATGTTTTATGTACAGATACAGTACCAAATGATATGATGTACGTCATCTTCATACATGAGGTTCCTGAGTGCTTGGAAAAAAGTCACAGATCAAAAAAAATGGCAGCTACATTATCTATTTATTTATTTGCACATATGCCAATTAAATTAGGGGGTTTTTATATAGTACACTCTGTCACTTAAAAATGGTCTTCACTGTCAATTTTCCTGATGCATATATCTGACCTAGAGCTGTGAAAAATACCGCACTCTGTCACTTGAAGATGGTGTCCTTTCAATTAGTTTGGTGTTCTTTTATTTGCAAATGAGCTTTGTTTTCAAAATAAAAAAGTGAAAACTCATAATTTTGTTGTTCTTTGCAAAATTTTATGCTGTTAAATCATTACCTCACATAACAGTTATGAAAAAGCAAGATTATAATAAATTCATAATATTTTGTGCATCTTGTGACTTTTTTCGGTGACTTTTTTACCTGTGACTGTTTTCCTACATTTGGTTCCTCTGTTACAAGGAGATGTTGGCTAGTATGTTAACTTAGGGTAATTCTTTTTTTTTTAACCCTTGTCATGCTGAATAAAAATAAGATGCCATGCCCATTTCTAATTTTCAGCCAATCAGATTACTTGATCCAGATTCTTGATATAAGTTCACATACTTAATGGCAAACAGTGCAGATCCAGATCAGTTGGCTGCTAATGCAGAAATTTAAATTCTACTGACTGTTTTTTTTTGTTTTGTTTTTTTTGTATTTATTGTATGTAATTGTTCTACAAGAAAAGGTTTTTACCTTACATTTAATTTCTTTGATGACGTCGGGACCTAATGTAAACTGCAACTGAATTGCAGAAAAACTTCTTTACTGGAACCAAGCAAACACCTAGTGCTTCTTTATTTCCATTAAACTTAGGAGAGCGCCTTAATTTATTCAAGGAAGTCCAATACCATGACTGAATTTTGACATGCTTCTTAATTTGACCAATGGAATAGTGTAAAAACTAGGCCAATAGTGAGAACAGTATGTCTCACAATAAAGCAATAAAATCTACTGACTGCACGATTATGTAACAAATGATAAAAATTAAAGATACAGTGTTTAACTCTTAAAGTGTCAATCATGACTGCAGCAGACAGCATTTTGATTTTGATTTTTCATAGAAAATAAAAATGTTGTCATTTTTTTTTTTTTTTTTTTCATTTTTTTTTTTTTTGTATCTTTCAGAGATTTTAAGGTAGATGATTCACATGACATGTTCAGCTTTTTTCTCAGAAAGTAGCATACCAAATTTCATAATAAATTTCCTAGCATAAAAGGTACTCAAGTTATGACCTCCAAAAGAAACACGGACGTAAATGACAGTGTAAAATCTGACCAACTTTCGGTCATTTTGACTCAAAATGCATAAGTATTATGTTTATACATCAAATTCTCTATTCTCTTCAAGATAAAAGGCAAAATCACTGGACCATGAAATATAGGTCACTATGACCTACATTCATTTTAGGTCAAACCAGGTCATACTGATTCATAATCAGGTAGTATAGTGTTTATACATGAAATACTCTCAAGATTTAAGGCAGAACTACTGGACTGTGAAATGTAGGTCACTGTGACCAATATTTATTCTGAGGTCAATCTTTGGGTCATACTGACTCATAATCTATAAGTATGATGTTTGTACATTAAATATTCTTCAAGACATAAGGTAAAATTACTGGACTGTGAAATACCTCACATAACAAGTTTGAAAAAGCAAGATTATAGCAAATTCATAATATTCACAGACTCCTACATTTATATTTAGGTCAAACTTCGGGGCATACTGAATCATACTATATTAGTATGATGTTTATACATCAAAATACTCTTCAAGGTAAAGGTTAAATTACTGGACCGTGAAATGTATGTCACTGTGACCTACATTAATTTTCAGGTCAAACTTCGAGTTATACTGACTCATAATTCAAAAGTATGATGTTTAAACATCAATAATCTTCAAGTTATAAGGCAAAATCACTGGACCATGAAATATTGGAAAGTGACCAATATTTATTTTAAGGTCAAGCTTCAGGTCATACTGATTCATAATCATAGAGTATGGTATTTCTACATGAAATACTCTTCAAGATATAAGGGAAGATCACTGGGCTGTGAAAACTTCAGGTTGTAAGGCAAAATTACTGGACTGTGAAATACAAGTCATGCTGACCCCCTTCACTTCATAACCTACAAGTCAATGTCACAAGACTGACCGACGTCTGACCAAGTATCTGTCTGAATTGTTTTCATAACAGAATAGTAGAGAAAACAATTTTTTTTACAGGTGTCCTAGACGTTGACCTTTGACCCCATCCATGGGTACAGACCCTTTGTTCTACATGTATATAATGGAATGAAAGCCAACCCTCCATGGTACCTATGGTCCAAATATGAATGCTTTCTGTAAGGAGGTTGTTGATATGAACTTTAGAAAAACGTGAACATGCTAGACATGAATCCAAAGTGCACAAATCAGACCTTAGTTCCCTCCCTGGGCATGACACAGGGACACCTCTAGTATAGGGTTGAAGGTTCAGGTTTGGGTAAGTAGCATACCAAATTTCAACTTCCTAGCGTAAAAGATACCCAAGTTATGACTTCCAAAAGAAACGCGCACGTAAATGTCAATGTAAAATCTGACCTGCTACACATTTTGACCCCTAGCCCCACCCAAGGGCAGGACCCAGGGTATGAGGTGCCTTTTTACTATAAATCCCCTATTTTGTGATATCACAAAATAGATTTAGTGATGTCACTAAATAGATAAGATGATGTGATAGCAAAATTTATTTTGTGATGTCACAATATCGGATATGTGATACCACAAAATTGAATTAGTGATATCATTAAATCAAATCTATTTTGTGATATCGCAAAATCAAATTAGTGATATCACTAAACTGATTTTTGTGATACTACTAATTTGGTTTTGTGATATTACTAATTCAATTTAGTGATAACACTAAATAGATATGATTAAGTGATATCACAAAATCTTTCTAGTGATATCACAAAATCGAATGTGATATCACTAAATATGAACGAATTAGTGATATCACTCAATGGACAGTGGTATCACTAAATATATAGGATTCGCAAACAATGCAGGGCTTATTCCATAATAAAGTTGTTGCCCCTGAGTAATGGCTGACAGAGAAGGTGTTACAGACTAACGTCAAAGTGATATTTTAGCAAACATTCAGCAGGCTATTTTGAATGGGACACAATGTTTTGAGACTGATGATGTAGAGAACAGCGGGGTGTTAATGAAACTCCATCAGTGTCAGAGGGATCGGCCAATATGTTTGACCATTTCCTATACAGACTTGTGGAGCCTATCTGAAAAACCGTCATCATCGCTTGACAAGTCACGACCAACTCGTTGAACTTGTTTATTATGAATGGCAGTCGTTGCTGCATTCACCATGCGATTGATTGCTGCCATTTCTGCCATTATTTCTCATTATTCCAAACATTTAAAAGGAAAATATGAACTTGTGATATCACAAAATCGATTTAGTCATATTACAAATTCATTCCTATTTAGTAATATCACAAAATAGAATAAGTGATATCACAAGATCGATTTTGTGATATCCCTTAATAGAGATGAATTTAGTATATCACTGAATCGAATTAGTGATATCACAAAATCGATTAAGTGATATCACTAAATAGATTTAAGGATATCAGTAAATTGAATCAGTGATATCACAAAATCATGCCCATTTTGTGATATCGCAAAATTGATATTGTGATATCACTAATCGATTATGTGATATCACTAAATTGATTTTTGTGATATCACAAATGCAGTCTTACTTTGTGATATCACAAAATCGATTTTGTGATATCACAGAATCAAATTCGTGATATCACAAAATCGATTTAGTGATATGACAAAATAGGGGATTTATATTAAAACTCTAGCACAGAGTTTAAGGTTAGGTCTAGATGTAAGTAGCATACCAAATTTCAACTTCCTAGCACAAAAAAGTATCTAAGTTTAACCTTCTGTACATTTTGACCCTTAGTCCAACCTGAGGGCATGACTCAGAAGCAACTTAGCACAGAGTTGATGGTTTAGATGTGGGTAAGTAGCATACCAAATTTCAACTTCCTAGCATAAAAGGTGCCCAAGTTATGACCTAAATAGCATACCAAATTCAACTTCCTAGTATAAAAGGTACCCAAATTTGACCTGTTATACATTTTGACCCCTAGCACTAACCCAGGACATGATCCAGGGGTAACTCTAGCACTGAGTTGAAGGTTTAGTTCTGAGTAAGTAGCATATCAAATTCCAACCTCCTATAGGTAAAAGGTACCCAAATTATGACCTCCAAGAGAAACGCAGACGTAACTTGAATGTAAACTTAAACACTGGCCCCTAGTCCCACCCCAGGGCATGACTCGGGGCAACTTTAGCATAGATTTAATGGTTTAGGTCTGGACAAGTAGCATACCAAATTTCAACTTCCTAGCATAAACGGTACTCAAGTTATGACTGTGGTTAGGAATGTGACGTATGGACGTAACATCACGGCGAAACGCTATATGCCCCACTTCTGCCTTCTGCAGGTGGGGGCATAAAAATATTTCAAATCGTTTACTGCGTTTGTGATTTGGCACTCTAAGCTTTAAATTCTACAAGGCTTTATGGGCCGCAACATGTGAAAATGTGTCTTCGGTCATATGCGGACAGTGCAGTCTGATCAGGGCCTTCGCGGTCCGCAAACAGAATCATTGGATATTATAAAATGTTTCAATGGAGAGTGAAGGCCTGGATGAGACTTTGCGCATGCGCGGTATGATGTGAATCTGCACATGTTGCGAATGCTCGACGGCACGTTTCTCTTAGCGCGGTACATATTATGTAACAACTAAAATCTGATAACAGCGGAAATTTATTAAACAGTTATGATCATATTTACACCATATATTCTGAAAGCCATTACTCAGCAAACATCACCGAGTCAGATCAAATTATGAAACTATTCAAAGGTCTGCACTGTTTGTCATTCACCTAGAAAACTGTAGGCATGTCACGAAGCTAAATTTAGGGCAAGTACTGTACTGGTATGGTAAGGGGATTGGATATACTTTTTTGCCATTTGTACAAAGGTAGTGGCGACTTTTGTGATTTCTGATTTGCTGTCCTGTACTCCAAGTTCTTTTTGTAATAAAGGAAAATATCTAGTCTAAAACGGAAAGAATTTGCTCCCGAGAGGCCCCTGAACGATGCACTTTCAAGAGAGGCAACTCTGTCAAATTGCCTTTGTCTCTGTCATTTTGTTTTCTAAACGGAAAGAAAGTTCCCAAATTCTTCCGTTTTAGAGTAGACCCTGTTTTAGAAGATACTTGGTGTGCGGTACAGCGAACAGGAAGTCACAAAAGTTGCCTCGTAAAACATGGCGGAAAGTCTGTCTTTCACAGACTTTCGAGTGTATCCACTCCCCTTAGTGTAAGTACTGTCTCAAGTTTTTGTTATGTAGATATACAGTAAAACTTCAATGACTCGAACACCGATGGCTCATTTACCGTGACTTGTTCGAGCTCTTTTTGAGTCACTAGCTAATTCTTCTGATAGCTCAAGAAAACAAAATTAATATTTAGGGATATTTTAGAGAATTTTTCTCTCTTTTTTCTTCATTAAAATGTACGCTGTGTGTGCTCTTTAGGATTGCCTTATCAAGGCGATTGTAACGAGTGCAGTCAGCGTACTATTATTTTATAGAAGATCAAAAAAGATACGCCGAAATTATCCCAGATTGCCTCCTGACCTAGCGTTCTGATTTACTCTCAGTGGCTCGATTTACCCATGTCTAGAACGAGTTTCCATGGAACCAAAGATATTTACAATAATGTGACATTAACGTAAAATATTTTTGCTTCTTTACCATAGGGCCTGCTCCGAAAGAGAGAAGCCTTTAAGAGAAGCCTCTATTTTGGAAGCGATTCTTGGCATAATTTTCGTGTGTGTGCGTAAAAATAGTTCCGTTCTGACTACGCCAGTGGTCTGTACACTGTCAGCTTACACCTGACAAGATAAGATGTCGCTTATTGACAGTTGACTGTCCATTTCAATTGAGAACCCTCCACTGATAACAGATCTTCCGCTAACTGACTGCTGTCTGCTTCTGAGAATGTCCCTGGATCCTGCACTCCTGGCCCGATAAACTGATTGATTTAACCCATGTGCACACCTGCGTACATCACCAAAGCTATGTGATAATGAATGATCAGGTTTGTTGTATCTGGCTCGAAGAGATGCTGTATTAGCGCCATTTAGCTTTTGTTTTAGTACTTTCCCTAGAATACTGTCAGCTGTGCCTGCACGTTCTCTCCTCATGTGCTGATTCTGACAGCTGCAGAGACTGCTGGAATCTTCAGAAGGGATTGCTTTAAAACGACATACCATTCTTACTTCCGAATTCTGTCGTGGGACCGATGATGACTTTGGCATTGACTTTCTTGAAAAACTTGATGATGAGCATAAATGGAACATTTTCTTTAGGGTCATTCGCATGCCTGGAATGGTTAGTATATAGATGAGTGGATACACTAATTGATTACAAAAAGTGAGAATAACCACACTTTGTGGTAGAGTTGGCCCTGTTTTGAATGCACGTGTGACAAATGACGCAACAATAGACCAGACACTGACATCGAGCACAAGAAGCATCAAACCAATAGTGATTGTTGTTCTTTTGTTCTGGAATTCCACTTTCTTCTGCTTTTTCTTACCCAGAGTCCCGCTGAAAGAATCGCAGTGAACGATACAATCATTTGTACCAAGTGTTTGTAGACTGTCTTCTGCAAAATCCATCTCGGATGGTTTATCAGCTTCAACAAATCCCACATCTATGAGCTTATTCATAATTAACATTTCTCCATTTACTTTTTCATCATGGATGCTGTACGTATTGTAATTCTTTTTAATTACATTTCTGGAACTTCGAAGTTTCTGTTGATGAAGTTTGGTTTCTGAGTGTTTCTTGGAGTAGTACTTTCTGTAGCTCAGGATCAGATATACCGAGAAGACAATATTAACCGAAACTAGCGGAAAACCAAACATGAATGAGAGAAACTGAAGCATAAGTGAAGGTCCTTGTTCAAGTACGGTGCACTCTGCAAACCAAAATGAAGAGCAATCATTGTTCAGGAGGATGAAAGGAAAAACAAGCCAGGACAAGGTAATCAACCAGATAATAAGACTCTGTATGTGAAAGGAACTCATTTGTCGTTCTCTCTGTTTCCAACTATTCACGATCTTGTTGAGACACATTAATAGTAAGTGGTTGATGGTGACACATTTCGAAATGAAATATATTGCTTCTTCAACTCTGCAGAGAACTTTAGCTGGTGCTTCACTTGTTGCATGTCTGGCAGCAAAAACTACTATCACGGCCATCCCAGTCACAAAGTCTGAGGCGATGAGAGAGGTATATTCACTTCTTTTCTTGATCCATGATTTGTTCCGATTCACATAGACACAGGTTAATAGCAGCCCGTTCATTATGACTGACACGGAAAATGCCAGCGCTCCAATGCTATGAACAAGTTCAATATCAAAATCCTCAGTCACATCTGAAGTAGTATTTAAAGCGACAGTTTCATTCAGGATCATTTTTGCATCCAACAATTTGTATCGCTTCTGGTTTATTTCAGGGCTATTTGAACAAAAGAAACATTTCTAGCATATGTCAACTGGCTCAGAGTGAGCTTGTTTCCTTTTAGCCAGCCTAAACGACTTAAATAGCATGTACTGTTTCCTGCATTCGCTCCTTTTTCACAGTTTGGTGCGGTTACTAAGTTGCTTGAAACATTTAACCTTTAGTCCTCTGCGGACAAAATCAGCAGACAACAAATTGATGATGTATATTCCTTCTCCCTCTCCTTAGAATATTTCCTGGAGAAAAAAAAAAACTACCGTATTTACCCTAAGTATTCGGGCACCTCAAATCCTTATCGTACTTGTTCTAAAAGTTTAACAAGTACAATTTACTACCCGAAGTTGTGTTTAAAAATTGCTGGATGAGCGGCAAACAGTGTAGACCCTGACGGGACGCTGTTTCTGCGGCGTCTTGTCTAGGCCTACATCGTTTATTCAGGCCTGTCTGTCCAAATACATACGGTAAATCCGGTATTTCCAAATGTTATCTGCTGAAATTTTAATATAGCCTGCTAATCTTAAAGCGCCAGTGGCAACAGCAGCAGACGTCATTAGAAAAATAAGGCTTGGCATTTCATGTGAATCATTTGGAAGATGATTCACATTGATTATCAATCCTAAGTTTCTCTGATAGGTAATTGTGAATGTCGCCTATTACAATTTTAAATGGCGATTTAAAGTATAAGGCCCAATTGATGATAAAATTGAGTCACGTCATGAGAGAAAATATCTTATAAATTATGCAACATTGTTAATGATTCTATAAAAAGGCATCAAAGACCCTATTTTAAGAGGATTAGATGCACTTTGTAGCTTTCCACCATTTTTTTTCACAAGAGAGGCAACTTTTGTGACTTCCCGTTTGGCTTCCTGCACATCAATCCCCTTTTGATGTGCTTTAAAAAGAAATAATTTGCTCCCAAGAGGAGCAATTTTTTTTCCGGTAAGAGTTGATCCCTTTTCATGGGGAAACTTTTTTTTTTCTTTTATACGTCCCCTTTAATTTCGAAATTTCGACAGAGTTACCTTCGGGATGCTTTATCCGAGCCATTGCAGTCTCATTACGAAAACACGTCTAATCAAATATAATAGAAAATTTCACCTCCAAAAACCGAAAATTTTCAGATAAAAAAACTCTGATATTTTTCATATTTCTGCTCAAAACATAGATTGTGGGTACTCATTAAAACCACCTCGGCGAGGCGGTTCTAACGAGTATCCACAATCTGTGTTGTTGAGCAGAAATAGGAAAAATAATGTATACCCTGTAAACCCCAGTTTTTCTATATAAAAGTTGGGTTCAAGGGGGTCAAAACTATATAGGTATATTTTCGTGATTGCATATGTGGTATTGATCTAATGGCACAAATCAGTTGAGTTTTCCTTATTTATTCCAGAAAACACGCAGAGGACTCTAATTTGAATGGTCTCTTAAGTATGTGTTTATGGAGGTCCTACAGAGTAACTTTATTTTCATGGAGAAATTGGTCTAGCTCGTAGTCAAATGCAGGACATACAGCGTACTTCCAGCTGAAAAGTATATTCGATTATTCCATATTGAAAAAAAAAAAAAAAAAAATGGATTCGCAAGCTCAAACAATGTTCCCATTCGAACAAGCAGTAGTAATAATATAATATATTAAAATTTAGAAATCCCACAAGACAAAACAAGAAACGTGGAAATTTCACAAGACCCCGGGTAACTCTTTTACAGACAGCCAACACGAAATTTGTCTTAAAAATATAAGTGAAAATGTTTTGAGCATAATATGTTTAGCCTAGGGATCGGTGTTTAATATTTTATATACATACCTATATAGGTATCTTTATCTATTTTATTTTACCGGTTTTGCAGAATTGTAGTATGACTGTTACCAAGATTTTAAGCGATTATTGTGTCACCCATCTCACTAACAGTAAAACGGATAAAAATGAGTACATGGCAGTGCTATTTTGTAATGTCGGTTTGATTTGATTAAATGACCATAATTACCCTATTTGGACAGAAAGGCATAGCAGACAGTGTAGACTCAGATCAGATGCCACAGAATGCAGTGTCTAATCAGGGTCTACAATGTTTGCCGTTCGTCCAGAAATTATACACATTCACAAGTAGTAAAATCAACTTATTGGAATTTTGGAAGTATAATGTAAAGAATGTGAATATCTAAGGTAAATATGGTATCCAGAATTCATCATATTCATACATAGCTCCACATGTAAAGGACAGTTTGAGCCAAAGTATGGTTTGACTGACTGACACTCTAACCCATCCCTGGATCTGTCCCTACTTTACCAGTCAAACTGTACTGTTATACTTAGAAAAAAAAAAAGAAAAAAAGAGAGAAAAAAAAAAAGAAGAAAAACAGCAACCTATCCTCTACATGTCTAGGCATATTTTCTATCGGTTCCTCGCTGATCGTATCGGTAAATAGGTTGACCCTAGGTCCTGTCGTAATGTTCACAGATTAGGTAAAATTCACGCTGAGCTATTTCCGGTTTCATGTCGAAATGAAAGTATAATTTCTTTGTATAAAACGTACGTACGTCGGATTTTCTTTGAGTTTTTACCAAACTATCAGTTTTTAGGTTGAGGCTGATGCCGGATGCAAGCCAAAACTATGAAATAAAGTTTATTTAGAAATTTTAAGGTAAATAATATCGAATGAACTCGGAAAGTCTGGTATCGATTTTTCGTTTACATATAAAATAATGCTTTTTTCGTACTGATCTACTACCCGACATCTTATCTGTTTCTAAGAGTTTTGAGCGCATTTAGGACTTCCTATCTGAAGCAACCAACCAGCAATATGTTGGCTACCAAAGAAGAGCAATGGCGAGTGCTGACTATGTTATAAAACCTGTAGTGCTTTTTTGTTTGTCTTTTTTTTTTGTGGGGTATGAAAGCCACGGCGGAGCCACCAAGCTGAACCGGTGTTTTCATATTTTCTAAGGATTTTGATTTCGAGGTTTGATTTCATTTTAATTTTTTTTTTCAAAGTATAAGTTACTTAATTAAGCACATTACTTTTTTCTAGTTAAAGAAACTCATTATTTATCTGTCTAAGCATCTGTAAATGAATAAGTATGATCAAATACAATGAAATTTAAAAATAAACATTAATATTTATTATAAACATGATTTTTGTTTGACTTGGGATCTTCTGAAAACGTATTGACTGTAATGGACCGAATCTTATGGTTTTTACAGGGTTACACAACTTAACTGAAATACCTGAACACTACCAAAATATCAGAATACCCATGGATGTTTTCATTAATTAATTTTGATACATTTTGTCAAGATATAGGAAGATCTTTGGCCCTGGTGAATGAATGTCTATTGACTATCACCAGTAAACTATTCTGATTCTGAAGAGGGGAAGTATTGCGACTGAAATTAATTTGCATGTTTTCCTTGAAATATGCTGTCTGAATATATTGTTGATAGTCCACTTATTCAGAGCCAGAATATACCACAGGAAAAACCAGTGAAAAACAGGAATACCCATCACCAAACTATAACTACTAAGAAACTTTTGTATTTAACATTTCAATTAAGTAAAATGAACTTTTGAACAAAAAGAAAACAAATGTATATAAATTCATTACTTTTTTAATATTCAGGTTTTAAAATCATGAATTATTAACATTTTGGTAATAACAAGTGTCGTCTGAAAGTTAGCTAGAGAAATTCTACAAATAAATAACATTTACTGAACCCAAATTGAAATCTGTTCAAACTTTTGTTTATATATCCTTTCCTATGATTTAAAAAAAAAGAAGTCCTTTTCATCCTTGTATTTTTTTTATATTGACTACATAATATATCAAGAGTAATGAAATCAAGTATTCTGTATTTTTCACAGGTGTTTTGGTAGTGTTCCGGTATTTCGGTAAGTCTTGTGACCGGTATTTATATTGATAACAATAATAACAGTACAGCCATTAAGAACACCACATCTGTAACTAATTTCATAGCTTGTCACATTAATGTTGGCCATAATATTGGTATTAGATGACTTATGTATAATTGGTAAGTTCAGATCCTTTCAATTCTCTTGATTTCCATTTGAGTTATTTTCATTTAGTTTATGTCTATCTATTTTTAGATTCTGCTTGTAATTTGGATGAAAAAGAAGAAAAATGGGATTCATAAACACTTTCTGCATGTTATAATGATTCAAAGCAATTGAAAATATCTATTTTCAATATTTATCAAATCTTCAGTTGTTCAAAGCGTCGTTAGCTTAACGAGCTCGTTAAGGGTCATTTCGTTAACTGTTTTAGCGGATTCAATATACAATACATATTCTGATATTTTTTGCTGAAAAAATGTGAGTAGCTTTTGCACTGCAAAAGCTACTCACATTTTTCAGCAAAAAATTTCAGCATATTTGTGTATCACTCGATTTAAATTTTAACGAATCGTTAACTAACGACATCGTTAGCTTTGAACAACTGGGCCTAGATCATAAAAAACTCGCTGTTGTTTCACAAAATGGCCAAAACATGTCTCTTTTGCGCTCGTGGTTTTCATACCCTTGATGAATGGAAAGTTGGATATTAAGTCGTCAGTAAGCTAGTTATTATACAAATTTTAATGGTGAATACAGCATTTAACATGTATGACGATGCCAGATTAAAAGAAAAAAGTATCTTGATCTCATTTGAACAAATACAAGAAAACTCTACATTAGGCTTGGTCTTTTTCAAGTTGGCTGGGCTGTGGCTTCCATACCCAACCATCTTTGTTTTTTTTTGTTTTGAACAGGGAATTTCTTGTTGAATCTCTTGTTTTTACACACAACTTGCAGCAATGAATGGCAATAGATACTTTACTCTAATCAAAAGGCTCCGAAAAGTAATTATTTGTTCGACTATGCATCCACAGCCACACACAAAAATCTTGAAAAAAAAAAAAAAAAAGCCTGTGTCTGGCATGTTGCCTTAACTTGAATGCATTTCGATAGTTTGCAAATACATGTACATTAAGTAAGTTAGACTTTATTTTGAGAAGGTAACACGTTTAGTTACAAAACTAATCTTCCATGTGGCCCTCTTATAAAAATATACATGTAGTAAAGATATGCATGATGTCTGAGGGTGGTGAAGAATAGTGATTCCTTCAGAAGAATCTTGAAACACAATTATGTTTTTTGACCAGCTGATGCATAGCAGATAGATGCTTAAAATGTTCTAACGTCTTATCATCCTATCAGCCTCTGATGTTATGCTAAAGTGCTTGCCAGATCTCGCAAGTGACTAGATTTTCACAAGCCTATTTTTGACCCTATTTTGGTGTGTTCAGTTGGCGAGTAACTATTTCGTTTTCTGTCCCCAAGCCAAACACAAAAGGATTATGTCGGGATCCAGTAGTCTTTTTTTTTTTATTCTGTACATTACATATGTTTAAATTCTGAAGTAAAGTCCATTTCTAAACAACATCTAGGCTTTGTTTTCCCCCAATCATTTGGCATCATTTTGTTTAAAGGAAATAACTATGAACAAGGCCTCATCATGCGTTTTTTTGTTTTTTGTTCTTTTTATTTATTTATCATTATTTTTATTGATATTGAAGTACAATGTAGTAATGATGACTGGTGACGCTGTTTAACATAGGGTGGTTAACCCTTGTCCTCATTACGAAAACAAGCCAATTTAAATATACTGAAAATTTTACCATCAAAAAATGAAAATTCCCAGATAAAAAATCCTATATTTTACATATTTCTGCTCAAAACATAGATTGTGGGTACTTGTTAGAACCGCCTCGTTGAGGCAGTTCTAATGAGTACCCACAATCTATGTTTTGAGCAGGATGAGGCAGTTCTAACGAGTACCCACAATCTATGTTTTGAGCAGATATAAGAAAAATAATGTATACCCCTGTAAACCCCAGTTTTACTATATAAAAGTGGGGTTTAAGGGGGTCAAAATTATATAGGCATGTTTTCGTGATGTGCTGAACCCCAATATACCCTGCCTTTGCAAACAGTGTAGATCCAGATCTGGATCTGCACTGTTTGCCATTAAGTATGTGAATATATAGCAACAATCTGCATCTAGTAATCTGATTGGCTGAAAATTAGAAGTGGGTGTTGCATCTTAATTTATTCAGCAGGACAAGGGTTAAGAAAAAGAAAGTGTACCACTGCTTACTGTTTGCCATTCTGTACCAAACATATTAAGGCTCATGGTCCAGAGTGCTAGCCGAATGGGTCTTCATTTGTACATGTATAATTATATGTAAACTTTACCACTCTGGCAATTCAGCAAATAATAAATTGATGATATTTCTCTTATTTTTCCCAGAAAACAGGCATTGACAGTTAATGCAAATAGTTTCCTTATGAGACAATTTGCATAAAATGTTAAACTAGTTAAAGCCTATTTTCTGGGGAAAATATGTCAAAATGTTGTGTGTTGAATTTTTTACTTAGCATGCTAAGCAAACAGTAAAGAAGTTCAGGAAACAATTTGCATGAAATGCTTAACCCTTACCTTAAAGTGCCAAGCAAAATTTGTAGCAGACGACATTCTTTTTTTTTTTTTATTTTTCAAAGAAAACAAGTCTTGATATTTCATGTGAATCATCTGCCAAGCAGACAATTCACATAAAATGTCAAGACTTATTTTCTCTGAAAAATAAAAGAAATTGTCGTCTGCTGCAGTTGTGATTGGTGCTTTAAGGGTTAAGCCTGTTTTCTGGGAAGAATAAGAAAAATGTGCAAAGTACCATCTGCTGAAATTTTTACCAAGCATGCTAAGCATAAAAAAAAAAAAAAAAAAAAATTACAATGAAGAATTTCAGGCATTCACCCTTGTCCTGCTGAACCCAGATATACCTTTGCAAAAAGGTGTAGATCCAGATTGTTTTTAAAAATTCTTCTGAAGAAGCCAACTGATCTGGATCTGCAGTGTTAGCCATTAAGTATATGAATATTTATCAACAATCTGGATCAAGTAATCTGATTAGCTGAAAAATAGAAATGGGCATGGCATCTTAATTTATTCAGCAGGACAAGGGTTAATACAATCACAGGTTGCTGTCTACCTCCAACACTGAGAAGAGCAAACAAACAGGAACTTCCACAGCAAAATTACAAGAAAATATCCTATACCCGTCTCTGGGCTAGTTCAGCAGACATTCAGATGGTATTTTTATTTTCTCCAGAAAATAGGCTTTGAAATATTAAAGCCTATTTTCTGGGGGAAAGTAAAAAAAAGATAAGTTCAAATGTTGTATTCTGAAATTTTATCCAACATGCTCAACATTAAAACAAACAAACAAACAATGAAGAACTTAGGAAATGATACACAGATTGCTGTCTACATGTACTCCAACACTGGGAGGGAGAGCAAACAAAGGAACATCCACAGCAAAAGTACAAAATAATAATAATCCCTGTACCACTCTTTGGTCCGGCTTTGGTGGCTCAGTCGGATGCGCAACCGACTGGAGATCAGATCGCAGGTTTGATTCACGGCAACATTCTTTCATGGATGTTGATCATGAAATATTTTCTATGGTCATTCTCTCCCTTCCACAGATTCAAGAAGGGCATTTGTTAAGGCTGGCTAATCAGGGCTGAAAAGATAATCGATTATCAGTCCTGCCATTGTGATCGATAATCGATTAGTAATCGCTGAAGACTTGGTCATATTTTTACCTGCCTGAGCATGACCCTTCCATATTATACTTTTTTGTATGTATTTGATCAGACAGGCCTGAGCAAACAGTGTAGACCCAGATGAGATGCTGCAAATGTGGCATCATCAGGGTCTACACGGTTTGCCACTCATTCAGCTATTTTTAGGCACAACAGTGGGTAGTACATAGTACTTGTTCAAATTTTAGACAAAGTATAGTGAGGTGTCTGAATACTAACTGAAAATATGGTAAAGTAATGATCGATTATCAGCAAATCTGTAATGATAATCATGTTTGTGGAATTTATCGATCAATCTATCGATTAATCGATTAATTGTGCCAACTTTAGCAGCTGTCAGTTTCTGGTGAAAGAATTATGTGCACAAGTACTGGTTAACTGCTTAGAGGACTAAGCCTGCCCAGAGAAAAGTGTGTAAGGTAAACTGACCCCAGTGGGTTGACTAGGCCATAAAACCTAAATGCAAACACTCTTTGGGCTAATTCAATAGGCAAGAAATTGATGTTATTTTTTCCCAGAAAATAGGTTTTGACATTTCATGCAAATTATCTCCTCAGGAGACAATTTGCATGAACTGCTTAAAAGTCTATTTTCTGGCGAAAAGAAAAAAATATGTCTTAAAGTGTTGTCAGCAGAAATTTTTACCCAGCATGCTAAGTGTTAAAAAACCAAGCAAACAATGAAGTTCAGAAAGTCTTTCAATCTACATGTATGTCCAACACTGAGAAGAAAAGCAAACAAACATGTACTTCCACAACAAAAAATACACACACAAAAAATCTTTAATTTCACATCAGTTATCACCTGCAGCAATGTACCTTAGTAACCGTAAGTATTTGGACCCCTTATTTGCTTACCATATTTGTCCTGAAATTTGAAATAGTCCATTCTACTGCTTCTAGGTGTTTCTAATATATTGCTGTATGTATAGCAAACAGTGTAGACCCTGATCAGATGCCACATTCTGTGGCATCTGATCTGGGTCTATACTGTTAGCAAAGGCCAATCTGTCTCAATACTTAAGGTTATTACGGTATCAATAGACAAGTCTTATTTTTCTCTGAAGACAAAAAAAAAAATCAAGATGTCTTCTACTGAAGTTGTGATTTAGAACTTTAAGATTTAAAACCTCATGCCCCTGCAAATTGTGTGTGTGGGGTAGGGATGTACTTTTTTCACCTTGTCTGTTTAACCATATGTCCATCCCTCATCTGTTACATTTTGGTCAGCTGGCCTCGGTGGCTCAGTTGGATGCGCCGTCCGACTGGAGACCAGGAGGTCGCGGGTTCAACCCCCGCCGAGGTCGGCAACATTCTTTCGCGGAGATTGATCATGAAATATTTTCTACGATCATTCTCTCCCTTCCGATGATTCAAGAAGGGCAGTTGTCAGTTTCTGGCGAAAGAATGTGCACAATACTGGTTAACCGCTTAGAGGACTAAGCCTGCCCAGTAAACGTGTGGTTAGGTAAACTGACCGCGCTCGACATGACCCCATTGGGTTGACTGGGCCGTAAAACCTCAACACAAAACAAAAATCCTTCCTGGGGTTTCTACATGTAATTAGCACTGCTTATTGATACAACATGTAGTCTTATTTCTCTCTAAAAATTGCTGGTCATTTCATTTTGCATATGGATTTTTTCTTCTTCAAATTTTAGGACAAGTATGGTGAGATGTTAACATATCCATTACTTAGGCTATATATGGTATACTGTTTCACAGCTTACATAATGCTAAGCATCAGTGCTAAGCATGCTGGAAAGAATTTCTGCGAACAACATCTTTAAATATTTTTTCTTATATTCCCAGAAAATAGGATTTGACATTTTATGTAAATTGTCCCTGAGGAGACAATTTGCATAAAATGTCAAATCTTATTTTCTAGAAAAAAATATGAAAAGTACCATTAATTTGTTGTCTGCTGAATTTTCCGATAGCATGCTAAGTGTTCAAATAGGTTCTTTATTGGCACAAGAGTTAACAAGTTAGTGAATGGCAAATTGGTCTGAAAAAATAAAATTTCGTCATTTAGACAGTTTGTAGTTCTAATGCGTATATTGTGCAAATCTATTTATAATGATGACACTTTCGCCAAAGAAAATGACAGGTAGATCACCTTAGGCCACTTTCTTATGATGAATCCTACCTGTGATTTTACCTGGCAGAAGATTGCATAAGCTTCTATAAATATACATTTTACGCTAATGGTTTAATTACTTTTTAATGCATTGCACACTGGGTAAAAATTTCAGCAGATGACATTTTAAAATATTCTTCTTTTTTATAGCATTTTATGCAAATTGTCTCATGGGAGACAATTTGCATGACATGTCAAACCTGTTTTCTGGGAAAAAATAAGAAAATATTGTCAATTTGTTGTCTGCTGATTTACCTAGAGAATGGTAAAGGTTAATATAGGTGTTTGGTAAATGGCAGATCAGCTCAGCTAAATTGGAGTAGATACACATATATTCACAGTAAAATCTTCCTTAATAGTTTTGGATTTCACATCATTTTGGTTTGGGATTTTTGGAGAAATATATTCTTGTTTCTCTTTTATTTGAATTTGAGTGTTGTAGAAGCTGGTAGGAGAATATTATTGGTTAGTAACTTTACATGTGGATAATATCAAGATAAATATTTTTCTTATTTCTCCATCAAAATGTTATGGATGCTGATTGGATTTACTCATATCAAGATGATTCCAATGAGTATCCAGAATATGTTTTCTTGGAGAAAAAATAAAAAAAAATGTGGATACTTCTTGCTGAATAAAACATTTTTAATGCTTAGTGTGCTAAATAAAAATTTCAGCAGATGACAATTTGAAATTATTTTTTTTTTATTTTCATTACGAAAACACGCCTATTCAAATATATTTAAAATTTCACCACCAAAAACTCAAACTTTTCAGATAAAAATTCTAATATTTTTCCTATTTCTGCTCAAAACATAGATTGTGGGTACTCGTTAGAACCGCCTCGCCGAGGCAGTTCTAACGAGTACCCACAATCTATGTTTTTGAGCAGAAATAAGAAAAATAATGTATACCCCTGTAAACCCAGCTTTACTATATAAAAGTGGGGTTTGAGGGGGTCAAAATTATATAGGTACGTTTTCGTGATGTTTTCAGCTCATGCAAATTGTCTTCTTAATATGCCCATAGAGTGATAAATGTTAATTTTCATTAATAGCATTATAGTGAAGAAGTCATTGCAACATTCTTCATCCGAAAAATAAAGATTTTTTTTTTTCAAATGTCATCTGCTACAACTTTGAATGGTGCTAGGTAAAATTTTCTGCAGGTTATATTTTGAAATATTTTTTTCCCAGAAAATAGGATTTGACACTTTATTCAAACTAAAATATGGCATCTGATCAGAGTCTGCACTGTTCACCTAACCAGCAGATTTGACACAGGTAGTTAATGCTTAGCACTGGGGGTAAAATTTTCGGCAGAAGAAATATTGAAATATTTTTCTTATTTTTCCACAAAAACAGGATTTGACATTTCATGCAAATTTTCTCCAATAGAGACAATTTGTATGAAATGTCAATATGTCACCACTTTGTTGTCTGCTGAATTATTGTAGAGAGTGGTAAAGATAAATGGACTTAATGAAATTTAAGGACAAATATGGTAAGGAGTTGAGGTTTAAGAATAGGGTAAATGTTATAATTTAGAAATTTATGCTCCCAAAAAATTGCTCTGCTGTTGAAAGGTGGTAATGTGAAGTATTAGTATAAGAGTTTGACAGTGGCTTAAGGGGACTGGATACACTTGGTTGATTTTCTGCCATGTTTTACAAGGGAGACAACTTTGATGACTTCCTGTTTGCTTTCCTGCACACCAAGCCCCTTCTGAAAAAAAGGTCTGCTCTAAAAGGAAAATATTTGCTCCGCATGTGGAGCAAATTCTTTCCTTTTAGAGCAGACCCCTTTTCAGAAGTAAACCCATTTTCAAAAGGGGCAGAATCAATTTTGACAGAATTACCTCCCCTGTTAGTGTGTCGGTTCTCCTTAAGCATGTTAAGAAGTAAGATATTATGTACAATAAGATTAAGATTTTTATCTTTTAAATGTGCTTTGTGAGTCATCTAACTGATATGTTGAAAATCTGTACCTGTTAGTTTATGGCATGTTTTGATTTGATTTGAGCGGAAATGCAGGAAAATGTACCTTTTTGTCTTGTGTACAGTTATATCAGTCTTCATTGTCCATCTGTCTTTAGAAGCCTTGGATCTGAGGCCGTCAATAATCATAGCTCCAGATGATACTCTTTTCGTTCTGCTGATTTAAGAAGGGCTGTTGACACTTTCTGGCTTAAGAATATGCACAAGTACTGGTTACCTGCTAAGAGGACTAAGCCTGCCATGGAAAGTGTGGTTAGGTTAACTGACTAGCTCGATACGACTATAATGGGTCAACTGGGCCGTAAAACCTAAACTAAAAAAAAGGGTTCCAGATAAGTCACTTTTTTTTAACCAAAAAGTTTTGATATTTTTCTAAGTTCTCCCCAAAAGCATGTTATGGGTACTCATTAGAAGCGCCTTACTGAGGCACTTCTAATGCTTATCCACAACATATATTTTCATGGTGAAATCAGAGAACTATTTTGTGGATGGCTGTCTGGAGCTATGGGTGCCCAGTGTATTCTGATTAGACTGCACAGGTGTTTTGGTGGATCTAAGTTCTATGAATCTTGGCTGGGCGACCATGTCTGAAGGCACTTTTTCTCACATTGCAGATAAGACAGATTCAGGGTCCCAGATAAGTTTGGTATTCAGGTACATTTCTGGCATTTATGGTAAATGTCCGAGTATTTTGAACGCCTAAGTTTCTGACAAAATGCACATGCAAACAATGCAGACTCAGATCAGACTGGTCCTTCAGGAGCAGTATGATCAGGGTCTACACTGTTTGCCAGTCCACTGAGTATTTTAAGAAACAGTTCTATATAAAGCAAAATTTAGGCAAAAAAAAGTATGAAATAAAGTGTTAGAAATTTTAGGAACATTTACCGTAATTAGCCCTAGGTATTGCAGAGTGTGAGACATAGTCACCCGTTTGGTGTTACTAAGTCAGTCCAATCACATGCAGAGGACTTGTTATTGAGGAGTACTTGATGATAATTCTAAGATAATTTTCTCCAGTTCTCCATTAAACATACGGTGTCTACTCATTAGAAGCAACTTGGCGCGGCACTTCTAATGAGTACCCATAATATAATTATGTTTTTATGGAGGAATAAATTAACCCAGAATCATCACCAAACAGAGGACTCCTTACGGAGGAGTATTTGATAATAATTCTGGGATAATTTTCTCTATTTCTCCATAAAACAGACATTTCAGTATCCATTAAAAGTGCCTTGATGTGCTTCTAATGAGTAACCACAACATATGTTTTTATGGAGAAATGAGAAAAATGATTCCAGATCAGAAATAAGAAAAATAATGTATACCCCTGTAAACCCCAGTTTTACTATATAAAGTGGGATTTAAGGGAGTCAGCATTATATTGGAATGTTTTTTTGACGTCATCATGTACAAATGTCGCAAAAAAAAAAAAATCATTTAAGCATGATTTAAATCTCCTCCACAATTTATCCAAATGAAATGAAAATCAGTAATTATAATATGACCCAAATAATATGCTGGTTAGGTTGAACACCACAGTCAAAACAGTTAAGGCCATGGCAAGCCAGTCAGTTAAAAACACCCACAGCATAAATGTAATTATGTATTGATGGAGAAATGAGGTAAAAAATGGAGTAATTGAAACATCCACTATAGGCCACTATATTGCCTTGAGAATTTTATTTTTCGTGAATAAACTGTGTGGTTCACAGGTGCAATACCACAAAGTTTTATGAATGATCAATTTCATTTATTCAGACTTATCTGTGGTTATGCATATTTTCCCAACATTTAAAATATTAAAAGATCAAGGTAAACACTGTTTCATTGAGGTATTTCATATTGAGGTATGTCTTGGAAAAATAGTCTGACCAAGGAAGTTTGAATAAGAATGTGGAGTTAAAGAAATTATAGGTATATTAATTTTTAATGTCTGGCTTTAATGAATGGTGTTAGTACAGCCTTCAAATGTCAATAGTACCTTATTGATAGCAGTTTGATTTATGAAATAAAGGCACGGCAGGAAAACTGTCTATTGGTATATATGGGCCAGTGGCCAAGAAAAGGTACCTTAACCCTTGAAAAACCACTCAGATTTGTAGCAGATGACATTCTGAAATATTAGTTTTTCAAGAAAATAAAGATTAAGAATATAAGGCTTATTATTTCATGAGAATCATTTGCCAAGCAGATAATTCACATGAAATGCCAAGCCCTATTTTCTTGTAAAAATAAAAAAAATGACATTTGCTGCTATTGTGATTGTTGTATCACCAAATAGATGCTTTTTTTCCCCCTCATGAAACTACAGTCAGTTCTCGTTATCTTGAATTCCAAGGGACACTCTGAAATACTTTGAGATATTCGTACTTCGACATATCAGATTTGCAGAATTGAGGAAAAACTAATTCAATTAACCACATTTAACAAATATATGTGTAATTGGACTCTTGAAGTTAGAGATATATATTGAAAATATTGTGGAAAAGAGGAGAAATTGCTCCTTAGGAGCAATTTCTCCTCTTTTCCACAATATTTTTTACATGTTGTTAGATTTTTGTGTTTAGGCGGGGACCAGATTTTCACTTATTCAAGACAGGCGAGGTCGAGATAACGAGAGTCAACTGTATATGTTGTCTGTACTCTTCAGAAGTGCCTCATGGAAGTAAGAAAATATTTATCTGGATAATCCCCATGGACAGGGTGGCACTTTGTGATTGCCAGAGACATTATTGCTACATGTCAAGGGTTCTCGGATAGTCCATGAAAGCAACACTAAAATATGTGTTCCCAAATGAAAACTGCTTGCCTGATAATGGTAATAATTTAAAAACTGCCAAACAGTCATAAAACAGCAGAACACTGCACTGACACCATCACCAACTTTGTTGAAAGGCAACCAGTATTATCAGTCATGTTGAAAAGAGGACAATTTCTTGCAATTATTTGTCGTTTTATAAAGCAATTTTGTTCTCAAGTTTAATAATACCAATTTTTATTTAAAGAACACATCTATTTGAAAGGCTTTTATTGTCGTTGTATTAGTCTGTACAATATTTGGTATTTCCTTCCTATCATATTTTATTGTTTTGTTAGCATAAGTTTTATGGTCAAATTTAAGTGGGAGTGATAAAAATTAATTCTGTAAGGATGGCAGTACACAATGATAAAATCGACATCACCATATCATAGTTCTGGATAAGAGTGGGTATCAGGTGGATATTTTTCTTATTTCTTCATGAAAACATGTTGTGGGTACTCATTAGAAGTGCCTCACTGAGGCACTTCTAATGAGTACCCACAACATGTTTTCATGCAGAAAAATATCAGTACTTTTAGATTAAAAAAAGCAGCTCTTCAAGGGCTATGCGAGGGCTTTAAACTTTTTACTTGCTGCAGTGTGAGTAAACATATACTTGCTGAAGTATGCGACCAACAAAGACTCAAATCAGCCTGCACCTCCATGCAGTCTTATCTGTCTTTGTTGTCAGCATGAAGAAACTTTGCGTCCTTGGCTATTTAAAATGTGCTGAGGGAAGATTCTGATCAGACAGCATGAATGTGCAGGCTGATCTGAATCATACCTGGGTGCACGTCTCCAAAAGGTATGTTTTCTAACCTTGCAGCTGATCTGTGTCTGAGCAAAGTGTAGACATAGATCAAACTGCTCCTGAAGTCATTTTCTGATCAAGGTCTGCACTTTTTCAACCAAAACTAATTGATATTTGATTTCTCCATCAAAATATTTTACAACATTCATAGAATCACCTCATTGAGGCAACTCCAATTTCTGATGAGTACCCAAAACATATGTTGTCATGAACATAAGATTTACCTCCACCTGTCTGGAGCTATGTACCTTTTTACTCCAAGTATTTGGATAGATAGGCCTGACTAAACTGTGTAGACCTAGATCAGAATGCAGCATTCTGTGGCATCTGATCAGGGTCTGCACAGTTTGTCTCTCATCTGACCATTTTTCAGACACTCAGTAGGTAGTAAAATGGATTTGTTCAAAAGATAAGAAGTTATGATGTTGGAATAATCCTGTAAATACGGTATATCTGAAGTTACATGTATCCAAAGAAAGTCAATTTCAATTTCAGTTTTGTCAGAAGAGTAACTCAGAATCATCTTGGTCAGAGTTGGATTAATAGAATATTAGGTCCAGCAAAAACAACTGTGAAAGATTCAGTAAAGTAAGTATTAATTTAATTCTGTCCCGTATATGAGGGGAGTTCAATAAGTTCGTAGAACTCGGGGTTTAACTCACAGATTGGAAGATGGTTTCAACATTATTTTTCAATATAATCCCCCTTTACTTCAATGCATTTGGCCCACTTTTCTTTTAAGCAGTCTATGCCTTTGAAATAGAAGTCATCTATTTGGTCCTCAAACCAAGTCTCTGTAGCAGCCTTGAGCTCATCATCGTCCCGAAATCTCGTTCCAAGCAAGTGGGACTTCAAATTTCGAAACAGATAATAATCACTTGGGGCCAGGTCTGGACTGTATGGCGGGTGATTTAACTGCTCGAACTTGCACTCATGAATAGCCGCTCGTGCAACTCTGGACTTGTACACAGGGGCATTATCATGCAAAAGAAGGACACCAGCAGCTAGCTTTCCCCTTGGTTTTTCTTTAATAGCAACCCTTAATTGTTTAATGACATTGGCATAGTATTTTCCTGTAATTGAAGTACCAGCAGGCTTGTAATCTATCAATATAATCCCTTTGGAGTCCCAGAACACCGTGGCCATTACCTTGCTGGCTGACGGTTGGGTACGAAATTTCTTAGGTGGGGGTGATCCAGGGCGCTTCCATTGTATGGACTCTTTTTTAGTATCTGGATCCCAGTGGTGAAGCCAAGTTTCATCTCCTGTTACAAGACGAGTGTGAAAGTCTTCTGAATTGGCATTGTACACTTCCAGAAGTTCTTGACTTGACTCCACCCTTTGCTGACGATCTTGCATGTTTAGGTTTCTGGGTACCCACCTGGCAGATACTTTTGACCTGCCTAAATGTTCATAGATTATAGTGTAAACACTTCCATTAGAAATACTACATTCTGAAGCAAATTCGGCAACTTTGATTCGGCGATTGTTTAGCACAAGTCTCTCAACATGGTTGATCATCTCCTGGCTGATGACATCAGCAGGGCGACCTGGGCTTGGATCATCTTCTAAGGAGTCTAGCCCAGGGTTTAAATTCTGCTGACCACTTTGCCTTTGTGGAATACTTTGGGCTATTATCACCATACACATCAGCCATGCGCCGATGGATTTCTTTGGCCTTTGCACCCTCCTTAGTGAGGAACTTTATGACTGCTCTGAACTCAATATTCTGACTTTCCATTTTTGCATATGGGTATAGGTTTTCAAACAAAAAGTAAGAGCAAAAAATGTACGTGTGGACTGAACGGCTGTTATCATTCACCTGACAAAGGTTTACACTGCACAAAAATGAAAAAAGAAATCTTGAATTGTATAGAAAAGTACCGAGTTCTATGAACTTACTGAACTCCCCTCGTATTTGTCTTTTACAACACTATAATTCCAACACAGCAGTTTTACAATTATTTAGCACAATTTGATTGGCCCAGAGCAATTTGAAAACATGATTTAGACTTTAATAAATTCAGTGAACAGGAATTCTTGAACATTTTCTTTGTCCAAATTTCTAAAATAAGCTATTTTACCTATAATTTTGAAGTAAATATGACCTAGTTGGAATCATTAGAAATTAATTTTACTTGGGCTTTCTTCAGTTTGTAAGTGTTTTTCCAGCGTTTAAACACTGTTAAAATCCAGAAATGAAATTCATTCCATTGCTAGCTAAATTTACTAGGAATGATTACACTTTAAAGGGAATGGATACTTTCAGGGGAGGCAACTCCTTCAAGATAGCATTACCTCCCTTTTGAAAAGGCATCTACTCTTAAAGGAAAGAATTTGCTCCCCTTAGCAAATTTTATCCTTTAAGGGTAGACCCTTTTCAGAAGGTGCGCAGGAAAGCAAACTTGAAGTCACAAAAGTTGTCTCCTTTGTAAAAGATGGCTGGAAAATCTACCATGTGTATCTTGTCCCCTTAACCCTAGTTCTGCTGAACCTGGATATGTCCTGCCTTTGCAAACAGTGTAGATCCAGATCAGTGGCTTCTGAATAAGCCAACTGATCTGGATCTGCACTGTTTGCCATTAAGTATGTGAATTTATGTCAACAATCTGGATCAAGTAATCTGATTGGCTGAAAATATGGCTTCTTAATTTATTCAGCAGGACAAGGGTTAAATATATGTTAATACTTGACATTTTATAAAAAATGTTCTCTCTGTACAATTTGCATGAAATGTGGAGGAGGATGGATACAACTTCTAGGGAAATAACTCTGACATGGAAATATTTACCTCCCATCTCACTGGGGGGCTACTCTTAAAGAAAAGACTTTGCTACCATTTGGAGGAGTATTTGGTGATAATTCTGGTATAATTTCTCCATAGAAATATTTGTTATGGGATTTTGTCGAGGCACTTTTAATGAGTATCCACATCGTATGCTTTTCTATGGAGAACTAGAGATAAATATCCCAGAATTATCATCTAATATTTCCCTTTAACCATTCGTTTGTAAACTATAATCTTAATTTGAGGAAGCTCAAATGAAATGAAGTATCTCATATAACATAAAGTAAATAATAGGTCAAGCTTCAAGTGCAGCGAAACCTAAATTTAAAAGATCACTATCTGTTAAAAATTATAAAAGTATTGTCAATGAGACTGTAAAATAGTAGTATAGCTCCAGATAAGAGTGGGTATTCGCATAGTATTATTCTTATTTCTCCACAAAAAAACCCCATATGTTCTGGGTACTCATTAGCGGCGTGTCGGTGAGATGTTTGTATTGAGAACCCACAATGTATGTTTTTGTGGTGAAAGAAGAAAAATATACGTACATTTGGTTGAAAAAAGTGCCATATCTGAAGCTAGGATAGTATGTAGCTATAATAAAAATTTTGTATCTTGTTTATTGAAAAAAATTTTGTCACAGTCCAAAAATGGAAATGTTAACTTGAAAATGGATTTTACTTCTGATGTAAGTATAACTCTTTTATTGGCCCATTTTGATACTCTGTAGCATCTTTTTTCTGTCACTTTATTACAGACAGTAAATGAAAGTTACCTTTTCTCCATGCAATAATATCCATGGGACTAGGCCAAAATAGCACATAATACAGTCGACTCTCGTAATCTCCAATTTCAAGGGACTCACTGAAACACTTCGAGATATCCATACCTCGACATATCAGAGTTAAGAAAGTGAGGAAAACAATGAATTGAACAACCACATTTAACAAATGAATATGTAATATGACTCCTAAAGTTAGAAATATATATATAAAATAATGTGGAAAAGAGGAGAAATTGCTCCTTAGGAGCAATTTCTCCTCTTTTCCACATTATTTTGCTATCTGTTGTCATTGTTTCATGTTAAAACAGGGACCAGATATTCACTTCGAGATAAGCGGTAATTCGAAATAAGCGAGTTCGAGATAACGAGGTTTGACTGTATATGCACATTTTAAAATGGTAAATTTGTGTTTATTATAAGTATTCAGACAGACAATCCAGAGCAAAAACAGATCAGATAACACTGAATGTGTCATCTGATCAGGGTCCGCTCTGTTTGCCGCTCATCTAGCAGTTTTTGACAGATCGGCAGGTAATAAAATGGGCTTTCAAATTTTTAGTTGAACGCTTAGCATTCTGGGTAAAAGTTTCAGCAGACGACATTTTGAAATATTTTTCTTATTTTTCCCAGAAAACAGGTTTTGGTATTTCCTGCAAATTGTCTCCAGTGGAGACAATTTGCATGAGATGTCAAATCCTGTTTTCTGGGAAAAATAAGAAAAATGTCATTTTGTGGTCTGCTGAATTAGCCCAAATAGGTAAAGGTTGAGTGTCCAAATAGGCAAATATTTAGGGTAAGTATGGTTATGTATAGTATATGCAAATTTACGATAATTAGATAGAGCACAAAAGTGGACCTTAGCAGATAGGAAATGTCCAGATCAGCCTGTGCATCTTAAGATGCCATGCCCACTTCTCATATTCAGCCAGTCAGATTACTTGTTCCAGGTTGTTGATGCAAATTCACACATTTAATAAACAGTGCAGATCCAGATCAGTTGGCTTCTTCAGAAGCCAACTGATCTGGATCTACACTGATTGCAAAAGCAGGTATATCTGGGTTCAGTAAGACCAGGGTTAAGGTGAGTGGATACACCATGCTGCCATACTACAGATAGGGACAGCATTTGCAGACGTGAAGTTACCTCCCTAGAATTTGGAACTTTTCAAACATGGAGCTGCTCTTAAAGGAAAGAATTTTTTCTCCCAGAGGGAGCCTTTTAACAAGAGGAAGCCTGGATGCAGTAGAACCTATTAGCAAAATGTGTATGCCTTGATCAAGGAACTTGGAAGAAGCATTTGCATATGCACAAAATTCTGCATATGCAACAATACTGTGTTCATTTGGTATGGTTGTCTTTTAGATTGCTTAGCTTGGAACAGATAGCTTACTTTTGATTTCATGGACTAGTGACAAAATTTACGGTTATTATAATGCATTATTAACTACATAGAATGGACAGTGTATGTAAGATGTATCTGACACTAAAAGACAGAAAGTTTAGCAAAAATACACACAAGCAAATATGAGACTACATACATGTGCAGTAACGACATGAAGGTTTAAGTCTATCCATCCTCATGAGGTGATATATCAAATTTTTCTGTAACGCTACTTTACTTTTTATTTCTTTGGCAGGAACTCTTCAACAGGAAATAGATTGGTGCTGGTACAGGAAGTGATGTCCTCATAACAGGAAGTGATGTCATATGAGAACTATCCCACAGAGCCAGCTCCTCCACCATATACCCCTCCAAACTCAGAAACTTTCTCAAAGGAAACACATTGTAAATGGCGAGATGGAGTGGTGTGTGGCAAATGTGGGCAATTTCACGAACCAAATGGAACTCATTTGTATGATTACCACCAAGCCGTGGATGAGGAATTAATGTGTCATATATGCTTGCAGCCACTAGTTAATCCAATAGATACCAAATGTGGGCACACTTTTTGTTCAAGATGTCTGAAAAACTACCTCAAATTGCAGAAACAATGCCCTTTGGACAGGCAACCATTGACAGTTAGCGAGTGCCAGAAGTCCAGTTTTATTGTTAGAAGGTAAGCTGCTTATCTTGTTAGCATTGTTTGTGTGGTTACAGAATTTACCCTGAATATTGGACGACCATTACTTCTTACCGCTCTTGTCCGAAAATTTGAAAAAAAATTCCATTCTGTGGTGTCTCATCTAGATCTATAACATTTGCTAAGGTTTGTCTGTCCCAATACTTAGGGTAAATATAGTGTAGTCTATTTTAACCCTTTTCATGTTGAATAAATTAAGATGCCACATCCACTTCTAATTGTCAGCCAATCAGATTCCTTGATCCAGATTGTTGATACGTTCACATAGTGAATGGCAAATAGTGCAGATCCAGATCAGTTGGCTTCTTCAGAAGCCAACTGATCTGGATCTACACTGTTTGCAAAGGTGTATCTGGGCTCAGCAGGGCAAGGGTTAAGCAAGAGGAGTGGAAAACTTTGTTAGAGATAAAAATGGTGGTGTTTTTAGCTCATCTGAGCTGAGGACTTGGGATGAGCTATTGTGACCACTTGCCATTCTTTGTTTAAATGTTAATCTGTCATCCATTCACACCTTTGAATGATTTCTCTGCTGAAACTGGTAGGACAGTTTTCACCTAACCCTGGTCATGTTAAATGAATTAAGATACCACACCCACTTCTAATTGTCAGCCATTCAGATTACAGTACTTGATCCAGATTGTTGACATAAATTCATATACTGGATGGCAACAGTGCAAAGTTGGCTTCTTCAGAAGCCAACTGATCTGGATCAACACTGTTTGCAAAATCAGGGTCTATCCGGGTTCAGCAGGACAAGGGTTAACTTAAGATAGAGACATCGTCAAAGGCAGATTGAAAGTTTGTTCAAATGGTCTCAAGATTAATGAAAAAAAATGTTTTCTTTAGCAGATGGCAATGAAACTTCACAGATATTATTGAGTGTGGAATAAGACTTCATGAATAGCCATCAGTTGTTACTAAAAATATCACAATATGTGATCTTTTTTATATTTTCTGTATGACTTATCTAATTTTTATGAGATATGGCAGGTTTGTTTCATGGCACAAGTATAACTGACAATGAAAATATTAGGCTACAGTGTATATATGTACAAATAAAATAAAAACAAACAAAAAATAATCAGATATAAAATAAAAAAGAACAGTTTAAAGTCAAGTTTGCCCTCAGAGGGGTAACTTGTTTCCTTTAATCATCAGAACCTGTCACACCAGGGTTCTTATAGCCCTACCCTGTGGCTGTTAACATGTCTGAAAATTAAAAAAAAAAGTGATAAAAAAAAAAAAAAAAAAAAAAAAAAAAATAAAAAGGCTTGAAGCCCTTTCCTTGAAATTATTTTGAATGTTTAAGTAGATCATTGCGTACACCAGAATCTTTTGCCTTGGGAAACATACAGCCCTGTGGCAATATTGTTTAAAGAAAAGGAAATAACTGTATTTACCCTAGAATCTGGACAGGCCTGAGCAAATAGTGTAGATCCAGATCAGATGCCATAATGTGTGGCATCTGATCTGGGTCTATACTGTTTGCCACTCACCCAGCAGTTACATGTAACAAGGGGAGAGGGAGAATGGCCGTAGAAATTATTTCATGATCAATCACCACAAAAGTTAAGTAGCCAGGCTGGGATTCGAACTTAAGACCTCTGGATCTGCAGTCAAACCAGCTACCAACTGTATTATGGAGCCCAGCAGTTGTCGGCTAGAGGACTAAGCCTACCAGGACAATTGTGCGCAGATTAACTGAACGGCTCAACATGACCTTAACAGTGCTGGCTGGGCTGTAAAACTTCAACTCTAACTCAAAATCCACCACAATTTCTCATTGAAATGTACAAACCTTGACTAGACCATGTTTTTTCCAGCATTTGTCATGTAAAGAAAGACAACGCCTTAGTAATATTTTCAATCATTGTAAATGTAGTTACTTCCCCTAACATAAGTTCAGCAGTGTCTGTTTGACCACTGGTAATGGAAAACTTGGCCTCTTCCCATGTGGCATAATTTCGCAAACAAAACAATTTAGATGTTATGTGTCTCAAAAAAAATATAGTGAGGTTTTCTCAAACATTTCTACTTTGTTTGACCATTCAAGGTCCCCAGAGGAATCTGGAAACCTTGTCTGCAGCTTATCTCTTGAATCATCAGTACACCAAATGAATATGATAGCTCGAGATAGGGTGCTTTCATCCACATGCACTGTATGTTCTTTAATATGTGAACCTGGATCAAGTAATCTGATTGGCTGAAAATTAGAAGTGGGCGTAGCATCTTAATTTAGTCAGCAAGACAAGGGTTCTCCCCCCCCCCCCCCCTTCACCGGATCCCTTTGGCATAGGCTTCTGTCTCAGCGTTGGCATCGCACTTTCTTGTCTGCATAATATCTTGTACACCAGTGGTTAGATTCTTACCAAATTTGCTTGGATATATAATTGGGACATGACAAAGAAATGATTTGATTTTGGTGACCTTGACCAATGACCAAATTTTCAAGGTCACAGCAGTAGAAAAACTGAAAATTCTATGACACTTTCTTGTCTGCACAATATCTTTTGAACCAGTGGTTGGATTCTAACCAAATTTACATGAATATATAATTGGGACATAACAAAGTACTGTTTAGAATTAGGTGAGCTTGACCTAATTTTCAAGGTCACAGCAGTAGAAAAACTGAAAATTCACCATGGGGGACATCTGTTTTCTTTGAAAACTCTGTTACTAGTTGAGGTTTTATGTCACTGTCAACAAATTTTCAGTCATGCTGTGACAGTGTGTGGATGTGAGGGTGGGAACTTTATAGCATTATCCCGCTGCTGTTTCACTAGCTTGATACTATACAATATACTGACACTGGTGTGATCAGTCTTATCACCTCTGCCTGGTTGATTATCGAGCAAAAGAGAAGCTAGTACTAATTCTAGTATGTCTAAGGTATGACCTGGCTGGGGATTGAATCCAAAACTTCTCAATTCAAAGGTGGAATCTCTATAAGTTGAGCCACTCGGTCCAAAACAGTCCTCCAAAAGTAATTGACTAACACATATTCAGGGCATGCATTAAAATTGTCTCACATAGTTGCTTCAAATGAATATCCACAACAGGGTCCAGTTGTTCAAAACTAAGGATGTTTTAGTTAACTTAACGTTAAAACTTTGATTATTAAATATGGCTTACGAGACGTAAGTATTGGGACACCTAAAAAAATAATTAATTTTCATGTTTCTAAGTATTGGGACAGCCAGAAATTTAATTATTTTTTCCCGTCCCAATACTTACGTACATTGTATATTACAGTATATGCTGATATTTTTGCTGAAAAAATGTGAGTAGCTTTTGCATTTGCAAAAGCTACTCACTTTTTTCAGCAAAAATACTGTGAAGTAGATATTGTACTTACTAGAACAGTTAACACTTTGACCATTAATGAGCTCGTTAAGCTAATGATGCTTTGAACAGCTGGGCCCTGGAGAAGTAAGAAAATCTTATTTAACGCTCAGCATGCTGGGTAAAATTTTTCACTGATGACATTTCAAAATATTTTATCCTGTTTTCTGGGAAAAATTAAAACAATATCATTAGTTTTTCATCAGCTGAATTAGCCCAGAGATTGGTAACGGTTAAATTTTACAAAAAATGCATCATTTTTTGACTGATTTGTTGTACTGTTAGAATTGCTGTGTCAGCTAATTTGGTGATTGTTGTGATATGCTGCAGCTTTGACTGACAAGCTGCAGCCGGGGGCATACTGTTTTACAAACACAGGTCTGGTTAGTGTTTTGTTGATGCCATTCTTGCCACTAAGGAGATGCCTTATTTCATATTAATAGTTGTATGTCTGCAATTTGCCTGGTTGTATCTTTGACAGACCCCATGAGAGTGTCGTCTAAAGTGAAAATAAGTTTTATGAGTCAGTAGCATCAGAGATCGAAAAAAAGTACTTTTTCAACAAAAAGGGGAGATATTTTTCTTATTTTTTCCATGAAAGTATATGTTGTTGATACCCATTAGAAGCACCTCTCTGAGGTATTTCTAATGAGTACCTGCAGCTTATAGTGTTTTTTTTTTTTCGACAAAAGTGAGATATTTTTCTTATTTTTCCACAAAGAGATATGTTGTGGGTGCTCATTAGAAGTGCCTCAGTGAGGCATTTCTAACAAGTACCCGCAACATATACTTTTATTGAGAAATATGAAAAACATATCTTGATACTCCACTTTTGTAGAGCTCTGAGCAGCAGTGGGGGGTGGGGGAGGGTTATGGGGTGGGGGTGGGGTGTGTAGGGATTAACCAGAAGCAGGGTTTTCAGATTTACATTCTTTCCTGTTGACTTATATTACCTTCTCAGGTTTTGTTAATTAAAATGATTGTTGTGGAATGATCATCATGAAGTCACAAAGAAATAAAATGTGAAATAATAAAAAAAAAAAAGAAATGTTTATCTGAAAACCCTATTATTTGGAATTATTTTATAAAGTGTATAACAAATGACCTGACCAGTTCGTTTGGGCATGCTGTCTGGTTTTGTGTTAGAGAAATATTTGTTTTCTAATTACACTACAACCTCTTTATGACACGCTTCGTTATAACACGGTTTTGGATATAACACGGTTCAAAGATGCATCATGGACCCAAAAATGTATAGATTATATTGAAAAATGACCATAAATGGTCATTTTTCAATATAATCTATACGTTTTTGTTTGGATATAACACGGTTGTTTAACTAACACTGTTTATGCTATGGACCCCAACAATCGTGTTATAAAGAGGTCGTGGTGTATATTCCTTAAAGCAGCAGTTACCAGAGCTGTGAGTGGGTGATAGGCTGATGTGCCCTTCTGCTGACATTATTGGCTTTTGGCAGAAAGCTTCTTACCTCACTTGAAACAAGATCTGGATTTGAGGATTTTTAACATCTAATCCATTCTTCTTTTTTTTCTCTCTCTCCCTCTCTCTGAGAGACAATTCAGCTTGTTTGAAATATGTTTGACAGGGCCATTAAACCTCAACTCAAAACAAATGAATAAACACAACTGGCAGACTAGACTGCATTCTGAAAAATATTTCATTTTGTGACTGTACAGCACTTTATTGTACAGAGACTTTCCTTATCACCAGTCCATCATCTCATTACAAAAGCATGCCTATTCAAATATACTGAAAATTTTACCACCAAAAAATGAAAATTTTCAGATAAAAATTCTGATAATTTTCATATTTCTGCTCAAAACATAGATTGTGGGTACTTGTTAGAACCGTCTCAGCAAGACAGTTCTAATGAGTACCCACAATCTATGTTTTTGAGCAGAAATAAGAAAAATAATGCATACCCCTGTCAACAGTATATAGGCATGTTTTTGTGATGTCGATATGACTTAAATTATGTTGAAAGGGATGCAAAACACCAAATCATCATCATCATCATTATCTGAAAAATACTTTTAATATTTTTCAGCAGAAAAGTCACTTGAAATGTCAAACCTTATTTTCTCGGATAGATAAAAAAAATGATAATTTAGAATGTCACCTGCTACAATTTTAAATGGCTTTTTAAGTGTTAACTTAAGCCACAGTTCAAGATAAGGGGAGCATAGGTCTAGATAAGAGTGGGTATCAGGCAAGTAATTTTCTTATTTCTGGATGAAAACATATGTTATGGATACTCATTAGAAGTGCCTTGCAGAGGCACTTCTAATGAGTACCCACAACATATGCTTTTGCCAAGAAATAAGAGAAATATAGATACTTTTTGGTGGAAAAAAAAAAGCGCCTGCGCAGGAGCCATGGAAAAGTATTTACAGGATACTTTTCATCATTTTTCCACCAAAACATGTCTTGTCGATACTCATTTGAATTGCCTCGCTGATGCAATTCCAAGGTGAATCCACAATATGTATTTGATGCTAAAAATGACAAAATATTTCCTTCAAATACTACCTTATTTGGACATGTTCCAGAAGTTATACATTCTTCCTTTTTGTTTTTCCGTCACTTTGTCTCAAGAGACAAATTGATGCGAGCTGCAACGTCAGAAAACGTACATGTACCTTTGGACATACGCACCCAGCCATGATTCATGTAGCCTGATCAGAATCTTCACTTGGCACATTTTGGGTAGACTCTGATCAGAATACTGATGTGCAGGCTGATTTGAATCTTCATTGGGTGCTCTTGTTAGAACATAGCTCTTGATAAGATGCTTTTTTTCAATCCAAAAATATTGATATTTTTCTTATTTCTCCATGAAAACATATATCGTGGGTACTCATTAGGAGTGCCTCTGCGAGGCACTTCAAATGAGTACTCACAATCTATGCTTTCATGGAGAAATAAGAAAAATATTTGCCTGATACCCATTCTTATCTAGACCTATGACTGAAAGTACGTTTTCTCACATTACGAACTTATATATATGTTCTTCCTTGTTGTTCCGTCATTTAGTCTCCTGAGAGTCAGATTGATAGGGTATGGTAAGGCAGAACTTGATAAATCCATAATTGAAGTTAGTGTGGTGGAATCCCTGTTTAACAAAGGAGAAAACAGTGTTTAATAAGTCTTGAATCAAAAATGTCTTCCTGCTCAGTATTGACGATGATTTATGCTGTTCACTATTTTCAGACATGAACTAATGTTCATTTCGTATATGCCGTAAATATTGGGACAACTTCCTTACAGTTCTTGTCCTAACATTAGAACAAGTCCAGTTGACAATCTATTGATGTGTTCAAAAATGCCTGGATGGGTGGCAAACAGTTAAGACCAGGATGTGATGAACTGTTCTGCAGTATTTGATCTGGGTCCACATAGTTTGCTCAAGCTTGTCTGTCTCAGTATTTATGCCAAATAAAAAATATGTGTGTTTAGGGTAACATGCTAGAAAAAAATAGGTAGGGATTCTTTAATTTTTTTTCTCATTTTTTTTTTTTTTTTTTTTTACATTATGTAGAATTAAACTACAATCATCCAATTTATTTGGACTTCACACATACTTCACATAAAATTTTTATATGTCTGTTTGGCTATCCTTAGATGTGTCTAAAAGTACTGACAGAATGGCAAACAGTGTAGACCCTGATCAAACTGCTCCTGTAGGAGCAGTTTGATCTGGGTCTTCATTGTTTGCTCTGACCTACTTGTCCAAATATTTAGCATAAATATTTTATCAAAGTAAAACAGGAAAAAAATGCTAGGTTTCCAGGAAATTAGGTAAGGTAGGGTTACCCTAAACACACATTTTGTTTTATTTGGCCTTAAGAGTATTATGGTATTGGTTTAATTCATATGTCCACATATTGTAAACGGTAGGCCATTGCAAATCCCTGCTTCTTCACTGTACAACCTAAGGCCAAACAAACCAGTTCTACAAACAAACATTCTACTCTTCAGCCTGATCGATTTAATTTACAACATCCTCATGTCGTATAAAAGTTTAATTTTAACATAGCCCCACCCCATGGCCATGCCTGAAGCCAAATATTTTAGTGATGTTTTTACTCCTGACATACCATTCAGTTTGGTTTGCCTGTAAACATAGTCCAAAGAAGGCCTGTTTTTCAACCAAATGTGCTGATATTTTTCATATTTCTCCACGAGAAAGAAGAAAAATACATGTATTATGTGAATACACCCTCTTACCTGGAGCTATGTACATTAAAGGTTTGAATGAAAACAACCAATCAGATCCAAGATTTTTGACCTTCGATGTGAATCAGGGCAGTGAGTTTTTGAAGGGATGGATGCACTTGGTAGGTTTTCTGCCATTTGTACACGGGAGACAACTTCAGTGACTTCCTGTTTGCCTACCTGCACATCAGTCCCCTTCTGAAAAGGGGCCTACTCTAAAAGGAAAGAATTTATTCCCAAGGGGAGCATACTCTTTCTTTTTTAGAATATACCCTTTTAACCATTGTCCTGCTGAACCTGGATATACCCTGCCTTGGCAAACAGTGCTGATCGAGATCAGTTGGCTTCTGAAGATGCCAACTGATCTGAATCAGCACTGTTTGCCATTTAGTATGTGAATTTATATCAATAATCTGGATCAAGGAATCTGATTGGCTGACAATTAGAAGTAGGCATGGCATCTTAATAAGGATTAAGAAGGGAGGTTAAAACCAATTTGACAGCATTACTTTCTGGGGAAAGTGTATCCATTCCCCATAAAGGAGGCATTGTTCTCAAGGCACTTGGGGAATATTAAATCCTCATAAAGGAGGCATTGTTCTCAAGGCACTTGGGGAATATTAAATCCTCATAAAGGAGGCATTGTTCTCAAGGCACTTGGGGAATATTAAATCCTCATAAAGGAGGCATTGTTCTCAAGGCACTTGGGGAATATTAAATCCTCATAAAGGAGGCATTGTTCTCAAGGCACTTGGGGAATAATAGTCTGCTTGATCAGATAGTCATGTAACAAAATATCAGACCAACTGCCTATATTTGGGCCAGTGCATGACAAAACCTACAAAATGGCATGTGCATCCAGCAAAGACTCAAATCAGCAAGGGCATCCCCCATTCTGATCAGAGTCTTTGCTGTCCGCATGAAGAAAGCTTGGGTCCTTAGCTGTCCATTGAGGGCATAGCAAAGACTCTGATCAGACTGGGCAGATGCCCAGGCTGATCTGTCTTTGCTGAGCGCACATACTATTTTGTAGGTTTTGTCATGCGCTGGCTCATTTATGTAGGCCTGTCAGTGTTTTTTTTCTCTAATTTTTATACTCTGCGACATGTTAGTGGTGGGATATTATGTTATACCATTCTAGTGCCAGTGTTCCTTTTTGCTTGCTAAATCGAGTCTTTTATGAATTTTCTTAAAACTTTGGATGAGCACTGATATTCAGGAAGAGTGGTTTGGGATTGTGAATGGGGAAGTTTCATTAGCAGAGTTACATTGTATGGCTTTAGGTTGAATTCAAGTTTTTGTTTCCAGTCAATATCTTGACAACCAATTGATAGAATTTGATCAAACTTTATAAACTTATAGACTAGATTTGGGTTGAGATTGAAAATGGGCCAATTTGGTAATTTTTCAACAGAGCTATGGCCCTTGAGTAACAAAATTTTGATCAAATTTTACTTATATATTGGTATTGACAAAGTCTAGAACTAGGTTGAAATTAAAAAGGGTCAATATTGTTACTTTTCAACAGAGTTACACCCTTGATTTACATCAGATGTGTGTTTTATTTAATATCATGAGAACATTTGATATTTGCAAATGGGTAAAAAACAGATAACGCTTTGAAATATTTTCAGTTGGGTTTGTCAAAAAATCATTCTTTAACATACTGATGTTTTCGGGTGGGTGGGTCAGCATTGAGCGTCATCCGAGTTTTACCCTTTTGTTTAACCTTTTTGAAAAACCTTTCCAAAATGCCGTTAGGCATTTTTCTTGTTCTTATTTTTCAGAAAATATGCATTGACATTTCATGCAAAGGAGACAATTTGCATGAATAGTCAAGGCCTATTTTCTGGTAATAGTAATAATAAGAAAAATATAATGAATTTGTCATTTGCTAAATTTGCCCAGAGTGTGTCAAAGTAAAGGTTAAGGTTCCCAAACATTTTAGGCAAATAAGGTAAAGCCAGATTTCCCATCAGGGGACATCATTAACGCTTAGCACTCTGGGTAAAATTTTCAGAAAACGACGATATTGATTTTTTTTATTATTATTATTTTTCCCAGAAAATACAATGTAGGCTATGACATTTCATGCAAATTGTCTCCAATTTGCTTGAAATGTCAAAGCCTATTTCTTGGGGAAAAAACAATCATCAGTTTGTCAGCTGCTGAATTTGCTCAGGGAGTGGTAAAGTAAAGGCTAAGGGATCCAAACAATATAGGCAAATAAGATAAAGCCAGATTCCCCATCAGCGGACATCATTAATCATACTCCATACCATAATGTAATCACTGAAGTCACAAGACAGTTCAAGAATGGAAATGAGTTTTTACAATGTAATCAACAGCTCTTTGACATGGACATAAACCTCAATTCTGCAATAGTTGAATTATAATGGATCTGAGCTACTCTATTGTGATTAGCACTTTGAGGGTTCAAATACATGTGCCGTGTAGAATTGTAGAAGACAGCATTCTCATATTTCTTTTTTCAGTAGCAGCTGATTCACATGAAATGCCATGCCTTATAATTATTCTCTGCCAATGAAAAATAAATAAATAAATAAATAAATAAAAAAAAAACAACAACAGAATTTCATCTGCTGCTTATGTTGCTGGCTATTCAAGGATTAAAAAATGTTGGTGCCCCTGAGCCCATGAATTGGCATATATTAGGTAGACATGAATTGGGTAGCCATTTATTTCGTTAGTGTCCAAAAAAAGTACCCAATAAATCTGAGGCATTTGTTGGGTATTTTGGGGTCTTGTTTGGTAATTTACACCGTAATACCCAACAAATGTCCAGCCATACGAATGTCCGTCCGTACATCGAACATCTGTCCATTCATATTTTTGTTTCCAGACAATAACTTGAGTAAATGTTAATGGATTTTCACCAAACTTGATATGTGCATTGATATAGTAGATATATGCTTTCGGATTGCTTAGGGCAAATTTCGATGATTTTGACAGAGTTATCTGCCCACTTTACATCTGTATTTTCGTTTCAGGACAATAACTTGAGCAAATATCAATCGATTTCGACAAACTTGATATTATACAGATCTGGTTTCAGATTGCTAAAGGGCAAATTTTGTAATTTTTAACAGAGTTATCTGCTCGCGACACGATAATGAAGGAGTTTTTACTGTAATCATTTTATTTTTCATCTGATTTTGATCAAGATTGCATAAAAAGGTTGGTCAAGATCTTTCATTTTAGATGCACTGTTTTTTACTATTAACCCTTGAACACGTCATGCTCTGTCTTAGCAAACAATGTAGATCCAGATCAGTTGGCTTCTGAAGAAGCCAACTGATCTGGATCTGCACTGTTTGTCATTAAATATGTGAATTTTTATAAAAAACCCGTATCAAGTAATCTGATTGGCTGGAAATTGGAAGTGGGCGTGGCATCTTAATTTATTTAGCAAGGGAAGGGTTAAGTTCTCTAGGGCCATAATAAGAGAAACTTTACCTTATGATCAACACACCGAGCGAAGAATCAGATCAGCCTGCACTTGCGTGTAATTGGATAATTTTCTCCAGCTCTCCATAAAAACATATGTTGTGGTTACTCATTAGAAGTGCCTCACTGAGGCACTTCTAATGAGTATGCCATATATATGTTTTTACAGAGAAATTAGAAAAATTAGTCCAGAAATATCACTAGATAGTACTCCTTAACAAGTCCCCTGCCAGTATTCCATCTTACCTGGAGTCCTAATCTACTATACGTATTACACTTATTTACATTCTCGGAACATTACCATACGACTATAATAATGTGCCGTTAATGATGCTGAAATCTCATTTGGTAACAGGCCTGTGTCCTCTGTGATTTATTACCAAACAAGGGGAGACAGAATAATATTGTTATTTGATTATCTAAGGAAACTGATGAGATTTATAATGGTACAGGGTAGATAAAGATCGCGGGAGTTTAGATTGGTCCTCTTGATCAGGCGGAATAAAATTAATAGACAAGGCCAAAACCTATTACAGCAGCAACTGAACTGAACAAAATTAATTATACTGATCAATAATCAATGACAGGGCTCCAGCCAAAGAGCATATTAGGATATCAGGTACCGTATTTACCATATGTATTCGGACAGACAGGCCTGAGCAACCAGTTTAGACCCAGATGAGACGCCGCAGAACGCGGCGTCTCATCTGGGTCTACACTGTTTGCCACTCATCCAGCAATTTTTAGACACAACATCGGGTAGTGAATTGTACTGGTTCAAATTTTAGAACATATATGGTAAGGAGGTGTCCGAATACTTCGGGTAAATACGGTAATCATAGTTTTTTTTCTTATTTTTCTGGAAAAAATGTATGGGTTGGCTGGCCTTATAGTTTGTACGCTAGCTCAACTTGCAAGAATGTGTATCATGGTTGCAAATACCCAGCATATCTTTTTGTTGCTTGTGCATAGCTTTAGATAAAAGAGGGTATCAGGCAATAATCATATGTTGTGGGTACTCATTAGAAGCGCCTTGGCAAGGCGCTTCTAATAAGTACTACAACATACGTTTTTGTGGAGGGATAAGAAAATGTCAATACTTTTTGGTCAAAAAAGTGCCTTGCCTGGGGCTATGCTCATGGCTGATGGGTTCAGTTTGAAATTCATTGTTTCAGTGAAGTCAGATATATAGAATGTCTGGAAGACAATCACTTTATCCTTTATTGAACTATGGACAAAGTACCATTGCTCTGATCCTTATAAAATGACCAAAGTCAGTGAACCCTGAAAAAGAAGAAGGTCGAGTACTGACTCAGAAGTAACTGTGATCTAAATATCAATACTTTAACCCAGAAGTAACTGGGACCTTAATATTAATACTTTAACACAGAAGTTTAGGGACCTAAATAGCAATACTTTAACCCAGAAGTAACAGGGACCTAAATATCAATACTTTAACCCAGAAGTAACTGTGACCTAAATATCTACTTTTACCCAGAAGTAACTCGGACCAAAATGTTAATACTTTAACCCAGAATCAACTGTGACCTGGATATCAATACTTTAACTCAGAAGTAACTATGACTTAAATATCAGGGCCCAGTTGTTCAAAACTAACGATGTCATTAGGTAACTTATCGTTAAAACTGACCATTAAATATGGCATATATGCTAATATTTTTGCTGAAAAAATGTGAGTAGCTTTTGCATTTGGAAAAGCTACTCACGTTTTTTCAGCAAAAATATGTGTGAATTAGATATTGTACTTACTAGAACAGTTAACATTTTAACCACTGACGAGCTCGTTAAGCTAACGACGCTTTGAACAACTGAGCCCAGTACTTTAACTCAGAAGTAACTGTGACCTTAATATTAATACTTTATCCCATATTCCCAGAAGTAACTGTGACCTAAATATGAAAACTTTAAGCCGTACTTTTAATGACAAACTTACCCTAATTATTGGAACACCTTAACTCCTTACCATACGGGATCTAAAATTTAAAGAGTCTGTTTTACAACCTGTTGATGTGTCTGCATTCTGCAGCATCTGATCTAGGTCAACACTGTTTGCTCAGGCCTGTCGGTCCCAATTTTCAGGGCTCTTATGGTAAGTTATATAATGTATAACAGTTTGAATAAATGGACCTTTTGAATTTTGATGTCTGCCCAGCAATCAGAGTCTCAGATTTCGAATTCTACTGGAGGTGGAATTCAGCTCATAACAGTATGACACTTCATTGCTCAGAGCCTTTCATTATTCCCCTTTCATCTCTATATGACTTAAATAATATCGAAAGGGATGTAAAACACCAAAATCATAAATGCCATGCAGTCCATGCAGCCTCTGATCAAGGTCCACATTTTTTTGCAACTCAGCAGTTTGTAGACATATCAGTAGTTTGTTAACCCTTGTCATGCTGAATAAATTAAGATGCTATGCCCACTTTTAATTGTCAGCCAGTCAGATTCCTTGATCCAGATTGTTGATATAAATTCACATACTGAATGGCAAACAGTGCAGATTTAGATCAGTTGGCTTCTTCAGAAGCCAACTGATCCGAATCTACACTGTTTGCAAAGGCAGGGTATATCTGGGTTCAGCAGGACAAGGGTTAAATATAAACTTATTCAAATTTTAGGACAAGTATGATAATGAGCTATGATGTCCCAATATTTAGGGTAAATACAGTATGTTCATAGTGCCAGATAAGCAGAGTTAACCCATTGTAGACTGAATAGAACCTCTCATACTATATATTAGAAGAGTCCAATTTCAGTTTTAGGAAAATTCAGCTATGAGATTTAGATATTCCTAGAGAAAACGGCAAAACCATTTGCAACAGTGGAGAACCTGATCGGATACTGCATTCTGCAGCATCTGATCTGGGTCTGAAATGTTTGCCACCATTATAGGGGTGGGTCTCCAGACTACGATAGATTAAATATATAAATATTTCTTTTATTTCTACATGAAACATCTTTTGTAGGTACTCATTAGAAGCAACTTGGTGCCGTGCTTCTAATGAGTACCCTCAGCCTATGTTTTCGTGGAGAAATATCAGTTGTTTGTAGATGAAAGAAAATGCCTTAACTGGAACTATGATAATGCATTTTGTAAGGAATCTTTTTCCAGAATTTCCTCCAGGGTTGTAATTATAGTGTAATAGTTGTTTACAGGAAAAGAGTTTTTGGGGGAACCCTTCAGCTTGGTTAATCATGCCGTCTCCAGCATAAGAAAGGAATTAGCTAAATAGATTGGCAATTTCTCGTGGTATTGTTGCTTCCAGGAAAATGCGAAATGCCAATTTGTTTTCGCAAAGCTAATTTAGTGTATGAATCGGAATTAGACAAATACATCTATTGAGATTTAGTCTTGACACAAAATCTTGATGCAAACCCTGGGTAACAAGGGTAAATGTCTTAGAATTTCATACAGCAAAGTTGTGGACAAAATGGTATATGCAAACAGTGCAGATCCAGATCAAAATGCTCCTGAAGGAGCTGTCTGATCAAGGTCTACACAGTTTGCCACTTCACTAAGTATTTTAAAGAACAACTTAAAAAAGCAGATTTTAGGCCCAAAAAGTATGGCATAAAATGTTCAAAATTTTAGGATATTTACCGTAGTGGTTTCATTGTATATTAATTCTCGGTTTTCACTTTTATCTTATAGCATGTTTGTAGAAAATAATATTGATAGCTGAACACTTAATTGTAGGTTTAAAGAAAGAGAATATTTAGAAGATAATTTTAGTGTTTTAGATAAGCTTCTTGGGGTATGTACCCAGTTAAATTTTCTGGAAAAAAAAAAAGCAATTCGAATTAAATTTCTGGCTTAAATACCCAAGTATTGATAATTCATGCACCCATTAATCCTTGTCCTGCCGAGCCCGGATATACCCTGCCTTTGCAAACAGTGTAGATCTAGATCAGTTGGCTTCTGAAGAAGCCAAATGATCTGAATCTGCACTGTTTGCCATTTATTATCTGAATTTATATCAACAATCTGGATCAAGGAATCTGATTGGCTGAAAATTATAAGTGGGCGTGGCATCATAATTTTTTCAGATTGACAAGGGTTAACAAAACAGGGTACTCAAAAAAAAAAAATCCTGATACCCAATTCAGTGTTAAGTAATTGGGTAAAAATAGCCAAAAATACCCAATTTCTTTATCCTTGGCACTCTAGGTAAAAATTTCAGCAGATGACATTTTGTGTCACCTGTGTAGCATGGCAGACACATAGGGATCATGTTGTCCGTCCGCGTCGTCATCGGCGGCGGCTGCTGGATTGTCGTCAGTGTCATCGTCACACTTTTTGTTTCCTTTCATTAACTTTTGAAGGGAAGTATGGATTTCATTAAAATTTTGCAGAACTTTATATCACTATAAAATACAGGTCAAATTATATATTGGTAATCATCCGCCAAATTTTGGCTGAGTTATGGCCCTTTTTTGACTTAGTTTTTGTTGTTCAATTCCACTCAATAACTTTTGAAGGGATGCATTGATTTCATTCAAACTTTGCAGAACTTTATATCAAGGTAAAATACAGGTCAGGTTAGATATTGGTAATCATCCGCCAAATTTTGGCTGAGTTATGGCCCTTTTTTGACTTAGTTTTTGTTGGTGTGTTGATATTGGTTTCCGCTCAATAACTTTTGCAGGGATGCATTGATTTTATTGAAAGTTCGCAGAAGTGTATATCATTGTAAAATACAGGTCAAGTTCAATAGTAGTAATCATCCGCCAAATTTTGGCTGAGTTATGGCCCTTTGTCAACTTAGTTTTTGTTGGTGTGTTGATATTGGTTTCCGCTCAATAACTTTTGCAGGGATGCATTGATTTTATTGAAAGTTCGCAGAAGTGTATATCATTGTAAAATACAGGTCAAGTTCAATAGTAGTAATCATCCACCAAATTTTTGCTGAGTTATGGCCCTCTTTCGACTTACTTTTTGTTGGTGTGTTGATATTGGTTTCCGCTCAATAACTACACATCAAGTTTGATATTGGTAATCATCCGCAAAATTTTGGCCAAGTTATGGCCCTTTTTCGACGGGGTAAAATACAAGGTATAGATATTGTTTCCCCTCAATGACTTTGATTACATTCAAAGTTTGTAGTGAGGGGTTGCCTTTAGTGATAGGAGTGATTATAAGGACCAGTGTTTTTTTCCTTTTTCATATCAAATGGTTGGCGCTTTAAGCAGGCGACACATTCAATTCTCGGAATTCTAATTGAAATATTTTCTTATTTTTTTTTCCAGAAAATAGGCTTTGACATTTCATGAAAACTATCTTCTCTGCAGACAATTTATATGAAATATCAAAGCCTATTTTATGTGATAAGAAAAATATTATCAGTGTCGTCTGAATCTGCCCTTAGGTGCATTGACGTAAAATGGGATTTGTTAGGATTAGACAATAGTATCATTTAACCCTTGTCCTGCTGAACCCGGATATACCCTGCCTTTGCAAACAGTGTAGATCCAGATCAGTTGGCTTCTGAAGCCAACTAATGTTTGCCATTAAGTTTGAGGATTTAGAGCAATAATCCAGATCAAGTAATCTGATTGGCTGAAAATTAGAAGTAGGCGTGGCATCTTAATTTATTCAGCAGGACAAGGGTTAAGCTTTTGTTGTACACATGAAGATACTTTGCATCCTTGGCTTTCCAAAATGTGCCCAAGGAAGATTCTGATCAGACTGTATGAATGCGCAGGTAGATCTGAATCCTTGCTGGGCGCACATTTTCAAAGGTATGTTTTCTGATGTGCAGTCATTTACACTTTCAAGGGCAGATGCTAGGCATATGATTCACATGAGGTGCCAAGCCTTATTTTTCCAGAAAAATGATTGAAGAATATTATACAATTATTGACTACTGAGGTATTGGATATGACGTGATATCCACCAGAGAATACCAATATCGACAGAGGCGATAGCCGAGGTCAGTATTGGTATTCAGTGGTGGATATCGTCATATCCAATACCTCAATAGTCAATAATTGTTTTATTATATAGTTTGTCTTTTCTCTTGATTACTGTGGCAATAACAGTCAACAGCAGACCTAATTAATATAAAAAGTGCACATAGACGTTGGCATCACTACTGGCGACATCACTAAGAGCTGATATCTAATTTTAGAAATTGATGTTGACCAAACTTGCACATATACAATGCTGGGACATGTAAAAGAACTGATTAGATTTTGGTGACCTTGACCCCATTTTCAAGGTCACAGGAGGGCTTTGATTGTTGGAAAATGGCTTGTCCACACCCTATCTCTTGTAGGAATGAATAGATTTTGACCAAACTTGCACATCTACAATGCTGGGACATTTAAAAGAACTGGTTAGATTTTGGTGACTTTGACCCCATTTTCAAGGTCACAGGAGTGCTTAGATTTGTTGGAAAATGGCTTGTCCGCACCTATCTCTTGTAGGAATGAATAGATTTTGAACAAACTTACACATTTACAATGCTGGGACATGTAAAAGAACTGATTAGATGTTTGTGACCTTGACCCCATTTTCAAGGTCACGGGAGGGCTTAGATTGTTGGAAAATTGCTTGTCTGCACTCTATCTCCTAAAAGAATGAATGGATTTTGACCAAACTTCTACATCTTAATTGTTGAGACATGGAAAAGAACTGATAAGATTTTGACGACCTTGACCCCATTTTCAAGGTCACACTAAGGCTTAGATTGGTGGAAAATGGCTTGTCTGCACCTTGTCTCCTGAAGGAATGAGTAGATTTCGACCAGACTTGCACAGCTATATTTTTGGGACATGGAAAAGAACTGATTAGATTTTGGTGATCTTGACCCCATTTTCAAGGTCACACTAGGGCTTAGATTGTTTGAAAATGGCTTATCTGCACTGTATCTCTTGAAGGAATGGATGGATTTTAACTAAACTTGCACAGCCAAATTGCTGTGGCATGGAAAATAACTAATTTTATTTTGGTGACCTTGACCCCATTTTCAAGGTCGCAGGAGGGCTCAGATTGTTGGATAATGGCTTGTCTGCACGCTATCTGCTGAATGAATGGATGGATTTTGACCAAACTTGCACAGCTATATTGTTGAGAAGAGACATGAACTGATTTGATTTTTGGTGAGCTTGATCCCATTTTCAAGGTTACACAAGGGCTATGAAGAAAATGGCTTATCGGCACCCAATCTCATTGAGGAATGGATGAATTCTGACCAAACTTACGTATAGGTATATTGTGACCTTGAGTTTATTATAGATACAATCTATTTTAACAATTTTAACAATATGTCTGTTCAAACTGGTGGGGGGACATACGTTTTCCTCCGAAAACACTGTTCTAGTTAAATGATATTTTTAAGAAAAGATATTGTAAAATAGTCTCCTAAAGGAGATACCATAAAAACTCCATCACCCACAGGCATTAATTAGAATCATTATCTTTGGTAAAGAGGGAGATGGGTGTTACTTAGAGGCTACAGTGTTTGAGAACTGTAGAAAAACTTCAAAATAATCAGGTTTTCCATCCCAGTGACCTCCATTTTGATATTGTAAACCTAAGTATAGACTAGCATTACAATGGATGTTTTAAGCTTAGACTTCCGTTACAAAAGATGTGTTAGCCTCTCTTGGAGAATTGCAGTTCCTGGCGGAGGACTAAAAATCCCATGTTCATATCTTTTATTTGGACCAAGAGAGAAAAAGGGACTTAATTTGTTTGTTCTATTATCAAACAGTTGATTCTGAAACTTAATGAACAAGGTAGTAGCAATATTTTTTTCTAAATTGACTAGTGGTTTATTAGTGGCTGTTATTTCCAAGAAAAATATGAAAAAATCACCGATTTTTCAGGCCCAGATTGAGGGGGATGGGTGTTTATTACAGCATGGGCATTTATTAGAATTTTTATGATATTTGAATTTTATCTGCCAGGTAGGTGTAATGAAAATAGGGCATGGAAATACATTATTATGTAAGTTTTGAAATCATTGAGTAAAGATACCCTCAAAATGAAAATTAATTGGGTAAAACTTATTAAACAGAAGGAAAGTGCACAAAAGTCCTAATTTAGGTATTTAAAACATGGTATTTCATTATACCATATTAAATGTATGATAGTATTTGTCATATGAAGATCAAAATCACCTATTTATAATATAAAACAGTAAGCATTTGCCTTCCTGGCCTTGAAACTTTAATTTTCACCCTTGAATTTGGAAATAATTGGGTATTCTGTCAAATCAATTGGGTATCAATACCCAAGTTTTTGAAAATAATTGAGTATTTGCTCAAAACATATGGGTATTTTACTTGGATACTCCCCTTGGTTTGAGAGGTATTAAAGATCTAATTAATTAAAAAGTAAAAAACCCTATTTTTTGGGAGAAAAATGAGAACAATATTATAAAATTATTTCTGCTTGTGAAGTGTCCGGGTAGCCGAGTGGTTAGCACTCCAGACTTTGGATCATGCGGCCCTAGGTTTGAAACCAGCTAGGGGCAGAATTCATCCCGTAACTCTGCAGCACAGCATTGCTCAGAGCCTTTATTATCAAACCCTCCATCGTCTCCATATGAATGAAATGATGTTGAAAGTGGTGTAAAAGCATCTCTGCTAATGTTTACCTCCAACAGACTTGTGAAGACCTATTAATAAGGTAGACAAATAGATCTTCCTGTACTTAATTTACATTTTTATACAGCATAGAAATCCATAAATCACAGTTTACAATTTCAGGTTTCCTGTTAGGTTTATTTATTTCCTTATCTTATCTCCAGATAAGTCACTTTTTTCATTCAGTATATTTTGATATTTTTCTTATTTCTCCATGAGAATATTTGTTATGGGTACTCATTTGAAGTACCTTGGCAAGGCACTTCAAATGAGTACCACAACATATGTTTTTGTGGAGAAATAAGAAAAAAAATTACTTTTTACCCCCATTTATCTAGAACTAAGTTTATAGAAGCTTCAACAAATGAAATGTACTTCAAATTCCCTGTCATTTTTCATTATATCAGAGTCATCTTGGTGCTTGTTCCTTATCACAGTTGATCTGAATGAAGAAAGTCTTGATTGTCTATCAGACAATTCTGAGAAAACATTGATTTGCTATAAAAGACAGATGGGTTTCAATTAGTCGGACAAGGTACTGCACAAACCCAAAAGTACTTTCGATCATTTTTGTCACCTCTCACTACAGCTTCTATAAGCAGGTGCGATATATGTATCTGATTTTCTGTCCATCTGTTCATCTCTCTGTCAATATTGGCTTCAACCCTGGTGTTTTGGTCCATATCTCATGTAATGTAATGCTTACAACTATCAAACACCTTTAGAATTTTCATGAAATTGAAATTGTAAAATAAGAGTTTTAGAATATTATTCTCTATTTGAAGATTCTTGAACTGTTCTAAATTTGTTCAAATACTTTACAAACATTTTAAAAGAAATGAAGTTATTGAACTGTTCAGTAGTTTGTGAAGATATCTTGAACATTTTAGGAACCTATGTTCAAGAGCTTAGAGGAACTGTTTATTAATCCTTAAAGTAAAAATTGTAACAAACAACATTCTATTTTTTTTTTTTTCAGAGAAAATAAATAAATAAAAAAAAAAACTATTTGAAAATGTTGCCTGCTGCAGTTGCAGTTGGCACTTTCAGGGTTAACCCTTGTCCTGCTGAACCCGGATATACCCTGCCTTTGCAAACAGTGTAGATCCAGATCAGTTGGCTTCTGAAGAAGCCAACTGATCTGGATCTGCACTGTTTGCCATTACGTTTGTGAATTTATAGCAACAATCCGGATCAAGTAATCTAATTGGCTGAAAATTAGAAATGGGCATTGCATCTTAATTTATTCAGCAGGACAAGGGTTAATATTCTAAAACTATTCATGAACTTTTCTTCATTTCAAGAGCAGAGTTTTAAAGAGGAATTATGGTCTAAAGCTGAGCCTTATGGATGGATATAATAGGAATATTCCTATTTTACTTCAGTGACTGGAGTACAGTATTTACCCTAAATCTTTGGACACCTAGAATCTGCTTCTGTGACCTAGTATATTTTTTATGGAAAAATAAAAGCAAATTGACAAAAACATCCATTCAATTCTGTGAATATCTCTGTTTACAACAGCAAACAATCCATCCTTACAACTTAAATGCTTAACATGTTGGGTAAAAGTTTCAGCAGACAGCATTTTGAAATATTTTTCTGAATTTTACTTATTTTTCCTCAGAAAATAGGCTTTGATATTTCATGGAAATTGTCTCCTTGGAAGACAATTTGCATGGAATGTCAAAGCCTATTTCCTGAGGAAAATTATCAATTTTGTCATCTGCTGAATTTGCTGGTAGAGTGATAAAGGTTAATCTATTGAAAATTTTGTTTGTAAATTGATTTTGAAACAGGAAAATAAAGGAAAAGACTCAATCAATATCTGATGTAGATATAAATCTGAAATCCAGCATGGTAAGGGTTAATTAACCCTTGTCATGCAGAATAATTTAATTAGCCACACCCATTTCTGACTATCAGCCAATCAGATTACATCATATAATGTTTTCATTCAAATTCACAAGCTGAATGACAAACAGTGTAGACCCTGATCAGATGGCTTCTTCAGAAGCCATCTGATCTGGATCTACACTGTTTGCAAAAGTAGGGGTTGTCGTGAACAGCAGGATAAAGGTTAAGAATGTCTGCTTTGCTTGATTGAATTCTTGCTCAATTCAGGAAATGAAATAAAGAGATTTAAGACTTAGCATGCTGGATAAAAATTCCAGCAGATTGCATTTTGAAATATTTGTTTTTATTTTCTCAGAAAACAATGACATTTCATGCAGAGTGTCTCCTTAGCAGACGATTTGTAAGAATTTGCAAATACTGTAACCAAAGAAAAATCAAAAAAAAAAAAAAAAAAAAGAAAAAAAGAAGAAAAGTTTCTCTTCTGCTGAATTTGCTCAGTGCATGCTAAAAGTTAATACTTGTGAAAACCAACAGTTTTCGTATGGAATCCAGATGATAAGGCTTCATCAGAATTGACATGATAAAGAAACAATTTAAGGGCTGCATGGTGTCCACATGATAGGACTACATGGAATTCATTGGAATCCACATGACAAGTGTGCATGGATTCCTTGTGGTAGGGCTGTGTAGAATCCACATGATAAGGCTGCTTGGAATTCACATGGTAAGGAACCCACATTAGTGCATGGAATCCATATGGTAAGGCTGTGTGGAATACACATGATAAGGCTTGCATGGAATCCACATGATAAGGCTGCTTGGAATTCACATGGTAAGGAACCCACATTAGTCCATGGAATCCATATGGTAAGGCTGTGTGGAATACACATGATAAGGCTTGTGTGGACTGCATGGAATCTACATGGTAAGGCTGTGTGGAATACACATGATAAGGCTTGCATGGAATCCACATGATAAGGGTACTTGGAATCTACATGGTAAGGAATCCACATGGTTAGGCTGCATGGAATCCACATGATAAGACTTGCATGGAATTCACATGATAAGGCTGCATGGAATCCACTGATGAAGTTGCATGGATTCCACATGATAAAGAACCCACATTAGCAGTTATTTGTTATTTACTGCTGTATCTATGGTAAATGTCCTAAAATTTTGAACACTTTATTCTGTAGCTTTTTTACCCAAATTTTGCTTTTTATGCAGTTGTTTTCTAAAATTACCTAGTAGAGTGGCAAACAGTCTAGGCCCTGATCAAACTGCTTCTTCAGGAGCAGTCTGGTCTAGATCTACACCATTTGCATATGCCATTCTGTCAGATGCTTTGGTGTACAATATTTTAGGGCATTTACCGTACCGTGTTTTTGCATTCAGATAGACAGACCTGAGCAAATAGGTTAAACCCAGATCAGAATCAGATGCCACTGAACAACAGGCCATCTGCGGGCCCCTGTAGCCTAGTGGATAAGAGAGCTGACTCTTAATCATTAGGTTTCTCACCGCTGTGGTTCGAGCCTCGCTTGGTTCACATGTGGGAATGCCAAGTTCTGCTTACGGATAGTCAGGTGGTTTTTCCCCAGTTTTCGCCTACCCTTGATGAAAGATCGGCTTGATATCAGTGAAATATTCTTGAAAGGGCCGTAAAACCCAAATAAAAAAACAACAAAAAACAATAGGCCATCTGATCAGTGTCTGCACTGTTTGCTTTTGATTCAGCAATTTTTAGAGGTCTTATCTATTTATCCATATATTCTGCTGTATTATCAGCTCTTACAGATTATTATTTTCTGATTTTGTATCGAAAATATATGTGGGTTCTGAAAAATTGCTTCAGAAAGGCAATTCCAGTGAGTACCACCCAATAACGTTTTTGTGGAGAAATAAGGAAAATATATACACTACAACCTCTTTATAACAGGGTTCGTTATAACATGGTTTTGGATATAACACGGTTCAAAGATAGATCCCAAAAATGTATAGATTATATTGAAAAATGACCATAAATGGTCATTTTACAATATAATCTATACATTTTTGTTTGGATATAACACGATTGTTTAACTAACAGGGTTTATGTTATGGACCCCAACAATAGTGTTATAAAGAAGTTGTGGTGTACTTTTGTCTGGAAAAAGTATCTTATCTATACCCAGCTATAAATCCAAATAAATATTTGCAAGTCTGACTGCAGATCCAGGGGTTATGAGTTTGAACCCCAGCTTGGCCACACGACTTGCACAGAAATTCATTATGAACTAATTTCTAGGGTTATTCTCCCACTTCTGCTGAATCAAGAAGGACAGTTGTCAGTTACTGATGAAAGCATAGTTATAGAAAGTAAAGTTAGAGGACTAAGCTTGGCCAGGAACAGTGTGAGTAGGTTAACTGACCGCTCTCATTAACATGACCCTAATTGGTTGACTAGGCCATAAAACCTCAACTCAAACAAAATAAAAAAAAAAAATCGTAAGCAGACTTTGAAAGCCCTGATCAAACAGTTTGGCTGCGGAGATTGATCTAGACCTTCACTGCTTAAGCGGCTTAGGACATACTGTATATACCCGAAGTATTTGTATACTTTAACTGGTTGCCCATAGCTCCAGATAAGGCCCCTTTTTCTAAACAAAAATTGTCAGCATTTTTCTTATTTCTACACAAAATCATATGTTGTGGTAATCATTAGAAGCGCCTCAATGAGGCGCTTCTAATGAGTACCCACAACATTATGATTTCATGGTGAAATAAGAAAATGTTTACCCCTACCCCCTCTTATCTGGAGCTATGCTTACCATACATGTCCTAAAATTTGAACAAGTCCATTTACCTACTTATTGATGTACTGATAACATTGCATGGATGCACTGGCTGATCTTTGCCATCACTGTTTATATATGTTGTTATATCCAAACAAAAATGTATAGATTATATTGAAAAATGACCATTTATGGTCATTTTTCAATATAATCTATACATTTTTGGGATCCATCTTTGAACCGTGTTATAGCCAAAACCCTGTTATAACGAACCTGCATTAAAAGCCCTTTTCTCGTGTTATGGTTGATATATTGGTTGTTTTTTCGCAGCAGAACTCAATTTATTGCAATTCGTTTCTGTTGGATTTTATTGTTATTTAGATCTTCCCTTGATCTTGTATATAATTGATATTGTGTTCAGTTTTATTCGTTGTTTTGTGATTGTTTTATGTCTTCTGAATTGCTGTCTGTCTCGAATGTTCGAAATACATTTCCGAAGATCACTTGCTAGATTACCCAGCATGCTATTGTCGATTTTGCGGATGACAAATGTTTAAGCTGGTGTGACCACTTTTCCTTATACCATAATACCTGTTCAAGGTCCATCTACTTTAACACTAAGCACTCTGGGTAGAATTTTCAGCAACTACATTTTGAAATATTTTTTTTTTTATTTATACCCCTGCAAGCTGTATTTGTTTGGGGGTACAATGTATACTGTTTTCATGCTGTCAGTGCATCCCATTTTGGTTTCTGAGCTGGGGTATCTAATAAGCACTGCTTATTGATATTGCTTGCTTTCCCAGGAAACAGGGTTGACATTTCATGCAAATTGCCTCCTATGGAGGCAATTTGCATGAAATGTCAAAATCTGTTTCCAGGGACAAATAAGAAAAATATCATAAATTTGTCGTCTGCCAAATTTGCCCAGAGAGTGGTAACAGTTAAAATGACATCTCTGAAACCACTTTCAGGCTGATGCTTGCATTAAATAACATTTAGAACTCCACAGCTTTCGACGTCTTTTAGAAAGTCGGTTTTCGCATGACACTTTTACTCAGAAGAAGTAAATTTACTGACTTTTGTCATGAATCAATGCAAACCTTTTCTTATAGTTACGTATGATTCAAAAGTTTTATTCTGTTCATTGGTCTTAAAAAATTAAAATATTTCTTAATTTTTTTTTTTTCATGCTAAAAATGGCTGCAAATTATGCAAAATTCTATAGGGTGGTAAGATTTGAGGTAGGCTTTTCAAAAAGTCTCACTTATTCAAAATTTCTGAAATTTCATAATATATCTGTGAAACATTGTTAATTACATTGTATAAAAGCAGTGATGAAAGCAAAATAATACTTTCTTAATATAATTTAATAAAAAAAAAAAAAAAAAATCACTTTACTCTTGAAAGTGCATAGGTCAGATCACTATTGACTATGTATTTTATTTTAGGATAATACTTAGTAGAACGCACAGAAACATGAAAAGCCCCACAACTTCAGAACCTTTGGACATGTGTGCCCAGCAAAGATTCAGATGAGCCTGCACACTCATGCAGTCTGATGGGAATCTTCACTGGGTGCATTTTGGATAGCCAAGGATGCAAAGTATCTTCATGGGGAGAAAGATTGTGCTCAACAAAGACTCAAATTAGCCATGCAGTCTGATCTGAGTCATTGACCCGGGGGGTAGTACAGTAGTTCTCAGTGAATGTTGTTCAGGCAAGCTAAAAGGGTACAAGTACCGGTACCATATATCAAGGGACAAAGAAGCAAATGAATCAACCCCAATGAACTTGAAGTTTGAATTGGTTTGATATTAAATTGACACTGAAAATAGTATCGAAATTTTAGTGAAATTTCACTGAAAGTTTGGTGATGATGTCATTGATGATGTCATCACTTCAGGTGCATGATGGGAAAAACATGGCTGCCTTGGTCATGAAGGGATTTTCAAAGCAGTGTCAGAAAATTAATTGTGAGGTAATTTCTAGACGGCAAACATCACAGAACATTAGCTGATATAGTAAGTACACCTGAGACCACAATTTGAAAGGTTTTGAAGGAAAACTTACTGTTGTTGGGATTGTGCAGAAATGAAGCAATATGGTAGCAGTCACAGGTTTGCAGGTCAGCATGTGGTTTTTGAAGGTCAACTGTTTCTAGTTATTTAAAGTCTGTGTTAGATTGACAACCATGCTGTAAGGCCTTAGAAAACACAAGTTTGACTTAAAAAAGATAAATCAGACATAATTATATATAAGGAACTGCATATTTCTTCTCAAAAAATTAATACAGCCATCTGAAATGGGTGGGTTACAATGTGACATGTAAAAAGAGACACTGTTGTAATTTATCATTATGTAACCATTCAGAGAAAAAGGTTAATTTTTGGGATGAGTGCAGTTGCAAATATTATATATATACATTTATACATGTATGCTTCTCATGCAAACTAAATAGTTATTAAATCTTTGTATGCCAAAACATAAATCAAGTCCATCACATAGGTACAGGGAATACAATTTTGAAATCAAAATTTCTGTGAAATGCTATTGAATTTTCACTGAAATTTCATTAAAATTTCTGCAAAATACTAACAAATTTTCAATGAAATTTCTTTGAAATTTCACTGAAATTTAGTGATATTTTGCTCAATTCTTTCACTGAGATTTCAGTGTTATTTCATTGAAATACTAACAAATTTTTAGTGAAATTTCTGAGATTTTGCTGGAATTTAGTGATATTTTAGTAAATTTAACTGAAAATCTCAGTGTTATTTTGCCCATTTTTTTCAAATTTCACCGTTATATCACTGAAATCTCAGTGAGGTTTCACTGTCATTTTCACCAGGGTTAGCCTGTTATGCTTAAAATTGAAATTCTACTCTTTCAATGTATAATGTGAGGTGAGTTTATTCAGTCTAAAATGGGCTTAATTACATTTGTAAATAGGCTTTGGCATTCCATACAAATTGTCTCATTTGGCCTACTTTCTTGGAAAAATAAGAAAAATACCATCAATTTGTCATCTGCTGAATTCACCCAGAGGACGGTAAAGATTAAAGGTTAAAAATATTAGGACCAATAATCCAATCTAAACAGAATCCATCTCTTTTTATTTGTCTACGGTCTGCGTTTTATGAACTAATTTTCCATTGAATTATTTTTACCGATTTTATATATTTGATCGCCAGATTATGTTTACTATTGAAAATAGTGTCAGAAAGAAGTTGGATTGATGAACTCGCGTAAGCATAGACCACAAAACATTTATTTGTAATGGATAATATCGATGGAAAGATATCAGATTCATTATTACATGCCATTCAAAGTTAATACCACAGCTATATTACATTTCTTTTCATCTGTCCGGGATGTTTTGGGAATTCTGTTCAATTGGACAGTTTCTTCTTTTTTGATTTTTTTCTGGTTGTTTTGCTGATTAAATTAAATGAATAGAAATGTTACTGTCCCATAAAAATATTAATAGGTAAAGTTTAGACAAGTACTGTTTTTAGCTTGCCAGGAAGAGCTATTGCACTACCCCTGGTGTCAGCATTAGTCGGCATCCACTTGGTTTTCCGTTAACCCTTACCACTCTCGGCAAATTCAGCAGATGACAAATTGACAAAATTTTTATTGTTTTGCTTAGAAAATAGGCTTTAACATTTCATGCCAGTTGTCTCCAAAGGAGACAATTCACATGAAATGTTAAAGCATATTTTCTGGAGAAAATGAGAAGAATATTTTTTCTATTGAAATTTTACCTGTTAAGTTTTCAAGAAGTCATAGTAATCCCACCTTTTGGAAGATGTAGTTAATATTGGCATTGCGGCAGATTTTTATCATAAGTATTTCAAATGAAAGGCCTTGACAAGTAATAATATCGGTATATAGTGAAATATTCATGAGGATTGGACAGTGATTTGAAAGCTATAACATTTCAAACATGCCAGAATCATTGACATGGAGGCAGCCATTTTGATCTTTTAGTCACATGACCAAAGTTTAGAAATTCCATTTAACTGCAGCATTGCTATTTATAAAGATATAGTGGTTTATTTTAATTACATTTTATACAAAAAGTACCATATTCAACCTGATTACCACACATACCCCTATAAGCACACGGTCAAACAATTCCATAGTCTTCAGATTACAGCCAGTGTACTTTTTGTCAACTTCTTTTATAAAGGCATATATTGTGGATACCCATTTGAATTGCATGGACTTGACTTGCAATTCAAATGAGTACCCACAACATATGCTTTTATAAAAAAACATAGAAGCTGCATACACACCATTAAATAAGTCATTTGTTGATCTTGATTTTAAAGCATACTTTTAGTAGGTGGATGCACATTTTATTACAAGTTTTTCGCTGTTTTTGCAATTTCTGACATCATTCATTCAAGGGCTCAAATTTCTGAAAATTTTAACCCCTTAAACACCAGTCGCAACTTCAACAGATGTAATTTTGAAATATTATTTTTCTTATTTTTCAGAGAAAATATATCTTGCCATTTCATGTGAATCATCTGCCACTAATTTTGCTTGGCACACTTTGAAAGTTAAGTTTTTCATTTAGCATTATTTGTCAAAAAAGAAAAAAAAAGGTCCCAAAACTGTTTGCTTCTCAAATTTGTTTTAACTGAGATTTATGAGTTATATATGATTATAAGTGTGCATTTCCCTTTAATATTGTGGAGTGCTTCGATTTACATTTGAATAAAAGGAAAACAAAACAAGCTTGAATATGTAAAACTTGAATTATGGGTTCTTATATAGCCTCTGAGACAAAATATCGATTAACTAACTTTCTATAATTTTGCAACCTTATGATTGATGACTGTATCAATTTAAGTGTTAAATCTGATATATCAGCCATAGACTTGACAAACAAATCAAACTTGGTAGAAAAAATATCTTCAATAAATTGATTTAGCAGTTTTCTGTAATCTGAGGAGTTTAGTTCAAGGACACCATTTATCAATGCATGAAAATTTATTGAGAATGCTGTATAAGAATTTTTGTCCTAAATATTTCGACAGCCTTCCTCCTTACCATATGTGTTCTAAAGTTTGAGCAAGTTCATTTTACTTCAGTAGATTGGTTTAGCAGTTTTCCTGTACGATTTGAGGAGTTTAGTTTGTGGACTCCATTTATCAGCACATATAATATTACTTCTTGAATGCAGCATTAAAATACTGTGTTTATCCTAATTATTGGGACACCATAACTTTATATTACCATACTTGTTCTAAAATTAAGCAAGTCCATTTTACTTCAGTAAATTGATTTAGCAGTTTTGTTGTATAATTTGAGGACACCATTTTGTCAGTGAATATAATTTTAATCTGAATGCTGTATTAGAATTATTGTCCTAATTATTTTCCTTATCATACTTGTCCTAAAATATAAACATGTCCATTTTACTATCTGTAAAGTGTCTAAAAACTGCTTAATGAGTGGCAAAAGAGTGTCTAAAAAAGACTTGAGTAGCAAAAGATTGTCTAAAAATTGTTTAATGATTGGCAAAAGAGTATCTGAAAAAAGTGCTTGATGAGTGGCAAAATAGTGTTTAAAAACTGCTTGATGAGTGGCAAAAGAGTGTCTAAAAATTAATTGATGAGTGGCAAAAGAGTGTCTAAAAACTGTTTGATGAGTGGCAAAAGAGTGTCTAAAAAACTGCTTGATGAGTGGAAAAGAGTGTCTAAAAATTGTTTGATGAGTGGCAAAAGAGTGTCTAAAAATTGTTTGATGAGTGACAAAAAAATGTCTAAAAATTGATTGATGAGTGGCAAAAGAGTGTCTAACCATTGTTTGATGAGTGGCAAAAGAGTGTCTTAAAATGTTTGATGAGTGGCAAAAGAGTGTCTAAAAACTGATTGATGAATGGCAAAAGAGTGTCTTAAACAGGCATGAAGCTGGCCCAGAAAAATAGGGAGACATCATGTCTACCTCATACGAAATTAGGGAGACATGTTTCATGATCAGGGAGACATGACAATCCCAGCCTATTTAACTTGCACACTGAACGATGCCAAACTTTAAATTTATCAAAAGATTTTAGCATTCTATTTTTTTTTTTTTTTTTTTTAGCTTTTTATTTTAGTGGTAACAACACTTGAACCCTGCATGTGGTGCAGCATTTTGTAGTTTCTTTGACAAATGACTTGAGGACCATTTCTCAAGAAATACTGAACTTACCCTCGCAGTGGCACCCCAGTCCCCTCCTCCACCGCCTTTCGTTTAAATTCCCAATCCCACAGCACCCAAAAAGTTTGTTGCTGTCTGCAGTGATCTTTTAATCTTGACAGTTATTGGCATTGGGGGTTTATGTTAGTGAAGTTAAACATTTATCAGTCAAAACCAGTTAATGCTCTCTTACAGGTTACCGCAGATATATACCTCACATTCTGATCATGGACTTCTGTATCGAGCTTCCGCCAAAACGTCATTTCAGTGTGCACTTTGCCCCATGTTGTGATCGATACATGCTGCAAAAGAACTTCTGGGTTCTTGTTTACTTGCGGAAGTTTTGATCTTTTGCTAAAATTCACAGGAAAAAACAATTTGTGCAGTTTGGGACTAGTTTTGATATATGGTTATGTTTCGAATGCATTTTTCGATAAGAATATTTTACACAGTAATAAGTTTGTTTTTCTCACAGAGTGATTTCCGTAAAGAGCTTGCGTGACGTCACTGTTATGAGCATGCTGTTTCTTCATGTGGGGGCAAGAGAACATGTAACTTTTTAACTTGAACTGGAAACCTGACCATCCCAGAATTGCATAACATCGCCCGGTGCGCATCTGAGCAGTCCCATGAGAATTATCTACACAGGATTTATTGGACACATTCTGTAGGACTTAGAAATTGCTTTTGGCCAACAGAAATAACTTTTTAATGCGCAGAATGCACAACAGACTGATATCTTGCTAAAGTGATAAGGTACTATTTTGCTTGTCACCTGCATGTTCAAAAGAAAAGGTCAACATTATAATATATTAATGGTGCATTTGCGATCATGTTGATGAAAATTTGGCATGTGATCACGTTGATGAAAGTTCGGTGTCTGAAAACTTTCAAAATGAAAATAATAATACAATACAATAGAATGAGGATGGGTTGGTTGTGCACCTGTCAAAATCTAGGTCAGATTGTCTGCAAACAATGTGATTTTACTGGGAGGTGTCATATAACTAACGAGTGAACCTGTCTGCCAATAATCCTAGCCATCATTGCACCTATGTCTGTATTTTCGGTGAATTAATCCCTCTGGATTGGCAATACATACTGAAAAATAAAGGCGACATCAACATTGCTTTCCTGTATGACTAGAGAGACTTCGTCCGAAAAAAGGCGAGCATGTCGCCCACATCGCCTGCAAACGTCTTCCCTGCTAGAAATTGTTTGATGATTGGCAAAAGAGTGTTTGAAAACTGTTTGATGAGTGGCAAAAGAATGTTTAAAAACTGCTTGATGAGTGGCAAAAGAGTGTTTAAAAACTGCTTGATGAGTGGTAAAAGAGTATCTGAAAATTGTTTCATGAGTGACAAAAAAAGTGTCTAAAAATTGTTTGATGAGTGGCAAAAGAGTGTCAAAAAACTACTTGATGAGTGGCAAAAGAATGTTTAAAAATTGTTTGATGAGTGGCAATAGAGTGTTTAAAACTATGGCAAAAGAATGTTTAAAACTGTTTGATGAGTGGTAAAAGAGTATCTGAAAATTGTTTGATGAGTGGCAAAAGAGTGTCTTAAAATTGTTTGATGAGTGGCAAAAGAGTGTCTAAAACCTGATTGATGAGTGGCAACAGAGTGTTTAAAAAGTGCTTGATGGGTGGCAAAATAGTGCTTAAAAACTGCTTGATGAGTGGCAAAAGGCTGTCTAAAAATTATTTGATGAGTGACAAAAGAGTGTCTAAAAATTGTTTGATAAGTGGCAAAAGAGTGTTTAAAAACTGCTTGATGTGTGAAATAAATATACATGCTTATCATAAGTATTAGTTATACCCTGGTTCGTGCACATGTATGATGTGATAACGTATGAGTGTGAGTGAGTGCATAAACGCACATACATGCACAGAACAATGGTATAACTGACATCACATTTTCATGCATGTAGATTGTCTACACGAGATATTCCATGTCGAATATCGGGAATTTTGGTTACTACATGATAAAAATATATAATAATACACCAGAAAGTCCTGCTGAACCCGGATATACCCTGCCTTTGCAAACAGTGTAGATCCAGATCAGTTGGCTTCTGAAGAAGCCACTGATCTGGATCTGCACTGTTTGCCAGTAAGTATGTGTATATCAACAACCTTGATCAAGTAATCTGATTGGCTGAAAATTAGAAATGGGTGTGGCTTCTTAATTTATTCAACAAGACAAGGGTTAAAGATTATAATCACTATTAGAGTGCTAACACCAATGTCTCCCTTGAACTAACTTGGCTATGTAGCTTAGCTAGCAAACTGCCTATTTAGAACTGCATATTTTCTGCCTATTTTCTCCCATAATACATTATTATCCAGTCTATAGTGACAAGGCAAGTGAATTTCAATTGGAAATGATATTTTCAGGTATCAAAAGACAAAAAGTAGCTCAGGTATCGACCTTTAATATATTGTAACTCACTAACTGGTCATAGCAAATGTTTTGTTATCATTATTCCATCATCTTAATATAACTGGAATATGGTTGAAAGAGCTGTGAAACAATTCAGTATTCTTATTATGTGTCTTATTATGTACTAGTATATAATGATTTTACAAAGATATGAAATAAATTATTTGCATTAGGAACATCTGAAACAATAGACCCCTTTCAGATTGTTATCTCCCTTACCTCTTCAATTGAAAAATCGATAAAGTTGATGTAATCAAATGATGGGGCAAGGAGCCGATCTGATGCACTGATAAAATAGGTTAAGATGAAATAACGTTGTTTTAATTGGCATTTTGACAATGCATTTTCTTATCTACTGAGTGTCATTTTGAAAAAGATGTATTATTCCGATAAATAAGTTATACACTCTTGTAACTGATTTCCGTATTTGAAGTTTCTTATGGCAGTTAGAGTAACAAAACATCTATGCACGGCCATAGTTTTGTCTTGGATATTTTGCAAATCATCCCATTTTATGTAAAGACATGCAGACTACACTTAAATAAATGAATAAATAAATAAATATATAAATTTGCCATAAACAAAATAACATTCCACGTATTAATAAGGTCCCTTCTGATTAGGCGGCATTTCATTGCTTTTCAAAGCAGTGGCTTTTTAGAAGCTCAACTTGGGACGGCACATGTTTGAGGTGCAGCATGAAAATACGGACAAACTGGCTCGTGTCTAGCAATATTCCAGATCAGCTCGGGCATCCGTCTAGCTTGATCAGAGTTTTCATTGAAAGTTCAGTGGATGGCTACTGGAGGATGGCTATTACCGAAAACGTTTGTTCTGTTTTCTTGCGAACAGCAGTTACTGACCATAGGGAAAGGATGATTAGGCTGATCTGAATCTTTGCTGGGTGTGCATGATTGAAATGATTGTATGTAAGAGACAGTAAGTTAGGACAATACCTAAAATAAGGTAGAACAGAATGAAACAGAATATTAAAATGCGACACAAATTTCTGATACAGATAGGAGTTATTTCCTGATGAGTTTAAATATAATAGTGAAAAGGTTTGGTTATAAGACGATCGTATCCATAGTTCTTAGTGTGATATTTGGGGTATAAAATATATATCACATTTCAGTTGATAGTTTTTGTTAGTATTTTAGTGCAAAAAAAATAGATTATAATCTAAAGTCCTGAATTTATTTATTTATTTGAAAGAAGCTTTGTTTTTACGTGGAAATAAATGAAAGTGACGTGCTTGAACACAATAGTTCTGCTTGTGGTAAACAAAATTTTTTTGTTATTTTAAGTCTATTTTAAGCAGTATTTTGACTTCTAATACTACTTTAATGAAGAAATAAAACCAGTTTTGACACTTCATGGAAGACGATTCTTTTTTTTTTTTTTATTTTGTTTTATTTAATTGATATGTTCCCATCTATTAGCTCCAAGGACCTCTATTCTGATATGCAGCATATTGAAGATTGCTTCCTTGATTGTAATCTTGCTGAGATAATGCCGATTTGAGACTTACCTGGATATTTGGCACATGCGCACAACAATGTGAAAATGGTTCATTCTGGCTGGTGTCTTACATAATTACCCTAAATACTAGGACACCTTACCTCCTTACTATACTTCGAGGGTTGATCGCAAGACTGCAGCAAGTCAAATGGTTGTTTTTCCCAATACTTAATCTCCTCACCATGAAGGCGTTATGAAGATTACAACATTTCTTTCTGTAAACAATGGAAATTTAGGTGCCATTGCTCGTATGAGCAATGGCACCTAAATTTGCAGTGTTTACAAAGGGGTCAAAGTTGCCCCTAAACAAGGGTTTCAAAAATACGTTTGAATTACTACCGTCTTGCGCTCAACCCACGACTTGTCCTAGAAGTGTCCCAATGGGCAAGTGGCTAGTGCTCCTAGCTTTGGGCCACGAGGTCCCAGGTTCAAATCCAATAATTTAGCTCATGACTGCACGGGGCTTCATTGCACTATACCTTTCATTATCACCCTTCCATTATCTATATATGACTTAACCTTTACCACTCTCTGGGCATTTTCAGCAGACGGCAAACTGATGATATTTTTCTTATTTTTCCCAGAAAACAGGATTTGACATTTCAAGCAAATTGTCTCCTGAAGAGACAATTTGCATGAAATGTCAAATCCTGTTTTCTGGGAATAATAAGAAAAATATTTCAAAATGTCGTCTGCTGAAAATTTTACCCAGAGTGCTAAGCGTTAAATAATGTTAGAAGGGAGGTAAAACACTAAACAATCATCATCATACTTGTCCTAAATTTTGAACAAGCTGATTTAACTACATTTTGATTTTTATATGCTCGTTTGAAAAACAGGACCTGTAATGTTATGCCCCTCGGCGTCCGTCTGTCCGTCTATAAACTTTTCGTTTCCGGATAACTCCTCCTACAGTTTACAGTCGATCAAGCTGAAACTTAATATATAGTTAGACCATGAAGTGGAGCAGCGCATATTGTCTCGAGCCTACAGTCCACCAAGTATTAACAGGCTTATGCCCCTTTGATGGGGATGGTTGGATGAGGCAAAGGTGTTGTGTATCTTACTTCAGTCGGGGCGTCCAACTGAGATTGGCTTACAGTTGGGCAAGGCCTGCTATCCTTGCAGCAGCTAAGGGTAGAGGGGGAATGTTTTTATATCTTCTGTTTCTTCACTTTCATTCATGTTCCACTTTCTCCCCTGTCTCTTTTCTCTACTATCTGTTCTAGCTGTCTTCTCCCTTTCTCTGGGAGATGACACAAGATGACCTTTAAGAGTTGACATGTCGTTAAACCCCAACACACACAAAACAAAAATGCCCCTTTGATAAATTTTGTAAACATTTCATTTCCGGCTTGCTTCTCCTATACATTACATTCGATCAAGCTAAAACTTGATTTATTGTTAGACCATGATTATGGAGCAGCGCATATTGTTTAAAGGTTACATCCACCAAATGTTATTAGGGTTATGCCCCTTTGAAAATTTCTGTAAAGATTTCGTTTCTGGCTGACTCCTCCTGTGGATTACATGATATTAAGCTGAAACTTTGTAAATAGTTGCATCATGATTTGGAGCAGTGCATATTATATTGAGGTAACAGTCCAACAAATAATAGCAGAGTTATGTCCCTTTGAAATTTCTGTAAATGTTTTGTCTCTGGCTGAGTCCTCCTGCAGTTCACATATGATCAAGCTGAAACTTGATTTATAGTTAGACCATGATGTGGAGCAGCACACATTGTTTTGAGGTTAACCCATTGTATACTGATTAAACTATCCCACACTATATATTGGAAAAGTCCAATTTCAATTTTATATATGTCAGGCCATGAGATTTAATATTCCTAGAGAAAAACGGCTAAACTATTTGCAAACAGTGGAGACCCTGATCAGATGCTACATTATACAGTGTCTGATCTGGGTCTGCACTGTTTGCCAAGTACCCTTTTACGGGTCTCCCGACTACAATGGGTTAAAGTCCACAAAATATTAGCAGTAATGCCCCTTTGAAAATTTCAGAAGCTATTTTAAACTCCTCCTATAGATTACATCAGATCAAGCTGAATCATTGTAAAAAGTTACACCATGATGTGAAACAGTGCATACCATTTCGAAGTTACAGTACACCAAATATTTCCTCAGCAGTTTACATCCTATCAAGCAGTTCAGCTGAATGGTAACCATGTTAGTTAGACCATGATGTGAAGCAGCGCATTTATTTTGAGGTCACAGTCCACCAAATATTAATAAAGATATGTCTGTCTGTCCATCAGTAAACTTTTCTTTTAGGGCTAATCCCACTTACTCTATGTCAGTATAGGTTCGTTGAACCTGATATTACCCTGTCCAGATATTTAATCTAAATATGGTATTTTTTTAATATGTGGAGAATTTGCAGAGGACTATAATCAATCAGCAGAAACAGAGAAATTCTGATTTTCTGTATCCCATGTGAGGGATGGTCATTTCTCAGAATTTGCATATTGGTTAGATTTTGTTGGTAAAGAGGTAATGATCCTTTACAAGCATGAAATATTTACATAATTTCCTCATACTCAAGTGACAAATGTGGCAAAAATGACAATAAACGGGGAGGAAATTTAGCTAGGCGGAATGTTCCTGGTTACTTGTAAGATAAAGCTAATAAGGTTACTAATAATCTGTCTTTGTGTATGTATCTTAACCCTAGTCCTGCTGAACCCGGATATGCCCTGTCTATGCAAACTGTGTAGATCTGGATCATTTGGCCTCTGATGAAGCCAACTGATCTGGATCTGCACTGTTTGTCATTCAGTATGTGAATTTATATCAACAATCTGGATTTAAGTAATCTGATTGGCTGAAAATTAGAAGTGGGCATGGCATCTTAATTTATTCAGCCTGACAAGGGTTAATTTTGCCATGCAGATTTTTTTTTTCTTTTTATTTGGGTTTTACAGTCCTTTAAAAAATATTTCACTTATATCGAGCTGATCATTCATCAAAGGTGGGCGAAAGCCGAAGAACCCGGGGAAAAACCACCTGATCTTTGAAAGTAGAACTTGGCTTTCCCACATGTGTTGCCATGTAGAATCATAGCTTCAGATAAGAGTGGGTATCAGGTAAATATTTTTCTTATTTCTACATGGAAATGTTAACCCTTCTCTTGCCGGAAAAAAAATGAATCAGGCCTATAAGAGGGGGTACCTCTACTTGAAAAGTCATTACCCCCTGAATTTTACCTCGATTGTCATGAAATTTTCACATATAATTTGCCGATCCTAGGTGGCCATTTTACTGGAGAAAGGATGGTCACATGACTAGAAAGTCACGTGACAGTCATGTGTAAACCGGGAACCATTTAAGACACTTAAAAAAAAAAAAAAAAAAATTACAAGAGACCAGTGCCTACTGTGTACTACTGCGAATGAAATGAGTGACATACATAGGTTCTACTGTTATTCCTACTTCTTCCTCACTGGAAATGATTCAGGTGTTATGGGCTTTTTTTTCCAGAAAATCCTGATCAATCTGTTGAAGTGAGTGCTGAAATTAATGGCAGCTTGAAATTTGGTATTCTCGGTCTTTTTTAGTGTGGGTAAAATCCAGCACCTGACTATCTAATGAAAAGTGGTGTGTTTGTATGAAAGTAGGTTCACTCCTGTATGAGAAAACTTGCTCTGAATGGTTGCATGTGGTATATTGTAAGTATGACAGGCTTTTGAGTTGGCAGACCCCTCCAGCGCGACTATTGTCGCGAACGGCAAGATAAGGGTTAAGTCTTCTGAGTACTCAGTGCCTCAGATAAAGTTTTCAGCAATTCAGTATTTTGGTATATTTTTACCCACCCATTTCTAGTTGAAATGGGGAAATGGGTTTCAGAATTTTTCTTTTGGGATCTCTGTTATATTAATTGGAGCAAAATTTACTGATAACTGGGTATTTACCCCATAGATTTAATTTGAATTTTTTTTTTTTTTTTTTCAAAATTTTAATTGGGTAAATACCCCAAAAAGCAGCTTATCTGGGTGCTGGTACTCAATTTGTAGAATTGCCTTGGCTGAGGTTTTTGGAGAGAACAAATCTCAAGATATGTTGTTTTTTTTTAAACCAAAAGTACTGATTTTTATCACAGTCACTGTCTCCCACAAAATTGAGTATTGTGTAATCTTATTAGAATCGTCTAATATTACATAGCTCCAGATAGGATGGGTATCCTGATGAATACTTTTCTTATAAGTTATTTCTCCACTAAACATATGTTGTGGGTACTTGTGAGAAGCGCATCAGTGATGCACTTCTCATGAATACCCACAACATATGTTTCCAGGTGAACTAAGAAAAATAACATTACTTGGTTAAAAAAAGTGTCTTATCCAGCAAAAGAATGAGCACATGTACTGGTTTAAAGTTTAACAGCTCAGAGGACTAAACCTGCGTAGGAAAAAGTATGGTTAGGTAAACTGACAGAGCTGGACATGACCCTAATGGGTTGATTGGGCCTAAAACCTCAAAACAAACAAATATCTGGAGGTACTTAAATGACTTGCTGCAACGAATGTTTCAAGGGGAAATAAGAAAACTATTTATGTGAAATATTACTCTAATCTGTAGCACTGCAGAGCGTCATATGCATTTCAAGAATTGGTTTCTTATGTTATTTGCAAACAGAGAAAAACCATATCAGCCTATGCATTTATGCTGTCTGACCAGGAACATCTTGGTTCCTTGAAGTATTCTACAGTAGCCATTAGTCCTGTAAGTGGTTCTAAGACCTGATCAAGTTTTGTATTTTATTTACCCTAAATATTCAGACACCTTAGATTTGAACAATTTCATTTCACTACGGTTGCTTTTGTTTGTGTTAAGGTTTTACGGCCCAGTCAACCCAGTGGGGTTATGTCGAGCATGGTCAGTTTACCTAGCCACACTTTTACTGGGCAGGCTTAGTCCTCGAAGCAGTTAACATGTATTGTGCACATTCTTCCACCAGAAACTGACAACTGCCCTTCTTGAATCAGCAGAAGGGAGGGAGAGAACGACAGTAGAAAATATTCCATAACCAGTCTCCACGAAAGAATGTTGCCGATCTGGCAGCTACTACTACTACTAGATACTGTTGCTGTGCCTACAAACTGCAGGTTGAGTAGTAAACAGTGTAGACCCTGATCAGATATGACATCTAGGTTTACACTGTTTGCTTATAGACCTGTCTGTTACATACTTAGGGTAAATACCATAAAGGCACAGGCTGAATTGGGCCTTAACCCATTGTAGACTGAATAGACCCTCCCACACTATATATATTGGAACAGTCCAATTTCAATTTTAGGTACGTCCGGTTATGAGATTTAAATATTCATAGAGAAAAACGGCTAAACTGTTTGCAAACAATAGAGACTCTGATTAGACGCCCTGGGTCTGCACTGTTTGCCAGTTACCCATTTACGGGTCTCCCAACTACAATGGGTTAAGTGTTGCCTCTATAGCATACATTCCTTTTTCTAGCATTACACATCCAACAAATTCACTGAATAACAGCTTTTAGGGTTTTCCTGATAATAGCCAGATACCTTCTATCAAAGTGAATATTGACATCTACGGCTTTATTTATCCTAAATATTTGTACACCTTTAAACTCCAAACCATACTTGTCCTAAAGTTTTAACAAGTCTTTTACTGTTTATTTGTCTAAAACTGCTGGATGAGTATCAAAGAGTGTAGACCCAGATCAGATGCCGCAGAATGCGGCATCTGATCTGGGTCTACACTCTTTGCTTGGGTCTGTCCGTCCGAATAGTTAGGGTAAATGTGGTAGGTATTATTGGTTTGTAAGTGATGTTTTTGGCTTCAGATGTGGCATGTGACCCTTTGGGCTCATGAAAGGCCTTGTAATGTCATTGGCAGACAGTGAAGACAAAGGCCAGACTGTAGAAGTACAATTCTTTACCCAATCTTGTGCTAAAAATTGCTGGTGTAGACCCTGATGAGATGATGCATTCTGCGGCATCTCATCTGGGTCTACAGTGTTTGCTCGGGCCTGTCTGTCAGAATACATAAAGTAAATATGGAACTTATTCAAATTTAATAAGTGGAGGAAGGAATTTAACCCTAAAATGCCAGGAAAACCTGCATCTGAAAATGCCGTCTGTTTATGTCGTCTGCTGAATATTCTGGCAAACTTTTCAAACCTATTTTTGCATACAGGCAAACAGTGTGGACCCTGATCAGACTGCTCCTAGAGGAGCAGTCTGATCTGGGTCCACACTGTTTGCAAAAACGACTTTTGAAATCACAAGCAGATGACAAAGCAGATGACAGTTGTTGTGATTGGCAGTTTAAGAGTTAAGATGTCTGAATATTTTGGATAACGTAACGTGTCCGAATCTTTCAGATAAATACGGAATGCCATACTGTAAGCTTTCATGTGGTACTGGTCATGTAGATGTAAATGGTATGTAGTAGATTGATTCCCCACATCATTTACTGACATTCCCCACCATCATTTATCGACAATTGATGCTAGTTATCTCAGAAATAGATAGTTGGCCTTTCTGTGATTAACCCATAAAATGCTAAGTAAAATTGTAGCAGATGACATTCTATTTTTTTTTATTATTTTTCAAAGAAAATAAGACTTGGCATTACATGTGAATCATCTTCTAGGCAGAAGATTCACATGAAATGTCAAGACTTATTTTCTATGAAAATACAAAAATAAATAAAAAAAAAAGAATAATAAAAAAAAATTGTCTTCTGCAGTTGTGATTGGCACTTAAAGGCTTAAAGCACTAAGTGAAATTGTGGCACATGACATTCTATATTTTCTTGTGCCTACCCAGGTCACATGTTCTTTTATAGAGAACGGGGAAAAATTATCCCAGAATTCTCACCAGACCTATGTTACTTTGTCAGTTGACAACATCCTTTTTCGCTCACCTGAGCTGTGCTCAGGATGAGCTATAGTGATCACTTTTTGTTCGTCCGTGCATCCCTGCCTGCGTGCATGCGTCCATCGGTCCGTTAACATTTTCAAACGACTTCTCCTCTGAAGCTGCTGAGCCAGTTTTGCTCAAATTTCATGTGGAGCCTCCTTAGGTTGGGGGAACAAAAGATTGCTAAAATGGTTGCAGTCCATTGACCAAGATGGCCGCCATGCCCATATGTGGTAAAAACCTTTAAAAATCTTCTTTTCCAGAACTGAGGATGCCTTGGGGCTGAATCTTTGCATAAATCATTGGGGACGGGAGGTCTACCAAAATTGCTAAAATGATAGTGGTACATTCACATTTTACCTTTTTACGGCGAGGTCAAGTTTGCTTCCGTATGCATTTGTATTGATGCCATACACTTGTATGGGAAAAATATTGAGAATTTCAAACGACTTCTCCTCTGAAGCTGCTGAGCCAGTTTTGCTCAAATTTCATGTGGAGCCTCCTTAGGTTGGGGGAACAAAAGATTGCTAAACTGGTTGCAGTCCATTGACCAAGATGGCCGCCATGCCCATATGTGGTAAAAACCTTTAAAAATCTTCTTTTCCAGAACTGAGGATGCCTTGGGGCTGAATCTTTGCATAAATCATTGGGGACGGGAGGTCTACCAAAATTGCTAAAATGATAGTGGTACATTCACATTTTACCTTTTTACGGCGAGGTCAAGTTTGCTTCCGTATGCATTTGTATTGATGCCATACATTTGTATGGGAAAAATATTGAGAATTTCAAACAACTTCTCCTCTGAAGCCTTAGGCCAATGTTGCTCAAACATCTGGAGCCTCCCTGGGGCCTGATTTCAAAATGATTTCACAGAAATGTTCCTCTTGGCCCTTTGAAAATTTCAGCATTTTAACCTTGTAAGCAAGATATCTCAAAAACTGTTTAAGCCATTGCCTTGAAACTTGACAGGCTGATAGGGAATGATGAGTAAATGACCTGATCAACTTACAGCAGTTAACTCAGGTGAACGTTGTTGCCCATGGGCCTCTTACCGTATTCGGCCTAATAACCGCACTATGCGCTTAGGTTTTTCAAAATTACTTGGAACACTTAGTTGTGTTAAAACATGCATTGACCTACTTAGGGTACATTATAAAAAAGATCAGAAAAGGACGTTTGATGATGATTATGCGATTTTCTTTCCTGATTTTCTTCATGAAGGCATATATTGTGGGTACTCATTTGAATTGCATCGACTTGATATGTCTTTATAAAGAAGTAGACAAAAAGTACACTGGCTGTAATCTAAAGACTAAGAAATTGCTTGATAGTGCGCTAATAGGAGTATGTGCGGTAATTAGGTTGAATACGGTATTTGAGTTTGAGTTTTACAGCCCAGTCAACACTGTTAATGAGGCCCTCCCAGGGGTTTTGGGGTACAGGGTAATAAGGCCATTTATTTTAGGGGAACAAGGGAACAAAAGTCTAAAACTGAAGGGAACAGGGGAACAAAGGCAATTTTGGGAAACAGGGAACATAGAAAATCAAGATTTTGGGAAACAAGGGAAACTGCCAATTTTTTTCAGGGGGACAAGGGAACAGATACTCCCCTCCCCTCCACTTGTGCTATTGAGCAGGTGACATCATCCTTGCCAAGGTGCTTCTGATGGGTACCCACACCATATGTGTTTATGGAGACTTGGGGAAAAATAATACTGGAATTATCTTCAAATACTTCTTCAAGGTCCTTTGTCTAAAAGCTTGAAAAGTTGCATTGGCCCAAGAAATCACTAAATCATTTATATTGTCTTTATGTCATCGGCAGAACAAAACGGCATTGAATGAAAGTGATTTTTCACACAAAGAAAGTTATTAAACTGCCTGGCTGTTCCAGCCTTAAAATACCAACCACAACTGCAGCAGACAACATCTTGATTTTTTTTTTTTCAGATAAAACAAGTCTTAACATTTCATATGAATTATCTGCTGAGCAGAAATGTCTGCTAAGCATGAAATGTCAGGACTTGTTTTATCAAAAAAATAAAGAAAATAAAAATTTAGAATGTCATCTACTTCAAATTTTGCTTTGGCACTTTAAGGGGCAATATTGCCATTTATTAATTCTCGAGCTAAGTTTTATCTTCATGAATATATTTTTAAATTATTGATGTTTTCTGGTATCTCACAAGAGTACACAAGCTTTGTTTTAACCCTTAACCCTTAAAGCGCCAGTCACAACTATTGTCGTCTGCTTTGTCATCTACTTGTGATTTTAAAAGTCATTTTTGCAAACAGTGTGGACCCAGATCAGACTGCTCCTTTAGGAGCAGTCTGATCTGGTCCATAATGTTTTTTGCCGGTATGCAAAAATAGGTTTGAAAAGTCTGCAAGAATATTCACCAGACGACATAAACAGACGACATTTTCAGATGCAGTTTTTCTTGGCGCTTTAAGGGTTAAAGTACCTACCAAAATTGTAGCAGACAACATTTTTTTTTTTTTTTTATCATTTTTCCAAGAAAAACATAGCTAGGCTTTGCATTAGACATAAACTGTTTGCTTAGCAGCTGATTTACATGAAATTTCTAGTCTTGTTTTCTCAGGAAAAATCAAATGTCATCTGCTGCAGTTGTGATTAGCCTATTTACGGTTAACCCTTGTCCTGCTGAACCCGGATATACCTTGCCTTTGCAAACAGTGTAGATCCAGATCAGTTGGCTTCTGAAGAAGCCAACTGATCTGGATCTGCACTATTTGCCATTCAGTATTTAAATTTGTATCAATAATCTTGATCAAGTAATCTGATAGGCTGGAAATTAGAAGTGGGTATAGCATCTTAATTTATTCAGCAGGACAAGGGTTAAGACTTCAGAACACTACATTTTTGAAGTATTTTTCCCAGCCCGTACTCATCGCAGCCCATAAAAATGGGCTGCCTGGTTCTTCTGTGGCAGGACCTGAGTTAGGGTAAAGTCCCAAAGTCAGAGGCAACATTTGGGTATGACTGAAATATTGTTGGCACAGATGTTAAACCATAACTCATTCAGTCAAAACTTATTTATACCCCTCTTCTCTCTCCTCTCCGCTAATTTCCTAATACATATTCTAAATGTGAGTTAAGGCTCAGGTGATACTTGTGAAATAAATTGGAATATAGCTATATATAATATCTTAAGGAATTATCTACCCTATTTACCCTAAGTGATGAGACAGGCCTGAGCAAATAGTTCAGACCCAGATCAGATGCTGCAGAATGGGGCATCTAATCTGGGTCTGCACTGCTTGCTGAATTTTAAACATATTAACCCATTGTAGTTGGGAGGCCCTTAATAGGGTAATTGGCAAACAGTGCAGACCCAGATCAGAAGCCGCAGAAAGCGACGTCTGATCAGGGCCTTCACTGTTGCAAAAAGTTTAGCCATTTTTTCTTTAGGAATATCTAAATCTCGTAGCTGAACGTACTTAAAATTGAAATTGGACTCTTCCAATGTATAGTGTGGGAGAGTCTGTTCAGTCTACAGTGGGTAAAGAGTTGAAAAATGGATTTTTTCAATTTTTACGCAAGCTAGACACCATAGTGTAGTTTGTAGTGCGTCTGATTGCAGGTCCAGGAGATGCAAGTTTGAATCCCAGCTCCGCCACATAACTTTTGTCGAGATTGATCGTAAAATAATTTCTACACTCATTCCCCCACTTTTGCTAATTTGAGAGGGTCAGTTGTCAGTTACTGGCAAAAGTATTATATGGAAAGTACTGATTAACCACTTGGAGGACTAAACCTGCCAGAAAAAGAGTGAGTAGGGCAGTTGTCGGTTACTGGCAAAAGTATTGTGCACAAAATACTGGTTCACTGCTGAGAACCGCTTAAAGGACAAAGCCTGCCCAAGAAAAATGTGGTTAGGTAAACTGACCATGCTTGACATGACCAATTAATTGATCATTAGATTTTTAATGCTGCCAGGCACCTAAGGCACATAGAGGCAGCGCCAGATAAATCTGGATTAGTTTACCCTTGATCTTGGTTTGAAACGGTGTCCACGCATAATTCATGTGCATACTACCTCGCCTGATCGAACCATATGCTTAAAGGTCAGAGTCTGTAAGTTTCAAAATTTAGTATGTTAGGTCAAAACTAAAGAGCTTTAAAGCGCGTTTATTACCAATGCTCAATGTAATCTCACACTTGCTCAGTCATGCCACCAGACCAGGAGAGCAGTAAAAGAAAACCAAAAAGAACCACCAACCTTTCGTCCGGTATAGGGCACCTCCTCGTCCTTGTTGCACACCAGCAGCAAGCAAATAGTTTTCTTCCATCAACCCCGACGGCTCTTCTTAGGGTCATCCAGCCATGGATCTTTCGGAGAAATGGTTAGATAGTTAACATTAGTTAGTTAAATTGAGTCTCCTACACTGACCCGCTGGGTGCCAGCAAGTCCATGGCTGATTTGTCGTGTTTTTCCCCATCGGCATCTTGGCTGCCATCTTTGTGGTCGTTGCTGCCACCACACCACTTTGAGGTGTGCTGTCCGAAAATTTGTGGTGGTGCTAGACATGACCCTAATGTGTTACTCAACTCAGTTAACCAAAATTACTGCTTAGAAGACTAAGCCTGGCCAGGATAAATGTGAGTAGATTAACTGACCAGGGCCCAGTTGTTCAAAGCTAACGACATCGTTAGTTAACGATTCGTTAAAATTTACATCGAGTGATACGCAAATATGCTGAAATTTTTTGCTGAAAAAATGTGAGTAGCTTTTGCAGTGCAAAAGCTACTCACTTTTTTTCAGCAAAAAATATCAGAATATTGTATATTGAATCTGCTAAAATAGTTAACGAAATGACTCTTAACGAGCTCGTTAAGCTAACGATGCTTTGAACAACTGGGCCCAGCTCAATATGACCTTAACAGTGTTGACTGGGCTGTAAAACTCCAAACCAAAAAAATATTTTGATGCTAAGAGGACTGAGCCTACCAGGAACAGTGTGAGTAGGTTAACTGATTGGCTCAACATGACCTTAAGTGTTAAGAGGGCCTTAAAACTCTAAGCTAAAAAAAAACAAATTAAATTTTAGGACAAGTATGGTAAAGGGTTAAGGGGTTCCAGTATTCATAGTCCGATTCAGTGCAATTATTTACACAAACTACACAGGTGCAATAGTGCAGAAGTAGCCAAATTGTAAATATTTGTCATACAGAAGCTGTATTTTAATTATGTAGGAGGGAGGGGTAACATTTTTAGAAAAAAAATAAATTGATCCAGATTTGGAGTTTTTCCATGTAAATGAATGTTTATGCATATGGTTATAAAATACACACTTATATTTGGGTATATAGCCAATTATTTGACTACAATTGATGATGTAAATATATATTTTCCACAGAAAAATAAAAAACTTGTACCAAACATTGAACATACCCTATAGCAGTGCTGGCAATCCCATCTGTAACCAGGTGCTCCAGGTAAGATTGTTATCATAGAGATAAATATCAGTACGTGCTTACCATTTTTATATAAATTAATAAGTTTTGAAATTTCATTAGATCTACAAGACAATATGGATTATTAAGAACCAAGGTTATTTTTGTCACAGTAGAATAAGAAATAAAAACACGTCTACTTAACTGGAGCCCTATAGTGTATCCCAAATCTGCCTTTGGGTTCCACCTCATTGACTTAAAATACAACATATGCACAGGTACTTGTGTTGTATGCCGGTCTCAGTGGCTCAGTTGGATGCGCCATCTGACTGGAGACCAGGATGTTGCGGGTTCAGCCCCCGCCGAGGTCGGCAACATTCTTTGGTGGAGATTGATCATGAAATATTTTCTGCGGTCATTCTCTCCCTTCCACTGATTCAAGAAGGGCAGTTGTCAGTTTCTGGCGAAAGAATGTGCACAATACTGGTTAACCGCTTAGAGGACTAAGCCTGCCCAGTAAACCTGTGGCTAGGTAAACTGACCACGCTCGACATGACCCCATTGGGTTGACTGGGCCGTAAAACATCAACACAAACTTGTGTTGTACAGTTGCCTCCCAAATGCACATTACTGACAGGCTTTAAATCTGTAAGGAACTGAGTGGAGGCTGCATTTCTGCAACAGAAGTCAGCAGATGGCCAAATATATGGACCGATTAAATTGTAGTGTTTACTAGCATGAATATACCAGGACATAAGAGTTCAGATAGTTCAATTTAAAACAGTTGTACTTCTTACCATGCTTAAAACTGCTACAGTGAGAGTGAAAAAAATGTTGTTTTTTTTCTCTAGAGTATCGTTCCCCTCCCCTTGCCTTAGGTAGCCACTTACATATGTTGTGCACAATATGCATAATTTATACAAATATACAAATGCCTGCAAAAGAAGTAGCTGAGGCATGGAGGGTGGGGAGAAAGAACTTTATAAAAACTTTTCCATTTTCCATGCATTTCAATAGCAAAAATGGACAGTTTTACCCAAATTTAGGGTTCAAACACATTTCATTTGAAAAAGTTTTTATAACAGTAATGATGGGCCATTAGAGGTCCACTGCAATAAAAATTATACAATTTACTGAAACTTTTATTTTACATCATTTTGTAGGCAAATTTGCTACTGTCAGAGGTCCTTGGCCAAATTTGTGGGGAGATACTGTTTTCATGTTGTCCCTCCAGTTTCTGTTCATCGGTCTGTCAGTCGGTCCGTTATGTTTTGGTTGTAGCGGGGGATATTTAATAAGCACTGCTTATTATCTTCTTGTTGAATGATGTTACAGTTCACTTATCATCAGCATTTGACTTAAATATCTTTCAAAACACAAAATAGCTTCCTCAAATGTGGACAAAGCCATTGAAAAATAGTTTGCTGACTATCCCCAGTCAATTTTTTATTGGGAATCACATACCGTATTCAACCTAATTACCGCACTATGGGCTTAGGTTTTTCAAAAAATACTGGGTAAAATATATATCTACCTCTACTAAGGGTACACTTAAAAAGAAATCAGCGAAGGACTTATTGAATGATGCTTATGCGATGCTTTTGCATTTTTGTTATGATTTTCTTTATAAAACCATACGTTGTGGGTCCTCATTTGAATTGCATTGACAAGTCGATGCAATTCAGATGGGTACCCACAACATATGCCTTTATAAAGAAGTAGATAGAAAGTACACTAGCTGTAATCTGAAAAATATGGAATTGCTTGACTGTGCGCTTATGGGGGTATGTGCGGTAATTAAGTCGAATACGGTACTTTGCACAAAAAGCTGAAATGCATTTCCCTTGAATTATAGGATAAATACAGTATATATGGTTGCTCTCAGCCTCTGAGCAACAGGCATTGATCTTCACGTGCTTGCTATAAGCAATATGTATTGATAGAGCAAATATAATCAGTGTTGTTGATCCGTAGATGTATTATAGTGATCAAACTATGGTTAACAGTCTTCGTAAATAGTCACTTTATAATGCATAATGTTACCTGCAAATCCGCATTGATTTCAGGGAAAAAAATTAATAGATTTCGTACTTTCAGATAAGATGGTAGTGTAGGATATGTTTTTGTTATTTTGCACTTAAACACATCTTGTGGGTCATAGCTCCAGATAAGAGGGGTATCCAGATAATGTTTTTCTTATTACTTCAAAAACATATGTTGTGGTTACTCATTAGAAGTGCCTCATGGAGGCACTTCTAATGTGTAACCACAACATATGTTGTTTTTTTTTTTTTAGGAGAAATAAGTAAAATATCAAAATTTTATGGATGAAAAGAGCCTTATCTGGAGCTGTGGTAAGTAATCTTTGGAATTGTCTCACTGAGTTGATTTCCATGAGTACCATAAGATATATTTTTGTGTAAAAAAAAAAAAAAAAAAATAACAAAAAATTTCTATTGATTACTCCTTTTATCTGATATTAAGGGCTTGATTTGTGATTCGGTTTCATTCTTATGATCCTTTTATCTGGCATAGATTTGAATTGTGATACTGTTTCATTTCATTCGGATTCTGTGAGATTTTGTGGATTTACCGGTTTCGGGAAATTGAATTCATTGTCTGTGTTGTTAATTTTATATTGTGGTGATTTGGATGGGAGAGTTATCAAGATAACTATATAAACATTCTTTTTTAATTATTCTGTAACAATACTAGTAAAAGTGTGGATAGGTAAATTGACCCCGCTGCACATGACCCAGTTGGGTTGACTGGGCTGTAAAACCTCAACAAATCAAAATTCTGTGAAAAGGGAAAAAAAAAAAAAAAAAAAAAAAAAAAGCACATGTTATGGTTTCTGTTGGAATTGGCTCACCAAGTCAGTTCTAATAAATCTACCCACAGCACGTCTACATGGAATAATAGAAGATATATTGTTATACTGTTGAATAGTTATGGCTATAAAATATGCAGTCTCTTTATTAAGAACAAACTAGTATTCTTAACCCTGGTCCTGCTGAACCCGGATATGCCCTGCCTTTACAAACAGTGTAGATCCAGATCACTGGGCTTCTTCGATCTACACTTTTTGTCATTAAGTACGTGAATTTGTATCAGCAACCTGGATCAATTAACCTGATTAACTGAAAATTAGGTGTGGCAACTTAACTTATTCAGCATGGCAAGGGTTAATAGCTTTAGATGAGGCTTTTTTCAACCAAAAAGTTTGATACTTTTGTTTTTCTTATTTCTCCACAAAAAACTGTGTTGTAGGTACACATTAAAAGCATTTTGCTGAGGCGCATCTAATAAGTACCCACAACATAAGTATTTTTGTGGCGAAATAAGAGGAAAAAGTAATTTGGGTGCCATTTTTATCCAGAGCTATTAATATTTATTTGATGCTTTGTAGATTGTAAAAATTCTTATCACTTTGCATGCTGGGTAAAAATTACAGCAGATGACAATGTTAAATATTTTCAGCTCACCTGAGCACGAAGTGCTCAAGGTGAGCTATTGTGATCACCCTGTGTCCATTGCCCGGCGTGGGTCGTCCACCCTATGTCCGTCGCCCGGTGTGCGTCATCCGTCATCAACAATTGTTTTAACAACATCTCCTCTTAAACTACGGAACCAATTTCCACAGAACATCACAGAAATGTTTCACTCATGGTCTTTTACCAAAATTGATCAAACGGTTCTGCTCCGCTGAACAAGATGGCCACTAGAGCTGAAAGTAGAAAAAAACCTTTAAACGACTTCACCTCCTAAAGCCTGTGGCCCGATTTCAAAATAATTTCACAGAAATGTTCCTCTTACACTATACTGAACTGATTTCCTCCAAACGTCTCAGAATTGTTTCACTCATTGACCAGTGGTTCTTCTTGGCTGAATGAGATGGTGACCAGAGCTAAAAATAGAAAAATCTTTTAAACAACATCCCTTCCTAGATCAGTGGCCCAATTAAAAAAAAAATGGAGTACACAGAGAAAAACCAAACGCAAATTGTCTCCTAAGAAATATATCATCAGTTTTACGTCTGCTGAATTTGCATGCTAAGTATTCTTTGATTCATATCAGCGATTTTACGTACTGGACACATTAAGTTAGGGATAAAATTTATGTCATAATATTCCATCTGCATCATAAAATGTAAGACAGATTAATTGTTTCTGTCTTTAATGCTTTAACACTTAGCACTCTGGGTAAAATTTTCAGCAGACAACAATTTGAAATATTTTTCTTATTTTTCCCAGGATACAGGAATTGACATTTCATGCAATGGAGACAATTTGCATGAAATGTGTACTCCTGTTTTCTGGAAAAATAAGAAAATATCACAAATTTGTCATCTGGTGAATTAGCCCAGAGAGTGGTACTGGTTCAAGCAGACATATCACCCGATTTCACTCAGTTTTGGTTGTACCATATTTACTGTGTGTATTTGGACAGACAGGCCTGAGCAAACAGTGTAGATCCAGATTAGACACCACAGAACATGACGTCTCATCAGGATATACACTGTTTGCCACCCATCCAGCAATTTTTAAATACAACATCGGGTAATAAATTGTACTTGTTCAGAATTTAGAAAAAGTATGGTAAGGTGTCCGAATACTTCCAGTAAATAGGGTATATAAGCTAAAAAGAATGGCATTTGTCAAATGAGTTTAGTGGTGAAAACCCCTTTGAAATAACCCAGAGTTGACGTTTTTGCTCACATGGATCGCATTAACCCTTGTCCTGCTGAACCCGGATATACCCTGCCTTTGCAAACAGTGTAGATCCAGATCAGTTGGCTTCTTCAGAAGCCAACTGATCTGGATCTGCACTGTTTGCCATTAAGTATGTGAATTTATAGCAACAATCTGCATCAATTAATCTGATTGGCTGAAAATTAGAAGTGGGTGTGGCAACTTAATTTATTCAGCAGGACAAGGGTTAATCTTTATGGTGAACCAGTGACATCATTGTTTCTTATGAATAAGTTTAAAAATGTTTGAAAAATTTTAATTTGAAAATATTTTCGGTAGTATATCAAGTACTTTGATTTTCAAATACAACTGTTAACCCTTCAAGTACTAGTCATAAGACAAGCAGTCATCATTCAAAAATATTTTTTTTTATTTTTCAACAAAAAATAATGCTTGACATATCATGGGAATTGTCTTTGTTCTCCATCTGCTACTGGAAATAATATATATGTCGTAATCCAAATAGGAATTTACCGGTAGTCAGATCCGGAATCTGGCTTGTCCAAATAGGAATCCTTGTTGGACCTTCATCTCATTTTCCAGGAGATCATTTTTCTCCCAAGTAATTTCACAACTGGACGTATTGTATATATCATTAAATGAATTAATGTTTCTAAAGAATGAAAATTTATCATTTTAATGTAATTGCTACTTTTAATGTCTCTGTTTCACCTATTCAACAGTTAACTTTATGATCTTTTATAGGTCAAAAAATGTTCTTGGTTTAAGGTTATAAAAATTATAAGAATTGAATTCATTGAACTCATTGTCTTTGAAAAGCCCGAAATGGCATTAACCCATTTAAACCTAGCATCCAATAAAAGGGACATAGGCAAACAATGTAGACCCGGATCAGACGCAGCATTCTGCACCGTCTGATCAGGGTTTACACTGTGTGCATTGAATACATAAATTTCTGTAAAACATGGTAATGATAAAAAGTAACCAGACACCCCATCTATAGGATTTAGACCTGTCCAAAGAGTTGAGGTGGAAGAATCCACTCAGCATTAAAGGGTTAAAGTATATTTATGGTGAATGAGTTCACAGTCTTTTAGCTGATTTGTCAGTAGTGAGGAAATTATTTGAAGATGAAAATTTCAATTTGGCCAAGATTCCAGATCTGGCTATTAATTCCTATTTAGACTACAACATATACATGTATAATGCTAGCAACAAATTAAGATTCAGCAGAGATCCAGGTGTGGTAATTGTGGTGACTCCACTAGTTCAGGATATGTCACTTTATGCCAGTTGCTTTATCTGGCAGACACTTTGGGTCACCTTGTCTGTTTAATAAGTGCCGGCATCGACCCCATACGAGATTGTCATCCTTTTAGTGTCACTCTTTTAGTTTCAATGTAGTGACTTGAGTAAGATTTACCTAAATGCTTCTTACTTCATAGTTACCGTATATACCTAAGTATGCAGACACCTCAGGTCCTTACCAAATTTATCCTAAAATTTGAAACAGTCCATCGTATTCCTTATTGATATGTCTAAAGAACTGCTGAATGCCAGTGACAAACAGTGTAGACCCTTATCAGATGCCATATTCTGGATTGGTGTCATTGTTGCTCCAAAACCTATCTTGTGGATACTCATTTCCGACAGATTATTCCAGGGAGTACCCAGTTGATGTCTTGAATAACTACTGTATTCAACCTAATTACCACACATACTCCTATAAGCGCACAGTCAAGCAATTCTGTAGTCTTCAGAATACAGGCAGTGCACTTTTTTCTACTTCTTTATAAAGGCTTATGTTGTGGGTACCCATTTGAATTGCATCCACTTGTCGATGCAATTCAAATGAGTACCCACAACATATGCATTTATAAAGAAACTCAGAAAAAAAATTGCATAATCATCATCAAATAAGTCCTTTTCTGCTCTTTTTTTAATAGTGTACCTTTAGTAGGTAGATATTTTACCACGAATGAGTGTTCCCAGTAAGTTTGAAAAACCTAAGCGCACAGTGTAGTAATTAGGCCGAATACTGTATATCGTTCCTTGGTGAGCAGTGTCTGGACAAATTCGACAAGACAATGCAATTCAAATAGGTTGAAAATAGGTTTTGACATTTCATGCAAATTGTCTTAGGAGACAATTTGCATGATATGTCAAACCCAGTTTTCTTTCATAAATATTATACACCGCAGACCCTGATCAGACCAATTGGATATATGAGCTGATCTGATTCTGTTTGGTGTGTGTACAACAACAACAACTTGCCATAGATGATTTTTTGCTTGGTTCATTAAAGGTGCCTTTCTAGTGATTTTATTGTTGAAGAGACTTGATTCGTAGATGGAAGTGTTTCATAAAACTGATTACTGCTTTTCACAATCTTTCTGTTTGGTTCCTGTTTGTTGAATAGCTGATATGTAATGTTTGGCCTGAAGGAAGACATCCAAAACTGAATTAATTCCTGTCACAGCTTGCAAACAAATTCCTATAGGCAAAACATTTAATTATGAGAGAGCTGAAAAAAGGAGCACACAATAGATAAAAAAAATGAGGGAAGCATCAAAACTGGCATATTAAATGGATTTGGCAGTCTCCTTGACACAAGGCAGAAAAATTTATCAGAGAAGTTGTTTAGGAGGAGTATTTGATGATAATTCTGGGATAATTTTCCTTAGTTCTCTGTAGACATAGGTCTAGATAAGAGTGGGTATCAGGAAAATATTTTCCTTATTTCTCCATGAAAACATATGTTGTGGTGCTCATTAGAAGCACCTTTCCAAGGTGCTTCTAATGAGTATCCACAACATATGTTTTCATGGAGAAGTAAGAAAAATATAAATACTTTTGGATTGAAGAAAACATATTACTGAGAGCTGTGCTATAAAAACAAAAGTTGTGTGTACTCATGGGAAGTCCCTCATTGAGGGAATTTTAATGAGTAACCACAACATATGTTTTTGTGGAGAAGTAAGAAATATCCCACAGAATTATCATCAGATACTTCTTATTAACCCTTGTCCTGCTGAATAAATTAAGATGCCGCACCCAATTCTAATTTCCAGCCAATCAGATTACTTGATCCAGATTGTTGATATACATTCACATACTTAATGGCAAACAGTGGAGATCCCTTCAGAAGCCAACTGATCTGGATCTACACTGTTTGCAAAGGCAGGGTATATCTGGGTTCAGCAGGACAAGGGTTAACACCTTTTTTGATGTTATTGCTTGGTGCTTTGTTCGATGAATAACAAAATCTTTCAGTTCTCTTCCTTTGCTTTTTTGTCAGATAATTACCTTGTAATGCAATACATTGCCAAAAACTGGTTTAACCGCTGCAATTTCTGTATGACAGTATTAAATTAATTTCCTTGTCATACAAAGAAATATTGTTTGGTGTTTTTAATTTGTTGAACTTTTGTTTCTTTTGGCCGAAAAAAAAAAAAATTTGATTCTTAAGTACAGCAGCATCTATCAAAATGTCACTGCATGTATTGTTTTTACCGGTTAAAAAAATTTGTTTCATCGAAAAAATTCGAGTTTGTTCCGTCCATTAAATATATTCAGCCACTGAGACGCTTCTAACTAGTACTACAACATATGTTTTCATGGAGGAATATGAAATGTATCAAAACTTTTGGGTGGAAAAAAAAACAAAAAACAAAAAGCCCTTATTTCGAACTGTATATATATTATGTTACAATGTCATGAAAATATTTGGTATTTTAGATGGCATATGCAGTACAGAAGATATGAATACTAGTAGATACTTTAACCCTGAAAGTGCCGAGCAAAATTTGTGGAAGCTGATTTTCTAAAATTTTTATTTTTGCATTTTTCAGAAAAAATAAGTCTTTTCATTTCATGTGAATCATCTGCTTGGCAGATGATTCACATGAAATGTGAAGACTTGTTTTCCCCTGAAAAATAAAAAAAATAAAGATAGTTGTCTGCTGCAGTTGTGATTGGCCCTTTAAGGTTTAATTGGTGAATAAGAATGGTATCCAGATTATTTAGTTAGTTTCTTTCTTATTTCTTTATGAATGATATGTTGTGCAGGGTTGTGGAGTTATCAGAGTTTATTACTTGCCCATGGACAAGTACATGTAAATGGTCAAAATCCACTTGTCCAACCAAGATTTACTTGTCAGAAAATTGTCAATTTTCTTTTCTCTAAGAAAATATATGTTGTGGGTACTCATTAAAAGTGCCTTTCTGAGGACCCACAACTTCTGTTTTCTTCAAGAAAGAAGAAAAATATATATCAAAATCTGGTTTCTCTTCTTAGCTATAACTTTGAAGTCCTTGTCACAAGTCAAGTAAATTGAAATTTCTTACTTGTCCTTAGTGAAATGGGATAAGTATGATACAATGTATTTCCACAGCCCTGTATTGTGGATACTCTTTTGAATCACCTTACCAAATGAGTACCCACAACATGTTTTTATGGGGAAACAAGAAAATATCCAAATATTTTGGTCGAAGAAAGCATCTTGTCTGGAACTTAACCGTGGCAGCCATTTACCACTTAGCAATCCGGGTAAAAAATTCAGCAGACAGTATATTGGTGAAACAAGAAAAATACCTAGTCTTTCGATTGAAGAAAGCATCTTGACTGGAACTAAACAGTGCTAGCCATTTATCCCTAAGCATGCTGGGTAAATATTTCACAGATGACAAACTGATATAATTCTTATTTCCCAGAAAATAGGGTATGACATTTCATATAAATTGTCTTCTTAGGAGACAATTTGCAAGAAAAGTCAAACTGTATTTGCTGAGAAAATAAGAAAAACTTATTTCAAAAATGTCTTCTACTGAAATTTTTACCCAGCATGCAAAGTGTTAATTGTCCATTATAGAAAACAAGGAGACTAATAGATTTTTCATGCTTTAGCACTTTGGCAGCTACTAAGCCATGTATGAACCATGTCTTTGAAAATGTGTTCTTAATGGCATATGCAAACAGCATAGCTCTAGATTAGTCCTTTTCCTACTGCTTTTATATATCTGATAGAGTCAGACTGAAAAACAAAACTGAAAAAACATTTGCAAAAAAAACCACAAAACGGTGACATTGAACTGTGATTTTGGAGAGCAAATTTTGCTGATGGATCCTGAATATGTTTAAATGAAGGTAGTGTTAAAGCACACTCTAAACTTTTTGGAGAATTGGGCCTGCCGTCATTGGCTTTTGGCAGACAGACAGACAGTACATTTTTAATGTTTTTTAACACACCTGTGACACATAGGGCCAATGCCAGAAAGTCTGGATTAGTTTTGCCTAGACCCTGACTTGAAACAGCTTCTGAGCATAACTAATGCACAGAAAAACCTCGCTGACAGACCGGATGCTAGGATCTGGCCTGTAAGTGTCAGAATTCAGAATAGTCAGTCTCAATAAGGGTTTTAATACTTGTGTATTACCAATTTAATACACAATGTAGTCTCACACTTGCTCAATCGTGCCACCAACCGGGAGGGCTTGTAAAAGGAAACCAAAAAGAACCAACCTTTATTATATCTGGTTAAGGCACTCCTCCTCTTCATCATCATCTTCACCCGCAGCAAGCATAAATTTATTCCTCCTTGAAACCCCTAAAGCTCTTGTTTAGGCCAGCTTCTTCCACCGACTCACTGGATACCAGCAAGTCCATGGCTGATTTGTCGGTGTTTCGCCCCGTCTGAATCTTGGCCGCCATCTTGATCGGATGTTGTAGCCACCACATCACCATGCCCTGGTGTTCCATCCAAAAATTTGATGTGGTTGACTTTTGGCTGAAAGAATTTTGCTTTATTTGAGGCGAGGTCAGAGTTTTGGCTTTTCCCATCTATCCCAATCTTTTGTCTCTGTCCTTCTCAGGGGCATGACTGATATATTAGTGACAGGACTGTGAACCTCAACTAAAACATTTTTTTTTCAGGTAAAAGAAAAAAATATATACACTAAAATCTGCTTATGGATACACCTGAATAATTTTTGCTGCCATTTTGCAAAAGGAGACAACTTCTAAAATCAGGAAGTTGCCTTCCTAGTATTTGAAGCCTTTAAAAAGATAGGGCTACTGTTAAAGGACAGAATTTGCTCACAGAGTAGTGGCTAATTCTCACTTTACAAACTAGGAGAAAACAATGCCAGACAGGCAGACACTTATCAACAAGCTGGGAAAATGGTGATTTTTAAATCTCTAATTTTTGGAAAAGGGGTCTGCTCTATGAGGATGAATTTGCTTCCACAGGGAGTAAATTCTTTCCTTATAGAGTAAACATCTTTTCAGAAAGGGGATTGGTGTACAGGAAGGCCAATGAGTAGTCACAGAAGCTGTCTCTTTTTTGAAAAATGGCAGCAAAATCTCCAAGTGAACATCTATTCCTCTTAATCTTGCAATAATTAATTTGTTGGTTATGACATTCACCATGCTTCCTCAGGGCAATAATGTATCAAAATGCCAGCTAAAACCAAGGGTCGACTCATTAAAAATTGATATTAATTCTATTACTGGGAGAATAAATTTTCACTTATCCTAATAAACTACTGTTATATAGTTTTTACCAGTCCTTTTTGGCAGCATATGTACCATGTTTATAATTCTAGATAAGATGCTTTTTTTTTTTTTCAACCAAAAATGTGCAGTTTGTAGCACATCTGACACAGCAGATCCAGGGATTGCTAGTTTGAATCCCTGCTCAGCCACATAACTTCCATGGAGATGGATCATGAAACCATTTCTTCAGTCATTCTCCCTTGATTCCAGAAGGGCAGTTGTGAGTTACTGGTGAAAATATGTGCTATAGCACTGGTTACTGTTTAGAAGACTAGGCCTGCTCAGGAAAAGTGTGAGTAGGTTAACCGACTGGTGTAGCATGACTTTACAGTGTTAATGGGGCTGTAAAACTCTCTCAGACCACAAAGTTCTGCATTCAATCTGATGATTTCTGCCATCATTAACCCTAGTCCTGCTGAACCCAGATATACTCTGCTTTTGCAAACAGTTTAGCTCTAGATCAGTTGGCTTCCGAAGTCCACTGACTTTATTAAGTTTTGTCTCGATGATTTCTAGGTCAAGTTCAAAACTGGGTCACTTGGGGTCAAAAACTAGGTCAACAGGCCATATCAAAGGAAGATCTTGTTAACACTCTAGAGGTCACATTTTTGAAGTGATCATCATGGATCTTGCTCAGAATGTTTGTTTCGATGATTTCTAAGTCAGGTTCGGAACTGTCTCACTTATGACCTATATTTCATGCTCCAGTGACTTTCTTAAAGTTTTTCCATTTAGGTCAGTTTCTCAGTAACTATGGTTCCTACACCCAGTGATAATTAGCAAATGCATACATTTTGTTTGGAACTAGGTTACTTATGACCTATATTTCATGCTCCAGTGACTTTCTTTAAGTTTTTCCATTTAGGTCAGTTTCTCAGTAACTATGATCCCTACACCCAGTGATAATTAGCAAATGCATACGTTTTAGCAATGCGACTTGAGTGCAGTCAAACATATTTGATCTTGCCCTATATTTCACGGTCCATTAGGCATGCTACATTGTCTTAGTTGTTAATGTAATCATCATGAATGTTTGCCTTGATCATTTCTGTGTTGGGTTCTCTTAGTCTGTAATGTGCTATGATACTCAGATGAGCAATGCAGGGCAATCATGGCCCTCTTGTTTTATTTTCCTGTGCTAAACAAGTGCTAAAGACATTAATACACTTTTTCTTTTGTCAGGGATAATACCCTGGATTGATTGACATATTCAACATATTTGTGATGTGTATTGGAAATTCAATTTCTGTCAGTTTGTTATTCTTCTCTAATGTGCTCTTTGATCTTTATAGGAGTTTTTTTTATTTTGGCTTTTTTTTTTCCCGTAACTGCCAATAGCGCCAAAATAAAATGACCGCCAAAGTGTTTGACAGTAAGCAATTAAGGTGTCCCAATATTTAGAGTAAATACAGTTGACTCTCGTTATCTCGACCTCGCTTATCTCGAATAACCGCTTATCTCGAAGTGAAAATCTGGTCCCTGCCTAGACATGAAAATCTAACAACAGGTAAAAATATATTGTGGAAAAGAGGAGAAATTGCTCTTAAGGAGCAATTTCTCCTCTTTTCCACAATATTTTCAATACATCTCTAACTTCAAGAATCCAATAACATATCTATTTATTAAATGTGGTTGTTCGAATTATTTTTCCTCCTCAATTCTGCAAATCTAATATGTCGAGGTACGGATATCTCAAAGTATTTCAGAGAGTCCCTTGGAATTCGAGAGTTAGTTTTGGTAAACAACGGCTATGAATCAGACTGTAGATTTTGCATGTCTGACTGAATTGAAGCCAGAAGAGGCTTGCATCTTGATTATTAAATGATTGTGAAAGCCGTCAGACTAGGACAAAAGATACAAAATCGGCTTACTTGATTTTGAATGAAACACCATATTTGTTTACTGTGCTAGCTGTAATAAGCATTAAAAGTACTAATGGATTGACAAATAGTGCAGAAACTGATCAATCGCCTTCTTAACCCTTAAAGCGCTAATCACTACTGCAGCAGACAACATTTTGAAATATTTCTTTTATTTTTCAAAGACAAAAAGTCGGCTTGGCAGATTATTCATTTGAAACGTCAATACTTTTTCTCTGAAAAATTAAAAAAAAAAAAAAAATATTAAGAATGTTGTCTACACCAAATTTTGATTGGGGCTTTAAGGGTTAAACAACAGTTTCATAGCTCTTGACAAGACAAGGTTTTCAACCTATAATGATAAATTTTTCTCTTATGTGGCGAGGCACTTCTAATGAGTACCAACGCCTTACGTTTTCATGGGGAAATGAGAAAATATTTATCTGGATGTTTTTATTCTGACAAGGGTCTTCACTGTTTGCTATACATGTCTGAATATTTGGGGCAATGTAGTAAACATTAATGGACTTTTCAGGTGATTTTTCCCACTAGTGGCATCTGCTGCTGATAACCTTTGCAAACAGTTTGGATCCAGATCAAGCTCGACAAAACGTCAGGCCTGATCTGGATCCAAACTGTTTGACACTTTGATGGTATTCCTGAAAGATCTTTTTGAAAAAAAAAAATCAATAAAAAAAAAAATCCACAGTCGACAAAAATGAATGCAAAATTACCCAGCATGCAAAAGAGTGAAACATTAGCTTTCATATTGAAAGATACCCAAAATTTAAAAACCTAAATTTTAGTGGAAGTTTCATAAAAATCATATGAAAAAAAAAAAAAAATAATAATAATAAAATGATGTTTACCTGTTTCAATCCTGGGGCAATTAACCCTTCTCTTGCTGAAAATGACATGCCTACTTTTAGCAAACAGTGTACATCTGAAGAAGCCAACTGATCTGGATCTGCACTGTTTACCATTAGGCATGTGAAGTTATATCAATAACCTGGATCAAGTAATCTGATTGGCTAAAAATTGGAAGTGGGTGTGGCATCTTAACCCATGTCCTGCTGAACCCAGATATGCCCTGCATTTGCAAACAGTGTAGATCCAGATCAGTTGGCTTCTGGAGAAGCCAACTGATCTGGATCTGCACTGTTTGCCATTAAGTATGTGAATTTATAGCAAAAATCCGGATCAAGTAATCAGATTGGCTAAAAATTAGAAATGGACGTGGCATCTTAATTTATTCAGCAGGACAAGGGTTAATTTATTCAGCATGACAAGGGTTAAGAGGAATTGATACACTTTCAGAGGGGGTAACCCTTTCCAAATTGTTCTGGCTTCCTTATGAAAAATGAATATACTCTTAAAGGAAAGAATTTGCTCCCAAGCTTCTGAAAAGGGCTCTGCTCTAAAAGGAAAGAATTTGCGCCGCTTTCCCCTTTTCAGAAGGGACATTGTGCAGGAAAGCAAACAAGATTGGTAATCTGAAAAGTTGCCTCCCTTGTAAAAAATGGTGGAAAATCTACCATTACGAAAACACGCCTATACAAATACATTGTTAATTTTACCGCCGAAAGAACGAAAATATTACAAATGAAAAATTGTAATGTTTTTCTTATTTCTGCTCAAAATATAGATTGTGGGTACTCGTTAGAACCGCCTCAGCGAGGCGGTTGTAACGAAGTACCCACAATCTATGTTTTAGGCAGAAATAAGAAAAATAATGTATACCCCTGTAAACCCCAGTTTTACTATATAAAAGTGGGGTTCAAGGGGGTCAGAATTATATAGGCGTGTTTTCGTGATGCAAGTGTATCAGGTCACCTTAATATGACATGTCTTATCTTTTGTATCATCTGTTGATACTTGCACAAAAAGACCTTCTTATTCTGCCTGTACATGCAAAAGTGCCCAACCAGAATGCTTCTATTTTCCAATCGAAACTCGAGTACTGGTGTGACCAAACATTTAAGCCTTTTTCTAAGAATTCCCTAGTCTCTATGAAATGGTCTATTGATTTGTGACAATCAGTCGATTAAAATAAATTGAACAACCTCAGGATGAAATTAAATCTATTGTCTTCATTAATATATGCCTAAACACAATCAAAGCATCTGAATGAGCTAGATTTGGGGGACTTGTTAAGGAGAAGTATTTGGTGATAATTCTAAGATTATTTTTCTTATTTCTCCATAAAAACTTGAGTTGTGGGTTTTTAGAAGCACCTTTGTGAGGTGCTTCTAATGATTACCCACAACATATGTTTTTATGGAAAACTGTTGAAAATTATCCCAGAATTATTACCAAACACTCCTCCTTAACAAGTCCTCTGTTAAATTTAAAATTAATAATCTGATATCTATTAGGATGAATTTCTTATATGAATACAATAGTGCAGAATATTGGAAAGCTAAGGTGTCATAACCCTCAAGGCTTTTATTAGCTCTCTTGGTAAATTTCAGCAGACATTTTGAAATATATTCTTTTATTTTTAAAAAAAAAACAGGATTTAATATTTCATGCAGATTATCTCCAAACTTTGGAGATAATTTGCATAAAGTGTCAAATCCTATTTTCTGGGAAAAATAAGAAAAATATTTCAAAATGTTGTCTGCTGTATTTTTTATCCAGGGCCCAGCTATTCAAAGCATTGTTAGCTTAATGAGCTTGTTAGTGGTCAAAATATTAACTGTTCTAGTAAGTACAATATCTAATTCAGAGGTATTTTTGCTGAAAAAATATGAATAGTTTTTGCAATGCAAAAGCTACTCACATTTTTTCAGCAAAAAAATTAGCGTATAAACCATATTTAATGATCAAAGTTTTAACGATACCTTAACTAACAACATCATTAGTTTTGAACAACTGGGCTCAGAGTGCTAAACTACCAGTCACATCAGCAGCAATAAACATTCTGTTTAATTAATTAGTTAATTAATTAATTAATTTTTTTACAAGAAAATGAACTTGACATTTCTTTTTAATTGTCTGCAAGGCATGCCATTTGATGTGAATGTCCTTGTCATGTAGATGATACACATGAAATGCCAATTTATTTTCTGAGAACAGAAATGGAATCTCTCTGCTACAGCTTTTAATAGCCGTTTTAGTTAAAATTGATTAGATTCATTAACCCATCGTAGTCGGGAGACCCGTAAAAGGGTAATTGGCAAACAGTGCAGACCCAGATCAGACGCCGCAGAATGCGGCGTCTGATCAGGGTCTCCACTGTTTGCAAATAGTTTAGCCTTTTTTCTCTAGAAATATGTAAACCTCATAGCCGGACGTACCTAAAATTGAAATTGGACTGTTCCAATATATAGTGTGGGAGAGTCTATTCTGTATACATTGGGTTAAATAAGACAGTAGATAGACAAAGTCTGATCAGATTTCTTTGATGATCTGTTGATGTCTATCTGCTTGTTCATCTCTGTGGTAGGATTGTTCCTTGTAAGGATATTGTTATCTGAGACGGCTGTGAAATGGCCGAGGATTTATCAAGATGTGATTCTTGGAGCTGCAACTAAGTAGGATAACTAGATAGATATTTTTTCGTATTCATGGAAAAACTACGTTGTGAGTATGTGGTGGAATGGACAACCAAAAATAAAATCTGACGAGTCTGCACAGTCTGTGTTTTTGTGGAAAAATATCAAAAATACTAATGCTGTTTTGGAAAAAAAAAATGTCTTGTCCTTGATTTTAACTCACTGATGATCAAATTCAGATGGCAAACTTGTGTATTTTTTTAATTTATTGGAAAATAGGCATGTTTCAGAGAATATTTTTTTTTTTACAAATTTGGCTAAGTAAATCTCCTTTACTTGAGTTTGTTAAGGGAGATGACTTACTGTTCTTGTACTATAAAAAGCCATCTGATCTGACTCTACACCGTCTTACAAAGGCTGGGTTCAGCAGGACAAGGATTAAAATGACAATCACAACTATAGACGACATTCTGAATTTTTTTTTTTTATTTTTTCAATGAAAATAAGACCTGAAATTCCATGTGAATCTTCTGCTAGGCAGACAATTCACATGAAATGTCAAGTCTTGTTTTCTCTGAAAAATAAGAATATTTTTTCAGAGAAAATAAGACCTGAAATTCCATATGAATCGTCTGCTAGGCAGACGATTCACATGAAATGTCAAGTCTTATTTTCACTGAAAAATAAGAATACGTTTTAGAATGTGGTCAGCTACAGTTTTCAGGCCTCGATCCTAGCAAAACCTATAAAACCTATAATAACCTATAACTTTGTGTCAAACCTATAAAACCTTTAATAAAAAGCCTGTATTTTCATGAAAAAACCTATATTTTTCACATTTTGAACCATCTCGCGATTCAACCCTAACTTTTCTTCAAAATGCCCTACTATTTTTACTTTTTAGTCCCAAAAAAGTGATGAAAACTGTCAAGAAATGGTAATTTTTTCCTGTCTTGCTCGGACTTTGTAAAATTCAGATCAACTTTATCTGAGTAACTGTGGCGCAAAAATTCAGTTTTTCTTCAGTTTTAAATCTTTATATATGAGTTTGGAAGAACCTTTTTTTAACCTATATTTTTTATTGAAAAACCTGTGAATAACCTATATTTTGAGTAAGAAGAACCTATGTAAAAACGTATATTTTCAAAGTGGGCCACTAGGAGGCCTGAGTTTTGCTTGGCACTTAATGGGTCAAATGCAGGAAAAATTGGATAGTAAAATAATTGGGCTTCAAACATCTATATTGTACAGACGAAAAGCACATATTTTTGAAAGGGTTACAATTGAATTTTCTTAGAAACATTAGTTACTTCCCTTTTTGTAATTGGAAAAAATCTGTAATTGCCTTATTTATCCTTTGCAAAGGGATGCAACTGAGTTTTTTTTAGAAATATTAGTTACTTTCCTTTTTGGAATTGGAAAAATTCTCTGATTGCCTAATTTATCCAGAATATTCAGACAGACAGGCCAGAACAAACAGTGTAGACCCAGATCAGCTGCTTCACAGAATGTGGTGCCTGATCATGGTCTACACTGCTTGCCACACATTTAGCAGTTTTTAGACATGCCCACAAGTATGGTAAAGGTCCTAAAATATTGTACTTCAGCATTCCTGAAAAAGTGGCATATGCAAACAGTGCAGACCCAGATCAGACTGCTCTGATCAGGGCCTAAGCTGTTTGCCATTCCACTAAGTATTTTAAGAAACAACTGCATAAAAAGCAAAATTTGGGCATAAAAATAACGGAATAAGGTGTTCGAAATTTTTGGGCATTTACTGTAATAAAATGGATTCTTTCAAATTTTGTGGCATGTACTGTGTGGTGTTAAGATGTCAGAATATTTACGGAAAATATGATAATTCATAGGTCCTAATGCAAGAAGTTTTATGGGATTTATGGTATTGAAAGTAGAGAAGAGACAGTGTTTCAGAGACTTGACATGATCACGTTTCCTTTATGTAACAAAGAAGTGTAAGAACTCATTGGCTCTTAGCCCTTAAGGTGCTAAACACAACCGTAGCAGACAGCATTTTCTGTATCATATTTTTTTTATGGAAAATAAGACCTAATTGACATTTCATGTGGTCACAAGTTGAAATGCCAGGTTACATGAAATACCACATCTTGTTTTCTGTGAAAAGAAATAAAGAAATATATAATGTCATCTACTGCAATGCTTAGCTCTTTAACCCTTAAATTGCCAATCACAACAATTTTTTTTTTTGTAGTCTACTTTGTCATCTGCTTGTGATTTTAAAAGTCATTTTTGCAAACGGTGTGGACCCAGATCAGACTGCTCATCTAGGAGCAGTCTGATCAGGGTCCACATGTTTGTCTGTATGCAAAAATAGGTTTGAAAAGTTTACAAGAATATTCAGCAGATGACATAAACAGAGATGCAGGTTTTCTTGGCATTTTAAGGGTTAACTGTACCACACTCTGGGCTAATTCAGCAGGAAACAATTTGATGGCTTTTTTCTTATGTTTTCCCAGAAAACAGGATTTAATACTTCATACAAATTGTCTCCATGTCAAAACCTGTTTTTTTGGGAAAAATGAGAACAATATTTCAAAATGTTGTCTTCTGAAAATTTTACCCAACATGCTCAGTGTTAAGCATTGAAACTTTGAATGTGTTAAAGAGGAGACTGGTGAGAAAAGTGAAACTTGAGATTATGGTGACTTGAAAAATCGGAAACTTAAGACAAACAGATTATTTCGTGGGAAATTTTAGAAGTGGATAAAAATAAAATACAACTGTGAGAACTGACAATAAATGAGTCATGTTATGGATATATTCGAAGGATAATGAATCCATTGCAAAATGGGCCTGATTCTTTAGTTTTATGTCCTACAAAGTAAGTTCTTTTCTTATGTATGGTTACTGTAAATCAGCTTTCTTTTACTGCAAGAATTATAACTTTTCATGCCTATTAACATTTAGTATGCTAACAGCAAATTCAGCAAATGACAGTATTTTTCTAATTTTTCCCCAGAAAATAGGATTTGAAATTTTATGCTAAACATTTCAGTCAAAGCCTATTTTCTGTGAAAAATTAGAAATTATTTTTTATTATTTTTTTAGAGAAAATATGACTTGGCATTTCATGTGAATCATCTAGTAGGCAGACAATTTACATGAAATGTCAAGCCCTACCTTCTCTAAAAAAATACAAAAAAAAAATAAAAAAAAATAAATAAATAAATTAATAAAATAAATCAGACTGTCTTTTGCTGCAGTTGTGATTAGCACTTTATTCCTAGTCAGGCTGATTAGATTAAGATGTCACGCCCACTTCTAATTTTCAGCCAGTCAGATCACTTGATCCAGATTGTTGATACAAATTCACATTCTAATTGACAAACAGTGCTTCTGAAGAAGCCAACTGATCTGGATCTACACTGTTTGCAAAGGCAGGGTACATCCAGGTTCAGCAGGACTAGGATTAAGGGTTAAAAAGTGTTAAAAAAAATCACAATTAGGATGGCACAGTTCAGGTCAGTATGAGAGTTTAACAGCAGCCATCTTATCCGAATCTACAATTTTTCACAAAAGTTGGTCAGTAGAATTGAAAAAAACCTGTTACCCAATTCTTTACCTTTAGTATTGGGACAGATAGGCATGAGCAAACAGTGCAGACCCAGATCATATGCTGCAGAATGCAGCATGATCTGATCATAGTCTGTACTAGTTGCCATTCATTGCAGTTTTTAGACACATTAGCAGGTAGTAAAGTACAGGGCCCAGTTGTTCAAAACTAACAATGTCGTTAGTTAATGTATCGTTAAAACTTTGATAATTAAATATGGCATATACACTATTATTTTTGCTGAAAAAAATGTGAGTAGCTTTTTGCATTTGCAACAGCTGCTCACATTTTTTCAGCAAAAATACCCATGAATTAGATATTGTAATAACTAGAATAGTTTTGACCATTAACAAGGTCGTTAAGGTAACGATGCTTTGAACAACTGGGCCCAGTTCTTTAAGGTTTAAGATAAGTATGGTTAGGAGTTCAGGCATCTGGATATTTAGGGTATATCCAGTAAACAGCTTCAGTCCCCAGGATATATATTTTTTGTGATGTAATTTTCTACAATGTAAAATTATATGTGCTGTATTAGTTGTGTTATGTGTATTTCTTGCTCCACAAAAAAGTTGCATTAGTTTCTTACATTTGGTGGCAGGAAGTTGGTATATCAGGGTTCAGCAGGACAAGGGATAATAAGTAACTTAAGGCTGGGTTTGAGTTTGTCAGTTAACTATGTCCAGTATATGTCCCACAAATTTGGAGGAACGTGTGTCCAGATATGAGGGAAAAATTGATGACTAGGATATTAAAGTCTACTTAACATATCAGGTTGTCAGATGGGGTGTTGGTGTTTGGCATTGGCACAGCATTGGCTGGAGCATTCCTTGTCTGTATATGTTATATCTCAGAGGGAGCAAATACATTTTCAGAGGATGCAATACAGATTTGTTTTTTTCCTTCCTTCTGAAAGGGAGTACACTCTAAAAGGAAAGAATTTGCCACTCTTGGGAGCAAATTCTTTCCTTGTAGTGTAGATCTGTTTTCAGAAGGGCATTTGTGCCAGAAAAATAAACAAGATGTTACATAAGTTGTTGTCCAACTGATATTGACTTAAGCTGGGCAAGGCCTGCTATCCTTGTAGCAGGTAAGGGTGAGGGGGAATGTTTTTATTTCTTCTGTTTCTTCACTTTCATTCCTGTTCTTCTTTCTTCCCTGTTCCTCTCTTTCATCTCTTCTACTATCTCTTTTCTCCCTTCCTCTGGGAGACGACACAAAATGACCCATGTCATGACAATGTCGTTAAACCCCAATACAATCAGTCAAAAACATAAGTTGTCTCCCTTTCAAGTGATAGAAACACTACCAAGTACAAGGGTTGTGCAAAAAAAGTTCTGTCACTAATAGGCTTCCATAGTTTTATCCCAGGTATATTTTAAAATGCTTCACTGCACTTGAATGGTATGTTGAATAGCTAATGATACCCGTTTATTTAGTGCAAATTGCTTTCCAACTGACCGAGTTATTTCAAATTGAAATAGATGCAGTCATATACACTGACCAATTTACTTCTTACATTGGAACATGGGCCAGAAGACTGAAATTCTTAGCTATATTAAATGCCGCATTAGGCTTAATATAGATTCAAAGCAGATATTTAATGAATTGCTTGGTATATATGGACCTCAGACCATTTCAATGTGCACAGTTTTTAGGTGGGTTAAAGATTTTAAAGCTGGGACATTTTCTGTTGAAGATGATACCCGTCCTGGAAGGCCTAAAACCTCTGTTACCAAGGCTAACATTGCTGCTGTAAAGATTGTGGTCAAATAGGATGCGCGATTGTCTGTCAAAGATACAGCTAGTTGTACTGGTATATCAGAAGGCAGTGTGTAAACAATTCTGAAAAAGCGTTTGGACCTGAGAAAGGTTTGCGCTAGGTGGGTACCTCATTTGCTCACTGAGGAGCAAAAAAAACAACGCCTTAAATGTACCTGGGAACTTTTGAAAACATACAAAGGCTGTAATAGTCTGGTTATTTCTAACTTGCTAACAGGTGATGAAACCTGAGTGCACATGTTTGAACCACAAAGAAGGGTTGATAATAAGCAATGGAAGCAAAAAAATAAAAAACGCCCATGTATTGCCAAGAGAACCATAAGTTCGAAAAAGATGTTGTACGCAATTTTCTTTAATTCAAATGGGCCAGTTGTTCAAGTGCCTTGTCCATCTGGTCATACAGTCACTGGCCGATTCTACAAGAATTCTGTACTGAAGAAAGTGAAAGAGTTTTACAATAAGAAACAACCAAGCAAAGGACGGTCAGGAATCCACCTTTTACATGACAACGCCTCCTCTGTGAGGTTGTTAAGTCTTTTTTGGCTTCTGAAAAGGTGAAATTTTAAACCATCCACCTTATTCACCTGACCTGAGTCCCTGCGACTTCTTTTTATTTCCAAGGCTTAAGAAAATGCTTTCTGGAAATAAGTATACGTCTAGAAGTTCTCTTGGCAGCACTATTTATCAGTGTCTCCAACAGATACCAAAAGAAGACTATTTATCTGCTTTTCACGACTGGGTAAAAAGGTTACAAAAATGTGTTTCAGTAAAGGGGGAATACTTTGAAGGTTTGTAATAAAAATATGTTTGATAAAACGTAGCACTGAAGTAATCCGAACCCAGTGACAAAACTTTTTGCAGGACCCTCGTATATCTGTTCTCCTCAAACCAGTATATGAATTGTTTTTACCTCTGCACCAAAACTTACCTTGTATGGTCTCATTGGAATCGCTCAGCCATGTTGATTCCAGCGAATACCCAACAGGATATGATTTGATTCCGAATAACAACCGTTTACCAAGTTTAACAGCACAGTTATCATTATAGCCATCATGTAATGACAACTGATGGAACGGACAGACACATTATGCTAGTTAATTGCTTCAAATAACAAGCATACAGCATCAGTTTGGACAGTTTTACATTAGAACTTCCATCTGAAAGAGACATACCTCCAGAGCAGACACTTTTCCAACAAAAGAATGTAAATATGTTTCTTATTTCTCCATAAAAACATATGTTGTGGGTACTCATTAGAAGTATTTTGGTGAAGTGCTTCTAATGAGTTCCCACAACATATGTTTTCATGCAGAAATAAAAAAATCTGAATCAGTAAAAATATTGACAAAATGATTTTTTCTCTTGTGTCCGTCATGACAAGTTTTGTTTTGAGAAATGCTTATTTTGATAAAAGAAGCTAAACTTTATGAACGAGATTGTGATAAAGCACTTTTAGACATTTTTGCAAACTTGCATTCTGTGAATCTTAAAGCTCTGCATGATGGGTAATAATTCAGCAGATGATATTTTGAATTTTTTTTGTATTTTTTCCTATAAAATAGGCTCTGGCATTCCATGCAAATTGTCTCCTCAGGAGACAGGAGACAATTTGCATGAAATGTCAAAGCCTATTTTTAGGAAAAAAATTAGAAAAATATATACAGTCGAACTTCGATGGCTCGAACATCTTTGGGACCATAGAAAATTGTTCGAGACATGGGTGGTTCGAGCCACTGAGGGTTAATTATGGTGCCAAGTCAGGAAGCAAATGGCGATAATTTAGGGATTTTGTTTTTTTATTTTCTACACAATAATTGTATGTTGAGTGTACTCATTAGAATTGCCTCAATGAGGCAATTCTAATGAGTGCACACAACATACAATTTCACAATAAAATAAGAAAATTTCCCTAAATATTTGTTTTCTTGAGCTATCGGAAGAACTTCGTAGGGTCTCAAAAACGAGTTCGAATTAGCCATGGTAAACGAGCCATCGGTGTTCGAGCTATCGAGGTTCGACTGTAGTCAGCTGAGTAAGCTTAGAGAGTGGTAATGTTTAAATGCCAGTAGATTTGAATGCTTATTTTCTGTGTATTTTCAGGTTGTTAGATAAACTGTTGGTGGTTTGTCCAAATGTTGACTATTGTGAGGAGGTCCTACCTCGATCTGAATTAGATGCTCACCTAACTCACAGGTAAATCTCAGCTCTGTCAACCAAACAGAGGGGTGTCAGGGGCAGGGATACACTTTCAGGGAAAGAAACTCTGACAATACTATATTATGTCCCTTCTGAAAAGTGGTCTACTCTAAAAGGTAGGAATTCGCTCCTGTTCTTTCCTTTTAGAGCTGATCCCTTTACAGACAGGATTTTGAGTGTAGGAAAGCAAACAGGGAGATTCCTTGTAAAATATGGTGGAAAAAAACTGTCCAGTGTATGAAGTCCCCTGTATTAATATACATAACTATAGAGAAGGCATGTTGTTGTCACTGAAAAAGTTCTTCACCACAAATACTTTGTAGTACAATCATATGTATCTTGCTAAGGCACTTATAATGAGTACCCACAATGCATGTTTTCATAGAAAATTTGAAAAAAAAAAAAAAAAAAAAAATTGTATTATTAATCAAGTATTTGGATAGACAGGCCTGAGCAAACAATGTAGGCCCAGATCTGTCATGGCAAAAGGCAGTGTCTGATCAGGGTCTACACTGTATACCACCAATCCAACATAAATTATTAATTAATTAAACATAAATTATGTATAGTGTGCAGAATCAATATATACTATTTTTACCCTAAATGTTGGGACATTTTAAATCTTTGCCTTACTTGTCATCATTTACAGAATCAATATATACTATTTTTACCCTAAATGTTGGGACATTTTAAATCTTTGCCTCACTTGTCATCATTTGAACTATTTGTTGATACATCGGCTTGATGAGTGGCAAAGAGTACAAGCCTTGATCAAACTGCATTTTGTGGCATCTGATCTGGGTCTAAACTGTTTGCTGAGGCACTACAGTGTTTACCCTAAACTGGGACTCAAAAGCTGCTTTTAACCCTTGTCCTGCTGAGCCCGGATGTGCTCTGCCTTTGCAAACAGTGTTTGCTGGATCTGATCTGATCTGAACTCATCTGGATCTGCACTATTGCCATTAAGTATATGAATTTATAGTAAAAATCTGGATCAAGTAATCTGATTGGCTGAAAATTAGAAGGGGGCGTGGCATCTTAATATATTCAGTAGGACAAGTGTTAATAATTCTAAAAATTGACCATGTTTATTTTACTCCCTTTAAATGTTTTCAAACACTGCTAGATGTGTAGCAAAGTGTAGATCCAGATCATACACTGCACGATGGGTCTACACTATTTGCTCAGGCATTTACCTTAAATATTTGTACACCTATCTTCTTACCATACTTTTTCTAAAATTTGAATATGGCCATTTTAACTGCTGGATGAGTGGCAAACTGGCCCAAGACCAAATGCCACATTTTGTGGAATCTGAATTTGGACCTACACTATTTGGTCAGGCTTGTCTGTCCCAAAACTTAGGGTAAATACAGTAAGTGATTCTGGCTCTCTACTGTTTACTTATGCATTATATCCAAATACTTAGGATAAATGTGGTATATTAATATTCTTATTGCTTTGCATGCTGGGTAAAATTTTCACCAGACAACATTTTGAAACTAACTTTTTTTTTTTTTTTTTTTTTTTTTTTTGCAGAAAATAGGATTTGACATTTCATGCAAATTGTCTCCTGATTTGCATGAAATGTCAAAGCCTATTTTTGCAAAAAATAAGAAAATTATCGTCAGTTTGTGGTTTGTTGTATTTGCTCACAGACTGGTACAGGTTTATGTTCTTAAGGTAACAGCTGATCCATAGAAACAAACAAACAACAACATAAAAACATGTTACTTTTACAGGAAATGTGAATAGACAAAAATATTTAGTTCAAGCTTTTGAAACGCACATATTGATGCTTGTCATGGCGATTTGTCTGTGTGAGGGTTGATATCACACTCTGAGGGCAGACTGGTTTTTGTCATAAGTCTCTGAGTTGTGTGGTTAACAGTGGATGCATAAAAATCAGTACTCTCAGTCTCATGCTGGTCATGATCATGGTCTCACTGCTCGTAGGTGTGTTAACCCATAAAACATCTGTCACAGCAGCAGCAGATGACAGTCTGCTATAATTGTTATGCCCCGGCCCATTCGAAGAATGGCAGAAGGTCATTAAGTTTTACCCCTGTCCGTCAGTCCATCCATGCACTCGTCTGGCTCATAACTCATAAATTCATGAAACTTCACAGATGGCTAAATCATATCGAGATGATATGTCACAAACAAGGAAGACAACTGGCTAATTCAGTTTTTTAAATGTTCAGGCCTATGCGTGTGTGCTAAAAAATTGTGTCCGGGCCTTAACTCCTAGTAAACCGCATGGAACATATTTCTGAAACTTCACAGATTGCTAAATCATATCAAGAAGATGTGTCAGGAACAAGAAAGACAACTCTCACTACTTTGGTTTTGAAATTATCCCCCTTCTCTAAATTCCATGTAGTGTGATGCTAAAAATTCATGTCCGGTTCATAACTCCTAAACTGTATGAAATATATTCATGAAACTTCACAGATAGCTAAATCATATCGTGATAATGTATCACGAACAAGGAAGACAACTCTGGCTAATTTGGTTTTTTAATTAACTCCTCTTGCCTTCCATTCATCAGTCCCTCCGTGCATTCATGTCCGGCTCATAACTCCTAAACTGTATGGAATATATTCATGAAACTTCACAGATGGTTAAACATATTGAGTGTGTCATGAACAAGGAAGACAACTCTGGCTAATTTGGTTTTTGAGTTAACACCTCTTGCCCAAAATCCATGTAGTATAATGCGTTTTTTCTTGTCTGGCTCATAACTCCTAAACCCTATGGAATATATTCATAAAACTTCACAGATGTCTCTTTACCCATGTCCATGCATGCATGTGTGCTAAAAAATTGTGACCTGGCCAAGATGATGTGTGTTGTGAACAAGGAAGACAACTCTGGCTAATTTGGTTTTTAAATTAACTCCCCTAGCCCAAAATCTATGTAGTGTCCGGATCATAACTCCCGAAGTGTATAGAATATATTCATGAAACTTCACAGATGGCTAAATCATATTGAGATGATGTTGCAAACAAGTAAGGCAACTCAAGCAAATTCTGTTTTCGACTTCACTCAACTTGCCTAAGGCTCATAACTCTCTTAAACTATACGGAATATATTCATGAAATTTCACAGATGGCTAAATCATATAGAGAGGATGTGTTGCGAACAAGGAAGACAACTCCCGCTAATTGGGTATTTAATTAACTTCCCTTGCCTAAAATCCATAAAGTGTAATGCTTTCTTAGTTTCCAGCTCATAACTCCTAAACCATATGGAATATATTCATGAAACTTCACAGATGGCTAAATCATATTGAGAAGATGTGTTGCAAACAAGGAAGACAACTCTGGCCAATTCAATTTTTGAATAAACTCCCCTTACCTAAAATCCATGTAGTGTCTGGCTCATAACTCCTAAATTGTCTGGCCTTGGTGGCTCAGTTGGATGCGCATCTGACTGGTGATCAGGAGGCTACGAGTTCAACCCCAGCCGGGTTGGCAATATTCTTTCATGGAGATTGATCATGAAATAATATATTCTACAGTCATTCTCTCCATTCTGCTGATTCAAGAAGGACAGTTTAGTTTCTGGAGAAAGAATGTGCACAATACTGCTTAACCGCTTAGAGAGGTAAGCCTGCCCAGTAAAAGTGTGGTTAGGTAAACTGACCATGCTCAACATGACCCCATTGGGTTGGCTGGGCCGTAAAACCTCAACACAAACAAACAAATCCTAAAATGTATGGAATATATTCATGAAACTTCACAGATGGCTAAACCATATTGAGATAATGTGTCAGGAACAAGGAAGACAACTCTGGGTAATTTTGTTTTTGAATTAACTCCCCTTGCCTAAAATGTACCCTCAGGTTGTGATTTTTCCGTCCCCATTGAACATCAGTGATAGATTCTATTATCTTACATAAAAGATCTCTATTATGTTGTTTGCATTATCTCTGGACCACCACTCTTGGCGTATAATTTAAGCATTGTATTATACAAAGGGCACCAGTGGGGGCATCTGTCTACCATGGACACTTTTCTAGTTTATATCTCTGAGAAAATAAGGCTTGGCATTTCATTTGAACTGTTTGCTAGGCAGATGATTCTCTTGAAATGCCAAGTCTTATTTTCTCTGAAAAGTAATAATAATAAAAAAAAAAATGAGAATGCTATAGCCTATTTTCTGTGAAAAAATAAGAAAAATATTGTGAATTTTTCATCTGCTGAATTTGCCCGCTAAGAGTGGTAAAAGTTAAATAAATGCTAGGAACAAAATTGTCCGCCAACAAATGCCATGATGTGCACTTACTGAAAGTACACTGTGATCTTGAAGAAGTTTTATCTATTAACCCTTAAAGCGCCAATCACAACTATTGTCGTCTGCTTTGTCTTCTGCCGGTTACTTTTAAAGTCATTTCTGCAAACAGTGTGGACCCAGGTCAGACTGCTCCTTTAGGAGCAGTCTGATCTGGGTCCACACTGTTTGCCGGTATGCAAAAATTGGTTTGAAAAGTTTGCAAGAATATTTAGCAAACGACATAAACAGACGACATTTTCAGATGCAGTTTTTCTTGGCGCTTTAAGGGTTAAGATGGTAAATGTTGATTTTGTCTTCATTCAGTTGCAGACAGAAAGTGGAATACAATTTAATTATGTGTACCCAACAGCTTTTGTAGTTATTTTGGTCCATTGCCTTTTGGCTGCTTGACTTCAGTCCACTAAGAAATAAATGGAGAATTATCAGCTGTGTTTGATTGATATGAAATTCTATCAAAAAGGAGTATGGTAATTTGGTAGAAAATTGAGTTCCAAAGGAACAAGTTTTTCTATAGAATTATCCATGCTCCATGACATAGCACTTAATAAGATGCTTTTTTCAATCGAAAAGTATTTATATATTTTTTTTATTTCTACACAAAAACATATGTTGTGGGTACTCATTAGAAGCACCTCAGCGAGGTGCTTCTAATGAGTACCTACAACATATGTTTTCATGGAGAAATAAGAAAAATGCTTACTTGATACCCACTCTTATATAGACGTATGCTAAGAGCCAGATGTTTTCATATTAATAACTGTAATATTGCCCAGTATTAGTTGGGCTCTGTAGTATGTAGCACATCTGACTGTAGATTCAGGGGTCACAAGTTTGAATTCCATCTCTTCTACATAATTTAACCCTTAAAGTGCCAGTCACAACTATTGTCGTCTGCTTTGTCATCTGCTCATGATTTTAAAAGTCATTTTTGCAAACATTGTGGACCCAGATCAGACTGCTGCTTTAGGTCCACACTGTTTGCCTGTATGCAAAACTAGGTTTGAAAAGTCTGCAAGAATATTCAGCAGATGACATAAACAGACGACATTTTCAGATGCAGTTTTTCTTGGCGCTTTAAGGGTTAAATTTCTTGGAGATATATCATGAACTAATTTCTGGATTCATTCTCCCCACTTGCTGGCCTCAGTAGCTCAGTTGGATGCGGGTCTGACTGGTGATCAGGAGGTTGCCGATTGACCCCAGCCGGGTGGCAACATTTTTTCGTGGAGATTGATCATGAAATATTTTCTATGGTCATTCTCTCCCTTCTGCTGATTCAAGAAGGTCAGTTATCAGCTTCTGGCGAAAGAATGTGCACTTTCTGGATTCATTCTCCCCACTTGCTGGTCTTGGTAGCTCAGTTGGATGCGCGTCCGACTGGTGATCAGGAGGTTGCGGGTTTGACCCCATCCGGGTCGGCAACATTTTTTCTTGGAGATTGATCATGAAATATTTTCTGTGGTTATTCTCTCCCTTTTGCTGATTCAAGAAGGGCAGTTATTAGCTTCTGGCGAAAGAATGTGCACAATAATGGTTAAGCGCTTAGAGGACTAAGCCTGCCTAGTAAAGTGTGGTTAGGCAAACTGACCACGCTCAACATGACCCCACTGGGTTGACTGGGCCTTATAACCCAAACATAAGCATATTCTCCCCACTTCTGCTAACTCAAGTACGCCATTTGTCAGTTACTGGTGAAAGTTTGCACACAAAGTACTGGTTAACTGCTTAAAGGAATAAGCTTGCCCAGGAAAAATGTGAGTCGGTTAACAGGCCAGCTTGACATGACCATAGCAGTGTTGACTTGGCCATAAAACTGAATCAAATCAAATCAAATATTTTCATTTTTATATTTGTTACATACCTTTTTGCCAGCATAATACTGTAAAACAGTTCTGTGGACTTGTTAAGGAGTATTTGATGATAATTCTGGGATAATTTTCTCCAGTTCTCCATAAAAACACATGTTGTGGGTATTCATTAGAAGTGCCTCATTGAGGCACTTCTAATGAGTACCCACAACAGATTTTTTTATGGAGAACTGAGAAAAAAATATCCTAGAATTATGATCAGGTACTCCTCATTAACAAGTGTACGAATACACATAGTGGATGGTAAGATTATGTTCCATTCTGCTAAAAATTTTGGAGGGTTGACCCTGCAATCGCTGGTTTTTTGCTTCAAGGTTCTTGCTTCACTTGCAGCAAGGTCAAGGCTTGTGGCCTTGTTCTTATCGCTCTTGTTCCTTACTTCTTTCTCCGTTTAACCCCAAAAAACAACAAATAGCACTGTCTTGAAGTTTGAATCCCAGCTCAACCACACACCGTAAGTAGTATTGTGGGGGGGTCCATGGTGACACCCAATACTACTACCGTATTTAATCTTATTACTGCATATACCCCTATAAGGGCACAGTCAAGCAATTCTGTATTTTTCAGATTTCTTCAGACTTGTTGATGCAATTCAAATGAGTACCCACAGCATATGGTTTTATAAAGAAAATCAGAACAAAAACCCAAAAAACATTGCATAAGCATCATTTAATAAGCCCTTCGCAGATTTTTTTTTAAGTGTACCCTTAGTATTGGTAGATATATATTTTACCCAGTTTTTCCAGTATTTTTTGAAAAACTTTAGCGCATGAAATCATTTCTATGACCATTTTTTCCCTTCCGCCGAGTCAAGAAGCGAAGTTGTCAGTTACTGACGAAAGTGTGTGCAGAAATACTGGTTCTGCTCAGAGAACTTAGCCTGCCCAGGGACAGGTTAAGTGGCCATGCTCAACATGATCCTGATTGGTTGACTAAGCCATAAGACCTCACTTTAAACAAACATCAACATTTTGCGAAAAAGTAATGAAAAATACATTTTTGAAAGTGACCACTGCTGACAAACAGGAACATGCCAAATGTATTCTCAAAAGAATTATTACCGTATTAATTCTAAGTATTTGGACAGACCAGCAAATAGTGTAGATCCATATCAGACACAGCAAAACACAGCAATGGATCAAGGTCTGCATGTTTGCCATTCCTCCAGCAGTTGATAGAAACATCAACAGGTAGTAAAATAAATTTATTTAATTTTTACATAGCTCTATATAAGAGGGATATTAGGTAACAATTTTTCTTATTTCTCCCTAAAAATATATGTTGTGGGTACTCATTAGAAGTGCCTCAATGAGGCGCTTCTAATGAGTACCCACAACATACACTTTCTTGGAGAAGTAAGAAAAATATCAATACTTTTTGGTTGGAAAAAGTGCCTTATCCTGGAGCTATGTTTTTAGGGAAAGTATGGTAAGGACTATGATGGTAAGGTGTTCAAATATTTTGGATAAATAGGGTATGCAGACAATAACAGTTGCCAGTGGCAGTGACAGAGTTTTATTTGATGTTTTTTATTTCTTTATTTTTCCATGAAAGCATCTTATTGTCTCCAGGGATGATTTGTAGGTGGTCCAAGAACATGTTAGGTTTCTAACACTTACCGTGCTAGAGGCAAATTCGGTAGATGGTTTTTTTTTAAATATTTTTTCTTTTTTTATTTTTCCTAGAAAATAGTATCTGACACTTCATGCAAATTGTCTCCTAAGGAGATAATTTGCAAGAAGTGTCAAATGCTATTTTCTAGAAAAAGTAAGAAAAATATTTTAAAATTTCATCTGCTTAATTTTTTACCCAGCATGCAAAGTGTTAAGGACAAATAAGAAGACAAATGTCTTTGTTGTCTGCCTTAAATCCTTAAAGTGCTAATTACAACTGCAGCAGATGACACTTTTATTTAATAGATTTTCGTGTTCCATCTGGTGTCTGTCTGTCCATCCATCTGGACTTCGTTTCCAGATAAATCCACCTACAGTTTTCATTGGACAGTGTTGAAACTTGGTGAACAGTTAGACCATGAGGTGGTAGAGCGCATTTTAGTTCGAGGTTACAGTACACCACTTTGATGGAGTTATTACACTTTTTAAAGATTTGATTGGGTTGAAACTTAATGGGCAGTTAGACTATGAGGTGATGCAGCGCATACTGTTTCAAGGTTATAGTACACCAAATTTTGATAAAGTTACAGCTCATTAAAGATTGTTCAAGCATGATTTCATTTCCAGCTCACTCCTACAGTTTTCATCAGATCAATTTGTTATTTGTATTTTGTTGGATAGAAAGAAGATGTGGAAAATTGCAGCCAAGTTACAGTACACCAAATTGTCATATTCTTTCAAGATTACAGCATACCAAACTTTAATAGAGTTATTACTTATTAACCCATCATCACTTTCTGTCAGGCTAACTCCTACAGTTTTCACCAGTACCAGCTGAGACTATGAAGTGAGACAGCACCTAGTGTTTTGAGGTTACAGTATACCAATTTTATGGTTTAAATGTAGATTTATTGCACAGCCATCTCTATATGGTTTATTACCTTGCAGTGGCAGGGTATCATGCAGCATCTGATATGCTTTTATTATTTGTATATTTTCATAGAAAATAATGCTTGGCATTTCATGTGAATCATCTGCCTAGCAGATGATTCACATGAAATGCCAAGTCTTATTTTCTCTGGAAAATAATAATAAAAGACATAGAATGTCATCTGCTACAATTTGTATAGCCCTTTAAAGGTTCAATAGAAAAGGCATATTATCTAGAGCTATGTGGCAGTAGTTTTGAGTCGTCTCAATAAATTCATTCTAATGAGTACTCACAAGATATACTTTCATAAAGAAATACGAAAAATTGCAGTATTTTTCGGTTATTTTTATTTTTAATTACTCTTACCTGTAGTGGTAGACCCTCTAAATGTTTGCTATATTTTTTTTCAGATGCCGTGGTGCTATTACGAAGTGTATCAAATCAAGTCTGGGTTGTACGTTCCAGGGACCAAGGAGTGCCCTACAGAGCCATTTATGGGAGTGCCATTACAGGGATCAGCAGTCAGGTATTTATTATTTTACCCTGACTATTCGGAGGGATGAGTCTGAGAGTGTAAATGCTGATGATGCCGTAGAATGCTGCATCTGATCAGGATCCACTCATTTTCTACTCATCCAGCTTTTTCCAGACATACCAGCAGCATAGCTCTTGATAAGTTGTTTTTTTTCAATCCAAAAGTATTGGTATTTTTTCTTATTTCTCCATGTCAAGGCGCTTCAATTGAGTACCCACAACATATGTCTTCGTGGAGAAATAAGAAAAATATATACATCCGATAGCCCCTCTTTTTTACACCTATGCAGCAGGTAGTAAAATAGACATATAAAGTTTTAGGACAAGTATGGTTAAGGAGTTAAGGTGTCCCAATATTTAGGGTAAATATGATGCATTTAATGCAAATAACTGTTTCTTAGCTAAGGGATAAATATCATGCTTAGCTTTCAGTCTTGTCTTGCATATCAGATTTACCCTAAGTACACCTGCTCGATATGACCCAAATGGGTTGACTGGGCTGTAAAACTCCAGCTCAATTACCCTATGTTCTTGACCTCTCATCCAGGCCCTGATATTATAAAACTTTTTCATGCTCAATTGGCATCCAACTGATATTGGCTTACAGTTGGGCAAGGCTTGCTATCCTTGTAGCAGGTAAGGGTAGAGGGGAATGTTTTTTTTTTTCTTCTATTTCTTACCTTTCATTCCTGTTCCGATTTTTTCCCTGTACCTCTCTTTCATCTCCTCTACTATCTCTTCTATCTCTTTTCTCCCTTTCCCTTGGAGACGACACAAAATGACCCACAAGGATTTATGTGTCGTAAAACCCCAACACAAGCAAAATCATGCTCATTTGAGCTGAGCATGAAATTTTCTCTGCTAATAAATATGAAAATGTCATCAGTAGTTGGCATTTTCATATTTTTTAGTAGAAAAATTCCATGCTCAGCTATGTTTAGCAAGAAAACATTTGCAATTGTTAGTAATTTGAGATTTATTGTGGGTCAAATTTCATGCTCAGATATGTTTAGCAAGAAAAAATTTATAAGTGCTAGTAATTTGAGATCTATTAGTAGGACAAATTTCATGCTCATCTGAGTTGAGCATGAAAAAAAGTTTTATAATCTCAGGGCCTGATCTTTTGAGACACATCACCAGGTAGCCAAATGGACTTGTTCAAATTTTAGAACACGTATGGTAAGGAGTTATGCTGTCTGAATATTTAACCCATTGTAGACTGAATAGACTCTCCCATATTATATGGGGAGAGTCCAATTTCAATTTTAGGTACGCCCGGCTAAGAGATTTACCTATTCCTAGAGAAAAATGGCTAAACTATTTGCAAACAGTGAAGACCCTGATCAGACGCCACATTCTGTGGTGTCTGATCTGGATCTGCACTGTTTGCCAGTTACCCTTTCACGGGTCTCCCGACTATAATGGGTTAAGGTAAACCTCCTTTAAATTTTTTTTGTTTCTGCTAGAACTAGAGATTTCATATGAATAATCTCTGAGGGAGACAGTTCACATGAAATAACAAGTTCTTTTTTTTCAGCAACAATTAAGAATTCAAAAGTATATCATTCTGTTGTCACCATCAGTAAACTGTAAAGCACCAGTCATAACTGTAGCAGATGGCATTTTGAAATAAACATTTTTTTTATTATTTTTTTAGAGAAAACAAGGCTTAACATTTCATGGAATCATCTGCTGGGAGCAGAGGATACATGTTAAATATCAAGCCTTTTTTTCTCTGAAAAATAATAATTAAAATTAGACTGTCATCTGCTACAGTTTTGCCTGCCACTTTAAGCATTAATAATACTGCACTAAAAGTGAATGTGTACAGACAGTGTAAAACCTGAGCAAACACCATGTTCTGCAGCTTCATTCCAAAACAGTCAAAATTCAATGGCTTGAACCCTTGGCTAACTAGAATATATTCCTGTGTCCCTACAGGTCATTTCATATGGAAACCAGCCCTAGATTGCTGGAACTTCTTCTGGCTAGAACTTCAGGCCTAGCTGTATGGGTAAAAATTTCAGCAGATAACAAATTGAAATACTTTTTTCTTATTTTTCCCAGAAAACAGGTGTTGACATTTCATTGTCCTTGGAGACAATTTGTATGAGATGTCGAATCTTGTGTTCTGGGAAAAATAATAAAAATATCAATTTGTCCTCTGCTGAATTTGCCCGGTGAGTAGTTATGGTTGATTTATACTCCAAATTAAACCATAGAAGTTCTACTGTTATTAGGGTAAATACGGTTCGTTGATAGATGGCTTTTACATTAAGCAGACAGTAAAAATAGGCCACTATTATGAGATGATTTGTCATCTTATCCATTTGCAGACAGTCTTGAAAAAAAAAAAAAAAAAAAATTGAAGAACTCTTGCAAGTGTTCTTTTCAAATTAATTTCTACAACAAGCAGACAATTCTGAAAATTAGACATTAGAAGGAAGCCTTGGAAAAAGTCTTTCAGAATTTTTTCTGTTACATCTGATTGTGTGATTCTGTCTGTTGAAGATGGAATAAAAATGGTTGCACCATAGTTACCCTAGATATTTTGACAGACAGACCTGAGCAAACAGTGAAGACCCTGATCAGATGCTGCATTCTGCAGCATCTGATCAGGGTCTACACTGTTTGCCATTCATCCAGCAGTTCTTAGACACATCAACAGGTAGTTAAATGGACTTGTTCAAATTTTACAACAATTATGGTAAGGAGTTAATAAGTCTGACTATTTAAGATAATTACTGTAGAATGAAGCCTTGGAAATTTTCTCTCCAAATTTTTCTGTTATGTCTGATTGTGTCTGCAGAACAGGGAATAAAAAATGAATGTCGACATGCTATTAACTTTAAAAGTGCCAAATCTAAATATTAGCAGACCAGATTTAAATTTTTTTTTTTTTGCTTATCTGTGGTGAAGGCGTATATCCCACCACCCCAGGTCACCTGCCACACAACAAGGTCACTATGATCTACTAAAGCTGAAAAGCATACACCATAGCTTGTTATAACATTTTTTGCTGGGATCCAAAGCAAACACAGTGCTAGCTAAACAGTTGTGTTATATCCCAAAAAATGTATAGATTATATAGAAAAAATGACCATAAATGGTCACTTTTCTATATAATCTATACACTTTTGTTTGTTGTATCCAACATAAATGAATAAGATTATTTAGAAAAATGACCATAAATTGTAATTTTGCTAAATAATCTTTTACATATTTATTTATAATCAAAACTGTGCTATAATGAATCATATTACAAAGCAATTCCTGGGTATGTACCTCCTGTTTTCACTGTTGGCTGTGTGACCCAGTTTTAATAAATCTAAACCTTTACCAGCATGTATGCCTCATCCATCCAGGCCCAGTTGTTCAAAGCATCGTTAGCTTAACGAGCTTGTTAAGGGTCATTTCGTTAACTGTTTTAGCGGATTCAATAGACAATATTCTGATATTTTTTGCTGAAAAAATGTGAGTAGCTTTTGCACTGCAAAAGCTACTCACATTTTTTCAGCAAAAAATTTCAGCATATTTGCATATCACTTGATGTAAATTTTAACGATTCGTTAACTAACGACTACGTTAGTTTTGAACAACTGGGACCAGGTCTTCTGCCACAAAAGTAGGTAACCACAACCCTCCTACCTGTTCCAGAGGTGCATTGGGTGGTGCAATAGTGCTGTAAATTGGTGAAGTGGTGTGGCAACCAAAAGCATTGTACTTGCACCACTGTTGCATCTGGGGGAAATACAGCTGACATTGGTTAAAGTGTTTCGTTAAAGTGTTTAACCCCTGCCCAGCTGAACCGGGATATACCCTGCCTTTGTAAACAGTGTAGATCCAGATCAGTTGGCTTCTTATAAACCAACTGATCTGGATCTGCACAGTTTGCAATTCAGTATGTGAATTTATGTCAACAATCTGGATCAAGTAATCTGATTGGCTGAAAATTTGAAAAGGGCGTGGCATCTTAATTTATTCAGCAGGACAAGGGTTTTAAAAGGCTGTGTCTCCAGAACCTCTGTATGGAAGTAGTTCATACTTGCCCTGATGTTAGATACTGGTCTGGAGTTCTATGCTATACCATCCCCGACCCACATGAGTGACCTGTGTAGCCTTATATTGGAATATTGGAAATACCATATTTTCCTGGAATATTGGGACAGACCCAGATCAGACACTGCATGCTGTCTGATCAGGTTCTACATTGTTTGCTATTCATCTGTCATTTTTAGATATATCTGCAGATAGTACATCAAATGTACTTGTTTTATTTTTAGGACAAATTTGATAAGGAGTTAACTAGACTGCCTCCGGTCTCAAGTGACTAAATATTTTTCTCTTATTCCTGTTTGATAATCCATTAAAATAAAACCAAAACAAATATCATGACTATAACAGCTGGTCACTAGTGACAAGCCTTTAGAGTCTTGACATTACTTCGGTTTTATTTTAGTGAATTATTAAACAGATTATAAGAAAAACAATATTTAGTCACTGGAGACTGGAGCCAATCTAGGAGTTAACGTGTCCCAATATTTAGAGTAAATATGGTAGCTCCATTGACGCACACATACATGTACACAACTCCAGCTGAATATTTTACTTATCAGGAACTCTATGGCTGTCTTGAAAACTTAACAATTTTCTTTTCAAAGTTAAAATTTCAGTCCGGTCATGTCTAAAGTGGCATTTATTAAGCAGCCGTTGATTACAATTTGTCTGTTTAAAATTGCAAATTCTGCTGAAAGGTTTTAAAGCAAATCCTTCCGGTTTTAAGGTGAATAGACACACTTGGTAGATTTCCCACCATTTTTGACAAGGGAGGCTACTTTTACAACTTCCTGTTTACTCTCCTGTACACCAGCCTCCCTCTGAAAAGGAGTCTACTCTTAAAGGAAAGAATTTGCTCCCAAGGGGAGCAAATTCTTTCCTTTAAGAGTAGACCCTTTTTCAGAAGGGAAAAGAAAACAATTTTGACAGAGTTGTCTCCCCTGCAAGTGTATCAGCTCACCGTAATGAAAATGAATGGCATCCAATGTCTGCATGCAGTAAGCACTTTATTTTAAACCTGACATGGAATACATTCTAAGCATTTAGACGAAAGTCTGGCCACTTAATTTTGTAACTGAAATTTATGGAGATATTTTCTGAGACTGAACGCTTAGCTTTCTGGGTAAAATTTTCAGTTGACGACAAATTGGTGATACTTCTTTCATTTTTCCCAGAAAACAGGATTTGACATTTCATGCAAATTGTCTCTGTTGGAGACAGTTTGCATCAGTTGTCAAATCCTGTTTTCTGAGAAAAATAAGAAAAATATTACAATATGTTGTCTGCTGAAAATTTTATCTAGAGTGCTAAGCATTAAATGCACATTGAAGGAAGTTTAATCTTACTATGTAGATGACAAAATTAGCAGACAAGAAATTAAATGACATTTTTTAATTTTTATTTTTCCCCCAGAAAATTGGGTTGGACATTACTTGCATAAATGTCTTCAAAGGAAGTGCCAAATGCAGTGTTCTAAAAGAAATGAGAAAAAAATATTTGAAATGTTGTCTGCAAATATTTAAATTCAGCAATCACCATAAAGGGTTGGGTGACTTATTTGTGGAGCCATCTAAGAAATTGAATTGTAAATTTAAAGGCACCCTTGGAAAAAAAGCCAGTATTTTACCATATGTCGCAGAGTTCTAGTTATGAGGGATACCCAGATAAACATTTTTCTCATTTCTCTATAAAAAAATATGTTGTCGGTGCTTCTAATGAGTACCCACAACATATGTTTAAGTGGAGTAAAAATAATAAATATCAAGACCTTTTAGTTGAAAAATGCACAGGATCTGGAGATTTGGTTGAATTCAAAACTGCAGGCCATCTTGAATATCTGCACAGACTGACCAGTCTTAGGCAGCGTTCACACTGGAGACTTGATCCAGATCAATTTGATTCAGATCAAGTTGATCTGGATCAAATTGCGTTCACACTAGCAACCAAGTTGATCCGGATCAAGTTGGTCCACATCAAGTTGCGTTCACACTATGGACTAAATTGATCCAGATTAATTTGATCTGCATCAAGTTGATCCAGATCAAATTTGTGTACACACTGTTATTGCGTTCACATTGCAGCAATATAAATTTGATCTGCATCAACCGGATCAACTTGTTCTGGATCAAGTTGCCCATAGTGTGAACGCAACTTGATGTGGATCGTCTTGATCTGCATCAAATTAGTCCTAATGTGAATGCAATTTGATGCAGATCAATTTGATTAGGATCAATTTGATCCATGTCAAGTTGATCAGGATTAAGTATGTAGTGTGAATGCGGCCTAAGCCTTTCTTTCTTGTCAGTACTGATACCCCCCCACCCACTCACACACACAAAGTATGTTTGTGCGGTTGGGGTGAGGAGGGTATACTGTTTTCATATTGTCTGTCTGTATGTCCATCCATCCATCTGTCTGTTAAGTTTTTGTCTTTTTGGATGAGGGTGTTTGTGGGGGAGGGGGATGGGATCAAATAAGCACTGCTTATTGACCTTTCTTGTTAAACATCTTGGAAAATTTATTCTGAAAGATAAGAACGAAAGATCCTGACAAGCAGGTATAGATATAAAGGCTAGTCTGGGTATTTGTTGTTTATAAATGGGAAAAATTGTTTTTATAGTTCACCACATGATAGTGGCAGGATATTATGGGGTAATATGGTTTCAAGTTGGATGTCCATCCATCCATCTGTATTTCATAACTTGAGTAAACATCAGTAAATTTTTACGAAACTTGGTATGTGCATTGATATTGTGGAGATCTGGTTTGGAATTGCTAATGGGTAAATTTTGTCAAATTTTGACAGAGTTATCTGCCAGAGACATGCCCATATTTTCATTTCCGGACGAATACTTGAGTAAATGTCAGGGGATTTTAACCAAACTTGGTATATACATTTAGATTAAAGAGAACTGATTTGGGATTGCTACCAGGCAAATTTTGTAAATTTTTTACAGTCATCTGCTTGCGACATGATAATGGCGGGGTTTTATCATGTTTTTTTTTAATTTTTCATAGCAAGCTGAGTTTATGTTTTTAACTCCCCATAACCAAGTTTATGAAGATCTTTTGTTGTCCCCTGTGTTGGCATTTGTATGTGGGCATTTTCTGCTTTCGCTTGCATTGAAATTTTTACATTCAATGTAAAACTTCAATCCAAGTGCAGGATCAGGATGCCAACACCCACACAGAGGACAACAAAATGTCATTCAAGTTGTTTTAGTGGATGCTAAGGTGGATGTTACATACACTATTGCACTATTTAATTTAATGCAAGCCTCGTCGCTACTTCTTAGTGACACTCCAAGACCTAATTGCAATCCAAGTACCAGACAGGCACAGTGGCTCAGTGGTAGAGCGTCCGCTTTGTGACCGGGAGGTTGCGGGTTCGATCCCCGGCCGGGTCATACCAAAGACTTTAAAAATGGTACTAGCTGCTCTTTCGCTTGGCGCTCAGCATTAAGAAAGTAGAGCTAGAACTGGTCAGCTCAGTGTCAGTATAATGTGACTGGGTGGAATATCATGTCAAAGTGTCTGGGGCGTGATATTTCAGTGAGGCAGCACTCTAAAAGTGAGCATTGAGCTCCCTGCTACATCCAGACACCGTCGCGATATGACTGAAAAAGGTTGAAAGCGACGTTAAGCCCAAATCAAACAAACAATCCAAGTACCAAGTCCTCAGCCCTTGGAAACTGAGAAACCAACACACAACATTAAATCAACAAAATCTGTGAAGCATAAAAGGTATGTGAAGGCCACATACTAATGAAGGGCCTCTTCTCTGGAAGCAATCTTGTCTAAGCAGCACGCTTCAAACCCTTACATTGTTTTAAGAACTGACATACTGGGTGAACATAAAAGTAACAAAATCTGTGAACCACGAGAAGTAGGTTGAGAGTACATACTGATGGCACGCTTCAACTACAATATGCTTGGAGTTGTTAAGAAAACTGAAAAAAAAAAAAAAAAAACCCTAAAAAAACACACACATAATGTTCATAAAATTAACAAATCGAAGCATGAAAAATAGGTCAAGGTCATTTATTTTGTGGCTGGCTTCAGCTGTTCTCCCTAAGATGCAAGTGAAGTCCAAGTTTAGTGCTCAGTACCATTATAGTTTTTAAGAAACTGACTTAAACACACAAGATGAACATAAAATTTACAGTCAGTGAAGCAAGAAAAGTAGATCAAGGCTACATACTGAGGGGCAGGCTTCAGGGAAGCAAAAATATAAGTGCAGATACATAGGAAATGCCAGTCACGAATTACAGCCTTCTAAAAGCACCAAAAGAAGGAGAGATTATAACAGACAATGAAAAAGCCTTATTTCAGAGGATGTGATACAGATCAGGGCCCAGTTGTTCAAAATTAATGATGTCGTTAGTTAACGTATCATTATAACTTTGATCATTAAATATGGCATATATGCTAATATTTTTGCTGAAAAAATGTGAGTAGCTTTTGCATTTGCAAAAGCTACTCACATTTTTTTCAGCAAAAATACCTGTGAATTAGATGTTTTACTTACTAGAACAGTTAACATTTTCACCACTTACGAGCTTGTTAAGCTAACAATGCTTTGAAGAACTGGGCCCTGGAAAAATTGAGACTCAACTCATTTTGCTTTTCAGATGAGACTGTAAGTAAATTAACTGTTTGAAAGCAGTTTCTTTGATAGGAGTCTAATAAAAAGAATTATCCCCAATTTCACTAGAGTCTGGAAGCAGATTTATGTCTTCCTCCGAAAAACCCTGTAAGCCAGAGTAGATCCAAATGAACTATTTCTTTCCTATTATTCTGTAATAAATGGCAAATAAGGTTAGCGATATTTGGTCTTAATTCTGTCAGGTCTCCAATCCTTCAATTAGGATTCCCGACATTTTGGACGGCATTCTGCAACGTAAGCCAGTGTAACTTGAAAGGTGACTTATACTTATTGGCAAATTGGGCTTGTGGACAGAATATTAAGCTGATAATTATTTCAGTTGCCTGTCAACATTCTCGAGTTATTCAGGGTTCCAGATGTAATGCTGTTTGTTTATGAAAGTTCATCTTGTCTTTGTATTTTTTCAGCAGATGGCAAGTTGATGCAGTTTCCTTATTTTTCCAAGAAAATAGGCTTTGACATTTTATGCAAATTGTCTCCTTTGGAGGCAAGTAGAGACAATTTGCATAAAATGGCAGAGCCTATTTTCTGGGAAAAGTAAGAAATAATATTTCAAAATGATAAGTCAGAGGATTCACATAAAATGTCAAGGCATATTTTCTCATAACAATAAAACAAAACAAAAACAAACAAACAAAAAACAAACAACATTTATAATGCCATCTGCTTCAGATATGACTGACGCTTTAAGACATAAATGTAGTAAAACACTGATGACTCGAATACCAGTGGCTCGTTTATCATGGATGATTCAAACTTGTTTTTGAGACCCTGCGAAATTCTTCCAATAATTCAAGAAAACAAACATTTAGGGAATTTTTCTTGTTTTATCATGAAATTGTATGTTGTGTGTACTCATTAGAATTGCCTTATTGAGGTGATTCTAATGGGTACACTCAACATACCATTATTGTATTGAAGATCAAAAAGACTTCCCTAAATTATCATCATTTGCTTCCTGACGTGGGGCCGTGATTAGCCATCAGTGGCTCGAACTACCCTTGTCTCGAATTAATTTCCATAGTTCCAAAAATGTTCGAGCCATTAAGGTTTTACTGTAGTCCATTTCACCTCCGTGGACTAGGTATCCGGATGTCTGCAAAACTGCTACAATCAATTACATTTAGAATATTTGATAATGTCACCAATGACAGACAGACTAAATATATAAAAACCCTATTAGCAGATCTGCATGATAAAAGAGTGAAAAAGTGCTCTTAAACCATAAAGTGCTACTTATAACTGCAGCAGACGATATTTTTTATTTTTTTTTATTTTTTTATTATGATTATTTTTCAAAGAAAATAAGACTTAGCATATCATGTGACTCATCTCCTTGGCAGATGATTCACACGAAATGTCAAGTCTCATTTTCTCAAAAAAAAAAAAAAAAAAAAAAAAAATCAAAATGTTGTCTGCTGCTATTGTGATAAGAGCTTTTAATAAGGGTGATTTTTTTTTATCAGAAGACATTCAGGCACTATTTTGTAGGAAAGGAAAATAAAGTTGAATTTATATACATTGAATGCCAATAAATCTTCCGTTTCTCAGCACAGGGATAAAGATAGTGCCCACTTTCAGTCTTGCTTATCAGATAATTTTTTTGGTAAAAGTGGGAGTTGTGGAGGAAGGATCTGGAAAAGCTTCTTTTGTGGATCACATTAAATCTGACAACAGAGGAAAGATTATGTATTTGCCATGAATATTTTGACATGGTTACTTTTTACCATAACTTCTCTAAAAAATGCTGGATAAGGCCAGAGAAAATTAATTATTAGCGTCTAATCCAGATTTTAGAAAAAAAATGGGAGTGGGTGGTTGGGTTTTATTTTTTATTTTTTTTATTTTTTATTCCTGTGCCATCCAATGAAGAGATAAAACATAGCAAAACAAGATACTGACACTAATAGTCATGTTCAAAATAAGAAAACCTTGTTTTAATAACCATAATAACAAATACATAGCAACAGATAAGGCACTTTTTTCATCCGAAAACTGCCAATATCTTTCTTATTTCTCCATGAAAACATATGTTGTGGGTACTCATTAGAAGTGCCTCACTGAGGCACTTCTAATGAGTACCCACAACATATATTTTCGTGGAGATATAAGAAAAATATTATGTGGTTACCCCCTCTTATCTATAGCTATGCAAATAATTCATTTGCCGTTCTTAAAAGTGTTATAAAATCTGTTTTCAGCATAAGTCCAATTGCTTCTGACAAAGTTTTTCACCTCAATTTTTTTATTTGGTCAAATTTTTTAGGAGTGGATGGGAATGAGAATCTATCTGGATTTGCACTGTTCACTGTTTGTAGCATAGCTCTTGCTAAGGTGCTTTTTTCAACAAAAAGTATTTATTTTTCTTATTTCTCGATGAAAACATTATGTTATGGGTAAAAAAACAACAACAAAAAACAAAAAGAAAACAACAAATGTTATGGGTACTTATTATAAGCACTTACTTCCTTTTGACATCACTCAGAAAGACATTTTTGTGCTTGGCATTTTATTTTAAATGAAAATATTTTGTTCTGATTGACCATTTCTAATAGGAAACGATTTGTCTTCTGTTTCTGTGTTTCGTTCTCAAATATTTAACCTAAAATTAAATTTACCGCAAAACTTTCGTCTGACCTATGCAATTTCTATAGTAAAGTAATTTTTTCTTCTGACCTATGCAATTTCTATAGTAAAGTAATTTTTTTGAATTTTTGTCTACCCTTAGAAAATATTTTTTACTTTTGTTTGCTGAATTTGAATTATTGATGTTTCACAGCAGTATTGTGAAAATTTCAGAATTGATCTAGCAAAACCTGCAGAAAATTTACCTCGAAGTAACCTACCCTACAGATTTCTGCATAATTTGCATTCAGTTTTACTATGGGAAAAAGTGAAATATTTGACTTTTTAAAAACCAATGGCTAGAATAAAACTTTTTGTGCATAGATAGTTATGACAAATGGCATTGCTTTAAATCATGACAAAAGTTTGCTAATTTTCTTCTTTTGTGTAAAGTGCCAAGTAAAAAAGGACTTTCTGAAAGCTGTCGAAAGCACAGTAGCTGAGGTGCTTCTAATGAGTACCCACAATATATGTTTTTATAGAGAAATAAGAAAAAATTATCCCAGAACTATCATCAAACTATGGGTAAATACGGTATACTTTATTATATAAATGCCTGTCATTGAAAGCTAATTGATATCAGTCTGTAGACTTTCAAGGACAGAATTCCAATCCTTTCATACTCTTTCCTTATACCAACCTTGATGAATGGCTTTATGAGATTATTGTTGGCTGATGAATGCCAGAGAATCTGTTGTGGAGGAGTAGGTGGTGATAATTCTGGGATAATTTACTTCCGTCCTCCATAAAAACATATGTTGTTGGTACTCTTTAGAAGTGCCTCACTGAGGCACTTCTAATGAGTACCCACAACATACATTTTCATGCAGAAATAAGAAAAATATCAATACCTTTAGGTTGAAAGAAAAATGCCTTATGTGGAGTTATGCCGCAATGTGTTTTTATGGATAAGGGAACTAGCTCAAGAGAGTATTTTGAAGATAATTTTTGCACCTAAAAACATGATCTCCAGTCACACTGGTATTGTATTACCAAGGCAAGTTAATACATTATACCTGCCACAGGTAGTTTGAGGGTATTATGTTTTCTCCTTTGTTAAATTGGCAGTCTGTGTCTGTCTGTCTGTCTGTCATTCATACATCATCTGTATTTCATCTCTGTGCAATAACTTTTGTCCTGTACAAATGGGATCTAGAAATAAGTCTAAAGAATTTTGTTGGTCTGTTTTCCAAAATATTAAAGTGGGTTTTTATGGCTTGTATATTCTACATCCGATTCAAATGAAATTCATTGGATGGGTTTATGATCAGTAAACACAGGTTCAGTATGAGAATAGAAATTACATGTGTCAGTTCTGACAGGAGTTATGACCCCTTATAAACAATAAAAATTGGTTTACTTGTGATAACTCATAGCTCCAGATATGGCGCATGTTTCAAACAAAAACTGCTTAAATTTTTCGTATTTCGTCATGAAAACATATGTTGCCTTGGTGAGGTACCCACAACATATGATACCCCTAATTTGGAGTTATAATAACTTAGATATAATTCCGTCCATATTAAAAGAGCTTCATAGAGTGGCTTACATTAAATGTTATCTGCATTACAAACTGACATTTCTTCTTCAGACATTGGCTTTATAGTGGCGGGTTGTCATACTGTGTGGTACTTTTATTACCACAATTATTTGCTTTATTTAGAGTTGGATGTGCATGCTGATCTTAACCCTTGTCCTGCTGAGCCCGGATATACCCTGCCTTTGCAAACAGTGTAGGTCCAGATCAGTTGGCTTCTTCAGAAGCCAACTGATCTGGATCTGCACTGTTTGCCATTAAGTATGTGAATTTATAGCAACAATCCGGATCAAGTAATCTGATTGGCTGAAAATTAGAAATGGGTGTGGCATCTTAATTTATTCAACAGGACAAGGGTTAATACATATGCTCACTTTTCATGCAGTTCACCACATTGATTTTTGCTATTGTTTTTATCCCTTTACCACTCTAACAACAAATTGATGTTATTTTTCTTATTTTTCCCAGAAAATAGGATTTGACATTTCATGCAAAACATCTCTTAAGGAGACAATTTGTATGGAATTTCAAACCTATTTTCTAGGAAAAATAAGAAAAATTCATAATGTCATTTGCTAAATATCTTATATAGTATGCTAAGAATTAAGATAGATTATTTGCTCTAAATAGTTGTACACTATAACTAGTTGCCAGACTTATTCTAAAAATGTGTACCGTAATAACCCTAAGTATTGGGACAGATAGGCCTTTGCAAACAGCATCACGAAAACACGCCTATATAATTTTGACCCCCTTAACCCCCATTTTTATATAGTAAAACTGGGGTTTACAGGGGTATACATTATTTTTCTTAATTCTGCTCAAAACTATAGATTGTGGGTACTCGTTAGAACTGCCTCGTCGAGGCGGTTCTAACGAGTACCCACAATCTATGTTTTGAGCAGAAATATGAAACATATTAGAATTTTTAATCTGAAAATTTTCATTTTATGGTGGTAAAATTTTCAGTATATTTGAATAGCCATGTTTTCGTAATGGTGTGGACCCAGATCAGATGCCGAACTTTTGCCATACATACAGCAATATTTTAGACACATCAAGAGGTAGTAGAATGGACTATTTCTTTAGGACAAGTATGGTAAGTAGATAAGGTGTCCCAATACTTATGATTATTGTGGTAAGTTCATTTGACTGAGTGTTGATACAACAATAACTGCTGGCTGAATGGCAGACATTTTGTGGCCTCTGATCTGAATCTACACTGTTTGCTCAGACATAACTGACTGGATATTTAAGATAAATGTAGCACAGTCTATACGGTAAATGTCCTAAAATTTTGAACACTTTATTCCTCACCTTTTTTTTCCCTAAATTTTGCTTTTTATGTGGTTATTTCTTTAAATTCTTAGTGGAAAGCCAAACTGTGTAGACCCTGATTTGCATATTCCAATTTATTGGCAACTTTAGTGTACACAATTTTAGGACATTTACAGTATTACTCACAGTTTTCTGGATATGACTTTTCTTCAGAAATATACTTACAGTTGGAACATCTTTGGGACCATCTAAATTTGTTCAAGAAATGGGTAGTTTTGGCCACTGAGGGTTAATCATAGTGCCGAGCAAATGGAGATAATTTAGGGATGTCTTTTGGATCTTCCATAAAATGATGGTATGTTGAGTGTACTCATTAGAATTACCCTGATGAGGTAATTCTAATTAGTACACACAACATACGTTCTCATGATGAAATAAGAAAATTTCTCTAAAATATCCCATAATATTTGTTTTATTGAGATAGCTGAAGAATTTCCCAGGAACTCAAAAATTAGTTTGAATCAGCCACAGTAAACAAGCCTTCTGTGTTTGAGTCAATGAAGTTTTACTGTTTGTACCATATTTACCCTAAGTATTGGGACACCTTATCTGCTTACCATACTTGTCCTAAAATTGGAAAAAGTCCATTCTACTACCTCTTGATGTGCCTAAAATATTGCTGTATGTATGGCAAACAATGTAGGCTCAGATCAGATGCGGCATCTGATCTGGGTCAACACTGTTTGCAAAGGCATATCTGTCCCAAAACTTGGGGTTATTACGGTATAATATCCAATTGCAGGTAAAAATCCGGTATTGCCGGGAGAAGTTTCAACGATAGAAATACCTCGAAGTCAGCCAGATCTTGGTATCAGTGTTGTTGGTGGATGTGATACCCCTTTGGTATGAAATCAAAATTGTTAACATTTCATTGGAACAATTGAGCTAGCACATGAGAAAAGGGTACTTACCACATAGGCAACCAACAAAGGCTCAGGCTAGCCTGTGCATAAGCACAGTCTAGCCAGAGCCTTTCCTGTTCACTGACATGTAGCAAGGACCTTAAAGAAGCTTCAAGCAAAAAAGGCACGTCTGTAGCTCATATTGGAGTCCGGGCATGCACATTTGAAGAACCACACGTCAGAAAACTGTAAGATCCTTTTTTCATGTTTGGCTCAAATATGTAGAAATTTTCCTGGTGGCATGTCTAAAAGGTGCTTGATAAAGAGCAAATGTGACTACCTGTAGACATGTCCAAAATATGCTTTATGTAGGGGAGAAATAACTGCTTGGTGTCATGTCTAAAAAACGCATGATGAAGGGCAGCGATGACTGCCTGGTGCAATGTCTGAAATGTGCTGGATTATGGGTAAACTCGGCTACCTGGTGACCTGTCTAAAATGTTCTGAAATTGAAGGGGAAATAAAAAATGCTGTATAATATGACAGAAGAATGGCAAACATGTCTACCTGATGACATGTGCAGAAATTGAAGGACAAACATGGCTGCCTGATCTTATGTCTAAAATGTGCTGTGTAAAGGGCAAACATAGGTGTCTGGTGAAATTGTCTAAAATATGCTGAATGAAGGGCAAACAAACTCCCCCAAAATGTGAATGAAGGGCAAACATGACTAAAAGGGCAAAGGTGACTGCATGACAACTCATCTAAAGTGTGAATGAAGGGCAAACAGGAACCGCTGATGACGTCTAAAATATGCTTGATGAAGGACAAATATGACTGACCATTGGTGACTTGCCCAATCGTGCTGGATGAATGGCAAACATGACTGCGTAATAACTCCTCAAATAATGTGAATGAAGGGCTAACATGACTGCCCGATGACATGTCTTAGATGTTCCTGATGAAGGGTAAACTTGACTACCTGTCTAAAATATGCTGTATGAAGAGCAAATACAAGTCCCTGATGATGTTTATAAAATGTGCTGAGGTGCTTCTAATGAGTACTAAACATGTTTTCATCAGGAAGTAAGAAGAATATCACTGTTTGTCTGTGAAAAAAAGTACCTTTTCTGGAGCTCTGTTTATATCACTAATAAACACAGAAACATGGTATTATTAACCCATTTATGTCGAGATGACTCTTCTACCCTCAGCCTCTACCACAACCCTTTGGACTAGTCTATTTCCAATAGGAGAGTGCTTATTATTACTATATTTTATAGAAATTCCTTTAAATAATGCATACAGTGGAGACCCTGATCAGATGCCGCATTTTGCGGCATCTGATCTGGATCTCCACTGTTTGCCAATTACCCTTTTTGAGGTTCCCAACTAAAATGGTTTAAATAAGTATGATTGTACATAAAGGTTGTTATTTATTGGTCATTCCAAGTTAGAAATATGTGGAAGTTGATGTTTTGATTTTCTTATCTAGGCTTGTGTTGTGATACAAGAAGTGGTTGCTGCAAGTGATGTTGCAAAAGATGGCCGCCTACAGCCTGGAGATCAAATTTTAGAGGTAATTACCCAACAGTAAATTCCTGCTAAATGTCTGGTAGGTTGTTTGAAAGCTGACTGATGGAAGTTGGAGACATCATTGATAGTGGCTATACTAAGCTGAAGAAAAGATGAAACATTAATAGTAATTGTTTATTTATTTATTTTTTTTTGTTTAGATGGGAAATGAAAGGAGGTCATGCTATCAAAATAATAGTTTGTTTTTTAGGTTGGATTATGCATTGTTAATCCTTATAACAATGTGCAAACTTGTAGCATATGCCATTCTGAATTTTTTTTTTTTTTTCAGAGAAAAAAAGGCTTGACATTTCTTGAGAATATACAATTTACAGGAATTGACAAACCATATTTAGACTGAAAAATAATTCATGTAAAAATATTCCTGGTGGCTGCTGTAACGGTTTAGGTGGATTTTTTTTATGGTTCTTTTCAAAGGAGGTCACATTCATTCTTACAAGAGCAGCCCCTTTGAAAATGGAAGCGAATACTATTAACCCATGTCATGCTGAATAAATTAAGATGCCACACCCATTTACAATTTTCAGCCAAACTGATTACTTGATCCATGTTGTTGATATAAATTCACATACTTAATGGCAAACAGTGCAGATCCAGATCAGTTGGCTTCTTCAGAAACCAACTGACCTGGATCTACACTGCTTGCAAAGGCAGGACATATCCGGATTCAGCAGGACATAAAGTGGTCTCATGAAAAGGCAAACACAGTCACCTTAACTGAGTGTTGAACAGAATCAAGAGTTGGTTGCTTTGTTCTAACATGCATAGAGCAACAAATTTATCTTCTGAGGATCTTTCATCTGCATCTCTGAATTTAAGACTTAGCTCTCGATAAGATGCTTTCATCAGTGAAAAGGTATTATTTTACATAGGTCTAGATAAGGGAGGGTATTTGGTAAATATTTTTCTTATTTCTCCACAAAAACATACGTTGTGGGTACTCATTAGAAGCGCCTCGCCGAGGTGCTTCTAATGAGTACCCACAACATATGTTTTCGTGGAGAAATAAGAAAAAATGAATACTTTTGGATTGAAAAAAGCGCCTTAACTAGTGCTATGGTATTAAGATATTTCTTATTCCTCCACAGAAACATATGTTGGCAAGGCACTTCTAATCAGTACCCACAACATATATTTTCATGGAGAAAGAAGATTCTTTTATCTGGCTATACATCTTATCGTACCATAAAAATTCTATTTATCGTCTGGGTGTTTATTAGAATCATTATCTTTCATAAAGAGGGAGGTGGGCATTTATTAGAGGCTACCATGTTTGAGAACTGTAGGTAAAACTTCGAAATATTCAAGTTTTCCTCCCGATGACTGCCATATTGGTATCGGAAATGGAAGTTTATACCAGCGTTACAATGGCCGTGTTAAGTATGCATTACAAAAGATGTGTCAGCCTCTCTAGGAGAATCCTAGTACCTAGCGGAGGACTAGAAATCCCATGTTCATATCTTTTATTTGGACCAAGAGAGAAAAAGGGACTTGTTTGTTTGATTATTAAATAGTAGGTTTGGAAACTAACTGCATCAGGTAGTAGCAAAATTTTTTCTAAATTGACTGGTGGGTGTTTATTAGAGGCTGGTATTTCCAAGAAAATGATAAAAAAAAAATCACCTGGCATTGGGGTTTAACAGTGCATGGGCTTTTATTAGAATTTTTATGGTATAAATAGAGCTATGAATCCAACAGTTAGAGATCATAACTCTGGATAATAGGAGTAGCCAATAAACATTTCTTCTTATTTCTGCAGGAAAACATATACTGTGGGTACTCATTAGAAGTGCCTCATTGAGGCACTTCTCATGAGTACCCACAACATATGTTTTCATGCAGAATGAAGAAAAATATTACTTTCTAGTTGAAAAAAAAAATGCACAAGACAAATGTCATTACTTTTTGGTTTGGAAAAAAAAGCACAGGACAAATATTACTTCTCAGTTGGAAAAAAAAAGTGCTTTAACAATACCATGCTAAGTGCAAATTAGCAGACAACAAACTTATGCTATTTTCTGTATTTTTTCCTAGAAAATAGGATCTGATACTTCATGCAAATTGTCTCCATAGGAGACAATTTGCATGAAGTGTCAAGTCCTATTTTCTAGGAAAATAGGAAAAATATTTCAAAATGTCGTCTGCTGAAATTTACCCAGCATGCAAAGTGTTAACTGGAACTAAGAGAGATACTGTCCCAAGAGAAAACAGATATGTCACATTAATCGGAAACACCGACTAGGTCAGTATAGGTTATATTTGTCCGCTAATGAAATCAGGATTCTAATTATTGGGCAAAATACACCGTCTGGGAACGACATTGAAAACGTATTTGCCTTAAGTTAGGAGTGTAAAACATAGAAATATGATTAGACGAGTTGTACTGCTGCAGTGCCCTGTTGTGTAATTCACGTAGAAAGAGTGCCTTGAGATGAAATCATTGAGTAATTAGTTGAAAGTGTCTTGAGACAATTGTAGCGCCAGATAAGATGGGTCACAATTAAATTTTTTTATTTCTCTATAATATCCATGTTTGTGAGTACTCTCTGTTTGTGAGTAACCCATTGTAGTCTGGAGACCCTTAAAGGGTAATTGGCAAACAGTGCAGACCCAGATCAGATGCTGCAGAATGCAGCATCTGATCAGGGTCTCCACTGTTTGCAAATAGTTTAGCCATTTTCCTCTAGGAATATCTAAATCTCATAGCCTGACATACTTAAAATTGAAAATGGTCTCTTCCAATATGTAGTGTGGGGGAGTCTTTTCAGTCTACATTGGGTTAAGGCTTGCTGTACTGGCAGCAAGTGCCGAAGGGGGCATGTTAGTATTTCCTGTCTCTACACTGTAATTTTTTTTTCTGTCCTCCTCCTCCTTCTCTAGTTCTCTCTTTTCTCTCCTCTTGTAGCTCTACTGTCCTTTTTTCTACCTATCTCTGCATGATGACAAAATGACTCACAAGGGTATGTTCAGGGGACTTAATACACTAGGTAGATTTTCTGTCATTTTATACAAGGGAGGCAACTTTTGTAACTTCTTGTGTCTGAAAAGGGCTCTACAGTAAATGTCCTAAAATTTGAACACTTTATTCCATACTTTTTTTTTCCTTCAAATACTTTGTGGAATGGCAAACAGTGTAGACACTGATCAGAGTGCTCTGATCCGGGTCTACACTGTTTGCATATTCCATTTTGTCAGAAACTTTGGTGTACAAAATTCTAGGACATTTACCATACTTTAAAACGAAAGAGTTTGCTCTCATAGGGAGAGAAACAATTTTGACAGAGTTGCCTCCCCAAATGTATATCTATTCTCCTTAAGCATTAGGGTATTAATGCTCAGGTCAGTTTCTTGTCTGGTGTGAGGAATAGAGTAATGCTTGATCCTGCGTCTTCAAACAATATTTAAGCCAAATGCATGACAAAACCTACAATAAGAATAGTGTGAGCAGCAAAGACTTAGATCATCCTGTACATCTATCCAGTATGGCAAGGTTTCTTGTTTATCCCTCTTTGGATAGGGGGTGGTCGGGTGTGGTGAAGGTGTCCTGTATCTTACGTCACTGGGGCATCCAGCTGATATTGGCTTTCAGTTGGGCAAGGCCTACTATCCTTGTAGCAGGTAAGGGTAGAGGGGAAATGTTTTTATTTCTTCGTTTCTTCACTTTCATTCCTGTTACTCTTTCTTCCCTGTCCCTCTCTTTCATCTTCTCTACTATTTCTTCTAACTCTTTTCTCCCTTTCTCAGGGTGATGACACAAAATGACCCACAGTGGTTGACGCGTCATTAAACCCCAACACAATCATTCCCTCTTTGGATAGCCTGGAGGCTGTACAGGGCTCATGCAAGCCGTGAAGACTCTGATCAGACTGCATAGATGTGCATGCTGATCTGTCTTTGTTGGTTGCACAAGTCTTATTGTAGGTTTTGTCATTTTATTATGAGGGTCACTGATGAGGCCTTATTGCAGTTGGCTGAAACTAGTTAGTCTGACTCCTAGGCTGTTTTCACTGTTTTGTTAGTTTGTTCACAAGTAGCATTCCTTTTAGAATCTATTGTTCAAATTTTAACTCTTGTCCTGCTGAATGAATTAAGATGCCACACCCACTTCTAATTTTCAGCTAATCAGATTACTTGATCTGGATTGTTGACATAAATTCACATACTTAATGGCAAACTGCAGATTCAGATCAGTTGGCTTCTTCAGAAGCCAACTGATCTGGATCTACACTGTTTGCAAAGGCAGGGCATATCCGGATTCAGCAGGACTAGGGTTAAATTAAGACGTATTGTAAAAAGTGAGATATCTGAATATTTTCAGGTTAATAGTGAAGACTTAACTCAAGCCACTCACTATCAAGCCAAACAGGCTCTAGCTCATTACTACCCTGTCTGTCGACTGACAGTCTATAGGGAAAAGGTAGATGAAGATAGACCAATTGAAAAAGAAGGTGAGTGGAAGTGTTTCTATCACCACTAATTTCATAATATAAATGTAAACGTTTGCCTTTGAAAACAAAGAACACACAAAAGAATGAAAATTGTAGATTCTGTTTGATTAAGTCTTCATATACAGCAGCTATGTAGTTTGCATGGCTGTGTACGTACGCCCACAAGCACCACTTAAGGGGTATTTGATTTTCAAAGCATCAAACCTGGCATTTTGTGGAATATTTGCTGATGGAGACAAAATTTCCAAATTTTGCCTATATTTATTTTATTCCCTTTTAATAGATAATCAGATCCACAGAACTTTATATTGTCACGTCACTTTAGTCTATTAACTCTTTTAGATTTGCAGATCAAAATAGATACTTGTGCAAACAGTGTAAATCCAGATGAGATGGGTCTTATTGAGCCACTTCATCAGGATCTACACTGTTTGTTAATCTGTTTTTGATTTTAGACTTAAATCCTATTTTGCATCAATGGACACATTAAAAACCAAGGACAGAATAATCCAGAAACTCAGGGGTGAAAGGGTTATAGTCATACTTCATAGCACAGAGCACAGGCACTCGTTTCATAATCATAAGTAAGGGTGAAGGTTCATATGATTATGAAACGAGTGCCTGTGGCACAGAGCCTTTGATTATTATTCTTCCATCATCTCAATATGGCTTAAATAATATTGAAAGGGAAGTAAAAAATATTTACCCAGCATGCAAAGTGTTAAGCAGAACTAGATTTTCCAAAATACCAGAATGGGCTCAGTGATCCCAAGGAAAATGGTTTCAAGGAAAATGGGCTCAGTGATCCAAGGAAAATGGGCTCAGTGATCCCAAGGAAAATGGGCTCAATGATCCCATGGACAAATAGGCTCAGTGATCCCAAGGAAAATAAAAGTAAAAACTACACTATGATGAAGACGGGGAAATTTTATTCATTATGTAGGTTGATTGGACCTGTTTCTTTAATCTTAATCACTCTCTAGGCAAACTGAGCAGAAAACAAATTTATTACATGTATATATTTCTTATTTTTCCCAGAAAATAGGATTTGTCATTTCATGCAAATTGTCTATTTAGGGCAATTTGTTTGAAATATCAAGCCCTATTTTCTGGGAGAAAAAAAGAAAAATATTTTGAATGTTGTCTGCTTAAATTCTTACCCAGCACACTAAGTGTTAATGGAGGATTCGTAAATAACTTTATGTATTTCAGAAATACTGAAGATATCATTACATAAGGTGAAAGGGAAGCAACTAGGTATTAAGCTAGTTGGAAAAAGGTTGGTGGATTTAACTTTACTACTCGCTAAGCAAATTCAGCAGAGGGCAAACTGATGATTTTTTTTCTTGTTTTTCCAAGAAAATAGACGTTGACATCTCATGCAAATTGTCTCCAATTTGCATGGAATGTCTAAGTCTATTTTCTTGGACAAATAAGGAAAAATATTTCAAAATGTCATCTGCTGAAAATTTACTCAGCATACAAAGCATTAAGTACTATTGCAAACCCTTATTCTACTGAACCTGGATATACCCTGCCTCTGCAAAAAGTGTAGCTCCAGATTAATTGGCTTCAGAAGCCAACTGATCTGGATCTGCACAGTTTGCCATTCTGTATGTGAACATATATCAACAATCTGGATCAAGTAATCCAATTGGCTGAAAACTTGAAAAGGGCATGGCATCTGAATTTATTCAGCAGGAAAACAGTTAAGGAAAATTAATACAATTTCAGGAGAGGCAACATTGTCAAAATGGCTTTTGCCTCTCTTCTGAAAGATATCTCGCATGAAAATGAAAGAAATTGCTACTCTTAGAGCAGACCCTTTTTCAGAAGGGGCTTGGTTAGTAGTTAGTAGGAAGGTGTCGCCCTTATAAGAAAGGGGCCAAAATTCCACCTAATGTAAGATTACTTTTATTGCAATATTTATCTTGACCCATACACGCCCTGTGGACTCTTTTACCACAACTCTTTTGACCAGTCTATTTTCAGTAGCAGGGTGTCTGGTTAGTTTTTATTATTACTATGGTTTATAGAAATTCCTATTGTTAATGCAAACAGTGTAGACCCTGATCAGACATCCACCATGTTGCACCCCACCCACTGCCATTGACTATAACTGACCTTGACCTCCTTTTCATACTTGGCTGAACAATGTTTCATCTGTGCGTTAAGCTCCATTTCTTGAACTCCACCAGCAGTCGCGACATAGCCATTCAGTAAATTTCTTGTTATTATTGCTATTTTTCATAGAATTCCTGTATTTAATGCAAACAGTGTAGACCCTGATCAGATGCCGCATTCTACGGCATCTGATCTGGGTCTGCCCTGTTTACCATTTACCCTTTTTGGGGTCTCTAGACTAAAATGGGTTAAGGAGTATTTAGTGATATTTCTGAGATAAATTTACTAATTTCTTCATAAAAAAAACAACATTTGTTGTGGAGAACTGGAGAAAATTATCCCAGAATTATCTTCAGATACTCCTCCTTAACAACTCCACTGCAAGATATTAGTTTCCCAGCTACAAACATGTAACACATGTGGCCTTGCTGGACATCTGGGGCTATGAGTAAATTATGGTAGGCAGTATACTGTTAGATTTCAGACTAAGAATTGGCACTTTTTCTGTTTTTCAGAAATGGTCATGGTGTTTTTATTCTCAGTTTGGTAAGTAAAATTTATATTAGCCAATCAATTTGACATAAAGTAGTATTGTAAGTAATACATATACACCTACTTGCATGTAGAATATGGTTTTGGGATATAGAGGAGTAAGCCTGATCAGGAAAAATATGGTTATGTAAACTGAATGGCTCCGCATGACCTTATTGATGTTGACTGGGCCATTAACCAAGTATGGTTTTGGAATTCTGAGTTAAAGGGGAAGTGATTTTTTTAAGAGAAAATTGTTTGTCCTCTTCTGAAAAGGGGTCTATTCTAAAAGGTATGATTTTGCTCCCATAGGGGATCTATTCCAAAAGGTAAGAAGTTGCTCCCATAGGGAGCAAATTCTTACCTTTTGGAATAGATCCCTTTTTTAGAAGGGGATTAGATCCCTTTTTTATAAGGGGATTGATATTCAGGAAAGCAAACAGGAAGTCAGAAAAGTTGTCTCACTTATAAAAAAAAGTGGTGAAAAATCTACAAAGTTTATCCAGTTCCCCTTTACATGTCACATGGGGATTAAGACAAGTTCGAATGGTGGAGGAAGCTAGAGCACTCCGGAAGAACCACTGACCTTCTGCAAGTAATAGGGAACTTTCTAAGATACCATTGAAACCACTCATGAGTGGAATATACCCAGTGATCTTTAGAATTCTGTGACTTTTTTATTTTTATAAAGATGAGCGCATTGCGAATGGTTTAATTATAATTTGATGTAATTTGGTGAAAGTTTGATAGGTCAAAATATCTTTGCAAGAAAAATACACTGTAGATCCAATATATCGCGGTGCTTGGGGTCCAAGTTCCGCTACCGCGATATATCCGGATCGCGATATAAGCTGGGGTGGTAGTTTGCTGAGACGCCGCTAATCAATCAACACCAAACGGCTGTCAGTAAAGCTATCGGCCACATTACATCAGTATAGTAGGTTTAGAATTACTCAATGGCAGTATTTACACTGGGAGATTATGTCTACCAATTAACTTTAATCGAGACTAGCTGATAAACGACGTTTAAAATCATTTTGGATGAAGGGGGGCAACTCGTATATCCTAAGGATAGAATAGAATAGAATATCACGGACTTTTGCTGAGGCAATTCGGGTTGCTTCCCTTCGCTTCTTTCGTCTGCTGCGGGCCCAAAAACTATTCTATTTATCTTTTGATCTTTTTAATTCTTTCATACTTTATTTATTTTGGGCTCCTCGCAGGCGCTTTCTCTTCTGCTCTGGGTTGTCCATTTCTGATAAAGAGGATCGTAGTCTGTCTTCATCTTTCAACCATCCCCGTAGCGTGGCCTCTGGAACGCTGAATTCTTTGGTCACCGCAGATCTTGATTTTCCATTCTTGACTTGGTCGATGATGTCGATCTTGTCCTTGATGCTGAACTGCTTCCTCTTTCTTGAATTTTCGGGCTTGTTCATAGCTGACATTTTCACTTGAAAGGCGTGATAGATCACAATGAGGATGCTCTGCATGATTGCAAGTTAAATAGACGGCGCGTGGACATCGTTAATTGATTGAGCACTGAGAACATGTACTCAATTATGACACTGATTATGACAAGTGCGGCGATTAATATTAATTGATTGCCAATTATTATCAATCTGTGTACTGATTGACACTAATTGGATTGTTTGGTCATAATGCGTGACGCGATTTCGCGTTTGGATATGCGCGAAAAATCAATACCGCAACGAATTACAGTCATTTTTTTTTTTTTTTTTTTTCAAATTAAGTAAAAAAAACATTTACTTATTTTTTTTTTTTATGGTCATGGTAAATTTGGGGTCCACGGACGATTCGCGATATACTGGATATCGCGAAATAACGGACCGCGATGTATTGGATCTCCAGTGTACTTGTTATACATGTACCCACCCACAAACTATGTTTGTGGGTGGGTATACTATTTTCATGTTGTCTATCCATATGTCTGTCCTGGGGTATGTGTGTGGGAGATGGGGGAGTGGTATCTAATGGGCACAGCTTATTGACACTTCTTGTTTTCCCAGCTTCTGAAATGCGTAATAAGCAGTCAATAAAATTAATGATTTTTTTTTCAGACTCCCACCTGATGAGCACCCGTCTGTTGCAAAAATATCAATATTTAACTGGAGACACAAGTCATAGGTTTCTATAGGTCACTAGAATTCTATATCTCATCAATAGGCCTGCTCATGTGGAAACTTGTACAACATTCGTTATTAATTATCATCTTTACATGTCATTACTGCATCGCAAGTCATTACTGCATCATGTAACAGATATTACATAGCTCCAGATAAGTGCTCCTTGGTTATTTACTCTCGGTGTAAGACAGATAATTTAACCAAGTCTCTTACCGGAAAGAGGGGCTTCTAATGAATACCAACAACAATTGCTTTTGTGGAAAAATAAGAAACTGATCACAGAATTATCAGTATATACTCTTCCTAAACAAGTCCTCTATCAAGTTTTCACACAGCTACAGGTTAGGCACTTTTTGGACGGGTTTTTAAAAATCGGTTCTTTAAAATAGCGATGGGCGGGCATTGGGCATCGGGCATCATCCCAGGTTAACCTTTTGGTTAACCTTTTTTCAAAGTTATATGTTATCTTTATTCTTCAGTTGATTGCTTTCATAATTGGTAGGGATGAAGAGGAGGACCAGTAGGTGTTTCACAAGCAAGAGAGACAACTCTCACTTTCTTCGTTATTTAAAAAAAAAAAAAAAGAAAAAAAAAAAAGCATCCATAATGCTGTTAGCCCAGAGCAAACAAATTTAGTACCACGACATAAGTTTTTATGGAGCAATAAGAAAAATTATCCCAGAATTATCTCCAAATACTTGATCTTAAAAGGTCTTATGAATTATTTGTTGTTCACATATGCCTGATAGGCCCCTTTTTTTCATGTTGTGTCTCATTTTTTTTTTTGTAATTTTATAGGTGCCAAATAGCCTGGCGGCCTTGGATGGGCGTCTTCATGCTGACGACAGAGTACTGGAAATAAATGGCATTGATGTGGCATACAGTACACAAGAACATGCAGCTTATGTGATACAGGTTAGTAATGTTTACTAGACAAAGCACTAGTTATCATGTGTAGTATTTGGTGATAATTCATGGAAAATTTTCCTTATTTCTAAATTAAAAACTTATATTATGGGTCATTAGAAGCACCTCGCCCATGGAGAAATTGAAAAAAATTATCCTAGAATTATAAACAATGTTGATGTACCATACAGTACACAGGAACATGCAGCTTATGTTATACAGGTTAGTTAGTTATATTTTATGGACAGAGGACTTCTTAAGAAGTAGTATTTGGTGTTAATTCTGGGATAATTTTTCTCATATCTCCCTAAAAATCAAATGTTATGGGTACTTACTAGAAGCACCTTGCCAAAGAGAAATTGAAAAAATTGCCCTGGAATTACAAAAGGTGTAGATGTGGCATACAGTACACAAGAACATGCAGCTTATTTGATAAAAATTAGTAATATTTATTTGACAGAGGACTTGTTAGGTGATAATTCTTGATATTTTTTCTTTTTTCCATAAAAACATATGCTGTAGGCAATCATCAGAAGCACCTTGGCAAGGTGCTTCTAATGAGTACCCACAACATATGTTTTTTATGTAGAACAGGGGAAAATTATATCAGAATTATCATCAAATATTCTTCCTTAGCTAGTCCTTTGCTGGAGCCTCATTATATCATCAATCATTATAATATGGGCCATGCCATGTGAAAAGGTCTTCTGGCCTATGCAGTTAGCGAAAGTCAGGATCAGCCTGTGTATCTGCACAGTCTGATCAGGGCCTCCACTTTCCTCTAACAGAGTCATTGGATATTACAGAATGTATGAATGGAGAGCAAAGGTCTGTATGATACTTCACGTTTGTGCAGGATGATCTGTATCTGTGCTTTTTGCATATGCTTGAAGGCACTCGTTTGCTTGACATTGCACTATTATGGAAATGTTCATATCAAGGTATGACTGCAAAATAATTCTTTTCCTAAAGGAGACAAATTGCATGAAATGTTGAAGTCTGTTTGCTGGGAAAAATAAGAAAATATCGTCAGTTTGTCATCTACTGAATCTGCCTGGAGAGTGGTACAGGTTAAACATATTACCAGTTATTGAAGTTGACTTCCTGAAATGTTAGGGTAATGATGGTGGTAAGATAGGTGTTTGAATATTTAGCGTGACAACTGGATCAACAATACAATGTAGGATTACCAGCTTTTGCCCTTTGTAATTTCTGTATGCAAGATTGTTTCTTTATACCATAATTACTATCTGAATAAACCTAAGTATTGGGACAGACAGGCCTGAGCAAACAGTATAGACCCAGATCAGATGCTGCAGAATGCGGCATCTGATCAGGGTCTATACTGTTTGCCACTCATCCACCAACATCAGCGGGTAGTGGAACAGACCTTTTTTAAATTTTAAAAGAAGTTTGATAAGGAGTTGAGGTGTCCCAATATTTAGGGTAAATACATTATACCATAATCTCTATATACCATTTTGAGTAACTCAGTTAGTGCAGTGTCTGCCTTCCAGTTGAGAGATTTTGGGTTCATTTTCCAGCTTGGTTGTACCTAAGGCTTTCTAAAACTTGGTACTAGCTGCTATTTTTGCTTGAGGTTAGCTCAAGGAAGAATATATAGGATTAGTTGCACATGATTTACTGTTGGTAGCATTACGTTAGGGTACCTGCGGCACTATACTGCAGTGGATTGCATGATAAAGAGTATCAGTTCCCATCATCACAACCAAAGCACCAACACAACATGACAGAAAGACTAGACCAGCAGTGGCTCAAATGGTAGAGCATCTGCTTTGTGATCAAAAGGTTGTGGGTTCAATCCCCAGCCGATTCGTACCAAAGAAATGGTACTAGCTGCTCTTTCTCTTGGCTCTCAGCATTAAGTAAGTAGAGCTAGAACTGGGCAGCCAAGTGTCAGTAAAATACTGCTGGGTGGAATATCATGTCATATGTCAGGGGCGTAAGATTTCAATGAGGCAGTACTCTAAAAATGCCACAGTCAGACACCATTGAGATATGACTGAAAGATTGTTGAAAGTGATAATAAAACAAACAAACAAAAGACTGAAAGATTAATGTCAGTGACATTAAACGTCAGCTCAAACAAACAAACCAGTTTACATAGGTATGTTTATAATAATTTTTATTGCTAATTTCAGTCTAGTCCGGATAAAGTGCAATTTGTGATATCTCGCAAGAGTCGACCTCAAACACCTGATATCATACGATCTACCTCAGCCACCCTTGGTAACTTCAATATTGAAGAGTCACAATGGGCAATGTGCAAGAAATGCCAAGAACTTATCATCAGCATTAGCAAAGTAAGTAAATCAGACCAGAGGACTTGTTAAGGAGGAGTATTTAATAATAATTGTGGGATAATTTTCTCCAGTCCTCCATTAGAACATATGTTGTGGGTACTCATTAGAAGCATCTCGTTGAGTAACAGATGGTATTTTAGAATAACCGTCTTTTTTTCACTTAATATAAAGCAGTTTTTTCATTTAAATTGTCTCATAAGACAGTTTAAATGAACTGTAAGGCCTGGTTTTTCTGCAACGTGTAACTAGGATCAAAGACAGTTGGGTGGTGCAAAGATATCTTATAACTTTTTGACATCTTGCTGTTTTGGCTTAATGCTAAGCATGCAGATTTGAAATATTTTCCTTTTTTTCTCAGAAAACAGTGTCTGACATTTCATGCAAATTGTCTCCATAGGACAATGTTTTCTGGGAAAAATAAGATAAACATCATCAATTTGTTGTCTGCGCCCCAAGAGTATTAAACAAGGACCTGTACTCAGGTTGGAAGCTGTTTTTTTATTTTGCTCTCTCTGTAGATATACTATCTTATTACTAAGTGTTTATGTCCAATAAAACCGTGTAGTACAGGCCTCTGTGGTTGTGGGTTATCAAAAAAAATCATCATTGTATGATGTAATTGAGTAATACAACTGCTCTCTTGGAGAAACAAGAAAACTATGAAGATCTGGACTACTGTTGCAGTATCGTTTAAAAAAAAAAAAGGTAAATGAGTGTTTTTTTCCTGTATTTGTGTAGAATATTTAATTCTAAATGAATATGTTCTGTTCTTTTTAAGGTACCAATGGAGACCTTGGGTATAAGTGTTGCAGGGGGTATGTGTAGCCCCCGAGGTGACACACCCATATTTGTTACAAACATAAACCCTCAGGGCTGCCTCGGGAAATCAGGAAATATAAAGGTATGTGTGTCCATCTAGTGGAATCCAAAATTTTCCTTATACGTGAACAGTGAAAATCCAGCCCTGACTGTGAAGATATGCAGTCTTATCTGGGTATTTATTGCTCAGCTACACAATGCAGAAATAATCATGTGACATAAACAGTAACAGATTCAGCCCGGCAGACCAAAAAAGATACCTGTGCAAACAGTGTAGATCTATATGAGACAGCTCATAACAAGCCATCCCATCAAGATCTACACTTTGTCATGTGTTTTTGATTTTAGACTGAAACCCCTATTTGCATCAGTGGACATGTCCAAATTCAAGGATGGATGAGTCCACATCAGAAACTCGGGGATGAAAGGGTTATGGTACATTTGGAAGTGATAAGACATATTTGATCAAAGCCTCTATATGTGCAATATGACATTATAAATTGGGCCGTGGCAAGGGAAAAAGTTCCTTTGGACATTCGCAAAATGAGCAGTCAGATCATCCTGCCCGTGCGCAAAGTATCATTTGGACCTTGCTCTCCATTTGGCATTATTGCAAAAAAAGCAGTGTTGCACATTATTAACAGCCGTGCATTAACCGGCAAAAAGCTGTGTATTAACAAGGCAATTCATGCGCTGTTAATGCACTGCTCGCGCTGTTAATGTACGGCTACGGAACTTCCTATATGCTCATACCGGGGCCACAGAATTGCTGCCGTCACGAGATGTGTACTGCCCTGCCCCAGAAAGAGCATAGTCCGTGGAAATATTGTTCGCGTGACATCAGTGTAAAGGCGAAACAAAATAGTGCAAGAAATAACGCGAAATGTAGCAAATGTTTTCAGTTTTCATGCAATAATAGAGATCGAACATGGTTTTTCAATGCATTAACATTCGCCAGGTCCCTTGGGAGGTGTTAAAAACCGCGGCCTTCGGCCTCGGTTTTCAACACCTCCCACGGGACCTGGCGAATGTTAATGCATGAAAAACCATGTTTGATCTCTATATTCATACATTCTGTAGTATCTAAAGATTCTGTTAGCAGACAGTGAAGGCCCTGATCAGACTTGCGGATGAGCAGGCTGATGTGAGCCTATGCTGTCTGCATATGTCCGAAGACACATTTTTGCTTGACCTGGTCCAATTTATTATATACTTTGTGAAGTATTATTTGACAGCATATATTGATAAGGAACTGCTCACGTTGGAGTAGCATTAACCCTTCTGTTGTTGTACAGTAAATGTCTTAAAATTTCAAACACTTTATTCAATACTTTTTTTGGCCTAAATTTAGCTTTTTATGCAGCAGTTTCTTGAAATACTTGGTGGAATGGCAAACAGTGTAGACCCTGATAAGATGGCTCCTTCAGGAGCTGTCTGATCTGGGTCTGCACTGTTTGCATAATTACGTCATTTTGTCAGGCACTTGTTTGAAATTTTAGGACATTTTCTGTAAATGGCTCCTTAAAGGGTTTAAACAAGGCTTTTAGCACCAATCTAAGTTAAAAACACATAAAGGCAAGGACAAATTTAGCATCTTTGAATAATGCAACAACAGGAAGAACAGTCAATAAATGATTCACAGTTATAGAACTTTATTCTATTTGCAACCTCTTTATAGTGCGACCCCATAGTGCAGTTGATAGCACATCTGACTGCAGATTCAGGGATTGCATGTTCCAATTCCAATTAGATCACATAACTTTTGTGGAGTTTGATCATAAATCACTTCTACAGTCATTCTCCCCCTTCTGCTGATTGAAGAAGGGCAGTTATCAGCATCTGGTTAAAGTATATGTACAAGTACTGATTATGCCTTTATAGGACTAAGCCTGCCCAGAAAAAGTGTGCGTAGGTTAACTGACCAGCTTGACATGATCTAAAACGTGCTTTACTATTGTTGTGGCTGGTCAAAGTCTAATATGCAGTTATTGCGCTGCAAGGTTCACATGCCCTGTGCAGACTGTGAATACAAGTGTGTACACATACGTTCAAACTTTATTTTCTCTGAAAAATGAAAAAAAAATAAAAAAAAAAATAAAAGAATGTTGTTACATTTTTCAATGGCACTTTCAGGCTTATAATTAAATGTGCCTAGTTATTGCCTTCTGTCCAGACTTTGCACAGTCTGGCATGTGTAATTCATATATCCAGAGAAGGGTTTTGTCATGTACTGTATTTACCGTATGTATTCAGACAGACAGGCCTGAGCAAACAATGTAGACCCAGATGAGATGCTGCAGAACACAGTCTCATCAGGGTCTACACTGTTTGCAATTTTTAGATATAGCATACGGTAGTAAATTGTACTTGTTCAAATTTTAGAACAAGTATGGTAAGCAGCTGAGGTGTCCGAATACTTATGGTAAATGTCCTACAATTTGTGAGGTTTTATTCCATACGTCTTAAATATTGCTTTTTATACTGTTGTGTCTTAAAGTACTTAGTGGAATGGCAGAATAGACCTAGATCAGACTGAGGGAGCAATCTGGGCCCGGTTGTTCAAAGCATCGTTAGCTTAACGAGCTCGTTAAGGGCCATTTCATTAACTGTTTTAGCAGATTCAATATACAATATTCTGATATTTTTTGCTGAAAAAATGTGAGTAGCTTTTGCACTGCAAAAGCTACTCACATTTTTTCAGCAAAAAATTTCAGCATATTTGTGTATCACTCGATTTAAATTTTAACGAATCGTTAACTAACGACATCGTTAGATTTGAACAACTGGGCCCTGATCTGGTTCTACACTGTTTGCTTATGCCATTTTGTCAGAAATGTTAGTGTACACAATTTTAGGACATTTATCATACCAGTATATATTAAGAAAGTAAGGTACTTTTGTGTGTGTTATTTTGTTTCCAGAAAGGTGATATTTTACTGGCTATCAATGGCACAAGTCTGTTGGGTCTGCCCCATTCAGAAGCTGTATCTCAGGTCAAGGGAAATGCAGAGTCCAAGACTGTGACCTTGAAAATTATAGAGGCACCAGAAACTTCTGATGGACCAGGAAACTTCGTTCCTACTTGGCTTTTCTGGCAGAGATTACCAAGGTAAGGCTCATACAATGTGCAGTGTCCTACAAGAAAGGGGGCTTTGCACATGTGAAATGATGTATCATCAATAAGAAGATGATTATGGTTATAATTTAGGATAGTCTTTATTTCTACACTGAAATATAACATTTTGGTACTCATTGGATTGGTTCACTGAGATGATCCTGCTGAGTATCTACAAGATTACAAGCTGTGTCATGAGAGAAGGCATGTTCGAGGCAAAAATATAAAAACAATGGAAAAAATATAGATGAAGTTATCAGGACAGGCTAAAATCTAGAAGCACAGCCTTTCTGAGGAATGGAAAGAAGTAGAGATGAGGAACAAACTATGACAAAAATATAGATGAAGTTATACAGGAAAAGTCACAGTCATGAAGCTCAGTCTACTGAAGGAATGGAAAGAAGTAGAGATGAGGAACAAACAATGACAAACAAACAATGACAAAAATATAGATGAAGTTACCCAGGAAAAGTCACAATCATGAAGCTCAGTCTGCTGAAAGAGTGGAAAGAAGTAGAGATGAGGAACAAACAATGACAAAAATATAGATGAAGTTATGCAGGAAAAGTCACAGTCATGAAGCTCAGTCTGCTGAAAGAATGGAAAGAAGTAGAGATGAGGAACAAACAATGGCAAAAATATAGATGAAATAATACAGGAAAAGTCACAATCATGAAGCTCAGTCTACTGAAGGAATGGAAAGAAGTAGAGAGGAGGAACAAACAATGACAAGTCAGTACTCAGGAAAAGTCACAATCATGAAGCTCAGTCTACCCAAGGAGTAGAAAGAAGTACAGATGAGGAACAAACAATGACAAAAATATAGATGAAGCTATCCAGGAAAAGTCACAATCATGAAGCTATAAATGTGATAATTTCAAATAATTTTTGTTCTTGCATCAAACCATACATTGTGGCTACGTGTTAGAATGCCTTACAGAGTGATTCTAATAAATACTCACAGTGCATGTTGCAGAGCATAAATTATATTAAATGAGCCAGTGCATGACTTAACCACCAAAATGACACGTGTGCCTAGTGAAGACTCAGGCTGATCTGTTGAAATATGTTCTAAGTTCTGAAGACATTTTTTCTGGTGACAGAGCTCATTTTCATTTTTCCTTTGTTTCTTGTCTCAATCTGGTCTGCTGGTTCTGTTGATTAGGTATTGTCAGAGTGTAAAGGTTGTCACACTACTACGCAGCCCTAGTGGTAGTTTAGGATTCTCCGTGGTTGGTGGGAGTGATTGTGTTCAAGGACGTCTTCCAATTTATATTAAATCTGTTGTGACTGAAACACCTGCGGCTAAGGATGGTCGACTAAGGTATAGTTTTAGAATCTGTATTTTTTTCTACAATAATTCTGCTGGCCTTGGTGGCTCAATTGGATGCATGTCTGACTGGTGATCAGGAGGTTGCGGGTTCGATCCCCGCCAGGTCAGCAGCATTCTTTCATGGAGATTTGATCATGAAATATTTTCTACGGTCATTCTCTCCCTTCCGCTGATTCAAGATGGGCATTTGTCAGTTTCTGGTGAAAGAATGTGCACAATACTGGTTAACCACTTGGAGGACAAAGCCTGTCCAGTAAAAGTGTGGTTAGGTAAACTGACTGCTTGACATGACCCCATTGGGTTGACTAGGCTGTAAAACCTCAACGCAAACAAACAAACAGTAATTCTCCTTCAGTATCTATGGTAAATGTCCTAAAATTTTTGTACACCAGGGTGTCTGACAAAGTGACGTATGTCTGATCAAGGTCTATACTTTTTGCCATTCCATAAAATATTTTAAGAAACATCTGCATAAAAAGCAGAATTGAAGCCAAAGTGTTCGAAATTTTAGGACATTTACCGTATGCAAACTATTCTGACAAAAGGGACATATGCAAATAATGCAGACCCAGATCAGAATGCTATGCAGAGTATTCTGATGATAAAAAGCAGAGCAACAATGTCGTCTTGAATTGCTATGTAAACAAGTGAATTGCATGACCTCATTGTCAAAGATGAGTGACTATTTTTTCAAGCAAAACCAGTGATCCAAATGTGTTTTTTCAAAACTTGAGATCCAAATCTGTTTGTTCAAAGAAAAAGATTTCAAATATGTAAGTCTATGGTTCATTACATTTCGATGCTTTCATAAACCATTTCCAATTTGAAAATTTGTTTTCTAACAATGTCCAAAAGAGAGCAAATAATATGAGACCAGTAAATATTGCTTTTAGGTCCTCTAAACAAAGTTATGGCAGAGCTGTTATTGTTGCCCTGGTGCCACACATCATGTTCCATGTTTTTGAAGAGCTTTATCTCTTGAATGCTTAGATGGATCTATATATATTTGGATATATTTGATCTGATGTTTGATACTGGTCCATAGTTTTTTTTTGAGTGCAAGTCCATCATCTTCAGTGGCCTTGAAAGTCTTCGACAGAAATTTTTCATAATAAAATTAAAGTTTTACATTCAAGTTGTTTTTTTAAGAACAGATTAGACATGATTGCATGCTGCTTAGTGTACAAGATACACATCTAGATAGCAAGAAACTAATAGGTAGGGCTAATCAGAGCTGAAAAGATAATCGATAATCAGTCCTGCCATTGTGATCGATAATTGATTAGTAATCACTGAAGATTTGGTCATATTTTTACCTTTCTGGCTTACTGTCTGAGCATTACTCTTACCAAAGGTTATACTTTACCGTATGTATTGGGACAGACATGCCTTAGCAAACAGTGTAGACCCAGATGAGATGCCGCAGAATGCGGTGTCTCATCTGGGTCTACAATGTTTGCCACTCCTTCAGCTATTTTTAGACACAAAATTGGGTAGTAAATAGTTCTTGTTCAAATTTAAGAACCAGTATGGTAAAAAGCTTAGGCATCTGAATACTGAGGGTAAATAGGGTAATGTAACAGCCACATAGATCAAATAATCGATTATTAGCAAATCAGTGACGATAATCATTTCTGTGGAATTTATTGATAGATTAATCGATTATCCGATTAATCATGACAGCTTTACTAATAGGTATAGATTATTTCATGTGGATAAGGTGTTTCTCAGCCATCACCAGTCTAGATGATATGACTTCTGTCTCAATAATATGACACCATCTAGATATGATGCAAGTCTATATTGTTCATTTTTCTGATGTGGTGATATAGTTTTACAGGAAATTTTCTCTAATATATCCAGAAATTTGACTTACTGTAAGAGTTTTGTCTTCTCGTTGAGAAGACTTCATCAAACTGTGAACTTGATCTGTGTGATATGATACTTACTGTTCTTTTGGCATCACTTGAAAAGACTTTTTTGCTTGAAGCTTTATTTAAAATTGTCAGTTTTTTGGCAAAAGAATGTGCTCAGATACTGGTTAACTGTTTAGAGGACTAAGCCTGCTCAGAAAAAGTGTGGTTAGTTAAACTGACTGGCTTGACATGACCTTAATAGTGTTTACTGGGCTGTTAAATTCCAAATCAATTATTTTGAGTGAAAAGATTTTGTTCTGATTGACCATATCTTATAACAAACAATTTGTCTTTTCCGTTTCTGTTTTTTGTTCTGAAATATTTACTCTAAAATAATATTGGTGTCAAAACATTGGTCCAACCTATGCCATTTCTATAGTAAAGCGATTTTTTGGATTTTTTTATCTGAGAAATTATTTTTTACTTCTCTCTACTGATTTTTAATTAAGAAATAAATTATTCCAAACCATGCTCAAATGCCTAAGATAAAGCACAGTTGAGTTTGGGTTGTTCCCATTTGAGCACGAGTGAGCGTAGCGAGCAAGTGCTCAAATGGGTACAACCCAAACTCAACTGTGCTTTATATGGGGCATATGAGCATGGTTCGGAATAATTTATTTCTTTTCTAACACCCCTCATTGAGCGAGATTTGCATAAATGATTTTTTTTATTGATTTTCATTATTATTTTTATTACCTGACTTCCCCTTTGGTAGTTGACAATACCTCTCAAGCATTACGTCACGCGGTTACGTAGTTACAAGGTTCGATGACGAATATTCAAAATGGCGGATAACTTATGCGAATCAGCTGATGGGGTAAAATATAAATAAACGATGTATTAATATAAAAACTTAAATCCTGTGTTCACGAAAGAATTGCAAAACGTATGAAAAATTGAGTGCCGCGATGGACTTTAATAAGGACAGATATAAAACAGCAAATAAGAATGTTAACCGACTTACTTTCGTTTTCGAAAGTCAACAAATACACGATGGAAACAAGAAGTAAAACGAATGTGTTTGAATGGTGTAAGCTGTAGAGAAACTCAACAGGTAAAAAAAAGTCAAACAACTGCAATATGCTCATAGATCATTTTCTGTCTTAATAAATAAAATAATTTATTATGTATATGAATGTTTCGGCCAATATTGTAAGCTAATCTAGCGTCAATAGTTACCAAGGGGGCGAAACTTTCGCAAATATGATTGGTTTCCCATCGATAGCGCGCGACAAAATTCCTGTGCTCAAATACCTTAGATAAAGCACGGCTAGAAATTTAAAGACAAATAAGGAACAACACGTGCAGGGGTGTTAGAATTATTGATTCAACTTGTTGAAAACCCGCCTTTATACCCTATCGATTTTTGCACAATTTTTATCCATCTTTACTATGATCTATATTGTTTATTTCAGGTGTGGTGATATGATACTCAGTGTTAATGAGACCAGTCTAGATAATGTGACACATTCCAAAGCTGTTGAGATACTCAAGTATGCAACTGGTGCAGTTTCACTTGCGGTTGTTTCATGGCCAGGGACTCTAGTGTAGTAATTGTGCATGTAATTACAAAAACACGCCTATTCAAATACAGTGTAGCTCCAATACATCGCGGTCCGTTATTTCGCGAAATCCAGTATATCGCGAATAGGCTATGGCTCCCAAATTTTCCATAAGCAAAAAAAAAAAAAAAAACAAATAGAAAATAAAAACATAAAATGTTTGTTGTTTTATTTAACTTCACTTCAGAAAAAAAAAAAAAAAAAAAACGCGTTCCGCCTCCGGTAATTGATTTTTCGCGCCTATCCCGACGCTAAGTCGCGCGTCAGGTATTATATGATAAACAATCCACTTAGTGTCAATCAGCGCACACGTTGATTATAATTGGCAAACAATAAATTATATCGCCGTAATTGTCGTAATCATCATCATCATTTAGTACATAGATCTACTCAATGCTCAATGAGTCAATGATGCCCACAAACTAATTTTGCTCAGCAGGGGAAAACGGTCCACCTCCTTTTCAACACCAGCAAATTTTACAAGACAGTAGTCTTACGATGTTTCTGTCCAACATACACAGATCGTAGTCCACTTATTTTACACTTCTGTAGATATAAATATTTCAGAAGAAAACAAGTGCGTCAAAAAAACAAAAACAAACAATAAAAAAAAATAAATAAAAAGAAATTAACTTTTTTTTTTTTTTTTTTTTTTTGCGCCCGCAATATAAGCCAAGGGAAGCAACTCAAGTTATCTTAGCACAATTAAGTAACTTCCCTTCGCCAGAGTATCCAAAATGGCGTCCTAAATTGTCAATCCGATGATTTCTTGTTTTCAAACGTAGTTTATCAGCTGGTTTCGATTGGAATTACTTGTTAGATATAGCGCACCATTGTAAATTATTCCATTGAGCAATTCTAATCCAATTTTAATTAGGAAATATGGTGACAACATAACTGAATGCCATTTATCCGTGATGTCTCAGCAAACTACCACAGCGACAAACCGAGCGAGTGTTATGCACGCCGTTATACATGCATGGTACATGTCGGGACTTATATCGCGCTCCGACCACATCGCGGTTTCAGGGTTATGGACCCCCAATACCGCGATATATTGGAGCTACACTGTATATTTTACCACCAAAAAATGAAAACTTTCAGATGAAAAATTTTGGTAATTGTCATATTTCTGCTCAAAACATAGATTGTGGGTACTTATTAGAACTGCCTTGGTGAGGTGGTTCTAATGAGTACCCACAATCTAGGTTTTGGAGCAGAAATGAGAAAATTAATGTATACCCCTGTAAACCCCAGTTTTACTGTATAAAAGTGGGGTTTAATTGGGTCAAAACTACATAGGCATGTTTTTGTGATGGATGATTCATTGGGATATGTCACTCAAAAGAAAAAAAATCAAGCTAATTGGATAACCCCCAAGAAAGATAACTCAGGCCTGAAAATATTTGTCTCAACCTCAGACGGGGGACGGAGCAAGGCAAGAGAAGTGCTTCTCTTATAGGAAGGAATTCTTCCCTTTAAGAATGGCCCTGCTTTAAAAGTATTCATATACCAGGGAAGCAAACTCTCTTCTACTATAGTGATTTCCCTGTAAAAAAGGGAGACTAAAGTTTACAGCTTAGAGTGGTCTCTCTTTGAGGCATATCCATTGTCTGGAGGAGACATGATCAGTGTACAGACTGGTCAGGGCCTTTGCCAAGCTAGTCAGGCTCCAAATGCGTTAAGCCGTTTTTTGCCCCCAGTGTCTTCTTTTACTCACATGTACTGTTTTTCCCCTTAGTATTCTGATAGCTCAACTGCATACTATACATGTCCTAAAATTTGAATACAGCCATTTAACTCAGTATGAGCCGTCTCATCTGGATCTATGCTGTTTGCAAAAACCTATTATTGTTGCCAGTGGCAGTGAAAGAGTTAACTTCCCATGGATGTGTCTAAAATTGCTGGGCCCAGTAGTTCAAAGCAAACGACATCGTTAGTTAACGATTCGTTAAAATTTACATCGAGTGATACACAAATATGCTGAAATATTTTGCTGAAAAAATGTGAGTAGCTTTTGCAGTGCAAAAGCTACTCACATTTTTTCAGCAAAAAATATCAGAAAATTGTATATTAAATCTGCTAAAACAGTTAACGAAATGACCCTTAACGAGCTCGTTAAGTTAACGACGCTTTGAACAACTGGGCCCTGGTGAGTAACAAACAGTGTAGCTATAGCATCTAATCTTGGTCTGCACTGTTTGCTCAGACCTGTTTGCCCAAATGTTTAGGGTAAGTACAGTATTAGCCCAGGAATTCCAGTTACACTTGTACAGACAGATTTATTCCATTGCCATAGTTATTCCAGCTGCATTGTGAGAAAAGGGCCTTTACCACATATGCCTGCAACATATGCTTATGAAACCAGCAAAGTCCTAGATCAGCCTGCATGTTTGTGCAGTCTGATCAGGGCCTTTTGTTCCCTTCTTACAGGATCACTTTTTTCTGGCGAAAGAATGTGCACTGCTGGTTAACCGCTTAGAGGACTAAGCCTGCCCAGTAAATGTGTATTTAAGTAAACTGACCCCTCATGACCCCATTGGGTTGACTGGGCCATAAAACCTCAACACAAACAAACAAACAGGATCACTTGATACTCTAAAAGAGAAGGTCCAGACAGTTTGTGCGGATACAGATGCTGGAATTTCGCTATTCATACTTTAATTATTTATATATTTATATAGTATAACATAAAAGACATTGTCTCATTTCATATTGCAGCTTATTGCATTTGGTGGAAATATAATGGGAACAACTATATATATTCATTATGAAAACATGCCTATTCAAATGTACTGAAAATTTTACCACCAAATATGAAAATTTTCAGATAAAAAAATCCTGATATTTTTCATATTTCTGCTCAAAACATATTGTGGGTACTTGGTAGAACCCCCTCGATGAGGCGGTTCTGTCAAGTACCCACAATCTATGTTTTTGACCAGAAATATACCCCTGTAACCCCCAATTTTACTATATAAAAGTGGGGTTTAAGGGGGTCAAAATTATATAGGTATGTTTTCGTGATGTTGTAGAATTAAAGAAGAAAGTAAACAAAACGGAGCTCTAAGGTGATGGTTAAGCAGTTACTGAAAGTCATCGGAGATGATTTTTGACCTGTCATATATGACTTGATCCTCAGACTTAAGAGTTAAATAATGCTGGAACTTAAAACTGGTGGTTCATTGTAAATTTGTTTTTTGAACAGAATATGGAGTGTAGGAGACAGTTTTGATTTCACTGGTTATTGATCTCAAGGCTGGATTTTAAGGAGACTCAGTCTGGAGAGTTTTGAGCAAAAATTACAAAATCAAATGTTTATATTTTTTCTAATGGAAACAAAATATATCTGGCCTGGCAGCAGGTTCGACTGTCCCCTATGAACCCCCATCTGGATCACTCCTGTGTGAACTGTAACCTAAAATTCAGTGGTAAAGTTGTAATCAAAGAAAGACTGCTCTATAGATGGGTTATAGTTATAACTGATAATGCTTATCTCTTTTTGATGACATAAAAGAAGAAAAAAAAAAGAAAACAACATTTTTGGACTGTGTCCCATACTACTGTTTGTTCGTTAACTCCATTTCATGATGTTTTTGGCAGCCATTGTTGATAAGCTTGCACTTTCCATATATTGCCTGAAATCACAAAAGCACTCATCTACATTTATTGTGGGAACTTCTTCCTGTCAGTTATAAGTACATGTACATGTATATAATAACCTGTCCATAATTCCGTTTTCTTGTATAAAAAAGGAACATATATGCGATACATGAATATGTAAATATCCAGGATTGTGACATATAAATAAGTAGCCAGCACTATAATACAAGAAAATCAAAGCATCATATATGCACAGTAGCAAGGACTAAACCATGTAAAAATTGAATGTTCTGTTCGATAAAAGAAGATTTGTCCATCACAAACCACAGTTTTAGTGCCATTGTAAGACAAATCTTAATCGAAAAAAAAAAATGGCAGAACAGACATTTAACAGAATGCACATTGTAAGGTTTCCCATTGCTGACACAATTTAGTACTGTAAATCCATTTCTATGCCAAGCAAGTACTCCTAGACAGGACAATTTTCATAGTCACTCACAATTTTACTGATTCTTTTTTTTGTACTTTTCACTTTACAATAACTTTCCTTCATTCTCCTTTGTGCTTAACCCATTGTGGTCTGGAGACCCCTAAAAGGGTACTTGGCAAACAGTGCAAACCCAGATCAGACGCCACAGAATGTGGCATCTGATCAGGGTCTCCACTGTTTGCAAATACATGTAGTTTAGCAACTTTTCTCTAGGAATATCTAAATCACATATCTGGACATACCTAAAATTGAAATTGAACTCTTCCAGTATATAGTGTGGAAGAGTCTATTCAGTCTACAATGGGTTAAATAATGTTTGGAGTTGGATATTCATCCATTTTTTAGCTCACCTGAGCTGATTAGGCTCATAGGTGAGCTTATAGTATTGGCATGTATCCGTTCGTCGCCCATCCATCTGTCAACATTTTCAAATGTCTTCATCTTTGAAGCGGTGTAGCCGATTTTTACTGAATTTCATATATAGCATCTACGGGCAGGGGGAATGAATAATTGTGTTTTTAGCTCACCTGAGCATTAAGTGCTCATGGTGAGCTATTGTGGTCAGTCAATGTCTGTCGTGCGTGGTCCGTCATGCGGCGTCAACAATTGCTTTAAAAGCCAACTCCTCGTACACCCCTGGGCCAATTGACTTGATCCTGAACCGAAAGACCAATTGACTCCAAACTTGGTAGGAAGCATCAGGGTGACTTGTAGATCAAAAATAGCTAAAATCGTTCCGATCAGAAATCCAAGATGGCCGCCATCTTGAAAATGTATTTTCCGCTTCTTCTCCTGAACCGAAAGGCCAATTGACTCCAAACTTGCTAGATAGCATTGGGGTGACTTTTAGATCAAAAACAGCTAAAATCATCCCGATCGGAAATCCAAGATGGCTGCCTTTGGTGGCCATCTTGAAAATCCATTTTTCGCTTCTTCTCCTGAATCGAAAGGCTTATTGACTTTAAACTTGGTAGGGTGACTTGTAGATCAAAAATAGCTAAAATCATCTCTATTGGAAATCCAAGAAAGCAGTATGCCACAAAGAGGACAATCTGGTTAGCCTTAAATGGGTATGGAAGGAAAGCCATACTGAGATAGGAAAGCCTCGAAACAAGAGACAGCATTATGGTATGTGGTCGCTGTATTGATGGCTACACTGTTCTGCAACAAAGTTCCAGTTCTTCTTCAAAGACATTCCATAGCTACTCTGGAATTTGGGCCCGATCTGTGTCTGCTTCCGGTGCTAGCTCTTGAAATTGATTGAAATTCTGCCGAGACAAAGAATCACAGATATTTTTATGAATACCCTCAATATAAGAAGAGCTTACAACAATATTCAGTTCAAGGTACTTCACAGTTAAATGACGCACCAGGCACATAACATGCTCGGATTTAGAAGTCATAGAGTTGAGGATTTGCACTACAGCCATATGTCACAGTTAAATCTAATTTTTTGTTCTTAAGGCTTTGTCCCCAAAGATGCAGAGACACTAATATTGGAAATAGCTTAAGCACAGTGATATTATCAGTTAAGCCCTTATGTCTCCAACTTTCCACCCAAGTAGCACAAGCCCACCAACCTTGAAAATAAAAGCCAAACCCTTTGGACCAGCTGTGCTGTCTGTGAAAAGCTCTACATCCTCGTTCGAGATCCAGAAATGGTCATGGAAGGCCGAAATTGCATTATGATCCCTGAAACTGTAACCACATCACCAAGTCTGCTCGAATTGATTTATTGACTCACAGGTGGAAATGCGGTTTGGTCAAGCCACAAACTGAATAAGTCGCATACAAAAAGGCCTACCAGGAATAATTGCTTGGCAACAGAAATTCAATGATCCTATCAAAGATTGCATTTTCATAAATGACACCTTCTCTTTTGTAAGAACCATTTCAATTTTCTCATCACCTCAATTACTTTTTCCCTCAGGATACAAACCACCATATTCAATGAATCTAGCTCAAGACTTAAGAAAATACAATACTTCAGCTGGACCCTCTGTTTTCTCTTCAGTTAAAGACACAGAGAACTTCTACAAACATAACCTGAATATCAGCATTAATTCCCTACAAATCTGGGCCCAGTTGTTCAAAGCGTTGTTAGCTTAACAAGCTCATTAAGGGTCATTTCGTTAACCGTTTTAGCAGATTCAATATACAATATTCTGATATTTTTTGCTTAAAAAATTTGAGTAGCTTTTGCACTTCAAAAGCTACTCACAGTTTTTCAGCAAAAAATTTCAGTAGATTTGCGTATCACGTGATGTAAATTTTAACGAATCGTTAACTAACGACGTCGTTAGCTTTGAACATCTGGGCCCTGGATATGATTTATGACAACCAAGATAATCGTCCAAGTAATGCAAAAGCCTAGCACCAGAATCTATGTGTCTCTTCACTGCAAAGTCTAAAAATGTAGCAAACCTCTCAAAGGTCCTACAACTTTTTGAGCAATCAAAAGGAAGAGCTTTACAATGTAATATTTTCCATTAAACTTGAAGCCAAGACGCTCAAAATCTTTTCTGTTCACCGTCATAAGTCGAAAAGCATTTTTCAGATCCATTTTAAAGAGCTTGCAATTAGTCCCAAAGTCCTGCATCATTAATACTGCCTCATCGAAACCTGTATATTGGACTGAGCAAATATCAGGATCAATGAAGTCATTCAGTGAAATACCAAGTGGATATGACAGGTGGTGAATTAGCCTCTGCATACCCAGAGTTCTTTTGGGAACCAAGCCTATGGGTGAAATTCTTAGAGAATCAATAGAACATTTCAGAAAAGAACCAGCCACTTGACTGGCTAGAATTTCTTTGTAAATTTTATCTTACACAATATGTGATGATTCCAAAGCAGATTTAAAATTCCTGGATTCATATACTATATACAAGAACCCTCATAATGCAGTGTGTAACCATTACTAAAACCATCTTACAAATATTCTCTATCCTCGCTAGTGTAGAATCTAAGTTCTAATTCCATTGCAGCTAGGTCAACAGGGGATTCTGTAAACTTGAAATATCCTGATTAGAGGGTTCACTGACTGGCTCCCCGTCCAAAACTGCCACAAGCCCTAAAGCCCCTACCCCGTTGGTATCTGAAGCCTGATCTAGTAAAGGTCCCTCGAAAAGGACTGTGACTGAAGGGGTGGTGAGTTATGCTGCTGGTTATGACATGAAGCAGCCCCATGTTGTGAGGACCCACAGCTTGAACACAAATGAGGAAGTCTACAGTAGGGCCAGTGACAAGAACACTTATTGAAGTCATTACAAGAGGATGATTTTTCTCTACTGAACTCCCAGCTGATTGGCTGACTGGGTCAGCAGCTCTGATCTGCATACAATGCCCTCATAAGTCATTATTGAGGACCGACCAGGAGGAGTAGTAATTTGCCTGGCAAATTCTGAATTGTTCATCGTAGTCCCTCTCTCCTTTGATACAGCCTCTCTAATCAAGAATATATAATGCATAAGCTCACATGCCTTATCCTGATGGGCAGTTAAAAAGACAGATATATAAATCAGGAAAGCATCAGATTTCATTTCAATTCCCCCTTCAGAATTTACTTTCAGTGCACCCCCATTAAAGAAATCCTTGAGCTCCATACCCTCTTTCAGGAGGAGGGCTAAATTTATATATTCATCCTTACATATCTGCTGCTGCAGTGGCTTTGGGATGTGAAGGAAGATTGAGTCATTACCGCACTTCAGCGTATTTATGCCTTGCCCTTGTATGGACAGTGGATGATTTATGCATTGCGACAGGGGTGGCTGGCATTGAGAGCTGATGGCTGGGGCATGCAGAATGGTTTGACTAGTATGTGACAGGGCCTGACAAACTAAATAAAAATTTTTTTCACTTGCCCAGCTCGAATTCCTACTTGCCCATGGTTTGCCAGGCTCAAATTCCTACTTGCCCAGGACTTGCAAACAGAAATCCAATTTTTAACATTGTGCCCTGAGGTGATTCTAAAAAGGACCCACAATATGATTCTAAAATGAAATAAAAAAAAATAATAAAAAAGTATCCCATGATTATCTGTGCTACTCCTCCACAGCTCCATATCTGAGCTTTGTATGTCTGTTCTGAACTGATGGACTATTAAATCACAAAAATCAGTCAATGTCTTTTATCGTTACAACTGTAATTTCCGAGATGGTATGAATTCTCTTACACGACAATTTCTGTCATACTCTTTATCACTGAACTTTGCTTTCTTGCTGCTATTTTCTAATTCAGAGTTTAACCATCTCTTCACTGCAGAAGACTGTGCCTTTTCTGAAGGTGAGCTTACAGTTTGATTTGTCTGAGAGCCAGCCTTAGTGGCTGGCAAACCACCTCTGATCACAAACTTGTCCATTTTTTTTTCACCCTAACACATTTTAATTACTGATATCAGCATAGAATAAAGCACAAGTAACTTTCATTTCTCCTGAATTGTTTAAGAAAAATATCCAAGAGATCAAGACCGTGAAAAATAGATGTTGTTCTGAGGATCAAGTCAGTCATGAAAGGTCAAATGTTCATCTACTAGGCCTCATTAGTAAACTGGTTGCTATAGAATACATCTGACTGTCTCTTTGTGGGATCATGAGCAAAATTGACTTTTATTATTTTAAAAATACCAGGGCCCAGTTGTTCAAAGCTAACGACATGTTAGTTAACGATTCGTAAAATTTACATTGAGTGATACGCAAATATGCTGATATTTTTTGCTGAAAAAATGTGAGTAGCTTTTGCAGTGCAAAAGCTACTCACATATTTTCAGCAAAAAATATCAGAATATTGTGCATTGAATCTGCTAAAACAGTTAACGAAGTCACCCTTAATGAGCTCATTAAGCTAACGATGCTTTGAACAACTAGGCCCAGTACTATATTCAGCTTAAGTATTTAGACACCTTACCTCCTTACCATATATTTATTCTAAAATGTGAATATCCATTTCACAATCTGATAATGCACCAAAATTGCTGGATGAGCAACACAGTATAGATGCTGATTAGATGCTGCAAAACCTAGACATACTTTATGAAAACACGACTATTCAAATATATTGAGAATTTTACCACCAAAAAATGAAAACTTTCAGATAAAAAGTTCTGGTAGTTTTCATATTTCACTCAAAGCATAGATTGTGGGTACTTGTTAGAACTGCCTCTGTGTTTTGAGCAGAAATAAAAAAGTTAATGTATACCCCTGTAAACCCCAGTTTTACTGTATAAAAGTGGAGTTTAAGGGGGTCAAAACTATATAGGTGTGTTTTTGTGATGATATTTTGTGGAATCTGATGTGTGTCTACACTGAGGCCTGTCTGTCTGAATACTTCAGATAAATACTGTATATGTATATATGTAGTAGATTCTGGGGATTTAAGGGCTTGTCTTCATTCATTGCTTTTCTGTATATGACATGACAAGCAATGACAGGTAAGAAAAGCCTCTGAAACTATATTGTTCAGCAAAGGCCCAGACCAGCCTTCCCATCTGCAGTACATTTTTGTTTGTCATTATATATACCTTAATGTATGGCAAAGGCCAAGATCAGCCTGCCCATCTGCTGTATCTTTTTTTTGTCAACGTATGAATTGCATGCCTGTATACTAGCTTAATTGGTTATAATTGGACCAAGGTTTATTGTTTCTGGCAAAAGATTGTGCACAAATACTGGTTAACCGCTTAGAGGACTAAGCCTGCTCAGGAAAAGTGTGGTTAGGTAAATTAACCGGCTCAACATGACCCTAATGGGTTGACTGGACTGTAGAACCTCAACTCAATCAATCAAACCAAGGTCTATTGCTTTGGTTATGGTTAATTTGACTTATAATTACTGTATTTACCTGAAATATTTGGAAACCTTAACTCCTTACAATACTTCTCAGATTTAAACAAGTCCATTTTAACCCGTGTCCTGCTGAACCTGGATATATCCTGCCTTTGCAAACAGTGTAGATCCAGATCAGTTGGCTTCTTCAGAAGCCAACTGATCTAGATCTGCACTGTTTGCCGTTCAGTATGTGAATCTATATCAACAATCTTAATCAAGTAATTTGATTGGGCTGACATTAAGAAGTGGGCTTGGCATCTTAATTTATTCAGCATGATAAGGGTTAATACTTATTAAATCTGAATGGAAAACTGCTAGATGAGTGGAATGGCAAACAATGTAATTTTTTATCAGATGCTGCCATCACGAAAACATGCCTATATAATGTTGACCCCCTTAAATCCCACTTTTATATAGTAAAACTGGGGTTTGCAGGGTCATACATTATTTTTCTTATTTCAGCTCAAAAACATAGATTGTGGGTGCTCATCAGAACTGCCTCATCGAGGCAGTTCTAATGAGTACCCACAGTCTATGTTTTGAGTGGATACTCATTAGATCTGCCACAATCTATGTTTTGAGCAGAAATATGAAAAATATCAGGGTTTTTTATCTGAAAATTTTCAGTTTTTGGAGGTGAAATTTTCTATATATTGAATAGGGGTGTTTTTGTAATGATTCTGTAGCATCTGATCAGAGACTACACTGTTTGCTCAGGCATGTCCGTCTGAATTTTTATGGTAAATACAATATTGGGTTATTGGTGATTGGACCATTGTTTATTGTTTTAGTTATGGTTAATTGGGACTAAAGTTTATTGTGTTATAGCTAATTTGACCAAGATTTATTGTTTTAGTTGTGCAATGTACACAGTGCTGTAATTGCCCTAAATATTCAGACATTGTACCTCGTAAGGGGACTAGATAGCTTTCAGGGTATTAACTTTGTCTAAATTGATTTTGTCCCTTTCTGATGATTTTGTCCATTTCTGAAAAGGTGTCTACTCTATCAAGAAAGAATTTGCTCCCTCTGGGAGCAAATTCTTTCTTTTTAGAGTAGGTCCCTTTTTGAAGCTATCATTTTGGAGTAGATCCCTTTTCAGAAGGGGATTGATGTATAGGAAGACAAACAGAAAGTCTCAAAAGTATTGTCCCTGAAAAAAATGGCAAAAGAATTATCAAACGTATTAGGGCCACTTAAACCACTCCTAAAATACCAACACGCTCACTTAACTACCTGATGACATGTGTAAAATGTGCTGGCTGAATGGTAGACGATGCAGACCCTTCACCAAGCCATCACCAAATGAACTCGTTAGGAGCAGTTTGATCTTGAGCCACACTGTTTATTAGCCTTATGTACCACTGTGAGTAGCTAAAGTTTGAATCCCATTTAATCGTACATTGCTGAGTGGATGAATTTCAGAGAGTTGCTAGATTAGAAATAATTAATAATCTGTGGCTGTTTCCCAGGACTGTAAATTGTCATATATGTTTATGCCAAAGACGTGTCCAGCTAAGTCACGATAAATGAATCAAGCACAAAATTGTTCCCTATATGAAAGCTGCAGCACTACAAAATTATGCATCATTGTGTTACAACATAACTTGGGCCACAAAAATCCATTCTAATTTATGGTTTTTTAAATTCAAAAATAATGCTTTAATAAAATGAGGCATTGAATAAGGCTAACATCTTGTGTAGCGACCCTTTTACCTAATATTCATGTTGTATACCAGAGTTAAAATTTAAAATGGATATTATCACAACATCAAAGATCAATTCATTTTCAGTATATGCACATCATATTTTAAGATTTAATAAATGACACTAAATTTAACTAAACAACACTACATTGATGTCTGTTTTCTCAAGTGTTTTTGTCAATTAGCTAATGTTTCCATAGTCATTACCCATGCAACAATCCATTATTTGTATAGTTCAGCTTATTCCACAATAGTCAATAACAGAGTACCAGATATTGGTTTTGATTCACAAGCCTTGTCATCATTCCATTTCAGCGCTCACAATTGCCTTCAGTCTTCTCAGGACATCAAGTGTGAATGACCATAGTCATTGAATGAATTCGGTAACAACAGTTAATCTGAAAATTTACAAGCACTAGTTATTAGCTCACTTGAGCCGATTAGGCTCATAGGTGAGCTTATAGTATAGGCATGTATCCATCCACTGTCAGTCGTCCATCTGTCATCCATCCGTCAACATTTTCAAGTGACTTCTTCTCTGAAGCCATGAAGTTGATTGTTACCAAATTTCACATATAGCATCTATAGACATGGAGAACGAATAAATGTGTTTTTTGTTTCAATGATATAAGAACTCTGGTTGTTGTGGTAACTTGTAGCTGCCATTGACTTATAATGGAAAAAGTGGAAATTGTCATTTATTGCTGTGGTAATTGCCATGGCAACCAAAAATTGTGAAATAATAGAAAAAAAAAATCCTCAGAAGCTATAAGGAGGATAAAGCTGAAACTTAGCGAATAGTTCAAAATATTAGCTTTTACAGCAATTCGCTCAGGTGAGCATTGTGACCCGTGGGCCTCGGGTCTACTGTGAGAACAGTGATGATGTGTTTTGTTTATTACTCCACATTAAGTGACCCCTGATTGTCTATTTTATCTATTGTCTGCTTTTACTACCAATTTCATGGTGGTTAAGTCAAGCATTGGATATATTGATTTAATATGGGTCTGGTCGTCAAAACCTTTTTGCAGCTCAGCATCACAGTCCTTGTGCCCATGGGTTGAAGTCTCAGCATTGGATTGCACAGCCGATTCTATAGCCTCAGTGTTAATGGTCAGCACTATCTTTGGGTCTTCCTGTTGTTTAACAAGACGTGCAGGTGCTTCCTGCATTCCTCCAGCCCTTAATATTTGCTGATACTTCTCATACCTACTCCTAATTTGCTCACTCCCCAAAGTGCCAGCAATGCTGAGGGATGGGACGCCCAGTACCATGACCCCTACCCTGACGCAAAGGAGGTTGAGAATTTCCTGTGGCCAATGAATCAGCCTCAGCTTGCTGATGCCTCACATTTCTTCAATCACAAGACTCATGTTCTAATTGACGCCACTCTTGGCATCAACTGTCATGCCTGGTCAACATCCATAGGTTCAGGGCACTCCTGACGCAAGGTTCTTAAATTAAATTTTCTCCTTAAATTTTGTTCAGCTATTGCACAAGGCCCCCTGCAACTTGTCCAGAGTTTCTCTCATAACTTTTATTTTCAGATAGTAGAACCCTAACCCATCAATAAGGAATCCTCAAGTTGGCATTCAGTTGCTGCTAGGTCTGCCTGATCATGACCCAGGAAAGCATCTTTGGCAATAGCAAGCAACAGTTCGCATAAATTTGGATGCTTTCATTTTTGTCATGTTTTGCCTGACAAAGTAAACTGAATCCAATACTCGTATTAGTAATTTAACCAAACAGGACTGCAGTTCCACCCTTAAATGAGCCCATGTCTAGTAAGGGTGGTCCTACATCCACTCTGTGCCTTTGGCAATTTGAAGTGATGCCTTTTAATTTTTCATCATCAATCAGGTAAAAATTTCATACCTTTGTATAGATTTCACCCAGTTTTTAAATTGCTGTGGATCACCCGAAAATGTAGATACTACATGTATATTAGTGACTCCCTGACTGTGTACAGCTGACATAAGAGAGGCTAGCTGTACTGTTATTGAATGAAAAGAATGGCCTAATTGCACGGTGACCTCAGCCATCCTGTGCGATCAAGTTTAAGGTAAAGCCGTATTCACCTGATTCATCCTCTTAACCATTATATTGGAAATGACGCAAGTCATCTCTTATATAAATGACCAGATCAACTATCAGGAAATGTACCCACAGATCGAATGGTCTTCTCTAATAGTCTTCTCTAAATCAAAAGGCACCACACCGTACACTGCACCATTGTGAGCGGCTAAAGCTTGAATCTCGTTTGATCGTATCGTGCTTCAGTCTGACTCAGCTAGCGGTAGTCCAGCTGTTATGTCCCTTTGTACATAAAGACATTGGAATGGAAAAGGTAGCCAGTACAGCAAACACTTTTTGACAGCACAGCGACATTTTATTATTCCAAATTTATAATAACAAATGTTCCAGCACTTTTCAATTATTGCAGTCTCAGTTTAACATCTGTACTCTTACACAGCTCAGCCCACACTCGTCTTTTCTTCTTCCTTACTCACTCTTCTCATGCAGGTTCACCACAAATCCTCCCCCAAACAATGCATCTTCAGACCTACATACTTCTACCGCTGAAATCCAAGTCTGGCTTCAGCTCCTCCAACCCTTTTCTCAAATCTACATTTTCATCCTCCAACTCTTGTACTCTCCTTTTCAATTCTTTGTTCTCCCTCTCTACATTGTTAGCATCCACCATGCGATCAGTTACAGGGTCTTTGGCAGTTTGAAGAGTGATGCCCTTTAGTTTTTCATCGTCAACTCAGCTAAGAATTTCGTATCTTTGTATAGCTTTCACCCAGTTTTTAAATTACTGTAAGTAATCTGAAAATGAATACTATATTAGCGACTCCCTGGCTGTATACAGTCGAAGTAAGAGAGGCTAGCTGTACTGTTATTGCATGAAAAGAATCAAATCTACATTTTCATCCTCCAACTCTTGTACTCTCCTTTTTAATTCTTTGTTCTCCCTCTCTACATTGTTAGCGTCCACCGTGCGATAAAATCAGTTACAGAGTCTTTGGCAGTTTGAAGAGTGTTGCCCTTTAGTTTTTCATCGTCAACTCAGGTAAGAATTTCGTACCTTTGTATAGCTTTCACCCAGTTTTTAAATTGCTGTAGGTAATCTGAAAATGAATACTATATTAGCGACTCCCTGGTTGTATACAGTCGAAGTGAGAGAGGCTAGCTGTACTGTTATTGCATGAAAAGAATCAAATCTACATTTTCATCCTCCAACTCTTTTACCCTCCTTTTTAATTCTTTGTCCTTCCCCTCACATTGTTAGCGTCCACCGTGTGATAAAATTAGTTACAGAGTCTTTGGCAGTTTGAAGAGTGATGCCCTTTAGTTTTTCATCGTCAACTCGGGTAAGAAGTTCGTACCTTTGTATAGCTTTCACCCAGTTTTTAAATTGCTGTAGGTTATCTGAAAATGAATACTATATTAGTGACTCCCTAGCTATTTACAATCAAAGTAAGAGAGGCTACTGTACTGTTATTGCATGAAAAGAATGACCCAATCGCTTTGCGGCCTCGGCCATCCTGTGCGATCAAGTTTAACGTAAAGCAGTACTCATCCAATTCATCTTTTTGATCACTATATTGGAAACAGCCCTCGTTATCTCTCATGAAGATGACCAGACCAACCACCAGGAAAAAGGTACCCCCAGATTGAATGGTTCTCTCTAATATTTGTAACACAGTTAGTCTCATATATAGTCAGAACATATATGGTAAGCATTCCCCTTTATGTCCTGTATTTTTTTAACTCACCTGAGCATAGCTCAGGGTGAGCTATTGTGATCACTTGCCGTCCGTCATCGTCCATCCGTTGTCCATCATCCATCCATCCATCATCCCTCCACACCTTTGAACAACTTCTCTGAAATCCCTGGGCCAATTTTCTTCAAACTTCATGTGGAGCTTTCTGGTGAAGGGGGATTGAAAATTCATACAAATGGTCATGGTGCGTTAACCAAGATTGCTGCCATGCCCATGTATGGTAAAAACACTTAAAAATCTTCTTCTCCAGAACCAAGAAAGCTTCAAGGCTGAATCTTGGTATATAGCATCATGGACTGAAGATCTCCCAAGTTTGTTCAAATGATGACCCTAGGTTGACCTTTGACTTTTTCGTGGCAAGGTCAAATTTGCGTCCCCATGCATTTGTATGGGCGAAATGTTGAAAAGTCATTTTTTCTCAAAATGTATTAAAGACTAAGAGCTGAAACCTACATGACTAATGAGTGATTAAAGTAGCAAAACATTTTAGTTATAATAAAAGTTTTGTCCCCTGGGGGCTATCTGCCCTTGCCACTGGGCTATATACTTGTATAAAATTGTGTGATTTTTAAATGTCTTCTTCTCTGAAACTGCTTTAGCAATTTTCACCAGATTTCACATGGGGCCTTCTGTCAAAAGGGTATTGCCAATTTGTTCAAATGGTTCTGTGCAATTGAACAAGATGGCTGCCATGCCCATATATGGTAAAAACCTTCTCCAGAACCAAGAAAGCTTTGGGGCTGAGTCTTGGTATATAGCATTGAGGACTCAAAGTCTACCAAGTTTTTTTCAAATGATGACCGTAAGTTGACCTTTGACCTTTTAAAAGAAAGGTCAAATATGCATCCCCATGCATTTGTATGGAGAAAATGTTGAAAAGTCATTTTCTCAGAATGTATTAAAGATTAACCCTTCTCTTGCCGGAAATAAAATGAATCAGGCCTGTAAGAGGGGGTACCTCTACTTGAGAAGTCATTACCCCCTGAATTTTACCTCGATTTTCATGAAATTTTCACGTATAATTTGCCGATCCTAGGTGGCCATATTACCGGAGAAAGGATGGTCATGTGACTAGAAAGTCACGTGACAGTAATGTGTAAACCGGGAACCGTTTAAGACACTTAAAAAAAAAAAAAAAAAAAAAAATTACAAGAGCCCAGCGCCTACTGTGTACTATTGCGAATGAAACGAGTGACATACATAGGTTCTACTGTTATTCCTACTTCTTCCTCACTGGAAATGATTCAGGTGTTATGGGCTTTTTTTCCAGAAAAGCCTGATCAATTTGTTGAAGTGAGTGCTGAAATTAATGGCAGCTTGAAATTTGGTATTCTCGGTCTTTTTTAGTGTGGGTAAAATCCAGCACCTAACTATCTAATGAAAAGTGGCGTGTTTGTATGAAAGTAGGTTCACTCCTGTATGAGAACACTTGCTCTGAATGGTTGCATGTGGTATATTGTAAGTATGGCAGGCTTTTGAGTTGACAGACCCCTCCAGCGCGACTATTGTCGCGAAAGGCAAGATAAGGGTTAATTGCTGAAACTTACAATGTGTGATTAAAGTAGTAAAACATTTTAGTTATAATCAAAATTTTGTCCCTTGAGGGTTATCTGCCCTTGCCACTGAGCTATTTACATGTATAAAATTTTGTAATTTTTAAGCATCTTCTTCTCTGAAACTGCTTGAGCAATTTTCACCAGATTTCACATGGGCCATATGTCAAAAGGGTATTGCAAATTTGTTCAAATGGTTCCGTGCAATTGAACAAGATGGCCAGCATGTCCATATATGGTAAAAACTCTTAGAAAACTTCTCCAGAACCAAGAAAGCTTTGGGGCTGAATCTTGGTATATAACATTGAGGACTCAAGCTCTATCAAGTTCGTTCAAATGATGATCATAGGTTGACTTTTGACTTTTTTACAGCAAGGTCAAATTTGCATCTCTATAGATTTGTATGGGGGAAAAGTTGAAAAACCATTTTTTTTTTCAATATGTATTTAAGACTAATGGCTGAAACTTGCAATGTATGATAAAAGTAGTAAAACGTTTTAGTTAGGATCAAAATTTTGCCCACTGGGGGTTATCTGCCCTTGCTTCTCTGCTTTGCCCCCTGGGGGGTTATCTGCCCTTGCTCCTTTGCTGTATACAGGTATAAAACCATGAAATCTCTAAAACCACTTGACCAGTTTTCACCATTATTTCACATGGGGCCTTCTGTTGAAGGGATGTTGACACTTTGTTCAAATGGTTCTGCATCATTGAACAAGATGGCTGCCATGCCCATATATGGTAAAACACTTAAAAATCTTCTTCTCCAGTACTAAGAAAGCTTTGAGGCTGAATCTTGGTATACAGCATTGGGAATTCAAGGTCTACCAAGTTTGTTAAAATGATGAGACTAGGATGACCTTTGACCTTTTTATGGTATGGTCAAATTTGTGTCCTAGATGCTGTGACAATACTGAAAGACTGTTGCATGGCATTTGCAAATATGCAGGTGAGCGAATTGTGGCCCATGGGGCTATTGTTTAGCTCACCTGAGTTGAAGGCTCAGGATGAGCTATTGTGATCACTTGCCATCCACCATCTGTCCGTCTGTCTGTCCATTGTCCTTCCACATCTTTGAACAACTTCTCTTCTGAAATCCCTGGGCCAATTTTCTTCAAACTTCATGTGGAACCTTCTGTTAAAGGGGGATTGAAAACTTGTACAAATGGTCACGGTCAATTAATCAAAGTGGCCCCTTCCAGAACCAAGAAAGCGTTGGGGTTGAATCTTGGTATATAGCATCGAGGACTCGAGGTCTATCAAGTTTGTTCAAATAATGACCATAGTTCTACCTTTGACCTTTTTACAGCAAGGTCAAATTTGTATCCCTATAAATTATATGGGGAAAATGTTGAAAAGTCATTTTCTCAAAATGTATTAAAGACTAATGGCTGAAAATTGCAATGTATGATTAAAGTAGTAGAACTTTTTAGTTACAGTCAAAACTTTGTCCCCTGGGGGTTATCGAAAGGATATTGACAATTGGTGGAATGGTTTCACGTCATTGAAAAAGATGGCTGCTGTGCCCATATATGGTAAAACACTTCTTCTCCAGAACTTAGAAGCTTTGAGGTTAAGTCTTGGTATACAACATTGGGGATTCAAAGTCTACTAAGATTGTTCAAATGATGATACGAAGATGACCTTTGACTTTTTTTACAGTATGGTCAGATTTGTGTCCTAGTGGCAATGCTGAAAGAAATTACATGGCATTTACAGATATGCAATAGTGTTTTTTATCAGGTGAGCAAATCATGGCCCATGGGCATTTTTTTGCATTAAGTACAGTCCAAGAACCTATTGACTGTAAAAAGAATCTTGTCAAAAGGCACCACAATTTGCGCTATACCATTGAGAGCAGCTTAAGTTTGAATCATGTGTCATGTTCAAATTTAGTGAAATGTGGCCTTATATTGGTTAGAAGTGAGCCTAGTCCTACTTTATGTCCCTTTGTATGTAAAGGGATTGGAGTGGAAAAAGTATTTAGGACAGCAAACACTTTTTGGCAGCACAGTGACTTTTTTTCCTAATATACAACAAATGTTCCGGCACAGATTTCAATTATTTTTCTCTCAGTTTTACTTATTCACTCTTACACCACTCAGCCCACTCTCTTTTTTCCTTCTCCCTCACTCACTCATCTTTCTTGCATAGGGTTGCTACACTTATTCCCCTCAAAGCAATGCATCTTCAGGCCTATTTACTACATACACTACAACCTCTTTATAACACTATTGTTGGGGTCCATAGCATAAACCGTGTTAGTTAAACAACCGTGTTATATCCAAACAAAAATGTATAGATTATATTGAAAAATGACCATTTATGATGTGTTTTCATAATGATTCCATTTATGGTCATTTTTCAATATAATCCATACATTTTTGGGATCCATCTTTGAACCGTGTTATATCTAAAACCGTGTTATATTGAACCGTGTAATAAAGAGGTTGAAGTGTAACTTAATTCCTACCCAGTCATAACAGCAGTCTACAGTCATTCTCTCCCTTCCACTGATTCAAGAAGGGCAGTTGTCAGTTTCTGGCGAAAGCATGTGCACAATACTGGTTAACCGCTTACAGGACTAAGCCTGCCCAGTAAACGTGTGGTTAGGTTAACTGACCGGGCTCGACATGATCCCATTGGGTTGACTGGGCCGTAAAACCTCAACACAAACAAACATAACAGCAGTCAACCGGATGAATTTCGGGGAGTTGCTAGTTTATGAATAATTAATAGTGGCTATTATAGTGGAGCACTGTGGTGCAGTGGTAAAGCATCGGACTCGAGATCGAGAGGTACCGGGTTCGATCCCCACTAACTGCAAGTGTTGTTTCCTTGAGCAAGAGACTTTATCCACATTGCTTAGTACTGATTTCTACCCAGGAAAAAAGAGGGCCACATGGAAGATTAGTACTAGATTACTAAATGTGTTATAATGTCTATAAATAAAGTCGATTATTATTATTATTATTATTATTATTATTCCCTAGGACAGTAAATTGTAACATTGGTTTATACCTAATAAGTGTCCAACTAAGTCGAGATAAATGGATCAAGCACACAATTGTTTCCTATACAAAAGCTGCAGCACTACAGAATTTAGATTATTATCTTACACCTTATCTGTCTGAATATTTAGAGTAAGTGTCCCAGTTTAAATCCTGCTGGAGGTAGAATTGAGCTCATGACTGCTGGTCAGCCTATGTAATCATACAATTTGTTCAGGACCATTATCCAGCATATTCTACATTATCACATATAGTAACATCACGAGAACATGCCTATATAATTTTGACCCCCTTAAACCCCACTTTTATATAGTAAAACTGGGGTTTACAGGGGAATACATCATTTTTCTTATTTCTGCGCAAAAACATAGATTGTGGGTACTTGTTAGAACTGCCTCTGTGAGGCAGTTCTAACAAGTACCCACAATCCATGTTTTGAGCAGAAATATGAAAAATATCAGAATTTTTATCTGAAAATTTTCTTTTTTTGGTAGTAAAATTTTCAGTATATTTGAATAGGCGTGTTTACTTAATGATTCCCCTATTAAGACAATTTATGGGACCGCCTAAAAGTGGTCTTACCATAAACCCTAAAATTTTGTACACCAAAATTTCTGACAAAATGGCACATGCAAACAGTGCTGATCCAGATCAGATTGGTTCTCAAGGAGCAGTCTGATTACGGTCTACACTATTTGCCATTCCACTAAGCATTTTGATAAACACAGGCATAAAAAGCAAAATTTAAGCCAAAAAAATATAGAATAATGTGTTCAAAATTTTTGGACACATACGATATTGGTGGGGTCGTCTCAATATTGAGTGTGGAATAATAAGATAGAAACCATTTTGAACCATCAACTCTTAGTAGTGGAGTGGTTTTAATTTCAGTGGTCTTAATAGCGGAATTTATTGTATTTATTACCATAGTTGGCATATTAACTCTTATGCTGAATAAATTAAGATGCCACGCCCACTTCTAATTTCCAGCAAATCAGATTACTTGATCCGGGTTTTTGATAGAAATTCACATATTTAATGACAAACAGTGCTGATCCAGATCAGTTGGCTTCTTCAGAAGCCAACTGATCTGGATCTGCACTGTTTGCTAAGACAAGGCATGTCGTTTTAGCAAGAGAAGGGTTAACTTACCTTTTGGTTGTGCGATATTGTGTTCTCAGTACCTTGGTTTCTATATCAGCCAGAAAAGATAATCAGTTCATGACCATATAGAATGTATTTTGAATAGAAAGCATGCTATCAGAGTGCTTGGACTAATAACCAGAAACAATGTATTTTGAATGGGTTAAGGTTATCAGCCTGCTTGTGTAATTATGGTGATGTTATCAATAACATGATGTCAAAAAAATGATGATGCAACATTGCACACTTTGGTACTGAAATCAGCATGTGTTATATCCATTTCACCCCTGAGTTTCTGAATTGGACACTTCCATCCCCTTGAATTTGGACATGTCTACTGATGCAAAATAGGGGTTTCAGTCTATAATAAAAAAATTAGATGGCAAACAGTGCAGATCCAAATGAGACTGTTCATTATGAACCCGAGGCAGTACATACATTTAGCGATAACCAAAACACCATGTGATTTTTAAGCAGCCATTGACTTTGTAAAAGGACAGCAAAGATCAGATCAGACTTAGCAAATGTGTAAGTGTCTCTGGGCCTTGGTTGCCCACAGGTATAATAAAAGCCCTTTTCCCATGTTTGGTCTCAGATCACTCCCTGATTAACTTGGTATAGTTTGTTATGCAAGTTTGTAATTTTTGTCAGTTTTTGTTACATCATAATTGGGACTGGGCTCAGGAATCCTACAGGGTATTGGCAGTATCAGTGAGTTCTCACAACATATATTCGTATGGAGAAATGAGAAAAATAATTTATCTGGGTCCAGTTGCTCAAATGGTCATTAACTTAACGAGCTTGTTAGTGGTCAAAACGTTAACTGTTCTGGTAAGTACAATATCTAATTCCCAGTTATTTTTGCTGAAAAAATGTGATAGCTTTTGCAAATGCAAAAGCTACTCACATTTTTTCAGCAAAAATATTAGCATGTTCCATATTTAATGATCAAAATTTTAACGATACATTAACTAACGACACTGTTAGTTTCGGGCAACTGGGCCCTGGATCATAGTTCCAGATAAGAGGGGGTATCCTTATAGGATTTTTCTTAGTGATCCAGGAAAACATATGTTGTGATTACTCATTAGATGACACTTCTAATGTGCATTTCCATTGAGAAGTAATAAAAAAAAGTTCCAAATGAAAAAAAACAACAAAAAAAAACCTCCACCTTATCTGCATATTACTGTAGAGATAATATTACTTGCTTTCTTATTTTTCCAAAAAGATGTTGTTGGGTCATGTTTAAACTTAGTGATATGTTTCAAATTAGACATCAAAATATATATTTTCATGAAGTGAATAATTTTTCTGATGCTTAAACTTACTTGGAGTGTTGAGCAGCTTTGCATGAGATGTTGGTTTAAAAAAAAAAAAAATACACTGTGTGCATTAAAAAGTTCAAATTACTTTGGAAATCAGAGCTGGTCTCAGATTTTATTGTATTTATTAGTATCATTCATATACATTATACATGTAGTAGCATTGATGTACTTCTCTGGTAGGAATTAATACTGTATTTGCCCTGAATGTTGGGACATCTTAACTTATTACCGTACTTGTCCTAAAATTTTAATAAGTCCATTTAACTGCCTGTTGATGTGTCTAAAATATTGCTGCAAACCATCACGAAAACACGCCTATTAATTTTAACCCCCTTAAACCCCACTTTTATATAGTAAAACCGGGGTTTACTGGGGTATACATTATTTTTCTTATTTCTGCTCAAAAACATAGATTGTGGGTATTCGTTAGAATGGCCTTGCGATGCGGTTCTAACGAGTACCCACAATCTATGTTTTGAGCAGAAATATGAAAAATATTTGAATTTTTTGGCTGAAAATTTTCGATTTTTCGGTGATTAACTTTTCAGTGTATTTGAATAGGCATGTTTTCGTAATGAGTGCAGACCAAGATCAGATGCCACATAGGCAGCATGTCCATCCCAATACTTTTGGTCAGTAGGGTAATAAATAAGGGTACAGTCAGTTCGCATGAAATGTCAGAACCTGGTGTGAAAAAAAGATGTGTAGATGAAAATTGTGTGAGTGAATAAATAGATGATTGATTTTTTCCCTCTTTATGTAAACTAGCCTTTATGAAATATACAACCTTTATCCACCGTCTTTATGGACTATAAAAATGGAGAACAAAAGTGAGAGCCGGCTTTGGTGGCTCGGTTGGTTGCAGGTTCGACCCCCAACGGATCAACAACATTCTTTCGTGGAGATTGATCATGAAATATTTTCTACGGTCATACTCTCCTTTCTGCTGATTCAAGAAGGGCAGTTGTCAGTTTCTGGCGAAAGACTAGACAATACTGGTTATCCACTTAGAGGACTAAGTCTGGCCAGTAAAGGCATGGTTAGGTAAACTGACTGCGCTCTGCATGACCCCATTGGATTGACTGGGCCGTAAAACCTCAACACAAACAAAAGTGAGAAAAATGTTGCCATATCAAAAAAAAAAAAAAAAAAAAAAAATGCAATGCAAAACCCTGAAATAAATCAGTATTTTACAAAAGCATGCATTGGCATATCAAAAGCACATCTTTGTTTTTTTTTTTTTGTTTTTTTTTTCAAAAGTGCAAGACTATGTAGAAAAAGTGTGCATTTATTTTTCCTATAAAAGCTCAGCTCTCTCACTGTTCATTAACAGGGAGGTGGAAGTAGGATTTTGAACATTTATATATACAACACAAATGTTTATAACACTGAGTACGAGTACCCACAATCTATGTTTTGAGCAGAAATATGAAAAATATTTGAATTTTTTGGCTGAAAATTTTCGATTTTTCGGTGATTAACTTTTCAGTGTATTTGAATAGGCATGTTTTCGTAATGAGTGCAGACCAAGATCAGATGCCACATAGGCAGCATGTCCATCCCAATACTTTTGGTCAGTAGGGTAATAAATAAGGGTACAGTCAGTTCGCATGAAATGTCAGAACCTGGTGTGAAAAAAAGATGTGTAGATGAAAATTGTGTGAGTGAATAAATAGATGATTGATTTTTTCCCTCTTTATGTAAACTAGCCTTTATGAAATATACAACCTTTATCCACCGTCTTTATGGACTATAAAAATGGAGAACAAAAGTGAGAGCCGGCTTTGGTGGCTCGGTTGGTTGCAGGTTCGACCCCCAACGGATCAACAACATTCTTTCGTGGAGATTGATCATGAAATATTTTCTACGGTCATACTCTCCTTTCTGCTGATTCAAGAAGGGCAGTTGTCAGTTTCTGGCGAAAGACTAGACAATACTGGTTATCCACTTAGAGGACTAAGTCTGGCCAGTAAAGGCATGGTTAGGTAAACTGACTGCGCTCTGCATGACCCCATTGGATTGACTGGGCCGTAAAACCTCAACACAAACAAAAGTGAGAAAAATGTTGCCATATCAAAAAAAAAAAAAAAAAAAAAAAAATGCAATGCAAAACCCTGAAATAAATCAGTATTTTACAAAAGCATGCATTGGCATATCAAAAGCACATCTTTGTTTTTTTTTTTTTGTTTTTTTTTTCAAAAGTGCAAGACTATGTAGAAAAAGTGTGCATTTATTTTTCCTATAAAAGCTCAGCTCTCTCACTGTTCATTAACAGGGAGGTGGAAGTAGGATTTTGAACATTTATATATACAACACAAATGTTTATAACACTGATTCTATACCAAAGTCCTGGAACAGTACAGGCAGCACATTTGAGCTCATCCTATTATATATCTGTTGCACTGAATCTATATCCGAGTCCAGCAACACACTGAGAACGAGATATTTTGCCGATAAGTACATTGTATTTGCCGAACTGATTCACTAAGAACTCAGTCTTTTCTCTGTCTGGTTTCTGGCTAAGTGGAGCACCATTTGTCCCTTTGATTTTCAGGCAAGTACAAATGTATTTGCTTGCAATTTTTGCAATACCTTCATGAATTTGAATGTGGTCTGATGCACATTACAGTGGTCATGGAATAATTCTCCATTCCTGATTTGATGGGATCCATTACAAAAACATGCCTATTCAAATATATAGAAAATTTCACCTCCAAAAACCGAAAATTTTCAGGTAAAAAACTGAAATTTTTCATATTTCTGCTCAATACACAGATTGTGGGTACTCGTTAGAACCGCCTCGCAAAATAATGTATACCCCTATAAACCCCAGTTTTACTATATAAAAGTGGGGTTTAAGGGGGTCAAAATTATATAGGCATGTTTTCGTGATGTCAGCCGACATTTCTGGTGAGTGTTTAGAAGCACTTGCAACATAATTATCCACAAGTCAGCATATTTCTCACATCAGCCATCCCCAGGCATAACAGACATCAAGTCCTCACATAAACTATCTTCTGTTTCAGCGGTATGAAATGTCTATTTTTCGTTCCATGCATTTGTACATTCAGAAAAAGTGATTTTGGACATGACTTAAATGTTCCATCAACAAATGTCTCATCACGAAAACATGCCTATATAATATTGACCTCCTTAAACCCCACTTTTATACAGTAAAACTGGGGTTCACAGGGGTATACATTATTTTTCTTATTTCTGCTCAAAAACATAGATTGTGGGTACTCGTTAGAACCGCCTTGCCGAGGCAGTTCTAACGAGTACCCACAATCTATGTTTTGAGCAGAAATATGAAAACTATCAGACTTTTTCATCTGAAAATTTTCAGTTTTTGGAGGTGAAATTTTCTATATATTTGTATAGGCGTGTTTTCTTAATGCCTCAGGACCTTTGGTACATGTAAGAAACACTAAATTTGATGTACATGTCAGTATCACAAGGCCAGTGTCTAGATTCTTTTCCAGAAGAAATTCTTCCTTCTATCTGGTATTTGTGTCCATAGAATCCAACGCAAAATGTATATCAAGGCGATCTTGTTGTAAATGGGAAAGACTTTACATCGTACAGCATTATTTTCATGGTTGGCTTGTAAAAGTAAAGAAAACAAAAGTTAAAGTTAACTTTGGTAGTTTTAGATGCATCTAGTTTCCAAATACTTAATGAAAGATTGGTTTTAAATCTTCCCTGAGATTTGAATGTCAAATGTCAAACTCTGTGTTTTTACTTTTCTTTAATTTTCTTTTTTTTTTTTTTTTTTTTTTAATTTCATCTTGCATGAGATTTTTTAGTTTTCACACATGGCCCTGAGGTTACAAAACTTTTTTTATGCTTAACTCAGCTGAGCATGAAAGTTTATCTGCTAATGAATATGAAAATGCCAACAATAGTTGGCATTTTCATATTTATTAGTAGAGAAATTTTCATGCTGTGCTGTGTTTAGCAGTTTAGCATGAAAAAAGTTTTATAACCTCAGTGCCAGGGCCAGTGCATGAGAGCATGAGAAAAAGTACAAATGTGTTAGTTTGACCCAGTATGTGTGAGACTTGATTAGCCTGCTGCCAGAAGGGTCTATTACGATCTTTTATGTGTGGCAAGGGGTATTTATTAGAAATTGTCTTAATTGGTTCTGTTAGTACAAACTGTTAATGCCATAGCAAACAGTGCAGACCCTGATCAGACACTGCAGAATGCAGTGTCTGATCTGGGTCTACATTGTTTGCCAAGGTCCATTTTAGGGATGCTTAGGGATTGATAGATTAACTAAAGAAAAGTAAGGCTTGATATTTCATATGGATTACTGTCTCCCTAGGAGATGATTCACATGAAAAGTCAAGTCTATTTGTCTGAGAGTGACATAAAATGTCCTGTGCTGATGTTTAGATTTTACATTTTAACCTTGAAAGTGCCATTCACAACTGAAGCGAACAACATTTTGATTTTTTTATTGTTATTATTTTAAGAGAAACTTAGGCTTGATATTTCATTTGAATATTCACATGAAATGTCAAGCCTTATTTTCTTTGAAAAAATGTTAAAAATAAAAACTGTCATCTGCTACAATTTTGCTTTGCACTTTAAAGGTGAGAAGTTTAAAAGACTGGTTTGGTTCAAACATATTTTATTTCCATATTATTCATTATTTCACATTCTGACATTACACATACAAAAGGATTAGAACGAAAGCATAATTGTGCTTATTTAATTCTCCTTCCCCTTTATAAAGGTAAAAGGTCATTCATACATGCAAATAATGTAAATATTCTATATAGTTTTGTTACCGTAAATATATTAAAGTCAAAACTTTACATTTTGTTTATGTCTGAATATTTAATGCTCAGCATGCTGGGAAAAACTTTTCAGCAGCAGACAACATTTTGGAATATTTTTTTCTATTTTTTCTCAGAAGATAGGCTTGAATTTGCATGAAATGTCAAAGCCTATTTTCTGGGAAAAATATGAATTTGTCGTCTGCTGAAGGATAAGTGTAATTAGAAGTAGTTGTCATATTTTTGTTACTACATGTATCTCCTCAAATTGTTAAGTCTTTCATCGCTTAATTGTCAATAGTTCTGCTCCATTCTGAATAAAATATGTTACTGGTAAATAAAATTTTCAAACCATCAGTGTCATGTGTGTTCTTTTTTACCATTCTGTATGACATCAAATTTCAAAATTCAATTTGAACTTATTAAAAGTAGTCTATCTATCTGTCTTTGTCCTGATACTGAGTCAATCAATTTCTGATAATTATCTCATATAGGTGAATGGCTAAATTTAGAATTTAGTACTTCAGGTAGCGGAGCAGCTAAATTTAGAATTTAACACTTCAGGTAGGTGAGTGGCTAAATTTAGAATCAAGCAACCAAAAAGACAAAAAAATGGATTAGTCATTAAAACTTTACAAGCAGCACATCAGAGATATGCTGATGTACATTTCTTGATTTAAAGGTTCAAAGGAGGACCTTAAACTCTGCACTCCCAAGTGTGACTACACCAGGAGGTACACTACTTCTTTGTGGTATAGTCCATGAAAAGAAAGAATACTACAGGGTATCACTATAGGTCAGGTACCATATGTATTGCAAATTACGAGCTGTCCTCATTTGTTTCAGCCTAGGGCTGGGCCAAATATTTATATTTATCATAAAAACCACACGGGTATGAATCTTCTGGGAGGTTAAAGAGGATCACTCTTGACAGGCTTCCAGCATTTGCCATTGATGTGATGTGGTGTAGTGTGAGGTGAGTAGATAGGTAGGTAGGTCATTGCACAGTACAAATTATATACAACTGCAAAAGCAACAGGTTGCCAAATAGCTATTACATAGCTCTTGATAAGGCGCTTTTTTCAACCAAAAAGTATCTATTTTTTTCTTATTTCTCAACGAAAACAAAATTAATGTACTCATTAGAAGCACCTCAGTGAGGAGCTTCTAATGAGTACCCACAACATGTTCCGTCAAGAAATAAGAAAACTGTTTACCTGATACCCACTCTTATCTAGACCTATGGAGCCTAAATGTCAATGTCTTGTGTAAGAATATGAGAGGTATATAAAGGAACTCGGGAACTGATACAATCAGCTCCACATCAAGCCCCTCCCCCCACTACCAATGGGAAAGACAGACAAATACAATAAAGCAGCCATAAAATGAACAGATGGCAAGCAGAGTTTACAACTCTTTCCTACAAATGTGTGAACTCAATTACCCAAACTTAACTAAATATATCATAATCTTATAGAATTGTTAACCCTTAAAGCGCCAATCACAACAATTGTCGTCTGCTTTGTCTTCTGCTTGTGATTTTAAACGTCATACTGGACCCAGATCAGACTGCTCTTTTCCTTTAGGAGCAGTCTGATCTGGGTCCACACTGTTTGCCAGTATGCAAAAAAATAGCTTTGAGAAGTTTGCAAGAATATTCAGCAAACGACATAAACAGACGACATTTTCAGATGCAATTTTTCTTGGCGCTTTAAGGGTTAAAAGAGAAACTTTAGAAAGAGAAACACTATATACATAACGGCCCAGTTGTTCAAAACTAACAATGTCGTTAGTTAACGATTCGTTAAAATTTTAATCGAGTGATATGCAAATATGCTGAAATTTTTTGCTGAAAAAATGTGAGTAGCTTTTGCAGTGCAAAAGCTACTCACATTTTTTCAGCAAAAAATATCAGAATATTGTGTATTGAATCCATTAAAACAGTTAACGAAATGACCCTTAACGAGCTCGTTAAGCTAACGATGCTTTGAACAACTGGGCCAACAATTAACAAAAAGTACCACTATGAAAGTCACCTTGAAATGGTCATTAATGAATTACTGGTGGGCTTAAGCTAGCTTTACAGGATTCCAACCCTCACCCTCCACTTCCATAGTGGTAAAAACATTTTGTTTGGTCCGTGTGGAGGTCTTCTAACTTGTCCATGAATCATTAAGGGCTACAAATAAATCACAGATAAAGCCTATAATGAAGCAAAGATGAGGACTCAACAGAAACAACGTGTTGAAACATTTGGAGATCCCTGGGTTGTCAAACAACACCATTGGAATACCGCAGCCAAAGAAAACCACCAGTTGAACTCAGATGGGCCGAGAAACAGACATAAAAAGTCAAATCATGTAATATGTGAACAGTGATGACCTAGAATCAGACTGTACAACTGTACATTCTGCCTTCTTTGTTCATCAATATACTCTACCGTATGCATCAATCTACACCAACAGACCCTGATCTGACTGCCCAGAAGCATAGATAACTGGATATACTGCAATGGTTCTTTTCTAATGATGAGCGCCCATTTATCCATTTCAATAACAAACATCCACATTCACCTTCTGAGACGGATGTTTGTTTTGAAATCAGAGCAACTCTTGTGGTTAACTGAGAATGATTGTAGAAGATTAAACCTAGTCCTGTTGAACCAGGATATGTACAGTCTTTGCAAACAGTGTAGATCCAGATCAGCTGGCTTCTGAACCAGCCAACTGATCTGGATCATTTTCAGACAGGCCGGGCTGTCAACACCTGAACAGCTTGCAAGAAAATGTAATAAGTGCACCATCAGTGAATCATTAAAGAACAGCACCCTCTGAAGTTTAAACAAAGAAACCTTCTGTTAACATCCCGTTGGAAGTCATTTAACGGTTTTTCAGTAAAATACATTAGCAACTTCATAGGGAAAACATAATAAAAAAAATGGGCCTAAGAAACAGTTTATACAAATGCTTTGGATTCAGAATTTGGCTTTGACAACAATATTAATGCATGTATAATGTATATTCAAGATTACATACAGAACTTGATAAAGGCTGGAAAACCTTTGACAGTGCAGTAGGAAAGTGTCATTCTTTCTTTCTCCAGATACTGCCACACACCCTTATGGACATTCTAGGCAGGTGCGCTAGCCTGATTCAAGACCGTCAGTTAGCAAGTTAGCTGGTTTGACCCCAGCAAGCACCAAGTGTTGTGTCCTTGAGCAAGACACTTTATCCACATTGCTGAGGTACTGGTTTCTACCCAGGATGATCTGCGCGGAATACTCAGAATATGAGGGTGTCGCAGTATATTTTTATAGAAAGAAAAAGAAAAGAGGATGACATCCATAAGCCTTAAAGCTTACAGTCAGATCCTATTCAATATATCTGTCGTATATATGTAACTTTATATTTGCTTTAAAAATAAAATATTGTTTAGACCAAAAAGAAAAAGAAAGAAAAAATAAATTATGTTCTATTCTACACCCTAAGTTTGGTGCAGTGTAATGTTTTACCCATACGACTGGTTCCGCATTTTTTATGTGATGCTTATACACTTTGGGTACCAGCAAGAGCGTCCGGGCATGTCAGAAAGTAAACAAAAAGATTAACATGTTTTCGGCAAAATTTCAGCGCTTAAAGCGTCTTCATTAAAATGATATAGGATAGTAAGTGTACAGAATCATAGTTTCGTTGGTGCTCCTCAAAATGACCACAGTTTATCACAGTCACGGTTTTAAATGTATTCAAATTAGCTAATTTTGCGATTGAGAGAACCGGTAATCGACACTGCACGTGTTGCTGTAACTGGTACAAATGGGGTGTTCGCTGGTTTGCTTATGAATTTATTGAACGATATTATTTAATATCTGTATGTCTGTTTATGTGTTTGTGGATTCACTTTTGACAATGTTCTTTTGTGTACGAAACCTGTCTTTTGTATTAAAATTTTGATAAAAAATACACTAAACATCAAAAATTATGCACCACTATAATTTTAAAATATTTAGCGTATCTTAGTGAATGTCAAAGTCACAAAGTCAATATCTTGGCGCGGCTCCTCCTGTGCAGTCTCACACTGTCCTTATCTGAAACCATGTCTCAGCTTACCAATAGTCGTGTGATGACATCTCGTGGTACGTGTGTTTGTAACCATGTCAGCCTACCAACAGTTGTGTGATGACATCTCGTGGTATGTGCAAGAGCTCATGACGTCGTTCCTATGTCCTGCATCCCAGTGGCACGATTATGTTCCTCTTTGGACAATCTAGGCATTGTCAAATGTAAAAAGTCTGTTTGGTCGGGTATATGTCTAAACGTTTTGGGTTTCTTTTTACATGTATGTGTAAATTGACTGATATTGATTTCCTGCAGTTATGCATTGCTGTAGCAAATGCCAAAAACCAGTTTATCCAGTTTGGATGGCTAGCATCATGGGTGAATGGTTTTGTGGTTTATTGTTATCGTTGTATACCTAGTGGCCGGAGAGTGCAAAATAATGCAACTAGCTCCCTGTTCCCCTACAATGTAATAGGGAATTTTAGGACATATAAAATCTAAAACCCTCCCTCTGTTTTGCAACTGTAATAGGAAAGGAGAAAAAATCCAAATCACATTTTCCTTGACCGGGGATAGAACCCGGTCCGCCGGATTCAAAGTCCAGCACTCTACCACGTCGCTATAAAAGCCGGCTTCTACCGCAAGGCAGTAGAAGTGTATCATATACCTAACTGCTACATCCCTCCTTCCTATAACGAGACATTTGTATGCATTCATGCCAATACAAATGTCGTGAAGCTCCGAGTGACAACCCAGCACTTGCTTCGCCCATCAGGCTCCAAGGCTGCCACCCCCACACTGGCCACCAAATGTAATAGGAAAGGAGAAAAAATCCAAATCACATTTTCCCCGACCGGGGATCGAACCCGGTCCGCTGGATTCAAAGTCCAGCACTCTACCACGTCGCTATAAAAGCCGGCTTCTACCGCAAGGCAGTAGAAGTGTATCATATACCTAACTGCTACACAACAATCAACATGTTTTGGGTAGCTTTGCACATAGACTGTATTGGCCAATCAAAATAAAGTTTCCAAAACAAAGTTTACAAATACTAATACATAATAATTGTTAAACTGATTTAATGTGTAAAATGTACAGGTAAATGAACAATTTAGGGAGGGTCTATTTAAATTGTTAATTTCTTAATATGTAAGAAGTTATAGTCAAACATGTATAAATTAATTATATTTGCTACAGATAAAAAATGTTGATATAAATCTTACTTTTCTTTACAGTTCAGGAGTGTTGCAGTTCACTTTTGGGTCAATATATAAAATATACTTTATGATGAGAAATGCATTTCTTGAGGAATTGCCCATCAGGGCTCAAGAAAATGCTGGTTTGTCAATCCGAGCCTGGTTTTTGAAGCACTGGAACGATTTTCACTTCAAAAGGACATTACAAAATCAGTCCATAATAATTTATGTTTTCTAACATTCAATTTTAAAATTTACATTTTATCTGGAGCTATAAAAACAAACCAAACCTTTTGTCAACACATAACATTAACTGTGTACTGGAAATTGCCTTGAGCGATCTTCTCTCATGCAAGGCCGCTTCATCCACGTGTCAAAAATAAATAGATGATCATTGAATTGACAGGTGAAAAAATCAATACCAGCTGGTACCATATACATGTATATCCTAAGTATTGGGACACCTTAATGCCTTACCATACTGGTCCTAAAATTTGAACAAGTCTGTTTTACTGCAGCTTTTATATTACTGGATGAATGGTAGACAGTTTAGATGCGGATCAGAAGCCACATGTTTTGCAGCATCTGATCTAGGTCTACACTATATGCTCAGGTCTGTCTGTCCCAACACATGGGGTTATTACAGTAATTATAAAAGGGACAACACTTCATACCTGATTGATCGAATATCACCACAAAATTCTCGCAGTTGTTAGTTTGTTTATTTAATTTGAAGATTATCTTTAATATTTTTCATTGTAATTTTAGCCTGTCCCATGTTCTGGGCCTCGACATGGCATTTGGGTGAAGCACTATTTTTTTTTTTTTTTTCCCTACTGGTCCATAGAAAGAAAGAAAAATGTAGTGACTGGCTGCAGCAGAAAGTAATTTGCCACAACGTGAAGAGATTCCGGTTGTTTCCCTTTTGCACTTTTCACCGACAGAATGCTGGGTTGTTGTGAAAATGAAAGTAGATTAAATTGCGCATGTTCAATAATACTGAGCTATATTGCCGTTTATAATTGTGATACTTATGCGCAGGTAAGTTCAGCAAGTGTAATCAGTGTTGGTATATCATTATGTTAGTAACAAAACCAGCATCTGCGTTTGGAAATTGTAATACAGAAATTCATCAACAATGGTTATGGAATACCGAACTCTCTGTACGTCAGACTCCGTAAATGCGACCGAAAATGACTCTGTGAATGCAGCCAAAAATGACTGGACCAATTTGCAAGTTTCAGTTTCTCGAGCCCTGTTGTCTGCATGTGGAGTCTTACCATGACAGTTCTATGCTTGCAGTATAACTAAATCAGATAATCAAATAATACTGCTATACAGTTGTTGACTATTGAGGTATTAGATATGACATAATATCCACCAGAGAATACCATTACTGACTGAGGGGATAGCCGAGGTCAGTATTGGTATTCATTGGAGGGTATCAACGTCATAGCCAATACCTCAATAGTCAGTAATTGTTTTATCATATAGTTTGTCTTTTCTCTTGATAACTGTAGCAATAACAGTGAACACCAGTCCCCATTAATATAAAATGCGTGCATAGACGTCCATGTCACTACTGGGGATGTTACTAAAGGTTGATATCTAATTTTAGAAACTGATATTCACTGGAAGGCACACGCAGATATATTTACTGGGCTGAAAACAGCTCTCAGCCAATGAAAGACAGTCTGTTTTTAGGTTATATAATAGAAAACATTCAACTGAAAACTTAAATTTCCAACACTTTATTCCATACATTTTTTTTGCTTAATTTTTGTTTTTATGCAGGCATTTTTTAAAATACTTAGTGGAAAGGCAAACAGTGCAGACTCTAATCACTGCTCCTTTAAGAGCAGTTTGATCTTGATCTGTAGCCGGCCTCGGTGGCTCGGTTGGATGCGCCGTCCGACTGGAGACCAGGAGGTCGCGGGTTCAACCCCTGCCGAGGTCGGCAACATTGTTTCGTGGAGATTGATCATGAAATATTTTCTACGGTCATTCTCCCCCTTCTGCTGATACAAGAAGGGCAGTTGTCAGTTTCTGGCGAAAGAATGTGCACAATACTGGTTAACCGCTTAGAGGACTAAGCCTGCCCAGTAAACGTGTGGTTAGGTAAACTGACCACGCTCGACATGACCCCATTGGGTTGACTGGGCCGTAAAACCTCAACACAAACCAAAATCTTGATCTGTACTGTTTGCATATGCCATTTTATTGGCGACCTTTAGGATATTGACCACATTTGCAGATATATTTTTGTTCTTGTGAAAACCAGTTGACTGAGGAAGAGTAATATAGTTTGTGAGGCATGTTATTTCAATTAACATTCATTTATATTCTTTGAGATTGTTATCATAATTACTTTTTTTGAATTGCATGTTTCTTTTTTTGTGTTTTTCAGAGCTCTGGATGTTGAATCATGGATAACTATGAACAAATCCACAGGCTGGGCAGAGGAGGATGTGGGTCTGTTTACCTTGTTCGGCATAAAGACAGTAGAAAGTTAGTAAAAGAGGATTTGCTTAGAGGAGAATTTGAGGCACCCTTAGATATTTCTTTGATTTAATCTGGAGTTTAATGGCCCATTCAGCACTGTTAAGGTCATGTGGAGCCAGTTAGTTAACCTCCTTACACTTTTCCTGGGCAGGCTTAGTCCTGACCTAAGCAGTTAACCAGTACTTTGTGAACATACTGTCGCCAGTAACTGACAAATGCTCTGCTTGAATCAGTGGAACATAGCAACAGATAAGGCGCTTTTTTCATCCAAAAAATGCTGATATCTTTCTTATTTCTCCATGAAAACATATGTTGTGGTGCTCATTAGAAGCGCCTCGTGGAGGCGCTTCTAATGAGTACCCACAACATATGTTTTCATGGAGAAATAAGAAAAATATTATGTGGATACCCGCTCTTATCTGTAGCTATGGTGGAAGTCAGAGAATGACTAGAATTAATTTCTGTTTTGACTGGGCCATAAAACCTCAACACAAACAAACACTATCATAATACATGTAGTTATGTGGCTGAGCTGGGAATTAAAGCTGTTGCCACTGTGCTATGGAGCACAGCCTCAGATGTTTCTAATCAGTAAACTTACATGTAGATGATTTTAATAATTGTACACAAAAATATGTTCATTAAAGAACAATGCATTTATGGAGATACATGAATAAGAAAAAATACCTCAAATAATCCCCTAAACAAGTTTTCCTATAGTCAGATTCTTCTTGTATTATCATGAATGCCCTAATCATTAGAATACAATGAACTCTTATCATCTCAAACCCCAAGGAACCAGAATTTTTAGTTTGAAACAACAGTAATTTGAGATAACAGAAGTTGAAATGTAAAGAATATATACAAAAACTAAACCAACATTATCCAAAAATTTAGTTTGACTTAAGCAGTAGTTTGAGTTTGCAGTGTTTGAGATAAGGAGAGGTAGCTGTAGTAAGAACTGCTAGTTTAGTTACAATACTTTTACCAATAAAATCACCTCCCATTATAAAATCAGTTTCTTCTTTTGACAATATTGTCTCTAACATGAGTGGTAGACCATGCTCGACATGACCCCATTGGGTTGATTGGGCCGTAAAACCTCAACACAAACAAACAAACATGAGTGGTAGGGTGGTGCACCCTCGTGCTGAAACTCTTGTTAGCTTTGGCCCTAACATCATGGTTTTTGACAGGGGGATTCTTGCCTCACTTTAACAATTTAAGCAGGTTCAGAAGTTGGGGCATTTTATCATCTATTGCATTCTTCTTTTGTATTCTGTCTTCCCCTGGGAGACGTTGACATGACTGAAATACATGTATTGTTGACAGGGTTTATAGCATATACAAAAAATGTATCAAAAGATATAGTACATCCTCGTTATGACACTGTGAGATTCAAAGCAAAAACCATGTGACAGAGCAGCCATGTTGTATGCAAATTAAAAAAATATGAATTGTATAAAATAATGACCTTCTATGTAATCTGCAGACCAGATAAGTCTTTTTTTATCAAAAAAGTTTGGATATTTTTTATGTCTCCAGAAAAACATATAGTGCGACATTTCTAATGAGTACCTACAAATTATGTTTTCATGGAGAAATAAGAAAAATCATTTTCTGGATATTACGCTTATCTGGATTATGATAATATTTTAGTGATCCTTTAACTCTTTCATCGATAGTGTAGACTTTTGTCGTCTGCTGATGACCTTTGCAAACAGTTTGGACCCAGGTCAGGCCCAACAGAATGTTGGGCCTGATCTGGATCCAAACTGTTTGACACTCTAATGGTATTCCTGAAAGAATTTTTTGAAAAAGTAAATTTAAAAAAAAATCCACAGACGATAAAAAAGCATGCAAAGTTACCCAGCTTGCAAATAGTCAAACTAGGTATATCCAAAACCATGCTATATTGAGCCATAACATAAAGAGATTTCAGTGTAAATACTTCAGAATCTTATTGTGAGTAGTAAGGGTTCTGATATGCCTTAGTGGGCTGTTAGCCTCATTCTGTTCCTATTGTGAGTCAGTTACTATTTTAATTATTCTAGGCTGTTTGCTCTGAAGCAGATAGAACTTGATGAGAGGAAGAAAACCAGGACAAAAGAAGCAGTGGAAAAAGAAGCAAAGTAAGATTTAGAGGCAACCCTGGTACATGTACAAGCATCTATCTTTTGCCAGAGTGAAATTAGTATCCCATATATTTCTAGAGACCAATATTATTTTCATACCACCGGCATACAAAATATATAGGGGATATATGGTTTTTATCTTTTATGTTACATTTTGTGTGTGTGTGCGCGCGTGTGTAAACTTTTTTTTTTTGCATCAAATATTTCTCTGAAAGGAACTACACTTCATAGGATTTTGAAATTTGATACAAACATTGAGTATGACTTGTTGTATTGTGTAAGAGAGAATCAGCATCCTCATGCATATCATTCCCTTTATTTATACAGTTGTCAGTTTCTGGTGAAAGAATGCGCACAAATATTCTTTAACTGTTTAGAGGACTAAGCCTCTCCAGGAAAAGTGTGGTTAGGTAAACTAACTGCACTCGACATGACCCTAATTTGTTGACTGGGCCATAAAACAACAACTCAAACAAGCCGTCCCATCAGTCTACACTGTTTAACATTCTGTTTTTTTATTTTTAACTGACATGCCAGTTTGCAATAATGGACATTTCTAAGTCTTAAGATAGATGAGTCCATATCAGAAACTTGGGAATGAAGAGTTAAAATAGTAAAAATGTGATGACGATAATTGGTGCAAATATTTAGGATACAGTAATTTTTGCTTCGCTAAATCAGTGATTTTTTTACCTGCGCATCCCGAGTCCTGTACTCACATTTTTGCTCTGGGACTCACATTTTAAATCTCAGCGAGTCCCAGGACTCACAAAGTTATAGTGGAAAATTCTGTAATGGACGCAATGATTTTCTAGTAGGACTCACTTTATATAGCCCAAGCGAGTCCTGGGACGCATAGGTATAAAATTGTAAATAAATCACTGCTAAATAGGTTCATCAGGATAGAATATCGCATTAATCTAAAGAACTCTTTTCTCTTACTGTGACAGTTTCCGTTTGCACTGAGAAGCATCATCAGACTGTGACCCTGACCTTGTGACGTCACGGGACTTGGACTGCTTACCACTAGACTAATTCCTGGTGGTAAACAAAGGCCTGCAGAATGTGCACAAATACTCTTTAACTGTTTAGAGGTCTGAGCCTCTCCAGGAAAAGTGTGGTTAGGTAAACTAACTGCACTCGACATGACCCTAATTTGTTGACTGGGCCATAAAACTACAACTCAAACAAGCCGTCCCATCAGTCTACACTGTTTGCCATTCTGTTTTTTGATTTTTAACTGACATGCCAGTTTGCAATAATGGACATTTCTAAGTCTTAAGATGGATGAGTCCATATCAGAAACTTGGGAGTGAAGAGTTAAAATAGTAAAAATGTGATGACGATAATTGGTGCAATAATGTAGGATACAGTAATTTTTGCTTCACTAAATAGGTTCATCAGGATAAAATATCGCATTAATCTAAAGAATTCTTTTCTCTTACTGTGACAGTTTCTGTTTGCACCGAGAATCATCATCAGGCTGTGACCCTGACCTTGTGACGTCACGGGACTTGGACTGCTTACCACTAGACTAATTCCTGGTGGTAAACAAAGGCCTGCAGATGTTGCTCAGGTTATATGCCCCCGGTCCTTGTTCATGATGTGTGGAGACTGACTGATCCTGATAGCTTCTTCGACTTGTTTGAATCTCTGATTATTTTCCCTGTCCACTACTTTTGAATATTGTTCACTATTACCTAGACTGCCCAACTGCTTACTTCAATTTTGTTATTTTGTTCATTTCAGAATACTGTCTCAGCTGAAACATCCACACATTGTGTCTTACCACGAGTCATTCTTTGATCCGAGTGAGGAGTACCTGTATATCATACAAGATTATTGTGATGGAGGGAACATGGATGACAAAATCAAGGAAGCTGCTAGGGTAAAGTGTGTCTCATTTAAGGGGAATAGATACCCTTTCAGGAAGGCAGCTCTATCAAAATTGTTTTGTCTCCCTTCTGCAAAGGGGTCTACTTTAAAAGCAAAGAATTTGCTCCCAAGGGCTTTATTCCAAAACCAAAGAATTTGCTTCCATAGGGTCTGCTCTAAAAGGAAAGAATTTGCTCCTGGGAAGCGGGTTCTTTCCTTTTAGAGTAGACCCCTTTTCAGAAGGGATTTGGCATGCAGGAAATCAAATAGGATGTCACAAAAATTGCCTCCCTTCTAAAAACAGTGGAAAATCTACCACATGTATCTAGTCCCCATAGCATAACTCTGGTTAAGAGGGTACTTGAATACAGTTGATGCCTGTTATCTCAAACACTGATCTCAAACTACCGTAATGCTAAATCAAATTACAGTCGACTCTCGTTATCTCGAATTCCAAGGGACTCTCTGAAATACTTCGAGATATCCGTAGTTCGACATATCTGGTTTGCAGAATTGAGGAAAAAATAATTTGATTAACCACATTTAACAAACTGATAGGTAATTGGACTTTTGAAGTTAGAGATATATTGAAAATATTGTGGAAAATAGGAGAAATTGCTCCTCAGGAGCAATTTCTCCTCTTTTCTACAATATTTTCCATCTGTTGTTAGGTTTTCATGTATAGGCAGGGACCAGATTTTCACTTCGAGATAAGCGGTTATTCGAGATAAGCGAGGTCGAGATAACGAGAGTCAACTGTAAATAATAAAGGGCAATATTAGTTTGGTATATGTTACTTCCATTTCAGCGCCTTTTACCTCACACTACTATTAGCTGAAACCAAAAGTTCTGGGCCCAGTTGTTCAAAGCGTCGTTAGCTTAACGAGCTTGTTAAGGGCCATTTCGTTAACTATTTTTGCGGATTCAATATACAATTTTCTGAAATTTTTTGCTGAAAAAATGTGAGTAGCTTTTGCACTCTCATTTTTTCAGCAAAAAATTTCAGAATATTTGCGTATCACTCGATGTAAATTTTAACGAATCGTTAACTAACGACGTCGTTAGCTTTGAACAACTGAGCCCTGGAATTTAAGATGATGAGAGTCAGCTGTTCATGTTTTTCTTATTTCTCTATGACAATGTGTATGATGTGATCCCTAATTAACATTTTTACATGGAAACAGGAGAGTGGCGGGTGCTCTGGCAAGACTTGTGTTGATGCAAAGGCTCCCCCAGACTTTTTCTGCTCTCCGAGATGATAGGTACCCTCTTACGTGAGAACGGGCAAGCAGGGGATGTACAGGTTTGCCTGTACTTTCACTGCTTGTCTTGATGATAGGTACTCTTTTTATATAAGAGCAGGCGAGCAGCAGGTGCCCTGGGGATACTGCAGATGCGCAGACTTGTTTGGACTTTAGCTGCTCGTCTAGATGATGGATACCCTTTTTCCATGATAGCGGGTGAGGGCGGGTGCCATAGCAGGACTGTGTTGATACACATGCTCGTCAGGACTTTAGCTGCTCGTCGAGAGGATGGGTACCTTTTGTATGTAGGAGTGAAGAAGCATAGGATGCCCTAGTGTGACTGCGGATGTGCAGGCTAGTCCAGACTTCTGCTGCTTGCCGAGATGTGATTATATTATGGGCCGGTGGCCTTTAATTGAAAATGAAATAATTGTCATTGTCATAGCCTTATTTAGTATCACATTAGAATCATCTCCTCAAGGTAATTTTGATGATACCAGTATCAGACCCCAGACATACTGACATGATACTCCACCAGTCATATTAAACTTACACACATAAGACCAGTCTTGGTCTTCTTCCTTAAGCCGAGCACCAAGTAAAAGAGCTTCTGTTGAATTTTAGAGAGTCTGAGGTACGACCAAGTTTGGGATTGAACCCACAGTCTCCAGATTCATGGGTGGACCCTCTATCAGCTGAGCACTTTGACTGGTATAGAGGCAAAAACAGCATAAGTTCCCAGTGTCATTTCCAAGCACAACCATGACATGACAGAAAGAATGTTGAGAATGTCATGAAAACTCAATTCAAACAAACAAAACTGGCATCCATATTACTTTGTTTAATGCTGGATATTTGTTTATTTCAGAAAAAGAAGCATTTTGAGGAAGCCCAAATAATGGAGGTAAGTGGCAAATGATGATTTCAAATCCCATTAACCCACTTTAGACTGAATAAACTCCCACCACAATATATATTGAAGAGCTGAATTTCAATTTTAAGTATGTGAGGCTACACAATTTAGATATTCCTAGACAAACAAATGGCTAAACTATTTGTAAACAGTGGAGACTCTGATCAGAGACCGCAGAATATGGGGTCTGATCTGGGTCTGCATTGTTTGCCATTTATCCTTTGGAGGATCTCTGGACTAGAATGGGTAAATGTCTCCAATGCATTAACCTGTACTGTCTAGGCAAATTCAGCGGATGACTGATTGATGATACATTGTATTTTCCCCCCAAAAAAAGGCTTTGACCTTTCATGCAAATTGTCTCTTAGGAGACAATTTGCATGAAATGTCAAAGTCTGTTTTATGGGAAAAATATAAAAAAAATTTTTTCAAAATGTCATCTGATTTTTTACCCAGATTCTAATATGGCTTTGCAAATTACCTTCTCTGCATTGGCCAATACCTCCAGATAAGGCACTTTTTTCAAATGAAAGATGTTGAAATTGTTTTTATTTCTCTGTGAAAACTGGGATGAAAACATGGTAATCATTAGAAGAGCCACAATAAAGCATTTTTAATGAGTATCCACAACGTATTTTTTTCATGGAGAAATTACAAAAATAATTGTCTGTATATCCCTCTTATCTGGAGCTATGCTGGTAACCTCATATACTTTTCGTAAGAATGAGAAATGTTATGGTTTATTGTAGCTCAAGACAAGGCACTTTTTTCAACCAAAAAAGTATCGATATTTGTATGCCCTTGCCATTTTCAATGGGGTGGGGTGGTGGGGGGGGGGTGGATGGGCGAAGTTGGCATATAGTATCACTGCCGTCCGTCACGTACGTATGTAACAAAAATGGATTCCATTCATTATCTTTAAAAACATTGATGTATTGGATTTGTATTTTTCACAAAGGTATATAATCATAAAATGTAAGTCAAGTTCGATTTAGGGTAATCTATGAATTATTATGGGAGTTATATCCCTTTTTCAACTTTGTTTTTTTTTGCAAAATGCTTGAAAATGATTTCCATTCATTATTTTTGGAAAGGTAAGGGTATTGGATTCATATTTTATACGCAGGTATGTAATCATAAAATATCGGTCAAGTTTGATTTAGGGTAAAATCTGTTTGATAGCTTTTGAAAAGATTAGTATATTGGATTCATATATTATACACAGGTATATGATCATAAAATATAGTCAAGTTAGATTAAGGGTAAAATCCACCAATTATTATGCGAGTTATGGCCTTTTTTCGACTTAGAATACCTTAGTAAAAAAAAAAAAAAAACATAGGGAAATTTTTGTTGCACCTGCATTAGCACGATCCACTTAGATGTGTAAATTTACATTGGTTCAAACATCCTTTCTTTGGCTAGTCAGTTCTTCCATGTACTTACGTCCACCCTAAATGCCCACCGTAGCGTTCACTCTAAATGAAGTCTATAAACTGGAAAACTTTTCAGTTGGTTTCACTTCACTGATTGTTTTATCTCACTGAGCTTAACAAGGATAACAACTCTTCTGGAACTTGTTTTCACATTTAAGTGTGCAGGTGTGACAAAACAATAAAGTTCTTTATCTTGTTTTATCATGAAAATGTATTTTGTGTGTACTCATTAGAATTGCCTCATTGAGGTGATTCAAATGTTGGAGATAGAAATGGCTTACTTAAATCATCCCCATTCCTGACCTGGTGCTATTATTAACTCTCAATGATATGAGCCATGTTTCCTATAGATGTTCCAGCTATTGAAGTTAGACTGTTCTTTATTATAAGAAAGGGGGATGGTTGGGTGAGGCAAATGTGACGTGTATCGTGCGTCACCAGGGCGTCAAACTGATATTGGCTTACAAGTTGGGCAAGGCCTACTATCCTTGCAGCAGGTAAAGGTAGAGGTGGAATGTTTTTATTTCTTCTGTTTCTTCACTTTCATTCATTTTCCTTTCTCCTGTCTCTCTCTTTCGTCTCCTCTAATATCTCTTCTGTCTCTTCTCCCTTTCTCTGGGAGATGACACAACATGACACACAAGGGTTGAAGAAAATAATTCTATTTTGCTTTTCAGTGGTTTATTCAGATAATTATGGCAGTCCAGTATATTCACAGTAAGAAAGTTTTACACAGAGATCTCAAGACAGAAAACGTGTTCCTCACGAAGAAAAATGTAGTTAAAATTGGTAAGCATTATAGTGTATTCTCTTAACCCATTTTAGTCTGAAGACCCCCAAAAGGGTAATTGGCAAACAGTGCAGACCCAGATCAGATGCCACAGCATGTGGTGTCTTATCAGGGTCTCCATTGTTTGCCAGTTTTTAGCGCTTTTTCTCTAGGAATATATAAATCACAAAGCCTTACATACATAATTTTGAAATTTGACTCTTCCAATATATAGTGTTGGGAAGTTTGTTTAGTCTAAAATGGGTTAATGATATCCATGGGGATAATATGCATTTACTCAAATAGGCAGTGTGTGAGGGTTCTTATATTCTTTTAAAATGTAATTTAAAATTCATCGTCGGCTTAGCGCCGGCCTTGGTGGCTCAGTTGGATGCGCCGTCCGACTGGAGACCAGGAGGTCATGGGTTCAACCCCCCGCCAAGGTCGGCAACATTCTTTCGTGGAGATTGATCATGAAATATTTTCTACGGTCATTCTCTCCCTTCCGCTGATTCAAGAAGGGCAGTTATCAGTTTCTGGCAAAAGAATGTGCACAATACTGGTTAACCGCTTAGAGGACTAAGCCTGTCCAGTAAACGTGTGGTTAAGTAAACTGACCGCACTCGACATGACCCCATTGGGTTGACTGGGCCGTAAAACCTCAACACAAACAAATAAAATTCATCGTGCATGTATAAATATGTCATAGTCAGAACACAATTTATCTTTACAAAATGCTTGTTAAACCTGTTTATGAGCATTTCCAGTCTAGTTTACTGTTTTTGTGGACATCCATGCCAGCTTCTTGTGCAAAAAGTATACAGATTTCAGCAACAAATTGACCACTGATAAGCAGAAGAAAAAAAATAATATTTTTAATTTACCTCGTTTTCTTCAAACTTTTCTGATAACAGTCAGAAAATTGCCCAACTATTTTTGAATTGCATTTTCAGTGTTATACAGTTGGACGCCATTTTGAGTGATGTCACATAAGCCTATGCTGATGATATCATAAGTGAACAGTGACATTATTCAATTACATTTGTACTTGGAAACAAGTGAATTAGTATATTAATAAAGCATCTATAGTTTATGTAAATAACAGCTCTGAAGCAGACTGTAAACATTAATTTTAGTAAATAATTCAGATCATAGATCTAGATAAGGGAGGGTATCCGGTAAATTTTTTTTTCTTATTTCTCCACGAAAACATATGTTGTGGGAACTCAATAGAAGCGCCTCAGCAGGGTATCCAGTACATATTTTTTCTTATTTCTCCATGAAAACATATGTTGTGGGAACTCAATAGAAGCGCCTCAGCTAGGCACTTTTAATGAGTACCCACAACATAGTTTTTGTGGACAAATAAGGGGGTGGTTGGGTGGTGTGAAGGTGTCATGTATCTTACCTCACTGGGGCGTCCAACTGATATTGGCTCACAGTTGGGCAAGGCCTGCTATCCTTGTAGCAGGTAAGGGTAGAGGGGGAATGTTTTAGTTTCTTCTATTTCTTCACTCTCATTTCTGTTCCTCTTTCTTCCCTGGCCCTCTCTTTCATCTCCTCTACTATTTCTTCTATCTCTTTTCTCCCATTCTCTGGGAGACGATACAAAATGACCCACAAGGGTTGACGTGTCGTTCAACCCAAGACAATCAAAAAATTTGTGGACAAATAAGAAAAATATCGATACTTTTGGATTGAAAAAAGCACCTTAACTAGTGCTATGAATAATTAGTCTCACAGAATGGGGACGATCCTTCTTCTAGATTCATGTAACAGAGTTGTTAAAACTAAAAAAATATCTACCCTGCTTCCATAAAATTAAACACACGTTTCCTGACACTTATTTTAGGAAGGAAATTCTGTTACTTTTTACCAGAATTCATACAAGAACACATCTGGAGCTCTGAATGTGGAAATGAAGTACAGTCCACCTGTATTAAACAATCACCTGTATTTAAAGGTCAGATTTTCTGGTCCCATAAATAGAAAATAAGTGTAAATTAACCTGTATTAAGCAAACAAAACTTAAGTGTAAATTAACCTGTATTAAACAACCACTTGTCAAGCAATCAAATTTTGGCTTTCCCTTCAGGGCTTGCTAAACACAGGTTTCACTGTATTTAAACATTCTATTTCCACAGGTGACTTCGGTATCTCCAAAGTGATGGAAAGTACAATAGATGTAGCCAAGACAGTAGTGGGAACACCCAGTTATCTCAGTCCAGAACTCTGTCAAGATATCCCTTACTCATCCAAATCAGATATCTGGGTAAGTTTTAAGGGAAATAGATACTTTCAGGGGAGACAACTGTCAAAATTCTTTTCTTTTAGAGTAGACTGCTTTTCAGAAAGCAAAACAATTTTGACAGTTTTTCAAAATTTTCCCTTGAAAGCGTACCATTTTTACTTAACCCTTGTCATGCTGACTATAATAAGATGCCACACTCACTTCTAATTTTCAGCCAATCAGGTTACTTGATCCAGATTGTTGATATAAATTCACATACTTAATGACAAACAGTGCAGATCCAGATCAGTTGGCTTCTGAATAAGCCAACTGATCTGGTTCTACACTGTTTGCAAAGGCAGGGTATATCCAGGTTCAGCAGGACAAGGATTTATTTATGAGCCATCGTGGGTGATTTTTTGGCTCATGACGTGCTCCCAGCAAATACCTGGATCAGGGTGCATATATATATACAGTTTAGTCAGTCTTTTCTAACCACCTGAAGAAACAAATCACCATAACTCCAGATAAGTAATAAATGAAGTGATGATGGTTGTTAAATTTGCCTCAAACCTCAGTTAGGCAATTCATTTGAGTACCCGCAAGGTATGTTTTGGTGCAAAAATAAAGAAAATAATCTTCTCAATACTCTTTTATCTGGATTTATGAATCCTTACCTACCTGATTTTGATTTTATTAGGATTTATAATGCCCAGTCAACACGATTCAGATCATGTCAAGCCAGTCGTTCAACCTACTCAAACTTTTTCTGGGAAAGCTTAGTCCTCTGAGTGGTTAACCAAACTTTGTGCATATCCTTTTGCCAGTAACTGACAACTATCCTTTTTGAATCAGTGGAGAGATGACTGTAAAAAAAATTTTCATTATCAGTCTCCATGAAAGTTATCTGGCCAGGCTGCGGCCCCTGGATCTTCAGTCAGACGTGCTACCAACTGCATTATGGAGTCTTGCCTTACCTGACTGATCAGACTGTATGAAAAACATGGTTATGTGAGTCTTTGCTGAACGCACATCATAAGGAGGTACATTTTATCATGTTGTGGCTCGTATTAACCCATTTATGCTGAATGGTCTCTTCTACCTACACACTTTGGACAGGTCCATTTCCAATATAAGGTGTTTTTACATAGTTTTTATGACCATGTTTTATAAAATTCCTGTATTTAATGCAAACAGGGTAGACTATGATTAGATGCCGCATTCTGCAGCATCTGGCCGGGGTCTACACTGTTTGCCAATGTCCCTTTTATGGGACGCTAGGCTTAAATGGGTTAACCTTACTTATTGTGGTTTGTTTCTTGTCTTTAACCTTAAATATTTGGATATCTTAACTTCTTACTGTACTTGTCTAACAGTTTGAACAAATCCATTTTATTAGCTGTTGATTTGTTTAAAAATAGCTGGATGAGTGACAAACATTGTAGACCCTGATCTGTTTGCTCAAGCCTGTCAATCCCAATACTTAGGGTGAAGACAGAATTCCAGTTTGTCTTCACTTCATCTGATCATGTCATGTTAATGTTATGTTTTTTGTTTGTTTTTTTTTATAATGATATACATTTACAGGCTGTTGGTTGTTTAGTGTACGAAATATGTGCCTTGAAGCCTCCATTTGATGCACAGAATCTTATCAGCCTCTTCTTTAAGATTATTAAAGGAGAATTTGAGGTAAGAGTTTAAGTGTAATAGATACATTTATGAAAAGGGGTCTACTCTTATATGAAAGACTTTGCTCCCCTTATAGTTTAACACAGATAGATTGTTTCAAGCTGTTTCAAGAAGACAAGTGACTGATTTCCAATATGTCTGATGTTGGGTATGCCAAATGTTCAGATTTAGCGCATTTGCTTTCATCTTTAAACTTTTAATTATATCCGGTTTATAACTACTGAGAATCTTGGAGATTAGCTGAAGTTATTTGACTTGAAGGTCCTGCTGATTGTGGGCAAGGTGTTGGATGGCCTGATAGTTTCAGTAATAATTTTAAGGTTTTTGTTGTTCTTGCAAGAAAGTGGATAGCTCCAGAAAAGATGCTTTTTTTTCAGCCAAAAAGTATTGATATTTATCTTTTTTTTCTCCACAAAAACATACATTGTTGATATTCATTAGAAGTACAACACTTCTAATGAATACTCACATCTTATGTTTTTGTGGTGAAATAAGAGAAATATTTACCTGATACCCCTCTTAATACCCCTAGCTGTGCAACTTATTAAAAAGTAACAGCAGTGATGCAGGTTTAATCAGTACACAATATGTTTGCTTTTGTGCAAATATATGTTATCTGGTAAACAATATGGGGTCAGATATGGATACGGAAGCTTCTTGCAAGTCACATAACCTATCATACACTTTCTGGTTTTGCACTTCAGAGGAACTGCTTTCAGACATAAAAACTAGTGTTCACCTCTTGAATTCAAACAAAAAAAAAAAAAAAAAAAATGCGGGCCCCAGATCATGTTTCGTGAATATGTAAGGAAAAGTCAGTGGTAATCTTTTATCAGTTAGACATTTTTTTGAATATATAAGGAATAGTCAATGGTTGTCTCTATCCACCAGGCCTCCACCGAGGGGGCGATTCGGGAGAAGAAGTCGCCGAAATTCTTATGACTTCGCCCTATCGGTCCGGGAAGGAGAAGACGACTTCGCCCCGTTTTTCGGCGATTTTCGAAACCTACTTTCGGTTTTGCTTGCGCCGGTGAGTCGGTTTTTTGCTTGTTTACAGCAGACACTGACAGTTGCTTTAATGATCGCTAACGGCGATACACCTACAACAACTCGTTGTTTACAAAAACATGATATAATTACCTTGATTGGTAATTATCCATAACCGTCCATATTCCTTTGATTAATCCAGTAATCACTAGTGTTGATGTCATCAGATACCATGCAATCACCCGTGATGATAACTGACCAAAACGATTGGCCGAAAGCACCACGTGGACAATGTAAGAGTGACAATTTTACCGTTTAGTGGGCGGGGCCAATGTGTCAATAACCGTAAAAAGGATTGCCTGGATAACACGCTTCTGTGCTCAAACAACAGTACAAACAACTAAAAACTCTTTGATCTCTTTAGGCAGCGACTCTTCGGATGCAAATTGTAATGTCAGATTGTGGTGATAAGCGGATTAACGTACCGATTAATAGATGCTAATTGAATAGTTTGTCTTTTCTTTGACTTTAATTGAAAACTGTTTGTTTGTTTTTCAAATGAATGTTTAATCAATTTAATCATTTTTTTTCTCCTCTTCGTATATCAGCTCGTAAACGGCAGTCATGTCGCTCACATCTTGGCTGAAAATTGGGTCTCCCAAACCCAGTAGCTGTGAATGTTGCTATAAATTTACATACTTAATGGCAAATTGTGCAGATCCAGATCAGTTGGCTTCCTGATCTGGATCTACACTGTTTGCAATGGCAGGGTATATCCGGGTTCAGCAGGACAAGGGTTAAACAAGGGGAAATGGTGCCAATTAAGGGATAGTTTTTATTACTGCTTTAAAAAAATATGTTGTGAGTACCTGTTAGAATCAGTTCCAAGTCAGTTCTAATTATGAGTACCAACAATGTATATTTTTAAAGAGAATCACAGAAAAGTATTACTGAATTATCTGGAGCTGTGTGAGAAAAAAAAATAACCATTCGCCAAAGAGCTGAATCAAATAATGAAAAGTTACACGTACATGTTCTTTACCTAATATCTGGATAGATAGTTTTAAAATGTTTAAGGTTTTAATAAAGCAATAAATTAGTTTTTGATTTTTTTTTTCATTCATAATATTGCATCATCCACCATTTTGCATGAACGGTCATAGTCACTTCTCCCTCTGGTCCTTCACTTCTCCCTATTTGGGCTGGAGGGAGAAGTCACTTCTCCCTACTTGTTGGGCCTAGGTTGGGGCCTGATCCACAAGACATATTTTGGTAATATAAGGAAAAGTCAGCGGTAGTCTCTATCCACAAGACATGTTTTGGTAATATAAGGAGAAGTCAGTAGTAGTCTCTATCCATAAAACATATTTTAGTGCTGAAAAATAACAGAGTGTTCTAAAAATACCACAATTATCACCCTACCTAGAATTATGGTGTTGTTATATATTTCAGCCTATTCCTAGTCATTACAGTACAGAATTGCAAGGCCTTATACAAACTATTCTAGTCAAGACTCCTGATGATAGACCAAGGTGAGTGAATACTGTATTTACCCTAAATAGTCACACATCTCAATTCTTATTTGCCCTAAAATTGGACTGCACTTTAGTACTTACCAATTTGTCTAAAAACTGAAAATGATACAGACCTTGACCATACTTGTCCTAAACTTTCAAAGTTGTACTAAAATTTGAAAAAAGTCTATTTTACTACCTGTTGATGTGTCTTAACCGTTAAACTGCCAGTCACAACAATTGTCGTCTGCTTTGTCATCTGCTTGTGAATTTTAAAGTCATTTCTGCAAACAGTGTGGACCCAAATCAGACTGCTCCTTTAGGAGCAGTCTGATCTAGGTCCACACTGTTTGCCTGTATGCATAAAATAGGTTTGAAAAGTTTGCAAGAATATTCAGCAGACGACATAAACAGACGACATTTTCAGATGCAGGTTTTCTTGGCATTTTAAGGGTTAAATAGTGCTGGATGAGTTGCAAACAGTGTAGACCCTGATCAGATGCCATGTTCTGCGGCATCTGATCTGGGTGTAACATTGTTTGCTTAGGCCTGTCTGTCATAAATATTTAGGGTTATTATGGTATGTCTATTTTACTACATGTTGGTATGCCTAAAAACTGATGGAGGAGTGTGAGACATTGTAGAACCTGATCAAATAACGCATTCTCTGGTGTTTGATCTGGGTCCACACTGTTTGCTGAATACTTAGGTTAAATATAGAGTACTTGAATAAAATGTCAGACCTGTTTAAGGGAGAAAATAATAAAAATGTGTTTTTGTCTGCAGATTTTGTCTTCAGCTGACTAAAGGTTTTACTATGGAAGCCTAGGTACATATGCAGTTTGATATTTCACTGTCATGTCACATGAGACTTCCTATATCAAGACACTTTCTGATGACTGTAGGTTTATCAGCACACCCTACAGACAGATACGGAGTGGACAAAGTCTCATCTATACGAAGTGGAAAAAAATCTTGTTCTATGTTAAACCAAGGAAGCCTAGCTACACATGCAGTACAAAGCTACACTGTTGTGTCACATGAGTCTTCCTATATATTAAGACACTTTCTGATGACTGTAGGTTTATCAGCTCACCCTACAGACAGATATGGAGTGGACAAAATCTCAATCTCAATGGAGTGGAAAAAATCTTGTTCTATATTAAACCCTGGAAGCCTAGCTACACATGCAGTTTAAAGCTACACTGTCGTGTCATGTGAGTCTTCCTATATATCAAGACACTTTCTGATGACTGTAGGTTTATCAGCTCACACTACAGACAGATACGGAGTGGACAAAATCTCATCTATTTGGAGTGGACAAAAATCTTGTTCTGTGTTAAACCCCGGAAGCCTAGATACACATGCAGTACAAAGCTACACTGTCATGTCACATGAGTCTTCCTATATCAAGACACTTTCTGATGACTGTAGGTTTATCAGCTCACCCTACAGACAGATACGGAGTGGACAAAATCTCATCTATTTGGAGTGGACAAAAATCTTGTTCTGTGTTAAACCCTGGAAGCCTAGATACACATGCAGTACAAAGCTACACTGTCATGTCACATGAGACTTCCTATATCAACACACTCTCTGATGACTGTAGGTTTATCAGCTCACCCTACAGACAGATACGGAGTGGACAAAATCTCAGTCTAAATGAAGTGGACAAAAATCTCATTATTTAACTGTGGAAGCCTAGATATACTAAAAACAAATGTGACTTTACTCTGATAACTGTTGATTTGGCATCTCATTACCTTAAGAATTCTCTTACTAGGTGATTTGTTTGTAAGACAGAGCTGTTTTTGGATCCTTACTGGGCAGGATTTTGCTTTTACTTAAATATAAGCTGGCTAAAAATTCACAGACTCCTCAGAGACAGTCCCTGCCGCTACCAAATTCCTAAAGAAGATCAAGACATCGGTGATGATTAATCAGATTTGCAAATAAATTTGTCAGATCGGCAATTAAAAATGTTCACCACCACTTACATACATGCATAACGGTCATGCTCTTCTCCTGTTTGCAAACCCTGCAAAACAACTTCCTCCTTAAAGGTACTGATTTGTTTTTTCCAGCTCATTTCTACTGTTTATCTGTCTTATGTGCCATTTTATTATTTTTATGCTCCTCGAAGGGAGACCATGTATTTGCCACTTTGTCTGTCTGTCCTCCATCCGTCCGTCCGTCCGTCCGTCACACTTTTGTCCGGAGCATATCTCTAAAAGTATTGAAGGTAATTTAATGAAACTTGATACACTGATAGAGGGCCATGAGGGGAATTGCATAATGCATGAACTATAACCCTATCACCAGTATTTATGGAGTTACTTTCCATCTTAATTTTTGCAATATAAAGCTTGTCCAGAGCATATCTCTGAATGTATAGAAGGGAATTAAATGAAACTTGATACATTGATAGACAGCCATCAGAGGAAGTGCAGAGTGCAAGAATCGTAACACTATCACAAGTAATTACAGAGTTATTTCCCTTCCTAATTTTTGCAATAGTAAGCTTGCCCAGAGCATATCTCTAAAAGTATTAAAGATAAATAAATGAAACTTGATACAGTGATAGAGGGCTATGAGGGGAAGTGCAGAATGCAAGAACCATAATCCTATCGTCAGTATTTATGGAGTTTTTTCCCTACCTAATTTTTGCAATATTAAATTTGTCCGGTGCATATCTCTGAAGGTATAAAAGAGAATCAAGTGAAACTTGATACATTGAGAGATGGCCATCAGAAATAGTGCAGAGTGCAAGAACTGTAAGTCTGTTACAAGTAATTACTGAGTTACTTTCCGTCTTAATTTTTGCAGTACTAAGCTTGTCCGTAGTATATCTCTTAAAGTATTTTACTCTTTCACTGACATAACCCTCCCACTACTGCGCATCTTCAAGAAGCATCCTTCGGTTTAACTGATTCCTTGTTTTCTAAACAGGAGACAACTCCAACAACCTGAGAGGACACTGTTGACATCACCAACAAAAGTACCTTCCCGCCCATTACTTTATATATATTTTTTTCTGAATAGCTTGCACAGCCGATTGGGTTGGGAGTAATTCATTTGAACATAATAAGATCCATTTTTTTCACAGTTCAAATTGCTACTTACACCAGCTGAATTAATTTCAAAGGGATTATAAAAGTTGCTGACTCATTTATTGCCATAATTGTTTGTTCACTCGTCAAGCATGTGGCCACTTGGTGATTATGCCTGAGGTGAGAATCTGTGAAATTGATATAGTTAAATTAATTTGTTTCATCTAATTTTCTTACCCGTTTACCTGGACCCATCCAAAAAATCTGTGTAATTAATTCCTATGCCCGTTGCTAGGGAAAAAATGTCTTTTCAATACATGTTTATGTTTTAGTGTGTTAAATTTTTGGGATGGATAAAAGACTAAGAACTACTTTTTAACTTCCTCTTGTGTCTTTAATTGAAAGAGTCTGGATAGTAAATTTCTATCAAGTGAACGGAGGAAGTTTTGATGGTAAACGTCATTAAAGCTTTCTAATGGCATCGGTGATCGGCATTTTTCTTGACCACGTAATGCCACCGGATTTTGCCAAAAATACTGATAAGACCTTGTTTATTAAACAGGTCTGAATTTTAGGAGGCATTTTGCAGGGGAAATTCTCCGGCTTATAATCAAATTTTTACAGTATAATTGTTTCTCTGTGATAATATCTCAAGGTACTTCTTTCTCCCTTTTTTTTTTTTTACTTCTCCTTGATTATTATGATACAGTATAGGTACTCATTAGAATTACCTCAGCAATGCAATTTTAATGAATATTCAGAACATTTATTTTTGAGAAATCTGAGACAGTAATCAAGTGATTATGCTTGCTATTTGATCAACAGGCTTTTGTAAATTGTTATCCATAGCTCCAGATAAGATTGGGTATCCATGAAATATGTTCCTTATTTCTCCATTTAAACACATGTTGTGGGTACTCATTAGAAGTGCCTCACAGAAAAATTTCTCCACAAACACATATGTTGTAGTACTTATTAGAAGTGTCTGGACATATGTTTTTGTAGAGAAATGAGAAAAATATCACTACTTTTCAGTGGAACAACCTGCCAGATTTGGACCTATGTGTTAACATCATGAGAACAAATCTGTCAAAAGACTCAAAATATTATCCTTAGTCCTGCTGAACCCGGATATATGCTGCCTTTAAGAAACCAACTGATCTGGAGCTGCACTGTTTGCCATTAAGTTTGTGAGTTTATAACAACAATCTGGATCAAGTTATCTGATTGGCTGAAAAATAGAAGTGGGCATGGCATCTTAATTAATTCAGCATGACAAGGATTAAGCGTAAAATACAGTAATTGTTCTTTATTTCAGTGCTAGTGCAATTTTGAATATGGCCCTAGTGAAGAAACATCTGGCAATGTTTATAGAAGAAAAGGAGAATCTGTTACAACAGAGAGGCAATAAAGACGATTCCCATCCCTCACCTAATACTCAAGCCTTTGCCAGCAAAACCAAGGCTCAAGGAAAACAGTAAGATTTCACAAAAATAGAGGTAGATTTAACAAGGCTTTAGATGAGAGGGGTATATTGACCCCTGCCCATCAGGGCTATAGATGTGATAGGCTGCTTGGTGTCTCTACAATAGAGCTGCTGGTAACTTGAAGCAGGTTTTTGAGTTTGTCATTCATGTCATTTAGGCTAAAAGTCCCCTAAATTAAGAGGTTTACCAACAGCTTGACTTGTATAGTCTTTCAGGACGTTATTAAAGACACTTTTTAACAAGAAAAAATCTTTTCACAATGAAAACATACTTTTTGATAATCAGTAGAATTGCTAAGCAAGTCTTAAAGTAACCACAATACATGTTGGATATGAAAATTAGGAAGATCATATATGCCTATGTCTGGATGCCCATATTTATATGAATGATGGTTTTAAACAAAGTAAACAACCATCATTTGGCTATGACAAGTTTGGCACATTATTTAGAAGTCTTCAGCTTGAATCATGCTTGGGCTAGAATTATTCTCAAATAAGTACGCAGTGTACGCTTTCATCTGTTTCTGTTTTATTTTAATATGAGGCGGGGCACAGTATTTCCTACAAGATTACATATGTATCCAGGGAAGACTCATATCTGATTGCAGATCCACACAATCTGATCAGAGTCATCACAGGACAATCTGCGGGTAGCCAAAAACATTGTTAAGCAGACCACAAAGACTGGGATTGGACTGCACTAATTGCTCAGGCTGATATTGCAGCTCTGCTGAGCACACATCATGACATGCTTTCTTGTAGGAAATGCTTTGCCCCGAAACACTCCTCATAATTTTGTCTTTGCATACTATCAGTGCACCTAATTTTCTGTTTTTCAGTATTAAATCCCCAGCTGAGTCCAGTCCATTAATAGGAAGGAACAAACTACGTATTTCTACACCAATGCTAAAGCAAACAAATACTGATCTCAAGAAAACTAAGACAGAGTTGGCAGCAAAACCACCACGGATTGTAGATAGTGAGGAAATAACAGCACACACATCTGATAGTGGTATGTACATCATACTTAGTTCTCGGCCCGAGGTTATAAAACTTTTTTCATGCTCAACTCAGCTGAGCATGAAATTTTCTCTGTTAATAAATATGAAAATGCCAACTATCGTTGGCATTTTCATATTTATTAGCAGAGAAATTTTCATGCTCAGCCATGTTTAGCAAGAAAGAATTAGCAGTTGTTAGTAATTTGAGATTTATTAGCAGGACAAAATTCATGCACAGCTGAGTTGAGCATGAAAAAAGTTTTATAACCTTGGGGCCTGGATGAACACTGCAGTCAACCCAATAGTATTGATACCATAGTTACCCTGAATAGTGGGACACCTTTACATATGATGGGCAACACATGAGAAGGACCCTTATGCAAGTTGCGGACAAGGTAGGTCCAGATCAGCATGCACGTCTGTGCAGTCTAATCTGGGCATTTTGCTGTTTGTCAACATACATTACTGTATCCATTGATTCTGTAAGTGGACAATGAAGGTCCTGATCTGGGCCTGCATTGCCAGCAGATTGCATAAGGGCCCTTTTAGTGTATTGTACATCATATTACTACACTAAGTGTCCTAATATTTAAACAAATGTATTTGACTGCCTGTTGAGTGTGGTATCTGACCTGTTTATGTAACAAATGATGGGAGTTTGAATAGTACTAGTAAAACAGTATTTTTCTTATTACTTAATGAAAATTAGTATTTTTCTTATTTCTCCATGGATATATGTTAGAATTGCATTAGTACTCGTTAGAATTGCTTGACTGAAGCAGTTCTGACAGGGATATTTGCAAGGTATGTTTTTGTGGTGAAATAAGAAAATCTTCGTCTGGATATTCCTCTTATCTACTAGGATGCTGGCCTCGGCGGCTCAGTTGGATGCGCGTCCGACTGGTGATCAGGAGCTGCCAGGTTCGACCCCCGCCAGGTCAGCAACATTCTTTTGTGGAATTGATATGAAATATTTTCTAAGGTCATCCTCTGCCTTCCGCTGATTCAAGAAGGGCCTGGTGAAAGAAAGTGCACAATACTGGTTAACAGCTTAGAGGACTAAGCCTGCCCAGTAATCCTGTGGTTAAGTAAACGGACTGCACTTGACATGACCTCATTGGGTTGACTGGGCTGTAAAACCTCAACACAAATAAATCTTCATGAGCTGGTTGACTGCAAAATCTCACTTGAGACATCAAGCTGTGATGAAGGGAGGCAAAAACAATTTCTACAGAGTTGTCTCCCATAAAAGTTTAATTATTTTCCTTAACAAATCTGTAAAAGGAAACCCTGATCTGGTGTGTGAGATGGCCCTATCCATATGCTGTCAGGGCATGACTAAAAAGTCGTTATCAGTGATGTTAAAACTTATCTCAAAGAACCATTTTGGTATTGTGTATGTTTTTAGTTTTGTATTTCCAGCTAGCATTCTACGTAAATCTATATCGGGCCGTCATTGGCCCGTCAGCTACCCTGATGGGCCGATGAGGGCCCGATATAGATTTACGTAGAATGCTGACTGGGTTATTTTTTCAGGTATCTCCAATGAAATGGTTATGGATATTCTGGACGTACCTAAACCTGTCACTGATGCCTCATCAGACTACTCGGATGATTTTGATGAAGCTTCCAACTCTGATGATGATGGTAAGATAATAAGAAAAGAATGACCGGTTTCCCTTGCTTTTGTGCATTCAATTTCCTTTGAGCTTCTAGCTTATAGACTAATACACATACAGACAGAGATATGTCAGGTTTTCTTGCCATGTTAAATTAGTTTGTAACTTGAATATTATCTGCTAGTACAGATGCCTGTCATTACTCTTCTGTATGTTATCCCACAGGGGGACCGTCTGGTGTCTGTACGTCACTAATAAATGTCAAAAAGACTGTATGTCCATACGTGCATAAACAATTTCTAGTTATCACATCTCCTCCGAGACAGCCAGTCAGAGTGAAACGTGTTTGAGATGTTGCCTTGGTGGTCTAGTTGTGCACGCCCAAAGGATTTGTTTCCAATCCGTGGACATAGAAGGACGCCATTCCCCATCTTGTATTTTCCCCATTATCGCATCTCCTCCAGTGGAGATATTTAGTCAAAACATTGCATATGGATTTCTCTCAATCCCTAGATGCGTCTATCTGAAAATGATTCCGGTCCATCAGCTAATATGGCTGAACAAGACCATTCTTCAGAGTCATTTGAAACTTGTCTGGGATGTTCCCCAAGTGGTATAGTTGTACATAGCCAGATCCATCAACAAATATAGCTGCTATTGGCCATCTTGGAATTTTCTCATTATCTTTTCTCCACTGTAACCAGCAGAGGCATTGCATATAGATTCCTCTCAGTCCCTTGATGTATCTCGGCAGAAACAATTCCAGTCTGTCGATTAATATGGCGGCCTGGTAGCCATCTCAGAGATCTAGTCCCCCTTTAGTTAACACTGCAATAATATTGTCATTGCACCCTACCCTACACCAGCGAACTCTTTCCTTTTAGTGCAGACATCTTTCAGAAGGGATGCAAAACAGTCTTGAGAGTTGCCTTCCCTAAAACTGTTTCCATTACCCTTTCCAGCAGAGTATCGTGCCGGCCTCGGTGGCTCAGTTGGATGCGCCGTCCAACTGGAGACCAGGAGGTCGCGGGTTCAACCTCGCCGAAGTCGGCAACATTCTTTCGTGGAGATTGATCATGAAATATTTTCTACGGTCATTCTCTCCCTTCCGCTGATTCAAGAAGGGCAGTTGTCAGTTTCTGGCGAAAGAATGTGCACAATACTGGTTAACCGCTTAGAGAACTAAGCCTGCCCAGTAAACGTGTGGTTAGGTAAACTGACCGCGCTCGATGTGACCCCATTGGGTTGACTGGGCCGTAAAACCTCAACACAAACAAGAGTATCGTAACACGTTTTTTGGGGAAAAATAAGAAAATTTACCCTTGATAAGCCAAAGAGTGGTTATTTCATCAACATCCCTGAACTTCTTCAAAATTGCTTTCTATTCAAAAGTGCTTCTCTTAAAGGAAAGGCTTTTATCCCAAGGGGATGAAATTTTTATCCATTATGTGTAGCTCCCTTTAAGAAGGACAACAAATACTATCTGGTATGATCAATCATATGATATATGCATTCACCTTTCAAGCCATCTTCATTTGTGTAGTTGGTTTTCAGATAACAGTTAGACTAATGATTGTACAGATGCGGACCCAGTTGTTCTAAACTAACAATGTCATTAGTTAACATATTATTAAAACTTTGACCATTAAATAAGGCATATATGCTAATATTTTTGCTGAAAAAATGTGAGTAGCTTTGCTTGCATTTTTTCAGCAAAAATACTTGTGAATTAGATACTGTACTTACTAGAACAGTTAAGATTTTGACCACTAACAAGCTTGTTAGGCTAACGATGCTTTGAACAACTGGGCCCTGACCATTTCTGTGACAATAGTTCCCAGTGACCCAGAATAGATATTGGACATAACTATCCTGATAAAGGAATATTGAAACAATGGATAATTATAAGAAATTTCAGGTGGTGTAAATGGACAGCCGGATCCAGATACCATATTGGCTGCTTTACTTACATTTGTTCTAGAATGTTGCTGTTACAGTTATTCTTGAAGAAGTTCCAAGTGATGATGAATCTGATTTTTAAGATCATTATCCTATTCCAGATACCAGTGAAACTAATGATCATGATAACATAGACCTGTTTCCGTTACATTTATTCCAGAAGTTTGAGGTGTTATGGGGCATCTGATTTCGAAGATCAGTGCCCTGATCCAGATAGTGAAACTAATGATCATGATAACATATACCTGTTTCTATTACAGTTATTCTGGAAGAAGTTCCAAGTGATGGGGAATCTGATATCGAAGATCAGTGCCCCGATCCAGATAGCTGTGAAACTAATGATCTTGATAACATAGACCTGTTTCTGTTACAGTTATTCCGGAAGAAGTTCCAAGTGATGAGGAATCTGATATCGAAGATCAGTGCCCTGATCCAGATAGCAGTGAAACTAATGACCATGATTACACAGACCAAGGCATGGCAGAATATGCTGATGATTTTGAAGAATATGATTCCAGTGAAGTAATGACTGGTGAAACAATTGTAAAAAAATCTGATCAAAATAATCTTGACATTGTCATCAACAACAGCTGTTGATTTTGACAGTGTCATCAACAACAGCTATTGATTTTGACATTTTCCTCTACAAAAGCTGTTGATTTTGACAATATTCTCAACAGCATCTGTTGATTTTGTGAGTGTCCCTAATAATAGATGTTAAGTTTGACAGTAAATTCAACAACAGCTATTAATTTTGACATTGTCTTTATCAACAGCTGTTGATTTTGACATTGTCCTCAACAATAGCTATTGATTTTGACATTGTCCTCAACAGCTGTTGATTTGGACAGTATTATCAACAACAGCTGTTGATTTTACATTGTCTTTAATAACAGTTGTTGATTTTGACAGTGTCATCAACAACAGCTATTAATTTTGACAGTATCCTCAATTAACAGATGTTGATTTTGAAAGTATCCTTAACAACAGCTGTTGATTTTAACTTTGTCAGTGTGATCGACAGCAGCTGTTGATCTTTATATTGAGGGGTGGTCGGGTGGTGCAAGGGTGTCGTGTATTTTACGTCACTGGGGCATCCAACTGATAATGGCTTACAGTGGGGCAAGGCCTGCTATCCTTTCATTCTTGTTTCTCTTTCATCCCTCTTCCTTTCTTTCATCTCCTCTACTATCTTTTTTCTCCCTTTCTCTGGTAGACAACACAAAATGACCCACAAGCGTTGACATGTCATTAAACCCCAACACAATCAATCAATGATCTTTATATTGTCCTGAACAACAGCTGTTGATTTTGACAGTGTGATCAATAGCTGGTGTTTTTTTTTTTTTATGCCTCCGCATCGGATGATGCTGGGGCATATAGTTTTTCGGTTTTCCGTACGTGCGTATGTGGATATGTGTATATGTGCGTGCGAATGTACGTCCTTCTGTACGAATGTGTGTACGTACATACGTGATCCTGTTAGACTCAGGTTAAGGCATTTGTACCAGGTAGAATTTTGCAGTTTTATAGTCAGGTACCCCACAGCAGGGGCGTCCGTGCACTGTGGACACATTTCTAGTTGACATTGTCATTAACAACAGCTATTGATTTTAACATGGTCATCAACAACAGCTGTTGATTTTGCCATTGTCTTCAACAACAGCTGTTGATTTTGACTTTGTCCCCAACAACAGCTATTGATTTTGACAACACATCTGCCAGCCTCGGTGGCTCAGGTGGATGTGCATCCAAATGGTGACTTTTCAGTTCTGAGAAATATTTATATTTTTGCGTACCGTAACAATTTTTTTGTTTGTTAGTGCCAGCCTTGGTGAACAGGAGGTTGCAAGTTCATCCTCCGCTTGGTCGGCAACATTCTTTTGTGGATATATGAACATGAAATATTTTCTTTGGTCATTCCCTCCCTTCTGCTGATTCAAGAAGGGCGGTTATCAGTTTTCTTGCGAAAGCATGTGCACAATACTGGTTATCCACTTAGAAGACTAAGCCTGTCCAGTAAAAGTGTGGTAAGGCGAACCTACCGTGCTCGACATGACTCCATTTGGTTGACTTGGCCTTAAAACCTCAACACAATCAAAACACCTGTTGCTGTTTTACAGTGTGATCAATAACACCTGTTAATTTTGACATTGTCCCCAACAACAGCTGTTGATTTTGACATTGTCCTCAACAACAGCTATTGATTTTGACAGTAGTCCTCAGCAACAGCTGTTGATTTTGGCAATATTATCAACAACAGCTTTTGATTTGACTGTGTGATCAATAACAGAATTTGATTTTTACATTGTCCTCAACAACTGTTGTTAATTTTGACAAGTGATCAACAACAGCTGCTGATTTTGATATTGTCCTTAACAACAGCTGTTAATTGTGACAGTCTAATACAACAGCTGTTAATTTTGACTGTGTCATCAATAATGGCTGTCTGTTTTGACAATGCCATCAGCAACATCTCTATTTTGAAATCATTGTCATTGTTAGCTATTGATTTTGTCAGTGACATCAGCAACAGCTTTTGAATTTGAATGTTCTAAGTAACAGCTGTTGATTGTGACAATCATCAACAGCAACAATTGAATTTGACGTTGTCCTTGACAGCAGCTGTTGATTTGGAGATTGTTTTCAACAACAGATGTTGATTTTGATTGTGCAGTCACCAACAGCTACTGATTTTGACATTGTCCTCAACATAAACTATTGACCTATATTGTAGCCAACAACAGGTGTTGAATTTGATCATTAGTAGGCTGGCCTTGATGGCTCAGTCGAATGCGTGGTCAACTGGTGATCAGGAGGTTGCAGATTTGATCCCTGTCGGGTCCAGCAACATTTCATGGAGATTGATCATGAAATAGTTTTTACGTTCATTCTCTCCCTTCTGCTGATTCAAGAAGGGCAGTTGTCACTTTCTGGCGAAAAAATGTGCACACAATTACTGGTTAAACGCTTAGACAACTAAGCTTGTGCATGAAAGTGTGGTTAGGTATACTGACCAGCTTCTTTCCCAAAGAAGACTTATGTAAAAGGAAAACTTTGAAATTTAAGAGTAGTTACTTTGTGTAGTGCAGCAGATGCTTTCCGGTCACTGTGATGTCCCTTTCATATAACATTCATCTAACAGAAAAGAATAAGCTTTCTTGATAGATCCTTGCCTAATAGGACGACTAATCTTAAAGGGAAACTCTGAACTTTAATAGTAGTTCCCTTTGGTCTGTGAGTGTGATCTCCCTTTCATGTAAAGTTGACTCTCGCTATCTTGAACTCGCTTATCTCGAATAACCGCTTATCTCGAAGTGAAAATCTGGTCCCTGCCTAAACATGAAAATCTAACAACAGGTAAAAAAATATTGTGGAAAAGAGGAGAAATTGCTCCTAAGGAGCAATTTCTCCTCTTTTCCACAATATTTTCAATATATCTCTAACAATATTTTCAATATATCTCTAACTTCAAGAGTCCAATTCATATATATTTATTAAATGTGGTTAATCGAATTATGTTTTCCTGAACTCTGCAAATCTGATATGTCGAGGTACGGATATCTCGAAGTATTTCAGAGAGTCCATTGGGATTCGAGATAACGGGAGTCGACTGTATATTCATTCATCTAACTGTTTATTTTCAGGATTTAGATGCTATCATTAACCAAGCTAAGGAAGCTGAAGATGTGGAGGCAGTTGATGATTGGTTTGCTGATAGTTTAAATGAAATGTATCATAGACAGCATTCCTTACTCTTGAGAAAGTATGTTTATAGCATAGCACTAAATAAGGCACTTTTTCAACAGAAAAATACTTATACAGTCGAACTTCGACGGCTCGAACCCCTTTGGGACCATGAAAATTTGTTCGAGATAGTGGTGGTTCGAGCCACAGAGGGTTACTATTAGTGCCATACCAGGAGGCATAATGGAGATAATTGTGGGATATCTTTTCGGTGTCCTTTATTATAAATGTATGTTGTGTGTACTCATTAGAATTGCCTCATTGAGGCAATTCTAATGAGTAATCACAACATACATTTGCAAGATAAAAGAAGAAAATCTCCCTAAATTATCAGTATATTGTATTTGGAAGAAATCCCTGCAGACTCAAGAATGTGTTCGACTCATCCATTATAAACGAGCCATTGGGGTTCGAGCCATTGAAGTTCTACTGTATTTGTCTTATTTCTCCACAAAAACCTATGTTATATGAGTGAAATATAAATATTCACAACATATTTTTTCTTGGGAAATAAGAAACAAAATAGCAATAGTTTTAGTTGAAAAAAACAAAACAACAAAAAAAATTTATCTAGAGTTTGGTATGATTTTTAGCTTGCTGACCATAGGTCATTGTCTACTTTCGGTCCACAGTTTTTAAATGATCTTTCCAAAACCACTGTCCAGAGACTTGAGCCTAATTTGATGGAAATGGTGCTTGATCTAGGGTTTATGAAATTTATGTTAATCATATTAGTTGAGTGCCATTTCAATAGAAAGGTACCAAAGGCTTATAATGGGAACATAGGAGTGATGGTGAAGGGTAGATTATGCAGGTCTGTATCCACCTTTTATATGCTCAAAAGTCTTGATTTTCCCTACCCTGTTCCTTCTACAACAAATTTACCCTAAGTATCACATGATCGTGGTAAGGGCCTGTTTTACTTGCAGCAGGGGGGGAGGGGGCATGTAAGTATTCTTCTGTTTCTGCACTGTCATTCACTTTTTCCCTCATTCTCCTGTATATCTTTCTTTCCTCTTTAGCCTATCTACTAGCTCATCTGCCCCTTTCCTTGCCATCACGAAAACATACCTATATAATTTTGATCCCCTTTAACCCCACTTTTATATAGTAAAACTGGGGTTTACAGGGGTATACATTTTATTATTTCTGTTCAAAAATCATAGATTGTGGATACTCGTGAGAACTGCCTCAGGGAGGCAGTTCTCATGAGTACCCACAATCTATGTTTTGAGCAGAAATATGAAAAATATCAGAATTTTTATCTGAAAACTTTCAGTTTTTGGTGGTGAAATTTTCAATATATTTGAATAGGCGTGTTTTCGTAATGCTTGTTCTGGAAGATGACACAAAATAACCCACAAGGGCCATCAAACAAGAACTGAAATAAACAAAGAAATAGGCTATTTAATTTTTTTTTTTAGTGCAAGTTTGAATTTTATTTCACTGAATGAACTCCAAATGCAGTATTTTTTGAGTGACTAGAGACATGAGTGATAAGTTTTGGTGTTCATGAGTGAAATAAAATTTGATCTAACACTGAAAAAAATCAAGGTTCTGTTTGTTTTATGCTTTTATTCACAATAGTTAAACCTTTACAGACTCTTTTACTTTTACATCAGGAAACTAAATTTTTTCCTAGCCATTTTGTGTCAATTTGGTCTTGTTCAGTGTTCAGGGGGCATAATGTTGGGTAAAAAATGCAGTTCTGTACTTTGAAAATGAGGCCAAATAACATTTAAGGTAATACAATGACAGAAATCAATGCAGAGAAAATGCCGCAGTCAACAATGATCCACCTGACATTGCATGTAGAAAAGGCAATAAGTCAGTGCAATAAGTGATGTCAGTGGTTCAAGCACGAAACTTTAACACCATCACATAATTTCAGACATGTATACTATATCTTAAACCTTTTGGCAAGGCATTTGACACAGAATTTATGAAAAATCTGGTTTTCCAAATAGTGAAAATAAGATTGATAATTTCTCTGGTGACCACTAGTGGGATTATCGATTTTGATTTCACTGAGAAATCTCTGTACAGTCATTCCTCTCTATACCGACACTCGATACAAAGACAAAACTCGTTATAATGACAATTAGAATATTGCATTAAAACTTCAAGCAACATATGTTTTGGATATTTATTAGAATTGCCTCACTGAGGTGATTCTAACAAATATCCAAAATGTATGTTCTATGAAAAAATAAGAAATAAAACAAGGTCTTTCTTATATATTCTGTCCAGTAAGGATTCTTTACAACAGCAAATTCAGTATAATGGCAACATCGTTGGGAACAAATGCTGTCATAACGAGGATTCACTGTACTTCATTGAAAAGTATAAAAGAAAAGTCCATTTCATTTGTCTTATGTGTCCAAGGAGCAGTTTGCTCTGGATCTTCATTGTTTGCTTTGATATGTCCTAAAACAGTCGACTCTCGCTATCTCGAACTCGCTTATCTCGAATAACTGCTTATCTCGAAGTGAAAATCTTGTCCCTGTTTAAATATGAAAATCTAACAACAGGTAAAAAAATATTGTGGAAAAGAGGAGAAATTGCTCCTAAGGAGCAATTTCTCCTCTTTTCCACAATATTTTCAATATATCTCTAACTTCAAGAGTCCAATTACACATATATTTGTTAAATGTCGTTAATCGAATTAGTTTTTCCCCAGTTCTGAAATATTGTTCCTTAATCGAATTTTCGTTATATATATTGTTCGTTAATCGAATTAGTTTTTCCCCAGTTCTGAAATATTGCTCTTAGGAGAAATTCTCCTCTTTTCCACAATATTTTCAATATATCTCTAACTTCAAGAGTCCAATTACACATATATTTGTTAAATGTCGTTAATCAAATTAGTTTTTCCCCAGTTCTGCAAATCTGATGTGTCGAAGTACGGATATCTCAAAGTATTTCAGAGAGGCCCTTAGAATTCGTGATAACGAGAGTCAGCTGTATTTATTCTCATGCAGCACACCTATATAGGCATTGCAAATATTTTATGTTTTATTCTGCAACATATGACTGGGCGGAAGAACATATTGCAAAGAGTTGCCATTTCGAGACACTTTAAAGAATTTTTCTGATATCATTTGCCATTTCCTGGATGTTAGACTGTGTAATGTTGCATCAGATAAGCTACAAATAGACATAAATACATGTGTTACAGCTAAGGAAATTGGCAGGGTTTCGTCAACTAATGGTGAAAGTTGGGAGAATCTGGAGGGATCAGTGGCATTTTTGTCAATTTTTAGTGTGTTAGAAGCAAAATAGAACAGCTCTGTTGCATATTGTTAAGTATTATTATTAATCACAGATTGTTGGTCAGTTGTAAATAGATAAATCTACTCGCTTGTGATTTGATCTGCATTACATCTGACATCCAACCTGTTGTTTATTACTCAACAATTCACAGCTAGAGGTGTTCTATTTCTTAAGTGTAACAAGAAAAATGCCTCAAAAAGATTAACCAAAAGGTAAACCTAGGACATCAGGGGAGATAAGTACATAGAGAAAATGAGAGTTGTCTGTCTTGCACACAACATGCCTGCTGGTCCTCCTCTTCATCCCTACCAAATATGAAAGCAATCCACTGAAGAATATGTTGATAAGAAAAGGTTAACCAAAAGGTAAACCTGAGACGACGCCTGCCTGGACATCGCTATTTTAAAGGATGGATTTTTTGGAAGAAAGAACATCAAAATATGGTATATTCTTTGAATACAGACAGTGCACAGAAGCATTTGGTGGGAGAGATCTGAAAGAGGTACAACAACTTGTGAAGGCAGGGACACTCACAGAAGAAGATTTAAGGTTAGTAAGGGGAATATATATTCTGGGGAGGCAATTCTGTCAAAATTGTTTTTGCCCCCTTCTGAAAAAGGGTCTACTCTGAAAGGAAAGAATTTGCTCCCTTTAGAGTACTTTTTTTCAGAAGGGGCTCGGTTTGCAAGAAAGCAAACAGGAAGTCACAAAAGTTGTCTCCCTTGTAAAATTGGCAGAAAAGTCAACCACGTTACGATGTATACAGTCCCCTTAAAGACATAAAAATAAGATGTGGCTATGTCAGTAGTCTTATCACTGATTAGAGACTGGGCACAACAAATCCTAGTATGTCAATAAAGGAGAGACAGGTAGAGGCCCAATAGGGGAAGTTAACATTGGCTTATTTATCTGATCCCTAGGTAATATCCCCGCCAAAATATTTATTACCCCTCAGAAGGCCTCTTTACCACCCCCTGCTGAGATCTCATAATCAACTCTTTATGACATGCCTTTAATCTCTTTTGCCTAGTGCTTAGGTAGGGGCAATAAAATTATTAGTGAGTGGTACCACTTCTGGTGACATTTTAGCTATGTCTTTAAGCAGATGAAGCAAAGCAATAGGGATGTCGTTAGAGCTTATGTAATCATTTTATAAGTTTTAGGGAAAGTTGCTGGTAATTTTGCTTAAAGTAATCCAAAGGTAACCAGACAGAGAGGGTTTCACATCAGAAGAAAATCTGCCAAACCCGTATACAGCCAGTGAATGCCCAAGCTTAGAGCCTTTTATCCATCAGAATATTTGAAATTCTCTGAATCTAAATACTGAGAAGTGAACAATTTATACCTTATTTTAATGTTATGGATTTTGAGACCAAGAGGTCTGTTTAAACTTTTCAGACTTTTCAATTCTTAGAAATACAATGTACATGTGTTTATATTTTTGCATACCATAACATTTGTAAGAAGGTTTTGTATACCAGGTTTATTTGCATTGCAGTCGCCATGCTGGAAACCTCTAGGTTTGTATGTTGTCTTGGGAATGACATTTCACATTGTTTTCTAAATGCACTGTTTTTCTGATAAATTTTCCTTTGCAGTAATTTTAAAGTTTTTCTTGTATGTGTTTGATCTCATTGTTCCACTTCATTACTGGAGGGTCAACATTGTGCACATTACAAAAACTCTTTTTTTCTTTAACATACCTTAACAATACTGTGTTTCCTGCCTTAACATTAAAGTGTTTTTGAAACAGTTCCTCTTTTCTTTTATAATGTAGAATAAACCACCAATAGTCTAGGCAAGATTACAAAAGATCTACTGATCTGCTCAGGAGATAAGAATTCAGCTTAGGTTGAGAAAAGTTCTGTATTCAAGTGTTTACTTCTATTCTGCTGCTGTATATTTTCAATTATTTTGGACTGGACATGAGAAAATTAACTCATAAAAATTTAACTACCATAGATCTACTCATTAGTGGATACTCAATTTGGTAAAATATAGCAAGGATATTGTTAATAATAGGAATATTCAAAATAGTATTGAAAGGTCCAGGCAGCATAGTGGTTAGCACTCCTGACCTGGGATCACAAGGTCCTACTAGAGGCAGACTTCAAAATACGAATATGCAGCAATTTATTGTCTTTCATCATCACCCTTCCTTATCTGGATATAATACAATTTTGAAAATGACAAGTGATAGGATACACTTTAATGAAAGGCAAAATTGTTTTGCCTCTCTTCTGAAAAGGGTCTATTCTGAAAGGAAAGACCTTGCTCCCAGGTAAATTGCACTCTCTATGGGAACAATTTGTTTTCTTTCAGAATAAATCTCTTTTCAGAAGAGGCTTGGTATACAGAAAACAAACAGGAAGTCACAAAAGTTGTCTCCCTTATATAAGTCATAAGTTTCCTACCCTTGTTATGCTGAATAAATTAAGATGCCTTGCCCACTTCTTATTTTCAGCCAATCAGATTGCTTGATCCAAATTGTTGATACAAATTCAAATACTGAATAGCAAACAGTGCAGATCCAGATCAGTTGGATTCTTCAGAAGCCAACTGATCTGGATCTACACTGTTTGCAAAGGCAGGGTATATCCGGGTTCAGCAGGACAAGGGTTAATATTAAGTATATTTATCAACATTCCTTGAAATAATAATAGTAAAAAATATATAAAGCAGAATTAAACTGTTCCATTTTAGTTAATAAGTGGTTCAGGGAGCACAGATATGTTTATCTAGTGGAAGTTGGAATATAAATGGTTTGGATTTAGAGAAGTTTGTTGTGTGTAGGTTTTAAAAAAAAAATGGTATGCAGCTGTACAACGTTTTACATTTTTATACCTCACCATATGATAGTGGGGGGTGGGTATTATGGTTTCACGTTGGAGGTCCATCCATTTTTTTGTATCCATCTGTCCTCTGCTCATCGGTATTTTGGTTTCTGAATGATAACTTGAGTAAATATTAATGGATTTTAACCAAACTGGGTTTGTGCATTAGTATCCTGGAGATCTGGTTTGGGATTGCTAATGGGCAAATTTCGTCAGTTTTTGACAGTTATCTGCCCTTCACATAATAGTGGAGAGGTATTATCATTATTTTCTCTTTTATTTTATCAGTTAATTAGCTCTGTTCTGCATCTGCACTGTTTCTTTATGTCTGTCCCAGTACTTAAGGTAAATATGGTAATAAAAGCATCTTTTCCAGTAGCTGTAAATGATATATATATATAATACATGTATAATTATCTGAGGCATAAACATCATTAGGGTAAATGTCCTAAAATTTCATACACCAAAGTTTCTGACAAAATGGCATATGCAAACAGTGCAGACCCTGATCAGACTGCTCCTGAAGGAGCAGTCTGATCAGGGACTACACTGTTTGCTATTCCACTAACTATTTTAGGAAATAACTGCATAAAAAGTTAAGGCCAAAAAAGTATGTAACATAGTGTTTGAAATTTTAGGAAATTTACCATAAATTACTTTAAATACTGTCTCTGATCGCAAATACATAAGCTAACCAGTCTCACATAGCTGATATTTGAATAAGACACTTTCATAAGCCAAATACGACACAGTCTGCATTAAACTAAATACTGATATGCAGATGTGGAAATCATTCATATCTCAGATACCATTAAAACAAAAAAAAAAAAAAAAAAAAAGGATTTGCAAACAATCTAGCAGTGTAAGGTCCTAAAATTTTGTACGCCAAAGTTTCTGATAAAATGGCATATGCAAACAATACAGACCCAGATCAGATTTGCCCTAAAGGAGCAGGCTAGGCTGATCAGGGTCTGCACTGTTTGCCATTCTGCTAAGTATTTTAAGAAACAACAGCATAAAAAGCAAAATTTAGGCAAAAAAAAAAAAAAAAAAAAAAGTGTGGAATTCAGTGGTTGAAATTTTAGGACATTTACCATGTACCAAAAACAGGGGAGGCAGAACATCAGTTTAAAATTAATACATCCATCTTGAGTGTGCTCCCATGGGCTAGAATTGTTTGAAATATTTAATAATTAGCATGGCTATGAGCAGCTTCAGCAGTATTGGTGATAATTTTCTTCTTTGTCCTCAGGAGACAATTTGCAAGAAATATCAAATCCTAATTCAGCCAAAAATGAAAAAAAAAATATTTCAAAATGTTGGCTAAAATTTTTTTACCCAGTATGTTGCGTATTAAACTGAACAGGTTTTTCCAGGGGCATATGCAGACTCTGTATTCCCAGTCGAAACTGTAATATTTACACCATATAGATTTAAAGGGGATTTGATATGCCTTCAAGAGCAGTAACTCTTGACATGGAAGTATGTAGATTACTTTTCTTTGAGGGCTACTCTTAAAAGAAAGAACTTGCTATCTCTGACAGCAGTTACTTGTCTTTAAAAGTAGCTCTGTATTTTGAAAGGTTTCAAATACTAGGGTGATAACTTCCTTATTATAAAAGTTGCCTCCCTTTGCAAAAATGGAAGCAAAGTCTTCCAGGTGTATCCATTCACTTTCAGCTGTAGAACACATTTGATGAGTTAGTAAATGACAAATTGGTAACGTTTTATTATTTTACAGAGAAAATAGGGATTGGCATTTTGTTTATGGCAGATCTGAATGCAATTTCAAACTATTTATTTTCTGATTATTTCCACGTTAACATTTCATTTAGATGAACTGCAAAGAAGATGATTGAGATGCTCTGACTCAAATGTCAAGCACCATTTTCTGGTTGTAATAAAAACATGTATGTGCCACACCATTAGGATATGTTTTGGGGCATAGATGAACAGTGAAGATCTTGGACAGACAGTGAAGCAACACAGTCTGAAAAAGCAATTTGCTATGCAACCAACTGGTCCAAGTAGATTAGCTGGTACATTTGCCTTACATCTACCTTACATCTGCCTTACATTGGGGAGGTGAGCCGGCCTTTGTGGCTCATTTGGATGCGCTGTCCGACTGGAGACCAGGAGGTCACGGGTTCAACCCCTGCTGAGGTCGGCAACATTCTTTCGTGGAGATTGATCATGAAATATTTTCTAGGGTCATTCTCTCCCTACTGCTGATTCAAGAAGGGCAGTTGTCAGTTTCTGGCGAAAGAATGTGCACAATACTGGTTAACCGCTTAGAGGACTAAGCCTGCCCAGTAAACGTGTGGTTTGGTAAACTGACCACGCTCGACATGACCCCATTGGGTTGACTGGGCCGTAAAACCTCAACACAAACAAACATTGGGGAGTTGTGGGTTTAATCCCCATCTGGGTCATACCTTTTATAAATTGATACTAGCTGCTCTTTTACTTAGCACTAAGTATCAGGTAGCACAGCTAGGACTGGTCATACCTGTATCAGTATAATATGACTGGTTATAATATCATGCTGGTGTATCTGCAATGTGATACTGGAGTGGGGCATTTGCTTTTCATCCATATATCAGAGGAGTTGTTGAGGAGTATTTGACGATAATTCTGGGATAATTTTTCTTATTTCTCCTTAAAAACATTCATTGTGGGTACTCATTAGAAGCACCTCTGGTGCTTCTAATGAGTACCCACAACATATGTTTTCATTGAGAAATAAGAACAAAATCATCCCAAAATTTGCACCAAATACTCCTCCTTAATAACTCTGATATATATCAAAGTATCTAATGATTCTGTAAGAAGGACAGTCAGTGCCCTGATCAGACTGCATGGATGTACAGTCAGATCAGGGACTTTGCTGTTGCTCAAAGACACATTTTTGTATGGTGGGGTTCATAATATTTTTCGTGACATTTTGAATTCAGAAGGCTAAGATTTAATACATATCTTTCTTCGCTGTTTCAGAAAAGATTTCAAGCTCAGAGTTTCTGTGGGTGATGATGATGCAGAAGTTTGCCATTTCAGCATTGATGAACTTGGGACTTGACAGTAAATGAGGACCTTTAAGAAAGGGAGATAACACATATCAGGAATGGAATATACTCTGTTTTGTTATCCTTCAATTGGGAAATCCGTCCACAAAGCAAGCCATGACTATTTTGTGTTTATATGCAGGAAAAAGTCATTATAAAGGGCTTATATTCTATTTGTTTTATGTAGTTATTGTGTACTATTGGAAATATTGTTTCCCTGGAGAACATTCATAAGCCTTTACCACTCTGTGGGCTAATTTAGCTGAGGACAAATTGATGATATTTATCTTATTTTCCCCAGAAAATAGGCTTTTGCATTTCATGCAAATTGTCTCCTAATGAGACAATTGGCATCAAATACCAAACAATATATTTGGGGAAAAATAAGAAAAAATATTTCAAAATGTCATTCTGTAAAGTTAAGAAAAACGCCATTAATTTGTCATCTGCTCCATTTGCCCAAAGAATGGTAAGGGTTAATGTAGATTGGCCAGTGTTGTTGCCCTAAAGGGTTTTATTGTTGTTATCTTGGGTAGGGTGGCATGGTGGGGTGGGATGGGGAGGACAATGTTTAAGTAGTATAACTACTGCCTTTATCCTGCAGGACTTAAATTTAAAATAGCCATTGCTGGTGCCCTGGAGGATATAATGCCATATTAATGTCCTCTCACCTAGGGGAGGGAGACATATTGTTTTTGGGGTAGATCCCATTGCTGTTGGAGTCTGCATCACACTTTCTTGTCTGCACAATATCTTGAGAATCATTGGTTGGATTCCTATTAAATTTTCATGGATATGTAATTTTGACATATTAAGTAAGAACTGATTAGATTTGGGTGATCTTGACCTAATTTTTAAAGTCACATTGCAGGCCCTCGTAGCCAAGTGGATAGGAGAGTTGACTCTTAATCCATTAGGTTTCTCACCGCTGTGGTTCTAGCCTTGCTTGGGTCACATGTGGGAAAACCAAGTTCTGCTTATGGATGGTCAGGTGGTTTTTCCCCGGCTTCTCCGGTTTTCGTCCACCTTTGATGAACGATCGGCTTGATATAAGTGAAATAGTCTTGAAAGGGCCGTAAAACCCAAATAAAAAATCAAGGTCACATCAGTAGAAAAACTGAAAATTCAGAGTGGGAGGCATTTGTTTTCTCTGAAAATACTGTTAATAGTTACCTAAGTAATGAAACACCTTTATTCTTTGCTGGCCTCGGTGGCTCAGTTGGATGCGTGTCAGACTGGTGATCAGGAGGTTGCAGGTTCGCCCCCCGCCAGGTCGGCAACATTTTTTCGTTGAGATTTGATCATGAAATATTTTCTACGGTCATTTGTCAGTTTCTGGAAAAAGAATGTGCACAATACTGGTTAACTGTTTAGAGAACTAGGCCTGCCCAGTAAAAGTGTGGTTAGGTAAACTGACCGAGCTCAACATGACCCCATTGGGTTGACATGGCCGTAAAACGTCAACACAAACAAACCTTTGCTCTTTACCATACCTCTAATATCATCTCCAGTTAACCACTAGTTGATATGCTAAAAACTGCTGGATGTGTGGCAAACTATGTTGGCCCGATCTGATGCCACATTCTGTTGGATCTGATCTTGTTCTAATCTGTTTGCTCAGGCCTGCTTGTCCCATACTTTGGGTTAATATGGTGAAAAGAAATTTAGATAGGATATTGTTTCTGATGGTTTTAATTTTGCAAATAGTTGCTCAGTAGCCTGCTTATAAGTCCAGGCACCTTATGAAATAACGTGAAAAGCATAGCTCTGGATAAGATGCTTCTTTTCAACCATGAAAAGGTGTGGATATTTTCTTATTTCTCCCAATGATATAGTTTCTTTAATGAATACCCACAACATACATTTTAGTAGAAATAATGAAGCCATTTATATGGAACTATGTGGACAATATGCATGTACAGTACAGTGGAAACTGGATTCTGCTTCATGTATTAAAGATATAGCACCAGATATGAGGGGATAGCCACGTGATAATTTTCTTATTTCTCCCCGAAACATATGTTTTGGGTACTCATTAGAAGTGCCTCACAGAGGCACTTCTAATGAGTACCCATAACATATGTTTTGGGTGAGAAATTAAAAAAATACCAGTACTTTGCTGTTCAAAAAAGTGCATTATCTGGAGCTCTATAAAGACAATACTGTCATGGTTAGTCTACAAGTTGAAATAACATGTGAAAGACATGTATGATCTGCATTACAGTGTGGTTTACTGCCATTGCAGTTCCTAAATGTGTGAGTATTTGTATGAAGGATGAACCTGAAAAAGTATTGTTTGGCTGTGGGGACACCCAACAGATTTTTTTACTGTGCAAACCAGAAATATTTAATTTGTGCTGTAGTTTTAGAAAAATAATGCCTCCTTATCCCTTAACATTTATTTCTGGAACTCTCTTTCTATGGCAGTCATTGTTGAATCTGGATGACTTAATACATGTGAACTGTGACCATCATCATTTCCCTGGAAGGCTTTGTTGTGATAAAGTCACATGTATGCCCCAGAGGATTTTATTAAAGTTTAGTTAGTGTTATTGCCTGGGAGGGTTTTAGTATAGAGTTACATGCACTGCTGCTGAAGGCTTAATAATGTGTGGTTTCTGCCATTGAATTGTAAGGTACAGGGAGGGCTAACTGTAATGTGCTTACTATCATTCTTGAAGGGCCCTGGAGAGTTTTACTTGGTTAATGTCATTCTCTTGGTTTTAGTATGGTAAAGCCACATGCACTGCTCTGGAGGGCTTTTCAGAAAATTTACCATATTTACCCTAAGTATTTGGACACCATAACTCCTAACCATAATTGTCCTTAAAATTGGAACAATTCTGTTTCAGTATCTGTTGGTGTGTCTAAAAACCATTGAATGAGTAGTAGTATGGAACCTGATCAGATACTGTGTTCTGCTGCATCTGATCTGGGTCTACACTATTTGCTGAGGCCTTTCTTTCCAAATACTAAGGGTATTATATGGTAGTTAAAATACAGTTATTGCCTTGAAGGGTATGAATGAAAACAATATTTCATGGAGGCAAACCTGTAATATAACCCCAAAATAATCTTAAGATTACCTGTAACATATCCCCCCCCCCCCCCGCCCCCCCCTCACACACACACACACACACACACACACACACACACACACACACACACACACACACACACACACACACACACACACACACACACACACAATAGGCTAAAAGGTTACCTGTAACATAGCCTCCAAAATAACATAAGCCCAAAATAAGCTATAAGGCTATCCTATAATATAACCCCACAAAATAAGCTATAAGGCTTACTTGTAACATAACCCTAGAAATAAGCCATATGGCATACCTGTAACATGACCCTGTTAATAAGCTATATGGCTTACATGTAACATAACCCCAAATTTACTATAAGGCTTACCTGTAACATAACCCCAAATTTACTAAGGCCTACCTGTAACATAACCCCATATTTACTATAAGGCTTACCTGTAACATAACCCCAAATTTACTAAGGCTTACCTGTAACATAACCCCATATTTACTGTAAGGCTTACCTGTAACATAACCCCAAATTTACTATAAGGCTTACCTGTAACATAACCCCAAATTTACTAAGGCTTACATGTAACATAACCCCATATTTACTATAAGGCTTACCTGTAACATAACCCCAAATTTACTTTAAGGCTTACCTGTAACATAACATGAAAATTAATGACTTGTCATTAATTGGAGTTTATGGAAAATTATGGTATCTTATTCTGCTGGCTCAATTACTATGTTTCTACAAGAGAGTATACATGCTCAGGATAATTAAATCTTCTGATAAGCTACCTATACTCCCCTTATCATTCAGTCTCAGCATCAGTTGATGATTACTTGCAGAAATTAGTGTATTATCTTTGAGGCTGGTTTATTATAAACCAACAGTTAAACAGAAATAGGATTTATCATGTATAAATTATGTTGGACATACCCTGACCACGAAGAACTGTTGTCAACTACTGTGTGAATAAATATAATAGTAACTGGTAAAACTGTTGTGAACATACTATACATACTGGAATAAGAGGTTTCCTCCAATTATGGTTAATATTCTGTAGGAATTCCTATAGTGTTGAAGTAGACCCATTATGTCATCAAGAAGATGGACTCAGAGCAGGTCAGTTCCATTAATTTGTTTTTTCAAACTTTGGCATTTTGCAAGGACAAGAATATAGTAGGGGGCATAGTGTTTTGCAAACACATTTCTATTTTATTTATTGTTTCATTATTTTGGCTAAATTAGATGAAATTGAGAAGTTATGATTTACATATCGTTTAGGCTGGAGCAGATTTTATAACTTCTTGTTGTCAAAAAATATTCTAATAGACACAACATTGCTGAAACATGACATTCAGATGAGACAAAACATTTTCTCCATATTCTTGTGGATATTTTCTTACTTCTTAATGACTAAAAGATATTCTGGGAGGTTGTCAGGAGCCTTGAAAGTGACTTATTGTTCAGTGTTTTGTTTTGTCTTTTCAAGGAAAGTTTATATTTTTTTATATTTAGTTAAACTGATCAGAATGCTAGAGCCCAGATTTACCTATACACCTGAGCCCAATTGTTCATAACTTAATGAAGTAGTTAGCTATCATGACATTAAAATTTGTGTCTTGAAATGTGGTAAAAACATTGATATTTTTTGCCGAAAAAATGTGAGTAGCTTTTGCAATGCAAAAGCTACTCACATTTTTGCAGCGAAAATATCAATGTATTTAAAAATACACAAGCATCAACATTTAACAAGTTTGTCTTTAACAGGCTGGTTAAGTTAATAATGTTTTGAACAACTAGGCCCTGATGCAGAATGCAGATAAGGGCCTGTATGCCATATGGGATAACAAAGGCCTAGATCAAACTGCCCACGGGCAGTTTGATCTAGGCCTTTGTTATCTACTTAACATAATAAATGGATACTGTAGAATATATCATTGAATGTTACCCTGAAACTTCTTTATAGGGCTATTCATTGTAAGACAGTTATATATGATGTGCAAGGCATGAAAAGGGCCCTTATGCATTTTGCCGACAATGTAGGTCCTGGTCAGCATGCACATCTGTGCAGTCTGATCTAAGCATTCTCTGTTCATCAACATATCAGTATCCATTGATTCGCTTATGCGCAGGCTGATCAGAGCCTGCATTGTCTGCAATTGCATAAGGGCCCTTTTCGTGCTCCCAGAACCAGTGTTATGAAGAAGTTATGGTGTATTCATATATTGAATGGACCAGTGGAGCCATGACAGTAGTTAGGCTGGGCTGGGCTGGCTGACCAGAACCAACGTTGTTCGGATACAAATTTTTTTTTATAAATTTACAGTACCTGAATGCTGAAAAGTGAGTGTTGACAAGAGTGGAAAGGGCTGGTAAGGAACTTTATTGTTATAGCTCCAGATAAGGTACCATATTTGACCTGATTACTACACTGTGTGCTTAAGTTTTTCAAAATTACTGGAAAAAATGTGGTAAAATATCTTCCTAATAAGGGCACACTTTAAAAAAATATGAGTAGAGCTCTTCCTGAGGGGTGTATTTAATGATGCTTATGTGAATGTGTTCTGATTTTCTTTATAAATGCATATATTGTGGGTACTCTTTTGAATTACCTTGACAAGTTTATAAAAGCATATGTTGTGTGTACTTATTGGAAGTGCTTTGGCAGTATCCTTCTAATGAGTACCGATATTATATATACTTTATTTGAGGAATAAGTAATATTTATCTTGATACTTCTGTCATCTGGCGCTACCATATATGGTGTTGACATATGGGCTGCATCATGCAAAAAGATGTTTTTTAGTACATTCTCACAGCAGGTTAACTTTATCACAGGTTCAAATAAGGAGTCTTTTTCTTCTTACTTATTTCTCCACTAAAAATATGTTGTGGGTACTCACCAGAGGTGCCTCAGCAAGATGCTTCTAGTGAGTACCATTACATAATGTGTTCATGAAAACAAGAAAATATACGAGCCTGTGCCCAACAAAACCTACAATAAGCCATGTGTGACCAGAAAAGACTCAGATCAGCTTGCACATCTGCACAGTCTAATCAGAGTCTTTACTGATCGCATGTAGTTTTTGCAGCCTCCAGGCTATCCAAAGAGGGATAAACGAGAATCCTTGCCATAATGGGTGGATGTACAGGCTGATCCAAGTCTTTGCTGGTCACACAGGTCTTTTTGTAGGTTTTATCATATGCTGGCTCATATATATATGTATATATCTGGATGCTCCTTTCAGCTGGAGCTATGTATATGTGCTATTACATTCTACAGTTCTCAATGATTCTGCAGCCATGAGGAGACTGCCCTGATGCTCAGACAGGGCCTTCAATATCAACATTTGGCCCAAAGACACCATTTGGCTTGGTCAGGCTCATATGACATAGTATAGTTTTTGCTGTGCTCCAGCTGTTGTTTTCTTAGACCGTCTGTAGCTCTAAACAATGATCTGTTATGTACATACCGTATTTACTTTAACCCATTGTACACCACAACCTCTTTATAACACAACTGTTGGGATCCATAGCATAAACAGTGTTAGTTAAACAACTGTGTTATATCCAAACAAAAATGTATAGATTATATTGAAAAATGACCATTGATTCTGCGGCCGTGAGGAGAATACCCTGATGCTCAGACAGGGCCTTCAGTATCAACATTTGGCCTGAAGACACCATTTGGCTTAGTAAGGCTCATATGATATATACCGTATTTACCATATGTATTCGGACAGACAGGCCTGAGCAAACAGTTTAGACCCAGATGAGACGCCGCAGAACGCGGCGTCTCATCTGGGTCTACACTGTTTGCCACTCATCCAGCAATTTTTAGACACAACATCGGGTAGTAAACTGTACTGGTTCAAATTTTAGAACATATATGGTAAGGAGTTGAGGTGTCCGAATATTTAGGGTAAATACGGTAATGTAGTTTTTGCTGTGCTCCAGCTGATGTTTTCTTAGCCGTCTGGAGCTCTAAACAATGATCTGTTATATACATACCGTATTTACTTTTACCCATTGTAGACTCTCCCACACTTTATATTGGGAGAGTCCAATTTCAATTTTAGGTTTGTCTGGCTATGAGATTTACATACTCCGTTCTGCGGCATCTGATCTGGGTCTGCACTGTTTGCCAATTACCCTTTCATGGGTCTCCCAACTACAATGGGTTAAATATTGATGTGGGAAGAGAGGCAAACAGTGTAGACTCTGATCAGACACCACATTCTGCGGCATCTGGTCTGGGTCTACAATGTTTGCATAGTCCTGTGTGACCCATTACGTATGGTTATTTACATATTGTTTTGTTTTACTTCTAAGAAAGTTTATATTTGTTGTTATCATGTTTTAATGATTTGAGTCTCATTACTTTGTCTATTCTATTTTGAATCTTTTGTTAATAGATTTGACCTAAAAACCAGAGAGCCATGCCTGAACAGACAGGTATAGACTTATAACAAGGGCTGCTTTGATCAGGGTCTACACTGTTTGTATTCAAACAGCTATTTCTAGACACTACATCAGGTGGTCGGATGGTCTTATGCAAATTTTGGGATAATTATGCACAGAGTTATGGTGTCCCAATGTTTATGAATAGTTACATGGTGTCCCAGTGTTTATGAATATTTACAGTTCATTTAATTTTACATGGTGCAAAATGTGGAAATATGCCAGTAATGAAAATACTTTGTTAATTTCTAGCCTCACCTTGCTCATGTCCATTTACCATGTTGACAATGATGTGATTATGATAAGAAAAAAGTGCCTGATGCGGGACTTGGACCAGTGGCTTCCTGCTTGCAAGTCAGGTACTTTACTGAGCTAATGAGGCTGCCATTCTTCCCAGTCCCCATAGAACTTTAGCAATAAACCTGTATGGTGTAGATGGTAAAATGAAGATTCTGTTATGCTTCTGTCTTTCTTCTTATTAAGAAGATATTATTTGTGCAAATCATGCTGGTCTCTTAATATAGCTATTTTCATTTCTAAACAGATTAATGTCTCTTTTATTTTCACTTCAATCAAGAAATTTCATAAAGCTTAATAAAAGTAAACTCTTTCGGTGCCAAAGTTAGACGACATTTACATTTGTTGTCTGCTTTTCTTTTTTAACAAACTATCTCTTGAAAAGAAGTTTAAACGTAAAGTTGAAAGACTGAATGTCAGTTGGCGTAGATCCAGATGAGACGGCTCATATGGATCTCTGCTGTTTGTAAAAGCCTATTATTATCGCCTGTTGCAGTGAAAGTTAAAGAATCATATTGTTGTTCGATTTTACCTGTTACATAGAAAATTTATTAAACTTTAGTATACCTTTGTCCCATATCTCTATGTAAACATGAACAAAATTTGCGCCGGTACTTAGACGTTTACGTCTAAATAATTTGTCTTGTTCCTATATCTTAATACTAAACTTTAAAGTGCTAAGTAAAATTGTAGCAGACAGCATTCTAATTTTTTGTTTTGAATTATTTTTCAGAGATTGCACATGAAATAGCAAGCCTTATTTTCTCCTAAAATACAAACAAAAAAATTCAAAATATTGTCAACTTTAGTTATGATTAGTGTTTTAAGGGTTAAAAAGCTATTTATATATACTGACTGACTTTAAAAATGCAACACTGAGTTCAACGCATCATATTTCATGGAAAAAAAACAATTTAATTTGAGCAATGTGCATATCAAATTAAACACTATTCATTTGGCAACAGCTTCATAAAATTTGATAAGTCTGGTCTTTCTGGAACATGCTGAAAATGTCATTAAACAAACTGGGGTCAGAAAATTCTTGCGCAAAAGTCAATAATGAGTATGACAACCATAATTGTCAATAATAGCTTGAAGACGTTGTCTCATTGATCTGTATTTGCAAAACTAAAACATCGAGTGGGTGTTGTGTTTTTTAAAGTCAGTCAGAATATAATGATAATTGTTCCATATGCCAAACAACACAACAACAGTATTTAGAGTTGTGTGTCAGCTTTCTTTCTCAGGTTGTTATCAGATTGTTGACATTTTAATAATAGAAGGCTTAGATCTGTTCTTATGTTCTGTTTTATATGGTGTGAATATGTAATTATGTATGCAATATATAATATTGTTGAAGCAGCATGTTTGTTTGTAATAAAAATTAATATTATGACTTCTTGTTCATATTTTGCAAAAGGAGACATTCACCTCATGCAAAAGGATAAGCATTTCAGCATACATTTTTAAATACAGTGGAACCTCGATAATTCAAAATCCAAGGGACCAAACAGTTTTGTTTGAATTATTGAGACTTTGAATAATTGAAGGTTAAAATGCATACATATATTTCAGTTGGGACTTTTGAATTATTGAGAATTTTGAATTATTGGAGTTTGACTTATCGAGGTTCTACTGTATGTGTCTTATTTTTCCCAGAAAACAGGCTTTGACAGTTGATGCAAATATCCTGCAACACCAGAAACAAATATTTTATTTTTTGAATATTTTATAGATTAGACTATTGCCTTTAATTTGGTGTTTAAATTATTAAAAACGACCGAGTACTTTTGATGTTATGCTGTGTCAAACACATGGTCATGAATACCGGGATATGGATACCGGGAATATCGTAGATTAGGATGCGCCCGAAACTATTAAAACTTGTGCACATTTAAATTCAGACATGTCCAAAAGTTTCAAATCAATCGCTGAATAACAGGAGGAGCTGAGCACATAAGCTACACACTCCTATACACAAATCAAGGGAAATATAAGTGAAGAGTTCTAAATATCTGCAACTTATTAACTGTAGAAGGAGTTGCGCACAAAATCTACGCGAAAATTCTCAAAAAAAAAAAAAAAATTGAATCCCCTCCCCTCTAAAACAGTCATGCCAAACGCACCAAACAAATCATAAAATAAAATTGATAGGTCGAAAATTTCTTGCGGGATTTGCACACACGATATCTTCTCTATAGAGCGAAATCCCAGAACAACCGTGTCCCGAACTTTTCTCCGAAAAGGCGGGTTCAGCAAATGAATATAAAAGGTAAAAATTAAACATAGGTGTTGACATTCACAAACATACAAAATCGAGCATACACGCTAATGACAACAGCCGCACTTCCTTAACCTCCTTTAGCATATTTCACCTAAAATTGGACATTATCTTCTGACTATACTTATCCTAAAATTTGAAAATTTAGGTTCGTCCGTACGTCATGCTTAGCATATGGTCAAGAACGGTTAGAGAATTTTATATATGGAATAGGGATGGGATGGAAAATAAGTGGACCCGTGTTTCTTTCTTTTTTCCGTCGGACTTGTCGTTCCGGAGTTATGCCCCCTTTTCGACTCGTGCATCGTAAGCCTACAGGACAAAATGGTATCTTGTAAGCAAAAAATACCGAAAAGCATTTGAGCTATGGCCTTGACACTTGGTGAGCTTATTGAGGGTGATGAGCAGATCACCTGATTAACTGTTGAATAAATCCGATTTTTTCAGAGATGCCCCTGTTTCGACTAATGAATTGTAAGCCTATGTGACCTAATGTAACCGTTTGAGCAAGATCTCGAAAACATTTGAATTAGGACCTTGATGAGGTTATTGGCGGCGATGAGTAAATCACTTGAATAACTTTTGAAAATAATCCAGTTTTTATGCTCCACAAGTTCGAAGAAGTTGGAGGGACATATTGCTTTTTGGTCGTTCGTTCGTACGTATGTTCTTTAAGCTTTTCTTGTGAGCAACTATTTGAGCTAGGGACTAAATGGGTCTGGCTTTTGAAAAAAAATCGAATTAATTTTGTGAAAGTTATGTGCCTTTTTTACTGTCATTTACTTGGCACAAGCGTATGGTTGGGGGCATTATTGTTTTACAAACGCGCGTTTCTATTTATGCCCCCAACGTCGAAGAAGCTGGGAGGGCATATTGCTTTGGGCTTGTTCGTCCGTCCCATTCATCCGTTCGTACGTCACGCTTTTGAGACCTCTTATATTGAACAACGTATGCTAGGATTTTGAAATTTCATATATGTATTGCTTTTGAAAAAAAAAGGAAAAGCTGATCCGTATTTTTTTCTTTTGTCAGATTCTTCGTAGTGAAGTTAATACCCTTTTCAGACCTAGGCATTTTAACAAATGAAACTCTTGTAAGCAAAATATCTGAGGAACCACTTCAGTTAGGCTCATGAAATTTTGCAAGCAGTTTGGAATCAATATGTAGATGACCTGATTAAATTTTGGTGAACTTTTATAAAAAAAAAATGATCAAATGATGCCACCTTTCCAGACTTAGGAATTTAGCATAAAAAAAAATCATGGTAAATTTGTCATTTTGTAGGGACAATCGTAATTGGGGCATAGTGTTTTACAACCACATTTCCAGTTGTTAATACTAACCATTCTAAGGCAATGATTCGTGGCTGCTCGATGCGGGCTTTTTCATATCTTATTTATTGTTACATTGTTAACAATCAGACGTGTGGCCAGGCGGAAGATATGAGGCCCGGCTTCAACATAAATTTGGCAATTTAACTTTATTTTCACCTTAAACTTGTTCAGATGACATCAAATGGCCCGGGCCACAGCATTTACTCTAAGACCACATGTCCGCTAAGCAGGCTAATCAGAGTCATTGCTTTGCGCTGATTAGCCAAACATCCGAGCTTTCTTTAGGCAAACGCTGGGCGCACATGTAATCTTGTAGGAAATGCTGTGCTTCAACTGAAATGTCGGAGATCCTGTTAGCAAGCTTCATCTTCATAAAGTTCCTGGTTACGCCCCTGTAAATGTGTTTGGCGATTTGTGTCTGACACTGTAATCACCTTAGGGAAGAGGTTGCTTTGCTTTTTGGGCGGGTTTTATTTCTTCTGTTTCTTTACTTTCATTCTTGTTCGTCTTTCTTACCTGTCCCTCTCTTTCATCTCTTCTACAATCTCTTCTATCTCTTTTCTCCCTTTCTCTGGGAGACGACACAAAATGACCCACAAGGGTTGACGTGTCGTTAAACCCCAACACAATCAAAAAAACAATCAATGGGCGGGTTTTTAAAAAATCCGTACATTAAAATAGCGTTGTCCGGGCGGGCGGGCGTCGGGCTGGCGGGCGTAGGGCGTCGTCCGAGGTTTACCTTTTGGTTAACCTTTTTTTCAAAGTTATATGTTACCTTTATTCTTCGATGGATTGCATTCATATTTGGTAGGGATGAAGAGGAAGACCAGTAGATGTTTCATATGCAAGAGAGACAATTCTTTCTTCTTTATTTAAAAAAAACCCCGTCCATAATGCGGTTAGGCGTTTTTCTTCACGGTCTTCGGTATGTATCATGTGTGCTGTCAGCAGGCTAGTTCTGTGATTGTTGCTTTTCTTGGACAGGTCCTAGTAATTTCTGCGTATTCTGAATAGTAATGTCTGAATATTTACTTACAATAGTCGCAGCTTGTACACTCCTGTAAACTGCAGTTCAGTCCTGGTTTGCAAATTCATGTATTAATTCAGACATTGTCTTTACCTGGACAATACATAAAATTGACCCTCGCAGACTGAACAGTGAAAAACTAAATCATCAGTGATCAGACTGCGCATGCGCGCAGGTTGGTTTTCGTCTTTATTCGCCTATATTAGACACGGGAATTTTCTATGACGCATATATATGAGCCGTAACGTGTAAAAAAGTTTCTTCTGACGTCCGCCAAACGAAGACTGAAATCAGCCTGCGCATCCGCGCAGTCTGATCAGTCTTTTTGTCCGCATCAATAAACTGCATCCTTGGCTATCCAAAATGTGCCCAGGGAAGATTCAGATCAGACTGCGCAAAAGCGCAGTCTGATCTGAATCTTCACTGGGCGCACGTCCGTAGGTACATTTCTGACATTCCGGCTTATATGTACATGCATAATGAATGTCGATCTTCTATGCTTCCGATAGGAAATTACTATTCGACCTTCTCTATTGTAATAGGATTTTTATTTCATGGACTTATGATTCTACATTACACGGTGCCTTGATTTCAATTTATTTCGTTTTGTTTCACTAATGTAAAACAGCGAGACATTGACAAGTGTTCGGTGCACTTTTAACAGTTTTCGTCCTGCACTTTGAGTATTCATTTGTTGTGAAACTGGATATTTTTTTTTTTGATTTCGTTTTGCATGATCATTACGTTAACACACCCATGTGATGAGCAACACACGAAAAGGGCCCTTATGTAATTTGCGGACAACGCAGGCCCTGATCAGCCTGCGCATAAGCGCAGGCTGGTCTGGCCCTCCGTTGTCCGCTTACAGAACAAGTGGATACTGTAGTATATGTCGACGAACAGAAAATGCCAAGATTAGACAGCACATGATGTGCACGCTGATCTGGACCTACGTTGTCTGCAAATTGCATAAGGGCCATTTTCGTGCGATACGCATCAATTATGAATGTACACTTCTAATTATACGCTCTAGATAAGGGGGTCCTTATCAACTATTATGTACTCAAACATTATGTACTAAAAATTTGTCTTATTTCGCCATGAAAATATGTTGTGGGTACTCATTTGAAACGCCTAGTAGACCTCTGCGAGGCGTTTCAAATAAGTACCCACAACATAATGCTTTTGTGAAGAAAAATAGAAATAGAAAAAGTATTTTACATGATGCTCCCTTTTATCTAGAGCGATGTAAGTCATGCCATTTTCACTTTATAATTTGGATAATAATATGAAGAACACGAAAATGAAGGAGAGAGGAAGGGCTGTCTGGTCATTAAGACAGAAATATTTCCACAAGAAATTACAGACAAATTGAAAAGCTGGTTTAAAAACCTCAAAATATAGACAATCTGCTTAATAACGTACACCGCATACATAGCCTGTTTTCACTATATAAAACTGGGGAGACACGGTGGACGGGGTTCACATTGCATAGACTTATTTTAATATTTGTTTTTAGAAAAAAAGTGCCATCTCATGATTCTAATGAATTTAGTAAAAGAACTAAAGCTGTAGTACATGTAGTACATGTACGTAAACGGACAGATATTATCTTTCACCCTTGGCTATCTGCAAAGTGCCAGGTGGTATTCACAGGTCGCAGCAACGTGAAATATTGTCTATCATGCTTCATCACAAGCGAGTGGAAAAAAAATCAAAGCACTGGCAGCACTCAGTGGATCGATTGTTTCTGAGTGTAAGCTGGGAAAATGGTCCTGAACGGGGACTCCAGACTGTTTTATTTAACCCTTAACTTCCTGCAATTTAAGCAAACAGTGTATACCCTGATAAGACGCCGCGTTATGCGGCGTCTTATCTTGGTATGCACTGTTTGCCAATATCCCAACACTAAGCACTGTCCATGTTTTGCAGATAACCTCCTTTACACAACACATATAAATAACCATTCGTGTGGAGTTCGTACAAATGGTATTTGCGTGGATTAACTTTATTGGTCAGCGATTGTCACGAAACAACAGCAATTTAACCCAGATTCTTTAGTAAATAATCGACCCCAAAAGCGTTTTGAGAAACTTTCAGTTTGGGAATAGAGTTCGGTTTAGAGACAGCAGTTTGTGAGTTTCATATCGTGAACAACCGGTTGGTCCGTCTGACGCGCGGTTTGATTTCATTGGTCAATGATAATCACGTGGACAACAACCTGAAGGAAATTTTGATGTATGTATATAAACAATCGATCCAAAAGAGAACGTTATTGGAGTACATATTAACTGTCATGGACGTCATTGTTCTGAAAATTTGGTAGATATCTTGGATCATAAATGAGAAGTAAAACAATTCAGTTGAACTTCAATTGGTCGAACATCTTTGGGATCATGGAAATTTGTTTTTATAGATGGGTAGTTCGAGTCACTGAGGGTTAATCGTAGCGCCATGTCAGGAGGCAAGTGGGAATAATTTAGGGATGTCTTCGATCTTCTATAAAATAATGGTATGTTGAGTGTGCTCATTAGACTTGCATCGATGTGGGGATTCTAATGAGTACACAGCATACATTTTTACGACACGAAACAATAGTAACCATTACGAAAACACGCCTATTATATTATATTCAAAATTTCACCGCCAAAATCTGAAAATTTTCGGATAAAAAAATTCTGATATTTTTCATATTTCTGCTCAAAACATAAATTGGGGTAATCGTTAGAACCGCCTCGCCGAGGCGGTTCTAACGAGTACCCACAATCTGTGTTTTGAGCAGAAATAAGAAAAATAATGTATACCCCTGTAAACCCCAGTTTTACTTTACAAAAATGGGGTTTAAGGGGGTCAAAATTATATAGACATGTTTTCTTGATGCAAAAAGATCACTCACACACACACACACACACACACACACACACACACACACACACACACTGCTTTTCCAAAAGGCCGTTCTTTAATATCTGATAACGTTCATGTAGTATTCAAATGGCGGCGTCCTTGATTTTTTAACTCCTTTAAACTTGAATCATTTTCTCGTTTGTCATCTGATTTTGATCAAAGTTTCATTATTATTCATGGTTTGTAAAGCTCTTTAATTTCCAATATTTTGACAAGATTCTTTTCCAATTTAGGAAACATGCAACTCTAGTAAAGCGCGTGATGCAAAATAAGAAAATATAAAATAAAAAGATGTCAAAAAGTTTTCAGAGCGCTGCAGTGTTGAATGCATAATGAAGTTGAAAGCGCACGTGGACATCTCGAAAATTTGTTCCAGGAGATAGAGCAAAAATAAAACAACCTTCTTATCAGCGTAAACTGTTGCACCCATTTTCCCCGATCACCTAGCGTCCGTACACTATGTCGCTCCATTTCTGCCCCACAAATGTATACAGATTTAACCCTTTACATCCTTTTTACCACAAACACTGAAACGGTATCGATATATCTTTAGAACCAATTTATTAGGGACCCATCACATGTTTGAGGTAGGCCATTACGAAAACACGCCTATTCAAATATATTGAAAATTTCATCACCAAAAACTGAAAGTTTTCAGATAAAAATTCTGATATTTTTCATACTTCTGCTCAAAACATAGATTGTGGTTTCTCGTTACTAGGTATGTCGCGTACAAAAATGGACTTCGTATTACAGTATTTTCAGAGTTGTGGTCCTCAGTTCAAAATAAGTATATCTAGACACAGAATCGTCATATTTAACTGATCTAGGATGACGATGTCTCGTATGAAAAGAAGTCTGATAGATATTTCCAGAGTTATGGCCCTTGATACAACTCTCTGCCTCAACCATACAGAAGGTGCATCGTCAAATTTATCTAGGATTATGTATCGTAGTAACGCCTGCAAACACGGACATGGGATGCAATATTTCCAGAGTTATGACCTTTGGTAGAAAGCCATATCTGGGCCATTATGTTTTAAACCCAATGACGGAGCGTCGCTTTTGATGTGATTATTCATCTCAGGACGATGATGTGTCCACGCAGAAATTGGCTTACGTTATCCCATATTTTCAAAGAGAGTCATCGTCCTTCGTACAGCTTGGAGACATTTTCAAGGCGAGGTCATAAATGTCATCAAAACTTGAAATAAAACTGACAAAAAAGATGACATGATTTTAATTGTATAAGTTTATGTACTTTTAGCTTACTAGCATATTAATTTAGTCTGTACTCTGATAAAAAATGAACCTTTTTGCCGGGCATATGCAATTTACGCATGCCTAATGCGTGCACAATGTGATCTGTGATCTGCAAGTTCCCATTTTAAAAATCCTAAAAGTTAAAAATAGTCTAAGCGATCTACGCATGCTCAGGCGACACACATGCGCATAGTCTCGACTTATCATGCGCAGTTTGTGCATGACAGAAGTCATGTTTCTGCTGTTACCCACTTCATATCACGTATGCATTTGACACACACTAGGAAAAGGGTCCTAATTATGCGGACGACAGCCCAAATCAACCTGCGCATTTGTGCAATCCAATTTAATGCCCGCTTACAGAATAATTTGACATGAAATAATATACTGACGACTAGACAAGGCCCTGATCACCTGCGCGGATGCGCATGATGATCAGGGCCTTTGCATATGCCACAAGGGCCGTTTTTCTGCGCTTTGAATCAATTATCAGCATCGAACACAAAAGTAGGGGTAATGCAGTTTTGTATTGTTGTCAAAAGAGCCGTCTCCCAAAGGTTTTTAAACTTTTGTCATACTTCGCGCACCTAGGTCGCAGACCAATTATAATTCCCCTCAATATGTAGACAAACAAGGCTGAACGAACTGTGCAGACTCAGACTAGGCGCCACAGAATGCGGCGTTTGATCAGTCTACACTGTGACATGCTCAAATAATTTTAGAAGTATGGTAAGAAATTAAAATTTTCAGGGAAAACTCGATAGCAAACAGTGCAGGCCCGGATCAGAACGCGGCGTCTAATCAGGATCTACACTGTTTGCCACCATCTAACAGTTCTTAGATGCATAAGCAAGTAGTCAAATAGGCTTGTCCAAATTCTAGGACAAGTATAGTGGGGAGTTAAGATATCCGTATATTTGGAGTAAAGACGGTAGCTTGATTAATTTGTTGCCAGCGAGAGTCCCATTGTAAGAGTTTCATATACATATGAGGCTGTAGAAACGTCGTGACAATGCCTTTCCAGACGATTTGAACTCTCCTGTCATCATTCATTCATTCTGTGATCAAAGCACGGACTAATTTGCATGCTGGCTAACATGTCTTCTGCTGCAGTTGAATATTAGCAGACAAAAGGTCTATTCTGCGTACTTCGGAGTATATATGGTCATCAACGGTTCATATCAATCCTGTGCACCCGGACTGTCTGATCGCAAATTGTTGGACTTTGCAGAATATGTCGAGGAACAGGAAAGAGTCTGGTCAGGCTGCCTTGTTCGTAAACTCTTCTGCTGCTTTTCCTGTTTGATTTGATACTTTTTGATACACTTTAAGACCATGTTCTGAAAAATAAAATGTTATTTTGACAATGCCGTCTTTTCTGCTAACATGTTCTCACGATATATATATATATTTCTCCTGAATCTAGGTTTCGGTAATTCCTTCACATCTAGCAAAAAGTTAAAAAAAACAAACAAACAAAAAAACAAAAAACAAAAAAACAAAAAAAAAAAAACAAAAAAAAAACAAAACAATATTTTAGAACACGTTTTCTTAAGCTGGTATCCTGCAACCCTTTCCTTAAACATATTTTCATTAGTTGCCGTATAAAATTTCTAATTATTCTCACGCATACAAAGTATGCTCGGGTCTGTATTTTTATAATACTGCATATAGATACTGCTGTAATATTGCTAAATATACGCGTAAAACTTTAGTTGTACATGTTTAACCCTAAATATCACATGTAGCTTATCGGCATGGTATTGCTGACACACCGTAAAATTATTGAATAAATCGCTTCACTGAATACAAGTTGATCTGTACACGTGCACATTTTGCACGTGCAATTTAGACATTAAGCATAAAGAGGACACTATTAACAGTGATTTACATATAGATTAGTGAATTGTTTATGGAATATGTATTACAATGGTCAAAATCAGCTGGATAATTTCTTTTTCTGTGGTTGCTGTTTTATAAACATTGTGAGCTACAACTAAAATGTGGATGTTTTTATCTGAATTCTACAGTCTAAGGTAGGTTACATGTTTGATAATAATAATGATAATAAGTATCAGGATTATACATATAGCAATATATAGAATCGGAAAAGAAACACACATATTTCAGGTGGGGTTGGGGGGGAACTTTTACATCATATGTCTGAAAGCAGTAAAACCTGCACGTTTTCTTCTCTAGAGCTATGTAATCAGAATCCACAAAAAGTTACGCTCTTATAGGCCTTTACCTAATTTTGACCGCAAGGTTCAAAATGCCTGTGCTGGATTAATATAAATCGATGAATGTTTACTGACCATAACATAGCATGAAATTCCCATTTTTTGCATTGAAATTTCAGTACTCCTCGTGTGACGTTATGGTCGGTAAACAATATATATACATGCCTAAATGTACGAGCATTAAAGCATATAGAATCATTTGTTACTGATTCATTAAATGGATAATAATTGTCCTTAAAATATTGTTTAAAAGTTTAGTAATTTACTTGCCTGTCAAAGATGTTTATGTTTAGTGCGTTGGCCGCCCTGCATCAGTATTTCAGCCATTTGGGGATAATAAAAACCCTGTGCAAGGCGTTCCTTACAATCGTGAAAAGAAGTATCTGCAGAGTGAGATTCGAACTACCGGCCTCAGTATCAGCAGGAAAGCGCTAAAGGTACTGAGCTACCGATACTCCCATTACGAAAACACTCCTATTCAAATATATTGAAAATTTTACCACCCAAAAATGAAACATAGATTGTGGGTACTCATTAGAACCGCCTCGGCCAGGCGGTTCTAACGAGTGCCCACAATCTATGTTTTTGAGCAGAAACAAGAAAAATAATGTATACCCCTGTAAACCCCAGTTTTACTATATAAAAGTGGGGTTTAAGGGGGTCAAAATTATATAGGCATGTTTTCGTGATGCCTCAGACCAGCTAAGCTGACTTTGAAGCTTTATGGAAGTTGTTTAGGTGAGATTTATGCAAATTATCTTGCTAGCATGTAAATATTGCAAAACTGGAATAGATGTTATTTCGTGGGTCAATGAACAGCCAGAAGATAGCTTCTTGCCGTACGTCAGTAGGTTTCGGTATTTCAATAAAGTATTATTCGTTGCCCGTAGTATAACATTACAAAGACACACCTATTCAAATATATTGAAAATTTTACTGCCAAAAATAGTTTTAAAGATGTGCATTCAACCTTAGTAAGAGGGGAATACTACGCTGAATCACCACAAGTCTTTAAACTCTGGAAAGACATATTGTGCACCGTAATTTCATGATTTTGCTTCGGTATTTAGAGTAATACAAATAGAAGCAATTTACTTCTTCCAGAGAGCCAGAGAGTTTTGTGATGATATCACTATGATGTCCAATTGGTCATTCCGACAATTGTTTACTGAAGAATATTTGTCAGTCAACCATTGAACGATATATTGAATATGGAAATAACAGCTTAAACATTTTATTTCAGTCGACCGCCCTCGAAGATAGCGTCGTGCCGTACGTCAGTAGGTTTCGGTATTTCAATAAAATATTATTCGTTGACCGTATAACATTACGAAAACACACCTATTCAAATATATTGAAAAGTTTACCACCAAAAATAGTTTTAAAGATGTGCATTCAACCTTAGTAAGAGGGGAATACTCCGCTGAATCACCACAAGTCTTTAAACTCTGGAAAGACATATTGTGCACCGTAATTTCATGATTTTGCTTCGGTATTTAGAGTGATACAAACAGAAGCAATTTACTTCTTCCAGAGAGTTTTGTGATGATATAACGATGATGTCCAGTTTGTCATTCCGACAATTTTTTACTGAAGAATATTTGTCAGTCAGCCATTGATCGATATAATGAATATGGAAATAACAGCTTAAACATTTTATCTCAGTCGACCGCCCTCGAAGATAGCGTCGTGCCGTACGTCAGTAGGTTTCGGCATTTCAATAAAGTATTATTCGTTGTCCGTATAACATTACGAAAACACACCTATTCAAATATATTGAAAATTTTACCACCAAAAACTCAAAGTTTTCAGATAAAAATTCTGATTTGTTTTTTATATTTCAGCTAAAAAACATAGATTGTTGATATTCGTTAGAACCGCCTCGTCGAGGCGGTTCTAACGAGTACCCATAATATATGTTTTTGAGCGGAAATAAGAACAATAATGTATACCCTATAAACCGAAATTTTACTATATAAAAGTTGGGTTTAAGGGGGTCAAAATTATATAGGTAAATTTTTTTGATGAAGAGCGTCGTTTTGATAGAACAACTGTTTAGTTAGACGCCAATTTGACACATGCCAACTCCCGAATGCTCTTTGAAAGGGATTAGATGCGATTTCATGGAAAGGGAGACAGTCGTGTCGAAATCGTTTATGCCTTCTCTCTGAAAAGAGATACTACTATTAAAGGAAAGATTTTGATGTCCTTGGGAGCAAATACTTTTCTTTCAGTGTAGATTCCTTTTCGAAGGGGAATGTGCGTTCCGCAAACAGGAATAGATTTTAAAAGGAATAACCCTTTAGATCAATGAAAACACACATGCACACACGCACGCGCACACACACACAGAGCTGAAATGTGGTAGCATTCTGGTCTTCAATAGCTAGTTTCATCAATTAGGACCCATCAGTGAAATATAGGAAGTCACAACAGGTGTCTCTCTTGTAATAATAGCGGAAATCTGCCAAGTGTATGCAGTCCACTTTCAGAGAAGTGCAGACCTCCTTCACTTGGACGCCCTGGTTAAGTTATCCTTTCTATCTCACACACATGCCATACCTCAGCGGACGCGTGACGTTTATACAACGTTGCATCACATTGCGTGCCCGCTTGAAATATACCGATCTTCCAACGAACACTGTTTCTTGTAGAATAAATTATAAAACTAGATTTCATGTAATTTTCTAGTAGTATATTTGAAGAATGTTGCTGACTTTTGATGTTGAAAATTTATGAGCCACAACGTCAGATAACGTACCTTCCGACATGTGCACCCCAACGAAGATTCAGATCCGCCTGCGCATTTGTGAAATCTGATAAAAAATCTTCACTAGGCTCATTTTGGATAGCCAAGGATGCAATCAGACTGTTCGGAAAAATAGTTGTGATTCAATCAAAGTTAGAATAAATACCGAAGGCGGGCCCCGCAGCCTAGTGGATAGGAGAGTTGACTGTCAATCCTTTAGGGTTCCCACCACTGTGGTTCGAGCCTCGCTCGGGTCACATGTGGGAAAGCCAAGTTCTGCTTACGGATGGTCAGGTGGTTTTTGCCCGGGTTCTCCGGTTTTCTTTGATGAACGGTCGGCTCGATATAAGTTAAATATTCTTGAAAGAGCCGTAACCCCTCCCCCACCACGCCCCTCCCCCCCTAAAAAAACAAGAAAAAACAAATACAAAAAAAAAAAAAAAAAAAAAACAACAAAAAAACCCGATGCATAATATTCCCGAGGATATCATCAGTGTGAGAATTAAAAGCGGCCGAACATATTCGATGTTATGACTTGAAAAGTGAATAAAGGAAAAAAAAATGCTTATGCTTACTTTTCTGTAAAGCATGCTCGATAACAGTTTTTTTTTTTATTTTTAAGGATTACATATTTAGCAAACAGTGTGTTCATTTAAAATATGGTCCTCATTAAAAAGTACAACTATTTCAATATTATATATATTTACACTGTAACCCAGCGAAGATCAATCAGCCTCTGAATCCATGCAATTTAACCCTTGTCCTGCTGAACCCCGATGTATCCTGCCTTTGCAAACAGTGTAGATCCATATCAGTTAGCTTCTTCATATACCCTGTGCAAACAGTGTAGATCCAGATCAGTTGGCTTCTAAGAAGCCAGCTGTTCTGGATCTGTACTGTTTGCCATTCAGTATGTGAACGTTTATCAACAATCTGGATCAAGTGATCTGATTGGCTGAAAATTTGAAAAGGACGTGTCATCTTAATTTATACAGTAGGACAAGTGTTAATCAATCTTCGTTTTCCGCCAGACTGCGTGAATGCACAGGCTGATCTAACCGTCGCTGGGCGCACGTGTCCAAAAATGCTATTTTTGACTTTGCGGTCCATATAATGCGTGGGGGAAGTGAGAACTTGAAAATGTTTTGAGCGGCAATTTCCTTGTTTTAAATGCATCCTGTTAACCCTTGTCGTGTTGAATAAATCAACATGCCACGCCCACTTCTAATTGTCAGCCAATCAGATTAATTAATCCCGATTGTTGATATAAATTCAATTACCAAATGACAAACAGCGCAGATCCAGATCAGTTGGCTTCTTCAGAATAGGCAGGGCATAACCTGGACCAGCAGGGCAAGGGTTAAATCTAGCAAGCAGACGTAAGACACTGGTGTCAAAGTTTCAACCAATATTAGCATCAGAACCTTGGAAACATTAGAATGATGTCAGTCGAAGACGCTTGGACTTTTCTGTGTCATTTTGTTCAAATTTATGACCTGAGATACTTTTTATGCCCGCCTCTAACTTCTGTTGACAAGATCGGCCAATTTCATTTAAATGCTTTTTGATACGCTCATACCTGCCTCAAACATATATTGACGAGACTGGCCAACAGAAAACTCTTATTCAATTCAAATACCCTTTGATACTTTTATACCCACCTCAAACTTTTGTTGACGAGATCAGCCAACAGAAAACTCATATTTTATTCTGTATTTTATTCTTTATTTTTATTCTCATTTCATTCAAATAGCCTCTCTCCGATACTTTTTATACCTGCCTCAGACTTCTGTTGATGACATCGGCCAACAGAAAACTCTCATTTCATTCCTTATCCTCTGATACTTTGATTATCTTTATACCAGCTCGAACTTCTATTGAAGAGATCACCCAACAGAAAACTCTCATTTCAGTCAAATATCCTCTGATACTTTTATACCTGCCACAAACCTCTGTTGACGAGATCTGCCAACATAAAACTTGCATTTCATTCAAACTTACCCACTCTGATCCTTTCATACATTCTGTTGACGAGATCAGTCAACTGAGAACTCTCGGTTTTTCAAATTTATCCTCTATTGATGCTTTTATATCTGCTTTAACCATATGTTGACGAGATCGGCCAACAGAAAAAAATAGAACATTTAGATAAGAGTTGTAATTTTATGAATAATAGAATACATTCAAGAACAAATCTGAAGTAATCTCAACCTTTATAAACCTTACCAAACTTCTCCAATATTATACATAGCCCCAGATAAGAATGGGTATCAGAAACATATATCTCCACCGAAACATGTTGTGGGTGTTCATTAGAAGCGCCTCGCCGAGGCCTTTCTAATGAATACCTGCACAATTTGTTTTTAAGGAGAAATAAATAAAATTATCGACATTTTTGGTTGACCAAAACGCCCTATCAAGACTATGCAATATAGCAAAATTATCTAGATTTTCAAGGCAATTGCCATACAGAAAAAGGTTGGAAATCTAGTTCGTTAGTGAGGCTAAATGACATTATAGGACTCGAGCAGCATATTCAAGTTTTCTGAAGGGTTCATTTGTTACCCTTGACAGATGAATAAAACGAGTCAGACGTCCAAAAATTATTCATTTGTAGGCTGATTTACGCGAAAATTGAGTTGATTTATCAGTATGAATTTAAGATTCAGAAGTCGCCAGACAGAAATTGAGATTTTACAAATGTACTTTTAATGGTTGCGACAATTAATCGTTTAACCTCGTCTGGAGGAAAATGATATGACCTGTGTAAAAGTGGTTCTAGATCTCCTTGCTAATTTGTGGCATTTTGTACATATTGAAATTTGTTTATTTCTTTTATGCATAATTTATATTTTATTCACATGGGAATTAAAAGCCTGTATTGCGGCATCCTTAGCTCTCTAACAAAATTGCTTGTTGTACACTGTTGCTCAGTCTTGTGTGTCCCAATATTTACTGTGCTTTCGACATCCCTCGGAAAGAACTTTTTCGCTCGGCGTTTTATTCTAAATGGAAAGACTGATTTCTGATTGACCGAATCTTATCAGGGACCCTTTGTTGTTTCTGTTTCTGTGTTTTGTTTCAAAATATTTACCGCAAAATTAATTTTATGACCAAAAATGAGTCTGAACGAGGCAATTGCTAAAGTAAACTGGATTTTGAAAAAAAAAAAAAAAAAAAAATACTATAATTATTATTTTTTGTTTTTGTTTTACTTTTCTTCAAAGATTTAAAATTATTGATAGTCCATAATAATATTGTGAAATTTTGAACAAGTAAAACCTACATGTAAACTGTCTACCTTATCGATTTTTCCATATTTTGCTACTGGAACAAAAACGAAAATAATCATTAAAGCCAATGACTAGATTAATTTTGTGTGTGTGCAGGTAGTTACGACAAATGGTTTTTGCATTAAATCCTGCTAAACATTTGCAAATTAACTTCTTCTGTGTGAAGTACCAGACAAAAAAAAAAAAAAAAAAAAAAAACACACACAAAAAAAAAAAAAAAAACCCACAACAAAACAACAACAACAACAACAAAAAAAAAAACAAACAAACAAAAAAACAACAACAACAAAACAACCGGTCCGAAAGATGTCGAAAAGAGATAGGGTAAATACAATATTGTGAGTAGCTATTAGGGCCGAAGAATAACCAGAGAAAAATGGCGGCGGTGATATGTCAAGCAAGATATACTAATACTTAATGAGCAATACGGTCACACCTCAAAGTAATCGCAAGTATATGTTCAAGTAATTGGTCAATATTTTATATCCGCCTTGCATTAGGCTCGTAGAGGTACCCACATTAAATCCTTTTAGCTCCATTATTTGTGAATAATTTGGAAATTTGGAGTGAGCACACTAAGCAAAAACGATTTGTTCCATTTTTCAAAAGGAGACTGTTTTAGCAGACGAGAAATTATTTCTTGGTACATTCAACCCTGTGTTAAGCAAGCACCAAAAGAAAGGCAAAAAGTGACTGCTTAAGGCAGGTACTTGCTTAATACAGGTAAATTACACTTATTGGGTTCTATGGGGTTTGTAAAGCTGACCTTTAAATACAGGTAATTGCTGAATACATGTCGCCTTTAGGACAGGTTTCACTATATATGAATTCCTCAACGGGGACTACTCTGGGACGACTCTGAAAGGAAAGATTAATCAACATGGGTGCTTTTACGTTTACCCTAGAGTGCGCGTGTACTTAAGGGGAACTGATACACTTTCAAGGGTGTGTGTGTGTGGTGGTGGGGGTGGGGGGGGGGGGGTGAGGGGGGGGGGTGTAACTGTCAATAAACGCGTCTGCTCTAAAAGGAAAGAATTAGCTCCCAAGCGTTTTTTTTTTCCAGAAGGGACTTACTTTGCAGGAAAGCAAAAAAGTAAAATGTAAAAAAAAAATTTCCCTTGTAATCTACCAAGTTTTATCCAGCCCCCTTAAATGATTTGGGTGCTTTTGCGTTTTCTCTGAAGTTCATGCACTTAAAAACGCTTAAGTGCTTCTAATGTGTACCAATATCATATGTTCTCCTACAGAAATAAGAAAAAAAATTGAGCCTTAACTAAGAAAAGCATTTGCACAGTCTGATCAGAATCTTCACTGGGCGCATTTGGATAGCCAAGGAAGAAAAGTTTCATCTTGCGGATAACGAAGACTCTGATGAGACTGCGCAGACGCGCAGGCTGCTTTTAGTTTTCGTTGGGCGCACATGTCAGAAGTATGCTTCTCACGTTGTGGCGTATTTATCACATTGGAGCTATGATATTTTCCAACAAGAAAACAACGGAAATTTCGAATGATTTCTTGTGATCCAACTGGATTAGATTAAACTTGGCCGATCGAAAGCCTGGAATTTTCAAGTGGATAAATTTGTTAGGCTGGTGACACGAATTCAAGAGAATGGATGTCACAGTTTGCATAATTTCATATGCCAATGTGGAATGTGTTCAAATTCCTGTTCTCAAGAACAAAAGAACGGAATAGAGAGTTGCAATAGGTGATTAATTGGTAATGACCCGACGTTTCACGTTTAATTTTAAGCTTGTTTATGCGGGTTGCGACTTCGGTACATGTGCGGGCAGCGAACGCCTAGATCAGCCTGTGCATTCGCGCAGTACGCATTCGCTGTCCGATAGCTGAATCTTTGGATAGGATAAAACACACCAGTGTACAGCAAAGACCCTGATAATGCTGCGTGAAGGTTGTCTCGGCTTATCTTATTTGGATATGCTCGTAAGACACATTTCCGACTGACGCGGCCGATGTCATATTGTCAGTTTGTAAATGCCAAGACCATCTTAGGCATTTTTTTTTATTTTATAGTGTCCTTGAGGTTTTTTTGTAGAAGATTGACGAGAACAATCAACCTTTAGTAAAAAGAGCAAGTTCTGTTATTATATTTCCTTATTTTGGGTTTCGGCTTAGCATCGGGCAATTAAAAAATGGCATTTGGCAAACCCATTGGCTAGACCTTGTCGGTATAAACCTGCGTGCGAAAAATGATTAAAATATTCCTAACGGTTCAAGAATTATTATCATTTTCGCTAAATGAACACGGAGTGACAGACTCAATAGTCGATTATAGGCCAACGCTAACTCCGACGCAAACGTGATCCACACCAAAATCAATATGCCATCCTCACGTTAGGTGGATTGCCTCTAGCATTACGAAAACACGCCTATTCAAATATATTGAAAATTTTACCACCAAAAAATGGCAATTTTTCAGATAAAAAATACTGATATTTTTCATATTTCTGCTCAAAACTCTGCTCGTCGAGGCGGTTATAACGAGTACCCACAATCTATGTTTTTGAGCAGAAATAAGAAAAATAATGTATACCCCTGTAAACCCCAGTTTTACTATATAAAAGTGGGGTTAAAGGGGGTCAAAATTATATAGGTATGTTTTCGTGAAGGCTAGGCGCTATGCAAGAGAGATCAAAGACGTCACAGAGAGATGATTATGAGATCTCAGCAGGTGTTAGTAAAGAGGCCTTCTGAAGGGTAATAGATATTTTTGGGATAACAGATAGAGTTACCAATGGATCAGATAAGCCAGAACTAAATTCTCCATATCATTACGAAAACATGCCTATTCAAATATATAGAAAAGTTCATCTCTAAAAACTGAAAGTTTTCAGATAGAAAAACTCTGATTTTTTTTTTCATATTTCTGTTCAAAACATAGATTGTTGGTACTCGTTAGAACCGCCTCGCCTAGGCGGTTCTATCGAGTACCACAATCTATTTTTGAGCAGTAATAAGAAAAATAATGTATATCCCTGTAAACCCCAGTTTTACTTTATAAAAGTGGGGTTTAAGGGGGTCAACAGTATATAGGCATGTTTTCGTGATGTGGGCCTCAACCTGTGTATGATATATTGACAGTATGCTAGGATTTGTTGTGCCCGGTCTCTTATCAGTGATAATGACCAAGACGCGTCTTATTTTTATGTCTTTAAGGTAATTGCTGCAAAAAAGTATTTCGCTGTGAGCGGCAGTTGAATTCATCAAACGTAATTGCAGGCAATTTGACGCTCCGTGTCTTCTTACATTCAATGCTTGAGGCGCTGTGTTATTGACAGGCGGGTGATTTTCTTCATCAAACCTTCACAGTAAGTGGATAACTGACAGCGCTGTCTGAACAATTTGGAACTAGAAATTACGACTCTATTGAATCATGGCCTGTAACGATAGAGGAAATTAATTTCTGAGTCTGGTGCTTTGGCTGCCGACCTACACTCACTCCCAGTGAAAGAATTCAAAGTCATGGAATGCTACCCGGTGAAAGAAGTCACAGTCATCAAATACTATACGCGGTGGAAGAATTCACAATATTTGTGCTAATTATTACGACAGAGACAGACCTGAGCAAACAGCGTAGACCCAGATCAGACGTCGCTGAATGCGTCTGTTCAGGGTCTATACTCGTTGCGACTCTACCAACAGTTTTCGTTGTCTTTTTGTCAGCTTACCTGGAGCTTTGCTCCAGGTCAGCTTATGCTGTGGCCTGTTGTTCGTCGTCTGTCCGTCGGTCGGTCGTTAGCTTTTCACATTTTCGACATCTCCTCCAGAACCATAAGTTGGATTGAGCTGAAACTTGGTGGGGCATTGTGGCAACATGGAGATTCAGAATTGCACAATTCGTTCCGTTCCACAAACGACAGTAGTAGGGAATAGTGCCGCTCTATACTTCTAACGACATCTCCTCCCAAACCGTAAGTCGGATTGAGCCGAAACTTGATGGGAGGCATCGGAGCGACATAGAAATTCAGAATTGTTAAAATCATTCCGTTCCGATATCCAAGATGGCTGCCAGGGCGGCCATCTTGAAATTCTTCAAACGACATCTCCTCCCAAACCGTAAGTTAGATTGAGCCGAAACTTCATGGGTGGCATCAAAGAGACATAGGGATTCAGAATGGCTAAAATCGTTACGCCATCTTGAAATTCTTCAAACGACGTCTCCCAAATCATAAGTCAGATTGAGCTAAAACTTGATGAGATGCATCGGAGTGACATAGAAATCCAGAATTGTTCAAAATCGTTTCATTCCGATATCCAAGATTGCGACCATCTTGAAATTCTTCAAACGACATCTTCGTGCAAACCGTAAGTTGGATTGAGCTGAAACTTGATGGAAGACATCGGAGCGACATAGAGATTCAGAATAGCCAAAATCGAATCGAAGTCAGATTGAGCTATAACTTGATGAGAGGCATCGGAGTGACATAGCGATTCAGAATTGCTAAAATCGTTTCATTCCGATATCTAAGACGGCCGCCGACATCTCCATCCAAACCGTAAGTCGGACTGAGCTGAAACCTGATGAGCGACATAGAGATTCTGAATTGCTAAAATCGTGCTGTTCCGATATCCAAGATGGCCGCCTCGGCCATCTTGGTATTCTTCAAATGACATCTCCTCCCAAACCGTAAGTTGGATTGAGCCGAAACTTGATTGGAAGCATTTGAGCGGCATAAAGGTTCAGAATTGCTAAAATCGTTTTGTTCAACTATTCAAGATGGTGGCCTGGGCGGCCATCTTGAAAATCTTGAAACCACATCTGCTCCCGAACCCTAAGTCAGATTGAGCTGAAACTTGCTGGGAGGCATTGGGGCCACATGGTGATTCGGAATTGCTATAATCATTCCATTCCGATATCCAAGATGGCTGCCATGTCAGCCATTTTGAAAATTTCAAAAGACATCTCCTCCCAAACTGTAAGTCGGATTGAGCTATAACTTGATATGAGGCATCATAACAACGCAGAGATTCAGAATTGCTAAAATCATTCCATTCCGATATTCAAGATGGCCGCCGACATCTCCATCCAAACCGCCACGGTGGCCATCTTGAAAATCTTCAAGCTACGTCTGCTACCGAATGGTAAGTCAGACTGAGTCAAAACTTGGTGGGAGGTATTGGGGTGACATGGAAATTTAGAATTGCTAAATTTGTTCCATTCCAATATCTACCATGGTGGCTATCTTGAAAATCTAGAAACGTCATCTGCTTCCGAACGGTAAGTCAGATTAAGCTGAAACTTGGTGGGAGGCATTGGGGAGATTCAGAACTGCCTAATTCGTTCCATTCCGATATCCATGGCGGTCATCTTGAAATTCTTCAAACTACATCTCCCAAACCGTAATGCGGATTGAACCCAACGTTGGTGGGAGGCATCGGGGCTACATAGAGATTCGGAATTGTTAAAATTGTTCTGATATCTAAGATGGCCCCCATGGTGACCATCTTGAAAATTTTCAAACCTCATCTGCTCCCGAATGGTAAGTCAGATTAAGCCAAAACTTGTTGTGTGGCATTCGGGCAACGTGGAAATTCAGAATTGCTAAAACACTATTGTTACGATGTCCACGATGGCCGCCGTCCCTCACCCATATGTCATCAGTAACTTTTCACATTTTCGACATCACCATCAGATTCTTATACATAATGACCACCATGGCGGCCATCTTGAAGGCCTTCAATTGTTATCTGCTCCCGAACCATACGTCGGATGGAGTGGAAACTTTGTAGAAGGCATAGGGGCAGCATTGAGATTTAGAATTGATAAAATGGTTCCGTTCTGATATCCAAGATGGCCACCATGGCAACCATCTTGAAAATCTTCAAATCACATCTGCTCTTGAACGATAAGTCTAACTGAGCTTAAACTAGAGGGAGACATTGGGCATTGGGGAAATTCAGAATTGCTAAAATCATTCTGTTGCAATATCCAAGATGGCGGCCATGGCGGTCATCTCCAAACCGTGAGTCAGATTGAGCCGAAATTTGATGGGAGGCATCGGGGAGATTCAGAATTGCTGAATCATTTAGTTCCAATATCCAAGATGGCGGCCATGGTGGCAATCTTGAAACTCTTTAAACATTAGATTCTTGATTGCCTTTCTGATCTGATAGCCAAGATAACCACCATGGTACACTGTAACATATCATGATCAGCCTAATCTAGGTGAGCGATTTCTGGCCCACTTGGGCCTCTAATTGTGTTTAGTGGAGCCTTCTAGTATTGTGATCACCGTGTTGGGGGGAGGAAATTGGCCGTTTCGTTTGTGGCTTGTGCTGTGTCTGTCATGGTATCATTGGTAGGCTATGTTCTGTGATTATGGCTTTTTCTTGATATCTTCTGTACTAGGTTACACAACACCAGGGAGTCAAATGGAATTGTTAAAAATTTAAGTCAAATTCTTAACAGAACTCTATTAAATATAGAGATTGAGACATACAAGACTGCAGAAACAGTGTAGACCCAGATCAGATGTCATAGAATGCGATGTCTGATCATGGACAACAGTGTTTGCCACTCATTCAATAGTTTTTAGACGCATCAGCAGGTAGTCAAAGGGAATTGATACACGTTCAGTGGAGACATAGTGAGCCCATTCTGGTATCTTAGAATATCAAGTTTTGCTTAAACTGGTGATGGGGGTGGAGGTCCGGGCTTATGCAGCACTGCAACCTGCACTGCAGCCATATGATGAATCTCAATGAAACCGAGACTGATTTTATGGATTTTTATGGGTTTGGTGTTTCCAAGGACAAACTTGTTAAATTTTATTTTAATCCTTGTCATGCTGAATAAAATAAGATGCCACGCCTACTTCTAATTTCCAGCCAATCAGATTACTTGATCCGAGTTTTTGTAGAAATTCACATATTTAATGACAAACAGTGCAGATTCCAGATCAAATGACTTCTTCAGAAGCCAACTGATCTAGATCTACACTGTTTGCTAAGACAGGGCATGTCGTGTTCAGCAGGAGAAGGGTTAAAACTTCAGATGAAATGTTCAAGAACATCGCTATTACCATATCTGGGTCAGTCATGTGCTTGTGTGAGAGAACCATCGTCTTAATGCAAACAGAATCAAGAATGAGCTTCAATTCCGTGTCTCAGCAAACTCAATTACAATTGTCTGGTTGCAATAGGAAATACTCTTATGCGCAAATTATTGCTTCGTTAGCGCTTTGAAAATGTAGAATACACACGGCTTCGGTGGCACAGAGTTTAACCGTGCCGTTAGAAAAAATATCCCAGTCAGACATAATAACCTGTGCAAGCTGATCGGAGCCTTCGCTGTCCGTTTACACTTCCATCGAATATTATAAAATCAACTGATGAGCATCAAATGACCAAATCACACCATTGCCAAAACACGCCTATTCAAATACAGAAATGTATATAGAAAATTTCCCCTCCAAAAACTGAAAATTTTCAGATAATAAACTCTGATATTTTTCATATTTCTGCTCAAAACATAGATTGTGGGTACTCGTTAGAACCGCCGCCTCTATCGAGATAATCCATTTATCGGCTTGACATGACTTTGATATAGCCTTTTATGATATTTCTTTCATTCGCTCGACATGACCTTAAAATTCACTGTTGAAAGAGACGAAAAGCACCCAAATCATCCGTCATTTGTGACGGGTTTCGCCGGATAGTAGCGAGTTTCCGCCGAAGTATACTGTGAGCTATATTTTGACGTAACCAAATATGGTATATGTCTGCTTAAAACATAGATTGTGAGTAATCGTAAGAACCGCCTCGGTAAGGCGGTTCTAACGAATACCTACAATCTATGTTTTCGAGAAAAATAAGAAAAATAATGTATACCCCTGCAAATCCCAGTTTTACTACATAAAAGTGGGGTTTAAAGGGGTCAAAATTATATAGGCATGTTTTCGTGATGTTACAATTAACCGTTCAAAAGATGCAAAATACTTTGCGAAACCGTTCACGGGTGTTCTGCTTTGCTGAACGCAACCTTTTTTTTTTTTTTTTTACTTTAATGGAATAGAACAAAATGTAACATCAGACTCTAACGGGACATTACCCTTAATAACCCCACTATTTGACTTCGCTAATAGTCGTAGAACTACAAAGAATATTAGGCCTTTGACCTCTAGGTTTTAAAAGGACTGCTTGATCGTGTGTTTCTATTCCAAATATTATCAGTGTTGTTCTAGTGTTAATGTCTTCACAGCATTTTCTTGGCTGCATGTCTGACCTTCCAAATTATCACGATTGCAGTATTTGATGCAACGTGTTATTGACAGCCTGGTGATTTTCTTCAATAAAGGCTTGGCGGAATTGGCAGGACTGTCAGAAGAATTTTACAAGGAAATGTTACAGTTGTTGATTAATATCGACATGGACTGCAGGATGCTCTCTGCCTACGTTCTTAAGTTCATAACGCAATAGAATAAATATTTTCGCTACAGACATGGACATGGTTAACCTATTTATGCCCAGCGTCCCCTAACAGAGATCGTGGCGAATAGTGTAGATCCAGACCATAACGCGGCAGCTGATTTTCACTGTTTGCATTAAATCCAGCAATTTCTGAAATTGCTCTTACAGTAACAATTTTATATAAAAGACTCGAAAGCCAACGGTTCGTTTACCGTAGCTGATTCCAACTCGTGTTTGAGTTCCTAGGAAATGCCGCCGATTGCCAAAGAAAACAAATATTTAGGGATATTTGTTGTTTTTTTGCATATAAAAGATCGAAAGGACAGCCTTTCAATATCACCATTTGCCTCCTGACCTGGCACAATGATTAACCCTCAGTGGCTACCCATGTTTAGAACAAATGTCTATGATCATGTTTACTTATTACTTGTCATCTTATTGATCTTAAAAGTCCCTCAGTAATTTAATTCATCATGTTTACATATTTTATGACGTCATGACATTTTATACCTTATCATGTCCACATAAAACAACTTGATAATGGAAACATTATCGATCGCAGCATTTGTTGACGGAAGGGTGGGGATTGGCTCCGGAGTGAGTACCAGTAAGATATCCGCTTATTTAAGAAGGGCATTTGTCAGTTTCTGGCGGAAGAATGTATTGAGCTAATTAAGACACCCAGGAAATGCAACAATATCACGAACACATACCTATATAATTTTGATCCCCTTAAACCCCACTTTTATATAGTAAAACTGGGATTTACAGGGATATCCATTATTTTCTTATTTCTGCTCAAAAACATAGATTATGGGTACTTGTTAGAACCGCCTCGGCGAGACGGTTCTAACGAGTATCACAATCTATATTTTGAGCTCAAATATGAAAAATATCAGGTTTTTTTTTTATCTGAAAATTTTCAGTTTTTGGAGGTGAAATTTTCTATATATTTGAATGGGCGCGTTTGCGTAATGATTACGAAACACAGTCCCTCGATGCATCAAGAGAAGCAAAGATGAGAAACAAACAATGACAAAACAAACGTCATAAATGAAACCACCGACGCACAAACAAATACTGCAACAGAGTAAACGTCTTGGTATGGTCACTAGGAAAACTACTGGGTCAATCGACAGCAACTGCACGCACTATGTATGCTTCGTTGTTCGGCGAATGACAAGAATAATATGGCCTCGCATAACCCAGCTAGCATTCTTTATAAATCTATTGCGGGCCGTTATCGACCCGTCAGGGTAGCTGACGGGCCGATAACGGCCCGCTATAGATTTATAAAGAATGCTGACTGAGTAACACGGCATAAACTAGGCATTTCCTTCTCATGATGACCACGCTTATATATAATTCACTTAAACAATAATGAGAACCATCTGTTTTATAACCAAATAATAATTATCAATTTAATTTGTTAACATTGAATAATTCGCACACCAAGTGCAAATTTGTAGAAGTATTGAACTGTACAAATGTACACAATTAAAATAGTTAGCAGTGTATGTTATAAAATCATTTGAATTAAAAAACGCTTCTATCGTAATAAAAAAAACTAACAAATATTTGTATCGTTTTTTGTCATTTAATCGATTTACGTCATCTCCTCGGCCCTACCCTCACCCTAACCCCCCACAGTAGATTTTTTCACTGACCGTTCTAAGGCGGTGGTTCTCGTGTTGTTCATTTTCACTTCTGAACGTTCTAAATTGTTGACCTCGTCTTACTGCCATCAGAAAGCATTGTAGTAAATATTGCGACAAGGTCTATGAAAGATCAGGTAAGAATCTGTTTTTGTCCGTTAAAAATTCGAATGGAGTTTTGAATAAACTAAAATCCAGAAGTTTTTGTGCATGAAATCTGTCTATGTATGATTTTTCCACGCTTTATACTGCACTACCTCATAATCTTATAAAAGAAAAACTTAATGATTTAATTGAATGGACATTTCATAGGGAAGGGTCCTTCTTTCTTGCATGTAACGGAAGAAATGTTTTTTGTTTCTTTTCACTTCCGAAAAAACATAGAAATTATACTTTATGGTCATGTCAGGAAGTGTATGAAACTCTAATCTTTCTACTTGAAAATTCATATAAGATTTGGTACTAAGCTATTTAGACAAATTGTTGATCTTCCGATGGGTACAAATTGTTCCCCGCTTCTTGTTATGTTATGGAAGAGGCTTCATGATATCTATTTCTGAAGAAAAGCAATCTGAAGTTATTGAAGCTTTTAGCTCGACATCTAGATATTTGGGCGATTTATAAAATATTCTTAATAACTTCTTCGATGGTTAGATCAGTCAAATTTATCCTTCAGAGCTTCAATTGAATAAAGCAAAGAGTTCTGAAATCAAATCCCCTTTTTTGGATTTGCATTTGTCCATTGTACACGGGTTTATTTCATGCAAAATTTATGATAAACGCGAAGATTTTGATTTTGAGATTGTAAATATTTCTTACTTTGATGGGGTGTTCCTTGTCGAGCATCCTACGGGCATTATATATCGCAACTGATTAGGTTCGCCAGAGTGTCTGGTCATGTTACTGACTTCAACACTCGAAATAAATTATTAACTGCTAAACTTCTAAACCAGGACTATCGGTACCATAAACTCCACAAAGCCTTTTCTAAATTTTGTAGACGTCATTTCGATTTAGTTTCAAAATTCAAATCTTTTCTGCAACAAGGCCTATCGGATCCTAAAATTTACAGCAACTTAGTAAATAAATTCAGAAAAAAAATATATGCTTGCACTCAATTTCGTAAAATCATTCTTCGATTTATAAAGATTGGGTACCACATAAATGTTATGCGACAGACTGCACGCAAGTTAACCCTATCACGGTTAATAACTTTGCTCCCCTCTTTGGTTGCATGCCGGTGGGTCGGGCCTCAGACTCTATGACGGCTCCGGCCTAAAGACTTTCAAGTAAGTCAGTTGGTGTCTGATGCTCTGGCTCTGGTCGGGTCTACCGGGGTCCTACTGTTGGTTTTCTCTTGCTTCAGCATTTCAGTTATTTCTTTCTGTCGAGTCCTCATCGTTGTTTCATCTGTTTACTCGTTTGATTTTTATGTTCGCGAAGATGTTGCATTAATGGGTTAGAAACCCCTCACGCGGACTGAAAAAATGTTTTGTGTATACCACGGCAGAACTATGGGCGAGGGTTCTAGCCACGTAAAATCCATTTAAGCCACCCCGCCCCCCACCACACATTCCCCAGTAAAAATTTTACTGACCGTTCCAAGGCGGTGCTGTGCTGTGGTTTACTATTTCTGTCAATGTATGTCTTTGCATGTATGTCCTGGTGATTTTTTTTTTATTTTATTTTGGATAGCCGTGTGGCCATTATGGGGGAAAGAAACTGTCCTTTTGGCTTTCTGCCTGTAGTGTATTGATTGTGGTGCCGTTGCTTTTAGTGCGTCTTTCTTTCCTTTTGGAGTCTTGGACGGAAGGTGTTAGGTAATTGTATCGATTCCTGATCATTGCCTTCCTATCTATTCTGTGGGTTCTCGCGACGTGTGAAGCCCTGTTTTTCATCCGCTGTAAGGTCCCAGCTAGCATTCTTTATAAATCTATAGCTGGTCGTTATCGGCCCGTCAGCTACCCTGACGGGCCGATAACGGCCCACTATATTTTTTATAAAGAATTCTTACTGGGGTCCTACACTGCTTTCCTGGCTTATTCTTGTCATGTGTCATGTTTCTTATTCTACTGCTGCCATTGCTGTGTCCTTCAATTGCTGCCCACTTTTCTTACTGTTTCTTTTGTGTGTATTGTGGACAATATTTAGACCAAAGGTGAATACTTGGTGTCAATAAAAGCGATTCAAACCCCGGGGATTTTTTTACAGCTGTCCGTTCTAAGGCCGCGGGTTTAGCCCATTGTAGTCTGGAGACCCTAAAAGGATAATTTGCAAACAGTGGCAACCCAGATCAGTATCTGATCAGAGTCTCCACTGTTTTCAAACAGTTTAGCTATTTTTCTCTAGGAATATCTAAATCTCATAGCCGGAAATACCCAAAAGTAATGATTGGAATGTTGGTAAAACTTGTGTTCCGACCCCATTACCAGATGTAATGATGCAATAGATCATGTTATACTACCTAAAATTGAAATTGGACTCTTCCAATATATAGTGTGGGGGAGTCTATTCAGTCTACAATGGGTTAGTGATATTCGTTCTTTGTAGGGCCATGTAACTGTTCGCTACGGGTTTTTTTTTGTGTTTTATCCTATGAATCGTAGCTTGCTTACTTTTCCCCAGAAACGTCCGCGTGGCCGAACTCTTGTTTGAGTTTTGTTTAAAAACACGTCAATCTTTGCGTTTTTTTGTGTTATGAGAAAGGGAGAAAAGGAAAGACGAGCTAGTAAATGTTAGGAAAGGGAGAAATAGAAGACGACAAGGGAAAATGAATGGCAGTTCAGAAATAGAGTCAGGAAAAGAGCCGACATCAATAAAACAGTTACTAAAAAGTACATTTCCGAATAAACAATAATGTTATGGTATTAGTTTAGCGCTTCATACAACATCAAAGATATGCCCTTTCATGAATGCACAGATACCGGAAGCCAGATCTCTTTTGTTTCCAAGGGATGTTTGCGTAATGATTTTATTGTTTGCCAAATCCTTTCATCTCTTTAATGATTCTAAAAATCTTTAAATGATTCGAAATAATTCTGTCTCATGAAACAATGTTTACATCTTTGAAACCACTTCTGGAAAATTGTTTAACATACTATAGAAGTGAAGTTAAAATAGTGTAATCATATACAAAAGTCGGTGAATTTTCTCTTTGATGAATTATCAGATATGCTACATGTCAGTGATTGTTTAAACAAACAAACAAACAAATAATAATACATGTACATTGACCATTCATCTAAGATAATGCACATTATCTCGTCGGTTTCCGAGATTCATTCTGCAACATTTTAGGGATCCACTCCCCTCGCCAAACGTGTAAAGGACTTCAAGTACGCGAAGAGTTATTCTTTCTATTAGCGGTTTTTTACAGTTACTACACAAACTGCAATTTATTTCCAAGTGGACATCCCTAACTTGAGCATAGTACGAGGTCAAAAGAGCGAGTCTCTGCTTGACAGAAGTGTCTTTTTGTTTGGTATTATCTAATGTCTAATTATGTAGACAAGACATAATATAGTCTCGATTAAGTTGTTCCCAAGGCCTATTCTTATGTGTCTTTTTTTTTTATATATATATATCTGAAGGAATCTTTAAATACATTATGAATGTTGCTGGACTCATAGAGCTAATAGTTAAGGTCACTGTATACATTAGGTAATTGTTTGTGACATGTTTTCAAGGGGACCATTACAAAAACACGCTTATTCAAATATATAGAAAATTTCACCTCCAAAAGCTGAAAATTTTCAGATAAAAACCTCTGATAATTTTTTTCACATTTCTGCTCAAAACATGGATTGTGGGTACTCGTTAGAACCGCCTCGTTGAGGCGGTTCTAACGAGTACCCACATTCTATGTTTTGAGCAGAAATAAGAAAAATAATGTATACCCCTGCTAATCCCAGTTTTACTATATGAAAGTGGGGTTTAAGGGGGTCAAAATTATGTAGGCATGTTTTCGTGATGAAATTCTGTGACTTCCTGTTTGCTTTCCTGCAACGAAACCCCCTTTTGAAAGGAAGCAAATCCTTTCCTATTAGTGTATACACCGTTTTAGAAGTAAGGCAAACATGTTTAACCCATAGTAGTCGGGAGACCCGTAAAAAGGTAATTGGCAAACAGTGCAGACCCAGACCAGACGCCGCAGAACGCGGCATCTGATCAGGGTCTTCACTGTTTGCAAATAGTTTAGCCATTTTTCTCTAGGAATATGTAAATCTCATAATTGGAATTGAAATTGGACTCTTCCAATATATATTGTGGGTGAGTCTATTTAGTCTACAATGGGTTAACAGAGTTGGCTTCTCTGAAAGTGTTTCCATTTCCCTAAAATATTTGGCAAACTATAATAGTATTTCAAAAGCAAATATTTTTTTTATAAAAGTCAAGGCCCCGTTGTCCAAAACTTAAAGAAGTCGTTAGCTAACGTGACGTAAAAATTTCTATCTTGAAATATGGCAAATACATAGATATTTTATGCTGCAAAAATATCAATCCATTTGAAAACATCTTAGCTACAACAGTTAACGAGTGTGTCATTAACGAGTTCGTCTTCTTTTTGGTATGTTGATCAGTGTTTAAATGCCTCATGTATTGTGTTATACAATCTGAGAGAAATAAAGTTCTGTTCTGTTCTGTTCTGTTCCGTTAAGTTAACGCTGCTAACGGGTTGTCAAACGACGCGAAAATGGAAAAGAACTGCTTTCAGCTTTATGATGTATTCTTGCTGGCAGCTTGACGTTAATTTTAGATTTGCCTGTATTCTAACAAAATTACTTTTTTTCGTATCCCTATCCTTGAATAGTCATAAAGACATTTGATGAATACTATACAGCACAGTGGAGTTATGCTGTTCAGATGCGACACTGGATATGTATCTTCATAAGTAATCCAAGACAGCATTCTATTTAATTCTATATTGGACGGTTATCGGACCGACAGGCTGTCGGTTCGATATAGATTTGAATAGAAAGTTAGCTGTGCGTAGGTTGCTCAGCATCTTTCCTGTTCCTTATATTGGACTGCGATAAATACAGTATGATATTCGATATTGTATAACATTGCGCGTAATTTAAAAGCACAATTTTATATTTCATACGCATGCTCTTCTAAAATAATTGGTCTCATTACGAAAACATGCGTATTCAAATATACTGAAAATTTTACCACCCAAAAATGAGATAAAAAAAAAAAATCTGATATTTTTAATATTTTTGCTCAAAACATAGATTGTGGGTACTCGTTAGAGCCGCCTCGGCGAGGCGGTTCTAAAGAGTACCACAATCTATGTTTTTGAGCAGAAATAAGAAAAATAATGTATACCCCTGTCAACCCCAGTTTTACTATATAAAAGTGAGGTTTAAGGCGGTCAAAATTATATAGGTATGTTCTCGTGATGATATTAGACTCCTCAACTTCTAAGAAATCAGCTTATTTGTATTTCTTTGCGATGATTATAGGTAATGCATAGGTACCCAGCTAGCATTCCTTATAAATCTATAGAGGGCCGTTATCGGCCCGTCAGCTACCATGACGGGCCGATAACGGCCTACTATAGATAAGTAAAGAATGCTTACTGGCTATTGAATTTAGTGATCCTGGTCGTGCAACTTGTGATGCCAGTTCACGTTCTCGTTGTGGAATATGCAACGACAGTTTTGGTTAGGATTTCTTTGCGACGTCTGCAATATCTGGTTCGCACAAGAAACATTACTACAAAGTTAATTATAACTGCTTCACAGGTTTCAGAGAAGAATCCTTTTAACTAATTCTGCCAAACTAACCGCAGGAAAATGGCAATAAAATGTACGGTTTTTATACAATTAGTCTGCGAACAAGAGCTTGATTAGGAATGTTTTAACTGTGCAATGCGGAATTTTCCACATCTTAGTTTGACATCAAGATAAACTGGAACCATAAATTTATAGTTTATAAATTTGAGAAGATTGTTGAGAAAATCGAATTCGTCGGAAAAATTAATTGAGGTTATAATATTGATATTATGCGACAAATTGGATGCAGTTATACTTTCCTCTTTAGTTGCACGACTGTGAGTCGTTTTTAGACTTAATGACGGTTCCAACCTTAATATTACCTAAGTAGGTAGGGGTGCCTGATACGATGTTCTTGCCCTGGTCTTATGGGATCAATTAGGATTTTTCTTTAGCTTTGACTGCCAGTGTATATATTGTTTTGTCGTGAGCATCATGTTTTTTCTTCGCAGTAATTTTAACTAGGTTTTATTTTTTCCAGTGATCCTTGCTTAATTTGTGACAAATTACATGTCTGTGTTTAGGAATATTTATTTAACCCTTAAAACGCCAAGAAAATCTGCATCTGAAAATGTTGTCTGTTTATGTCGTCTGCTGAATATTCTTGCAAACTTTTCAAACCTATTTTGCATACAGGCAAACAGTGTGGACCCAGATCAGACTGCTCCTAAGGAGCAGTCTGATCTGGGTCCACACTGTTTGCAAAAATGACTTTTAAAATCACAAGCAGATGACAAGGCAGACGACAATTGTTGTGATTGGCGCTTTAAGGGTTAATCCTTGACTATCTATTTAGAAACACAACTTGATACAATTAATGATGTACATTGTGCGAAGGTGTTTCGTAGGAAAAGATAAACAAGGCTAGCTGTTCGAAAAGAAACAAAGTAAGCTTTTTAAAAAGCCTAGCAAAAAGTTGTCTTTTGGCGTCATTTAATAATAATAACGCTGTGGCGTGTAATGAGGTTTCAAAGAGCTAAACCATGTAAACCATAGTACACTTCTTGCCATTTATCTCTATTTAACTTGAATAATCGGAATGAAGTTGGTGGCTTTGTAGGGCTGTCAAGGTATATTTCTGTGCATTGGGTGTTTATACGCGCCATAATTTGGGTGGTTCGTGTTACCTCACCTATGTCATCCATGAGTTCTTATTGTGCACGATCAGCCCCAGCACTTTTCACACAGCAAAAATTAACATTCTACGTTTTTTCCTCGTCGCTTATCTTTTTTAAGATGCTTCTTGTTGACCAGATACCCCAACTGACATTTTCATTTTCTGGTTTCTGACTTATACACCTTTTGAAATAGTTTAAGGGGACTACTCTTAGAAGCCATTTGTTGCAATTGAAACAACTTAGTTATCTGACTTCCTGTTTGGTTTCCGGCACACAATCCCCTTCTGAAAAGGAGTCTACCCTAAAAGGAAAGAATTCCTATCCAACTAGACCCATATATAAATAATGATTAACCCTTCTCTTGCTAAACACGACATGCCCTGTCTTAGCAAACAGTGTAGATCCAGATCAGGGCTTCTGAAGAAGCCAATTGATCTGGATCTGCACTGTTTGTCATTAAATATGTGAATTTCTGTCAAAAATCCCGGATCAAGTAATCTGATTGGTTGGAAATTAGAAGTGGGCGTGGCATCTTAATTTATTTAGCATGACAAGGATTAAGATAAATAAATTGTGGTATTTTTAATGTATAGGCAAACAATGCTAGATCATTAACCCATCATCTACAATGACAGATCATTAATCCATTCATGCCAAGTGGACATTTCTGCCGTAACTCTTTGGACCGTTGCACCGTCAGTAGAAAGGGTGTATGGTTTGTCTCTACAATGTGGGGAATCCACGTGACCAAATGACTAGGTACATTAAGTTTGTTACTATTTTTAGCTCCGCATAATGTTGGATTTTTTAGAATATCTCTATTCATACCAAATGGAATTTGTTCAAATATAGCGCAGAGTACGCAGAAAATCAAGTTCTTTCTGGTGGTAAGCGCTATTCTACGATCTGGTCTAATTCTCGAGAACATTCGAAGAATGTTTTTGCTGTCAATCTGGGCTGCCGGGACAATGTACATGAATTTGGACGAAAAACATTCTCCGAATGCTCTCGAGAATCAGACCAGATTGCAGTATAGCGCTTACACCACCAGAAAGAGCTTGATTTTCATCGTACTCTGCTCTTTATTTGAACAAATTCCATCAGGTATAAATCGAGATATTCTAAACAGTCCTATCTGATGCGGAGCTAAAAATAGTAACAAACTCTGTACACCTAGTCATTTGGTCACGTGGATTCCCATCACTGTTCTATATACCCTGTTTTATAGAATTTATTGTATTTCATGCAAACAGTGTAGACCCTGATCAGACACCGCGTTTTGCGGTGTCTGATCTGGGTCCGCTGTTTGCCAATGACCCGTTTATAGGACGCTGGACATAAATGGGTTAAGAGCAACATCCCATCAATTCAGATTTTGGTCTTCTTCGTGTTTTGCAGTTGCTAATTTAATTTATTATATTTTACTACATTGTATTTTTTTTTGTTCTTTTTTTTTTCAGAATTCAAACTCATCTTTGTATTTTGATGGGCTTATAAACAACCCCATGTTTTGTTTCAGAGATTGTTTTTATATTTGTATGTGTATAGGAGGGACAAATATAGCTTAGGTTTGATTTCTTGAGGGTCTAAGAGGAAAAATTCATGCCTACGCTAGAGGGCGAAGGCAGTGTTGCAAAATTCATTACTGCTTATGAAGAGTCTCAATAAATCCGAGACTCCCATTTTCTAACCCGTGTTGTGTTCTTTGTTTCCAAAGGCAATCTTTTTGACGTTTATTCATGACCGTACGGTGAAGTTCCCTTATATGCATGACCGTTATTAACAGAGATTGCAACAACATATTGGCTTACTGCTGTCCTTGCAGCAGATAAGGGTAGGGGCGTAGGGGTGGGGGTGGGTGGGGAATGTTTTTATTTCTTATGTTTCTTCACTTTCATTCATTTTACTCTTTCTTCCCTGTCCCTCTCTTTAATCTCCTCTATAATCTCTTCTATCTCTCTTCTCCATTTCTCTGAGAGACGACACAAACTGACCCATAAGGGTTGACGTGTCGTTAAACCCCATTACAATCAATCAATGCAACAACGTATAACAGGGTTAAAATATGGTCCCTGATTCTCTAGAACTCTGACTGCTGGAGCGGTTGGAAGTCAGATTCATTATAAGCAATATGTATTTGTGTCTTATTGTCAACAATTCATGTTTACACGGACAATATTCCAGCAGCATCTAATACATCAAATCTGATCTGCACAATAATCAACATCCGTTTTTCAGATGACAGCGCCAGGTCTTTAATCTTTACCGCTCTCTTGGCAAATTCAGCTGACGACAAACTGATGGCAATTTCTTATTTCCAAGAAAATAGGCTTTGACATTTCATGCAAATTGTCTCCTACAATTTGCATGCAAATTGTCTCCTACAATTTGCATGAAACGTCAAAGCCTATTTTCTCAGAAAAATAAGTCAAAATGTAGTCTGCTGAAATTTTTACCCATCATGCTAAGCGTTAATCATCTCCATGTTAATCTTGTCCTGTTTATATTTTTCGTTTTCCTCAACAGTTGGACAGTGCCTTAGAAAACGGGATTAATACCAAACGCGCGCATTAAAGACACGGATAAGGTTCGTATACACGAAGTCTAATCAGCTTCTTTGCATCGCAGTTCTCTCATCACTCTCCCGAGACGCTAGAAGCTTGGTCAGATTATATGGATGCGCAAAAAGATCACGGTTTTGCTGTTCGCAAATAACCTAATTTCACTAATCCCTTGATACTTCCGGCGAATTTTAATGTTCTTTACACTAAATGAACCTTTTAAACAGGCAAAACAAGATCACAACAGCTTTCCGATGGCGTGTTTACGAATATTTGGGTGACATTTGCTACACTAAAATTTCGATATAACGCTTAGCAATTTGGGTAAACATTTCAGCAAACGACATATAGAATTATTTTTTTTTTTGTATTTTTCGAAGAACTAGGAATTGAGAGTTTATGCAAAGTGTCGACACTTTGCATGAAAAGTCAAATCCTGTTTTCTGGGAAAAAGTGAGAAAATAGCATCAGTTTATCGTCTGCTGAATTAGCTATGAGAATGGTAAAGGTTAACGGACATGGAGCCATATCATTAGACTCGTTCTGGAGTGATTCCAAAATAAATACATAAACAATATAGACGATTTTCAGGAAGAGCCACAGTCAAAGAAAATAGCCTACCAGTGCATTACGAAAACACGCCTATTCAAATATATTGAAAATTTCAACACCAAAAAACTGAAAATTTTCAGATAAAAATTCTGATATTTTTCTTATTTCTGCTCTAAACATAGATTGTGGGTACCCCACAATCTATGTTTTGAAGCAGAAATAAGAAAAATAATGTATACCCATGTAAACCCCAGTTTTACTATATCAAAATGGGGTTTAAGGGGGTCAAAATTATACAGGCATGTTTTCATGATGGACACTAACAGGAAGAGCAAATAAATCGTGACCGACAGCAAATAAACCACAAACCAAAGAAAAGCAGAGCAACCAGTTCCCACTTCGTCAGTCTATCATATAACCCTAATTATTGGGACACTTAAACTCGCCATTCTTGTCTTAAAATTTCAAAAAGGTAGTTTGATCGGAAATCAGTAGAGATACTGATCAGACGCCTCTTTCTGTGGCGCCACATCTGGGTCTATACTGATTGTGCAGGCATGCCCGTCTGTGTAATAGGAGTTAATATGGTTATGCTGAATATTTCGTCAACATGCCTCTTATATCTATCAAGTGTAATGTCACTTTTTTACAATACAAAATAAGGCAAATGACTTGGTTAATATACCAACTAATATGAATTTAATAGGTGCTACCTATATTTGTGTGTCCAAATTATCATCACATGCTTCATAGGTGGGTTGGCCAGATCTAACTGAATTTGATTTCAGACCACGCTTGACCTAATCCACTGCATGAATTGCGATATAACGTCCAAGTCAACACTATTTCAGTAAGTCAGAGAGAGACATTGCCTCCAAATTTGTGAGACTTTTACCCGACCCGATCACATGGATTCGGGTCCTGCTTAGTTACTATAGCAGCTCTGCATGGAGGCTTTAGGCAGCCCATCTATTTCGCGGGCCCCGAACACCGAAAACTAGTGTATGCCGTTGACAGGTACAACGACAACGTTCGCTTATCTATGTTGAAGTTTTTTAAGATTATAATGTAAAAAGAGCGTAAAGTCTATATGTTATCTAAATATCTACATCAAAGTGTACCTTATGCATCAAACGAATCGTGCTTTGCTTGTAAAATAGACGGAGAACGGATAGAAATAAAATTCGAAGTGAGACAAAATTCAAAATGGCGAAGACCGCAAATTTTGTAGGCTGACGTTCGTGATTCAACCCCTTGCAACTGGAATACTTGACGTTATTGGTTGTTTTGTTGCTATTATCGGCAGCACTGCTGCCGTGCCAAATCACGGAACTCTTATTGTTTTTCAGGATAAGCACCGAACAACCCAAGCGTTTGTTGGACCATCACATTTTTGGTCACACACATCACTGGTCACATCGGTAGTCTATAGTAGTGCGTCTGCACGCCGAACCGCTCCGCGGTTCGGCGAACTGCTTTGCAGTTCCCGTTGGACGCACTTATTATAGATTAATGCAGTGCAAATGGCTGATGAGATAACAAACGACAAGTTTAATTAAGCGTGGAGAACAGATAACTCCGTGAAATCCCAGCTAGCATTCTTTATAAATCTATAGCGGGCCGTTATCGGCCCGTCAGGGTAGAATAACGGCCCGCTATAGATTTATAAAGAATGCTTACTGGGATATCCCCTTCTGTCCTTTCGACATCACTTGGAAAGACGTTTTTTGCTTGGTGTTTCATTTTAAATGAAAATATTTTGTTCTGATTGACTATATCTTATCAGAAACTATTTGTCTTTTCTGTTTCTGTGTTTTATTCTAAAATATTTACCCTAAAATTAATTTTCTTTGCTGATTTTAAATTATGAATGTTACAGAACAATATTGTGAAAATTTCAGAAAAATTGATGAAGCGGAACTTGTTGAAAATCTGCCTCCAAGTTACCTACCCTGCAGATTTCTGCATAGTTTGCATTCGTTTTTACTATGGGAAAAAGTGAAAATATTTGATTTTTTAAGAAGTAATAACTAGAATAAATTTTTTTTGTGCATAGGTAGTTACGATAAATGGTTTTGCACTAAATCATGACTAAAGTTTGCAAAGTTACTTCTTCTGTGTAAAGCGCCAAGTAAAAAAAAAACGAAAAGTGGCGAAAGAACAGTAATAATGTATACTCCGGCTTTTACTGTATGAGCTGGGGCACAGCATTTGTTACAAGACTGCATCCGCGCAGTCTGATCAGTCTTCGCAGGGTACTCTGTGGTTAGCCAAAGATCCAAAGCGTCTTCAGGTGGACTCAGATCAGCCTGCGCATCTACGCAGACTGATCCGGAGTCTTCTTTGGGCGCACATTACGAAACCTTGCCTATTCAAATATATTGGAAATTTCATCACCAAAAAACTCAAGATTTTTCCGATAAAAATTCTGATATTTTTCACATTTCTGCTCAAAACATAGATTGTGGGTACTCGTTAAAACCGCCTCGCCGAGGCGGTTCTAACGAGTACCCACAATCTTTGTTTTGAGCAGAAAGAAGAAAAACAATGTATACCCCTGTAAACCCCAGTTTTACTATATAAAGGTGGGGTTTAAGGGGGTCAAAATTATATAGGTATGTTTTTGTGATGACATACAATCTTGAAGGAAATGCTGTGCTCCAGCTCATATGTTTTAAGGAAGATTGGTTTTCAGATTAGTTTTTGCTAACGGCCGTTCCAAGGTGGTGGTTCTAATGTTCTTCCCCAGTAAGCATTCTTTATAAATCTATAGCGGGCCGTTATTGGCCCGTCAGGGTAGCTGACGGGCCGATAACGGCCCGCTATAGTTTTATAAAGAATGCTAGCTGGGTCGTTATTTATGGGGCACTGTGGCTACTGATTGTGGGGCTTTTTTTTCGTGTTTCATCATGTTTATTGTCTTTTTGTTGTATTTGATATATCTTGTCGTTTATTATTACCTCTTCGGGAAGAAGGAGCTGGCCCCGAGGTTATAAAACTTTTTTCGTTCTCAACTAAGTTGAGCTTGAAATTTTCTCTGCTTATGAATATGAAAATGCCATCTATTATTGGCATTTTCATATTTTTAGGAGAGACATTTCCATGCTTGCTCAGCTACGAAAGTTTAGCAAAAAAGAATTTGTGATGGTTAGTAATTTGAGATTTATTGGCAGGACAAACTTTGTTTGTAACGTGAATGCTGTCCATCGCAGTTTGTTATTATTCCTTTTGGTGTCACTGGTGATGATTGTGACTCTTCCTGTACATCTTTACTATTTACGTAGACTTGTTTACGTAATGATGTTGCTAAATGTGCTATTATAACACCTAGTCTGTGTTTACGCGGATAAACTTGGCACCAATTCATCAGAATTAATCTGGAATTAGTTTGTAAATTCCAAACAATGTTGACTTTTACCATTGCAAAAGTAACTGATTTTACCAGATTTGCGATAAGACAGAAAAAAATGACATAATTGGAATCTTTTGGAGCCTTTTGACGCCAAACAATGTTGAACATTTATCTGAAATAACTTTAACGAGGTTATTAAGAATACAAACTTTACAAGGTTGCCTGTGAAAACAAGGAACAGATAAAAGAAAGAAACTCTAAATCTTGGTTTTATCGCAAGCACGTACCGGCAAATGAATATTCATAAACGTATACCAGTTAAATGGTTATAGTTGTGAAGTTATGTTTTGTATTAAGTGGGTTTGATTAGCCCCTGACTCTCAGTGTCTGTGGTGGGCTCATCGTGGTCCTGATTGTAGTTTTCTAGTGATCTGCTTTCATGTCGCCACTGAGCCCTTTGCTTTTTTTCATCGGTGATTTTGATTAGGCTACACGTGTTTCATTGTTGTTTCACAGATGAAGTAGAGGGCCTCTATGCGGACTCAATATATATTTGTAATCTCGAGCTGCATTCGAATTAAGGGTGTGGATACGCGCGAATACAACTGGTTCAACCCCCTCCCTTTATTTCTACTGACCGTTCCAAAGCACTTCCCCTGTTGCAGTGATTACTTGTTTATGCGGTTTAATACGTGGCGTTTGTTTTGTCATTATTTGTTCATAATCTCTCCGTCTTTTTGTCCCGGGAGGATTTTGCTCCGTGATTGTGGCATTACCTTGTTTTTTTTTTTTCACTTATATTTTGGATGTACTATGTAATCTGGAATCCTCATCGTATTCATATGTGATTTTGTTGGTCCTTAACTGATTTATTTTCGTTTCGCAGTCATATTAAAAGTGATTATGAGCGAATGTCCAACTGTACAAGTAACTATACTGAGAAGTAATTATATGCGGGTGTCCTACTACATGTATCAAACAAACAATCTATAGACCCAACCAGGGCCCTTTTGTTTAAAGCATCGTTAGCTTAACGAGCTCGTTAGCGGTCAAAATGTTTGCTGTTCTAATAAGTACAATATCTAATTCACAGGTATTTTTCTGAAAAAAAAAAAAAAAAAAATGTGAATAGGAAAAGCTACTCACATGTTTGTCAGCAAAATATTAGCCTAAATGCCATATTGAATGATCTGAGTATTTTTGTTGTGCATTCTCAGTAATAAACGCAATTAAGTTTAATAACTTTGCCGTCTTTGATTTCAAGACGGTGAGTCGGGCCGCAGACTGAAGGAGCGCTCAGTCCCAAACCTTTTCTTGAAAGCTTATGCCTTACCATACATGGGTGTGGCTGCGTCAGATTGCAGAGTCGCTCTATAGTAGGGCCTAAGTCGCTTTGCTGAATGCGGGGCATCAGGGCCCAGTTGTTCCAAAACTAACGATGTCGTTAGTTAACGTATCTTTAAAACTTTGATCATTCAATATGGCACATACCGTAATTCATTGCACAAGTTTCTCGTGTAGATGTGCAATCAGCTACTAGTAATTGAGTAATTGCATTCGCAGATAAAATACAAGTATGAACGAGCCTCTGGAGCAAGCCGCCGGAAACCCCACGTTTCCGCGGCTTGCTCAAGCGGTTCGACATTTCAGCACAGAGATTTCGATGCATTTGTTGTAATTTATTTAGATATTGACACGAGTTCTGTGAAAGAATCCGTGCATACGCAAACACTGGCATATGCGACAATCTAATTTCGAAAAAAACTACGAATATTGACAGAATTTTAAATTACAAATTAAGATAACAGATTGAAAACGTGATGTTAATACAAACATTGTATTTAATCCACGCTGAATAAAATTTTGACTAATTTACATTCATTGTATTTCCTGCTTGCCAGGTTTGGTTTCAGGCAGCATTTAACCCTATTATCACCGAATTTATGAAATGAACTCTTCCATCTCTGAATACGGGCACATCCATTGTTGCAAATAGGGGTTTCAGTCAAAAATCAATAACAAAACGGTAAACAACGTAGATCCAGATGAGACGGCTCATAAGGAGCCGTCTCATCTGGATCTACGCTGTTTACAAAGGTATCTGTGTTGGTCTGCAGTGATTAAAGGGTTAAGCGAGCTAAATCAGTTGTTGCTCTCTTAATATTGGAAACGACAGCTTTTAAAAGCTGTTAATTCCGTATGTTGTACGCCTCGAATTACGCAGTATCGTTTGCATTTTATTTGGTCTGCTCCCAAAATGTTAATGGCAGTAGGTGCAGTTTTAGAACTGTCCGACAAAGTATTATTTTTGCATAATATATTGAGATGTAGGTTGAATTTAAACGGCTCGATCATTGGGAGCATGGAGATTAGTTCTAGACATGAGTAGTTCGAGCCACTGAGGGGTAAGCATAGCGCCAGGTCAGGAGGTCAAAGAAGATCATTTAGGGATGTCTTTTCGATCTTGTATAAATAAATGGTATTGTTTAGAATCGCATCGACGAGGTGATTATAATAACAACATATATTTTCATGATAAAAAATTCCCCTAAAATACCTCTAAACATTTGTTTTCTTGAGCTATTGGAAGAATTTCATAGGAACTCAAACATGAGTTCGAATCAGCCACGGTAAACAAGGCATCGGTGAAGGTGTGTCAGTTGGTATCATATCTATATTTACATTCCTTGCGTAGGGTTTTAAATATCCTGCAGATTACAGTGCCGATGGACTGCAGCAGAGATATTAAAATGAATAGATGATAGCCTTTAAAAGTCATAAACAATAAATCCAGACCACCAGAAGAAGAGAAACGAATATGCGCATTGTAACACACTTCATACGTGCTGCAACACGCTGTAGACAACAGAATATTCAACTAGACAAGTAGTTCATCACGAAAACATACCAATATAATTTTGACCCCGGTAAACCCAACGTATATATAGTAAAACTAAAGTTTATATGGGTATACATTATTTTTCTTCTTTCTGCTCAAAAACATAGATTGTGGGTACTCGTTAGAAGGGTTTTAACGAGTACCCACAATCTATGTTTTGGGCAGAAATACGAAAAATATCAGAACTTTTATCTGAAACTTTATTTGAATAGGCGTGTTTTCGTAAAAACCTGTATCTCTAACACCAGCTATAATAATGGAGCTAACTTTTCTGGTACGCATCCTGCTTGAAAGGAGTCAGCGAATGACATGACATATACAGAAAAACTTCAATGCATTACGCAAACATGCCTATTCAAATATACTGAAAATTTTACCACCAAAAAATGAAAATTTTCAATTAAAAAAAATCTGATATTTTTCATATTTATGCTCAAAGCATAGATTGTGAGTACTCGTTAGAACCTCCTCAACGAGGCGGTTCTAACGAGTACCCACAATCTATGTTTTTGAGCAGAAAGAAGAAAAATAATGTATACCCCTGTAAACCTCATTTTACTGTATAAAAGTGGGGTTTAAGGAGGTCAAAATTATATAGGCATGTTTTCGTGATGGCACGATCATCGATGGCTCGTTTACTGTGGCTGATTTAAATTCGTGTTAGTCCCTAGGAAATTCTTCCGATAGCTAAGGAAAACATATAGATGGATTTTAGGGACATTTTATCATGAAAATGTACATTATGTTTACTCATCGAGGCGATTCTAATAAGTACACTCAGCATACTATTATTTTATAGAAGATTCAAAATACATCCTTAAATTATCCACATTTGCCTACTGACCTGGCGCTATGATTGATCCTCCCCCACTCCCCCGCCCCCACCCACCACAGTGACTCGAATTACCAAGGTTTGGAACTAATTGTCATGGTCACAAGGATATTCGAGCCTTTGAAGTTTCGTTTGAAGGTTCATCAAAAGTCCTGCTCATTGCATATGGGACAACGCATTTACTCTTTAGTGCTTGTCATAAAATCTATTACAGTTTGCATTTGCGATCAATCTGCTCATTTCGTAAGATTACGTGACTTGAATTGACCGAATCGTACAACATTACGTCTCGTATACATTTAGCTTTAGGTTAATTCATAAGATGACAACTAGCTGAAAGCTGATCATTTGGCTTACTGACCGTTCTTAGACGGTGGTCCCGGTGTTAATCTTACTCTTTGTTGCTTTGTGGTTCATTCTACGAGGCGATTTGTTTTAAGTCTTGCCTTGTGATATTTTGTTCTTGTGTTTTTCAGTCCTTTTAGCATTGCGATTACCTCGCTTAGGGAAGAGAGAGCTGATCTTAGTGATTTTCGTACGTCTGTTCGAATTGCGCTTGTTTGGATTTGTTTGTATCCTCTTCCTCCTGGTGTCTGGGAAGGGCTGCGGATTGTGATTGTGGCATTCCCTGGACTTTTTTCTTACCTTTTCAGGATGGGCTATTCTGATCGCTTGTCTGACGTCGTCCGTCCGTCTACAGCTTTAAATAACTTCTCTTCTGAAACCCTATGCCAATTTTCTTCAGACTTCATGTGGACCCTTCTATTGAAGCGGTTGAAAGTTTGTACAACTGGTAACGGTCCGTTCATTAAGATGGCTGCCATGTATACCTAAAACTATAGTAAACATAAAACCAAACAGAACGTTTGCCTTAAAGTGTATATTCTTGCAGCCAAACAACTGCTATTAAGTTGAATAACGTCCCAGCTAGCATTCTTTATAAATCTACAGCGGGCCGTTATCGGCCCGTCAGGGTAGCTGACGGGCCGATAACGGCCCGCAGTAGATTTATAAAGAATGCTTACAGGGGTAATAAGAGAGAAATCAACTGTAATTTCTTATTTTATATGTAAATGAGACCAATTTGAAATGTCTAAAATTTTAGCCAGTAGCCTACTGCAGTCTGAGAATGTTCTTGACATTTCATATTAACCAAGTTTTCATAATAAATGGGCCGGGGCACAGCAATTCCTACAAAATGACCTGCGCGGCAATCGAAGACACAGATCAGCCTGCGCATCCACACTGTCTGATCAGCGTCTCCGTTATCCGCATGAATAAGTTTTGGGTCCATTGTTATCCATACAGAGCACAGTGAAGACTCTGATCAGACTGCGTGGATGTGCAGGCAGATCGGAGTGTTTCCTGGGCGCACATGCCATTTTCTAGGAACTGCTGTGCCCCGACTCATGTAATCTACAAAAATGGTACTTTATAGATTAAGATATTGGATTAGACAGGATACCTCCAAGCAACCGAAATGCAATTAACACATAGACTGGTTAATATGTTTCGTCTAATGACTTTATTTTCCAAATATTAGTTCAGAACCAACGCCTCAGGGCTCTTAGAAGAAGATCTGACCCTTGACTGTCTACGGATTTCAATAATTGCGGCGTAACGGCGCAGAAAGGACTTAACGCTTAGCATGACTGGTAAAATTGCAGCAGACGACAAATCGATGTTAATTTTCTTATTTTTCTCAGAACATAGGCTTTGGCGTTACATGCAAATTGAATCCTAAATTGAATCCTAACTGAGAAATTAGACTTTGACATTTCATGCAAATGGTTTCCTTAGAAGATAATTTGTATGAAAGGCAAAAGCCTATTTTCTAAGAAAAAATGTCAATACATGCAAATTGTCTCATAAGGAGACAATCTTTATGAAATGCCAAAGCCTATTATTCCGAGAATAGTAATAAAAAAATCACTATATCTTCTGAAATAGTCCATGAAATGGTAAAGAATAAAGAATATTAAAAAAATCAACTTGTGAGATCAGCCTGCACACGTGTATGTAAATATGCTAATCAGGAAATGCACTTGTCGCTTATTAAAATAGCAGAATTTTATGACAAAACGCAAAGATTTTGATCAAACTTAGCGGCACATGATAATCAGGGCCTTTTCGTCGTTTGTGTGTGCGGTGTCAATTCATTATGCCCGAAAGTGCGTCAATTATAGACGGCTGTGCGATATCTCGTCATACTGAGTAAAAAATTAGACGACATTTAAGCCTTGCCTTGCTGAATAAATTAAGATGCCACGCCCACTTCTAATTTCCAGCTAATCAGATTACTTGATCCAAGTTTTTGATAGAAATTCACATATTTAATGACAAACAGTGCAGACCCAGATCAGTTGGCTTCTGAAGAAGCCAACTGATCTGGATCTACACTGTTTGCTAAGAAAGGGCATGTCGTGTTCAGCAAGAGATGGGTTAAGAATAGTTTTTTCTTATTATTCCAAGAAAGCAAGAATGATATTTTATGCAAACCGTTTTCTAAAGAGACTATTTGCATGCAAAGTAATGGGAAAGATAGGAAAAAAAACATGCATTTTTTATACTGAATGCAAAGAATAATCTTTCAGACCTGCAGACCAAGCCAGGCACCTGTGCAGACAGTGTAGATCTTGATGAAACGGCTCATAATTAGTCGTATTGTCAGGATATACGCTGTTTGCTATTCTAATTTGATTTTTGACCGGACCCCTACTTGGAACAATGGTTCTGACCAGATTCAGAGATGGAAGAGTTCATTTCAGAAACTCGGGATGAAAAGGGTAAAGACTGAAGCATATATTTAGCAAGGAATATTACAGAACTAATGTAGATTATTAATTAATCTGCTGCCTTTAACTAGCAGCAGGCGAAATATTTGGATAGTTTATTTCTTTACAGAAAATATCTTAACATTTCAGTCAGATTGACTCTTTTGGAGGGCATCTGACTAAAATACCAAGCTAAATTTTCTCAAAAAAAAAAAAAAAAAAAAAAAAAAAAAAAAAAAGAAAAAAAAAAAAAAGAATCTTGAAATACCTGTACTAAATATCGACCAAGTACTATGAATCAACGACTAATATAGTAATCAGCGGCCATCTTTGATGTTTATTTTATTTTTTTTTTTATTATGACTGCCAGACACATTTTGTTGGAGTATTTCTCACCTGTTACTCTCATTGTCAGGTGTTTCTAAACGAAATTCGCAGTGTCTGTTCGACGGAACGTCACGCGTTAATTTCTCGTAGTCAAAAGGTTTCTAAAGGAAATTCATACCGGTTGTCCGACGAAAAGGCCGTACAACGGCTATCTTGTAAACTGAAACTAGCCCATTGCCGACCCAAGTTGCAATAGCTATAGCATTTCCTCTGAAACGACTGGGTGATATTTTCGAAACATGTCCTGGTATGAAACAGTCTGGTCTGTCGACCAGTAAAGCCTCCAGCGGCTATCTCTGTTACTTTTCTCATTATTACATCTCCTGATTTTCTTTCGATATAATGCCATATATGGTATACGAAAAAAATTGTATGTAGTATTTTCGAGAATACTAGTCAGTCCAATGCTATTCAAGTCCTTGAAATAGCTGTCAATAATCAATTCCATACCAAACATAAAGGAGCCGGGGTACATCATTTCCTGCAGTTAACATGAACGGCTAATAAAGACATCACCCAGTCAGCATTCTACGTAAATCTATATCGGGCCGTCATCGGCCCGTCAGCTACCCTGACGGGCCGATGACGGCCCGATATAGATTTACGTAGAATGCTAGCTGGGCAGCTTTTGCGTCTACACAGGCTGCTCAGTCTTCGCTGGACGCTTTCGGTCCTTGGCTACCCACAGGGCGCTCTGTGAAGACTGATCAGACTGCATGTATGCGCAGGCTGATATGTCTTCGATGGCGCATATTTTATCATGTAGGAAATGCTTTACCCCGGCTCAAATGCACGGGCTTTACCTGTCAATCTCTTGCATCAGGCCTTCACGTTTTTCTGTCATTCTGACTTCACTACAAATCGGGTATTAAGTGCCGTGTTGCGGCTGTGAAACGTCTCTTCGTACTTCGTCATAGTTTTATATTTCTGACCTCTTGAGATCCTTGTCCCATTTTGAATATTTTGAAATAAGATTGCTCTCAGCTGGTGTAAGACGGCGTCAGTAGTGAGAGAATGTACCGTCTGACATGTGCGCCCAACGAAGACTCAAAACAGTATGCGCATAAGCAGAGTCTGATCAGTCTTTGTTGTTCGCAAGAGGACACTTTGCAGCTTTGGCTATCCAAAATGTGCGCAGTGAAGATTCTGACCAGACTGCGCAAACGCGCAAGCTATGCACAGTGAAGATTCCTGTCAGACTGTGCGAATATACTGGCTGGTCTTAATCTTCGCTGGGCTCATCCAATGACACCAAGAGGAAGAGCAAACAAACCATGACAGACAATCTGCTATTTCTACTGTCTTTAATAGATTTTTTGCTTTCAAGAGATCGAGTTTATTCTGAATCTATTTGTAATTTATTTTGAATGTTTATCTGACTAGAAAATAAAAATGGAGATGGAATAAAAAATAATATTAAAATGGGTTTTGAAGAATCTCTTCGGTCCATACAAATTTAATTTGGGGCAAAAGTAAATTGAGAAAAGTCCTTTCCTTTGTATCGTAAAAATGTTTGTGATTAATGTGTTTCACTGTGATGCAGAGGACTCCTTTGCGGACCGAATATGTGTTTTAATTTGAAGCTTGATCAGAATTAAGGGCAAGGTTGCTAGCGAGTAAAACCGGATTGAACCTCTCATCCCCTCAAGTAGTTTTCTGTTGACCGTTCCATTGCGGTTCCTCTGTTGCAGTTCTTCTTTTTCGTGCGTTGGGGGTTTCTTATGTGGCGGTTGTTTTGTCATTGTTTCTTCCTTATTTTTCTTCTTTTGGTGTCTTGGGGAGGCTGCATTTCATGATTGTGGCATGTCCTGTTTTGTTTTTTAGCTCACCTGAGCCTTTAGGCTCATAGGTAAGCTTATAGTATAGGCAGGCTCTGTCGTTTGTCCGTCAATCCTTCATTGCCCTTCCGTCGTCCACACTCTTCAAACATCACCTCAAAAACCACGGGGTCAATCAAAGTCAGATTTCGTATGTAGACGAAATGGGTAGGGGGAACAAAAGTCTGTTCCACACATGACCAAGATGGCCGTTATATGGTAAATACCATTTAAAATTATTCTTCATTTGAACCACTGGGACTTGGTATACAGCACTGGGGACATGGGCCCAATAAAATTTGAAAAATAATTACCTTGGGTTGACCTTGACCATTTTACGGAAAGGTCAATTTTTTTACGTACTCCTTAAGGCAAAACTTTAAAATTTTTCTTGTCTAAAAATCAGGCCTTTGATATTTGGTTAGTAACTTTATCTTGTAGACCACTACCAAGATTGTTCAAATCGTAGCCCTAGGGTCAAAAATGGTACAGCCCCAGTGGTCAGTTGCTTTACACAGACCATTTTTAGGAAAAAAAACCCTTTAAAATCTTCTCTAAAACACTGGACCATTCAAAGCCAAATTTCATACGCAGCCTCCAGGGGTGGGGAAAAGAAAGTTTGTTCGCCACATCTGGGTCACATGATCAAGCTGATCTCCAAAGCCAATGGGCCAATCGACTTTGGTATGCAGCATTGGGGACATGGGCCCAACAAAATTTGAAAAATAATAACTTGGGTTGACCTTGACATTTTTTACAGAAAAATCAATTTTTGCACAGATTCCTATGGGCAAAACTTTAAAAAAGATGTCTTCTTGTCTGAAACTAGAAGGCCCAGCTCTTTGATATTTGGTATGTATCTTTATCTTATGGACCTCTGTTACGATTTTTCAAATCATAGCCCTGGGGTATAAAATGGCCTTGTCCCAGGAATCACTTTTTTACTTACTCATAGAGGGAAAGCTTTTAAAAAATCTTCTCTTAAAATTAGAAGGCCCAGGTCTTTGATATTTGGTATGTAACTTCATCTAATGGGCTCTACAGAGATTGTTCAAAATTATAGCCCTTGGGTCAAAAGTTGCCCTTCCCTGGGGGTCTGTTCCTGGCAAAATAATGTGCACAATACTGATTAACCGCTTAGAGGACTAAACGTGCCCAGTAAAAGTGTGGTTAGGTAAACTGACCGCGCTCGACATGACCCTATTGCCTGGGCCGTTAAACCTCAACACAAACAAACACTTGTTTTACATAGACTCATATAGGGAAAAAATTCAAAAATCTTCTTATCTGAAACATGAAGGCCCAGGCCTTTGATATTTGGTATATAGCTTTATCTAATAGACCGCGTCCAAGAGTGTTTAAATTATAGCCTTGGGGTAAAAATGGCCTGGCTCCGTGGTCACTTGTTTTACATAGACACATATAGAGAAAACTTTAAAAATCTTATTGTCTGAAACAAGAAAGCCCAGGCCTTCGATATTTGGCATGTAGCTTCATCTAGTAGACCCCTTCTAAGATTGCTCAAATTATAGCCCTGAAGTCAATGGTCCCACCCAGGGGTCACTTGTTTTATATTGACTCCTATAGGAAAAAAAAAACAAAAATAAAAACAACAAAACAAAAACTTTTAAAAATCTTTTTTGAAACTAGAAGGCCTAGACCTTTGATATTCGTATGTAGCTTCAGCTAGAGGGCCTTTACTAAGATTGTTCAAATTATGGCCCTGGTGTCAAAATGGCTCCGGCGTGGATGTCACTTGTCTTACATAGACTCGTATGGGGAAAAACTTTTCGTCTTGTGTGAAATTAGAAGGCCAAAGTCTTTGACATTTGGTACTCTAGTGGACCTTTACCAAGATTGTCCACATTATAGCCCCGAGGTAAAAAATGGCCCTGCCCCAGGGGTTATTTGTTGTCGCACCTGCCTTAGCATGGGCGACTTAGGCGTGCAATATTCCGTCTGTTCGCCCGCCCGTCCGTCTTTCGTCCGTCCGCTCGCCATTTCGTCTATTCGTCAACATTTACCCTGTGAGCGCAACTTCTCTAACAGTTTTATACCGATCGTTTTGAAACTTCACCGAAGTTCGATCTATATTTTTACATAGACTCATATGGGGAAATTTTTTTAAAATCTTCTGGTGTGAAACTAGAAGGCACAGGCCTTTGATATTTGGTAGATCACTTTATCAAAGCCATATTGTATGTGAAGTTTACGTTTTGCCATATCAATTAAAACAAAATTCCAATTACTAAGTTATTGAAGGATACACAGATCAGGACTTTTTAAAAAAAAACAAACAAACAAACAAACAAACAAACAAAAAAAAAAAAAAAACTGTCCTGTGTGTTTCATTCTTAAAAATGTTGCCCATTACGAAAACACGCCTATTCATATATATAGAAAATTTCACCTCCCAAAACTGAAAAAAAAATCAGATTAAAAATGCGGACTTAACATATGTTTGTAATTTGCAGGTGCATCAGAATTAAGGGCGAGTAAAACTGATTTTAACCCTATGCCACCCAAGCAGTTTTTTTTTCTAATGACCGGGAAGGCTATGCGTGATTGTGGCATTTTCCGGTTCTCTTCACATATTTTTCTGGCGCAGCTCCAAATTACAAATACGGGTCGTATCATTCATCAATGAAACACCACAGTCAAACACTCATAAATCGCCAACATTGTGATGCAACAGTCAAACACTTATAAATCGCCAACACTGTGATGAAACAAAGCAGAGAGCTTGATGGCGATCGGAAGACAGAACACCAAAACCACACGTAGGACCACAATAGGCCGGACCAGAAACGATAGTCAGTCGCCAGACTTCTGAAACAGGTTGAAGAAGGAGCCGTCATTCAGAGGTTATAAAACTTTTTTTCATGCTCAGCTCAGCTGACCATGAAAATTTCTCTGCTAATAAATATGAAAATGCCAACAATTGTTGGCATTTTCATATTTATTAGCAGAGAAATTTTCATGCTCAGCTATGTTTGGCAAGAAAAGAATTTGCAGTTGTTAGTTATTTGAGAATTATTAGCAGGCCAAGTTTCATGCTCAGCTGAGTTGAGTATGAAAAAAGTTTTATAACCTCGGGGCCTGAATCACCTTCATGCAATTAAAGAGGGAAGCAACTTATCAACTGTAATTGGATTAACAACCACTCATGCAGTCATAATGTTCATGTTGTAGCCTTTCTGTAACGTTTGACAATCATTTCTAATTGTTCCGAACAAAAATCGGTACAACCATAAATCAGTCGTCATAGAAATTGAAAAGAAGGCAATGATCAGGAATCGATACAGTTAACTAACACCTTCCGTCCAAGATACCAATACGTAAGAAGGACGCACTAAAAGCAACTATACCACAATCAAAACACTACAAGCAGAAAGCCAAAAGGACAGTTGGCCAAACGGCTATCCAAAATAAAAATTTCACTAGGACGTACATGCAGAGACATACAATGACAGAAATAGTAAACAACAGCAGAGGCACTGCCTTGGAACGGTCAGCAAACATTTACTGGGTTGTGGGGCGGGGGTGGGGGTAAATCGATTTTACGTTACCATTACCCTCGCCCTTAGTTCTGCCGTGGTATACACAAGACATTTGTTCAGACCGCGTGAAGAATGTCTAACTCATCAGTGCAACATTCTCCGAGAACATAAAAACCAAACAAATACAGAGATAAAACAACGATGAGGACAGCAAGAAATAACTGAAATGCTGAAGCAAAAGAACACCAACAGTTGGACTCCGGTGTTTGAAAACCGAATCCACTGTTTCATTAATGGAAAGCAACCAGGAAGTAACAAAGGTGTCTCTCTTATCAGCAATGGTCAGAAAACTATCAAGTGTATCCGATCGCCATCAATCTACTTTACTGAAAGGTGTCTCTCTTATCAGCAATGGCCAGAAAACTATCAAGTGTATCCGATCGCCATCAATCTACTTTATTGCACTACTTCAGTTGCAAATTTCTACATAGTTCAAATTATTTTAATTGATGGTAATGTAGATTATGAATACTTGACTATGCCCAGCAGACACATGACGTCTATACAACGTCGCCTCAACGTCATGACGTTGCATCGACGTTGAGACGACGTTGTATAGAGGTCATGTGCCCGCTGGGTGATAAATGTCCTTAGGAAGTAAGAAACACATCAGATAGACGAAAGTAGTGCCTCGGGTTTACAGAGTCTGTTTATGAAGATAAATGTAAATTGCAAAGCCGATCACTCAGCCTCGGTTTCACGGTATATAGACATTACGTAGCCTATCTGTGTAAAAAAGCGTTTCTAGAGACCTATTTGTTCTGGCAACGTAGCCTATCTGTAGTAAACAATAAATGCGGCAAGTAGGACGTTGAAAAGGTCAGGCAAATAATAATTATGGTCATTTATATCAATAAAATCTCAATGCTACGGAACTCTAACAATATTTATTAGCTTAAATTAAACTGTATTTGTCTCACAAATTACGGAGGCATACTTTAAACATGCTACAGAAATTGGAACTGGCGTGTCAGCTGAAGGCCATATAGTTACAAAAACACCATTTTCAGCAGTTTTAAAACGTTTTCCATCCTTTTTTACAGTGGTATATCGAAATTATCTGTTGAACAAATATATACTTACAATCTATGGGTCTCATGAGTATTTACATTTCAACTTAAATGCGTAAAATTTGAAAAATAAACGGATAGTGATCCTATTTGTTTCTGACAATGGAGCCTAAACGCTAATCTGGCTAGGAAACCTATTTGTATACATACATGGACTCGAAGGATGTCTGATAATCGTCTACGTATTTATGAATTGTTGTGGACATTTGCTCCATTTTATCATGGCCCGAGCCAGCAGTCACTTGTTGAGTAATACATCAGTATTTCATTATTTATTTATTAGTTTTTAATTTTATTTTTTTTTATAAAAGGAGGGAGGGGGCGGGGGCCGGGGGAAGAGGAAGGGCACTGATCGTATCACGAAAGCGACGGAGGTTTGATGAATTTTTGAATGCGAATGGGTTTGAACGCCATTCTATACTTTTCGTCAAAATGACCTCAGTGATTCAAAAGTACCAACAAATAACAGATATTCTGAATGAAAGCATATAAAGACGTTCTACTGCCGCCAAACAGCACTTAACACCATCAGTACTGAAGATAGATTCTGAAGAGAGATGGGAGCAAATTCTTTCATTTTAGAGTAGACACCTATTCGTAAGGCAGCAAAACAATTTTGACAGTTTTCTCCCTTGAAAGTATGAATCCCTTTCTAAGGACTAACTTTCGCGCGAGTAAAAATAGCTGAAATGCCCCAGCAGCTTTTCTACTGACCATTCACAGGTGGTTTCTCTGTTGCAGTTCAATTGTATTTGTATGTCGGTAGTCGACAAGTCATCACGAAAACATACCTATATAATTTTGACCTCCCTTAAACCTCACTTTTATCTAGTAAATTTGGGGTTTACAGGGGGTATACATTATTTTTCTTATTTCTGCTCAAAAACATAGATTTTGGGTACTCGTTAGACCCGCCTCAGCGAGGCGGTTCTAACGAGTACCCACAATCTATGTTTAAAGCAGAAATATGAAAAATATCAGATTTTTTGTCTGAAAACTTTCAGTTTTTCGTGGTGAAATGTTCAATATATTTGAATAGGCATGTTTTCTTAATGACTGTTTTTTTTTTTTTTTTGTCAATGTTCAGCTCTTTTTCGGTGCCGCTGGAAGGCTGTCCTTTGCTTCGTGATTGTGACCTGCCCTGGGTAATTCCATTTATATTTGTGATAAGATATTGTCGACCACAACAACAACATTTCATTTAGAATATAACGCCAAGTAAATAATGCCTTCCCAAGTGATGTCTAAAGGGCTGCTTGTGTCATTTATCGCCAATAATCATTGAATTAGCACTGCCGTTTGATATTCTCCAGATTCGAAATAATGCCTGATCATAAAAAGATAAACTTCGATTCTCGAATTCCTTGCCACGGCAGTGATGTCCGCATTTTGCCTAGTATCGTATTTGCCAAACTATCACGAAAACATGCCTTTATAATTTTGACCCCTTTAAACCCCACTTTCATATAGTAAAACAGGGTTTACAGGGTATACATTATTGTTCTTAGTTTTGCTCGAAAATGAACAGAAATGTGAAAAATATCAGTGTTTTTTTATCTGAAAATTTTCAGTTTTTGGAGGTGATATTTTCTATATACTTTAATAGGCGTAATGAGAAGACAATTGTCTGAACAAACGGTTCAATACTCACATCAGCTTGACCGAGTGAAGTACCTGAGCAAAGACTACAATGATCACCACTGAGCTCTTTTTTTTACTCACCATCTGATAGTCGTCCTGAGCAGAACATTCCACTTAATGCTGATACCATTACGAAAACAAGCCTATTCAAATATACTGAGAATTTTACCACCAAAAAGAATGAAAATTTTCAGATAAAAAATTCTGATATTTTTCTCATTTCTGCTCTAAACATGGATTGTGGGTACTCGTTAGAACCGCCTCGACGAGGCGGTTCTAACGAGTACCCACAATCTATGCTTTTGAGTAGAAATAAGAAAAATAATGTATACCCCTGTAAACCCCAGTTTTACTATAGAAAAGTGGGTTTAAGGGGGTCGAAATTATATAGGTATGTTTTCGTGATGAGCTTCAGATTACAGACGTTTACTCTGTCCGCATCAGTCTTCTACCTCGTCCCAGAGAAATACACATAATTACAAAACATCTTGATGAAACAAAGCAAGGGCTTAATATCAATCCGAAGAAAGAACACAAGAAAAACACAAATATGACCACGATGGGTCTGAAACAGATTGAGAATGGAGCCGTCACTTAGTCTGAGTATCGACACACGGTCGTGCAAAATCTTCACTTATCGGCAAAGTTCTTGGATCTTTGCTTATTAACAGAGTGTCCAGTGTAGAATTGCAGGCTTATTGCATAACGTACATTAACTCGCGCCGTGACTCTTATGTAATGCAAGACAGTAATTTAAAATAAGGTCCACAGGACACGGATAATTGTTACCAAATTTCCCCACAGTATCCTGTCTAACTCTATTACGAGAAATGACCGGAAGTGGTTAAATTCCAGTCTATTGGCAAAACGTCTCTGCAAGGATTCTTTGCTTGTATGTTTCTAATATTTCCTTGACTGTAAAGAAAGGAACTTTATATTGTTGAAACAATGAAAGGTTTGCAGCATATCAAGTAACTGGCAGCATATTAAACAGGATTCCTGCACAAATCGACATTCAAACGCTTTGTAAGAATAGTGAAATAAGAGTGTTTAGCAGTTTGGTTTGAGAGGGGGTGGGTGGCAGAAGACGATGGGTGCGGTGAGGTTGCTGACAAGGATTGCCCCTGCAGAGCATACATGTCCAGGTTTATTTCTGCCAACATACCAACATGTAGTTTAGGAGGTACTGGAAATAAGAAAGCGGTATATATTTTGTTTATTGGAAAGTGCTATGCAATCTATTCAAATGTTTTATTTTTACCCTCTGATATCATAGCGTATCTGTAGTTAACAGCAGTCCACCTGTCGCTTCATCGCTCACCTGCTGATTGAAAATAAGTATCAGCAGACGATATTTTAAATGGTTTTCATATTTCCACATATTTCCACAGAGAATAAGGCTTTCTGGATGTAAATTCATCAATATCTAATCATATTAGCTCTACTTTTGTAAATTTGCTGTTCTTAAGTATGATAATATCATTCATATGTTACACTATGAAGTATATATTTCTCTGCTTATTCGTTCTGCACGGGTTTTCGGAACCCGAATTTTATGTTAATTCTGAATTTTAACAAGGTATTCACTCGATACAAAAATATAGGTTGCAACATGAATGTTCTGTGGCAAACTGCATGCATGGTTGTTAAACCATTTATGATTGATAATTGTGCTTCCCTCTTTTATTGCATGGCGTTGAGTCGGCATTCAGAAAACACGCCTATTCAAATACACTGAAAATTTTACTAACAAAATTGATAATTTTCCAGATAAAAAAATTCTGATATTTTTCATATTTCTGCACAAAACATAGATTGTGGGTACTCGTTAGAACCGCCTCGTCGAGGCGGTTCTAACGAGTACCCACAATCTATGTTATTAGCAGAAATAAGAAAAATAATGTATACCCCTGTAAACCCCAGTTTTACTATATAAAAGTGGGGTTTAAGGGGGTCAAAATTATATAGGTATGTTTTTGTGATGGACTGAATGATGGCATCATCTTCTACCTGTTTTTGAAGGTTGGCGCCTGACTTTCTCTGTATGTGATCGAGTCATCGTTGTTCCACTGTGTTTGTCTTTTTTCTGGCCCCGAGGTTATAAAACTTTTTTCATGCTCAACTCAGCTGTGCATGAAATTTATTTTGCTAATAAATCTAAAAATACTGACATTTTTTAAAACTTCTTTCATGCTTAACTCAGCTGAGCATGCTCAGCTGAGTTGAGCATAAAAAGTTTTAATTTTTGGTATTTTTATTTTTATGACCAAGTGAAATTTCATGCTCATTGAGTTGAGCATGAAAAAATTTTTACAACCTCGGGGCCTGGCTTCGGTCGTCATTGTGCCAGCTCCTTTGATTACATGTCATTTACTGTGATGTTTCATTGTTAAAGGGGAACGCAATATAAGTTGTAAGTATATCTTGGAGTAAAGTGCTTAACAAGCCATTTATTTTGATGCAAGAGTTTTCAAAATCGGCCTAGAAATAAGAAAGTTATGGTAGTATATTTAAAATGGCTGTCATGGATGCCGCCATATTATAGGCTTTTTGATGTCACACAGCCCAAATTAAATACGCAAACCCAAATTATAAAGGTTTTTAAGAATAATTATGTAACAGATTTTTATCATCTTTTAATTCTAGTGACAAGCAATTATTTCCCCCCAAAAAATCAAGTTTTTGAGAATAACTACCGTTATGAAACGAATTTTAATTTTTATAAAACCTCATTAAATATTCAAAATGGCGGCGCCCATTCCACCATTGTTGAAATATTCAATTGTCTATAACTTACTTAATTTTCCACCGATGTTGATCAAATTTATGCCAACATTCATTGTTTGAAAAGTTCTATACTTTAAAGTACAATATCGTTTAAGGTTGCGTTCCCCTTTAAAGAAAAGGACCCCTACCCTAACCGAACACATGTTGGAAGTTGGAACACTGTCGGGAATCAAGGGGGCGAGTTTCGTGCGAGTAAAACTAATTTAAGCCTCCTAGTACTTTTTCTTACCTGCTGACCGTCCCAGGATAGTGTCTCTGTTACAATAATTGTATGTTCGTACGTTGTTCAAATATATTGAAAATTTTACGACCAAAAAAGGAAAATTTTCAGATAAAAAATTCTGATATTTTTCATATTTATGCTCAAAACATAGATTGTGGGTACTCGTTAGAACCGCCTCGGCAAGTACCTACAATCTATATTTTTTAGCAAAATAAGAAAAAATGTATACCCCGGTAAACCCCAGTTATACTATATAAAAGTTGGGTTTAAGGGGTTCAAAATTATGTAGGCGTGTTTTCTTGATGGTGTCTGGTCAGTGTTTGTTCTCTGTCTCTTCTTTTGTCGGTGCCTTGGGAAGGCTGTGCTTCGCGACCGTGGCCTTTTCTGGGTACCTCATTATTTTTGTGTTTCATTCAAATGTCCATTCTGTAAATGATGCGTCCGCGTGACTCAGCGGTTCGCGCTTCTGACTTCAGATCTCAAAGTCATGGATTCGAAACCCGCTAGAGGCGGAATGCAAACTCATTGGTCAGAACCCTTCGTTTTCACACTTCATCGATAATGTTGAAATGAATGTACACTACCAACACTTTGTCCTTCTCTGAGATAGTTTGTCCTTCTCTGAGATAGTTAAACTGGAAAATCAAGCTTATTTTCTGTGAAACATTTGAGCATATCACTAATTAATCGTCTGCTGATTTTGCACAGAGTTTTCAAGATAATGATTTATATGTGAAGGAGCCCCTAATGTTTTAAACATGTTTTTGAGATATCTAGCAATTCAATTCCAAGACTGGCATTAAAACTGGTATTTAAGTATTTACTTTTAAGCATGTTCTAATTAAATTTGGAATATCGGAAGGCCTATCAAAGATATTGAATCAAGAATGTCTGTCACATCGAGATGCGATGTTTTCATTAAAGCCAAGATCTGACTTCGTTGTGCTACTCTAAGAGAGCCTCAGTAATTTGCTCCCCGTTCTGATTTCATTATACAAATCTAATTATAGCGGGTTCCTTCGTTGCTTCGAAAAAATAACCAGCCAGACGATTTTAGGCGCACAAAAGGAAAGACAACTTTATTCCTTTTCCGAGTAACGGAATTCCACGGAAGCGTAGCCATCTACAACGCGGCGTTAAAGTATTAAATACTCTATTTACGCATTCCGTAGTGTGTAAATAGTGTTTCGGCGAACAGCGAAACACCAGACTAGACAGCGCGTGCGCAGTCTAGTCTGTTTTTTCGTGTTCGCATATGTACTCATGTCGGTTTGTCGGAGAACGTATCTTTTGATGGTCCATAGCCTTTGCGTGTCACTCAGATGCTGCCGTTCATATTGTTGGTATATGAATCAGTGTGTCATAAAATGAACAAGGAAAGTGACATGACTGTCAAAAACAACCAAGAAGGAATCTTTATGGCGGCAATGAAAAGAATTTTATCTGTAGTAATAAAACAAGGAACACAGACGCAATTTGTCCTGTTTATGGATTGGGATGAAATACTATGGTGGGTGTTTCATGCCTTTTGCGTTTTTGCAACACGTGAACTTCCGTATAATTTCTGAACCTTGACCTTGACCCTGTGGTTCCCATTAACATAAAAAAGTGAACTTGGAGGATGTCTGGATTCTGAATGATTTATGATTGTATTTTAAATCCCCAAAAAGTAGATTTTGAAGCATTTTTGTTTGTTCAACCATCTACCGATAACGGTTGCCGGGTTGAGGGTTTTGAGCTTTCTGCCACAGCCAGACACCGTCGCGATTTGACTGAAAGATTGTTGAAAGAGACGTAAACCCGAATGAAACAAAAATTGCTGTGAATTTAAGGCAAAAACCTGATTCTGGAATTAATTCTAGAATTAAGACTAAGTACAGATTCCCATCACATATTGACTTCGCTAAATGTCGGGAAGAAATTGCTGGATCATTGGAAGAACGTAGTAGATACTGGTACTTGTTGATAAACGTTTTAAATGATTAGAAATTTAGCATTTAAAATTAATGATAAACGATGTCCAGGAAAAGCCACAGTTACAGAACACCCATTACGAAAACATGCCTATTCAAATATACTGAAAAGTTTACCACCAAAAAATGAAAATTTTCAGATAAAAACTTCTGATATTTTTCATGTTTCTACTCAAAACATAGATTGTGGGTACTCGTTAGAACCGCCTCATCGAGGCGGTTCTAACGAGTACCCACAGTCTAGGTTTTGAGCAGAAATTAGAAAAGTAATGTATACCCCTGCAAACCCCAGTTTTACTACACAAAAGTGGGGTTTAAGGGGATCAAAATTATATAGGCGTGTTTTCGTGATGCCGGCTACCAATGACACCAAAAGTTAGAACAAATCAAGACACCTGGGCCCAGTTGTTCAAAGCGTCGTTAGCTTAACGCGGTCGTTAGTGGTCAAAATGTTAACTGTTCTAGTAAGTATAATATCTAATTCACAAGTATTTTTTCAGCAAAAATATTAGCATATATGCCATATTTAATGATCAAGGCCCAGTTGTTCAAAGCTAACGATGTCGTTAGTTAACGATTCGTTAAAATTTAAATCCAGTGATACGCAAATATGCTGAAATTTTTTGCTGAAAAAATGTGAGTAGCTTTTGCAGTGCAAAAGCTACTCACATTTTTGCAGCAAAAAATTTCAGAAAATTGTATATTGAATCCGCTAAAATAGTTAACGAAATGGCCCTTAATGAGCTAGTTAAGCTAACGACGCTTTGAACAACTGGGCCCAAACTTTTAACGATACGTTAACTAACGACATCCTTAGTTTTGAACTACTGGGCCCAGGTATACAAGCCACAAACCGAAGAAGAGCAAAGCACTCAGATCCCTCTATCTGAATAAATTAAGATGCCACGCCTACTTCTAATTTTCAGCCAATCAGGTTACTTGATCCAGATTGTTGATATAAATTCACATACTTAATGGCAAACAGTGCAGATCCGGATCAGTTGGCTTCTACAGACACCAACTGATCTGGATCTGCACTGTTTGCAAAGGCAGGGTATTTCCGGGTTATGCAGGACAAGGGTTAAAACAGGGTTAAATCCAGGATTTCCTTATCTGGTTTGCAAGAAATGTGTTGACACAGCAAAACCAGATTACAACATGCTACTTAGTACAAGAACCAAACCAACGTCACACAGTGCGCTCTTGAACCATTGTGCAATGTTCGAATTAAAAGGTACTGACACATCTAGTCAGACGTTATGTTATTAAAACGTAATCATCATAGGTCACAGTGCGTAAAAGATTTTTGTATTTCTCAGTGGAGACATTAATCAACACGGACTGAGGAGCATATTCAAAATCTCATTAGGAGGCTAGTTTATATAATCCCTGAAGATATTGAGATAATTTCGACGCTTCGTAGAAAAAAAACAAAAACGACAAAAAAAAACAACAACTACATAATGTCAATAAAATAAAAACTCCTAGAACAGCCTGCAAGATTGTCTAATTTAGCAGTTCCTCTGAAGTCTGCAAATTTTAAGTTCGGGGATGCCGAAGCCTCGGCCGAAGCTCCTGACTAGAGTGTTGATGCTCAGGCTAGTTCTGGAATTTTCTTTTTGTGTATGGAATTTAGTATGTTTTCATGGGATTCGACTAAATTACTTGCGAAAATTAGTTTATACCGAAGGAGAAATAAATAACAAGTACCGTATTTATACTAAGAATTCAGACAGACTGGTCTGTGCAAACAGTGTAGGCCCAGATCAGACGCCGCGATGCGGCGTCTGATCAGGATCTACACTGTTTGGAATTCATCCAGCCGTTTGTTGAATTTCAACTGGTAGTAATGGACTTGTTCAGATTTCAGGATAATTATTGGAAGGAGTTAAGCTATCCGATTATTTAGGGTAAATAAGATGACTGGTGATTTTAGGTCATCTGGCTGATTTATTTATTTTTTTAAAGTTTAGAAGATATAATTGGGTCATATCTTGAGGAACTTGCTTTGTAACATATGTATATGGCGATGAACAAGTCGTATTCATCCAGCAGTATGTTCATAGCCTCCACTATACACACTTTAGGTTGTACAACTTAGGTTTGGGGTGGTTGGGTGAGGCAAAGGTGTATCTTGCGTCAACAGGGCGTCCAACTTATATTGGCTTACAGTTGGGCAAGGCCTGCTGTCCTTGCAGCAGGTATGGGTAGAGGAGGAATGTTTAATTTCATCTGTGTCTTTACTTTCATTCATTTTCCTCTTTCTCCCCTGTCCCTCTCTTTCATCTTCTTTACTACCTCTTCTATCTCTCTTCTCCCTTTCTCTAGGTGACGACACAAAATGACCCACAAGGGTTGACGTGTCGTAAAACCCCAATACAATCAAAACAACTTAGGTTTACGAACCCAATAGTCTTATGCAGCCTCGCAAACTACAGTGTTGCATATGAAGAGACTCAGTCAAACCGAGTCTCCGATTTTCGTGATTTTATGTGTTCTTTATTTCCAAAGGCAATCCTTTTTAACTTTAATATTACCGTTGACCGTTCCAAGGCGGCATTTCTCTTGCAGTTCCTCTTTGTTTGTTCGATCTGTTATCGGATGCTTTGGGAGGGCTATGTTCAGTGATTATGACCCTTCCTGAGTGTCTCCATACGCTATATACCTTTAGTATTGGAACACTTAAACTCTTTACGATACTTGTCCTAGAATTTGAACAAGTTTATTGTACTACCTGTTATTGTTTCTAAAAACTGCTGGAAGAATGACAAATATCTGGATCTACACTGTTTGCTCGGGACTAAACTATTAATCCTAGTCCGTTACAACCAAATTGTCAGTGGGAAATAGGGATATATTTCTTTATTAAACCGCAGAAATAAAAGCGCAAATAATTTTAACGTCACTCTATCATACATGTAGTTCAGATTTTGATATTATTTCCTTGGGATTGTTAAACCCATTCATTACGAAAACACGCCCATTCAAATATATAGAAAATTTCACCTCCAAAAACTGAGAATTTTTAGATAAAAAGAAACTCTGATATTTTTCATACTTCTGATCAAAACATAGATTGTGGGTACTCGTTAGAACCGCCTCGCCAAGGCGGTTCTAACGAGTACCCACAATCTATGTTTTTGATCAGAAATAAGAAAAATACTGTATACCCCTGTAAACCCCAAGTAGGGGTCAAACTGGGGGTCAAAATTATATAGGCATGTTTTCATGATGTTCTAATCTAATGTCTTTGAAAATCGAGGACTGCTTAAGCCGGTGCTAGCGTGCTTGTGTAGTTTTGCAAACTATAATACTGTCATATCATTGCGAAAACATGCCTATTCAAATATACCGAAAATTTTACCACCAAAAAATGAAAATTTTCAGATAAAAATTCTGATATTTTTTTATATTTCTGCTCAAAACATAGATTGTGGGGACTCGTTAGAACCGCCTCGACGAGGCGGTTCTAACGATTCCCCACAATCAATGTTTTGAGCAGAAATGAGAGAAATAATGTTTACCCCTTTAAACTCCAGCTTTACTACATAAAAGTGGGGTTTAAGGGGGTCAAATTTATATAGGCATGTTTTCGTGATGTGAAGTCTCACTGAAACAGAAACTCCGATTTTCGTTCTTTTATTTGTTATTTGATTTCCAAGGGCAACCTTTATAGATTCTATTAAAATATTTAGGAAAAAAGTCAACATTAATTCAATACAAAAACAATTGCATAATAAACAGCTTACCAAATGAAACAGCTCTCTAAGGGACATGGAAAAAGACAGCAGGTTTTATTCGTGTTTGTTTTGCTGAAAGATTATTATCTCTGGTTTGTGTCTTTGTCCGAATAAATGAGTGATATTTTACGGTTTTGCTTCCATTTTATTATTCATGGTTGCTGGAAATAAACGGACTTGTTATACATTATTCATTCGTCCGTCGTTCATTGTACTTTTGAACTTTCCGGTACCTTTCGTGCTTTATGGAGCGACTTTAGAATCTGTCCGCCCATTCATATTACCTTAACTGGCTGTCAATATTCCAGATAGGAGTATACTAAATATGATGACCCTAACCATCAGTGACCTACTTCTAACTTAGCCTTAGTTAATGGGTGTACAGACTCACATACTTGAAGTCAGTAAACAGTGGCGGACAGATTCTAAAGTCTAGCCGAACTTCAAGGGCTCGAACATCTCTGGGGCCATGGACAATTGACTCCTCCGTCAGGCAGTTATAACCACGCCCACGTGAATTTCCTTTGACAAACTTTGTATTGATATACATGTGCTTACCTGTAAAAAGCACGTGTTGATTTGTTTGTCTAACTAAAATCATTGACAATTATCTTATTAGCTGTTTTGAATGGTCAGTTACGGTTGTCAGTTAAATGGACTAGTGACTTGACGGAGGAGTCAATTGTTCTGGGTATGGGTTAGTGGAGCCACTGAAGGTTAATTAATAATAGCGCCAGGTCAGTAGGCAAATTGGGATGATTTAGAGATGTCTTTTTATGCCCCGCCACCAAAAAGTGGCGGGGTATTATGTTATACCCTCTGAAATTTTGAGTGTCCGTCCGTCAGCGCCCCCACCATTCTTCTGCCCGCAACTCCTCCTACAGTTTAGGCCAATCCTTTTCAAACTTTACAGGCGCTTTTAAGATGGTCTGAAGATATGCATATTGTTTTTTCAGAATTTTGAAATTATTTTTATCACATTTTTTGCATTTTTAACTTAGACTTTTTTCAAGCCCTAATACTACAGAAATGTATAGAGAGTATGTACCTTCTGCCCGCAACTCCTCCTACAGTTTTAGGCCAATCCTTTTCAAACTTTACATGCGCTTTTAGGATGATCTGAAGATATGCATATTGTTTTTTCTGAATCCTGAAATTATTTTTTATTACATGTTTTGCATTTTTAACTTAGACTTTTTTCAAGCCCTAATACTACAGAAATGTATAGGGAGTATGTACCTTGTACGCGCAACTCCTCCTACATTTTCAGGCCGATCCTTTTGAAACTTTACACACGCTTTTAGGATGGTCTGAAGATATGCATATTGTTTTTTTCAGAATCCTGAAATTATTTTTTATCACTTTTTATTGCATTTTTAACTTAGACCTTTTGGTGTGTGTGTTTTTTTTTTGTTTTTTTTTTGAGTTATGAAATAACTGTTTATTGCTTCTCTTCATGTTTAACTTAGATTGTTTTCAGTCCTTATACTACAGAAGTGCATAGGGAATATGTCCCTGTGGCGGGGCATGGTGCATGGCTTGCAGTTTTATTTATTTATAAAATAATGGTTTGTGTTCTCGAGGCGATTCTAATGAGTACTCACAACATGTATTTTCCTGATGATATAAGAACATTTGTTTTCTGGACCATCAGAAGAACTTCCAAGGAACAAAAAGAAAAAAAAAGTTCAAATCAGCCACGGTAAACGAGTCATCGTTGTTCGACTCATTGGTTTTCCTGTTAATTGCATTGCGTTCACAAGTCTATCTATGTTAAGTATATCCAGATTTTCCCCAATAATAAACATCACGAAATCATGCCCATATAATTTTGACCCCCTTCAACTCCACTTTTATATAGTAAAACTGGGATTTACAGGGGTGTACATTATTTTTCTTATTTCTGCTCAAAACCATAGATTGTGGGTACTCGTTAGAACCGCCTCGCCGAGGCGGTTCTAACGAGTACCCACAATCTATGGTTTTGAGCAGAAATATGATAAATATCAGAAGTTTTATCTGAAAACTTTCAGTTTTTCGTGGTGAAATTTTCAATATATCTGAATAGGCGTGTTTTCGTAATGATATAGTGCACTGCAGAAGGGTTTGCAGGTTTAAAATTATTAGGTGAAATTTCGGTAGTGTACACTTGTTTTGTTTTTTATGGCCTGCTACGCATTACTGACGGAGTATTATGTTCTACTGTGCGAGTGTCCGCCCGATTTCATTTCCGATTTCTAATTTGAGTATTTTTTTTTTTGTTTTTTTTTTTTGTGAATTTTCTTGGAACTTTGCATAGACATTGATATTGGGAAGGAGTGATATGGGATTGTAAATGGGGAAATTTAATTAATTCTCCTTTGGTTGACTTCAAAATTTCGTTTCCGTTCAGTATCTTGAAAACAAATTAATAGATTTTATATTATATACACATAGATATTAACTAGATCTAGGTTGGGATGGAAACTGGGCACAATTTTAAAGTTATTCAGGTATAATTATAAGGGTCGCGTCAAGCGACAATGCCTACAAAGATACAGACAGCGAAGATCAACATCAGCTTACTAGGCAGACGATTCACTTGAACTGTCAAGTCTTATTTCTCTGAAAAATAAAACAAATCTGTTTAAGAATGTTGTCTGCTATAAAATCTGCTTAGCACTTTAAAGGTTAATGTCTTTTTCTGCGTTGATCCATTGATGCGGACTGAACAGTCATGTGTAGCCGAAAACGTATCAGAATAATAGACAAGGTTTAACCCTTGTCATGCTGAATATATTAAGATGCCACGCCCACTTCTAATTTTCAGCCAATCAGGTTACTTGATCAAGATTGTTGATATAAATTTACACACCTAATGGCAAACAGTGCAGATCCAGATCAGTTGGCTTGTTCAGAAGTCAACTGATCTGGATCTACACTGTTTGCAAAGGCAGGGTATATCCGGGTCCAGCCGGATAAGGGTTAAGCTCCACAGCAGTTCAAGTGGTGACTGTTCTCAGTCGGCCTTAACCCATTAATGCCGAGTGGACTCTGCTACCTCAACTCTTTGGACAGGTCCTTTTCCAATAATAGGGATGTCTGGTTGTTTTTTGTTTTATTAGTATCATGTTTTATAGAAATTCCTATAACAATGCAAACAGTGTAGATCCTGATCAGACGCCGCGTTCTGTGGCGTCTGATCTGGGTCTACACTATTTGCCATTGTGCCATTGATGGGATGCTAGGCATTCATGGTAAATATGATTAAATTTTCTATAATGGTACATGGCTATTTACTGCTGTATTCTTGTGTTTGTTCTGTCATTTTTAGCTTTGTGTCACCTCATTTAGGGAAGAGGGTGCTGATGGCTGGGCTATTTGTTTAGTTATACGTCCTGGCTGTATTTTCGATATTTCGTGTGAGTGTCTTCATTGGTCGCAAAAGTTATTTCTGTAAAATCTATTAATCAAAGGACCCCAAAGGTTAGGAAGCCAAAGCCCGCGAAGAATAACTTCTCCAGTGGAAAGATCAATTTAGTTTAAGTAAGAATCTAAAACCGGTAAGCGTAAGGTTAATTTCTAATCACTTCCGAAGTACTGGTACCAGTACCTAAGTTCCGGAACCAGTAGTCAAGCACTGAGCTGATGGTACCTTCAGGCATCTGATTCGGAGTCTTGTTACATAAAAGCTCATTGAACAACATAAAATCGCTTTGGAGTATTGTGTCAAATGTCAGTTTCTGTGGCAATTATGAATTTATACTGCCAGAGTAAGACGACTGCATTATACACGTGTAACAGTATATTTTTATTTTATTAAGGTGGTTATATACATATGGTTTCATGAAAGAAAAGATTTTCTAAATTAATAAATGATCCTAAATGTTGCGACGGCTAAGCCTGAGCTAACAGTGTAGACCCAGATCAAACATCACAGAACGCGGCGTATGACTAGCTTATACACTGTGTACCAGTCATCCAGTAGCTTTAACCACATGAATACGTAGTATCAACAGACTTGTTCAAATTTTAGGACAATGACGGTAAGGAGTACTCAGCATTTAGGGTATACATGTATCATTACGAAAACACGCCAATTCAAATATATTTAAAAAATTCACCAACAAAAACTGAAAGTTTTCAGGAAAACAATTCTGATTTCTTTTTTATTTTTCTGCTCAAAACATAGATTGTGGGTACTCGTTAGAACCGCCTCGCTGAGCCGCTTCTAAAGAGTATCCACAATCTATGTTTTTGAGCGGAAATAAGAAAAATAATGTATACCCCTGTAAACCCCAGTTTTACTATTTAAAGTGGGGTTTAGGGAGGTCAAAATCATGTAGGTATATTTTCGTGATGTGGAATACGTTGTAGAGAGGGTTCATATTTAGTGCCTCTGTCTACTGTTTATATTGTGTAAAAGTCTCATTTTGGCTTTGTTTTGAATATTACATTCTTTTGTTGATTCTGGTTTTGAAAACCAAAAATATATTAACTCTGGTCCTGCTGAACCTTGATATGCCCTGGCTTTTCAAACAGTGTAGATCCAGATCAGTTGTTTGTCATTATGTGAGTATCAACAGCCCAGATGAAGTAACCTAATTAGCTGGAAAGTAGAAGTAGGCGTGGCATCTTAATTTATTCAGCATGGAAAGGGTTAAACCATTCCTATTTACAGGATATATAAAATGTTGCGAAAACGTTGTGATAACAAAAGAAGAGGTATTCAGTATATATATATATATATATATATATATATATATATATATATATATATATATATATATATATATATATATATATATATATATATATATATATATATATATGTTGAGAGTTAATAATTAACAGTGCAATGATTTGTTTACCTGAGGCCTTTCGGCTGTCGCCTTCTTCAGAGGTTTTCTATTTTAAAAAATAATATAAAAATGGCCCGAAAAGGGCATAATCTTTTACTCGTAAATTTTACAATTTTATGTTATTTTTTTAAAATAGAAAACCTCTGAAGAAGGCGAAAGCCGAAAGGCCTCAGGTAAACAAATCATTGCACTGTTAAACTCTCAACATATAGTTTAACGCCTATCATTTCAGCATCCTTTCTGGATCCAGTGCTACCAAAAAGATTTTTTGTTAGATGTTATGCTCTTTTTCCCAACTTATATATATATTACGGAAACGTTTCCCCGCCACCCTTGTTTTACAAATATAAAGTGAATTTGAGTCGTTTTATTTTGATATTACAGATAACTAACCAATTTTTATGTAAGTATATATATATATTTGAAACGTATATCACATGTAAAGCTGGCGATATATACAATTTTTTAAAAATAGGTTTAAGTCATTATGCGATGTTTATACATCTTAACTGAATATATAATTCGTATAGTTTAAAAGATGATGATCTGTTTGTTTCAATCCAAACATCAGTTATTTCAGATCAATTTTCGAGAAAACAATGTTTTTTTTTTTTTTTTTTTTTTTTTTTTTTTTTTTGTACGTGCACCACATATAATATGACTAATGACTAAGCTCTTGAAAGGATTCCCCCTCGAGAGCAATGAAATCAAATCAGCATGATGTTTGAGCCACACCATAGATCAGTAAATCTTAAACCTTAAATCGCTATAACTTGAGGGATTCTTTAAGTGAGCACAGTTATGGAACAATAATAAAACTATTAGTGAAGATACCGAAGAAATTCCACAATTACGAAGAACAGAAAGAAGAAGAGAAGAAGAACACTGAGAAACAAGCTTCATATTTGCGATAACCGACGCACAAACAAAAGCAGATCTGTAAAAGTGGAACGGTCAGTAGAAAAAATATCGGGAGGGACTTCACTCTTTATTCTGATGCAGCTCCAAATTCCATATAGATGTTCGGTCCTTAACAAGGCGGTCTTTCTATTTGCAGCTTTTCCTTGTTCCTATCTCGGATATTGCAGTTGTAATCGTCCTTACCAAGCCTGTTCAAATTATAGCCCTGGGGTCACTTGTTTTACATACTAACATAACGAAAAACTTTAAAAATATGTGTGACAATAGAAGGCTCAGGACTTTGATATTTGGTATGTAGCTTCATCTTGTAGACCTCTACCAGGATTGTTCAAATTATGTCCGGGTTTCGCTTGTTTCACATAGATTCATATAGGAAAAATCTTAACACACCATCCTTTTTAAAACTAGTAGGGTCAGGCCTTTGAAGATCTTTGATATTTGGTAGCTTTATCTAATGAACCTCTACCAAGATTATTCAATTAAACCCCCGGGGTCAAAAATGTCCCTGCTTAGTGGCTCCTTTATTTTACATAGACCTATATAAGAAAAAAAAAGTGCAAAAATCTTCTTGTTTGAAACTAGAAGGCACAGACCTTTGATATTAGGTATGTACATTCATCTTATTAGGCCTTCACGAGGTTATTCAGATTATAGTCCTTGGATCAACAACGACCACGCAAAAGGGGTCCCTTGTTTTACACAGACTCATTAGGGAAAACTGGATAAAAATATCTTCTGGTGTGAAACTAGAAGACTTAGACCTTCTATGTTTGACATGTAGTGTCATCTGTTAGACCTCTACCATGACTGTTCAAATTATAGCCCTGGGGTCGGAAATATCCCTACCCAGGGTCACTTGTTTTACATAGCCTCATATAAAAAAAACACCTTAAAATTCTTCTTGTGTGTAAACTTGAAGGCCCGGGTCTTTGATATTTGGTAAGGAGCTTTATCTAGTAAACCTTTATCAAGATTATTCAAATTAGAGCCCTAAGGTCAAAAATTGCTCCCTCCTAGCGGTCACTTGTCATCTCGCCTGAGCTTTTGTGATCGGTCACCATCCGTTTTTGTCAGCCCATCCGCCCGTCTTATCAAAATGTCTTTATTGTATAAATTTTTACCAAATTTGGATGTACTGATCCTTGGGTGGTCTTCTTTGAAAGTTGTTCAAAGATCGGATAAAAAATGAGGCACTGATTGGCATACGCGGTATTGATGCTCCATTTTATCGGACAATCATGTCACTCCTAAACATGAAATTTATACAAAAACTCTTACAGCAATCTACTTGGGTGAAATTTTAATATGAAGTTTGTAAAATCTGTTAGCTCATATGAGCGATATAGAACCATCACGGTCCTCTTGTTTAATAGTTTCTCTATGGTCGCAACCACTATGGGAAATACCAGATATATATATATATATATATATATACATATATATATATATATATATATATATATATATATATATATATATATATATATATATATATATATATATATATATATATATATATATATATATATATATATATATATATATCACAACTTTGAAATGCGATATTTGTTTCAGTAGAAAATATTGAAACGGACAAAACTGACGATATATTGATAAAACAAGGGTGGCGGGGAAACGTTTCCGTAATATATATATATGTCTGCCAATGTTTGATATCTCTCCTTGTATTGCATGCATTTAAATTAATCTGCAACAGTAAAATGCGTTATCCTCCGTAAATGCTCAAACTCAATGCTCATAGTGCCATTCAGGTTTATATTCAAGTACACAAATTGTGCCCGAAATGCTTCTAATGATTTTTTTTCTACAACCGACCTTTGCTGCAGATGGCATAAACAACTCAACAGCAAGTGACGTGTGGCATTACCTTCTCGATGGGGTTTCCAAAAATAAATCGTTGATTGTACCCGCCACAATTTTTGGCGTCACCCATTGTGGCATCACATTACTTTCACAGGTAGAATAAATCTCAGGAACCCTTCCTTAAAATATACCATGCAAATAAAAATACTTGCCTCTACCGCGTTTTCTTTCATATTTAGGAATTGATTTTGTAATCGGGTTTTTGGAATACCCAGCTAGCATTCTACGTAAATCTACATCGGGCCGTGATCGGCCCGTCAGCTACCCTGACGGGCCGATGACGGCCCGATATAGATTTACGTAGAATGCTGACTGGGTATGTACTGGAAACCAAAGAATAGTTCACACCGCAAGGTAAATATGTTCTGAGTAAGCTTAAGTAATCAGTGCCTATGGAAGGCTGTGCTTCGTGACTGAGACATTTTCTAGGTATATTATTTGCATATTTGGAATCCTATACGAGCCGCAATGTGAGAAAATGTACCGTCTGGCGTGCGCCCGATCAAAACTCCAATCAGCCTTTGCATCTATGCAATCTGAACAGTGTTCGATGTACACATGAAGAATGAAGAAATTTTGTATCCTTGGCTCTCCAAAGTGCGCTCAGTGAAGATTCAGATCAGACTGCGCGAATGCGCAGTCTGATCTGAATCTTCACTGGGCGCACCCGTCACAATTATGGTGTCGCCCAATGTGACATCCATTACGAAAACCTGCCTATTCAAATATACTGAAAATTTTACCACCAAAAATGAAGATTTTCGGATAAAAAATTCTGATATTTTTCACATTTCTGTTCGAACCATAGATTATGGGTACTTGTCAGAACCGCTAACGAGTACCCACAATTTATGTTTTTGAGCAAAAATAAGAAAAAAATAATGTATACCCCTGTAAACCCCAGTTTTACTATATAAAAGTCGGGTTTAAGGGGATTAAAATTATATAAACATGTTTTCGTGATGCATCACTTACACAGGTAAATTAAATCTTAATAATCTTCCCGAAATAACATCTTTGCTGGAAAAAATAACATATGCCTCTTCTGTGTTTCCTTTCATACTTAGGCATTGATTTTGTCATCGGTTTTTATACGTGCCTCTCTCCAAACTCAGTTCTGATGTTTGACATGTATCGATGAAGATCGTAATGCCGTTAGCTCAATTCTGGCCGTTATTGGATATAACTCTTGTGCCCAAATAAGTGCTCTTCAAATGATGTATTTTATATCTATTTGGAATGTGTATTGGAAATTAAAAGAGTAGTTCAATACCACAAGGTAAATATATGTTCTCAGTCAGTTGAAGTAATCAGAGCTGCGGGAAAGTTATGCTTCGTGATTGTAGCATTTCCTGGGTATCTTCACTGATTTATTTATGTTGTGAATTTTTGAAAAAATAAATAAATAAATAAATAAATGAGTCCGAGCATGCAAAAAACATACCTTCTGACATGTGCGCCCAGCAAAGACTGATCAACATGCGCAGTCTGATCAGAGTCTTCGTTGTCCGCATGAAGAAACTTTGCACTCTTAGCTATCCAAAATGCGCTCGGTAAAATTTTCTTATCAGACTGCAGGCATGCATGTCATCATTACGAAAACATGCCTATTCAAATATATAGACCATTCACCTCCAAAAACTGAAAATTTTCATAAAAAAAAAACAACAACAAAAAAAACTCTGATATTTTTCATAGTTCTGCTCAAAACATAGATTGTGGGTAAGAACCGCCTCGACGAGGCGGTTCTAACGAGTACCTACAATCTATATTTGTTGGGCAGAAATAAGAAAAATAATGTATACCCCTGTAAACCCCAGTTTTACTATATAAAAGTGGGGTTTAAGGGTGTCAATATTATAATGGCATGTTTTCGCGATGTGTTTTTGTTGCGTGATTGATTTATACATGTTATGATAAGGGTGAGAGTTTGTACAATACACGTCTATACTTGCAGTGTATAACAATAATAATAACAATAATAATAATAATGATAATAATAATAATAACAACAACAATAATAATAACGTTATTTATGATCAGAAATTCGCCTGTTGCGTGAATAACGAACACTATATTTTTCATGTTGCGTCAATATAGAACACTATATTTTTCATGTTGCGTTAATAACGAACACTATATTTTTCATGTTGCGTCATACAGACCACTATATTTTTCATGTTACATCAATATAGAACACTATATTTTTCATAAATTGCAAACCAGGAAGTTTATTACCAAATACACTTTATTTTACCAACTAACTATACTTTATTTAAATACACGTTAAAAAACAATAAAAGACAAAATAAAGAAATGAATAAATAATGCAAACGCTCACCTGCGCATGCAAGCACATTTATTCACTTTGTCAGATTATTTTTGATTTACATAGATAAATTATACTGAGTTGAGATCTTTAGACTATAATTTCAAATATAATTGCTTAAAATCGGATGTGTTTAAGATGATGGAATATTCTTTATTTTACCCAATCCCGATAGTCAGGTTACTAAATTCTAGTATTTCTTAATACAATAATTCTCTTTAATGAATGAATAATAGGAAGATATACACATACATGTAAATGGTAAGAAATGGCTTAAACTAATGGGCTCCGATCTCCTCTTTCACATAATATATACTGAAAATAGGGCTATGCTGGGGTCTACATAATTAGAGGGATTTTCAGAGATTTGAAGTTTATAAACCACCAGCTTTTCATGTGTTTTACTTCTAGCAATCTTTTTGCTTTATACTGCATTATCCTGTCCTTATTTTCTTAATCCATATAAGCCTAGTGTCCCATAAAAGGGACATTGGCAAACAGTGTAGACCCAGATCAGACTCCGCAGAATGCGGCGTCTGATCAGGGTCTACGCTGTTTGCATTTAGCTCAGAAACTCCTATAAAACATGGTAAGAATAAAACTAACCAGACATCCCCTATATAGGAAATAAAACCTGTCCAAAGAGTTGAGGTAGAAGAGTCCACTCGGTATAAATGGGTTAATAACTAGAATATTCATCATTTCTCATATTGTGTCCTCGTTGTTCCGATATTCTATCCTTATAGTATCTTGTATCTATCTATTCTCATACGGATCCCATTACTTTATTAATTTATGATTAATAATGTATGTGTAGAACAGATGGCACTCACTCAAAGATGGCACCAGGCAGAAAACAGCATGAACCTTAAGCAGCGAAGATCATTACTTTAACTTAACCTATGTAAAATGTACACTTTTAGCCACAGATCTTGATAAGCCAGTTTTAAAATTAAAATACAGTCGACTCTCGTTATCTCGAATTTCAAGGGACTCTCTGAAACACTTCGAGATATCCGTACCTCGAAATATCAGAGTTGCAAAAGTGAGAAAAACAATAAATCGAACAACCACATTTAACAAATGAATATGTGATTTGACTCCTGAAGTTATCTAGACATATTGAAAATATTGTGGAAAAGTGGAGAAATTGCTCCTTAGGAGCAATTTCTCCTCTTTTCCGCAATATTTTGTTACCTGTTCATAGAGTCCAATGTTAAAACAGGGACCAGAATTTCACTTCGAGATAAGCGGTTATTCGAGATAAGCGAGGTCGAGATAACGAGAGTCGATTGTATTGCCTTTTTTCTGATTTTTCCACATAAAACGAGCAAGTGCATGGCGAAACCGACAATAATACTTGCGCGACCAGAGAAGACAGATCAGACTGCGCATCTGCGCAGTCTGATCAGAGTCTTCTGTGATCGCATATGCCTTCTACAGTCTCTGTGCTATCCAAAGAGGGATGAACGAGAACCCTTGCCATATTGCGTGGATGTACAGGCTGATCTGAGTCTTTGCTAATCGCATATGTCTTATTGTAGGTTTTGTCGTACACTGGCTGAAAAACATTGTGGGTACTCATAAGGAGCGCTTCTCTTCAACAGCCACAACATATGATTTTTTTTTTGTGGTGAAATCGGAAGCAAAAGATATTAATCTTGATACCACCTTCATGTTCCCATATAATATATAATGAAGACAGGGGTCTGTTTGGGGCTACATTATAAGAGTTTTTCTTTCTCAGAACTTCACAGTTTTAAACCAGCTTCTAGAATTTTTTTTTCTGCTTAAATTTGTCTTAATTTTCTGAATAATCAAAAAAGTTCCTCATTTTCCTTATTTATGATGAAGATACCATGGTTCACATGGCCCAAGAGGGGTATCAAAATTAATGTTTTCTGATTTCTTCACAAAAAATATATGCTGTAGGTACTCATTAGAAGCATCTTATGAACACCCATAACAAATGTTTATTTGTATGAAAGTCAGACAAAAAAACAATCTTTTTTTTTTTTTTTTTTTTTTTTTTTTTGTTTAAAAATGGTTTACCTAGATCTATGGCTAAGAAGTGTACAGTTTACATAGGTTAACCCATTGTAGATTGAATTGACTCCTCACACTATATATTGGAAGATTATAATTTTGATTTTAGGTATATTAGGCTATGCAATTAAGATATTCCTAGAGAAAAAATGGTTGAACTATTTGCAAACAGTGGAGACCCTGATCAGACGCCGCGTTCTGCGGCGTCTGTTCTGGGTCTGCACTGTTTGCCAATTACGCTTGTTTTGGGTCTCCAGACTACAATGGGTTATAATAAAGTAATGCTCTTCGCTGCTTCAGTTTTTTTTATATTTCCATCCCTTTGTCCTATTTGAGCGAGTGCCATCTGTTCTGCACCTATATTATTACTCATAAAATAATAAAGAAAGGAAACTGTACGAAAATAGATCCAAAATAATATGGGCCGTGTCAAGCGAAAATGTGTCTTCGAGCATGCGCAAACCGAACTTATTCAAATTCATCACACGCATGCGCAAAGTGTCATCCGGGCATTTGCTCTCCATTGATGCATTCTGTAGTGTCCACTGATTCTGTTAGCAGACAGCGAAGGCGCTGATCAGACTGCACGGATGTGTAGGATGATCTGGGCCTTCGCTGTCGCATATGTCAGAAGATGTGTTTTCGCATGGCGCGGCTCATCTAAGGATAATATATCGGAACTGTGAAGACAGTTTAATCTGTTGAGAATATTGCGCAAATGATTGAAAACAAAGCATATTAGTTTTTCATTACGTTGAATTACATCACGAAAACATGCCTATGTAATTTGACTCCCTTAAATCCCACTTTTATATAGAGTAAAACTGGGTTTACAGGGGTTTATATTATTTTTCTTATTTTTGCTCGAAAACATAGATTGTCGGTATTTGTTAGAACCGCCTCGCCGAGGCGGTTCTAACGAGTACCAACAATCTATGTTTTGAGCAGAAATATGAAAAAAATATCAGAGTTTTTTATCTGAAAATTTTCAGATTTTGGAGGTGAAATTTTGTATATATTTGAATAGGCGTGTTTTTGTAACGAAACAATATGTAATTCCCTTTATGATAACATATAGGAACAAGCAAACAATTACAGGACAGAGGATGTTCGGGACAAAAGCTTTAATTACTTTGACAAAACCATGTAATGTGTACCCCTCCCTCTTTTCCATTATCGCCTATAATATATAGTGAAAACCAGGGGCCTACATTATTAGACAGTAACAGAATTTCGCAGTTTTTAAACCAGCGTTTCAATTTATTGTTACTTTCAGCAGCCTTTTTTAACATATCTGTCTTATAATTTTATTCATACCCAAATTAATTCTTATTTATGTCCCCGCACCTAAGGGTGTATTGATTTTGGTGCGGATCCCATTTGCGTCAGCGTCGGCGTCATACTTTCTTGTCCGCAAAATATGTTGTGAACAAGTGGTTGGATTCTTACCAAATTTTATGGATATATAATTTGAACATAACAAAGAACTGATTAGAGTTTGGTAACCTTGACCTAATTTTCAAGGTCACACCGGTAGAAAATCTGAAAATTTACGGAGGGGACACCTGTTTTTTTTTTTTTTTCTTGAAAACATTGTTACTAGTTCCCATGAAAATAGCTAAAAAGTGGTATCAAGATCTATGTCTTCCCTCCGTAATAAAGATATGTTGTGAAGAAATCAGATAAATATCATGTTTTGGGGATTTGGAAAAAGTGGCTTATCTAGAGCGATGGCTCGGAAGTGTATATTTTACATTATGAGAACATGCCTATTCAAATATATAGCAAAAATTAACTCCAAAAATTGAAAATTTTCAGATAAAAAACACTAAAATTTTTCTTATTTCTGCTCAAAACATAGATGGTGGGTACTCGTTAGAACCGCCTCGGCGAGACGGTTCTAACGAGTACCCACAATCTATGTTTTTGAGCAGGAATAAGAAAATAATGTATACCCCTGTAAACCCCAGTTTTACTATATGAAAGTGGGGTTTGAGGGGGTAAAAATTATATAGGTATGTTTTAGTGATGTATAGCTGATTTCGCTGCTTCAATTTCTTTCTATTTTCTGTCTTGTGTCATATTTGAGTGAGTTTCACCTGTTGTACACATACCTTATGAATTATAAAATAATAAAGTAATGGGAGCTATACATCAATAGATACAAGATGCTACACGTATGAATATAATATTAAAGAATGGCGAAGATAGATCACGAAAGATCAAAGATCAACCCTTCAGGTGTTTCCTTATCTCGATAGTGGAATTCAATGTGGGGATATTGGGTACAGGATTGATTTGGCTAACAAAAACTCATTTATAAATACAGTCGAAATTCAATGGCTCGAACATCTTTGGGACCATGGAAAATTGTTCGAGACATGGGTAGTTCGAGCCACTGAGGATAAATCATGGCACCAGTTCAGGCAGCAAATAGCGATAATTTAGGGAAATCTTTTCGATTTTCTACACAATGATTGTATGTTGAGTGTACTCATTAGAATCGCCTCGATGAGGTGATTCTAATGAGTACACACACCATACAATTCCATGATAAAATAAGAAAACAATCCCTAAATATTTGTTTTCTTGAGCTATTGGAAGGATTTTGTAGGAACTGAAAAAAGAGTTCGAATCATCCAGGGTAAACGAGCCATCCGGGTTCGAGCCATTGAGGTTATATTGTAGATACTGAATAGAAGACATTTGAGAGCAATCAACACTCACAAAGAGCTGAAGTGTTAAGTTTTCTGGACCAGATTAGCAAGTTGATTTTCAGAAACCCCGCAGTGAACTCAAAAGATCTCAGAGGGAAAGAAAGGTTCAGTTACCCTATAGTGTCAACAATTCTCGTCTGCTTTGTCGTCTGCCTGTTACTTTAAAAGTCATTGTTGCAAACAATGTGGACCCAGATCAGACTGCTCCTTCTGGGTCCACACTGTTTGCCTTTATGCAAAATGTAAGTTTGAAAAGTTTGCAAGAAGATGCAGCAGACGACATAAGCAGACGACATTTTCAGATGCAGATTTTCTTGGCGCTTTAAGGGTTAACGGCTGCCCAACGGTACTAACGCAATCAGTAGAAGACAGACATGTAGAGGTACCCGTCGATGACTGCAAAGGGTATTTTTTAAATAATTTCTATGCTTTTAGATAAACTTGATCAGAATCTACACTATTTGCCATTCATCCATAGTTGCATACCCCTGCTCACACTATATATTATAAGGGAACATAGGGGTATACATGTACATAACATAGACTTGTTAATGCAATGGAACAATATATTGAAAAAACTTATTCATGATATGTCAAACTTTAACCCTAGTCCTGCTAAAACTGGATATGTCCTGCCTTTGAAAACAGTGTAGATCCAGAAGCCAACTGGTCTGGATCTGCACTTTTTGCGATGAAGTATGTGAATTTATACCAACAATCTGGATCAAGAAATCTAATTGGCTGAAAATTGGTAGGCGTGGCATCTTAATTTATTCAGCATTACAAGGGTTAAAATATATAAAAATATATAAATAAACCGCTGTAATTCTGTCATGAATTCCAAGTTGGTCATACTTTTACATGGTCTAATATGTGATTTATAATCTGTTAGTCAGGTTTGATCGATAGAAAATTGATTTTATCGCAGTTTGACCTCATAAAAAGCAAACATATGCATATTCGCACATGCGAACTTCGTAGACCTAGATCGGACTGCGCAATTGCGCAGTCCGATTTGGGTCTACGAAGTTCGCTATATATATTCGAAAGGGTTGAGGTTATACAAATTTAAATTTGTAGAACTTGATCGGACTGAGCGGACATGCAATAAAGATCCTTTTTATTTGTTGCCGCTCGTATGAAGTCGATTCGGTTTGTATTTGAACACGATTTCAATGCTTACATTTGAGCCGGGGCACAGCAGTTTCCTATATGATTGCATGTGCGCCCAGCAAAGACTCAGATCAGCATTCGCAGCGTCTGATCAGAGTCTTCGCTGGCCGCATGAAGATGGTCAGAAGCCTTAGCTACCCACATAATGCACAGCGAGAACTCTTATCAGAATCAGACTGCGCAGATGCGCAGGCTGATCTGAATCTTCGCTGGGCGCACATGCAATCATGTAGGAAATGCTGTTTCCCGGTTCAAATGTAATGTACATTAGAAAATGTGCAGAGCTAATTTCCGGACACTTTTCAATCCTTTCAAGTCGCTACGCTAATTATTTTAAAACGGTTTAAATTGATAAAGATAAATTGTGGCATTATGGAGAATAAAGAGGAAGACGTTAATCTTATTTCTAAATCATATTGAAACGCAACTGTCTTTTAAGCTCACCTGAACCGAAGGCTTAGAATGAGCTATTGTGATCACTTGCCGTCCGTCGTCCGTCCGTTAACACAATTTGACGACATTAATGAAAACCCTGTGTAACATTTCTTCAAATTTCAGGTGGCATTGCGGAGAATAAAGAGGAACACGTTAATCTTATTTCTAAATATTATTAAATGCAACTGTCTTTTAAGCGCACCTTAACCGAAGGCTCATGATGAGCTATTGTGATCACTTGCCGTCCGTCGTCCGTCCGTTAACACCTTTGAACGACATCTCTGAAAACCCTAGGCAAAATTTCTTTAAATTTCAGGTGGAGCCTTCTGTTAACGTAGGCTTGAAAATTTGTCAAATGGTCCCGGTCGGTTAATTAAGATGGTCGCCATTATCATATATGGTAAAACACTTAAAAATCTTCTTCTCCAGAACTAAGAAAGCTTTCAGGCTGAATCTTTGTATATAGCATCGGGGACTAAATATCTACCAAGTTTGTTCAAATGATGGTTGTAAGTTGACTTATGACCTTTTTACGGTAAAGTATTTATGTCCCTAGGCACTTGTATGGGGAAAATGTTAAAAAAACATTTCTCAAAATGTATTAGACTATTGGCTGAAACTTACAATGTATTTTTTAGTTAAAATCAAAATTTTGTATTATCTGCCCTTGCACCTGGATTATATACATGTATAAAATTGTGTAATTTTTAAATGTCTATTTCTCTGAAACCGCTTTGAGGCTGACTCTTGGTAAATAGCATTGGGGACTCAAGCTCTATTATTGCATAAAAAGCAGAGTCGGACGTTATTTACAGCCGTGCATTAACCGGCGAAAAGCCGTGTATTAACAAGGCAATTCACGCGCTGTTAATGCACGGCTACGCAACTTTCAATATGATGGTACCTGGGCCACAGATTTGCTGCCGTTACGAGATGTGTACTGCCCGGCCCTAGAACGAGCATAGTCCGTGGAAATCGGTGAACAGGCGAAACAAAATAGTGCAAGAAATAACGCGAAATATTGCAAATGTTTTCAGTTTTTATGCAATAATAGCTATCGAACATGGTTTTTCAATGCATTGACATTCGCCAGGTCCCTTGGGAGGCGTTTTCAACACCTCCCACGGGACCTGGCGAATGTTAATGCATGAAAAAACATGTTTGATCCCTATATTAAGTTTATTTAAATAATGGCCATAGTTAGTTTGATATTTGGTCTCTAATGGCTTAAACTTACAACGTATGATTAAAGAAGTAAAACTGTTTTAGTTACCGTCATAATTTTTTGGATTATCTGCCCTTGCCCCTTAGGTAAATGTATCAAACCATAAACTCTTTAGACGTCTTCTCTGAAACCGCTTGAACAATTTTCACCAGGTTTCACATAGGGCCTTCTGTCGAAAGGATGCTGACAATTTGTTCAAATGGTTCCGCGCCATTGAACAAGATGGTTGCCATGCCCATATATGGTAAAACAGAATCTTCTTCTCTAGAACTAAATAAGCTTTGAGGCTGAATCTTTGTATACAGCATCGGGGTCAGTCTGCTTAGTTTATTCAAATGATGACACTATGATTACCTTTGACCTTTTTACGGTGTGGTCAAATTTGTGTCCTAGTTGCTGTGGCAGTACTCGAAGAAGTTGCATGGCAGTTGCAGGTATGCAATAGCTGTTTTTATCAAGTGAGCGAATTGTGATTCATGGGCCTTTTGTTTTTTCCTTTTGTTTTTTTTTCTGTGATAGAAGACTGTATATGAGCCAGCACACGAAAAAAACAAGAAAATTTCATGAGCGCCCAGCGAAGACTCAAATCAGTCTGGGCATCCGCCCAGTCTGATCAGCCTTCGCTGTGCGCTCAGTGGGTAGCTAAGGACCCGAGCTGTCTTCATGCGGATAGCGAAGACTGATCAGAATGGGCGGACATGACATTTTATTGGTTTTGTCGTGGGCTGGCTCATATTTCATTAATCATATTTACCCTAGGTATTCGGACAGACATCCCTGAGTAAATGTGTGTCCAGATCAAACGCCACGGAACCAAATGAATCTGGTCATGGTCTGGACTGTTTGCTACTATCCAGTTGTTTTTAGATACATCAAGAGGTACATGTAGGAAAATGACATGTTCCAACTTTAGGATAGATATTGTACATAACCAGGTGGGGAGATAATACTTTCAAGGGCAAAAACTCTATCAAAATTATTTCTACTCCCTTCTAAAAAGTAGTCTACCCTAAAACGAAACATATTGTCCCAACCCCACGCGTGGGAGCAAATTGTTTCCTTTTAGAGTAACCACAGACACAATTTTGTTAGGGAACTGGTATACAGGAAAACAAAAAAGTTAGTTACAAAAGTTGTATGTCTTGAAAAACATGGAGGAAAATCAACCACGTGTATCCAGTCTTCCAAAGGTATCCAATTATCATTACGAAAACACGCCTATTCAAATATATCGAAAATTTTACAACCAAAAAAGGAAAATTTTCAGAAAAAAAAATCCTGATATTTTTCATATTACTTCTCGAAACATAGATTATGGGTGCTCGTTAGAACCGCCTCGGTGAGGCGGTTCTAACGAGTACCCACAATCTATACTTTTAGCTTAATCAGAAAAATAATGTATACCTCTGTAAACCCCAGTTTTACTATATAAAAGTGGGGTTTAAGGGGGTCAAAATTATATAGGCGTGTTTTCGTGATATTTAGGATAAATGCGGTACACATTTTTCCAGCATAAAATGACAATAAATTTTCTGACAGCAACTGTCACTCATCAGTGCACCTGGGAAATGAAACATAATACTATACTCTTGAGGCTTATGCTGATATTATATATGAAGCATGATGGGTATAAAAATTTAACAGACAGCATTTTAAGATATTTTTCTGATAGTTTCCAGAAAACAGGATTTTAAATAGCATTTCATGCTAATTGTCTCCTACTAGGCTTTGACAAATTGCATGAAATGTTAAAAAACTTTTTTTTTTTTTTTTTTTGGTGGTGGTGGGGGGGGGGGGAAGGGTGGGGGGAGGGAGAAATAAGAAAAATATATGTACAGTCGAACTTCAATGGCTCGTACATCTTTGGGACCATAGAAATTTTAGTCAGAGACATGGGTAGTTCGAGCCACTTTGGGTTAATCATGACGCCAGGTCCGGAAGGAAATGTTGATATTTTACGGAAATACTTTCGATCTTCTTTACAATAATGGTGTGTTGAGTGTACTCATTAGAATCGCCTCGATGAGGCGATTCTTATGAGTACACACAACATACAAATTCATGATAAAAAGTTTCCCTAAAATATGTTTTCTTGAGCTATCAGAAGAATTTCCTTGGGAATCAAAAACGGGTTTGAATCAGAAACGGTAAACGAGCCATCCGTGTTCGAGTTATTGAGGTTTTATTGTATATATATTTTTTAAAATGTCGTCTGCTGAATTTTTACCCAGAATGCAGAGCGTTGGTGTTATACTCATGAGGCTTATTTATACTTGATATTTTATGCTTAAAATTTAATTATTATAGTCAAGGTTTTTTGGAATAAAATTATGCTGATCCCAGGGAAACTATTAAACGCTTTCATACAATTTTCTTGTCATTGATAGTCAATAGATTATACCCCCGGCATGGAAAGTCTTCAGTTTAAATTGCTAATATGGATTCATCGTGCTGCTGCTGCAGGAGAAGGTGTGTCATCACGAAAACACGCCTATATAATATTGACCTCCTTAAACCCCACTTTTACATAGTAAAACTGGGGTTTACAGGGGTATACATTATTTTTCTTATTTCTGCTCAAAAACATAGATTGTGGTACTCGTTAGAACCGCCTCGCCGAGGCGGTTCTAACGAGTACCCACAATCTATGTTTTGAGCAGAAATGGGAAAAATATCTGAGTTTTTATCTGAAAATTTTCAGTTTTTGGAGGTGAAATTTTCCAGTATATATTTGAATAGGCGTGTTTTCGTAATGTGTCAGGAAATCCACCAACTGTAAAGCACACGCGAATATGCCATGAAGAACCGTTTTGCATAATGCGGGTCATTACGAAAACACGCCTATTCAATTATATTGAAAATTTCAGCACCAAAAACTGAAAGTTTTCAGATAAAAATTCTGATATTTTTCATATTTCTGCTCAAAACATAGATTGTGGGTACTCGTTAGAACCGCCTCGCCGAGGCGGTTCTAACGAGTAACCATAATCTATGTTTTTGAGCAGAAGTAAGAAATATAATGTATTCCCCTGTAAACCTCAATTTTACTGTATAAAAGTGGGGTTTCAAGGGGTCAAAATTATATAGGTATGTTTTCGTGATGTGTTTTGTAATCCACATTAGCTTCGCCGCATTATTCAGATACGTTGTTGCGATCAGTTCATAGACTTACAATTAAAATACAATTACATTTCAAAACTTAATAATAATATTAATACTACTAATAATAATAATAATGCGATGAATAAATACAGGTACATGTATTGTATATTTATATATACATACATGACTACCACTTGTGATCTGCTTTCCTCTTTGCCTTCTTTTTGCAATACATTTAATTTTTACCACTCACTCTCTGGGCTAATTCAGTAGACGACAAACTGATGATATTTTTCTTATTTTTCCTAGAAACAGGATTTGACATTTCATGCAAATGATCTTCCATTGAAGACAAATGGTATGAAATGTCAAAAACTGAAAATATGAAAAAATTACAAAATAACATCTGCTAAAAATTGTACCCAAAGTGCAAAGAGATTATGTTTCGCACGTCTTTTTGGTAAATTCTCTCTAAATACGAGTAATACGACGGCAGCGTAGATGCCACTCACAGACCAAATGTTCCGGACATGGAAACTTCAGTTGGTTAAAACCTAAATAAGAGAACTCAGGGGTCTGATTGCTCAGGATCCTTATATAATCAGATCCACATCAAGCCCTCAACACCAAAGGGGAATGACAGACATATACAATAAAGCAGCCACAAACTGAACAGATGGCAAGCTGATGTGGCAACTCTTTCTCAAAATGGTGGCAACTCTGTTACCAAAACTAAGCTGAATATATATATATACAGTCGAACCTCGTTATCTCGAACTCGCTTATTTCGAATTACCGCTTATCTCGAAGTGAAAATCTGGTCCCTGTTTTAACATGAAACTATGACAAATTAATTAAAGCTAAATTCCATACCAAATTACAGTCAAACCTCGTTATCTCGAACTCGCTTATTTCGAATTACCGCTTATCACGAAGTGAAATCTGGTCCCTGTTTTAACATGAAACTATGACAATAGGTAACAAAATAATGTGGAAAAGATGAGAAATTGCTCCTAAGGAGCAATTTCTCCTCTTTTCCACATTATTATATATATATATTTCTAACTTCAGGAGTCAAATTACATATTCATTTGTTAAATGTGGTTGTTCAATTTATTGTTTTCCTCATTCTCTCAACTCTAATATGTCGAAGTACGGATATCTTGAAGTGTTTCAGTGAGTCCTTGGAATTCGAGATAACGAGAGTCGACTGTATATATATATATATATATATATATATATATATATATATATATATATATATATATATATATATATATATATATATATATATATATATATATATATATATATATATATATTCAACTTACATAATTGTTAAAAAAAAAAAAAAACAACAACAAAAAAAAAAAAAAAAACGTTAGAAAATGAAACACTACATAACAATTAACAAAAAGTACCACAATGAAGGTACCGCCTTTGAACGGTCAGTAATGAATTACTGGGTGGATTAAGCTTGCTTTACGGGATCCCAACCCTCGCCCTCTTAATAATCCCATCCCAACTCTAAACCCTTTAATCCCTGAGATTCTTTCATGGATCCTTCCGTCTTTGAATTTTGATGCGTCCATTGCTGCAAAAATATAGATATCAGTCAAATATGCGGAACCCCTATTTGTAACAATGGACATGTCCAAAGTCGAAGATGATAAAGTCCATTTCAGAAACTCAGGGATGAAAATTGTTAAATGCTGTATACGCTTCACTCTTTCGGCGCCAAATTTCAGACTGCATTTGTCGTCTGTTTTTCTTTTTCTTTTTTTTTTTTTTTTAAACAAACTATCAGATGGAAAGAAGTTTTTCGTACGTTTGCTCGATTTGCGCTTGTTTGGTTTTGTCTGTTTCCTCTTCCTCTTGGTGTCTGGGAAGGGCTGCGGGTTGTGATTGTATCATTCCCTGGACTTTTCTCTTACCCCTTTTTTTATATGAAAAGCTGAAAGACCGAATGTCAAACAGCGGTAGATCCTGATGAGACGGCTCATTATGAGCCGTCTCATCTGGATCTACGCTGTTTGCAAATGCCTATTATTTTATCGCCGGTGGCAGTGAAGGCGTTTTAATCAGTATACCAATATCAAATGCACTACATGGATGGATAGACCGGTCTTAGCTACGGATGTCGAATACGTTATCTTATGTCTTTTAGTTCACTGGTTTCCTAGAAATCGTGTAATACAGAGAACGTTACTTAACATAAAAACTACATAAGATGTAATCATATTCCTGCGCTAGCTGTTAGAATTAATCAAATCTAAGATATTTGTCTCCGAGTTCGATTTTATGAACCCATCAGAAAGCAGTAATATTCTCCTGTCAGAAAAAGTCATTTCATAACCTCAGCAATCAGCATTAGAGCCAAATTTTATTGTCAGCATTGTGATTTTTCTTGATCGAATCAGACGTGAGACGATAAATCTACTTAGACTAGACTTAGAACCAGTAAGTCTATTGTCTGAATCCTGTTCAAACGGACATTTTTCAGTTTTCTTTTCAAAAGTTGCGTAGTTCGCAATAAAGCTACATTTTTTTTCTGAAATGGCTACTCTGTCAGGGGATTGCACTCTGTCATCTGGAAAGGGATCTATCCGGAAAGGAAAAACATATGCCCTCAATCCCCCACCCCACATTGTGAGATAATTCTTTCCTTTAAGAATAGATAGTTTGTAAGTTTATAATGAAGGAATGGATATAGATTGTGATTACTCGTTAGAACCGCCTCGTCGAGGCGGTTCTAACGAGTACCCACAATCTATGTTTTAAATGCAAGAAATCTACCACGTGTATCCGTCCTTGTCCACCCCTGTATAACCCTTTCACGCTTAGCAGTCTGAAGTGGACTCCTCCAGCTTTAAATTGGGACATGTCCACTGTTGCAATGTCCCTATGTATTGGACTGTAGGCATGAAAGGGTTGATATAAATGTAACAGGTGAAAAAAATTCTAATCACCAATGTCGCGGCCGAGAATCGAACCCAGGCCGCCCAAAATATATGACTTCGAAAAATATCGGATATCTGTCTTCTCAGATACAAAAATTAAGAGGAAATTTAAAAAATGGCAGTTTTCCATTTACGTCAATGTAGACGTCGCTCAAAAACTGCCCAAAATGTTAACAAAAAACTTGTTTCTCTGTCTCTCAAGTTTGCATAGAGAACATCCAATAAGAATCACAATTTATCTTACATAAATCGTCCAGCTTTCAATGATGTCAACGTTATAAATTGACATGAATTATTATTATTATTATTATTATTATTATTATTATTCATGAAAATGCTTTGAAGTCTATATGATTTTTGACGCTGTGAAATTACCTTTGATCCCTGACTGTACATTTTAACATACGTACATATAAAAACCCGCAATGGAAGAAACGCCTTTTAACGGTTCGTAACAGGGCTACTCGTGGGATGTCGTTGCAGTAGAATACAAGGATATACTAAAGTTTAATGAATTTTCAAAGTAACAGGTAAAATCGAACAACAATGTGATTCTTAAACTTTCACTGCCACAGGCGATAATAAAAGGCTTTTGCAAACAACATAGATCCAGATGAGACGGCTCAGTCTCATCTGGATCTACGCTGTTTGACATTTAGTCTTTCAACTTTACGTATAAACTTTTTTTTCAAGCGATAGTTTGTTAAAAAAGAAAAGCAGACGACAATGTCGTCTGAAATTTGGCACCGAAAGAGTTAATGTTTGCATTTATTAAGCTTAATGAAATTTCTTGATTGAAATGAAAATAAAATAGACATTATCTGTTTATAACACAGTTTGTAATAAGATTTTTTTATATTTACCTGGATCGTCACAAATCGACGATCCCGGCAAATATAAAAAGTCCTTAGTGAGCTAATCGAACACGCTCCCATATGTAAAAATCAAAAGCTATATTAAGAGACCGGCGCGCGAATCGTCAGTGAACAAAGAAAAATGATATTCTGAGACAATGTTGCATCATGTTTGTTTTGTAAGAACAGTCACACATTTAACAGATTAACACTTTAACTACAAAATCAGGTATGGAAGTAATCATGCAACTCAGAGTTGGCAGTTTAATTCTTACACCGCTAAGTTTCGTCTCACCATGATCTACAAAAGTTAGTTTGAGCGTATCTTATTTGTATCTCATCTATTAAATGCATGCATAATGACATAAAATGTCTTCTACTGATAAATTAAGTGCAGGAAATTGCTAGATTTTATTATCAAGTAAGATTGCATGTAATCCCAAAAAGATACTAGACTATTAAACATTCAGTACTCAGTTCCCAGTAGACTGAAAAACAATATTCAGGTTGATAATTTCCTGACTTTCATTACATGTTCTTTTTTATATACATTTAAAGATATACTATTATTTAGGTTAAACCAATGGATGATAATTATTGGCATTTTTTTTAATTTTCACAGAAAATAAAGCTTGATATATGTCTTTTTAAAGTTTTAAAATCAAATGATCTATTTAAATCTCAGTTAATCATTTTCCAAGTAGGTTTGGTTGAGTAAAAACTCATAAAAAGATATTATTAAAACTTTTTATAAGCTTATTTTAAATTTTAAATTGCAGGTAAAAAGTATGGACACGAGTTTCTTATTTTTGAACCATGAACAGTACTAACCCTTAACTATATACCTCGATAATATTGTTGACCATTTAAAAGAAGTTTCAACGTATATTGGAACTTTTATAGGTCTTTCAAAAAATTTAAAGGCAGTTTTTATTACTTTTTGTAGAATCCTCCAATTCTAGCAGAGGTTAAATAGTCATAAGAATACATTCAAACTAGACTGTTGAGACTGACCGCTCATTGGGCTGCCTTAACCCTTGTCATGCTGGATAAATTAAGATGCAACGCCCATTTCTAATTGTATACCAGTCAAACTACTTACGAGTAATCCATATAGTTGGTATTAATTCACATACTGAATGACAGACAGAGCAGATCCAGATCTGCACTGTTTGCAAAGTCAGGGCATGTCCGGGTTCAGCAGGACAAGGGTTAATATATCCCCGCCCCCCCCCCCCCCTACCGTTATTGCAGTGTTTACTTGCTGGTAAGGCCCATTATAATTAGTATAAACAATTTTCACTATCAGGACCTGAAAAAGATAAAGTCGTTGTACTGTTTAGGATAAAGATGATTTTACCACTGTTTCATGGTGGTACTCTTTCCCGGAAGAGCTCTTCTTTGAGACTGAGAAACTTTGGCAGCTCAGTAGATCATTACGAAAACACGCCTATTCAAATATACTGAAACTTTTACCACCAAAAAATGAAAATTTTCTGATAAAAAATTCTGATATTTTTCATGTTTCTGCTCAAAACATAGATTGTGGGTACTCGTTAGAACTGCCTCGACGAGGCAGTTCTAACGAGTACCAACAATCTATGTTTTGAGCAGAAATAAGAATAATGTATTCCCCTGTAAACCCAAGTTTTACTATATAAAAGTGGTGTTTAAGTGGGTCAAAATTATATAGGCGTATTTTCGTAAAGTTTAGCACCCATCTGTTGACAATAATGAGGATAATTATAACAGCACACATAGATTAATTTAATAGTCATATAAAACTTTAAATGGATAAACATCTGTTACGCCATTGGCGGCTAAATTTGACTAAGTTCTGGGCTGGGCGATGTCTAACTGTACCACTACACAGAAAACTCTAAACAAGTTAGAATTTTTAACAGCTTTTCTTTTACATATACTATTTACAACATATATAACACAATACAGACAACAATACAATCCACAATTCGAAGCAAGTTGCTTCACGTTGGCACGGTTGGGGACTTATACTGGGGTATATTACTTGAGTAACCTGGCTTGGTTAATCAATTTTATATACTCAGTATGACCCCAACCAAAATGAGGAGAACTCTGTGCCAATGTGAAGAGATTACCTGCCTTTCCTTCCTTCACCCTATTGTAGTACACTTTCTTCCTACTTGGTCTAGAGCACTGTCCAACTGTTCAATTTATTTAGTTCGCTCATATTTGACGCGTTTTCCCCGCGATATATTTACACTTTAGAATATAATCTATTATAACACGGCCTTCGCGCTGTTTATATTATACTCCCAGTTAGCATTCTACATAAATCTACAGCGGGCCGTTATCGGCCCGTCAGCTACCCTGACGGGCCGATAACGGCCCGCTATAGATTTATGTAGAATGCTTACTGGGCTGGTCATTGAGACCTATGATTATTCCTGAGGAACTTAAAACTTCAGTGATACATGTTCCAAGAATTCGTTTGTCGGCCTCTGCTCGACCTCCTGTAAAATGTTCCTGGAAACATCAAAATATTCTTGGAAGGACACAACTACAATAACGAAAACAGAGACTAAGGATATCCTATAATAATACAAGATGAAATCTGCTGTTATGATTCTACCCATTATTCTCCAATGACGCATGTCACCGTATAGAGCGAGTGACGTCATTGACGTCGCGGCTGAATCCCCGGCGCCATAATAGACCCATCATTGACGTCGACGTGCTGCTATCTAATCTCCTTTCATCTGTCTCTTTTCTACTTCTTAGCATTCCATTATTCTTTGTTTCATTGAAGTCATTTCCTTAAATTGATTTTAGATTACATGATCGTATCATATGTCACTGGTATGGGCAATTATTCCTAAATTTATAGATCTGGATTGTTTGTTGTTATTTTTGTTTGAATGGTATTGATTCAATATATTGTACCATGTCGTTATTTTTCATATCCGTGATTCTTGTAATGACCACGGGGCAATAAGCCCTTTTGTTAAAATTCTCATACGAAGTAAATATCTGTGTTATGTATGCACACATAATTTTCTGATTAGATAGTGTTTTAAAAGCTTAAATAATTTAATTTACTCATGAAAAACCTAATTTGACAAAAACTAAATATGTTTAGATACGTTTATGCGTATTTCTTTACAGTTAAGACAGAACTGTGGAAATACCATGCCTGACTTATCCAACATCCCATTTTCCTGAGGACAAGTAAGATATTTCATATTAACTTGTTCTGGGACAAGGATTTCACAGCTCTAGCTAAGAAGAATATCCAGATTATGACGTAAATGTTTTTCTTGATTCTCGAAGAGAAGATATGTTGTGGTTACTAATTAGAAGAGCTCACATTTCTTGAAGAAAACATCACCGAGGCGCTTCTAATGAATAAGCACAACATATGTTTTGTTCGGGAAATAAAATAAAATGTCAATTTTCGGGCAAGTAAATCTTAATTGGACACTATTTTGATCATTTACTTTTCCGTGGACAAGTCCTAAACTTTGATTCCACAACTCTGGGCAAGGGGTGATATAAACACGACGATAACTCATGCATTTAAAAGCATGTATGTAAACTGATAAAGGAGCCAGCGCATGACAAAACCTACAAAATGGCATGTGCGCACAGCAAAGACTCAGATTAGCCTGGACATATCAGCCCAGTCTGATCAGTCTTCGCTGTCCGCATGAAGAAAGTTCGGGTCCTTAGCTACTCATTGAATAGCGAATACTCTGATCAGACTGGGCGAATGCCCAGGCTGATCTGAGTCTTCGCTGGGCGCACATGCCATTTTGTAGGTTTTGTCATGCGCTGGCTAAAAGCATATGTATAAAAGAAACAGGCATATCTTATGTACAGAAATTTTTGTCATGAGATTTTCAGTAGAAATATTCTTACAGTGCACTCACATGCACACTGTAGCAAAATTCACTGATCATATTTTTGGACGTTTTTTTTTTTTTTTTTTTTTTTTAAATCCGTCATTTAAAATAGCGATGTCCGGGCCGGCGGGCGGGCGTCGGGCGTCGTCCGAGGTTTACCTTTTGGTTAACCTTTTGAAAAACCCGTCCATAATGCCGTTAGGCGTTTTTCTTGTTTTCTTTTAATTTGTTTTAAGTAATGATTGAACAATAATAAAATAAATCTACTAAAATGGGCACTATTAGAATTATGAAAATATTTATGGAATAATTTACTGTATTATGTGTAGATTCTCGAGAGCAGAGATGTTCCAGAATTTTCGATTTATGCTTTTTTTTCCTCTACATGTACTGTGCTTTCGACACCTTTCAGAAAGTTTTTTTTTTTTTGCTTGGCGCTTTACACAGAAGAAGTAAATTTGCAGACTTTTGTCATGATTTAATCCAAAACAATTTGTCGTAACTACTAATGCAGAAAAAAGTTTTATTCTAATCATTGGTTTTAAAAAAATCATATATATATTTTTTCTATTTCCCATAGTAAAAATGAATACAAATAATGCAGAAATATGTACGGTAGGTAACTTGAAGGCAGGTTTTCAACAAGTTCCACTTGTTCATTCGTTCTGAAATTTTCACAATGTTGTTGTGAAACATCAATAATTTGTATTCAGAAAAGAAAAATAAGATATGTATTCTTAGACGAAAATTCCTAAAAGTCACTTTACTATAGAAATTGCATTGGTCAGACCAATTTTTGGCAGTAAATTTAATTTTAGGGTACATATTTGAGAACAAAACACAGAAACAGAAAAGACAAATGGTTTCTGATAAGATATGGTCAATCAGAACAAAATATTTTTATTTAAAATAAATCACCAAGCAAAGAACTTCTTTTCGAGTGATGTCGAAAGGACAATAGTTGCTTCTTTATTCTTGACTGGCTTGAATAAATTTTATCCGAAGCTTTTAAATGGGAAAATTTTGTGAGTAGAATCGACATTTACATAAAATACACAAAAGACATTTAATGTATATTATACACGTATCTTACTCCACTCAAATCCATTAAGCAGTGTTTTCACTTTGCATAAAGATTTACAGGAAAATAGTCTTTTCTACATTACGAAAACACGCCTATTCAAATATATGGAAAATTTCACCAAAAAATGAAAATTTTCAGATAAAAAAAAAATCTGATTTTGAGCAGAAATAAGAAAAATAATGTATACCCATGTGAACCCCAGTTTTGCTATATAAAAATGGGGTTTAAGGGGGTCAAAATTATATAGGTATGTTTTCGTGATGAAACAATACGAATCTGACTCTTGATCTGATGAGTGTAAACGAACTGTTGACACTGAAGTTTAATGTTCTTTTATTTAGTTAGTAGATGCATTTTAATTGCACCAATAACTATCATTCATGATAATTGTCTTTTTAATCATAAAAGCGCTAAGCAAAACTCTGACAGATTACATTCTATTTCTTTTAAAGTCATTTTTTGGAAGATTTTCGTCAGCTAGATTCCAGCCTTATTTTGGCTGAAACTTAAAAAAATATATATATCAAAGTATCACCTGCCGTGGTTGTGATTAGCGCTTTAAGTGTTAACCATATCAACTGTTTGCGTAAGGGTGCGCGTCAAATAAAAAAATATTAAGAAGTACAAAACATTTATCCTAACCATCGCATTTGCAAAAGGACGCTTCATTACATAAAATATTATTCTAAATCTATGAAATTACGAAAATTGTTATTTTCAGATTTATTGTTTCTTTTAGAACTGTGGGTATAAAGGTTAAATCAGATCTCAGACGGAAATAGAGAGAAGGAGGCAGAATATAAATTGCGAGGAATGTTCGTGATTTGAAAAATATGGGTTGACTTACAAATATAAATGCATTTGCACAGGAAAAGTCATTTTATCGTAGCGCTGTCTTCCAGACCTGTTCGCATTCATCAAATTACTGGACCAAGTCAGGAATTGAATAGGAAATTGACAAAGTAAACTCCCATTATTAGCTCACCAGACCCTTTAGGCTCATAGGTGAGCTTATAGTATAGGCAGGCTCCGCCGTCGGTCCGTAGTCCACACTCTTCAAACGTCTTCTCCTCAGAAATCACTGGGTCCATCAAAGCCAAATTTCATATGGAACCGGCTTCATGAGCCGGGGGAACGACAGTTTGTACGACACATCTGGGTCACATGATCATGATGGCCGCCACACCCATATATAGTAAAAAACTTTGAAAATCTTCTTCCTGGAACCAAAGGGTCAACGGTCTTGGGCCTTGGTATGTGGCACTGGAGACATTGGCCCAATATAGTTTGAAAAAAAAAATGATAACCTTGGGTTGACGACCCTTTTTATAGAAAGGTCATTTTTTTACATAGGCAAAAGTTTTAAAAATCTTCTCGTCTGAAACTAGAAGCCCATGCCTTTCATTTTGGTACGTAGCTTCATCAAAGCTATTTTTTATGTGAATTGTCTGTTTCGCCCAATTAATTAAAGCTAAATTCCATACCAAATTACAGTCGAACCTCGTTATCTCGAACTCGCTTATTTCGAATTACCGCTTATCTCGAAGTGAAAATCTGGTCCCTGTTTTAACATGAAACTATGACAATAGGTAACAAAATAATGTGGAAAAGAGGAGAAATTGCTCCTAAGGAGCAATTTCCCCTCTTTTCCACATTATTATGTATATACTCGTATATTTCTGACTTCAGAGGTCAAATTACATATTCATTTGTTAAGTGTGATTGTTCAATTATTGTTTTCCTCACTCTCTCAACTCTGATACGTCGAGGTACGGATATCTCGAAGTGTTTCAGTGAGTCCCTTGGAATTCGAGATAACAAGAGTCGACTGTACTATAGGATACAGAATCCAAAGGCTTTTCAAACTGTGCCGGCTAACATACCCAAATAAGTGAGGTACAGGACCACTGGTCCTCTGGTTTAGCTTTCGAATATTGTCATCAAATTATTGGATGGAAATAGAGACTGATCCGTTTTCCGCCCAAAACCCACTGTAAGCTGATTAACCCCCCTTTCATCTCTGCAGACCAGTATAGATACCTTTGAAAACAGTGCTTATCCAGATGAGACGGCTCATCAGGATCTACACTGTTTACCATTCTGTTATTGATTTTTGACGGAAACGCCATGTTGCATCAGTGGCTGTGTTCACATTCAGAGATGGAAGTCCATTTCAGGAACTCAGGTGTGAAAGAATCAACGCTCGTAAACTGATAACTGATTAGATGCAGGTGTTGCTTTTGGAGAAAATCCCAGATAAAATACTGAAGTTAAGTTTGGGTGACAGAGTTGGCACAGTTTTGGGAAAGGGTTTGCCATCTGTAGTATTTGGTCAACTGTATTTGTCTATCTTTCACTTTGATGATGAGAACTTGATGTGGATTTGATTTTATCAGTTCCTCAGTTCACTTATTTGCATTGAACGATTATGGCTCATGTAAGAAACAGAACGTTTACCGCGTGATAGCATATGGCCCTCGTAAAGCGAAAAAGTTCATTCGAAATTACGCAGAATGCGCATAGTCAGATAAAACTGCGCATGCGCAAAATATCATCCGTACCTTTGCTGTCCATTGATATATTCTAAAGTATCCAACGATCCTGTTAGCGGAGAGTAAAGGTTCAGATAAGACTGTGCGGATGCGCAGACTGATCTGGGCCTTCGCTGTCCGCATATGCCCAAAGACATTTTTTCGCATGGCGAGGCCATTATGAAGAAAGGAGATTGTCGTAACAATAAACGCTTTAGTTTTTTTTGATCTTCCAGAACATAGGAGTAATAAAGACAATAATAAATTTTAACAAATGAGAGCAAGATATATTTTCCTTACGTGTTAATTAAAGGAAAGCGATTCACTTTAAGGGGAGGTAGCTCTTGTCAAAATTGTTTGCCTCACTTCTGAAAAGGCTTTGCTCAAGAAGGTAAGAATATCATTCCCTTGGGAACAAATTCTTTCCTTATAAGGTAGACCATAGAAGCGGGCATGTATTTCTTCTGTTTCTGTACAGTCATTTGTTTTTGTCTCGTCCTCCTCATTCTTTCTATTTCCTCTTTTTTCAGCTGATTCTTCTGTCCACATTCTCCCTTTCCCTGGGAGACGACACAAAATAACCCGCAAGGGTCGACATGTTGTTAAACATGAGTCTTATAAACATAAACCAGACTGGTAATATTTCAGGAAAAATATACTTACTCTTTGCATCCGGTACCCCAATTCACTTGGCCCCAGCTTTCTCTTGAATTGATAGAAAATTGGAATACAAATTTTACAGATTTGTTTCAATAATAAATAGACCATTTTTAATATACTTACATTCTCGGTCAATTCCTGTTCTTGTATTGCTCCAGAGATTTTACGGTTCACAAATTGAAGGATTAATTTCTTTGTTTAATGATTTTACGTTTCTTTTTGAACACAAGACGGAAACAGTGTTGCTTTGGGAATATTTGTAGCTTTCAATTATTAATGCACATCATTCACTCAAGCTGTGGAATTATTTAATGTGTTTTTTGAATAAAAGGTCGCCAAAGTTCTTAAGGGAATCGAATACAAATAGTAGCTTAACCGACATTTTTAGAAGAGGAAAATTCTGTACCCTTGTCTTTGCTTTCTTCCACTCAAAAAGCTTTATTCCGCAAAAGAGCCTAGTCTAACAGTCGAATTTCAATGGCTCGAACATCTTTGGGACCATAGAACCTGTTCGCGACATGCGTTAGTCGAACCACTGGGAGTTAACCATAGCGCAAGGTTAGGAAACAAATGGGAATACTATATGAATGTCTTCTCGATATTCTATAAAATAATGATATGTTATGTGTACTCATTCGAATCGCCCGGGCGATTCAAATAAGTACACACAAAGTACATTTCCATAATGAAAGAGGAAACAATCCTAAAATATCCCTAAATATTTACTTTCTTGAGCTGTTGAAAGAATTTCCAAGGGACTCAAAAACGATTTAGAATTAGCTAGGGTAAACGAATCATCAGTGTTCGAGTCATTCCGGTATTACTGTAAAATGCTACCCATTACAAAAAAATATATTGAAAATTTCACCATCAGAAAATGAAAATTTTCAGATGAAAAATACTAATGTTTCTCATATTTCAGCTCAAAACAAAGATTTTGGGTTCTCGGCGGTTCTAACGAGTACCCACAATCTATGGTTTTGAGCGGAAATAAGAAAAATAATGTATACCCCTGTAAACCCCAGTTTTACTATATAAAAGTGGGGTTTAAGGGGGTCAAAATTATGTAGGTATGTTTTCGTGATGCTTGGGAACCCATTTTGACCGCTTACAGTATACCCCCTTTCCAGAAGATAAGCAAAACGATTTTGATTTTTTGACAATAGTTCTCTCACAAGAAAGTACATCTTTTTCCCATTTAGGTGTTTTACTCTTCTTGTTTATATTTATCTTATACGAGCATATTAGTTCTTTTTCTTTCGTATTAATCATGTTCAGTAATATTCGATATTGTAAAGACTGTGTAAGTGAACACACTTGAAGCCATATTATCAACTCCACGCGGCCTGGCCTTTCTTTCTTTACACTGGCTTTGCATGACATGTAATAGTGCTGACTTTGTTTTCTTCAAGATATGTTTTGTTTTATTTACTTACGACTGTTGCGTTTGTTGTTTGTTCATTACGGAAACATGCCTATTCAAATATATTGAAAATTTTATAACCAAAAAATGAACATTTTCAGATAAAAAAAATCTGATATTTTTCATATTTCTGCTCAAAACATAGATTGTGGGTACTAACGAGTACCCACAATCTATGGTTTTGAGCAGAAATGAGAAAAATAAACCTGTAAACCCCAGTTTTACTATATAAAATGGGATTAAAGCGAGTCCAAATTATATTTCATGTTGTATGCGAGAAACAACATACAATGTTGTTAACCCAATTATAGTTGATAAATAGTACGACGGTGGGTCGAGCTTAGGACAACATGAGGGCCTTCCTAAATATGCTTCAGAGAGTTGGCGCATGACTATCTTTGCAGGTATTTATACGTGCGGCACAAATATAACCATTTTTGTTTCAAATGTATTTAAAAAAACATTTTTTTGTACATTTATATTCATAATCCGGTATATATTTCTATGGAAATGCCATTCCTCTTGGTACACTGAGACCCCACCCCCTCCACCCCGGGTACACGTCCTCGTAAACTGGTATAATAGTTCAGTGGAAATGTAGTTTATTTGTGGTACTCTGAGACTCGCCGAATTCCTCTTTAAGTGGTGGAAACCTGCCGTACGATTTTTACGGAGCTGTTTCTTTCATAAGTAGAATCCGATATTTAATATACTTACATTTTCAGTCAATACCCGTTCTTTTATTACTCCGGCAGTTTCAAGGTTTGTTGATTTCACTTTAACAAATTAATATATTAATTCCGTCGTTTAATGATTTACGCAAATCTTGAATAGAAGATGTATACGGTGTTACCTTGGGAGTATTTGTAGCCTTTAATTATTGATATATAAATCAATTATTCGTGACAAGCTGTGGTAATAGTTGAATAATAGGTCGTCAATGTTCTTTAAGATTTCCCCCTCCTCGATTTAAATTTCTGCATTTTATTCCGCGCGTGCTGTGTAAAATATATCGACAATGTATGTTACTTTAAAGGCTACATATTCCATAAAAGTAGACATTTATTATCCAAGAAAGGCTTAATAAATTGATATATGGTATAAAGTATGGCATGTGACAGCCTGTAAAATTTAGTCTCTCGTTTTTTTGAACTGGATCAAAATGAAATGATTTTTATCGTAATTCTGAATCAATATTGCCAACATTAATTCCGAGATACGATACAAAAATCATTTCATTGTTGATGAAGTCATTACGTTCAGTGACATAAACCATAACGGTGGCGTATGTGGCGTCTGTTACAACCAGTGCCGCATATTCTTGGCTTTTATCTTACCCTAGGTAGGATAACCTGGGTACGATAAGAATTTCTATCACAGGGTTAAATCCAGGATTTTCTTATCTGGTGTGCAGGAAAAATAAGACTTGTAACAGAATAACCGTCTTGAAACTACTAAGGGTCCTTATGTGTTAAAGCACTATAAACTCATTCCCATATTTGTCGTAAAAATTAAACAGATAAAATCTAAAAAAGAAAGACCATTGCGAGCAATGAATACTCACAAAACTGAAAACAGTTGACATGTTGAGTATTCGGCCAGACTGCCTACTTTGGACAAGTCTGTTTTTACTTGAGTGCCATGGCAAACAGTATAGACCCTGTTAAGACGCCGCTAATTGCGGCGTCTCTTAATAACATTTATATAAAAACATTATAATGCTGTTTGGTATATATATACTGCTTATTCCGCAGAACAAAGGATAAGGCACATGATCGTGCATTTTTTGAGTTATTTGATTAGTACGGTGAAACAGCTATTCTATTCAACGATCTAATTCTACAGGTGAAAAAGGGCTCATTTTTTGGCTGTTTAAAAACTGTGACTTTGCCAGTGGCGATCGTGTGAACAGAATTACTTCATCCAAGTGTCCAAACATCGGAAGTAAGCTTTAAACGGTGAACACGTTCGAATGAGATAGATTGATAGGCATGGATTCCTTTTCTTGACCGCGGTTTCGCATGAGAGTGATTGGTGGGCGTGATACTATTGCTCAAGCCTGTCTGTCCGCATACTCGGGGTAAATACGGTTTGTGCTTGTTTGGATTTGTTGGTTTCCTCTTCCTCTTGGGGTCTGGGAAGGGCTGCGGTTTGTGATTGTGGCACTCCTTGGACTTTTCTCTTACCTTTTTATGCTCTAGTTAACCCTTGCCTTGCCGAATAAATTAAGATGCCACGCCTACTTCTAATTTCTTGCAAATCGGATTACTTGATCCAGGTTTTTGATAGAAATTCACATATTTAATGACAAACAGTGCGGATCCAGATCAGTTGGCTTCTTCAGAAGCCAACTGATCTGGATCTGCACTGTTTGCTAAGATAGGGCATGTCCTGTTCAGCAAGAGAATGGTCAATTTACTCATAGCTGTAGCGACTTGTGTGCTTTCTGAATTTTGTACCACTAATTTATGAATCAATATCTGAAATCGAAATGCTTATCTTGTTCCGTTCATATGATAAACCACAACGTCAGAAAACATACTTTCAGACATTCGCACAGTCTGATCAGAATCTTCACTGGGCGCATTTTGGAACACTAAAGATGCAAAATTACTAAGAATATTCTAACCAGACTTTGCGGATGCACAGGCTGATTTATGTTGGGCGCAAGTGCCCGAGGGTACGTTTGGAAGCGATTTTCTTCTTTCAATAGTAGTCCACTCAGACTAGGAAGGCAAGGATTTTTTTTCAGAAAAGACAAAAAATCACACAGGAAGTCACAAAAGTTCTCCATTGGCAGAAACTATACCTAGCGTCTTAAGTCTTCTTAAATGCAATACTAACTCACCTTCGGCTCAAAATGTGAGAATCAAAGCATATGCACTTAAACCATAAAGTTGAGCTTCAGGGAACAGTTTTATGTCGTGGCAGACAGCTTGAGGGGGGACGAGATATGGTGATAATGATAATAAAACAACATAAAGGGTCAGTGAAAAACAACTTCTTGTTCCAAAAAGCACCGATAAAGGTCACTGGAACACAGTTTCCTGAGTCCACTTGCAGTAAGTACAGTAAACCCTCGACGACTCGAACACCGATGTCTCGTTTACGTTGGATAATTCGAACTCGTTTTTGAATCATCCCTACGAAATTCGGGCGATTCTAACGAGTTCACTCAACATACTATTACTGTGTCGAAGATCAAAATGGCTTCCCGAAATTATCACCATTTGCTTCCTGTCGCTATGATTAACCATTAGTACCTGGAATTACCAATGTCTCGAATAAGTTTCCATGGTCCCAAAGAAGATGTTCGAGCCAATGAGGCTCGTCCAGAGAAACACCAGACAGCTTAGAGACGACTCAACTGATGCCCAAGTCTCTGTAGAACATTCTGTTTACAGCAAAGTTAAAAAAAATAAGTGGTCTCCCAAGACAAATCTGTGGGTATATTCCACCCTGGACCATGGGGAAGAGTATTCAAGGCGTACAAACGTATTCTTGTGACCACCGCGATACCAGGCAGTGACATACAGCTTAAACAAAACGCCACTGGGAACACAGAAACTGTTATTTATCTTTTAAAGTGCAATGTATCAGAGATTTTTAAAAAGAAATAAGAGAACTAAAAAAGTAGTAGTGGTCATGGTACCCAAACCGTAATTCAAACTCATAAATCCGTAAACAAACGACAAATCAGAACGTTCAGACCAACAAACATGTACCCCAGAATAAAGGGTGTAATCAGGCGTCCGCGGATAGTAAGCATTACTTGGTAAGCAAGTTTCGCCAACCATGCCAATAGGCCTAAAGTAGAAAGAAGGAAATGTAGAAGCGTATGTCCGGGATTTTGGAAGTCTGCTTATGGCTCGTCATTGGCAAAAACATCAGAAACAATTCTGGAAGATGCCACATTGTAGGGATTGACCAGATCATGATGTCTGCCATAGAACTTCTTAAGTATTGCTACCAGTTTGGTTTTTTGACACCCCTTGCTCAACAACCTTGTAGTGAGCACTTTCCAACGCACCGTGAAGTCCTGATAATTTGAACAGGCTCCTGCATATAGGAATAATTGTGAAACGTAAACGCCGTATGCTGGCACAGAAGGGATATTACTGCTCAGGAATGGAAAGTTAACAATGGGAAATTGAAGTCATCCCGTTTGTCGTAAAGCCTAGTAGTAAGCTTTCCTTTGTCAATGTAGAGATAACAATCCGTATATGAGGAGGAGGCTGCAGTCTCCAATGTTTCCTTTATTTCAAGTTCGCGTGGATGGATGAATTCCAAATACTCTGCAAATTTTGTGTCTTTCAGACAATACATCAGCTATATATCTGTAGGTGAAATTGAATTGTTGTGCAAGGTGTTTTTATGCCTGCTTTGAGGAGACTTTGTTCAAACTCCGCCTCATACGAGTATAAAAACAAGTCAGCAAGCAACGGTGCACAGTTAATACCCATCGGTATGCCGATTGTTTGCTGAAATATCCATCCGCCGAACTCCACAAAAATTGTCGATTAGATCTTTATGACATCTGCATCTGAGTATTTTTGTTTTGCATCAGAGTGAAGCATGTGACTTTGTAGCCAATGACAACATACTGAAAGTGACGGTTATCATTCTTGTAGAAGAAACACTGGTTGGTAATTTCCTTTAATTCAGACTTCAATTTATCATTAGGAATAGTTGTGTAAAGAGTAGAGAAACCGAAAGACTTTATACTGCTGACGGAATGAAGATATTGTGTTTTAGGTTTTCTAAAAGCTCTTTGGCAGAAAGAGGCTTGGTTGAGCACTTAGGTGAACCCGCAATACATCTCTGCTTGTATGGATTCTTGTGAAGTTTAGGAATGCAGTACAATTTGAGAAGGTCAATATCTTCCTCTGGGAGGAAAATTCCGAATGTCAGCATCGCCGAATGGTGGTTTTGTAGAATTTCGTCCTTAGACATAGCAGTAAGCTTATATGTAGGGTTTCCAGTCACGGTACTCATACCAAGCTCTTCCATTAAGCAGTTTATATAATGTTTTGCAAACAAATACAATGTTGTTAGATGCCTTGTCGGCAGCAGCTTCTGGATCATCAAACACCGATTCATGTCGGCGAGACATGGTTCTTCGGAGTACTGACACGGCTGTTTACCAAGGAAATTACCGATTTAACCCATTCAGAGAGGGTATCAACCTCAACAACCTCCTTGGCCCAGCGTAATCCATACTCTTCAACAGAATCCAAAATTAATTTGGAATTCTGTTTCCAAGTAAAAGACCTGGGTTCCCTGTATTTAGGGCCTTTGGAAAGAATGTCCCGGAGTGTGTTTGCTATTCCTGAATATATTTAGATCTCCTGTTATGATGTTACTGGCTGGATTGTAGCAGAACTCCGAGGTTTTACAGGAACACGCTGAGGGGTTTCGAGTAATGTTCTCAGTATTTAGACCTTGCAGCACGTTTTTGTAATTAAAAATCCTTGGTGCAATGGGAGACAAATAACATAACTGTAAGAGATGATGGATGGGCTCTGGTTTTTGAAGTAAGCTGGTATGGTTTAAGTCACTTTCTTATAGTTCAGAATATTGCTAATGTTAACGGCGCCAAGACCTTTGTTTCTGAAGTCAAGTTTTAGAAAATCACGAGTGAGAGTCTCTTCTGGAGAAACTGTTTGAACAGGCGTTTACAACCTAAACTTTGCAACATCCAAAATGATAGCAACCAGCTTATATTCAGGAAAATTTGGAACGTACGTTTTTGTATCCACAGCTTCCTTCTGCAAAGAGCGAAGTTTAGTTACCGGCAGCTGACGAGTTTGGAACGAATATGATGATGGCCTAATGGATGCTGTACATATGGTAGAATAGTGTCAAATGCGACATTAGCATGAAAATTAGGACGATTGTAGTGCCGATGTCCATGACTTCTCTTACGTCTTTGAGAGCTGCCAAAGAGTCTCATCACACTGACCGAGCTGCATCTTGGGCTGGTAAGATTCTCTACATAATTTATTTTGTCATTGCAACCGTAGGGTGCTGCAGTGCCTAATTATCTGATTCAGAATTCCTCCTGCGGTCTACGAAGTGGCGCGCTCAGACTGGGATTGTTAGTAGGGTGGTATATATTTTTTCTAGTATTCTTACTTTGAAGTACAAAATAGAACTATCTGGTAGATTGAAATGTTGATACAGTAACTGATTGTTCCCATGACTTCTCAGAGAACCGATACAATCACATCCACATCAAGCCCCCAACACCAAAGGAAAAGACAGACAAATACAAATTAGCAGTCACAAAATGACCAGATGGCAACTTTTTCCCAAAAAGGTGGCAATCCTGTTACCTAAACTTAACTGAATATATCTCAAACTTACATAAGTGTTAAAAAGAACTCAGAAAAGGAAACACTAGATAAAAATGAACAAAAATTACCAAAAGAGGTAGATTTTAATGAGTCCATTGGACTGACATAGTTGAAATTCGCGTTAAAAACTAGGAGGCCTTAAACTATTTTAGATCTTCTGTATTTTCTGAGTCCAGAAACTCATATATAACTTGCCAGTTTCAGACAATAATATGAGTATATGAAGCGGGCTTGCAGGAAAAGAAATCACTAATGCTACAAAAGGAATGTCAGAGAAACTTGAAATGCAGACATCCGTTTTATGATATCACACTTGCTGTTATCAATTTCGTGTAAAGTAGAGAAAAAGACACAAGAGCTGCTGGATGCGTATACTTAATATGCGAACCGAACAATCATATAAAACTGTTTGTTTACAACATTTGAACCAAGCGTGAAGATTTGGTGCCTGTAAAATCGATGTGACCCTGCCACCCCACCCCACCCCCATCCCCGGAATTCTTTTTACTGGACGTTCTAAGGCGATGGTTCTGGAGTTGGTTGGTCTTTGTTTGGTATTGTGGCTGCTCGCTGAGAGGCTTTTTTTTAATGTTTGGTCTTGTACGTTGTTTTCTGTTAACCCTTGCCTTGCTGAATAAATCAAGATGCCACGCCCACTTCTAATTGCTAGCCAATCAGATTACTTGATCCTGGTTTTTGATACATATTTACATTCTTAATGGCAAACAGTGTAGATCCAGATCAGTTGGCTTCTTCAGAAGCCAACTGATCTGGATCTACACCGTTTTCAAAGTCAAGGTATATCCGGGTTCAGCAGGACTATGGTTAAGTGGCTCCTGTCTAGCATTGTGGTCACTTTGTTGGGGACGAGGGAGCTGATGGTTTGGCTTTTCTATGGTCTGTGTCTTGTGTACTGTCTGTCATGGTTATCCTCTTGGTGTCTGGGAAGGGCTGCGGCTTGTGATTGTGGCACTCCCTGGATTTTTCTCTTACCTTTTTTTTGCTCTTCCTCTTGGTGTCATTGGTAGGCTATGGTATGTTATTGTGTTTACTCCTGGACATCTTCTGTACTATTTTGGTAGAAACTGGGATTGGAATCTAAATTAAACGGATGACATGTTATCACACATTTGCTTACGACTAAAAGAAAAGAGAAATAGAGAGAAAACGTTAGAAGCTAGTAATAGATATTGAAATGGAATTCATCACAGCCATTTATGAAACAAAAACATACTTGAGAAAACGGCTTTTATGAGAAAAAAATCCTAAGTTTCTGCATATTGAATTGTAGACCCTCTTTATTTATGAGGTAATTAAACAGAAAAAAAATTGCATAAACTTGGCTATTTAACATCCAGTGTAATAATCACTAAGATAACAAATTGTCTTCTTATCTGGATTCTTATCGACGCACTTAAGCCATGAAGGAGCACATTACACTTTAAAACGTTCGCGTCAGGGACACAACCCACTGATGAAAATCAAGGATTTTAGTTCTGATGTACCAAAATAGTAAAACCGCTCTCAGCTCTGAATTTTACATTTAACATTGACCACAGTTTACTTCTTCCTTTTGATTTATGTTCTTGTTTTACTCAGTAAAAATGAGACAGCATAAACTGTGAAAATCCAAATCGGACTGAGAAATATTGCAGTGCTATCAGAATATTTGATATTCTCTGTATATATTCTACAGACCTCATCACGAAAACACGCCTATATGATTTTGACCTCCTTAAATCCAATTTTTATATAGTAAAACTGTGGTTTACAGGAGGTACATTATTTTTCTTATTTCTCCGTCTGTCCGTCACGCTATCTTCTGAACTACTGGGCGGAATTTAACAAACTTACTACATGACCTCCCCTCATGATAAGAGTTTGCGAGAGAACATAATTTTTCCATGCGTGTGTCCGTCCGTTCATATATCCGTCACGCTATCTCTTCCTAAACCACTGGGCGGAGTTTAACCAAATTTGGTACATGACCTCCCCTCATGGTAAGGGTGTTCGAGAGCATCTGTCCGGCGTCCGTTCGTCTGTTCATCACACTATCTTGTCCCAAACCACTAGGCGTAATTTAATAAAACACCACAGGACTCCCTTTATGGTAAGGGTGCGCGAGAACAAGTCCGTCCTTCCATCAGTTTGTCAGTCATGCTTTTAGCAAAAGCTGGGAAAGAGTTTATACGTATATGCTAAAGTATATTTTTGTGAAAGTCGGTCCTAATGGAAAATGAAGGCAACGCAGCAGGGTATACCAGACCATGCTACAATATCAAACTAAAACTTTTAATCACATTGATTTCATGTTGATTTTCTCTTGTTCTTTTATTGATTTAAGCAAAGCGACAAATAAATAACAGGCTGGGTAATGGAGCAACACCCGCACTACAGATTTCTTGAAGGCATTATAACAGATTTTGCAACCGACAATAATTTAACGCTTAGATTGTTGGGTAATATTTTCAGCAGACGACAATTTTGAAAAAAAGTTTTCTTACTTTTCCCAGAAAATAGGCTTTGACATTTCATGCAAATTGCATGAAATGTCAAAGCCTATTTTCAGGGAAAATAAGAAGAATAGAAACAAGTTGTCGTTTGTTGGATTAGCCCAGAGTGATTTAAAGCTTGAATCGGTCACGCATAACAACTATAGATTATTTTCAAGGTGATTAGATACCCCATTAAAGGAACCGGTCTGACAAATATACTATTTAGGCTTCCCTTCTGAAATGTGGAATTCTCTTGAAGGAATCGGTTATACTCCTCTGGTAGCAAATTCTTACTTTAAAAGCAGAGCGCTTTGAAAAAAGATTAATATACCAAAGGCGCAATCAAGTACGATGCTGTTGGTTTTGGTTTGATATGTAGTTTAACCGCCCAGTCAACACTATTAAGGTAATGTCGAACCATTCAATTCATCTAACCACAATTTTCTTGGACAGACTCAGTCCTCTGAGCGGTTAACCAGTTCATGATCATTCTCCACGAAAGACGGGAATCGAACTCGCGACCTCCAGATCACCAGTTGGACGCGCATCCGAGTAAGCCACCGAGGCCGGCACGATTCCAATGGACTGATCTCCTTTTAAAAGGGAGGGATGAATGGTCAACGTAGGGCACTCACTGTTTGACGTATACTCATTCACAAAAATCTCCACTGTTGTATCCGGTATCCACAGCGCAGTCTATAGAGCGTCCGACTACAGATCCAGGGATCGCAAGTTTGAACACAGCTAGGCCGTATATCAACTGTAAGTCTCTCCATTCTGCTGGTTCATGAAGGACAATGGTCAGTTACCATCACGAAAATATGCCTATATAATTTTGACCCCCTTAAACCCCATTTTATATAGTAAAACTGGGGTTTACAGGGGTATACATTATTTTTCTTATTTCTGTTCTAAAACATAGATTGAGGTACATGTTAGAACCGCCTCGCCGAGGCAGTTCTAACGAGTACCCACAATGTATGTTTTGAGCGTAAATAGGACAAATGTCAGGGGGTTTTTTATCTGAAAATTTTCAGTTTTTGGCGGTGACATTTTCTTTGTATTTGAACAGGCGTGTTTTCGTAATGCTTGGGAAATTTTGTACAAGTACTGGTTAAGCGCTATAAGGACTAAGCATGCACAGGACAAGTGTGAGAAGGTTAACTGACCGTCTCGATATGACCCTAGCAGTGTTCACTGGGCCGTAAAACACCAACTCAAACAAAGAATTATTCTAAGTTGTTTAAGGACACGTTCTGCCATGATAACCAAACTATGTTAAATCCTGAAGCAGCGAAAAATAATATTATTGGAGTTGTCAGACTAATGCTGAAGCGACGATATACGGCTCTTAAATAACAAATCTTATATTGCGCACACAACCACCAGTGCCTGCCGAATATAGCAAACCTGTCACAACAGTAAACAACACATTTAGAGGAATCGCATTTTCACTGACAGAGACAGGTTTTCAACATTTGTTTAAACGTGATCAAATTAATATTCTGCAGTTCTTTAAAGGAGTTCACACTTTTCTTAATTAAAAGTGAATGCCCGCCTAAAACATCTGATTAAAATGCTATGATGCAAGTCACCGCAGTAAAATGAAATTTTCTAAAGAGAAATTGTCTATGACACATGCGTGTGGCAGAAAATCCTGACAGGCTAGATGTGATGTAATTACGTTTGTTTTGGTACTCTTTCGTTTCTTCTTGATGATATCTTTATTCGGTTTGGTACTAAATTATACCTACGAATTGTTGAAACCCCTTATTGCAAAATTGTTTCTGTTTTGATCGAATGAGACCTTATGTTGTCAGGCCAATGTTACTGAAGCATTCAATTCAATGTCTTGATTTTTGGATGATTTACTATAATGATTACTTTGATAAAACGTTGATAAAACCTATCCAGGGATGAAGCTAATGATGTAATCTCTACAAAAATGTTTTTGACTAGCGGGACGACGTTTTTTTTTTTTTTTTTTTTTTTTTTTTCTTATTTTATTTTTTTATTTTTTTTATTTTTTATTTTTCGGTTTTGGATGACGATATCCATCGTGCTGTATCCTATGGATTATATACTGTCGAACCTCAATAGCTCGAACACCGATGGCTCGTTTACCTTGCCTAATTCGAACTCATTTTTGAGTCCCTACGAAATTCTTCCACTAGCTCAAGAAAACAAATATTTAGGGAAATTTTCTTATTTTATCATGAAATAGTATGTTGTGTGTACTCATTAGAATCGCCTCATCGAGGCGATTCTAATGAGTACACTCAACATACAATTATTTTAAAGGAAATAAAATATCCCCAAATTATCGCTATTTGCAGCCTGAACCTGGCACCATGATTAACCCTCAGTGGCTCGAACTATCCATGTCTCGAACAATTTTCTATGGTCCCAAAGATGTTCGAGCCATTGAAGTTCGACTGTATCTCTGTTAAATTGTTTTGCTACAGCATCTAGTAAAGTCAGTCAAATTTTTTGCCACGTTTCATCGGTGTTGTTCTGAATTAATGTCCAACTATAATGCTGGTTTGATAACGCTTCTACAAGAAAATCTATTGGAACCTAAATTTTACTGGACAGTTTATAAATTCAGAAAGAGTGTTAGCAAAACATTTCAGAACTGAAATCTCTACATTTCAGACAGAAAGCAAACGGAAAGTCACAAAAGTTGTCTCCCATGTAAAAATGACGGACAATGTACCAAAGTAAATAAGTGAACTCTGTACCCGATACAGTCAGATCCATATCAAGTTCTCAAAATCAAAGGGAAAGACAGACAAATACACTTAAACAGCCACAAAAAAATGGGGGGAGGCGGGGGGGGGGGGGGGGGGGTGGGCAAGTGGGATGGGGGAGGCGGGGAAGGGGGCTTAAGCTAGTTTTACGGGATTCCCAGCCCTTGCTTCCATAGTGGTAAAATCATATTTGTTCGGTCCGCATGGAGGTCTATTCAGACCTCTTAAAATGTTAAAACTTTGCTTCACTGGGTTCGGTTATTCAAAACTAACGATGTCGTTAGCTAACATATCGTTAAAACTTTGATTATCAAATATTGTATAATATTTTGCCGAAAAAATGTGAGTAGCTTTTGCATTTACTCACATTTTTCAGCAAAATACCTGTGAATTAGATGTTGTACTTACTAAAACAGTTAACATTTTGACCACTAACGAGCTCGTTAAGCTAATGATGCTTTGAACAACTGGGCCCTCGTTTATTGCTCTTTTCCGATTTATGACTCACCGTGGAAGTCATTCCATTAATGGAATGGGCACATGTTCAGGGGAGGAGACAACTCATTCAGCATTGTTTCCGTCTCTCCCCAGAAAGGGATTTACTCCTAAAGAAACAAATTTGCTCCTTTTGGATGGGGCAGATTCCTTTGTTTTCAGAAGGGAAATGCTGTACAGGGAAAAAAACAAGCAAATTTACAAACTTTATCATTGTACAATGGCCATTGTACAATGATAGCGTTTGTATGCACAATACCGGTCTGAGTTGCGCAGTTGGTGGAGCGGATGCTTGATAGGTTGTAGGTTTAATCCCCAGATGGATCATGCCTTAGATTATCTGAAATTGGTACTAGCTGCGCTTTTGATTGGCGCTCGGCATTAAGAAAAAGAGCTAGGATAGTTGATTTAGTGTTATCGTAATGTAACCTGTGGTATTATCACGACACTGTGTCTTGGGCGTAGGGTATCTGTATAAAAGGGCGCATCCGGGAGCCGTCACGATATGAATGATACCTTGTTGAAAATTGGCAGTAGTGAACTTTAACCTATTTAAGCCTAGCGTCTTATGAAAGGGACATTGGCAAACAGTGTAGACCCAGAATGCGATGTCTAATCAGGGTCTACATTAAAACTCAGAAATTACTTTAAAATCTAACCAGACACCCCTTATATAGGTAAAGGATCTGTCCAAAGAAGTATGCTAGAAGAGTCCACTCGGCATAAATGGGTTAAACCGCAAATCAAAAAAGACAATATGCATCCATTCTTCATTGAATTATTTTTAAAATGTCTAGCAAGTTGTGACAAGGTTATTACATTTTTTTTCATGTTAGGTGATAGATCTTTTGCACGTTTTGAAAATATCATGGCGAATTAATGCCATCTAGATAACCTTATAACGTCATGAACTTTTGTCGTCTTATATAGTTGCTTATTCTGTACATTAATTCTCAGGCCATGCTTGCATTATCTTTACGTTTTGTTTCAACTCCGCTATTTCATTTGAACAAGACTCGTTGTTAAAAGACGTCTGTTTGTGTGGTCCATTTCAGTTCATTTCAATTAAATTTATTAAGCTCCAGCAAGAAAAACGGTTTATCGCTCCCATACTGCAATAAATCATGTCACAAAGTGACGTTTAAATGCAACGCAGAATGCAGATAAATCTCTACAAACATTAAACTATAACTAAGGGTTATGTTTCTTTTTAATGTTCTAGTATATCTGATAAGACAAAACAGCATTCAGACACGAACAGGTTTTCTTTATATTTTAATCCCAAGCTGTATAACCCAGAAGGTTTCTGCAAGGCTATGGAATCAAGGAGATGAAAACCGTTTGAAAATGGTAATGCATCCTTTGAGCGACGTCATGTGACATATTATTGGCAAATAACCATGGCGTTTAAACTATCTTTTGCATGTGTAACAGTCAGTGCAATAATATAATTTCGGTGAATATAATTTCAGTTATAATCTGGGTTTACACTGTTTGTTAATGTCTATTTTATAGAATGCTTGGCTCAGAGATGCTTGACATAAATGGGTTTACTGATTCTGATTTTATTGTTTGTTAATGTCATTGCAAACAGCAAACACCCAGGGCCCAGTTGTTCAAAGCGTCGTTAGCTTAACGAGCTCGTTAAGGGTAATTTCGTTAACTGTTTTAGCGGATTCAATATACAATATTCTGATATTTTTTGCTGAAAAAATGTGAGTAGCTTTTGCACTGCAAAAGCTACTCACATTTTTTTCAGCAAAAAATTTCAGCGTATTTGCGCATCACTCGATCTAAATTTTAACGAATCGTTAACTAACGACATCGTTAGCTTTGAACAACTGGGCCCAGATCAAAAGCCGCGATCAAAAGCCGCATTATGTGGCGGCGTTTAATCCTGTGCTCCACTGTTTGCACACGTCCTTTTCGCTTGTATTTTAAGCGTTTAATTTAGGTAAGAGAATTTGGGTGAGGTAGGGTGGCGTTTAGGCATTGCTAGGCGAATGAAATATGTTTGGAACCAGCAGAGCGTATTGTTAAATTAATCCGCATTGTTAATCAATGTAGGAACACTTCAGCCGGTGAATTGGACATCTCGCAGATTCTCCCATTATTTGGAACTATTGTTATTGATATACGGGAATTTTCTCCTTAAATGACTGAGTAAAATGACATGCTGTCAAGTCAATTTCATGAAGGACACCTTACAGCTGCAATCTTAGAATTTATTGCAATCGACCAATATCAGTTATATACCACTGTCTATCTTGGTCAGGCTTGGAGAATATGCCATGTGATATCCGAAATCTTGCAAAATTTTTGGATTTTTTATAGCGCGGTTATAGTTAAGCTGGTTTATTGTAGAACCTTGAAGAAGTAATGTCTGCCATGAATCAGACCAGCTTGCGCGCACACTTGACTCTCTTAATTTTTGCTTAGACAATCTAGAACACTCCTTTAATAAATATAGAATTATAGGGAAATGAGCATTTAGGAGCTATTGCCTGATAGCATAATAACCGCAACAGCGTTATCATCTTATGATGATATGAGACGCCGGTTTTAGGTGTATTTTGCCAAGAAGTAAATGCCCTGACATGATGCACAGGCAATGATTTTCGGGCCTGAGTTGTCCGAATGTAGTAACGGGACTATCGTATCTATGCCACCTGAGTTATTAAAACACACACACACACACACACACACACACACACACACACACACACACACACACACACACACATCATTTGCACAGGGGTATACATTATTTTTCTTATTTCTGCTCAAACACATAATTGTGGGTACTCGTTAGAACCGCCTCGCCGAGGCGGTTCTAACGAGTACCTACAATCTATGTTTTGAGCAGAAATATGAAAAATATCATAGATTTTATCTGAAAGTTTTCAGTTTTTGGAGGTAAGATTTTCTGTATATTTGAAATAGGCATGTTTTCGCAATGGTATTGAAACTTTGAGCTGATTCGAGCTATAGTAATTGGCTAGCGATTCTGTGCAAATGTTCTGTGTGTGTGTGTGTGTGTGTGTGTGTGTGTGTGTGTGTGTGTGTGTGTGTGTGTGTGTACGCGCATGTTTTTGTTATACCATGGATTATATACAGCTAGCGCATACAAGTATGATAGACAGCAGAGTAAATACCGTATCTGGAAATTATGTTAGCGAACAGCAAAATCATAAGATTCCAGCGTGCGCGAGTTGTAATAATTAGAATAAATTTGTAACAGCTAAACGTCTTGAGCATGGGTATGGGTATGATAATTTACGTAAAACATTTTCTTGGGTTTATCGCCTTCATTCTGAATTAATTTTCAAGCAAATCTTTGGCTTCAAAACATTTCTGTATGAAGGTCTATCGGGACCTATTTTATGGTAATTTTGTTAGAAGGATTATTGGAATTTATAATATTGACTTTTCAGAACAATTTAAAAAAATGTCACACGTTACAAAAATTCTCTGTGACAAACTGCATACATGGTTGAATTTTGTCAGAAGGATTATTGGAAAGTATAATACTGAATTTTCGGAACAAAATGTCACACGTTACAAACATTCTCTGTGACAAACTGCATACATGGCTGTTAATCCAATTATGTTTGATAACTTTGCTTCTCTCTTTGATTGCAAGTCTCCTTTCTTGAATTTCTTTCAGAGATTTTGGCGTGTGACTGTCGATGTCTGTGATTGGACCCAGCATGGTCCCATTTTTGGTTTTCTTATGCTCTGATGTAACTCGTCACCAATGAGTCTTCGATTATACGAGGGCAAGTCAATAAGTAACCAGCCTATCCCATTTCCAATTGACCGAGACACCCAAGATTTTCATGCCTTGTTTCAATACATGTTTTAGGCCTGAGGACAAAATTGCACCCTTATCGCGTCATTCACTCATAAGATATTGAATGTCAAACATGGCTAGAGATGCAAAAGTAAGCTTTTCGTCAAAAGTTGAGTACCGTGCTGTAATTCGGTACTTGTATTTGAAAGGGAAAACAGGTCAGGAAATACATTGCGAGTTGACCAATGTTCATAGGTCTTCTGCACCGTCGTATGCACAAGCTAAATTCTGGGTTGGGGGATTCAAACGCGGTAGAACGTCTTTAGAAGATGAAATCAGGTCTGGACGCCCATCAGATGCCACCGATGAAGAAATGTGTAACAAAGTACGGGATCTGGTGTACTCTGATAGGCGAATTAAGGTGGAAGAAATAGCGAATGCATTACACATTTCACATGGTAGCGTTTCAACAACTTTACATGATCGCTTGGGTATGTACAAGCTAACAGCCCGTTGGGTCCCAAAATCCCTTAGCGACGAGCAAATGGCAACCAGAGCATCAGTATACAGCGCACTGTTGAAGCGGTTTAGGTCAAAGGAAGACGATTTTCTTTCACGTCTTGTGACTGTATATGAGACCTGGGTCCATTATTATGAGCCAGAGAATAAAGCTTAAAGTCGCCAGAATGTAGGGCCGGGGTCTCCGAGGCCAAAGAAGTTCAAAACGCAACCCTCTGCTGGCAAGGTGATGGCACCTGTATTTTGGGATGCACAAGGCGTTATTATGTTGGACTTCCTAGCAAAGAAAAGTACAATAACAGGTGCGTATTATGCAAATTTGCTCGACTAACTGAGAATTGTGATCCGTGAAAAACGCCGAGGTAAACTCTCCAAAGGGATTCTGCTCCAACAGGACAATGCGAGAGTCCACACTTGCAAAAATTGCAATGGATGCTGTTGAACGGAATGGGTACGAGCTAATACCGCACCCCGCCTATTCTCCGGACTTAGCTCCTAGTGACTATTTCCTATTCCCAAACTTGAAAAAGGATATCCGTGGACGTCATTTCCGGTCCAACGAAGAAGTCGTGGCGGCGGTTGAGGAGTGTGTCAGAGACAAGGACCCTGGCTTCTTCAGTTCTGGGCTGATGGCACTGGAACACCGTTGGTCCAAGTGCATCATTCTAGAGGGCAATTACATCGAAAAAGAAGAGATCGATCTCACCCAGAAATAAGTTAGGCTGGTTTTTTATTGACTCGCCCTCGTATGAATCAACTACATGCATAACGTTCCACGGATGAGGCTGAGGACTCCTGTGCGTACCGAACGCATATTTTGAAATCTGGAGCTGCATCAGAATTAGAGGTGCGAGGTCAGCAAAGTCGAATTTAAATACCCCAGTAGTTTTTACTACTGACCCTTCAGTAGTATTGGGCGGCCCGCCGTACTACTCCCTTCTAAGCCCATTAAGAAACACGCCTATACAAATATACTGAAAATTTTACCACCACAAAATGAAAATTTTCAGATAAAATAATCTGATATTCATATTTCTGCTCAAAACATAGTGAGTGCGCGTTAGAACCGCCTCGGCGAGGCGGTTCTAACGCGTACCCACAATCTATGTTTTTGAGCAGAAATAAGAAAAATAATGTGTACCCTGTAAACCCCAGTTTTACTATATGGGTTTAAAGGGGTCAAAATTATATAGGCATGTTTTCGCGATGCTGTTTTTCTAGTGTTGTTTGTTTCGCTGCTGGACTTTTTCGTGTTTTGTTACGTTATCTTATTATTGTGTTTGGTGGATCCTGTCTGGGATCACCTCATCATGAAAACATGCCTATATAGTTTTGACTCCCTTAAACCCCACTTTTATACAGTAAAATTGGGGTTTACAGGAGTATTCATTAATTTTCTTACTTTTACTCAAAAACATAGATTATGGGTACTCGTCTAACGAGTATCCATAATCTATGTTTTGAGCAGAGATATGAAATATATCAGAGTTTTTTTATCGATTTTTTTTTTCATTTTGTGTGTGTGTGTGTGTGTGTGTGTGGGGGGGGGGGGGGCGGGGGGGGGGGGGGGGGGGGCTAAAATTTTCAGTATATTTGAATAGGCATGTCGTTGGTATGCTATGTTCTGTGATTGGGGGTCTTCCTATACTATTTTTAGCGCGAATGAAACCAATTTACCCACCTGGAAGCTTTTCTGCTGACCACATCACGAAAAAATGCCTATATAATTTTGACCCCCTTAAACCCCACTTTTTTTATAGTAAAACTGGGGTTTACAGGGGTATACATTATTTTTCTTATTTCTGCTCATAAACATAGATTTTGGGTACTCGTTAGAACCGCCTCGCCCAGGCGGATCTAACGAATACCCACAATCTGTGTTTATGAGCAGAAGTATGAAAAATATCAGAAGTTTTTATCTGAAAATATTTCAGTTTTTGGAGGTGAAATTTTCTACATATTTGAATAGGCGTGTTTTTGTACCGAATTCAAGGTGGTTAATCTGTAAATTTCTCCTTTATTCGTATGTCGGTTATTTCAATAAAGATGTTTTGTTTTGTCATTATTTGTTCCTCATCTCTTCTTCTTTTGATGCCTCGGGATGGCCGTGCTTCGTGACTTTGGCCTTTTCACGTGTGACTGCATTAATAGATAAATAGACTTGCTGAAAGTTTGAGACCAGTATCGTAAAGTAATGTGGCCGAACACTCGGGATAACATTACGAAAACACGCCTATTCAAATATATTGATAATTTCACCTCCAAAAAATGAAAATTTTCAGATAAAATTTATGATATTTTTCATATTTCTGCACAAAACATAGATTGTGGTACTCGTTAGAACCGCCTCGACGAGGCGGTTCTAACGAGTACCACAATCTATGTTGTTTTTTAAATCAGAAATAAGAAAAAATATGTATACCCTGTAAACCTCAGTTTTACTATATAAAAGTGGGGTTTAAAGGGGTCAACATTATATATGCATGTTTTCATGATGAAATTTGGTAGTGATTGCCCTGAACAGATGGCAGATTCAGATACCAATCTGGACCATCGGTATTTGCATAAGACATAAGTGCCCTTCTCTCGAGTTGTGGCTAAAATGTATTGTGCTTGAAGTAATTCTTCTTTCATGACAGTGTATCTCTATTAAGCGTATATAATTGATGACATCATTTCCATGTAATTCCCTAAGGTAAGCAGTTTCTCACACCAGGAGACGAAATTTCTTAAACATATTTAGACAGGAAAAATTATAATTCATTACCTTATACTGCATGGTTGTTAGGCCGAGGGAAAACAACCCTTCTTATGGTTTTTTCATACTAAATCTGGCATGGTTATGCTTACATCTTATATATGTATTATGGTGTAGGAAGGTACAGAGGAACAGTATTAACCTTTACCACGCCCTATACTTATTCTGCTGACGACAAATTAATTGTATTTTTCTGTTTTCTTTCCAGCTAACAGAGTTTGACATTTCCTGCAAACTGTCTCCTTAGGAGACAACTTGCATGAAATTTTAAAGCCTGTTTTCTGGGGAATATAAGAAAAAAAAATTCAAAGTATCGTCAGCTGAAATTCCTTCCCAGCACACTGAGCGTTAAAAGGGACATATTAGCTACCACTTATTACGGTATTTGACCTCTTAGAATTAGGACATCATATCTCCTTTCTATTCTTATACTGGAATCATAAAACTCTTATACGCTAATTGATCTTAATTGATCTTGTGGACGAGTGGCAAACAATGTTCACTATGATTAGACGCCACAGTCTGCTGCGTCTGATCATTTTGCTAAAGGCCTATCTGTCCGAATACTCAGGGAAAATACGGTAAATGTTTATAGTCCTTAAATACGTTTTGAATTGTTCTCGTATAATGTAACTAGTTGAAAACCTCATTACTGCTTACGAAGCATCACGAAAACATGCCTGTATAATTTTACCCCCCTTAAACCCCACTTTTATATAGTAAACTGTGGTTTACAGGGGTATACATTATTTTTCTCATTTCTGCTCAAAAACATAGATTGTTGGTAATCGTTAGAACCGCCTCACCATCTAACGATTACCCACAATCCATGTTTTGAGCAGAAATATGAAAACTATCAGAGTTTTTTTATCTGAAAATTTTCGGTTTTTGGAGGTGAAATTTTCTATATATTTGAATAGGCGTGTTTTCATAGTGAATCTCAGTAAAACCGGCAGTCCCATTTTCTATCTGTATTTTTTTTTTTTTTTTTTTTCAAAGGCAAACTTTTATAGCTTTATTTCACTTCACTGCAGCTGGTGTTAAGCGACGTGTAGTGGCGGCAGATAGTGTCTTCGTACTTCCACAAAGTGCAGATTATATTTGAGCCAGCGCATGACAAAACCTACAATAAGAGCTGTGTAACCAGCAAAGACTCAGATCAGCCTGCACATCCACGCAGTATGCCAAGTGTTCTCGTTTATCCCTCTTTGAATAGCCTGGAGGTTGCAAAAAGGCATATGCGACTAGCGAAGACTCTTGTCAGACTGCGCGGATGCGCAGGCTGATCTGAGTCTTCGTTGGTCTTACAAATCTTATTGTAGGTTTTGTCGGGATCAGTAAGCCCATTATAGTATCTTTGAAAATGGAGTTCTGCTTATGTACATGCTAGAGGGCATGCACTGCTTATAAAGTATCTACAAAACGAGACAACCAGTTTCTATTTGTAATGTGTTATTTTCCAAAGGCAACCTTTTGTAGCTTTAGTTTCATATCTTCAAACAACTCTGTTCTATTCTCTACGGTTATTACAAACGGTAGTAAAATATCTTGACATTATATACTGGTTCGGTAGAATTGTTTTGGCCAACTCCTGCGTATCAATATAGTTTGATCATTGTATCTATGTAGTTTGATCATTGTATATCGTTTGCTGACAGAATCATCGAATATTTCTTATGTTAGATAATATTATGCCAACAGCTGCCATCAAACTGCGCAGCCTTATCCCGGTCATCGCTGTTGGAATATGGCCCATGACACGGCAAAAGACACATTTTCATCGTTCTCGGTGCTAATAGATTTCATAATCCCGCTGAAGTAACGACCTTTTACAGGAACAGAACTTTGTCACGAAAATAATCCTGCTGGGAAATCATACGTTAATTATTTATTTATTGTGTCTGAGGAGGATGGATGAAGTAATTAGTCTATTAATTACGACCTTTTTTCTTGGCGATAATATAGTAGGACAAATCACTCTCTTTCATGACTGTTTTTTTTTTTTTTTTTTTTTATCAGCGAGAAGAAGACGCAGTATTGCGCACATGGAAACGTACACTTTTTTAAGCATTAATATTGTTAGGAGACTGGATAAAGCTGGTAATTACAAAGGTGGGGTGGGGGTAGGGGTGGGGGTGAGGGTGGGGGCAGTTGGTGGGGGGAATATGTGTGACTGTTTGCTTTTCTGAGCATTATGTTTCTTCCAAAAAGAGGTCTTAATAAAATGTTGCCCCAAAGGTGTCTATTTTGAAAGGAAAGAATTTGCTTCCCTTGAGAGCAAATTCTTTCCTTTTAAAGTAGAACCTTTTTCAAAAAGGACAAAATAAGTTTGACTAAGTTGCTACCCACGAAAGTGTATTAATTCTTTTTAAGCCTGCATGTAAACGTGAAAGAATATAAACAAACTCAAGCCTATAACAGTCTGAACTGCTTGCATGCATCATAAAAGTGCGAATTTTGTTGACGTCACAATCTCTTCGTAAGGTAGGGACGGCTAATTTATTGAAGTCTGTGTTATGTAGACCTCCATTTTCTCCCACAATATATAGCAGAAAATAGGGGTACGCATGCGTGTATACAATATAAAGAATATAAAGCAAATTTTTATATTCTTTTTTCGGTTTTTATACCCCGCAACAGGATAGTAGCAGAGTATTATGCTACCGTGCGAGTGTCCGTCCGTCAGCGCTTTGGTTTCCGATTTCTAATTTGAGTAGTTTAAATGATTTTTTTTCTTGAATCTTTGCATTCAATATCTTGAGAACAAATGAATGGATTTAGATCAAAGTTTATGTACACATTTTTATTCACAAGCTGTAGATTAGGATTGAAAATGGGCCAATTTTGTCGGTGTGCAACAAAGTTATAGTCTTTGACTAACGTCAGAATTGAATTTTTGCTTTATATCTTAAGAACGAATTGATGGATTCAAGGCGGTAGTTCTGGTGTTATTTGTTCTTTGTGTGGCATTATTGCATAAAAAGCAGTTTAACAGCCGTGCATGAACTGGCGAAAAGCCAATTCACGCGCGATTAATGCACGGCTACGCAACTTTCATTATGCTTGTACCGGGCCAACAAACTTGCTGCCGTTACGAGATGTGTACTGCTCAGCCCTAGAACGAGCATAGTCCGTGCAAACTGCGTTCGCGAGACATCGGTGAAAAGGCGGAACAAAGTAGTGCAAGAAATATCGCGAAATGAAGCAAATGTTTTTAGTTTTTATGCAATAATAGCGATCGAACATGTTTTTTTTTAATGCATTAACAGTCGTCAGGTCCCTAGGAATGTGTTGAAAACCGAGGCCGGAGGCCTCGGTTTTCAACACCTCCCTAGGGACCTGGCGAATGTTAATTCATGAAAAACTATGTTTGATCGCTATATTGTGGCTGCTTGTTGCGGGGCTTTTTTGTGTTTGGTAGATCATGTCTACCATTGTAATCGGCTTGATGGGGAAATTGGAGCTGGTTGCTCTGCTTTTAGTTGGTCTGTGGCGTGTATACTGCGACGATTTGTTTGTTCTTCCTCTTGGTGTCATAGTTAGGCTATGATCTGTGACTTTGGCTATTTCTAGACATCGTCTAGATTATTGTTTGTTCAATTTTAATGTACATATTGATACTGACTAGATCTACGTTGGGACCGAAAATGAGCCAAATTTCTTTTGTTTACAGTAGAGGTATGGCTTTTGACTGACGCCAATACCGAGTTCTTGCTTAATATCTTGTGGACAAGTTGATAGAGTTGTTTTTTATCATTTAAAAAATCATGTATGCATTGGTACAGACTAGAATTGGGCTGAAATAAAAACATGGGCTAATATCGTTGCTTCTCAACAGTGTTACGGCCCTTGATTGGCGTCAGAATTGTGATGTTTGCTTAATATCTCAAGAGAAAGATTACATGCTTGTTGCCCGCAGCGGCGGGCTGTCTTACAGGGTCAGCAATGCTTTTATTATGAATTCGTTTTGCTATCCCTATCAATCTTTTATACTACATATTAAGTTTTCATAGTGCAGATTATATTTTTTAAGGATCATTGAGTGCATTCTGGTTTCTTTGAAAATCAAATACCGCTTAAAACGGTGCTTGGAGGGTGGAGTGGCCTACAATTAGACCTGTATTACCAGGAAAGACTCTGTTCAGCCAAAGACTCAGTTTACATCCACCCAGTATGTTAAGGGTTCTCGTGCATCCCTCTTTGGATAGCCTGACAGCCGTAGAAGGCACTTGCAATCAGCGTAGACTGATCGGATGCGCAGTCTGATCTGAGTCTTCGCTGGTCGCACAAGTATTATTGTTGCTTTTGTCGTGCGCTGGCTGAAATATCGATAAAGTATTGTTGAAAAGAAATACCTTGTCTGGAGTACTGTGATAAGGGCTTTTGCTGGACATTGATATATTCTTCAGTACCCAATGCTTCTGTAAGCAAACAGCAAAGACCCTGATCAGACTGTGCAGATGCGTATTTTCGCATAGGGACATTCGTTTTCCATTTGTTTCATTTCCCATGGCAACCGGGTTGGTTACTCCGCAGAACTTGTTGTGTGAATGACATTAATTATTTTAATAAATATCTGTCTTACGAGACGCTCCATCAAAAATTATATATACCCTTATTATAGATTGACATATTGACATATTAACCCAGGAATGTTAAACGTGTTTTTTGTGGAAGATGAGATGAGCGTATTTTACAAATCCCAGTTCGCCCACATAAATTTCGTGGAGATTGATCATGAACTAATTTCTGTGGTCATTCGGACTCTTTTCTGCTGAATCAAGGAGAGCAGTTGTCAGTTACTCGCAAAGTTATGTGCACAAAGTACTGATTAACCACTTAATGCAGGAAAAAGTGTGAGTAGGTTAAGTGACATCATCGACATGACCTTGACAGTATTTACTGTGCCGTAAAATTCCAAATCACACATATTCAATGTTTTAATTATTTATACAGCATACATGTTTTGATAGCAATTACTTTATTATTATACTTGTTTTTGAAACAACACAATATTACACTTGAAGTATTTACTACTCCACTCAGATGACAACAATGCTATTTGTTGGTCTTTGGAGACATTTTATTTTCACTTTGAATTATTTGACTGTCCTTACAGTGATAGTTGTCATATAATATCTAGTGACAGCGAGAGTCAAGGGACTGGACGCACTTGGTAGATTTTCCCCCATTTTACCAGGGGTAGCTTTTATGACTTCTTGTTTGTCTTGCTGAAAACTAAGTCACTTCTGAAAGGCAATCTAGTCTGAGCCAAACAGTTTGTTCCAAACGGGAACCAATTCTTTCCCTTTGGAGGAGACCCCTTTTCAGAAGTGAAAAAAAACTGTGTATCAGAGTTATCATTTCTAAAAGCATTTATGATATTAAATGATACAGTATGTATAATCATGCATGTTTAAAAAAATACAATTGAAGCCAATATAGATCCTTTGCACCAATTTCACACGACCTCGATGCACCATGGGAAAGATAATGCTCTGTATAAAATGGGAGCATTGCCATCTTCTAGTAAGATTTAAATAATGTCGGTTACCACTCATTTTCTTAATTACATCCGTTAATTATGTCATCTTCCAGTGACAAGATTGATCGAATTAAAGCCGCGCCAGTAGAGCTAGAGCCTTCTGACGAATGGCTCCGCAATGTGAGACAACGTAGCTTCTGACATGTGTACCCAACGAAGACTAAGATCAGCCTGCGCATCCGTGAAGTCTAATCAGTTCTGGCTGTCCGCATGAAGAAACTGCATCATTGGCTATCCAAAATGCGCCCAGTGAGGATTCTGATCAGACTGCGCGAATGCGCAGTCTGATCTGAATCTTCACTGGGCGAACATATCCGAAGGTACGTTTTCGGACATTGCGGCTCAATGGAGAAAGAGCGAAAGGCCGATTTAGCTAGTATACGCGTGTGCTTATTTTCATTGGCACCTTCATTGATCCTAAAAAAAAACTCGAGTATTCATTCAATGGTTCTATAAGCAGAGGGTGTGGATGCACTGGTCCATCTGGCCGTTCGGTGCTCACCAATGGGATAAGAACCATTTTTTGGTGAGCAGGTTCATAATCGGTGTCAACATGGCTTTTTATGGATCTTAAAGAGTAGTTAGAGCGATGGTTTAGACGTTTTTCTTGTTGATTTTCTGTGTCAGTGAATAATTTTGGAAAGGGTTGTCCTATTTTCGGAAAACTATTGAGCCCATTCTGGTATCTTATAAAATCGAGTTCCACCTAACCCATTTATGCCTAGTGGACTCTTATACATCAACTCTTTGGACAGGTTCATTTCCTATATAGAGGGTGTCTGGTTAATTTGAAGTATTGCCATGTTTTGTAGGAATTTCTGAACTGAATGCAAACAGTGTAGACCCTGATCAGACGCCGCCTTCAGCGGCGTCTGATCTGGGCCTACACGGTTTGCCATTGGCCCTTTTATAGGATGCTACATGTAGGCTTAGATGGATTAAGCCGGTGCTAGAGGGCGTATGCAACCCTACGAACCGCATTGCTGTCATATGAAGAATCTCAAAACCGAGAATCCGACGTGTGTTTTGATCCCAAGGGCAACGTTTATAGATTTTATTTGGAACTTCATTCAAACTTACTTACAACAGTTTTGTCAAGCACCTTAGAATTTAAGGAAATTGATATACTTTCGGGGGAGCAATGCTGTCAAAATTGTTTTACCTCCCTTCCGAAGAAGGGTTTACTCTAAAAGGGGAGAAAGTTCTGTCTTTATAGTGTAGACCCCTTTTCAGAAAGGGCTTGGCGTACAGTTAAGCAAACAGGAAATCGCCAAAGTTATCTTTTGTGGCGAACATGCCGAAAAAATCGATCAACCAACAGGAACACAAAGTTAAAACAAGTTGATTCAACATTGAGACGGCGAATCAAACGTGAATCGACATTGTTTCAACGTTGTGTCACGACGTTGAAACAACGTCGATTCAAAGTTAATTCAACGTGAAGGCGGCGAATCAACGTTGAATCGACATTTCTTCAACGTTTTGTGTCCGCTAGGCAAGTGTATTCAGCCCCATTAAAGCAGAAACCACGTTAAATTCCTTGTTATTTCTGAGCCACCCACTGTTTTCCTGTTAAACCACATAAAGCGGTGAAATAGCGCCATTGCCTGTTGTGAATAAATGGAACTTTATTTCATGAATGTGGTAAAAATCTGAGAAATAATTTCGCAATGTTTGTTTAGTGAACCGCCCTTTGGTTAGAGAGGTTCTGAAGTTTAACGCTAACACTTTAACATGCGGCCCGTAAATAAAAGCGACCACATTCTAAAATACATATTTTTTTTAAAATTCACTGAAAATAAGACGACTTTTCTTTCAAATTGTGGGAGACAATGTGTTTAAATTGTGAGAGACAATTTGATTAAATATCAAGCCTATTTCCAGTGGAAAAGATTACTAATTCCCATCGAATGAGCGAGCCTAAAGCTTAAGATGTAAATGAGTAAGTTGCGTCTGATAAATTCGTTTAGAACATGCAACATAACAAAATATTCTCTGAAACTGAAAACATTGTAAACTCAATCAGCTTTTAGCTGACCTGAGCACGATGTGCTCATGGTGAGCAACTGCGATCATTCAATGTCCGTCGTGCTTCGTCCGTCGTTTTTCGTGCTTCGTCAACAATTTGCTTAAAATGATAAATCCTCCAATAATTTAAATAAAACTTCACAGGGCAATTGCTTATGTGACTCTATGCCAAACAAGCTAATAGGGTGCTGCTCAAATGAACAAGATGGTCGCCAGAGCTAAAAACAGACAAATCTATCTTGATCTTCTCTTGAACTGGAAGGCCAACTGACTTGAAACTTGATAGGAAGTATCGGGGCGACTTGTAGATGGAAAAAATAGCTAAAATTATTCCGATTGGAAATCCAAGATGGCCGCCATCTTAAAACTCTATTTTAAACTTCTTCCTCTGAACGGAAAGGCCAACTGACTCGAAACGGTAGGGAGTAACGGAGTGACTATAGATCAAAACTAGCTAAAACATTCCAATCGGAAATCCAAGATGGCCGCCAATATAAAAATCTATTTTGAACTTCTTTGAACTGAAAGGCCAGTTGACTTGAAACTTAATTGGAAGTTTCGGGGTGACTAGTAGATAAAAAAAGCTAAAATTGTTCAGTCGGAAACCCAAGGTGGCCACCACGGTAGCCATCTTGAAAACCTACCCAGCTAGCATTCTTTATAAATCTATAGCGGGCCGTTATCGGCCCGTCAGCTACCCTGACGGGCCGATAACGGCCCGCTATAGATTTGTAAAGAATGCTTACTGGGTATTTTGAACATCTTCTCCTGAAACAAAATGCTCATTGACTCGGAACTATCGAAGATGTATCGTGGTGACTTGTAGATCAAAAATAGCTACATAGTCCGATCGGAAATCCAAGGTATCCGCAATGGCCGTCATCTTTAAGATCTATGGAACTCCTCCTGAACGGAAAGACCAATTGACTCGAAACGTGGGAGGAAGTATAGGAGTGACTTGTAGACCAAAAATAGCTAAATTATTGCGGCGGAAATCCAAGATGTTCGCCTTCTTGAAACTCTATTTTGAACTTCTTAACTTGAACCGAAGAGCCAGTTGACTTGAAACTTGGTAGAAAGTATCGGGACAACTTGCAGATCAAAAATAGCTAGAATCGTTCCGATCAAAAATCTAAGATAGCCGCCATCCTTATAATCTGATTTGAACTTCTTCTTCTGAACCGAAAGGCCAAATGACTTGAAACTTAAAAGGAAGTATCGGGGGACTACTTACAGATTAAAATAGCTACACTGACTTCAATCGAAAATCAAAATGGCTGCCACAGCTGCCACCTTGAAAATCAATTTCAGAGTTATTCTCTTTAGCCAAAATTAAAGTCGAAACTTCATTGGAAGTATCGAAGTGACTTGCAGATCAAAATAGCTAAAATATTTCAGATCGGAAATCCAGGATGGCCGCCATCTTAATAATCTATTTTGAACTTCTCCTGAACCAAAAGGCCAATCGACTCGAAACTTGGTAAGAAGTATCAAGGCGATTTGCAAAACAAAATTAGTTACAATCGGTCCGATCGGAAATCTTAGATGGCCGCCATGACCGCCATCTTGAAAATGTATTTTGAACTTCTTCTCCTGAATTGAAAGTTCAAATGACTCGATACTTGGTAGGAAGTATCAGAGCAACTTGTAGATCAAAACTAGCTAAAATCGTTTCGATCAGGATGGCCGCCATCTAGAAATTCTTTTTTGAGTTTCTTCTGAACCGAAAGGCCAATTATCGGGAAACTTGGTAGGAAGTATTGGGGGTGACTTGTAAATAAAAATAGCAAAAATTGTTCCGATCGGAAATCCAAGATGGCTGCCTCGGCTGCCATTTTGAAAATCTATTTTGAACTTCTTTTCCTGCACCGAAATGCCATTTGACTCGAAACTTATCTGGTACTCAGGTGAGAGATATAGGACCAATTTGGCCCACTTGTTAAAAAAATATGATAGACAATACAAGGGATAATAAAAATAGTGCTCGGTCCGATATATTAAGAAATGGGTTAAATTGATCGAGCTTTGTATGCTTATTTTATATCTGATTCTATAGCACTAACTGGCCGAATTTTCTGCATTTCACCCCATTTTGAAAATTTCTTTGTTTGAAATATTATGTTTATTATTGAGTCAAAACTCAAATGTACAGCATGCTAATACAACAGAATTACATTATTCTAATTTAATTACAGAGAGAAATGCTCTAAATAAAATCAGGCGTTTGTTATTTCGCGATCGTTTACTCGGCTTCGAACACGCCTCATTGGTTGTGGACGTCATACATGGAACATTTGTAAGGCTTTGCCAGCGCGTTGTTGCAAGGTACTGACAGACGATGCAAGGAAAGATGCAGGTACTACAGATTATTTAAATCATTTTTTTACCACGACTCGAAGTACGTTGATGAAAATGTAAATACTGTTGCACTCAAGTTATGAAGTTATGGAGATTAGCTCATCTCATCTTAAAGCTTAAACTGAGATTTAAAATTAGACAGTCTAAAAACGACATTCCAGAAACCTTAACCATTTCAATATAAGCTGGCTGAGGATGGGTACCAAGATCAAAGGGCAAGACAAGATCCTAGGTACAGGATATAGAAGTCCTGAGAAAACCAGAAACGAAACGATAAGCATGTAGACTCTTCTGAAACGAACAGTTATGATTGACTTGTCATGTAACTGGAATGATAGATGATCAGTCGCCTATGATCTTTCACGGGGAGCTTAATGATGAAAAACGTTCCCTGGGTGAGAAAAAACAAATATGGAAAAAGACATCCTGAAAGCTATCCTGAAGGAGTCAAACATTTCAACCGGACAAGCAAATCCCTGCTTTTAAATGTAACCCCGTTTGAGAAGGGATTCCACTATCAGAAAAAATTACTCTTTACTGCTGAGTAGTCTGCCTTTGAAAATGGCAAACATGTTCATATTAGAGATGTTTCTCGTTGACATATACATATCCATAAACATTCAAGTAAGACAGCAAAACATAATTGTATTTACGCGCAGAGTTTCTATTTGCATTCAGGTGAAATGTAATTTCTAACATTTTCAGTGAAAGTTTGGTTTAAAAGTTGTTTGTATAGTAAGCTTGGTATAAACCATATTGTTTCCTTATTGCAAGACGACTAAAGAACTACATGACCCTGCAAGCATACTGTTATGGCATATATGCACAGTGGCATAGCAAGAATGGAATGTATTTTACGCATACTCAGAAAAAATCTTGAAAACTATGCCTATAATTGCTTGCAACAGAGGGCTACTCTTAAAGGAAAGAATTTGCTCCTTTAAGAGCAGCCCCTGTGGAAAAGAAGCAAAGTATTTTGTGTGAACGACATTTCATTAAAAATATATTTCTTACACGTTACGCACATGCATAATTTGCGTAAATAGCGCTACGCAAATGATGCAGAACGCATAATAAAGAAATTGATACACTTTCAAGCAGGAGAACGGTAAAAATTGTTTTACTCCTTTTTGAAAAGGGATCTATCTAAAAGAAAAGATTTTGCTTCCAAGGGGAGCAAAGTCTTTCCTTTTAGAGAGAGAGAGAGAGAGAGAGAGAGAGAGAGAGAGGGAGAGAGATAGAGATAGAAACTTTTCAGAATGGTTTGTTGTACAGAAAAAAGTAAACAGGAAGTCAGGAAAATTGTCAAAAATGGCGGAATATCTATCAAGTTTATCCGTTCTTCTAAAATGAATCGGTGTGTATTCAGGAACATGAATATATTCATGTGCTTTCTAGAAATAATGGCAAAGTAGTTATGATTGAGTTTAGAGAACCGTTGACATGCCCTCGTCTGTATTTGATCAACTCCGGCCAGCATCCCGCGTACTTATTTATCATCCGTTTGGTAGCAATAGAAAGCTAGTATATAAAGATCCCTTATAATTGAGCCGCAACGTAAGGAAACGTACCTTCTGACTTGTTCGCTCAACGAAGACTCAAACCAGTCTGCGCATCCGCACAGTCTGATCAAAGTCTTCATTGTCCGCATGAAGAAACTTTTCATCCTTGGCTACCCAAAATGCGCCCAGCGAAGATTCTGATCAGACTGCGCGAATGCGCAGGCTGATCTGATTCTTGGCTGGACGCACATATCCGAGCGTACGTTTTCTGACATTGCAATTCCTTTCATGTTACTACTATATTGTTTCTCAGTACGTTGTCTACAAACTAGAAACTTGAGGTACGTTTTTAGACGTTGTGGCTCAATTAATATTGAACCGGATCGGATCATACTGGAAAATATGACACTTCCAATCCATTTCCACTGGCTTGGAAGACAAGTACACATGATTAGAAACATATTTCCTGCTACACAAACAATTTCGTCTTCCTCTTATTTACTTTGTCCATATTGCATGGAACACATTAATCAAATGTGGCACGCTGGAAGAAGCCAGGACTTTCCAGTATTGGAACAATAATGAAATTGACCAGGCAGAGCATTCGTGCAATAATCTATGTTCATCACGTGCCCTTATAATTTCTGACCCCTCGGTCTTCTTTTTTTCTCTTTATACAACGGTACTTGTTTTTCTTTAGTTCGGTACGAACAACAGTCCAACCGTTTTCTGCAGATAAGCAAAAAAATTGTTAACCCTTTTAACTGCAAGTCTAACACTGTTTCTGCTTCCGCATGCTTTGTTTCTGTTGTATTTAAATTGTAATGAATTACATGTTGAAATCAATATATTCAGATTTATGTCAGTTCTGAATATGATAATATGAAGCAAGAAAATAACAAAAATTTACAAAAATAATTGTTTTGTTTAATATTTTAGGCATATGTATGCTAGCGTATGATTATGTTCATCTATAGCGTTTGTGCAATATCCGAAAAATGTTATGTCTCAAATCGATGCGGCCATGTGCTATAACAGCCGATGACCCATTTTCGGAGAAATATTACCCACTGGTGCATTTCAATCCATTGTTCTCCGTGAATTTAATCAACATTTTCAGTCATACTTAACAACAGCAGTCCCTTCAGGGCTTTGCATTACGAAAACATGTCTATTCAAATATATAGAAAATTTCACCTCCAAGGACTGAAAATTTTCAGATAAAAACCTCTAATTTTTTTCATATTTCTGCTCAAACCATAGATTGTGTTACTCGTTAGGTTGTTCTGACGTTTACCCGTAATCTATGTTTTGAGCAGAAATAAGAAAAATAATGTATACCCCTGTAAACCACAGTTTTGCTAAATAAAAGAGGGGTTTAAGTGGTCAAAATTATATGGATTGTATATTAGACCGGCCACTTAAAAGGCGCTTAACCTTCTGAGTACCAATAACAACACATATTTTTTCCCCGATTTATCACAAAAAGCAACGCTTTTCGTTTCATTCAGGGCCCAGTTGTTTAAAGCATCATTAGCTTAACGAGCTCGTTCATTACAAACTCGTTAACTGTTGTAGCTAGGATATTTTCAAATAATTGATATTTTTGCTGCAAAAATATAAGTAGCTTTTGCAAGGCCGTATTTTAAGATAGAAATTTTAACGTCATCTTAGCTACCAACTTCGTTGAGTTTTGACCAACTGGACCTAGATTGTTTACATTAGACAATTTGAATGGGATGTCAATACTTACTGTCTGTAGAAAATAACAAACCTACTACCAATGCTCGTCTGCCTGTTTAGTGTACATAGTGCTCTATATATAGTCTACAATATCCAGTGGTTTTCTAAGCGGCATTTCGAAAACAGGCCTATTCAAATATATTGAAAATTTCACCGTCAAAAATTGAAAGTTTTCTGATAAAAATTCTGATAGTTTTCATATTTCTGCTTAAAACATAGATTGTGGGTACTGGTTAGAACCGCCTCGCCGAGGCGGTTCTAACGAGTACCCACAATCTATGTTTTTATGCAGAAATAAGGCAAATAATGTATACCCCTCTGAACCCCAGTTTTACTATATAAAAGTGGGGTTTAAGGGGGTCAAAATTATATAGGTATGTTTTCGTGATGGTCAATGAAGTCATGAATCTTCGTTGTCCGCGTACGCGATTGAGAAGCATAGTAGGTAAATGTCATTTTATCAATCATTGATTGTTCATGTATTGTTTAACAGCATTTTTGGTTGTAGAATTTTAATAATTGTATCTTTTTGTGATTCTTCTGTGAGCTTTCCAAACCCCTCGGATACTTCTGCGAGTTTCGAAAAGTATTTATTTGCAGGTAATAATAAAGAAATGAACAACCGCTATAGCTCATTTGGTAAAGTGTCTGTTTTTATATGTGAACGCGGTGTCTGGCCAATGACTGCACTGTATGCCATGACATTAGCTGTTTATAGTAACAGATTGAAGCAATTTACGTACTTTCTGTATAGCAAACCTGCATAAATTGATAAAAGAGTATTTAAAATTGTATGATGGAAAATCCATTGACCACCATTTCATGCATTGGTTAAATCAAAAGGAGACAGTAAGTGTAATGGTAACCCTTTTAGGGGAGGTAGCTCTGTTAGAGGTTTTGCTATGGTAAAACTGGGGTTTTACAGGGGTATACATTATTTTTCTTGTTTCTGCTCAAAAACATAGATTGTGGGTGAGGCGGTTCTAACGAGTATCCACAGTCTATGTTTTGAGCAGAAATAAGAAAAATATCAGATTTTTTATCTAAAAATTTTCCGTTTTTTGGAGGTGAAATTTTCTACATATTTTAATAGGCGTGTTTCCTAATGGAATACAGCTAAGACCGCTGATAAAAAACAAATAATAAGTGTCTCTTTTCTTTAACCTGTATTAACCCTCTAACAAACAATGGGCGAACAGAAAAGGCAAGGCCAAGATCAAGGGATGTATCTATCGATGTATGTCCAATAACTAAGTATTTTGGTTCTTGGGCGTGAAAACAGGGATATTCATTTTGATCTGGGACTTCCTTGACCACATATTAACCCATTTATGCCTCGCGTCTAATAAAAGGGACATTGGCAAACAGTGTAGACCAAGATCAGACGCCACAGAACGCAGTGTCTGATCATGGTCTACACTGTTTGCATTAAGTACAGAAATTGCTATAAAACATATATTATCAAACATTAATCACACGACCGTTTTACTGGAAATGGACCGGTCCAAACAGGAGAGTCCACTCGGCATAAATAGGTTAAATAGTATGCATTTGTACATGCCAGTCAAGGGACACTTTCTCACAATACGTGACAATTATTATGAATGCATGATTAACTTCTCAGTTCTACCGTATCTTTTGGACGGTTTTTATTTTATTCGTATGGAAATTACATTATGGTTCAAAAGTAAAGCACTCCAGAACATGCAATTAAACTCTGACAAACCTAATCGTATGCATATGAGCCGCAATGTCAGGAAAGTTCCCGTATCCAAAATGCGACAATGAAGGCTTTAATGAACTCTCGCAAGCGCAAGCTTATCTGGGTCTTCATTGTCCGAAACAGGACCATTGAGTACTGCTGAATATATTGTTATACAGAACAGGCCATGACTGAACTGCAAAGAGTTCGCAGGCTTATCTAAGTTTTAGCTCGGCGCACGTCATAACGTATGATTTCTCCCGTTACGTCTAATGGATTTCAGAAACTCAGCCTAATCTAGGTCAAATAATTCATGCATTTTATGACTGCAGCTCTGAAACCGCTCGTCTTTAAGACATGTTTACAGAACATTGTTTTTTCTTCTTCTTTCTGACGCTAAACTTCAAAGAGATAGTTTTGCTTTAAACATATTTTTATTAAAATATCATTTATAGGTTCATATTTTTCGGAATTATCCAACCATGAGGATGTGAACGAAAGCATGTACTTATTTAGTGTTTTTCCCCTTTAAAAATGTAGATTGCACATAATTGTTATGGCAGAGAATATATTCACGTTCACATATAAGCATTAATGGGTACAGAGAAACGAGGGGAAATTTCACACTTAAAACACAAGAAAAGAAGACAGCATCACGAAACCCGCCTATATAATGTTGGCCCTCTTAAATCCCACTTTTATATGGTAAAATTGGGGTTTACAGGGGTATACATTATTTTTCTTATTTCTGCTCAAAAACATAGATTGTCGGTACTCGTTAGAACCGCCTCGCCGACGAGGCGGTTCTAACGAGTACCCAAATCTATGTTTTGAGCAGAAATATGAAAAATATCAGATTTTATATCTGAAAATTTTCAGTTTATTTGAATAGGCGTGTTTTCGTAATGGAAAGAAAAAAATACGGTTTCTGGTATTGGTTATTCTTTGTGTAGCATTGTGGCTGTTCGCTGCGGGGCTTTACTTATGTTTTTCCTTTTCGTTGTCTTTTGTTGTGTTGAGTGGATCCGGTCTAACATTGTGGTCACTTTGCTGGGAAGAGGGAGGTTGTTTGCCTTCGTCTGTGGTTTTTGGGTCGGTTCAATCAAGCCATAGTATACAAACGCCTAAATTTTCTTTCGGCGCCAAATTTCGGACTGCATTTGGCTACTATTTTGTGTTTAAAAAAGTTATCGATAAGAAAGAAGTTTATATGTGAAGTTTAAAGACTAAATGTCAAACAGCGTAGATCCTGATGAGACGGCTCAGTATGAGCCGTCTCATGTGGATCTAGCTGTTTGCAAAAGCATATTATTATCGCATGTGGTAGTGAAAGAGTTAAGGTTTACCACTGACCAATGTAATCAAGCCGCGCATTACACGAAATCCAGGTAACAGTTATTTATAGCCACGCTTTTCGTGTCGCTGTGATGTCAGAGTGCTGATGATGGAGACATTGGGATTTGGGGCATTGGCAAACAGTGTAGACTCAGATCAGATGCTACAAAACGCAGCGTCTGTTGAAGGTCTGCACTGTTTGCTTAAATTACAGGAAGTAAAAGGGTAAAAGAAACAGTCTTTCGTCCTCGTTCAGGGCCATTTTCCCAGGTTACAGTCAGACCATCGATCCTCCAGTACTGTCAGTGCTTTGACTGAAACGGGAATAGGAACTAAGGAATTGTTCAGAAAAAGGGAGACGTGTCAACACTTCTTGTTACAGTCGAATCTCAATAGCTCGAACACCGATGGCTCGTTCACCATGGCTAATTTGAACTCGTTTTTGAGTCCCAACGAAATTCTTCCGATAGATCAAGAAAACAAATATTAAAGGAAGCTTTCTTATTTCATTATGAAATTGTATGTTGTGTGTACTCATTAGAATCGCTTCTTCTTCGAGGCGATTCTAATGAGTACACTCAACATACAATTATTGTATAGAAGATCGATAGATCTTCCAGAATTAGCGATATTTGCTTCCTGACCTGGCGCCATGATTAACCTTCACTGGCTCGAACTACCCATGGCTCGAACAATTTTCCACGGTCCCAAAGGTGTTCGAGCCATTGAAGTTCGACTGTACTTCTATATCTTTTTTCAGTACATTATCAACAAACTAGTAGCTCTTAAAATCTTTTTTAGTGATTATTTATACTGTAGGCCGACTGTCACCATCAGCAATATAAATTGTCATTACGAAAACACGCCTATTAAAATATATGGAAAATTTCACCTTCAAAAACGGAACATTTTCAGATAAAAAACTCTGATATTTTTCTTATTTCTGCTCAAAACATAGATTGTGGGTACTCGTTAGAACGCGAGGCGGTTCTAACGAGTACCCACACTCTATATTTTAGGGTAGAAATAAGAAAAATAATGTATACCCCTGCAAACCCCAGTTTTACAATATAAAAGTGGGGTTTAAAGGGGTCAAAATTATATAGGTATGTTTTCGTGATGTCATAATCGTTTGCTGAACGCGGCGTCTGATTAGGGATTACACTATTTTTCACTCATCAAGTACTTTAAGAAAAACTTCCAGATAGTATTATAGACCTGTTTAAGTTTTAAGATATGTCTTATAAGCAGTTAAGGTGTCTAAATAATTTGTGTAAATACGGTAGGTGACCTACAGAAGCTAAAAATGTCATATAAACTGCGAAGATTCACAGCAGTACGTGCATATGCAGTCTGCTCAGAATCTGTACATTTCATTTTTTATAGTGACTAATGAAATATATGAAGACTGCCCCAGGAAACAAAGAACACGTTAAAGAACCAAATTCAGAGTCTCGCTTTGATTGCATCACGAAAACACGCCGATATAATGTTGACCCCCTTCAACCCCACTTTTACATAGCAAAACTGGGGTTTACAGGGGTATACATTAATTATCTTATTTCTGCTCAAAAACATAGATTGTGGGCACTCGTTAGAACCGCCTCGCCATGTATCTATGTATTGAGCAGAAATTTGAAAAAAAATATTAGTATTTTTATCTAAAAATTTCAGGTTTTGGTGGTAAAATTTTCAATATATTTGAATAGGCTTGTTTTCGTAATGGAGACTCTTCAGACTAAAGAAATACTGTGTGCAGACACCCCTAACGCTGGCTTAAGCGGAATTCGATTTTTCCATGGTACCTAAAAGGGCTCAGTAATCCAACGGAAACAGTCAAATATTGTGGACGAACAGCGAAGGCCTTGACCTATAGCATGTGGCATTTCATATGTTTTTCTAAGAGCTGTCTCTTTCTGCTTAAAAACGTCAGTTAAACTAATTACAACGGAATCTTTGCAATTGTTTTGTCAACAGTTTGACATGTTTGATAATTAAGCGTGCTTTTTAAAATTCAGCTGTTTTTGTGAGAAAGCATCCGAACACACTTGTTTATTCGCAGCACTGATAATCGTTTTCTCTGCTATCAACTGTCAAGTCCAGGACTGCTTTCTCTGATAAAGCGTCGGTAAACAATCAGGGTCTTGTCCTGGGCTCACTTGGGGTCTACCATTCTACAAGTCTAAAAGAAACATTTTCTGAGTTTATCTGTGTTATACTTCGCACATTTTGACTTGTTTGTTTGTGTTGAGGTTTTACGGCCCAGTCAACCCAATGGGGTCATGTTGAGCGCGGTCAGTTTACCTAACCACACGTTTACTGGGCAGGCTTAGTCCTCTAAGCGATTAACCAGTATTGTGTACATTTTTTCGCCTGAAACTGACAACTGCCCTTCTTGAATCAGCTGAAAGGACCTGAATGACCGTAGAAAACATTTCATGATCAATCGCCACGAAAGAATGTTGCCGACCTCGGCGGGGGTTGAACCCGCGACCTCCTGATCTCCAGTCGGACGGCGCATCCAACTGAGCCACCTAGGCCGGCTACATTTTGACTTGTGGTCAGATTCAGATGCATAAGCTTAAGGTACGAGGTACGATCCAGAAGTTCTCGGCTCGATATACTTAGAATGAATAAATTAAAATGAAACTCCAAGCAGTTGATATTGTTTTTTTTTATCTTTTTCAACATCTTTGGTAGAAAGAATAAAATTTCAAAGCTATTGATTTCAGTAGGAATACGCTGCAGACAGAGGAAGGGTCTGATAAACTGAGACAAAAATATACAAAATTGACGTTAGAGCAGTCAAAAAGTACTTCTGTAAGAAGGGCAGGACCCCGAAGGAAATTCATGACGATTTCGTTAAAACCCTTGCGAATGAGTCTCTTTCTTATAGCATTGTGAAGAAATGGCCACTATCTTTTGGGATAGTCAGGGCGTTATTATGGTGGATTATCTTGAGGCAGGTAGCACGATAAATGATGCATATTGTGCAAAAGAACTAACGCCTACGTCAGAAGGTTGTAAGAGATTGTGAAGAAAAAAAAAAAAAAAAAAAAAAAACGAAAAAAAAAAAAAAAAAAAAAAAAAAAAAAGACGCGATATTTCCTGCTCTTGTAAGATGATGCACCAGCCCACACGTCTCAAGTTGCTATGGCAGCTGCGAATACATGAAGCTTCGAGGTCATTCCATTTAGTCCCTTCGGACCTACCTGTTTCCGACTCTGAAATTTGGTGGTAGGAATTTTGGAAGCAATGAAGGCGTCATAGAGGCTGTTGGTGACTACCTAGGGGACCAGGAAGAAGGCTTCTAATTTAAAGTGATAAGCAAACTGGAGCAGCATTGGTGAAAGTGCATCGAGGTAAAGGGACATTATATTGAAACAAAAAATGACACAATTTCTGCTGTTGGCCTTTCCCAAAGTACAGGGGCCGAGAACAGTTTGATCGTCCCTCAGAAGTTATTTGGAATGTCGATTTAACTGATATGCTTTAATATTGTATTAAACTTATTTTATCTTGTAAACTTAAATTAAACTTGCACAACTTATTTCATTATAGATTGGTTTGGTACTGTCATGTTATTCAAATAATTATATATTCTTGTGACTGATCCGAGCAAGATGAATCGTGTCTATATTACTTAAAATGTTATTATTTCTCATTGGCCACATGGATGCCATTGTTAATACAACGGAACTGTAAGGCAAATAGTGTGTTGACAGAAATCTATTTAGTGCCAATTGATTACCGGCCTTTAAACGAAGTTATGTTGTCATTTATGTTATGTACGGTGTCAACTAAATTTCAGTCTTGGCTGTTGACAGAACAAACATGTATCATAGATTCAACCTCCTCGTAATTCGGACCACCCTCTACCAGTTTCCCCATTTTTACTGTATAAAGTAATAAATATTGAGATTGTCTGAATTATATACAAATGAAGCAATTATTTTATGGTTGTAATTAAAATATCTTACAGAAGATCTCCAGAAAGGGCTCAGAGCATAGTCTACCAATGACGACAAGAGGAAGAGAAAACAAACTATAACGGTTAGTACATACGTAATAAAACAACGAAAAGCAAATGCGCAGCCTGATCTAATTCATTACTAAGCTAAGCCCTCCATTGATAGCCAAACATGAAAGCTCTCTTCAGACGGACGAAATACATTCTACTTACTATCCGAGTCTTCGCTAAGCGAACAAGCATTAATCTTGTAGGAAATGATGTGTCCCGACTCACATTAGTTTTTTTTAATTATCAAATACCTTATATAAGAACGAATACATTCATTTAAAATCTATCGAGGATAAAATGTTTATTTTTTAACAATTCTTGCATCATGGATATTCTGCAATAAACTGCATGTGTAGTTGTTAACCAAGTTATGGGTGATAGCTTTGCTTCCCTCTTTAATTGCCGGACGATGGGTCGGTCCTCAGACTAAATGACGGCTCCCTCCTCAATCTGTTTGAGATGGTTGGCGCCTGACCATTAATTTCTCTGGCCGGGCCCATCGTGATAGAGTTCGTGGTTTTTATGTGCTCTGGCTTAAAATCGCATTTAGCTCTTTGCTTTATTTCATCACCGTGTTTCTGATTATATGTGTTTTCACTGTGATATGTCACAGATGAGGTAGATGACCCCAATGCGGACCAAACATATGTTTCTAATTTGGAGCTGCATCAGAATTAAGGGTCGGGTTTCGCACCCCATCCCCATCCCCAACCCCTCAGTTTTCTACTGACCTTTCCAAGGCGATTCCTCTGTTGCAGTTTTTATACCCCGCCACACAATAGTGGGGGGTATTATGGTTTCACCTTGGTCATCCGTGAGTCCGTCCGTCTGTCCGTCCGTCCGTCAAGCGTACGTCCGTCCGTTTTTTGTTTCCGGATGATAACTTCAGTAAACATCAATGGATTTTCACAAAACTTGCCATGTGCATTGATATTGTGTAGATCTGGTTTGGGATTGCTAATGGGCAAATTTCGTCAATTTTTGACAGAGTTATCTGCCCGAGACACGCCCATATTTTTGTTTCCGGACTATAACTTGAGTAAATAACAAGGGATTTTCACCAAACTTGCTACATGTATATGCATTGACATTAAGGAGATCTGGTTTGGGATTGCTAATGGGCAAATTTCGTCAAATTTTTACGGAGTGATCTGCTCGAGATACGCCCATATTTGCGTTTCCGGACGATAACTTTAGTAAATTACAAGAGATTTTAACCAAACTTGCTATATGTATTGACAGTAAGGAGATCAGGTTTGGAATTGCTAAAGGGCAAATTTCGTCAAATTTTTACGGAGTTATCTGCCCGAGACACGTTCATATTTTCATTTCTGGATGATAACGTGAGTAAATAACAAGACCTTTTAACCAAACTTGCTATATGCATTGATATTAGCAAGATCTGGTTTAGGATTGTTATCTGTCCATTGACATTATCAAGATCTGGTTTAGGATTGTTATCTGTCCCTCCGTCATTTTCTTTCCAGACATTTTCGCAACGATAACTTTAATACATAAACAAATAATTGCTGTGGCGGGGTATTATGCTTGCGGTGCTTTTATTTGTTTATCCATCTATGGTTTCAATTGAGCCAGCGCACGACACAACCTACAATAAGACCTATGTGACCAGTAAAGACTCAGACCATCCTATATAATCCACCCAATATGGCAAGGATTATTGTTATCCCTCTTTGGATAGCCCAGAGGCTACAGAAGGCAAGTGCGATCAGCGAAGACTCTGATCAGACTGCGCGGATGCGCAGGCTGATCTGAGTCTTCGCTGTTCGCACAAGTCTTATTGTTGGTTTTCTTTGTTCCTCATCTCTCATTCTTTTGGTGCCTCGGGAAGGCTGTGCTTGTGCTTGTGGCATATCCTTGGCATATCCTTGGCATATCCTTGCATACCCTTGGCATATCCTTGGTACATTTTTGCGTATTCTAATACCTAAATGACAATAGAATTTTGCCCAAAACTTGTCTACATATAGTTTCCTCCGTCACTTGAAAGCATTTGATTATTCCACTTCATCTGTAGCTGACTGCAATTAATGCTGTAGGGAGAGGACTGTCTGATAATGTTATAATTTTGGGTCCTATCCCTTTGTTTATTATGCAATAAAAATATGAGTAATCTAATCTAATCAGTCCAGTTATGGTAAGACTCTTTTATAAAGAAATATATTTGAACGTGAGGAAACCTATCAGATATGTGCGGCCAACGAAGACGCAAATCAGCCTGCGCATCCACGAAGTCTATCAGTCTTCATTGTCTGCATGATTCTTTTTTTTTACATCCTTGGCTATCCAAAATGCGCCCAGTGACGATTCTCATCACGAAAACATACCTTTATAATTTTGACCCCCTTAAACCCCACTTTTATATAGTAAAATTGGGGTTTACAGGAGTGTACATTATTCTTTTATTATTTCTGTTCAAAAACATAGATTTAGGTACTTGTTAGAACCGCAACAACGAGCGAGGCGGTTCTAACAAGTACCCACAATCTATGTTTTGAGCAAAAATATGGAAAATATCAGTTTTTTATCCGAAAATTTTCAGTTTTTGGAGGTGAAACTTTCTATATATTTGAATAGGTGTGTTTTCGTAACGTGATCAGACTGTGCGAATGTCGAAGGTACGTCTTCTGACTTCGCGCCCCATAGGTTGAACTGCATGTCTGATAAGTCAGTGAATAGGGCTATATGTTTAACCATCCGGTATTTGGAACTAACATCATTACCAACATTAAAAACACAGTCTGGGAGAGACAAATGGAACGAAACGACAGAAAACGTGCTTTCGGATATAAGCGCACAGCGAAGAATCGGATCAGAATCTCCATTCGGAAAATTTTTGACAGCCAACGATACAAAGTTTCTTCATGTGGGCAACGAAGACTGATCACCCTGCGCATCCGCTGATTTGAGATTTCCTTAGGCGCACAATTCAGGTCCGTTTTTTGACGTTGCGTTCATTTTTCTCTTCCAGACTATGTTTTTAATGCTGATAATGATGTTAGTTCCAAATATCTCTTTGCGGCTGAAACGCGCTTGTTTGCCATTGATTCCCACTAATGTGCATTCGACCCATACAGATTCGTACTTTATGGAAATACTTATCTAGAATGTATCCGATGACAAATAATTGTTATTAAGAGAAGCTAATAACTGTCATTATAATGCGTGGATGAGTACCTATATTCTGGCACAGGAATACCAATGATAATTGAGCCTGGGCAGAGCATTTCCTACAAGATTGCTTGTGTGGCCAGCGACGACTCAGATCAGACTGTGCATCTGTGCAGACTGCTCAGTCTTCGCTTTCCGCCTGAAAAACGCCTCTGATCATTGGCTACACACAGATTGCCTTGCGACTGTGCGGAAGCGGAAGCTGATTTAAGTCCTCGCTGGGCGCTCGGGCGATTTCGTAGGAAATGCTGTGCCCCGGCTCAATGTTAATTGATATTCTTTTGTCACAATGTACTACAAAACCATACTGGAATTGAATGTATTGGTTTGGAATAGTTTGTAGACACTCCGGTGGTTTACTCTACTGACCGTTTTAAGGCGGTGGTCCCGGTGTTAGTCTTACTCTTTGTTGCTTTGTGGTTTATTCTACGAGGCGATTTGTTGTATGTCTTTCCGTGTGTCATTTTGTTCTTGTGTTTTTCAGTCCTTTAAGTATTGCGATTACCTCGCTTGGGGAAGAGAGAGCTAATCTTAATGCTTTTCGTACGTTTGTTCCTCGATTTGTGCTTGTTTGGATTTGTCGGTTTCCTCTTCCTCTTGGGGTCTGGGAAGGGCTGCGGTCTGTGATTGTGGCACTCCCTGGATTTTTCTCTTACCTTTTTTTTCGGATACATTAAAATGACTGGTGTCTTCGACGTTTTCACACTGCAGAAGTTGGTTTACTTGTACATACTTGGCCGTATATGCGAGGGGTGCGTTTATTTGAGCAGCCGTAATTTACTTAATTTTCCAGCGATTTGTCGATAATAAGCAAACTGTCGTATCAGGCCTGATCAGATGCCTTCCACTTGACATTGATCACGTGACAGACCACTTTTAGCTATACAAAAGGGAACTTCGAGGGTTTAGCGCAAAAATATGCAGTGCAGCGGTTTCACGTGTAACATTTGGTTTGTCATTAATTGTTACTGATCTATTCTTTTCTCGGTGCTTCGGGAGGGCTGTGCTTCGTGATTGCAATATTTCCTTAGTATCTGTACTTATACTCGCATATTTGATAGCACCTTCTACCAAATTTCAAAGATTTTGGAACAAAACAGATAATTTAAATTTATATAGTACCTAGTGTAGTGACCGAGTAATGCAAAAGTTAATAAGAAAGGCCGTCTGTACCAGCCTGGCATATTCTTTAAGGGAGTGGATGCACTTGGCAAATTTCCGCCATTTTTGTTTTACACAGAAATCAAATTTTATTATTGCCTGTTTGCTTTCCTGCAAACAAAACCTCTTCTGAAAATAGGTCTGATTTAAAAAGATAGAGTTTACCCTCAAGGAGGGTAATTTTCTCCTTAAAGTACACCCATTTTTACAAGGAGGTGCAGCAGTTTTGATAGAATTGCCGCCTCTGGAAGCGTATCGATTTCCCTTATGCTAAATGACTACACCTTAAAGAATGAAGACTCTAAGCTTAAGGGTTTTGTCACTTCCGGGCCAGCAGATAAGAATTTGCTTCTCTGGGTCCAGTTGTTCAAAGCATTGTTAGCTTAACGAGTTCGTTAATGTCAAACTCGTTAACTGTTGTAGCTAAGGTATTTTTAAATGCGATGATATTTTTGCTGCTTAAATGTTAGTAGCTTTTGCAAAAGCTACTCACAGTGTCTTCAGCAAAAATCATTAATGTATTTGCCATATATCAAGATAGAAATTTTAACGTTAACTCAGCTTACAACTTCGTAAGTTTTTCACAACTGGGCTCTGGTAAAGAATCCCTTCTGGAAGGGTCTACTCTTAAAGGCATGAGGGAGAATATATTTCATTTAAATATAGCCACCTTTGAAAGAGAAGTAAACACTTTCATGTCGGAGTGACCCTCCTTGTAGCGGTATTCATTCACCTTCATAAGAGCAAAAAGTCATTTTAAAAAAATCTGAAAATATTTACATATCGCAACACAATTCAACCAAAATCGAACATATTTTAGTAACCCAAAGTCTGACAAAATTTCCCCTTCGTGCCAAATGTAGTCAACAACTTCAAGACAAAGAGACTAAAACGACAGGGAAAACATTTCTATATGCAAATTGCATGCTGTAATTGTCCGTTGAGTAATTTGTCTATCTCCGCTGACAGTTCTGACTACAAATAGACTTCATTATTTTATGGAAACCCAAGGCTCTAGACAGAGCTTTATGAACAAGCTAAAGAAACTGTAAAGTTAGTTCAGTATTTGATCAGGAACCAGAGAAAAAGTCCCATCTAACATGTGCACCTAACGAAGACTAAAATCAGCCTGCGCAACCGTGCAGTCTGATCAATCTTCATTGTCCGCATGAAGAAATTTGCTTCCATGCTGTCCAAAATACGCCCAGTGAAGATTCAGATCAGCCTGCGCGAATGCGCAGGCTGATCTGAATCTTCGCAGGGCGCACATGACCAAAGGTACAATTTCTGCTGTAACGGCTTATCTGTTATCTTTTTTAAACGTTAAAGGTTGCTTTATCTGTCATGTTTGCACTTTCTTTCTGCTTTCTTTCTTTCTTATCATTTCAAGATTTAAAGGGGACTGCACAAACTTTGTAAATTTTCCGCCATTTTTTTTTTCAAGGGAAATATCAATTATGACTTGCTATTTGCTTTCCTGTGCACTAGTCCCCTTCTGAAAAAGAATCTACTCTTTTAGGAAAGAATTTTCTCCCACCTTTGCCCATATAAGATAGGTTCTTTTGTCCGTGTGAGAATCTTCTGTCTCAAATGACCATGCTGGTCCTAGGAACAATCCACTTAGGTAGGAGAAAAAGAATCCATCATGAGCCAGTTCATGCAGGATAGGGAACTCTCACCCTCGGGGTAGGAATTTCAATCAGGGCCTCCGGAAGCCTCGTCCCTGGTTAAAGTTCCTACCCCTCGGGTGAGATTTCCCTATCTTGCATGGACACTCATGATGTATTCTTATATTCCCCCTAGGGAGCAAGTTCTCTCTTTTTAGAGCAGATTTTTTTTTTTTCAAATTTGATCATAGTTGCCATCCCCTGAAAGTGTATCCAATACTCTTAACCCTTGTCTTGCTGAATAAATTAAGATGCCACGCCCACTCCCAATTTTCAGCCAATCAGATTACTTGATCCAGTTTGTTGATATTCCAACTGATCTGGATCTACACTGTTTGCTAAGACAGGGTATACCGTGTTCAGCAAGAGAAGGATTAAGTCTCTATGCTTAAGGCTAAGTCTTGACAAACTGTTTTTCCCACATGCGTTATCATCATGAAAACACACAAGGTATAATACAGAAAGGAATTGGATACTTGTGGCTTTTATCAATGTGTTATCATCCACATATTGAATTCGGGCTTTATGTTATATTACGTAAGCCTTTAAGTTGGAATTAATGTGAGAAAGTGTTCTTTCGACCATTTGCGCCAAGCGAAAACTCGGTTCAGGCCGCATTCAACTGTGTCCTCTCGCTCAGTTAGGCTCCGCCCCTTTTCAATAGACGATTAAGAAAACAAAACCTTTTCCGTTAGTCAAACTACGGGGAGATACCCCAGTTCACCACTTTATACAGTAAAAAGGGAACTCGGTGGTTAAGAAATTACGAGAAAGTCCACCTGATGATCAAAAAGAGGGCCCCAGATAAAGCAATGATTTCAGTGGTAAAAGGTGACTGGACACACTTGCTAGATTTCGCTCCATGTTTGAAAACGGAAACAACTTTTGTCACTTCCTGTTGCTTTCCAGTTTACCAATTCCCTTCTGAAAAGAATCTGCTCGAAAAGGAAAGAATTTGCTCCCGAGGGGAGCAAATTCTTTCCTTGTAGAGCAGACCCTTTCCGGAAGGAACAAACATTTTGACAGTTGTCTCCCTTCAAAGCATATGTTGCGGGTCCCAAACATCACTGTTACGGAGTTTCGTGCCTGTCCTTAATACCTCTCTCATGCCCACTGACGTGAACATCTATCATGATCGAAGAACTCCATATTAAATTACTTTGTATTGGAGTATGAACAAATAAAATAAGTTTTAAAACGAAATGGGTTTCGCTAAGTGCTATCTCAAAATTTAATCTTCTGAAGACAAATTCCGTAACTATCTCCCTAGGGTTCCTTAGATTCTTAAAGTGTGATTCAGCTCAAGAAAGCTGATCCGTAATCTCCTGAAATGCATTGTTTGCATCAGTTTTTTGCGTGACTATCTGCAATAAATCACCAGAAAGTGAAATGCTTTCATACTCGTAGCTCCAGATAAGAGGGGATATCCGGTAAATAGTTTTCTTATTTCTCCATGAAAACATATGTTGTGGGTACTCTTTAGAAGCGCCTCGCCGAGGCACTTCTAATGAATACCCACAACCTATTTTTTGTTGAGACATAAGAAAAATATCGCTACTTTTTGGTTAAAAAAGTGCCTTATCTGGAGCTGTGATACGGTAACGGCAACGATTTGTATTGAAGAATACTTGCTGTCAAATTTGTTCCAGCAATGAATTGACAATCAATGGGTCTAAGAGAAAAACGGAAAAATTAGTAAATGATTACTTTAGAGTCTTGGGTTCAATGGATACGTTTGTGTTTCTTCTTCGGTTTGGTAAATATCGTGGTTAACGCGTCATGATGCAACGCAGTAGTTTGTTAAATGTATTATATACAGGCGCTTATAATTGCATGTCTGACGCGTTTAATCGTTTGACTACGTTAAATTCAAATTTCTGACGACGATGTCGGCACGACGTTTACAACAAGCATTGTACGTTGGGCTTCAGTAAAAGAACCTTTGAAAGGAGTTGGTGCAATGAGCCGTCATCCATGTTTCATTACATTCATTTCATTTGATTTACAGTTATCTTTATCACACTGGTTGATTTAGGGAGGGAGCCAAGCAATAATATTGTTTTGTTTTTTTAACAACATTTAAATATAGGGTGAAGAGTTGGTGCCAGTTAAGCCGATGTAAACCCCGGTAGATTTAATTGTTGACCATAAGGCGGTGGTTCTAATTTTCTCCGCCCTTTGTTGGGCCTTGTGGCTGTTTGCTGTTTTTCCCCGTTTTCTCTCTCTCTTTCCCCCCCCCTCGCCGTTTTCTCTTTCTTATTGTTGTGTTTTGTGGGTTCTGTTTGGCATTGCGATCATCTCGTTGGGGAAGGTGACTGGTTGCTTCGGTTTTCATTAGTTTGGAACGTATTCATAGGCGTAGCGCCCACTACGCACGTTACGCATGCGTGTAATATGCGTAAGAAAAATAAAATTCTTTGCAATAAAAAGATGCCAACTAACATAAAACATTTTGCTTTTTTACCGTAGTGGATGCTCTTAAAGAAAATAATTAATCCATCACGAAAACACGCCTATGTAATTTTGACCCTCTTAAACCCCACTTTTATATAGTAAAACTGAGGTTTACAGGGGTATACATTATTTTTCTTATTTCTGCTCAAAAACATAGATTGTGGGTACTCGTTAGAACCGCCTCGCCGAGGCGGTTCTAACGAATACTCACAACCTATGTTTTGAGCAGAAATATGAAAAATATCAGTTTTTATCTGAAAATTTTCAGTTTTTGGAGGTGAAATTTTCTATATATATTTGTATAGGCGTGTTTTCGTAATGCTTCCAAAATTAAGATTTATCTTAAAGGAAAGAATTTTCTCCCTCTGGGAGCAAATTCCTTCTTTAAAGAGTAGCCCCTATTTTCCAAGTGATACTAGCGAATATTTGTAGAATATTATATCTTGGTGTGCGTTACAACCATTCCGTTTTGGTTACGCCACTGATTAGCAGGCTATGCTCTTCCTGGACATTTTGCAAAATGAATATTCGAGCAGTTAATTTGCATCAAAGAAAATGACGTTTAGTGTTTAAGACTGACTTTTTGGTTCGTCTTGCCTTTACACATTTCTCCTTTACCAACCACTTATACAGATTTAACTCCCACAGAGAAAGAACTTTGGTTTGGATTTGTCCCAAAATGTAAATTGCGTGCTGTAATGCAATTTCTGTGTAATTTGTGTTTCTTTGTTGACAGCTTTGACGCGTAATATCCGTGATAAGAGAGTCAGAGTATTCAATGGTAAAGGTTGCAAAGAATGTATGATTAGTGTCAATTACTTTATGTGGTCAGCACGGAGCCTAAGTTATTTCCCTGAATATTCGGACATCTTAACTTCTACCATACTTGTCCTAAATTGTTCTAAACTCTGACTAACTCTACTTTGCTAATTTTTATTGTGTCTAAAAGAGTGGATAAGTGACAAACAGTGTAGACCCTGATCAAACGCCACGTTCTGCGGCGTCTGGTCTGGGTCTACACTGTTCGCTGCAAAGAATGTATGTTTAGTGTCGGTAAGTGTTCAGCATGGAGGCTACGTAATTACCCTTTTAATTACCCTTAATACTCTGACACCTTAACATGCGTAAGAAAAATATTGATAGTAAAGGGACATTAACATTAAATACTAGTAATTTGCTTTTTACATACGGTCTAAGAATGCGGCGTCTGATCAGGGTTACCACTGTTTGCAAGTAGCTCAATCATTTTTCTATAGGAATATCTATGCCACATAGCCTGACGTACCTAAAATCGTAATTAGAACTTTCCAATATATAGTGTCGGGGAGTTCATTCAGTCTACAATGGTTTAAAGAATTAACTAAATGCATATATAACTTCTTCAGTTTGTTGAAAGAATTAATTGAATGCATAAATAACTACAAATATATATTGGTAGTAAAAACAAAAAACTTATTAATTCGGATTAGCCATATAGGCCTAGTGTTAATGTTACCAGACCTACCGAGTCTGTGTTTTGATTAAACTGCGCGAGCTGATCTTCAGGACCTTCGCTGTCGGCATATGACTCATATACACTTTTTGGACGTTTTTTTTTTTTTTTTTTTTTTTTTTAAATTCGTCCTTTAAAATAGCAATGTCCGGGCGGGCGTCGTCGTTTGGTTAACATTTTTTCAAAGTTATTTGTTACCTTTATTCCTCAGTGGATTACTTTCATATTTGGTAGGGATGAAGAGGAGGGCCAGTAGGCATGTCGCGTGCAGGAGACAACTTTCACTTTCTTCGTTATGTAATTATCTACCCTTCATCGAGGTTTACCTTTTGGTTCACCTTTTTGAAAAACCCTCCCTTAATGCCGTTAGGCGTTTTTCTTGTTACATTACGCGGCCACTACGGCACTAGGAAATAAGTCGTTGACGTGTTACATAACATTAATACTATGAAAGCTTGCTATTTGAATGCAATATTGGTCTTATTATTTCTTCGCGTGATCAACTGCAATAACTCAGTTTAAAAGTGGGGTGTTTTCTCTACATAATGGTATTCATTGAAACTAAATGACACTAGGTTTCAATTTGTTACATCAATGAATTGTGAATAAATGTGTTTGAGAGGACAAGTTAAATAGTATAATATTTCGCTTTATGTAGGATGTTGGATAGAGTACATCATTCTGTCTGTTTCGCCCTAATTTACTAGAGTTTGTTCAGTTATTTCTCGCGTTTTCTCCAACAATACTATTTAGTCAGAAACATGGTTTCCTTTCACACATGGCAAAAAGCGTCCTCCATAACAAAATATATTATCTTACAGATGTCGCTTAGAACTACTTAGAAGACCTACACAAGGACCGAACAAATATGTTTCTAGCGCTATGGAAGCTGAGGGCGAGGGTTGGCATCCAGTAAAGCTAGCTTACATTCCCCTTCCCAAAGAATTCATTACTGACCATTCCAAGGCGGTACTTTCATTGTGGTACTGTTTTTTAATTGTTATGTAGTATTTCACTTACTATTGTTTTTTTTTAACAATTATGTCAGTTGATTATATATTCAGTTAAGTATGGGTAACAGAGTTGCCATCTTCTTGGGAAAGAGTTGCCAAACCCGCAATTCTGCTTGCCATCTGTTCACTTTGTGGCTGCTTTTTTTTTTGTATTTGTCTGTCTTTCCCTTTAGTGTCGGTGGCTTGATGTGGATCTGATTGTATAAGTTCCTGAGCTCCCTTATATACTTAATAAGGAAATACTCACAGGTTAATATTATCTTTATCAATAAACTATTTCACTAACTCGGTTTTCTTTAGACTGTGAACTTGACCTTGTGGCGGCATGGACTTTATACCACTAGACTGGTTTCTCGTGTTAAATGCCTCTAGATGGTGCCCTTATATATGTAGTATCATTGATCTCGGTTCATCATATGTGAAGACTAGCAAGTCTCCATTGCTTCCTTAAGTAGTATATGATATTCCGTATCGGAACAGCCATGGTTCAGCGAGGCTGCGCAGTCGCCCCAGAACCTATGTTGTTCGTTCACTTAAGCGGTAGGCCAAGTGAAAACTTCAACCAAAGAATTAAACGAAGCCTCGCTAAAGAGCCAGGCATACGCATTGAAAGATTGATTCGACAAAAAGTCCGAAGAACCCTTTTTCTTTTCTCTCGACGCAGCTAAGATATCTCCATAACACATTCTGTTTCATATACATTTTAGCTTTAGCTCTGTCTAGTCTAACATACGAGGGTCCATCAATAACTTCGTGGACTAATTTTATGTTATAAGTAAACGTAATTTAACATACATTTGACAACTAATCCTTTCAAAGTAACGTCCCTTACATAGTTTGCACTTATTCCACTGCTCGATCCATAACCGGAAGACGTGTTGCAGACCGTCACGTGACATCTCCCGCGAGTTTCTGTCTACGGCGCTCCTCAACTCCTCTGTGGACTCGCATTTCTTATCTCGCAGCCTGTTTTTGGAAATAGTTGCCAAAAAATCTTGCTAATTGCCAAATCTGGGCTGTATGGTGGGTGTGGTAGCAAAAAAAAAAAAAAAAAAAGGTAAGAAAAGTCCAGGGAGTGCCACAATCACAAACCGCAGCCCTTCCCAGACCCCAAGAGGAAGAGGAAACCGACAAACCCAAACAAGCACAAATCGAACAAACGTACGAAAAGCACTAAGATTAGCTCTCTCTTCCCCAAGCGAGGTAATCGTAATACTAAAAGGACTGAAAAACACAAGAACAAAATGACACACGGAAAGACATACAACAAATCGCCTCGTAGAATTCTATATCCAGTTCCTTAATTGTGTCCGACACAAAGCGGCTGCTATGGCTTGGGGCGTTATCATGGTGCAGAAAAATCCCAGACCTATGGGCGCTTTCGTTTTATATTAGGCATCAGCTCAGATTTAATTACTGTCGCATTATATTTTCCAGTAACTGTAGTTTTCGGAGAAACAGTGATTTTAAACATACCTTATGTCGCAAAATATGATGGCCATTACCTTACTGGGAGACTTGCACGTAATCACTCGATTGAGAGACATCACTATCGTCGTTGTACCGTTGACAGTATTAACGTATCTCGCAACACTTTCAGCTTATCGGTGGTGCGAAGGTGTCATGTATCTTACGTTACCGGGGCGTCCAACTGATATTGGCTTACAAGGCCTGCTATCCTTGTAGCAGGTAAGGACAGAGGGAGAATGTTTTTATTTCTTCTGTTTCTTCACTTTCATTCCTGTTATTCTTTCTTCCCTGTTACTCTCTTTCATCTCTTCTACTATCCCTTCTATCTCTTTTCTCTCTTTCTCTGGGAGACGACACAAAATGACCCACAAGGGTTGACGTGTCGTTAAACTCCAACATAATCAGTCAATTCAGCAGTTACTCTTCTATCTTCAAGTATGTATTCCTGAAGTTCAGCCCGCTCGTTTTCATGGGTAACAATCACTGGCCTGCCAGTGTACTTACCATCTTCGATTGTTTCTCGACCGTCCTTTCAGCGATTCATCCACTTGGAAAAGCACAGTTCGATACACAAGAGTCCCGATAAACTTTATGGAAATCCTCCCAAATGTCGGAGAAATATTTTCCGAGTTATATATAAAGCTTTATCTTAACACATTGCTCGTTTATACAAGGCGACTCCATTTTACAACCAACGCTCTTGACGTGACATCAGAATATTGGTATAATATCACTATTTGTGACTTCATCGAGATTGTCGTATGCTGCTGCAATTGAAAAATGATTGATCTTTGATCATGCAATATGTTGTTACACGATGTGAAAGCGCTATGAAATAATGGAAACAGTTCAAGAAATTAGTGATGGGCCTTCGCATTAGATGAAAATTAATTTGATGTCCAAATATTTCATAGAAAAAAGACATGACATTTCATTCAAATTTTCTTTTTTCTGTGAAAATATGAAAACAAATAGTTTCAAATTTTGTTTTCTTTTATTTATAGCCCGCAGGTTAGAAGGTTAAACTATCAAATTGTGAAACTCATTAATGTGTTTACTATAAGTTTAATAAACGGTTATCTAATGTTTTTCTGATGCTTTGAAAACATCCCTGACACAATGTTTATTTATTCTGGCGTAAAGTAGAATCTCCAATTCACAACTTTATTCAGTAAACGTCTGACTGCAGAGCCAATTCCAGCCCGTCCACATAACTTCCGTAGAGATTAGAAGACCAAACCTGTCGAGGAAAATTTGAACATATTAACTCTGATTACGTTTATGTACAGTTGTGGTCTATGTTAATTATAAAACACGACAAAAAGTCAAATCAAATGGATACCTGATAATTTAAGGTTTTCTTAAAGATAATTATTTATGGAGTATCTTCAGTATCAGTATTTGTGGCATCACGAAAACACGCCTATATTATTTTAATCCCCTTAAACCCCGATTTTATGTAGTAAAACTGGGGTTTACAGGAGTATACATTATTTTTCTTATTTCTGCTCAGAAACATAGATTGTGGTACTCATTAGAACCGCCTCGTCGAGGCGGTTCTAACGAGTACCTACAATCTATGTTTTGAGCAGAAATATGAAAAATATCAGAATTTTTTATCTGAAGATTTTCATTTTTTGGTGGTAAAATTTTCAGTATATTTGAATAGGCATGTTGTTGTAATCGGAAGCAAAAAGTAACATATAATTACACCATTTAGAACTGCAGATTTAGCATAAAACTGGTTGCATTTAAGTATTGTAACACGGGGTAATAGTCAATACCAAACAACAATCCTACAAAAAAAGGTAAGAGAAAAGTCCAGGGAGTACCACAATCACAAACCGCAGCCCTTCCCAGACATCGAGAGGAAGAGGAAACAGACAAAAACAAACAAGCGCAAATCGAACAAACGTACGAAACGCACTAAGATTAGCTCTCTCTTCCCCAAGCGAGGTAATCGCAATGCTAAAAGGACTGAAAAACACAAGAACAAAATAATACAAGGTAAGACATACAACAAATCGCCTCGTAGAACAAAACCACAAAGTAACAAAGAGTAAGACTAACACCGGGACCACCGCCTTAGAACGCTCAGTAGAATAAACCACTGGGGGCTTTAAAGCACTTTTATAGCTAGCCAACTTCACCCTGGGTCCCGATGCTACTCTTAATACAGAAATACATTAAAATTCGGTTCGCATAAAGGCTCCCAACTCAGTCAATGCATCAAAGCGAAAACATAAACATCAAATTAATCACAATGATAAACAAAGACGAGTACTCATGGCTAATTCTACTGTATGTCAGAGTAAATGAAAACCAATAGTTGAACCACGGCGGGCCAAGCCAAAGACATGTCGTCAAGCCCCAACCCTCTGGTTAACGTTTTACGAAGAGGCCGTCATTGAGTCCGAGGCCCGAACGGCCGTCGTGCAATTACAGAGTGAAGCATAGCCACCAACAATGATTGGGTTGACAACTAGGCATGCAGTCTGCCGCATAGTATCCAGGCTATAGCTAATTCTTTTATAACGGTTAATTAGTTTACTGAATTGCTCCGAAAAGTTAGATTTTCCCACAATTTTTCTAAATCTGTACACTAAGTCACCGTAAAATTCTGGTACCTTGTTGCAGAAGTGTTTTCAGACTGACGTTATATTTTTCTACCAAGGCACTGTGTCTGCGAAATTTGACTGGGCTGTTGTTCTGTATTAAAATTGTAGGCAAAGTGCTTGTTTCACAGGTAGGCCAGATAGGATCTGTATATCTTCCAACATAACTTAAAGGAGAATAAAATCCATGATGCAGCCAATGATTGTATTTAACACATTCTCTCCATTTCGCGAAAAAACAAAAAACAAAAACACACACACACACAAAAAAAAACTGTTTTGTAAGTCCTTTGGCTGACACAGACCATATACACAACATTTAAACTGGGGCACTTGTCGCGTTTATGTCAGACTAGATTTCAAATTATTCTCGGTTATTTTTAATTATTCTTAGTCAAAATTATGTTAGTTGATGGATCCTGTTAAATGAGTTATCGCTTTACAATTGTTCCTGTCTTTTTCAATTTGTTTTCTCTTGCTACATTTCTTACTGTCTTGTTCATATGTCTCTTCATAAAGCCGTACCTCCATCGGAAATCCCTCTTGTAATAGCATGTCTACCTGTTGAGAGTTTAACCGGCTAGCATTCTACATAAATGTAAATCAGACCGTTATCGGCCCAACAGGAATCCTGACAGGCCGATAGCGGTCCAGTATATAGATTTAAGTAGAATACTAGTTGTGTCTTTATTCCAGTGCTTTGATTTGATGACTGTTTGAGTCTGAACTGTGTCTATTTTCAATTTCCATATCCTCTATCTTCTGTAAAAATTCTTCTGCGTCTTCTCTATTACTTTTTGTTTCTGTCACATTTTGTAAAGCTGTATTCTACTTGAATTCTCCACATGGGTAAAATTTCCTCAGGGGTATATATTTTACTAATAGGATATACGCCTGTTTTTCCAAAAGTTGACACGAAGTTATATGGGGTCATCGCTTTTGGTGTAGGCATTGCATGCCATCTGGCAAATTTCATACTTAGTGAGCACTTGGCCGAGGTGAGATCTTGTCCACTGGGTCTATTCTCTGTTGATAGCAGTGGGAATAAAATCATCTGCAAATATTTGCGCCATTTTGCTTACTTTAATAAATATGCGCAAGGACGATGATGTGAGAAAGGACGAATATTACATGAGAATAAGGCACCCATGCCCCTTAAAATGTGTCTAAACAGAAAACGTTTGAACCGTAATTCTTGTTGACCGAACGATGACCTGTTGTGATATTTAATAGAAGGTCTTGTCTGTATCTCACTGATTCTACAGGGACGATTTCAATGATTTTTGTATGAGTCAGGATATGTGCTCGAGTTCTACTTATTTGTACAATGTCTGCTTTGAGATTGAAAAATCGCCCTTTAAAGAAAATCAGTGTTGCTGTTTACTGAAATCATTAAAGCTATGAAGCTTTTACGGCAACATTTTATTTTTTCGACCGACAACATAAAAACCACAATAGCTCAGTATCTATATGGTCGTTTTACAAAGCTGTGCAGTCTTGATGACTGATTAAATATTGACAATATTTACTTTGACCAAATGGTGGACCGGATATACCCTACAGAACTCCAATTAAATAGAGCAAATTCTTCCGATACCGAGGCACCTTTTTTGGATTTGAATCTATGTATATCTAATGGTACAGTTTCCACAAAAATTTATGATAAACGGAACGATTTTGATTTTGATACAGTCAATTTCCCTTTTCTGAATGGCGATGTCCCCCGGCGTACCTCATATGGGGTATACATATCTCAACTTATTAGATTCGCCAGAGCTTCTTCAAATCTTAGTGACTTTAACTGCCGTAATAAAGCTCTTACTGCTTTAGACAGGGCTATCGTTATTTTAAACTTCGTAAGGCGTTTTCGAAATTTTATCGCAGACACAGTGCCTTGTTAGAAAAATATAGCGTCAGTCTGAAAACACTTCTGCAACAAGGTATATCGGAACCAGAATTTTACGGTGACTTAGTGTACAGATTTAGAAAAATTGTAGGTAAATCTAACTTTTCGGAGCATTTCAGAAAACTTATTCACCCTTATAAAAGAATTGGCTATAGTCTGGATATTATGCGGCAGACTGCATGCCTAGTTGTCAACCCAATCATTGTTGATGGCTATGCTTCATTCTTTAATTGCACGACGGCCGTTCGGGCCTCGGACTCAATGACGGCCTCTTCGTAAAACGTTAACCAGTGGGTTGGGGCTTGACGACATGTCTTTGGCTTGGCCCGCCGTGGTTCAACTATTGGTTTTCATTTTCTCTGGCATACAGTATAATTACCCATGAGTACTCGTCTTTGTTCATTATAGTGATTATTTTGATGTTTATGTTTTCGCTTTGATGCATTAACTGAGTTGGGAGCCTTTATGCGAACCAAATTTTTATGTATTTCTGTATTAAGAGTAATCGAGACCCAGAGTGAAGTTGGCTAGCTGTAAAAGTGCTTTACCGCCCCCCCCTCGCCCCCCGGTGGTTTACTCTTCTGACCGTGCTAAGGCGGTGGTCCGGGTGTTAGTCTTACTCTTTGTTGCTTTGTGGTATATTCTACGAGGCGATTTGTTGTATGTCTTACTATGTGTCACTTTGTTCTTGTGCTTTTCAGTCCTTTTAGTATTTGCTCTATCGACCGTTCTAAGGCGGTGGTCCCGGTGTTAGTCTTACTCCTTGTTGCTTTGTGGTTTATTCTACGAGGCGATTTGTTGTATGTCTTTCCGTGTGTCATTTTGTTCTTGTGTTTTTCAGTCCTTTTAGTATTGCGATTACCTCGCTTGGGGAAGAGAGAGCTAATCTTAGTGCTTTTCGTACGTTTGTTCGGTTTGTGCTTGTTTAGATTTGTCGGTTTCCTCTTCCTCTTGGGGTCTGGGAAGGGCTGCGGTTTGTGATTGTGGCACTCCCCGGACTTTTTTCTTACTTTTTTTGCGATTACCTCGCTTGGGGAAGAGAGAGCTAATCTTGGTGCTTTTCGTACGTTTATTCGATTTGTGCTTGTTTGTGCTTGTCGGTTTCCTCTTCCTCTTCCTCTTGGTGTCTGGGAAGGGCTGCGGTTTGTGATTGTGGCACTCCCTGGACTTTTCTCTTACCTTTTTTTTTGTGAATTTACTTAAATTTCACAATAATAATATTTTACTTTTGTAAATAAAATTCCTGCACGCTTTTTGAACAAAAACATTCGTCAGTCTTTGAGTCAATCGAGATAAAAAATTACATTTAGTTTCGCTTTCATTTTCCGTCATTACCAGACAGACATGCCTGATTAATCGAAAGAACTTTAGATTTATTGCGAGGTATGATTTTTTATTGTCACTGAAATGAAATAATTCTTTCAACATGTTTTGTTCCAGCCGTTACGATTTATGTTATTGATAATTCTACAGCTTCGTTACTTTAGCATGCACTAAATGTGAATATTACGACGTAGATATTGTTGGAAAATGCCTTTATTTAAGTTCACTTAAACGAAATAATTCTATAATTCAATAAGAGCATTTGCATAAGTTGTTTAGATTACGAGATAAAGCTCTGGTGAAACCTATTGATTTACGCAGTTGAATTATGCTATAAAATACAGCGCCAAAGGAATATTAATTAATTCTGTATTATATCTACAGATTTAAATAAGAAAAGTTAAACGTAAAACAAAAAACGTTAGTACAAAGGTTTCGTAGATCCGTTGTACCCAAATTTTATTGATTATACCTTTATTATTTATACAGAAACACAGAAGAAAACGGATGTAATTAAATAAAAGCGCAAAAAGAATAAAAAGAACAAAGAACAATCAACCGCGGCGATGGTCATCGATTTTTTATTTGCTACTTTACCAGTTCGGTCTGCAACATTCTTATGAAACAAAAACAAAACAACAACAACAAAAAAAAAAAAAAAAAAAAAAAAAAAAAAACAACAAAAAAAAAACAAACAAACACGTTACAGCCAAAATTTGTAGAAAGTGTTTGTGGAAGTTATACATATTATAAAAAATATACCTATAGTACACGTACAGAACCAAAACAGTTAAATTACTGCCTGGGGTTATTAGTGCTCTTGAAGTGCCGTTAAACCCAAACCATTTTCAGATTAAGCCTACATTATACAACAGAGACCTAAAGTAGTAAAATTGAAGCAAACCAAGATAAGTTTCAAAGGTTTATCGAGGAGTAAACGATTCGCTTGCCTCAGATAAGTGACACATAAGTGGCAGGTTTAGATAACGTCATGCACTTTTATGTATAACCCACCGACTGAGAAAGCAGAAAGGAAGGTATGTACTTAGAAACACTTCTAAATTTTCTCCTGGGTAATTTAATGGTACATCACATTCGCAGTTGTCAAGCTGATACATATTAAGAAGATAGCAAAACGAAGAGAAAAATAGAGACATTACGAAAACACGCCTATTCAAATATATAGAAAATTTCACCTCCAAAAACTGAAAATTTTCAATTAAAAAATTCTGATATTTTTCAAGTTTCTGCTCAAAACATAGATTGTGGGTATTCGCTAGAACCGCCTCTACGAGGCGGTTCCAACGAGTACCACAATCCATATTTTGAACAGAAATAAGAAAAATAATGTATACCCTATAAACCCCAGTTTTACTATATAAAAGTGGGGTTTAAGGGGGTAAAAATTATATAGGCATGTTTTCGTGATGAGAAAGTATTCTATAGCATAAACATTTACAATATATTTGGTGTTCTCTAGACTCTCGGGCAAATTCATTGAACCCATTAATTCGAAGCCTTCTAAAAACACTTTGACAAACAGTGTAGACCCGTATAAGACGCTACAGAGTGCGTCGTTTGATGAGAGTCTACGTTGTTTGTAATAATCATAAGAATATCGATGAAAGATATAGCGGAACTGAAAAAAAAACTTCAGAATCCCCTTAAACTATAAATGAATAAATGAAATGGGCAAAGAGCAGGGTAGAAGAGTTTACTAGATACTAGTGGGCTAGTTACAAGTATATTTGAAGTTTTTTCTTCAGTATATTTCCTGCAGATTCTGCATGAATGATGCAAAAAAAAAAAAAAAAAAAAAAAAAAAAAAAAAAAATAGTAAATGAAAGTCTTGTGAAACTCTATACAAAAAACTTCAAATCACATTAGTTTGCCAGAAAAAAAAGTCCTGAAGTTGCTCTAGACAAGTTATTATTAATAAACGGATTAACGGAATAATAAGTAAAATAAATCAAGGAAGGCCGAATTCACAAATCGTAGCCTTCTCAATTTATCAGAATTTGAAACAAGAATATGAGGCAAATAAGCACTAAACGCAAGCTATACTTGAACACGTACCGATGAAACAAGAGGACGTAAACGCAGAAGTAAATATGGATGAAATTCTGAGAAAAATAAATAAGAAATGATATAATCAGATCCGCATCAAGCCCCCAACACCAAAGGGAAAGTCAGATAAATACAATAAAGCAGCCACAAAATGAACAGATGGCAAGCAGTTGGCAATTATTTCCAAAAAAGGTGGCAACTCTATTACCCAAGCTTATGTAGAACGTCTCCCCGTACATCACCATGGTGCAGGTATTTCAATTCCTTTGGGATCATTGGGTCCATTGTGGTATATTTGAAAATGGAGTTCTGCTCATGTATACGCTACAGGACATAAGCAGTGTTGCAAATTTCATTGCTGCACATGAAGAGTCTCAATAAAACCGAGACTCCCATTTTCTTAATCTGTAGTGTGTTCTTTGTTTCCAAAGGTAATCTGATTGACGTTTATTATCATAGACTTGCATAATTGTTATAAAAACTTTAGAAAGTGAAACACTACATAACAATGAACAAAAAGTACCTGACGGGCCGATAACGGCCCGCTATAGATTTATAAAGAATGCTAGCTGGGTTAAAGCTTAAAGCTAGCTTTACGGGACCCCACTCGCCCTTAGCTTCCGTAGTGGTAAAAACATATTTGTTCGGTTCTTGTGGAGGTCTTCTAACTCATCCACGAATCATTACGGACAGCAAATAAATCACAGATAAAGCCTCTAGAGAAGCAGAAATGAGGACTCAACAGACAGAACGTAAAAATAGATCCTTTATCTGCTGTGAAATAAGCAGTTATAACTTTGGTTGAAATCCACTGAAATAAATCCATTTATGCCTAACCCAGTCAGCATTCTACGTAAATCTATATCGGGCCGTCATCGGCCCGTCAGGGTAGCTGACGGGCCGATGACGGCCCGATGTAGATTTACGTAGAATGCTAGCTGGGTAACCTCCTATAAAATAGACTTTAGCAAACAGTGTAGACCCAGATCAGACTCTTTAGAAAGCGGAGTCTGATCAGAGGCTACGAAACGCGGCGTCCGATCAGGGTATACACTGCTTGAATTTAGGATCAGATTGCTATACTACACAATAACAATAAAAACTAAGACACTCCTTGTATTGGAATGAACCGGTCCAAAGAGTTAATGTAGAAGAGTTCACTCGAAATAAATAGGTTAGAGCGTACATTCCTTCATTTTCATTTTCTATATCTGTATTTCATTCTGTAATGAAAGATAAAAAAGAAAACCAAAACATAGAATGGCGCAGACACGAATGTCTTTAGGGAAATCAATCTTGTAAAGACATTTACATAACAATTTAAGGTGGGTATGCAAAATGTGACGCACTAAGTCATCCTATAATAGATAATTCCGTAGTTTACCATCTTAACTTCTTACCATACTTGTATAAAAATTTGATCGAGTCCTTTTATAGCATCTTGATTTGTGTATATAAACAATTTCCTCTTTGAGTGACAAACAGTGTACCTAAGCACACACAACGTAGCAATAAAGTGGTTTTGACGTCGCAGCAACGCCATGTATGACGTCGAAACGACATGTTTGTTACGTTGAGTGTGCTCTGTATAGATAATATGACGTCTGAGTTGAGTCTACAGTGTTTGCTGGTGCCTGTCTGTTCCAGTAAGTAGGGTAAATACGGTATACTGTATTAATTTGTAATGTACTTTGCCTTTCGGAACAGTCTGTATAAATCTTATAAATGTAGCCAGCTACATATATATCCCCGATTAAGAACTGTCTATGACATTTTAATTTTATTGACAATCTAAATGTAGGTACATTCTGTGTATGGTTAGTGCAAAATAGTTGCTATCAATAAAAGTACATTTGTGTAAAACGTATAATTAAATGACGAATACAGAAGATGTTACAAAAGAATTGTTTAATGTGTCTTTGCTCGATATCTACGTGCAAATGGAAACTAATCAATACATATGAGATCTGTATAGCGCTATTCAAGACACACACATTATGTGTACATGTGCCTATAAAATCTAATTGAAAGATAGATAATTTGCCATTTGAATACACGCAGTCGTTGACTCCTGTAGTAAAACTGGTTGATAAAAGTGTTGCTAAGAAGGAGGAAATACGGGAGTGCTCTAAGATGGGCTGTTCTTTGAAACAAACCATTACGAAAACACGCCTGTGCCTCCAATATATTGAAAGTTTCACCACCAAAAACTGAAATATTTTAGATAAAAATGCTGACATTTTTCATATTTCTGCTCAAAACATAGATTGTAGATAGTCGTTTGAACCGCCTCGCCGAGGCGGTTCTAACAAGTACCCACGATCTATGTTTTTGAGCAGAAATAAGAAAAATAATGTACACCCCTGTAAACCCCAGTTTTACTATATAAAAGTGCGGTTTAAGGGGGTCAAATTTATATAGGTATGTTTTCGTGATGATTTGATGAAAGTTCAGTTGTTTACGGATCTACTAATGTGTCTTATGCCACGGTTTGTGGATTGAAAAAAGAAATTTGATTCTGGGTTAGTGTTGATCATAAATGTACCCGAATCGGGAAGGCCAAAGTCTGCGGCTTGTTATGAACTGTATCAAAAGTAATAGAAATTGTTGAAAAAGATGCTAAATATACAGAACGTGATATAGCGAACGATTGAAATCTCACTATTAAGTTTTCATTACATTCTAATAAATATCTTGAATATTAGGAAGATTTCTGCCAGACGAGTGCCTCATTTGTTGACCGATGGTTAAAAGCGTTACTGGAAAATACTACGAAGATGTGATATTGAAGAAGTCGAAAAACACTATCAAAAACGGCGCCAAGTCACTGGTTTCCAACATGTTCGATTTCTACATGATAATGCCCCAGCCCATACGTCTGCCAGTGTTACAATTTGTTTCTTTATGGCCGAACTAAAAGGTAATAATTTTACCACACACTCCTTATTCACCAGAGCTCGTCACTTGTGACCTTCCTTTTTCCGAAACTGAAAGCCTTCCTCGCTGGACGGATGTATACCTATACCTTACCAGTATACCTAAATCAGCGTACCTTGACGCATTCCGGAAGTGTTCATCGATTGAAATTATGCATTTCTCGTCATGGGGACCACTTTGAGGGCATGAAATAAAGACATTTGTGATTACTTACATATTGAACGTTCCTGTCAAAATAAGCAATTATTTTGGAAGACCCCTTGTATATTGAAATAAGGTCGATGGTGAAAAAGAAACCCGCCTGTCTGGTTAAAAAACATTCGACACCTAAAATATGCGATTTTCATTTGTGTGTGTGTGTGTGTGTGTGTGTGTGTGTGTGAATTACTTAAAAGTGTCATTTCTTTTAAACCTGTTTAGGGGTAGCTTCTCTGCAGCTAGGGTTAGTAATGTGTGGCGGCCATAAAATATCTCTCCGTTCTCCATAACTTTATATTATAAGGGTCTTTTGTGATCACTGAACCCATTCCGGAATTTATACAAAAGTGTGAGGGTCACTGATGAAGCCTAGCTGGTCAAACCCAGCTAGCACACTCCAGAAAACTTGACCCTTCAACTATTTTCATTTTTGTGTGTATGGCTCGCAAGGGTATTTCTTGAAGTATATATTTACCTTGTCATTGAGTTATTCAATTAAGCCTATATTAAAGCGTAGATGGCTTTTTAGGGACCCCTTATAATGTATGATTGTTCATATACAAAATGAGACCAGCTACTTTCTGAGTTGTTTCGGTTAGGACCATTATGATGGAGAGTAAACACTTCTAATACCACGTCTTTAAAGGCATCTGTGCTTCTTTTAGCTATAGTATTTTCTGCTATACCAACATGTGAGGTTATAGCGAAAGTAGATCAGTTAACAGCCTTAAAGACAGGATGGGAATGCCTGTTGTACCAGTTGTTCAACAACACTAACAATTGATATTACAAGATACTTTAAAATCAACATTATAATTGTGAAAGAAATATATAAGGAAACGATGTGACAATTGACCTCGGCCACTTAATCTCGTACCTCGGGAAATAAATTGAAGAGGAAACTACGAGATCTCTTTAAAATCATTCTGACTAAATGAATATAGGCAACGCAGATCTGCATTGAGTATTCATGAAGCTATTAATATATACATGCTTGAATGCATCTGAATGAAAGGGCAATACTTTTTGGATGATAGAAATAATATCAAGATAGAACTAAAGCAGTAAAATGGACCTTGATAATCAGATGTTGGCTATTTTTGTCTGAAGGGGAATAAATATACTTTCAAGGGAGACACATCTGCCTAAATTGTGAAACGGTCTATGAAAGGCAACAAAAATGCTCCCAAAGGGAGCATACTTTCTATTGGAGTAGACCCTTTTCAGAAGGGGATTGGTGTGCAGTGAATGAAGGGTTACATTGTAACAAAGTAACAAGCTTCGTACCTACACAAAACGTGTGGACAGACAGTACACGATGGATACTGTGGATCAGAATGAAAAACTTATTTTTGAGGTGTATGTCCTAAAGGTGTTCGATCATCAGGCATATAATCCTCTCATTGCGAAAACATACCTATATAATTTTGACCCCCTTAAACCCCACTTTTATATAGTAAAACTGGGGTTTACAGGGGTATATATTGTTTTTCTTATTTCTGCTCAAAAACATAGATTGTGGGTACTCGTTAGAACCTCGCCTCGCCGAGGCGGTTCTACCGAGTACCCACAATCTATGGTTTGAACAGAAATATGGATAATATCAGAACTTTTTTATCTGAAAATTTTCATTTTTTGGTGGTAAAATTTTCAGTATACTTGAATAGGCGTGTTTTCGTAATGTATGCATAACGTTTGTTTGTACAAATTACGTTATCGGGTAATATGGTGCCTACTGACTCGATCCTTGATCCACTTGAAAAGAAAATGTTTATTTTGACCTGTATTAAGATAACAACCGTCTTGGAAAAAAAAACTCCTTTGAGTGGACTCGTAACTTCCTAAGACAGGTTTGTATATAACAAATGAGCCAGCGCACGACAAAACAACTGCGATAATACTTATGCGACCAGCGAAGACTCAGATCAGCCTGCACATCCGCGCAGTCTGATCAGAGTCTTCGCAGATCGCATATGCCTTCTACAACATCCGAGCTTCCAGGAGGAATAAACGAGAGCCCTTGCTGGATGCACAGGCTGATCTGAGTCTTATCTGGTCGTACAGTCATTATAGATTTTGTCCTGCGGCTGGCTTAAATAATAAACCTTAAAGGGCTTGGTACAGTGGTACATTTCGCCATTTTATGCCAGGGACACAGAAAGTGCGACTTTCTGTCATTCCTGAACACCAAGTTAGTGTTCTATTTAAATCTATATCGGACCGCTATCCTATTGGGCCAATAGCGGTCTGATATAGACTGTAGGAGAATGCTATCTGGGCACTAACCCCTTCTGAAAAGGGGTCTGCTCTAAAAGGAAATAATTACCTCCCTCCAGAAGGAGGTCTATATTTAAAAGGAAGAACTTGCTGCGCTGAATGTGTGTCATTTTGATTTATTTTTTCCGTGATCTCTGCATAAATGAGCTCTTCGTGACAAAATATGAACTAAGGCCTAGGCGAACTGCGCTCAAGAGAACGGATAAGTCTTGTCAAACATGCTCTGTCCAAACATTATCTTATTATATTATTAATATTCGAACAGCTAAGTTCCAAGTCAATCTGTGTACCTCTGTAGTCTTATCAGGGCATTTTTTTTTCTGCAATATTCAGTGATTTTGTGAGTAAGCAACCACGGTACTAATCAGAAGTGTCGAATGCCGTTTTGTCGCGTTGCGCTTCTTTAGGAGTAGTAGATGTGAAAAAAAAAAAAAAAAAAAAAAAAAAAACTGCTCTGGTTTTCGCATGCGCAATTTGTATATTCCTGAAGACAGACCTTTTCACGATGTGGCTTCAGAGTTGGCATTTTCAGTTTTAGGTATGTGTTTTATACCACTAGACTGTTGTTTGGGTTTGTTTATCTTCTATTTTTGCTGAATTTTCAGAAGACGGTATTATGAACCATTTTGTTTGAAATTTGTTGAATTCCTGGGAAACACAGCCTGACATTCCATTCAAATTGTTTAATTTGATATGCGTTCATGCATATTGTCTTCAAGCCATGTCTTCAAGACGAAAAGAAAGAAATAAAGTCTGACACAACTGACATTTCTGATGTTGCCAACACCACATTAAGGTTAACCCTTTCGGCTCGGTATACCAAAGCAGAAACCTATGCATTCAGAGTAGATCCAGATGAGACGGCTCGAATCGAGCCGTCTCATCAGGATCCACACTGAATGCCATTCTTTTTTTTTTTGACTGACATATCCGTTTACAATAATGTGCCTGAATGTGACCAAATTCAAATATGGAAGAGTCCATTTCAGAAACCCAAGGGTGAAAGGGTTAAGGAAGTTACAGCAAGTAACTTAAAATCATTCATTAAATCCTGAAGTGCTCAAAAACAAGATGCATTTGTCTGATCAAAAACTGTTTTGCTCTATTGCACAAAGCTTTCAACGACATAAAGAACTCATAAAATATCCATAACAACTAAGGCCTTTCTGCTGAAATAGAAGTTTTACATTCAGAAACAACGTAGTTCACAAGAAACACTCTTACATTCTGTGAAAAGACAAATACATAAAAATTTATTTTGTAAAATAATATAATAAAACATATAAAGTACAAATTGGTCCAGTACCAGACCTGAACAGTAAACGCTTCTCAAAACAGTTTGGCAAGTGATGAACGAACAAAACATCTTCCAGTTGTTTCACTGACTTGAGATAACTCTGTCAAAATTGTTTTGCCTCCCCTCCCCCAACCTCTGAAAAGGGATCTGCTCTATAAGGAAATAATTTGCTCCGAAATTCTTCTCTTAAAGAGAAGATCCCATAACGAAAACACGCCTATTCAAGTATATTGAAAATTTTCCAACCAAACAAGGAAAATTTTCATATTTCTGCTCAAAACAGAGATTGTGGGTACCTATTAGAACCGCCTCGCCGAGGTGGTTTTAGTGAGTACCCGCCATCTATGTTTTTTTCAGCAAAATAAAAAAATAATATAAACCCCAGTTTTACTATATAAACGAAGTGGGGTTTAAGGGGGTCAAAATTATACAGGCATGTTTTCATAATGCCTTTTCAGAAGGCGTTTGGTGTATAGGAAAACAAACAGGAAGTCACCATATTTAATATCCCTAGTGAAAATTGTTGCTAAGTCTCCAGATGTAACCATTCACTTAAAAAACTGGGCCCAGTTGTTCAAAGCATCGTTAGCTTAACAAGTCGTTAAGGGTCATTTCGTTAACTGTTTTAGCGGATTCAATACACAATATTCTGATATTTTTTGCTGAAAAAATGTGAGTAGCTTTTGCACTGCAAAAGCTACTCACATTTTTTCAGCAAAAAATTCCATCATATTTGCGTATCACTCAATATAAATTTTAACGAATCGTTAACTAAGATGTCGTTAGCTTTGAACAACTGGGCCCAGGCTTTTATCAGTGGTAATCGTGTTTTTTCTGTATACTTCGTAACACATTCTAGGGTAAGCAATGTAGGAACAAGGCACATGGCAACCGGTTTTCAATGGCATAATTTAATCAGGGGTTGTTGTTATTTTGCCATTCCGCGGGAACATTTTTAGTAACGTTACAAGTTAGACAAATAGAAGTTTCAAATTTAAGGATTGTTACGGTAATGAGTTACAATGTCAGACTGTTTTGGTAACTGCATATGCGGTAAGTAATTAAAGAAATTACTTTTGGTGAAATAGTAGCAATTTCAGCTGATGTGGAGTAAACGGAAAATAAATAAATATGTTTAACAATTTCTGATAATGTCTTGAATACTTCTAAATGTTAAAGACAAACCTAAAAACTTATCCAAAATGCTAATCACGTGATGTGTTGTATTTGTCCAGCCATTAGTGTTTCAGTGCTGGCAGTTTTGACTACAAATAATCCTGATTACCGCTGAGTAATGATCTGCCGAGAGCCTAAGAGCTCGTTGCAGCTATTTTGTCGACAAGAAATGAACCTTAACGTAAGGCAACGTATCTTCTGACATGTGCGACCAATGAGGACACAAATTAGCCTGTGCATCCACGCGGTCTGATCAGAGTCTTCGTTGTCCGCATGAAGAGACTTTGCATCGTTGGCTATCCAAAATGCGCCAAATGAAGATTCTGATCAGACTGCGCGAAAGCGTAGGCTGATCTGAATCTTCGCTTGGCGCACATGTCCGAAGGTACGTTTTCTGAAGTTACGGCTCAAATGTGTTATTTATTTCCGTCATTGGCTTCCCAGTAATAATGATAAACTTGACATTTGCCTTGCATTTCTGTAGCACGGAGATGTAATAAATAATCAGGATTCTGTCGGCTTTGTCAAGTCAACTGACTTAATTAAGAAATCTTTTTTTGCAGTTCATGGGCACATGAACGCATCGGATTACGTGAAAAGCAAGTGAATCCGGAAAGGGTTGCGCAAACTTTTCACGTGACCCGATGCGTTCATGAGTCAGTGAACGGCAAACTGATAAAATTTATTTGTTATATTTACTTTTTATCGTATAATAAAAGAATTAGTGGACTGACAATGAAAAGACAATCCATTTTCCACTCTGTAGTTTATCATTTGATGTGAAGAGCGTGTGGGCGGGATGTAAAGGCCATTGCGTTCACTGTATGACGTTCAGCGAACATTTTTTGGACGGAACGAAAAAGCCATTGCTTCCATTAAATGACGAACGCACTCAGAAATGCATAAGTTTATATAAGAGTACGTACTAAAATGTAAATATTAAAAGAAGCAATTTAGGACTTCAAATTTAGTCAGACTTTATCTTTCGATGCCTTATAATAATTTAGTATTTTTATTGTTGTTGATATAATTCAGTAATGTCTTAAATGTAGCTTTTGGATTTGTTTGGTTTACTTAAACACATTACGAAAACACGCCTATTCAAATATATAGAAAATTTCAGCACCAAACCTGGCATTTTTCAATAAAATTTCTGATATGTTTCATATTTCTGCTCAAAACATAGATTGTAGGTACTTATTAGAACCGCCTCTCCGATGCGGTTCTAATGAGTATCTACAATCTATTTTTTGAGCAAAAATAAGAAAAATAATGTATACCCCTGTAAAAAAGGTAAGAGAAAAGTCCAGGGAGTGCCACAAGCACAAACCGCAGCCCTTCCCAGACATCAAGAGGAAGAGGAAACCGACAAATCCAAACAAGCACAAATCGATCAAACGTACGAAAAGCACTAAGATTAGCTCTCTCTTCCCCAAGCGAGGTATCGCAATGCTAAAAGGACTGAAAAGCACAAGAACAAAATGTCACAAGGTAAAACATACAACAAATCGCCTCGCAGAATAAACCACAAAGCACCAAAGAGTAAGACTAACACCGGGACCACCGCCTTAGAACGGTCAGTAGAGTAAACCACCTAGTTTTACTATATAAAAGTGGGGTTTAAGGGGTCAACATTATATAGGCATGTTTTCGTAATGGAGAACAAAAACCAGTATAGAGAATGTTCAGGAAGAGCTACAATCACAGACCATAGCCTATTACTGACACAATGACGAAAAACAAACAATGCCAAAACCACTCAGTTGTAAAAACTACCGGGGATTAAAATCCATTTTACTAGTGCCAAGTCTTAACTCTAGGTTCAAATGGCATATAAATAATAATAATAATAAAACGCTCGAATCCGCTTCACTATATTTTCACATTCCGGTAGCCCAGAAAATTATGCGCCCGTCTGTTGTTCCAGAGGTCTGTGTTGAAATCCAGTCTCATGACAATTGACTCCTCCGTCAGGCAGTTATAACCACGCCCACGTGAATTTCCTTAGACAAACTTTGTATTGATATACCTGTGCTTACCTATAAAAAGCATGTGTTGATTTGTTTGTCCAACTAAAAACATTAACAATTACCTTAATAGCTATTTTGAATGGTCAGTTGCGGTTGTCAGTTAAATGGTCAAGTGACTTGACGGAGGAGTCAAATTGGTATTCGTGAAAATGTACACATTAACACTGTAAGCTTAAAATGCATTTGTGTTTTTACTTTTATAACACTGACTTATTTATGTCTGCAGCAGTCATTTTAAAATTCACGTGCTTTGAGATTTATTAATATTTAATTTTTGCAGAAAATAAGTAAAATAGGCATCACGAAAACACGCCTATATAATTTTGACCCCCTAAAACCCCACTCTTACATAGTAAAACTGGGGTTTACAGGGGTATACATTATTTTTCTTATTTAGAAACCCACAATCTATGTTTTGAGCAGAAATATGAAAAATATCGGAGTTTTTATCTGAAAATTTTCAGGTTTTAGAGGTGAAATTTTCTATATATTTGAATAGGCGTGTTTTCGTATTGACAACAGTATACGGTTTATGCACATTTTCCTCAAGCGAAGCAATGTATAAAGTTCATATATATATGCTGTGTGTCTCACTGACTGTCCATGTCTGTGTGTCTGTTTGTCTGTCTATCTGTCTATCTGTATTGGTTGTATTGCGTGTAATATGCCTTGTTCCTGTTTTTAATGATGACGACGACGACGAAATTTTATAGCCCTATAACGATTTGTAGTTCTACAAAGCATTGCATACGCTTTGTCGTCTGAGTTTGTTCTTCACAAAATTTGTTTTACAAAACTATTCATATTCAGTACTAAAAAGGCAAACAAATAACACAACGGACAGAGTAGTAATCAAATTGTAATTGCCTAATCTCCTCAAGTTGGACATAAACTACCCTGGGAATCGAAAACAGTGAGATCTGCAACAGATTTTTGCAGACAGTAATTGCTGTGTCATTTCTGTCTAAGACTTTCTTCTGGGACAGTAGCTTATGCGAGCATAAATGCTGTGAATCGCAATATAGGACCGTTATGAAACTGATACACTTTTAGGGACGCAACTCTGTTCAAATACTGTTCGCTCCCTTTTAAAAGGGATCTGCTCTAAAAGGAAAGAACTTGTTTTAGAGTAGACCTCTTTTCAAAGGGGGTTTGTGTACAGGACATCAAAAATGAAGTCACAAAAATGTAATACTGCTAGTGAGTTATGAAGGTTTTTGTTATATTTGAAAACTGTCCAAAGCTCTTATCCCATTGTAGTCTGGAGACCCCTAAAGTGTAACTGGCAAACAGTGCAGACCCAGAATGCGGCGTCTGATCAGGGTCTCCACTGTTTGCAAATAGTTGAACCATTTTTCTCTCGGAATATCTAAATCACATAGCCTGACATACCTAAAATTGAAATTAGAATCTTCCAAAATATAGTTTGGGGGAGTTCATTATGTCTACAATGGGTTAATGCCTCGCAATTTATAAAGGGGGAGTGGATCCACTTTCAAGTGAGGCAGCTTTATCAAATTTGAGCTTCTTTGTTTCCCATCTGAGATGGGGTCTACTCTAAAAGGAAACCATTTACTACCCGTGGAAGCAAGTTCTTTCCTTTCAGAGTAGACTTCAATATTCAGATGGAGTTTGACGTGTAGCAAAGCAAACCGAAAGTCACAAAAATGTCTACCTTGTAAAAAATGATGAAAAATCTACCAAACGCATTCATCTAAATAAGTAGAATCAAAAAAGGTAAAAAAAAAAAAAAAAAAAAAAAAAAAAAGAAGAAATTATTATCTCCTTAAAGTTTCCTAAAGATTCATGGATACAACACCTGGTGACACAAACATGTCCACCATTTTTTACTTTGGATACATATTTTTTTACTTCCTGTTTGCTTTTCTGTAACTAAGCCCTTCTGAAAGGGAACGAATTTGATCCCTTTCGAGAAAGAATTTACTACCTTGGTAGCAAATTGTTCCTTTTAAAGTAAATCCTTTTCAGAAGGGAGGCGGAAGCAATTTTGATAGAAATGCCGTACCTAAAAGTATAACCATCTCTCTGAATTGATCAAATAACAAGTAACGCTGAATGTGCTTTTTGTGGTTAATATGTGTACTACAGAAGGGTATTTTCTTCATTTTTCAGATCCTACAACTGGTGGTTAATTGATGATCCTGTCTTCCATTCGCACGAGGAGGCACTTCGATTATGTAATAATTTTTGGGCGATATTGATTTTGTTGACCTTTTTGTTAGGAATATATAGAAAGGAACGGTTCTTTGAACTCCCAAGGCAGTCTGAAACTGCATACGGACCGGGAGCCAGGAAAAGGTATCTTTGAATATACATTAAGTTGCTCAACTATTATCATCACGAAAACATGTCTATTTAAATATACTGAAAATTATACCACCAAAAAAAATTGAAAATTTTCAGATAAAAAATTCTGATATATTTCATATTTCTGATCAAAACATAGATTGTTGTACTCGTTAGAACCACCTCGACGAGACGGTTCTAACGAGTACCCATAACCTATGTTTTGAGCAGAAATAAAAAAAAATGTATACCCCTGTAAACCTCAGTTTTATTATATAAAAGTGGGGTTTAAGGGGGTCAAAATTATATAGGCTTGTTTTCGTGACGAATAATTATGAACTTATTGGGAATAGAGACATTTCCAGGTCGATAACTGTGTCAGCTCTTAAAGGAAAATATTTTCTCCCCTTGGGAAGAAAATCTATCCATGTATCATGTTTAATTTTACCATTGTAGGAATCGGAAGTTACACATTTCAGAAAGGGTTGCAATTAAATTCCGATTCCCTGAAAATTACTTGTTTTACTATACGCTTTTATAGTTTACTCCACTGACCAAGTCAGAAGAAACGGGAAATCAGTCACTGATGATGCTTTATTGGTCAAAACTAGCTAATCTGCCTAGAAAATTCGACACTTTAGCTGTTTTCAGTTTTGTATGTTCAGTGCTCTTTTAGAATTATTTGCCTTTACTACAGCTTATGGTAGTGTCGTGTGGCGGCCGTAAAACTGCACTCATTACGAAAACACGCCTATTCAAATATGTTGAAAGTTTTACAACCACAAAAGAAAAAAAATCAGATAAAATATTCGGATGATTTTCATATTTCTCCTTAAAACATAGATTGTCGGTACTCGTTAGAAACGCCTCGTCGAGGCGGTTCTAACGAGTACCCACACTCCATCCTTTTTTTTTTTTTTTTGCTAAATAAGAAAAAATAATGTATACCCCTATAAACCCCAGTTTTGCTATATAAAAGTGTGGTTTGAGGAGGTCAAAATTATACAGGTATATTTTCATGATGGTAGTGTAGATTATATTGGCCGGGCATTACTGGTGACTGATCCTATTTAGGAAGTTTTAATATTTATATGAAAGCCACTGACGAGGCCTAATTGGATGGAACCAGCTAATCTGTCCCAGAAAACGACACTTCAATTGTTCGCAACTTTTAAGAGTATTCATTACTCTCAAGAGTCATTCCTTTAGAATCCATTGCAAATAGAGTCAGATTATTTGACAAAACGGGCTACTTTCGTTCCTGTATTGTTAAAATTATGTATCTCATACGCATCGATGTATTTTGACCAATGTATTTTGAACAAAATGCTCTCGATCATTGCTGTTCCATATACAAAAGGTTCCTTGTCCTGGCTCCCGTCATATAATATCTGAAGTGATTATAGCAATAGAGAGTAATAAATGGTGTTTTTCTTTACGTGATAGGTCAGAAAAATAACACTATTTGGAAAGTGTGGAATTGAAAGACCATGTTTGTTCAGAACGGTCTACAAGTTTCTATCACTGTGTTCTCGACGCTGTATTATTTGATAGTGTGCACGAAATTCAAGTCACAACAGGATATTGTGATAGCTGGTTTATTTCCAATGTCGGAATCTATAAAAGAAGGAGAAATAGGACGTGGTGTTCGACCGGCTGTGGATCTGGCTCTGAAGATGATCAACAATGATAGCAACATACTTCCGGAGCATCATCTCACCCTGGTGGCAAATGACACTCAGGTAAGAAATGCTTTAACACTTTCATCCCTGAGTTTCTGAAGTAAACACTTCTATCTTTGAAGTTGGATACTATCGCTCACAGGAATATCTGTCAAAAATCAAAAACCATCACGAAATCACGCCTGTATAATTTTGACCCTCTTAAATCCCACTTTTATATAGTAAAACTGGGGGGTTTATAGGGGTATTTTTTATTTTGCGAAAAAACATAGATTGTGGTACCCGTTGGAACCGCCTCGCCGAGGCGGTTCTAACGAGTACCCACAATATATGGTTTGAGAAGAAATATGAAAAATAACACAATTTTTTATCTGAAAATTTTCAGTTTTGGGTTGTAAAATTGTCAATATATTTGAGTAGGCGTGTTTTCGTAATGGCTGGAACTCAGGTAAAACACGCTTTAATCCTTTCGCCTCTGAGAATTTGAAGTAAATACTTCTATCTTTGTATTTAGACACAGTCACTTATCTGTCAAAATTAAAAAACAAAACAAAACAAAACAAAAAAAAAAAAAAAAAAAAGAACAATGACAGTATAGATCCTGATGAGACGGCTCGTTACGAGCCGTCTCATCTGGATCTACACTGTTTGCATAAGTACCTGTTTTGGTTTGCAGGGCTGAAAGGGTTAAAATATTTGCCCTCTTCTTTGTTATTTGATGTGTTTTACTGTAATGGTTCACTAATGAGGTAGAGCACTCCTCTGCGGACCGAAAGAATGTTTACAATTAGGGTGTTGCATCAACATCAAGTGTAACGTTTCGGGTGAGTAAATATTTCAAGCCTCTGCCAGATGTTCGGCTTACTCTCTGTTTTTAGTTCACCTTTCTCCGTAGCATCGGTTAATGTAAAATGTACCTTTTTATTTTGTCATTGTTTGTTCCTATGCTTGAAAGGGCCGTAAATCCCAAATCATAAAAAAAAAAAAAAAAAAAAAAAAAAAAATGTCTTTCGATGCCTCGGGAAGGTTGTCATTACGAAAACACGCCTATTCAAATATATAGAAAATTTTATCTCCAAAAACTGAAAATTTTCAGATAAAAAACTCAGATATCTTTCATATTTCTGCATAAAACATAGATTGTGGGTACTCGTTAGAATCGCCTCGCCGAGGCGGTTCTAACATGTACCCACAATCTATATTTTGAGCAGAAATAAGAAAAGTAATGTATACCCCTGTAAACCCCAGTTTTACTATATAAAAGTGGGGTTTAAGGGGGTCAAAATTATATAGGTATGTTTTCGTGATGGTAGTGATTTTGATCTTTCTTGGAATTCACTTACAACGAATGCACCACGAACAATGCTGTCCTGTTTCCAACCTTTTGCAGTCATGATATTCGAATGTTCTGTTTTTTTTTTTTGTTTTTTTTTTATTACTTAAATATTGGATTTGGCTGCATTATAGCCGGGAATAGCATGACTAGACGGCTTAGATGCACCAGTTACCTATACGTTTTACCCTTAGTATTTTACATAAACGATTATTAGTTTGTATGGCACACAAACAAATATACCATAGAAGAGTGTTATTGTAATCTATTGTAAAAAGAACGAATGTTTTCCAAAGGGGAGTGAATTCTTTCCTGTTAGAGTAGACCGCTCAGAAGGTACACAAAGCAATTTGACAGAGTTGTCTCACCCGAAAGTGTATCAGTTGTGTTCTCTAAATCTTTTTCATCGATGAAGAAACAACAGACGTAAAATTTAGAAGATATCTCAATAACCATACGATAGAAACAGTTTTGAAATGGGGAAAATGTCTATTTCGATTGTAACTTTAGCTTTCTTCAGACAATTTACTAAATTCTATATGTCTCCTAGCATCATGATACTCTTTATCAGAAACTTATGTTCTTTGATTTAGTCGTATATAAACATTTGGGTCGCAATGTGAAAAAGAAGTACCGTCTGACATGTGCAGCCAACGAAGATCAGCATGCGCATCCACTGTCTAATCAGTCTTCGTTGTCCGTACGGAGAAACTTCGCATCCATGGCTATCCAAAAGGCGTCCAGTGGATATTTTGATCACAACGCACAGGACTATGCGAATGCGCAGGCTCATCTGAATCTTCGCTGATGCATATGTCCAAAGGTAGTTTTCGGACTTTGCGTTTCATTGTATTGCTGCAATTTATTGCAGTGAAGTTGGATTACACATTGCCTCAACATTAGGGTGCACTCCACAGTTTGACTTCCATTTCTACGTGTTCATGGACGTCACACAAATAAAATGCAATCACAGGAAAACTAACAGTACAATTCCATTAGATAATGTATCAATAAATTACAAACTTGCCAAATGATAATTTAACTATCATAAAAATGTTGAAAATTTGATAGAGCACCTACATAATATTACTTGTACCCAGTAATGAATACATGTATGCCACATTGTTTTTGCAATAGAATCTACAGGAAGGCTAGATGTTATAATTTATGATGCGGTAAAACCTGATACCAGACAGAATTCAACAGCTTCGTATTTTCCATAGACACTTTAATAAGGTCATGTGTCTTTAAGAAAAGTTTTTTTTTCAATGATAACAATAACTGACACGCATAAAGTTTAAGTTTTTATAAACATGTGCAGCAACAAATATTTTTAGACTAGTTTCTAGCCCTGTCCCTATCCCTAATTATTGATATATTTTCCCAGGTTCACAAGTGCGAAACTGTGAAATGCACCCTTAGTTACGACTTTCCTTGCTATCTCACAATATCACATATCATATGGTATGAACATTACAAAAACATAACATGTCCGTGTTGTAAAATCATGAAATACAAGGTGAACGGATACACTTTGAAACAGGACAACTCACTCATAATTAGTTTTGCTCCCTGAAGGGTGTACAGGAAAGCAAGCAGGAAGTCACAAAAGTTGTCGCCCTTGCAAAAATGGCGGAAAATCTACCGTCCTCTTGAGCTGGAGTTTTGTGTACAAACTGTTATACGAGTATCTTCAACAACGTTGCAAACGTTTGACTCAGATAATATTGATGAATGTGCAAGAAATGGTTATCAACTTTTGATTGCCTTTAGCTTCCCCTTTCGCTTTCAGATTTTTTCAAATATATGTGCTCTTTATTGTCTTATTGGCGAATATATGGTTCTGCTTCAGAACTAAACGTGAAGTAAAACCCAGGTTTTAAGCCATCCATCACGTTGTTCTTCATAATTATGGCATTTACTGGGTATCTCACTTATGTTTTTTGTTGTTGTTGAACACGGTTCTCGTGTGGTTCTTCTGTTGTGGATCTTCTTCATTTAGTAGTTCTGTTTGCGAGTACACTGTTCTTCTGTGTTGTGGCTTTACGTCTTAGATTCAAGTTTTGCACATATATTTTGGTGCCTTGAGAGGACGTGGTCCACGATTATCGACTTTTCCGGGTGTTTTCGTTTCTGTGTTACTTATTACAAGTTAATATTAATGAACCCATATTACCTTAGAAAGATTTTGAGTTTTGTCAAACAGTTCCATGACTTATCTGAACCGAAGAAAAGCACTGTATCCATGTAATACTTCATAGTTACTTACTTCCTACCTTAAATATGAGGAAAAGGAAGTTACGCGTTTGTGTTTTTTTTGTTTAACTCTTCTAGCAGTAAGTAAAATGTATGTGCTCGTGAAAAACACCCGTCTAGGATCAGGCTTTTTGGACATGTAAAATTGCTATTGAAATACTGTTTGAACATAGGAGCAAGTATGTATATAAAAACAACAGCGACATTTTGTATCAGTATCTAAATGATAAACATACAAATTAAATTCTCAACAATATAATGAAACACAGATGGGGTCGACTGCAAATTGAGTCAGAGCAAAAGAAAACCACTAGAAGATCACGATGAACCTGACCACAGACGAAAAATGTCAAGCACAAGCTATCTATAAAGACCTAGCCCTCCTTTATTCTGGGGCCTGACTCACCATCGTGCAGTTAAAAAGAGCAACAAGTAACTTGTTTACCTTATTTGACTTAACAACCCAGCATGCAATTAGTCGCCCATCTTCATCATATCTTATCCTTATATATCGCTTTATGCCCTTTTTGAGTTTTAAGAACCATCAGCCATCTCAACTATCCCGAGTTTACCAAAATTCTAACAATATTTTTTTTTAGCATTTTAACTTCAAAAATCCAAGTGCATGATCTTAACGTCAGAGTCGCTTAGGCCAGTCGCTTGTATTTTGCGTCGGTCATTTCATTTGTGGCGTTTTTGCCTCATCTTTCCTTCTTTTGGTGCCTCGGGAAGACTGCGTCATAAATATGGCATTGCCTGGGTATCTTCACATTCCTTTATATTTTTGTACAGGGATCAAACATGGTTTTTCATGCATTAACATTTGCCAGGTCCCGTGGGAGGTGTTGAAAACCGAGGCATTGAAAAACCATGTTCGATCGCTATTATTGCATAAAACCTATAAATATTTGCTACATTGCGCGTTATTTCTTGCACTATTTTGTTTCGCCTTTTCACTGGTGTCTCAGTGAACGTAATTTCCACGGACTATGCTCGTTCTAGGGCCGGGCAGTACACATCTCGTGACGGCAGCAATTATGGTCCCGGTACGAGCATGCTGAAAGTTACGTAGCTGTGCATTAACAGCGCGTGAATCGCCTTGTTAATACACGGCTTTTTGCCGGATAATGCACGGCTGTTAATAACGTGCGACACTGCTTTTTATGCAATAATACATTTGACCAGTATCTAACAACCATCCAAATGTCATCTAATTTAGCCTGCATTCAGAAGAAATAAATCATTAAAAACTTTAACATGAAACAAGATATTCAATGTGGCCAACAACGCCGACGATAGAGAAAATGCAAAAGTTTTTTTTTGTACTTTCGTACAGGCGAGATAAATTACATGTTATTCCTCTTACAACTATTTCTTACGCGTGCACATCAAAAGCTATACAACACGTTCAGAAGTGCATTTAATTTAATGTTTTACAGTAGTGCGTCTGCAGAAAGCACATAAAGTATGTTTATTGTGAAGCCTTTGATAAACAGATAAAACTTCACCTTCAGTGTTTCCATATAGACTTTAACTGGTGATTTGTCAGTTAACTGAACTAAGCGTCAGACTGTTTTCATGTTTACATTCACCAGTCAAGATTATCCACAGTTTTTTCTGTCTTTTACCATTAACAAGACGTCATTTCTTCTCTACTCTCGCGTTTCGGAAAGGCTAAAAATGGCAAACTTTAACCTACATAGGCAGACACAATTAGAAAAAAAAAAAAAAAAAAAAAGTTGTGATCACTCGGTCGAAAGCGCGATTATTCATGTCAAAGATTTCGTGTCTATAGTTTAAAAGTAAACTTTCCTGTAAATTACAGTACTTTTCTGTTTGTATACTCAAATGACGGACTTTTCCCTTCAGTTTTCATAGTTATTCAATTATCACACATATTATTTTATACATGAAATACCATTATGTGGAAAACGGTGTAAAATGAATATAAGGAATAAGTGTAATTAGTAAAAAAGAAGGGAAGGCAATGATGAGGAATCGATACAATTATCCCACAACTCCCATCAGAGACATCAAAGGGAAAGAAACACAAACACGAAATAACTAGACCCTAATGGAAACATCACTAGCAGAAAGCCAAACGGACAGTTACTTCCCCACAAAGTGGCCAAATGGCTATCCAAAACAAAAAGATGTAAGCGACACACACACACATTCAAAGACGAACTATAACAAAAATAAACCATGACAGAAGAGCCGCCTTGGAACGGTCAGTGAAAAGTATTTCACTGGGGGCCTTGAATCGATTTTACGTGGCCACAATCCTCGCCCTTACTTCTGCCGCGGTTTAGACGCCCGCATGAAGGCTTCCTAATTCATCAGTACTACACATCACGAAAACTATATGATTATGAGCCCCTGTAAACCCCACTTTTATATAGTAAAACTGGGGTTTACAGGGGTATATATTATTTTTCTTATTTCTGCTCAAAAACATAGATTGTGGTACTCGTTAGAACCGCCTCGGCGAGGCGGTTCTAAAGAGTACCCATAACCTATGTTTTGAGCAGAAATATGTAAAACATCAGTTTTCCAGTTTTTGGTGGTAAAATTTTCAGTATATTTGAATAAGCGTGTTTTCGTAATGATCTTTGAGAACACAACACAAGTAAAACTTCAGAATTTATAAATCTGATTTTGTACTTTTGTACCGATTTAAACCCTATAGGTTAATGGTTAGTGTGTTAAGTGCGTCATTTGCAGAATATACCACTGATGAAACATAGACTAATTTAGTACTACATTTAACAGACACAAATGCGTTCTCGATATAAATTAATTTTAGTGTTTGTTGTTGGAGTCAATAAATGTCACGTTTACGATCAGGCTATGTCTCTAAGCATTGTCTATTATCTATCATCAAATAAAATACAATACATAATGGCTTGATATAGCTCTGCCTTACGTGCGTTTTCTCGTTTTAAGTTTTAGCACCCTATAAGCTAAATAAGCATGTGCAAATTGGTGATATGTTTTTCACAGATAATAAGTTTCCTTTGAATGAAATGTCAAATCTTATTGTCTGTGTAAAATACTAATCATATTAAGGCTTATTTTCTGTAAAAAGTATTTAAATGCTATCAGTTATTTATATAGCATTACGAAATCACACCTATTCAAATATATTGAAACTTTCACCACCAAACAAATTTCAGAAAAAAAACCCCATAATGTCCATATTTCTGCTCAAAACATAGATTGTGGGTACTCGTTAGAACCACAATTTATGTTTTTGAGCAGAAATAAGGTAATTAATGTATACCCCTGTCAACCCCAGTTTTACTCTATAAAAGTGTGGTTTTAGGGGGTCAAAATTATAAAGGCATGTTTTCATGATGACTAATCATATTAAGGCTTATTTCTGTGAAAAGTATTTTAAATGCTATCTGTTTTATATAGAATAGTAAAGAAGATATCCAGGATGAGTTACAATCACAGAACATAGCCTAATGACAGCAAGACATCACGAAAACACACCTATATAATTTTGACCCCCTTAAATCCTATTTCTATATAGTACAACTGGGTTTAGAGACGTATAACTTATTTTTCTTAGTTCTGATCAAAACATAGATTGTGGGTACTCGCTGAGGCGGTTCTAACGAGTACTCACAATCTATGTTTTGAGCAGAAATATCAGAAAATTTTTATCTGAAATTTTCATTTTTTGGTGGTGAAATTTTCAATATATTTAAATAGGCGTGTTTTTGTAATGAGGAAGAGCAAACAAACTAAGGCAGACAGTACACAAGCCACAAACTTAAGAAAAACAGAGCACCCAGATCCCTTTTTTCCAACAAGGTGATCACAATGCTAGAAATGACCTACTAAACACACCAATCGACCACGAACAGGACAAATACGAAAAACGCCCTGCAGCCAGCAGCCACAAGGCCACACACAAAAAAAACCCCAAAAACATCAGAATCACTGCCTTAGAACGATCAATATCAAACCTTCATCCTAACTTTAAATGTTATAATAATAATAATAATACTCAGCTCGCACAGAAGCAAACAAAGCACAAACAGAAAGCAGGGTGAGCAGCTGTTAAAGTCAGGTGATAGCAGGTTAAAAGTTTTGAATTTTCATATTCGAAAAGTTAGGCCCGCCTCCCCCCCCCCCCCCCCCCCCCCTTTTTTTTAATGGACATTTAAAGAAATAAAGACGGTTTCATAATTGTTTATGAGGTTTACGCACAACCATAAAACAAAGTGCTTCATTTATTTACAATTTAGGCTCCCCATCATAGCCCCGCCCATCCACCCACAATTCACCATGTAACTAGTACGAAGAGTGAATCAGAGTGGCCAGAAATTATGAAGAAGTACAAGAGATAGTAAACCAAACGTCGAGTAAAAAAAGGTAAGAGAAAAGTCCAGGGAGTGCCACAATCACAAACCGCAGCCCTTCCCAGACACCAAGAGGAAGAGGAAACCGACAAATCCAAACAAGCACAAATCGAACAAACGTACGAAAAGCACTAAGATTAGCTCTCTCTTCCCCAAGCGAGGTAATCGCAATGCTAAAAGGACCGAAAAACACAAGAACAAAATAACACAAGGTAAGACATAAAACAAATCGCCTTGTGGAATAGACAACAAAGAGTAAGACTAACACCAGGACCACCGCCTTAGAACGGTCAGTAGAGTAAACCACTGGGGGTTTAAAACACTTTTACAGCCAGCCAACTTCACCTGGGACCCTAAGACTTCGTAATAACTTTACATTGGTTGGTCGGATACAACATAAAATATGTCAGTTATAAAGTTATATGTTATGCTGGTACTTTATATTATATATTAGAACTGATTTATAATGAAAAAAAGGTAAGAGAAAAGTCCAGGTAGTGCCACAGTCACAAACCGCAGCCCTTCCCAGACCCCAAGAGGAAGAGGAAACCGACACATCTAAACAAGCACAAACCGAACAAACGTACAAAAAGCACTAAGATTAGCTCTCTCTTCCCCAAGCGAGGTAATCGCAATACTAAAAGGACTGAAACACACAAGAACAAAATGACACACGGAAAGACATACAACAAATCGCCTCGTAGAATAAACCACAAAGCAACAAAGAGTAAGACTAACACCGGGACCACCGCCTTAGAACGGTCGGTAGAGCAAACTACCGGGCGATTAAAGCACTTTTACAGCTAGCTAACTTCACCCTGGGTCCCGATGCTACTCTTAATACATAAATACATAAAAATTCGGTTCGCATAAAGGCTCCCAACTCAGTCAATGCATCAAAGCGAAAACATAAAAATCAAATTAATCACTATAATAAACAAAGACGAGTACTCATGGCTAATTCTGCTGTATGCCAGAGTAAATGAAAACCAATAGTTGAACCACGGCGGGCCAAGCCAAAGACATATCGTCAAGCCCAAACCCACTGGTTAAAGTTTTACGAAGAGGCCGTCATTGAGTCTGAGGCCTGAACCGCCGTCGTGCAATTAAAGAGTGAAGCATAGCCATCAACAATGATTGGGTCGACAACTAGGCATGCAGCCTGCCGCATAATATCCAGGCTATAGCCAATTCATCCTCGGTAACCCAGGTGTGATCCATTACGTTACACTTCATTCATCACCCCTGGGACAACTGACTGACGAAACGTCGTTTTCTATGAATATTCATAACACCGGGGAATACCTCAATAGCTAATCAAAATGTCGCTAACATAGCGCTACTCTCTTCTGCGGAAGATTCATTTGTTCTTCTTCCGTTACTAAAAATAACGCAGGAAAACCCGATAAACGTTTTCGTCAGCAATTAATACCATGCCTGGATTGCAACGAACGATATGATTGGATATTCGCAAAACAAACATAAAACGATGACGTTATTTGCGGAGTACGCCAGATAAAAATAGATTAAAATTTCTCATGGAAATACTGTGATCACCAATCAGATGCCCTCATTAATAATTCATGAGGACGAAGAAACGTAAGCGAGTAGTCCCAGGGGTGATGAATGAAGTGTAACGTAATGGGTCACACCTGGGTTACCGAGGATGTAGCCAATTCTTTTATAACGGTTAATAAGTTTTTTGAATTGCTCCGAAAAGTTAGACTTACCTACAATTTTTCTAAATCTGTATACCAAGTCACCGTAAAAGCAGCAGTGTAACGTCCATTTTGTTTTGCTCTGGCACCGGAATTTTTTGCGTATGTAAGACACAAATCCGCATCAGAATAGCGCATTATCAAGATGGTTATGTGTTATGTTTTCATATTATATCACAGATGTTGGCGGCTTCATTTGTATATGAACTTCATTACTGCTTATGAAGAGTCTCAATAAAAACCGAGATTCCCATTTTCTAATCCGTAGTGTGTTCTTTGTTTCCAAAGGCAATCTTTTTTTAAATTTATTTTACTACACTGCAGCTGGTGTTAGTGCTGCCGTGTGGCGGCCGTAAAACGTCTCCCTATGGTACATCACCATAGTGCAGATTATATTTTTATTTCCTTTGGGATCACTGGATTCACTGTGGTATCTTTGAAAATGGAGTTCTGCTCATGTATACGCTAGAGGGCAAACTTCTATACTGCTTATGAAGTGTCTCAATAAAACCGAGGCGCCATTTTCTATCTGTAATGTGTTCTTTGTTTGTAAAGGCAATCTTTTTTACTTTTATTTCATGTGTGAATATATACATGTATTAGTCGACGAATGGTTATCGATTGCATACATTACCTGTACAGTGCACGTAGTTATCAGGCAGGAATTAAGAAAGTCTCAAATGTGAACAATAGTGAAATTTCCTATTTTAAACAGTGTTCAGCAAACCTGATGAATGTTGGTCAAAGGAATACTTTTACATGGGTCTTTTTCATCACTATAATCCAGCTAAAGACAGAATCCTAAAAGGAAGTTATATTATAAAACATCTGAATAGTCTTTTTGTATCTATCATATCATTATTTTATTTTATTTTTCGATCTACCAATTAGCGTGGTTGATGTGGCAGCTGCCGATTTCCAAAGTATTATAATGAGAAAAAGGATACACCGAATTGATGAAATAGTTTCATCTAAACAAAGGCGGTTATGTTGTTCGAATGACACTGTATATGCTTGCGTTCTTATTTGCCTAAAATATTACAGTTGGTTACTACGCAAATTACTGAGTTTAAAACATGCATTTTTGAAGTACCATCACGAAAACATACCTATATAATTTTGAACCCCTTAAACCCCATTTTTATCTAGTAAAACTAGGGTTTATAGGGATATACATTATTTTTCTTATTTCTGCTCAAAAACATAGATTGTGGGTACTCGTTATAATCGCCTCAGCGAGGCGGTTCTAAAGAGTACCCACAAACAATGTTTTGAGCAGAAATATGAAACATATCAGAATTTGTAGCTAAAAACTTTCAGATTTTAGTGATAATTTTTTCAGTATATTTGAATAGGCGTGTTTTCGTAATGATATTTATCTTCTTGAAATTATGAACTTGCAAACACGACATCAAGATGTATTTAAGTGTCCTCTGCAGTTTTATGTTTGTTGAGCCGATCGAATCGAGGCCAGAAAAGTAAAATAACCTCTCCAAAGGTATTAATGAAGTAGCCCAAAAAGGTAACATATCACAAAGCAACATGATGACGTATAGTACAGACTCAAGTACTCAGTTTTTGCTAACCCTAGCATCGGAAAGATATACGATTTATTTCGATGTAGGAAGAAAACCTGGACGTTCGGCATCTGTCGAGAAATGCGGTTTAAAAGAGTACCAAGAAGCACCCTTAATGTCGTGATGGATCGCATGTGTCAAGGTTCAGTGAGTTCAGCTATTTCAGATCAAATCACTAGTCGGGTTTCTCAATTCCTGTATCATACCCAGAAAACGTTACCACATCTAGTTTAAATAGTATTTATTTGTATAATTCTTTACAGAAAATACAAACCAGAACAAAGCATATATGTTATATATACAAAGGGATCCAGAAAAAATTCATCTGACTTTTAGATCTGTATCCCACTTATTTAGATCTGTATCCCTGGAGAAATATTAAAAAAAAAGCAAATTTCAAATTGTCGTCTGCTGAAAATTTTACCGAGCATGTACAGCGTTTAATCATTTTTAGCAGTCTATATAATTGATGTACTTCTGAATAATCGGCACTGAACCAAGTGGGCCCAGTTGTTCAAAGCATCGTTAGCTTAACAAGCCCGTGAGTGGTCAAAATGTTAACTGTTCTAGTAAGTACAATATTTAATTCACAGGTATTTTTGCTGAAAAATGTGAGTAGCTTTTGCAAATGCAAAAGCTGTTCATAATTTTTCAGCAAAAATATTAGCGTTTATGCCATATTTAACGATACGTTAACTAACGACATTGTTAGTTTTGAACAACGGGTCCTGGTTATTTGTACGCATGCAATAGACTGTTGGGCAAAGAAATAGGGCAGTGGAAAGGCGTCACAGAAAAAAAGCAATTGTCTCAAAGCCATTAATCGGCCAGACTAATTGATACTTCATCCACATGGGAATCCCAATAAAGTGTAACCGTAGTGCGATATTAGTGATTAGCAAATATATTCAACTCAATACGCTGCCAGTGGTTTTCCTGTAATATCCGTATAAACGAGCGGCGATATGACAAAGCTTCTCTTCGCACATATGCAAATCAAACATGCCAATGCGTATTTTCAGTTTGCTCATGGTGATGTGCAGTATGCGCAAGGACACACGCACTTTGCTCATGGTCATGGGCAATCTGATCTTGGACATGCACAATTTGCACATGGGCATATGCAGTCAGCTCAGAGACATGCGCAGTTTGGTCATGGTCATGGGCAATCTGAACTTGGACATGCATAATTTGTACATGGGCATATGCAGTTAGCTCAGAGACACGCACAGTTTACTCATGGTCAAAGGCAATCTGAGCTCGCACATGCACAATTTGCACATGGGCATATGCAGTCAGCTCAGAGATATGTGCAGTTTCTTCACGGGCATGCGCAGTCTGATCAGGAATATGCGGAACTGGGTCATGCGCATGCGCAGTCTGCATAGAAACATGCACAGTTTGCTCCTTTGCTCCTAGACATGCCTTGTCTGCTCAGGGACGGACACAGTTTGCTCCTGGGCATGCTAAATCCGCCCAGGGGCATGATAGATTGCGCATACATGGGCTTATGGCATGAACAACTGTCTTTTCAAAACATGTCGTGTCCACTAATTGTTTGTGTTAAGGCGAAGTGAATATGGCCATATCAGACTGAGCATGCACAGTTCTCATGTGACCAGACGTGTTCTGTAATAACTGGACTAAACTCGGAAGTTAAACATACAGAATAACCTCAATGGCTCGAACACGGATGGCTCGTTTACCGGTTTTTCAGTCCCTACAAAAGTCTTCCAATAGCTTAAGAAAACAAACATTTAGGATTTTTTTTCTTATTTTATCATGGCATTGTATGTTGTGTGTACTCATTAGAATCGCCTCATCGAGGCGATTCTAATGAGTACACTCAACATACAATCGTTGTGTAGAAGATCGAAAAGATTTCTCTAAATTATCATTATTTGCTTCCTGAACTGGTGCCATGATTTACCCTCAGTGGCTCGAACTACCCATGTCTCGAACAAATTTCTATGGTCCTAAAGATGTTCGAGCCATTGAGATTCGACTGTACTTTTATTTTTAATTCACATTTTACGGATTTAATCCACGTTATGAGCGACACTGATGTGAAGACGATTCATAATTAGCTTTGAACGTATTAGACATGTATCTCATTGCAATGTTACTATGTTTTTCTTTCCAGTGCGACATGGCGGTAGCGACAAAATTTTTCTTCGACATGGTGGACTCTAATAGCACAATGGTGATGGTATTCGGTGATGCCTGCTCCGCTGTGTCAGGACCCATTGCTGAGATTTCCAAGGAATGGGACGTTTGGTTGGTAAGTGATACATTATACTTCGTCAGTAGAAAACCATCAAGCATATGATTTGCAATGCAATAAAGGAAACTTATGCCACATGCTGAAAATGATTGCTCAGGTCAGCCAGCAGAAAGGCGTTGTCTGATTAGAGCCTTCGATTACTGCTTAAAGATTCAACAGATATCGGCGTAAATGGAAGTCCATAGTCATACTGTGTGGATCGTCCTCACATGACCTATATAATGTTGAAAATGACGTAAAACACCATGTCGTGCGGATGCGCGCTGATTTAGGTCTTCTTTATTCACATATCATATAAGGGTTTCCTTTGCGCATTATAATCAAGGGCATCCGGGTGGCTTGATAGAGTATTTATTGTTCGCTGGTAGGAAGTACCTTTATGTTAATCATTCTTTGGAAAAGCAAAGCCCATGATCCTTCTGCGCAGATGTGGTCTGATCTAGTACTTCATTATTCATTAATAACTGAGGTTTATTTCAGGCAGAAAAATATGTCCTTGCAGTAACATCCCGTAAATGAAAGAAATATTCTTCACTGCAAGGTGGCAATTGTCTGTGTTTTTTCATGTTTACAATAACAGATCACCTGGACATTTATGTCTCTCTGATTATTTAGGGTAGATATGATACAGTATGGGCGTGTCAAGCGAAAAAGGGCATGTGCAAAATGTGCGGATTCTCATCATCCTGCTTATACGCAAGGTCATCCGAGCCTTTGATCTCAATTCATACCCAGATAGCATTCCTTATAAATCTATAGCGGGCCATTATCGGCCCGTCAGCTTTCCTGACGGGCCGATAACGGCCCGCTGTAGATTTATATGGAATGCTTACTGGGTACATTCCATAGTATTCAATGATTTTGTTAGGGGACAGCAAAGTCGCTGATCAGACTGCGCGGATGGGCAGGCTGATCTGGGCCTTCGCTGTCCGCATATGCCCGAAGACACGTTTACGCATGGCGCGACCCATATGATATCAGTAGGAATTGTAAAGATTGCTTTGGCAGTTACAAGTCCCAAGTGATAAAACTGACAAACAGTTGAATGGGAGGTCTTAAATTATATATGAAAAACAAAGAATTACCCTCTGGATGTTTTGCATGTTGATAGTGTGTTGTAGAATAAATATCAACAAACGCAGTTATAATACAAAAATAACAAAAACAAAGATATCGGAATAGTTATCTCATAAATAAGGAAAAGTCATGCAAAAAATGTACCAGTTCCTTTGTGAACATGGAACACACTGGTTACGCAAGGCATCAATACATTTATATATCGAGGGTTGAGCGCAAGACTATGGTAACTCAAACATATTTTTGAAACCCTTGTTTAGGGGCAACTTGGACCCCTTTGTAAACAATGCAAATTTAGGTGCCATTGCTCATATGAGCAATGGCACCTAAATTTTCATTGTTTACAGAAAGAAATGTTGTAATCTTCATAACACCTTCATGGTGAGGAGATTAGGTTTGGGGAAAAACAACCATCTGACTTAAGCTAGTCTTGCGCTCAACCCTCGATATACATTATCTCTTTGTGGCCGCCTTGAAAGCTCGTAAAAAGAATCAGAAACAGAAGCCCAGTCATAATCAAATAATAAAGCCTTCAGTTAAAATAGTTTGTTTGTTCTCAACAGGGGATGTTCGGATATAAATACAAAAAATCTTGGAGAAACAAATATGAGGCTATCGATATTCCTGCAATTATTAAAAAAGCAGAAAAGCAGACAAACAAAAATGCATTTCATCATTTGTGAAATAGGCAAGACCTATTTCTGTGCAAGTGCCCAATTATGGTTATATCATTCAGAAGTAAATGACCAACGCAGACTATCTTGTCAAAACCAATAATCTGGATTATACTGCCGGATATAATTGAACTTGACATGCTTTCTTTTCTCTTTATCTCAAATCTCTTGGTATTGAGAATCATCATGAATTATACTGCTTCGCTCAAAAAGGGTGTTGAATGCATAATGTGAACAGGGCAGCTCCAGTCCGCATGCGGACTGGAGCTGCCCTGTTAACATTTTACATCTGCGCAATCTGGCTGGAGCCTGTGCTGTTTTATTCCTACAGAATCTACTGTGTTTTGCAAATAGGTACTTGTCAGTGCGGTGGAAGTGTATGCTTATCTTGGTCTTGCTGTTAATGAAAGTGTTAACCCTTTCAAAACTGTTTCTGAAGTGGATTGTTCCCTCTTTGAATTAGGGCACGTCCACTATTTAAATAGTGATACGGGTCAAACAAAGCTAGACAGTATAGATGGCGCGCGTTACAAACCGTCCCATCTGGATCTACACTGTTTGCAGAGTATTTCTATTGGTCTGCTCATATGCAAGATATAACCATCCTCTTATTTAACCTTATTCCGCAGACGACAAATGTATTATTTTTTGTTTTGTTTTTCCTTGAAAATAGGCTTTGATATTTCATGTATAGAACCTGCTTTAATTGTTTCTTTTATTGTAAGTGTATAATTTCCAAGCTAACAGTGCAGGCCCAGATCAGACGTCACGTTCTGCTTACACTGATTGTAAAATTGCTCTTGGTGGGATATTAGGCATTAATTGGATGAATATAATTACGAAATATTACGAAAACTCCCTATTCAAACATATTGAGAATTTTACCACCAAAAATGAAAATTTTAAGCTGAAAGATTCTGGTAGTTTTCATATTCCTGCTCAAAACATAGATTGTTGGTACTCGTTAGGACCGCCTCGGAGAGGCGGTTCTAAAGAGTACCACAATCTATGTTTTTGAGCAGAAATCTATGTTTTTGAGCAGAAATAAGAAAATTAATGTATACCCCTATTTTACTGTATGAAAGTGGGGTTTAAGGGGGTCAAAACTATATGGGCTTGTTTTCCTGATGGTTTGCAGGTTCATGGCAATGTTATTCTATCTTTACATACACTATCAAGGTCTTGTAAAGATTAGTATATTAAAGCAAACTAACGTAGACTATTTATCTTACAGAGCCATCAGTAATATGGTTACTGGCATATTACATATTGACAGTTGGATCTAATTTGTTTTGGACCAAGCAAACTACTTTGATCAGTTGATAAAGAATAGAGACTGTCATGCGATGCAAAGACTGTGATTACTTACGGTAAAAGATTGTAACAAGTATTCGGCCTGCGCTGAACTAAAGTAACAGAAGCGGGTATAAAAATTTTGGCATAATGTCATTACATGAAAAAAAAAACCCTATATCGTTACTTCTTGAAATCGTCAATTAACTTTGGAAGGGGCTTTAGGCCTTGCCTATCAGAGCAAGTGTCATTTCCAAACTATTAGACTGACTCTCATACACGTCGTGAACCGATATCGGCATTATCAAATAATTGGCATGTATCGTAACACGGCCTCAAAACAAATAGATTACGTGGCGAGACCAGTGTTGGCTGTAGACGCCTTAACCCATTTACGCCTAGTGTCCCATAAAAGGGACATTGGCAAACAGTGTAGACCCAGATCAGACGCCTTAGAACGCAGCGTCGGATCAGGGTATACACTGTTTGCATTTAATACATGAATTTTTTATAAAACATGGTTTCAATTAAAATAAGCAGACACCCCTTCTATTGGACATGGATCTGCCCAAAGGGTGAAGGTTGATGAGTCCACTCGGCATATGTGGGTTAAAAGAAAGAATCGAAAGAAAAGCACAAAATATGGGCAGCACAGGCTTCCATCATTCAACTCCGATTAGTAAACACTTGTGCCTTTACGTCAGAAAACGTACCTTCGAACATGTGCGCCCAGCGAAGATTCAGATCAGACTGCGCATTCGTGCAGTCTGATCTGAATCTTCCCTGGGCTTATTTTGGATAGCCAAGGATGCAAAGTGTCTTCACGCGGACAACGGAGACTGATCAGAAAGCGTAGCTGCGCAGGCTGATTTGATTTTCGTTGGGCGCATATGTTAGAAGGTACGTTTTCACACATTGCGGGCCGGCCTCGGTGGCTCAGTTGGATGCGCCGTCCGACTGGAGACCAGGAGGTCGCGGGTTCAACCCCCGCCGAGGTCGGCAACATTCTTTCGTGGAGATTGATCATGAAATATTTTCTACGGTCATTCTCTCCCTTCCGCTGATTCAAGAAGGGCAGTTGTCAGTTTCTGACGAAAGAATGTGCGCAATACTGGTTAACCGCTTAGAGGACTAAGCCTGCCCAGTAAACGTGTGGTTAGGTAAATTGACCGCGCTCGACATGACCCCATTGGGTTGACTGGGCCGTAAAACCTCAAAACAAACAAACACACACTGCGGCTCAAATATGTATAATTATCACAGTATCGGAATGCAACTGTACAAGGCAGGGTAGCGAAACAGTCAATTAAGTGTTGCAATCTGATTAATATATAAATTCTCTTAATCAGCATCAAAGGAGACTAAAATTAGGTTTGTGTGAAAGTAATTCCCTCCATGCATGCCTAGTGTCCCATAAAAGGATCATTGGCAAACAGTGTAGACCCAGATCACACGCCGCCGAACGCGGCGTCTGATCAGGGTCTGCACTGTTTGCATTATGTACAGGAATTTCTGTAAAACACGGCAATAATAAAAGCTAACCAATCATCCATTTTTACTTGAAATGGACTGGTCCAAAGAGTTCCACTCGGCATGTAGATCGTGTATGCACTAAAGTAGGTGTACTCCGTAATGCTATGTCCCACTATCACGATTCGCGGCACGATTGAAATCGTGGTCTTATTCGTGGACTAATCGTGGTGATTTTATCAGATCTTATCAGATCTAGAGGTTTGTCGTGGTAATCGTGTTAATTGTAGAAACTTTTTGAACGGTTCAAAATTTTTCTACGATCAACACGATCAATTGTCAAATCGGTATCATCGTATCAGATTGTATTGCATCGTAACAAAGCGCGACAGATCGCATCTAATCGTGCTTCCAAATCGTGGTAATCGGGATCGATCTTGGACAAGACAAACACCACGTTCTGTTGAGATGTGTTGCGATCTCCCACGATCTGTCACGATTTGTTACGCTCTGTCGGGTCACGTTGCTCAAGACCTGACACGAATGATTCACGATCAGACACGAGTTGATACGAGAAGATGCGAGTAAATGCGAGTAGATACGAGTTGTTAGGTTTTTACACGAACGCTCACGATCTGCTACGAGTTCTCCTCTCTGAGCCATGGTCGCACCCAGAACTGCCTGACTCAGCTCTCCTGGCCCTTTGTGGTTGGGGTTGTAGCTGGTTTGTCTGCTGCTCGTCTTCTTCCTCTCTGGCGATAACGTAACTATACAGTAATACTGCAAATACCACGTTGTCATCATCCGCACTCCTGCCATCATCAATGGTTGAGGGTAAGTGTTTATGCTGTAAAAGTTCAAGAAACAATGAAGTCTATGGTCAGTCCGGCTGCATATATATACTCGTCGGGGTCCAGTCGTAGCTCAAATCGTGATCAACCTCGACCATGATCGTGAAAAACATCGAGACCACAATCGTATGCTATCGTAACGGAGCGCATCGGTTCGTGATGAACGTATCGGAACGTATCTGCACGTATCAGATCATCCCAATTCGGGGAGCCCGATCGTGATGATCGTGTCAGATCCAGACCCAATCGTAAACTCGATCGCAACAATCCTATCGGAACGTATGTGATCGTATCTGAGCGGGAGATCAGACCGTGCCTGATCGTGACACCTGAAATTGACAAAGCGCAACAAATCGTATCAGAACGTATCAATTCGCATCACCTCGTATCCAAACCTGAAATTTCAGAGAAAATTCCACGACCAGCTACGAATGGCCAATCGTGGCATTCGTAACGGATCGCACGACAGTGGGAACCTAGCATAAAACAAATAATTTCCTTACCCCACTTTCAGGGTTAACATTCGGCTAAATCCGACTGACCAGTAAACAAAGCTAACATAGAATGCAGACGATTAGTAGCTGTAACTATTTGATGTGAAAACTATTTTCTGATACTTTAGTTATGTTGCATTTACTACTATCAGAGTTACCCTGCTTATTATGAAATAGAAACCAGATTAAGAGGAGTTATTGCCCCTGAAGATCTATATGCAAAGTTACGACAATTCTTTCCAAGAGTTCAATCATTATTTTGTGAGCAAGATATATAAAAAAGCATTTGAGGTAGATCTTTACTCTTATTTACTCGCGTGGTCGACTCGGAAATTCATCTGACTTGTATAGACGCTTGAGGAATCTTGTTCCTCTGTCCGGTCGTTGTACCAGTCTCACAACAAGTAGGGTTAAATTTGTGTGGGTGTAACTCGACTCTTGATATCTAGTGTACGGATTAGGTATGATATAAAGATGACATGTTCAACCCTTTTTCGACTTTAGCATTTTTACAATCCTTGAACCAGTTGACATAAAAAGCTGATTATTGGATTAGTATTTGATGTGAAAGCCATGCCAATATCGCTTTAGGTACTGACGATCACTAGGGAACTGTTTGTTAAAATAAATGCTATGAAGTTCTATGTCTTTGTTGAACATAAACATAAGCTGACCCATATATAGTTTCGTTTTTATAGGCATTATACTTGTAAAGTTATTTTTAGTATTCTTTTTAAAATGCGATGTAGGGAGTTAGTCAGATGCGGCGATGGTGTCGTTTATCTTACGCCACCGGGGTGTCCAGCTGATATTGGTTTACAGTTGGGCAAGGCCTGCTATCCTTGTAGTACGTAAGGGTAGAGGGGAATGTGTTTATTTATTCTGTTTCTTCACTTTCATTCACGTTCCACTTTCTTCCCTGTCCCTCTCTTTCATCTCCTCTACTATCCTTCTATCTCTTTTCCTTTTCTCCCTTTCTCTGGGAGACGACACAAAATGACCCATAAGGGTTGACGTGTCGTTAAACCCCAACTCAGTCAATCAGTCAATTGGGGCAATAGTCAGTAAAATACGATGTTGTTATTTCTGTTTCAGAAAGTCTTCAGCGAGTTTTAATAATTTTTTGTAGTATTTATGGCTGAAATGTAGGTCATTTGATAAAAGTTTAGGCAAAATCAATCATTTATGACCCAGTTATGGGCTTGTTCAGCTGTCACATGTTCGGCTGAAGCATTCGAACTAGATAGCTGTGAAAAAGTATTGAAGACGTCCAGAAAGAGTCACAATCACAGAACGAATCCCGCCAGTGACACCAAGAGGACAAGCAAACAAACCATGACCAACAGTAGTTTAAAGTTTGGACAATTTTTACTATTTTATGTGTCAAATAGTTTATTGTTTGTGATATTTCTGCTTTGTATTAGCTTTAATGGTAAGTGTTCTGTTACGGGGCAAAAATATGGTTGTTGTCATAATGATTTTCAAACACATTTCTATTTATGATGCAGATGAAAATTACAAGTAAGATGGCGATCGGCTAAAGGCATCCTTACCCATCAGTCAAACATAAATTGCCAGTAAAATCCAATGCCTGGTCTATCGGGCCATCTTCGTTGTTTGTTCTTGTACATCGTGCAAGTTCTAGAAAACCATAATGCTGTGTTAACCCGATAAAATTTGACGTCTTAGAAAGGTGTCTACAAACTGTGTAGACCAATCTCAGACCTCGCAGAAATATGTCGAGGTATGCATAGGTTGTCCTGATACTGGCAAATGTAGCATGATACAATCAGTTAGGATGAATAAATGAACCTGAAATAGTTTGCCGCCATTTTGTAAAGGAACGCATCTTTTTAAAACAGGTCGTTTTCACTCGGGTATTTGGAACCTTTTAAAACGGAGATTACCCTTTAAGAAAGATATGGGAGCAAATTCTTTCCTTCAACGATAGCCCCCACCCATTCCCTCCCCACCCAGTGAGAAGAAGGCAAATGTTTCCACGTTAGGAGATTTTGCTTTGGAGATGCTTCCATTCTTCTTTATGCAGTTCTATTTGATTATGGACCAATTCGTTTTGTATAATTGAAAAAATGCACAATCAGGTCTAAGTTGGTTAATGAGAAGTGCGCGTGTGCTTGATGATCTAGACCCGGTTGTTCAAAACTAACGATGTCATTAGTTAACGTATCGTTAAATCTTTGGTCATTAAATATGGTATATATGCTAATATTTTTGCTGAAAAAAAAATGTCAGTAGCTTTTGTATTTGCAAAAGCTACTCACATCTTTTCAGCAAAAATACCTGTGAATTATATATTGTACTTATTAGAACTGTTAACATTTTGACGACTAACGAGCTTGTTAAGTTAACGACGCTTTGAACAACTGGGCCCTGTACTTTGGGTGCATTCAAAGGATGGTGTTTCTGTTCTCCTACTGCGATTTCTATGCAAATTAACTGTTTCGTGTGTATATAACATAGTTGACGCAATAGAAGCAATTTTCGTCTGGCGCATAAAAGCCTACTTTTTTTCTAATTCACTCAGTCTCTTATTAGTAAAGAATATATTGCCAGACATTGTCTGTAGGATAACGACATGATGCGTCATTTTTATCTCGTCATCATTAGGGACATTATTATGGGGATCCGGTTACACTTGGTATAACATCGTTTTTTCACAAGGGAGACAACTTTTGTGACTTCCAGTTTGGTTTGCTTTCAAGCACACCGATTCCCTTTTGAAAAGAGGAACATTCTTAAAAAAAAAAGAAGAAGAAGAAAACAATTTGCTCTCAGGAGTGCATTTTTTATTTCTCCCTTGTGACAATATGACTGTCACGAAACCTTCGCTAAGGAGGTGACAGTAAATGAGAAAAATATGCAACAACATTGCATTAAAACTTCAACATATGTTCTATGAAGAAATACGAATAAAACAAGGTCTTTCTTACATATCATTCTGTCCATTAAGGATTCTTTACAACAGCAAATTCATTATAATGGCAACATCTTTGGGAACAAATGCTGTTGTTATAATGGGGTTTCATTGTAAAATAAGCGATATGTCTATAGGAACAAAATCAAATAAGCAGTTTCCATACATGGAGACATTTTCGTGTTGGTATCATTTTGCGTGGCTACTGTTATTCGAAAACTGCAACGCTTAAAAGCTGGTATCATTTTCCGTACCTGATGTACGAAAAATTTCATTTTTCCTGCAACGACTGGACATTCCGCATCTCTATATAGACAGTGAACATTTTTCGTACGAACTGAACTACGATACCGGGTATCATTTTTCGTCGTACCAGACGTCTCAAAGTCATAGTAGATATGAAATGTTCAAAGTCATAGTAGATATGAAATGTTCATTCTACTTACAAAACAATCGAAACTTTTCTGAGCATTAATGTTTTTTTTTTTTTGGTGTTAAATTTATATTTTATCATCTGCTTTTTAGGACCTTTGATATACATCATTGTTCTTAGAAACGTATTTCAGTAGTCGATAGTAAATATTTATTAGCCACAACGTGAAAAAAACATACCTTCTGACATGTGCGTCCAAAGAAGACTCAAATCAGCCGGTGCGCACCATTCGCTTAGTCTGATCAGAACTTTCATTGTTCGCTTGAAGAAAGGTAGCATAATTGGCTAAGCGCACATGTTTGAAGGTAGGTATTCTGACGCTGTAGCTGTCATAATCTATTTGATTGCTACAGCTGCTAGAGAATGACGTATACAAATAACAAATTGCATTAAATAATAACACTTTAAATACTGATTTGGCAGATGTATCTAGGAAAAAGACGTCAGGATTTATAAAATCCCCAACACAGAGCTCGTAAACTGTTAGCTACAATTAATCTTCATGGCGGAAACGGAATTGAAGGAGATTGTCTTCACAGCAAATTGACTGGTAATGGCGGATAGATAAAGACAAAATCAATGCGTGTGTAGTTTATGAGGTTATACCGCATTAAGTGAAAAATGCTTAGGTTTATTGTTTGGAAGGTATAGTGCAAAGTTAGTCTCAACAAATAAATTAAGGTGCTTAGTGGGAACAATCATTAATAAAATGCTTTAGCCTTTTCACGCTTGATTTTTTGAAATGACTTTTGAATTTGGTCATGTTCGTTGTTGTCAATAGTTTTTTTTTTACTCAAAATCATTAACAGACTGGCAAATAGTGTAGATCTTGATGATACGGCTCATAATGAACCATCCCATCTGGATCTCCACTGCCGTTTGCATATGTAATTATACCGGTCTACAGTGTTGAAAGGATTAAGTTAGAGACATAAACAAGACTTTGAGTAAAACTTGTTTGAGCGCACCCCCCCCCCCCCCCACCGCCCCCCACCTGCTTGTTTTCCTCTGACCGCTCCAAAGCGGTTTCTCTGTTGCCGTTCTTCTTTGTTTAAGCGCCTGTGGTCTCAGATGTGGCGTTCGTTTTGTCCTTATTTGTTCCTCATCCCCTCTTCTTTTAGTGCCTCGGGAGGGCTTGCTTCGTGAATATTTTCCTCAAAATTGTTTTATTCTGAGTGATTGAATTTTGACTGCCAATACCTTCCATACTTGTACTTATAGTCAATAGAATTCGCTTTATTATGTCCCCTATCTACGGGAGGGGTGGGGGATATTGATTTTGGTGCGGATCCCGTTTGCATTGGCGTTGACATCACATTTCTTGGCTGCACAATATCTTGTGAACAAGTGGTCGGATTCTTAGCAATTTTTTATGGATATATAATTGGGACATAGCAAAGAACTGTTTAGACTTTGGTGACCTTATCATAATATTCAAGATCACAGCGGTAGAAAAACTGAAAATTCACGGAGGGCTGGAGGTGGGGGCGCGGGGGCGCGGGGGCATCTGTTTTCTCTGAAAACACTGTTACTAGCTTATGATTTGAATTGATGGGAGTTTGGGACGTAAGGACCTTTTGACAAACTTAAAACTTTGTTTCATAGCAGTCCCATTTCAAAAAATACTCTAGCAGAGCCATGGATTTGCAATTTCCTATTAAGTTCCAAGCACAAGCAGTAAATTACCCCACAGTAAATCTTGCCGGCGGGAAGAAAATTGATAGAAATTGTCTTCACAGCAGATTGACTTATAATGGTGAAAGATAAAAACGAAATCAATGCTGACGTTGTTTGTGGGATCTATGGTGTACTGAGTGAAAAAGACTTAATTCCATTGTTTGAGTAGGTAGAAGAATGATAAGCTTAGTTAGGTTGATTGTCTAGAGTCTGAGTGAATTGGTCAGTCATTGGCTTATCAGTTCTCAGGCGCGTGCCAAGAAAATGCATTCAACACTTTATAACCTATAATAAGACCAAAATAAGATAGTATGTCTTAATGAATTAGCAGACTCTTCATTTATATCTTCGTTCTATTAAATTTTACGCGTAGGGTTGATTCATATTAATATGCCAACTATAACCCCTATATATACTGACCCAAAAAAGGAAACGCAATTCTTCTGAACGGCAAAGAAAGTAAGATTGATACCTTATTTACTTCTGTTGCAATAAAAGTTGTGTTGGTCCACAATTTCTTGCATGTATACTTTCTGTTGAAAAATAAACAATTCGTATGTATAATATTTGTCCCTCATATGATGGTTTACATGCATGTTTACACACTAAATCAGTGTAACTAAGGCATAAGTCTACATTTCTGTTGCCATTTAGTAGTGTTAGATGGCGATGCCCTCTTGTTACATTCCATGGTGTACATATTTCTCAGTTAATTCGTTTTGCTAGAGCACCTAAGCAAGTTAAGGACTTAAATTGTCGAAATAAAATTTAAATGCCTAACTTCTTAAGAAAAGGCACTGTTATCATAAACTATGTAAAACATTTTCTAAGTTTTATTGGCATCATTCTTATTTAATGTCCAAATATGACGTTGTTTTGAAAACACTTCTGCAAGAAAGTCAGTCCGAACCTGAATTGTATGGTCACTCAGTCTATACAGAGAGATTGTTGCCAAAAATGATTTTATGCGCAATTTTATAAGATTGTCACTCGCTACAAAAAGATAGGTTACAACATGGATATACTGCGGCAAACTGCAGTCATGATTGTTGACTCAGTTGTGGTTGATAACTTTGCTTTCCCTTATAATTGCACGACGGTGGGTCAGTCCTCAGACTAAACGATGGCTCCCTCCTCAATCTGTTTCAGACACTCGGTGCCTAACTATTAATGTCTGTTGTCGGTCTCATTGTGATTCTGCTTATGGTTCTCTTGTGTTCTGGCTTCAGATCGCCATTGAGCCCTTTGCTTTGTTTCATCACAGTGTTTAAGATTTTATGTGCTTCACTGTGATGTTTCAAGAGGATCTGTATGCGGATCGAACATATATTTGGAATTTGGAGCTACATCAGAATTAAGAGTGAGGTTTCACGCGAATAAAACTGGTTTAAGCCCCAGACCCCTCCCCCGAACACACACAGACACTCAGTTTTCTACTGATCGCCCCAAGGCGATTCTTCTGTTTTTCTTCGTTTGTGTATCACTGGTGTCATATGTGGCGTTTGTGTTCTTATTTATTTATCATCTCTTCTTATTTTTCCCTCTTTTAGTTCCTCGGGAGGGCTGTGCTTCGTGATTTTGGCGTTCCCTGGTTATCTTCACTTATATTTTTGCGTTTTGGGACAATGTATTTAAAATGGACTCACTGGACATTGAATTCGGACCGTTTATTATTTTGAAAGGCTGTGTTTCCTAAAATAGGCGTCAAGTAGACATTAAGCTTGTTAGATGTGTTGGAGGTATTAAAATAATTCGATTAAAATAGAGGTAGTAAACTAAACTGTTATAAATAAAGGCAATTATATACTTTTAAGGTACAAATGGGATATCTCTGTTACACTATTAGGCAAGATATTTTGAAAGTTAAAAGCGAAGAACTCAGAAAAACAGCCAGTCCAAAATGTATAATTGACAAATGATAAAACATTGTGATTAACAATGTATGAAGCCTTATCTTCTGTAAAAGTAAGATATTTTTGAATGTTGTCCGTTTATGGATTGGTTTTTCAAAAACCCGTCCTTTAAAATAGCGATGTCCGGGCGGGCGTCGGGCGTCGTCATAGGATTGCCTTTTGGTTAATATCTTTAGGCGTTTTTCGTGTTTTATTTATAGTCAGCAGCTAAAAGCTTTAAACTTTGGAATCTCTCTCACGTGGGTGCACAAAGTAAGGCTGCGCTATTTTCAGTTGGCGGTTTAATGTATAATAAATTCATATGCTATTTCTGAAATTTTAAACACAACAATAAAAATTTCATACAAAATTTAGGTAAACCCCTACCCCGTTTCACCACTTTATATAGTAAAACATGGGCATTCAAGGAAGTGTGTGTGTGTGTGTTTGGGGGTGTGGGGGGAGGGGGGTCGGAAATAAGAAATAATAAGGAAAGGTCACATGATGGTAATGTTGGATTTGCTTGTATACTAATTTGTAGACTATTTCTAACTCGCTTCTAGGTTTTCCTAGTACATAGATAGGCGACTATTAAGAACCACGGAGATACATCATCATGTCTGAGCCTATAATCGGCGTTATATGCTGCTAATGACTGCAGCAAACCAAAACTGTCAAGTTGAATAATCTTTGTATATCAGTCATTAGTGCGACGGCAGAAAGGCGAAATGTTTTCAATCTATATTCAGTCTGACTTAATAGTTTCTGCATCGTACAGAGCCAGTCACTAGGATTCGCAAATTAGCAACCCCAGTTACCATGAGTATACGGACAGACAAGACAGGTCTAAGCACACAGTGTAGACTCACATCTGACGCCGCAAAACATGGCGTCTGATCTGAGTCTACACTGTTTGCCACTTAAGGTGTCCAAATGCTTAGGAAAAGTGGTAACTGTTTCTATAAATTCTTCGATTTCACTGTCAAAAACACTATCACGAAGGGTTACAGTCACAACACATGGTCTTCGCAATGCACCCAAGGCAGAAATTCGATGTAAAACACGTGTCAAAAATACAAGCAATACATAGCCAATTACCGACCATGACGTGACCTTCATTATAGCTTTTAACCCCTGTTTTCCACTTATGTGTGTACAAAATGATTAATTTGGGTCAAGGATGCTTTCATATTGAATACTTTTAGTAGATTAGTGATAAGGGCAATAAGAGAAAGGCGAAATGTTTGCAATCTATACTTAGTCTAACTTGTACACTCCATACTTTTCAGTTCTACGGTGTATTCCTTGCTTCTAAAGGAACACCCTTTTATAGAACATATTTGACGTCACTACAGCTGGTGTTATGGGATGGTGTGGCGGCCGTAGAAAGTCTCCATGCCCTTCATCATAGTGTAGTTTATATTTTCTTGTCCTTTTGGATGATTGATTACATTGTTGGGGTTTGAAAACATTTGAGGGTCACTGATGAGGCCTAATTGGCCGAAAGTACCTAGTCTGGCCCAGGAAAACTTGTACACTCCATACATTTCACCACCAAAAAATGAAACTTTTCAGATAAAAAATTCTGATGTTTTTTCATATTTCTGCTCAAAACATAGATTGTGGGTACTCGTGAGAATCGCCTATTTGCAACACTGGATGTGTCCAAAGTTCAGAGATGGAACAGTTCATGTCAGAAACTCGGGGGTTATAGGATTAAACAAAAACTCAAAAGGGCCTCACCAGAGCGCGCTGATTACATAAGCTGATCTGGAAATGGGTTGTAAATCAAAGCACTGACAGAACTGGTGCGTCGATTGTCTCTGAGTGTAGGCAGGGTAAATGGTCTTGAACGGGGACTTAGGACTATTCCATTAAAACTTTAACTTCCTGTAATTTAAACAGTACAGACCCTGATCAGAATTCTGCGGCGTCTGATCTGGGTCTGCTGTTTGCCAATGTTCCAAATGTCCGAGTCCAGGCTTTACAGATAAGCCTCTGTTAACAGCACTCTGACACGACAGCGACAACAATAGCGCGGCAATACTTGGATTTCGTACAACGCGCGGTTTGATTACATTGGTCATTGCTAATCACGTGGACAACTTCGTTAAGGACATTTTGGCGCTTGTATACTATGGCTAGATTGACAATCGACCCACATTATGGAGATACTCAGCAAAAACAACAATCACGAAACGCAGCCCTCCCAAGACACCGGATAAGAGTTGAATGACATGAAATGATAACTCAAAAGGACACTTTATCAAATGCAGAACGAACAAACGCTTAGAAATTGCAATAGAAACGACCGTTTGGTACAATCCACAGCAACGCTCTTGGGTGGTGGTTGGAGCTTAAACTTGCTTTTATACACGCTTAACCCTCGCCCTTAATCCGGATACAGTGTTAGTTACACATGATTGTTCTTTCCGTGTAGGGTTTCCTAAAATCCTATATAGCATAACACCACTGAAACGGTAATGTGAAAATGCATCTCCCGTTTGGTTAATGCTGATGTTTTAATTCTTTCTGGCGATGTTGGTGAAGATTCAAAAAACCGTTGACGGAATTAATCGCATCTCTAAAATATTCATGCGTGTAGCAAAAAGATAATGTGCGTGATTCCCAGCAGAGCGATATGAAAGCAAAGAAGACATATTTGCAAATATATGTGATGGTACTAGTGGAAAGTGACACTCGAAATGGGAATAATCCTGGCGTAAAAAGCTTTCATTGGCGCCCTACTGATATAAATTCTGTATTAGTCCCGCCTGTCCTGGCCCACGCGATTGGGCTGTCTGACGCCTCTGTGACAGAGCGGCTAGTAACTTAAGGTAGGGCTTGATGTTATGATTCGACCAGACTGGTTAAAGATATGTATTTGGAGGCAACGTCTAAACACGACTGAAAACTTGTTGACTGGGACTTCCTCAACTCAACATCAGCAACACTATCTGAATAACCAAACGCATCCTATAATATCAGGACAATCGCTGTTCGCTTACAAATTCTTTTCAAACTCTAATCGGGTAACAAATGTCAAAACCACCGGTCAGCTTGCCTTAAGGAGGTATGATGGTCAACATTCATAGTAACTAGGATTTGAAATAATATGTCTTTTTATTTTCTTTGTCTTATGAAACAGAACATGTAAAGAAAAATATATGTTTGCGTTAATATTTTCAAGTTAAAACGATTTGTTTGTACCCACCCAAATTTGCAAGTTTACTGTAGAGTATATAGAGAAAGTAGCAAAAATTTGACGTGAAGGAGTAATTACAAATTCTTGAAATTTGATGACATTGTGTACAATGATAAGCCGTTTAAAAACAATGAAAGAAACATACATGTTCGCGCGCATTTTAATGAGTTATTAATCATAAAACTGGAAATTTTTAACACTTCAACTCCATTTATTTCTATATACAGCTTGTTTTGCAGATATAGAAATATAAAGAAAAAATAAAAATGCACCTAATATTTTATAAATGATTACGTACATGTATGTTAATCAAATATATAAAATAAAATAATGCATTTCTTAGGCTCTGTAAACAGATATTTGATTAGGTATTACCATAGCCCCCACCCCCTAAATAACTGGCTGGCTTTCATTACTATAGGAAATTGCCATAGAAAATATGGAAAAAAATGTGAATTTCTTTGGAAATGCAAATTTTGTTTCTTAGACTAAAGATATGGTGTGTGTAAGTTATAAACCAAAGGAAATTTCAACTTTCATCCATTGATTAGTGAACAATTGAACACCAAACACACATGCGCAGAACATTTTAAAACTGAGCCTTCATACCTCCTTAAAGGGAAGTGAACACCAGGGCCCAGTTGTTCAAAGCGTCGTTAGCTTAACGAGCTCGTTAAGGGTCATTTCTTTAACTGTTTTAGCGGATTCAATATACAATATTCTGAAATTTTTTGCTGAAAAAATGTGAGTGCTTGAAAAAAGCTACTCACAGCTTTTCAGCAAAAAATTTCAGCATATTTGCGATACGCTCGATGTAAATTTTAACGAATTTTTAACTAATGACGTCGTTAGCTTTGAACAACTGGGCCCTGAAGTTTTGCCACAAATTGCAAGGAGACAACTTTTGCAAACAAGTTTACTTTTGCTAGCATCGTTGTGTTTTTTAGACTTGTTCAGGAGGAGTATATAGTGATTATGTTAGGAAATTGCTGTTATTTCTCCATAAAACATATATTGTGTGTATTCGTTAGAATCGCCTTGGCAAGGCGATTCTAACAAATACGCATAATATATGTTGTTTTTTTTTAATGGAGAACTGGAGAAAATTATTCCACATTAATCATCAAATACTCCTTAGCAGTCCCTCTGATTTACATCTTTTTCTGAAAATTGTGGCTACTCTGATTGGCTTGCCGTCGCTCAAAGAGTCTCTTGAACTAAGATTCTTATGGAATATTCTTGCAGCAAATTGGTTCCTGTTATCAGATATAGCAGAAGAAAAAACGTATTGAAATAAAGAATTGTGTGCTCTTGGAAAGGCTTATCAATTAGAGGATGACATATCTGAGGTTAAATCTGACACACACAACCAAATCCGTCGACATTAATGCACATTCTGTCAATATTGCACAGAGGGAGGCTCTTAGTAATTAGACGTAATATTTTGCATTAGATTGGGTTATTTTCCTTTAGGTCGTATAAAAATATCTGAAAGAACTCAGAAAAAAAGCACCGTAGACCCCCATCGTCAGATCACAATCTACGCTATTAGCTAATCAAGCAAGTGAATTTGGTGAAACTGATTGTAATAAAACGCGAGCTAAACTGGTTCACCACGAAAACATGCCTATATAATTTTGACCCCCTTTAACGCCACTTTTATATAGTAAAACTGGGGTTTACAGGTATATATTACTTTTTTTTATTCTGCTCAAAAACATAGATTGGCGAGGCGGTTCTAATGAGTACACACAATCTATGTTTTGAGCAGAAATAAGAAAATATCAGAAGTTTTATCAGAATGTTTTCCTTTTTTGTTTGTAAAATTGTCAATATATTTGAATAGGTGTGTTTTCGTAATGTAAATCCTCCCTGCTCCCGCATCCCACAGTAGTTTTTCTACTGGCCATTCAAAGACGATTTCTCTTGCAATTCTTCTTCGTTCGTACGTCGATGGTTTCATCTGTGGCGTTTGTTTTGTCATTGTTTGTCATCACGAAAACATACCTATATAATTTTGACCCCCTTAAACCTCACTTTTATATAGTAAAACTGGGATTTAAAGGGGTATACATTACTTTTTTCTTATTTCTGCTCAAAAACATAGATTGTGGGTGCTCGCCAAATCCGCCTCTGCCAGGCGGTTCTAACGAGTACCCACAATCTATGTTTTGAGCAGAAATACGAAAAATATCAGAATTTTTATCTGAAAATTTTCAGTTTTTTTTTTTGGTAAAATTTTCAATATATTTGAATAGGCTTGTTTTCGTAATGTTCCTCATTTCTCCTTTTGGTGCCGCGGGAAGGCAGCGCTTCGTGATTGCGGCATTTCCTGAATATCTTCAATTATATTTTGGAAGAGAAAACGAATACTTAATGGGCGTGTAGCTACCATAATCGTTTCTATTCAGATTTTTAGTTTTCAGCCATCATGTTACAATCTTCAAAAACTCTAAATTTGCTGCATTGAATTTGATTTTCTGCATTTAATTTTTATCTTAAAAGACATAGTGACGCCATTTGATTGAATGTTGCTGCAAACAAAATAATTTTGTATAAGTAGTCCGTGCCTTGAAATTGGTTTTGGGATAAAAGCACAATTATATACAATATCGAGAAACTCGGTACAGCTATCGTTTCTTATACGCATTTTGTTCATTTGAAACTCGCTGTGGGACTCTGATCGTTACTCTATACATCAGCACAATTACACATCGTAAATTTACAGTCCTCTACATACTTGGGCAGCGAAGCTTATTCACAGTATATTTCTGCTTATATTTTAAGTTAACAAAAGCAGCTAATTTTAGCAAACATCAACATTTGTAAGAACATGGTACGCCCGAGCCAGTTTCAGCCAATCAGAGAAGGCCTTTGCTGGCAATCATATAACAATAGATTTTGACAAATGTAAACCCAGAAACGAGGTCTCTGTATCAGAGACATTAACTTTGCTTAGCTGAAATTCTTTTGAATCAATTTTGTCTACCATTTGATCAAATATCATTATCAATCTTTATTAAGCCATCCACATACTGAGAATTTGAATAGTGAGCCTTAAAGTCGCTATCACAAATTTAGTGTCTTTATTTTCATTGTTTTAACTTCCGCCGAATTTCACTAACAGGTTCTTATTATTCATTAATATTTCATCACAGCCTTATATTTTCAAGATAATTTGCTTACGTTATACGTAAGCACGTAATTGTAACTGCGTTCCCGATTAACCCGTAACGCTTAGCACTTTGGGTAAAATATTTAGCAGACGACATGTTGAAATATTTTTCTTATTTTTTTTTCCAGAAAACAGGTTTTAACATGCCATGCAAATTGTCTCTAATGGATACAATTTGCATGGAAAGTCAAATCCCTTTTCAGAAAAAAAAGGAAAAATATCATCAATTTGTCGTCTGCTGAATAAGCTAAGAGAGTTGTAAAGGTTTAAATGCTAATAACATTAACAGCAGACGACATTTTGATTTTTCTTTAGCATTTTTCAGAGATAGTAAAGTAAGGTTTAACATTTCATGTGAATCATCTGCCTAAAATAGTGTAATATCGCCTGCCACTATTATGCCTAGCGTTTTAAGGGTTAATGAAATATTTGGTTAAATGCAGAAAGCGAAAAACGTACCGCAAATAGAAAAGAGAAATGGTCATAAAAACGAACAGTTAATGTCCTAATCGACATACAACATATTTTTAAGATTCAACAAGTGGAAATTAGAAATATTGATCAGATTTACCCAAGCTTAGGCTGATCCGATCGGACTGTCCCGACCTCAGGCTGATCCTGGCGACCACGTTTAACACAAACTATCTGATGCCAGGTCCCATCTGCAAAAGGGTTTATTTGTGCAATTGGGTAGATTTTGTTTATTGGTGATAAGATATCGGAGCGTCGAAAATGAGTCCAATTTGCGTCTTTGATTGCCAAAGGAATAAACATTTTGCTATCTTTACCGCGCCAATTATGGAAATAAATGACTGCGAAATTGCCTTCCATATCTTGACACTTTCCAGCAGCGAATTTATTGCTTTATCAGTAATTCTAGCAGTTGAGTAAATTGGAAACAAGAAGAATATCTCTGTCTGATGACCTATCATATTAGAGAGGATCAATTCTTGAGAAATATGACAGAAAATTTCTCAATGCTTATGGTTTTCAATAAGCAAGGTATCTTGTGGAGGAGATACAACAATTATTTTCATTCTCCTTAATGTCTCAAGGTGTTCGGTTTTCAATACGGAAGTTTGATTGCTTAACGCTTAGCTTTCTGGGTAAACAAATAGCAGACGAAGTTTCGAAAGTTTTCTAATTATACCCCAGCACACGATAGTGGCGGGGTATTATGGTAGCACGTTGGTTGTCCGTGTATCCGTCCGTCTATCCTCCCGCCCGTCTGTCGTACGCCCGTCCTATTTTCGTTTCTGGACGGTAACTTGAGTAAATGCCAATAAATTTTCACTAAACTTGTTGTGTACATTGATATTGTAAAGATCTAGTTTGGGATTGCTTATGGGCAAATTTCGGCATTTTTGACAGTTATCTGCCCGCGACACGTCCATATTTTCATTTCTGGATGATAACTGGTAAATATCAAGGGATTGTCACCAAACTGTTCATTGGTATTGTGGAGATCTGTTTTGGGATTGCTAATGGGCGAATATCGTAAATTTTTTACTTAGTTTTCTGACCGCAACGCATGTATCCGTATTTAGTTTCAGGACAATAACTTCAGTAAATCTCAATGGATTTTCACCAAATTTGATATGTGCATTGATATTGTAGAGGTCTGGTTTTGGATTGGTTATTGGCAAATTTCGTCAATTTTTGACAGTTATCTGCCCGCGAAATGATAATGGCGGGGTGTTATCGTTTCACGTTTTTGTTTTTAACAAGAAAAAGGCTTTGATGAGGTAGAGGATCCCGATGCAGCCCAAACATATAGTTGTAATTTGTAAGCCTCTACATTTTTACCACTCTACTGGGTAAATACAGCGGAGGACAAATTAATGATAAATGTATTTTGTTCCCGCAGAAAATTGGCTGTCGACATTTCATGCAAACTGTCTGCAAAGGAGAAGACAGTTTGCTTGAAAACTCAAAGCCTGTTTTCTAGAGAGAAAAAAAAATTGAAAAAAATATTTTAAAATGTCATCTGTTGAATCTTTTACCCAATATGCTTTGCGTTGATATCGCCTGGCACCGAGTGAGTAAGACGCAACACGTGTTTTATTATACAATGTGGTTATATTCAAGCTTAACTCCCTCGATGAAAATAACTTGGCCGGACGATTTTTTTCTTCTGAAATAAATCGGAAGTGAAATTCGTTATTTTCTGCAGCGAAAGAATTTTTCGGAAAAAAAAAAATGTCAGAAATGTTCAAATGGAATTTTGAATCTTATGTCACAGGATCACTTTAGCTACAACATTATGAGCCCCGACCGACCCTCTTCCACGTTGATTTCCCTTTTTTACCATATAATGTGGCATTTGCCTTTTCAGAATAAATAAAAGAGTTCTTGTAAACCTCAGAAATAATTTAGAAATAAACTGTTTTGTTTAACCCTAGTCCTGCTGTACCCAGATATGTCTTTGCAAACAGTGTAGACCCAGATCAGTTGGAAACAATGCTCTTACAGGGAAGGAGCAAATTATTTCCTTTTAGAGAATACCCTTTTTAAAAGAGGAAGCATCAATTTTGATAGTGTCCCCACCCAACCCCTACACCTGAAAGTGAAAATCTATCCATTCCTCTTAACCCTTGTCATGCTGAATAAATTAAGATGCCACGCCCACTTCTAATTTCCAGCCAATCAGGTTACTTGATCTGGTTTTTCGTTGGAAATTCACAGATTTAATAACAAACAGTGCAGATCCAGTTCAGAAGCCAACTGATCTGGATCTGCACTGTTTGCCATTAAGTGTGTGAATTTATATCAACAATCTGGATCAAGTAATCTGATTGGCTGAAAATTAGAAATGTGTGTGGCATCTTATTCAGCATGATAAGGGTTAGTCAACCTGAAAAGGGACGGAGCCAAAATTTGTGCAAAGCATTAGGAAAGCTGACTAACTAAAAACCGACATTTTAAATTTATTACATTGTAAGTTTTCACAGGAATAAGATCCTAGGCTACGAAGAATAAGAATATGTCAACAATTGTCATCCGATGATTTACCCAACATTGTGATCATAACGTTATCAAGCCTACGCAACGTGTATACGCCCGTCTTCCCCGAAAATATATGGTGAAAACTTGAGGTTTACATTTCTGGTAGATTTTTCAGAATATTGCATACTTAAACCAATTCTCTGTTTTTGTTAACTTATAGCATATTTTTACTACATTAATTAATACTTCGTGAGGGTTGTGCTCCATTTGGATGACGGTAATTTTCTTTCGATTTTAAGCTTCGTCAGGGTTGTGCTCCATTCGGATGTTGGTGATTTTCTGTTGATTTTAAGCTTCGTAATAAGGGTTGTGCTCCATTTGGATGACGGTAATTTTCTGTTGATGAATTTGTTTTTTATGTTTTCGCTTCGATGCATTGACTGAGTTGGGAGCCTTTATGCGAACCGAATTTTTATGTTTTTCTGTATCAAGAGTTACATGTACAGGGTGAAGTTGGCTAGCCGTAAAAGTGCTTTAACCCCCCGGTGGTCCCCCCGGTGGTTTATTCTTCTGACCGTTCTAAGGCGGTGGTCCCGGTGTTAGTTTTACTCTTTGTTGCTTTGTGATATATTCTACGAGGCGATTTGTTTTATGTCTTGCCTTGTGTTATTTTGTTCTTGTGTTTTTCAGTCCTTTTAACATTGCGATTACCTCGCTTGGGGAAGAGAGAGATAGTTTGGTTTTGTCTGTTTCCTCTTCCTCTTTGTGTCTGGGAAGGGCTGCGGTTTGTGATTGTGGCACTCCCTGGACTTTTCTCTTACCCTTTTTTGTGTTTCATTCGGATGACGGTAATTTTCTGTGGATTTTAAACTTCGTAAGGGCTGTGCTTCTTTGGATGACGGTAATTTTCTTTGGATTTTAAGCTTCGTAAGGGATATGCTTCGTTCGGATGTCGGTAATTTTCTATGGATTTTAAGCTTCTGTTCATCAAGATGTTGATTAAATCCTTCAATCATATTTTGTTGCCTTAAGTCTTGGAGATGAACTAATATGCGACGGTATAAAGGTCCTCATCGCTGATGCGGGCAACAAAGGCCAAGGTCAGCCTGCGCTATAGCAGGCCTTCATTGCCCGCTTACAGAATCGATAGGTACCGTTGAATTTATTGACAAACAGGTACGGTCCTGATAACACTTCGAAGAAGAGCAAGCTGACCTGGTTCTCGCTGTCCTTATTTGACAAAAGGGTTCTTATCCAAAAGTGTGCATTTGAGCTGAGCCATGCGAAAACGTGTCTTCGTGTATAAGCGGACAGCGAAGGCCTTAATCAACCTGCGCATTCGCGCAGTCTGACAAGGGCTTCACTGTTCGCTAACACTCATTGGATACTACAGAATGTGAGAATGGAGAGGAAGGGCCCGGATGATACCTTGCGCATGCCCAAGGTGATCTAAATCTGCGCATTTTGCGCATGTTCAAAGGCACGTTTTCGCTTTACACGGCCGAACTATTGTTTCTTCTTTATGGCATTTGTCGTGAGCTTGTAATTGCTTGCCGCTTATTTGCGAAAGTTGATCTGCTGAAAGATGATAGATTGCTACAAGAAGATATTGTTCTTGGTTTTAATTTACTTGAGTGTTGGAGTGTTGATAAACGCAACAAATTGTGAAGAGAACGTTCGCAAAAAAAATGATTCTCATAAGTAATATGGCGTAATACCGTATTTCCACAAAATAGAAGGACGTTTAAAATCCATAAAAAGTTTTACTATGAAGTAAAGAACACATACAAGGATGAAACCCGGAGTCTCGTTTCATCATTACGAAAACATGCCTATTCAAATATATTGGAAATTTCACCATCAAAAAGTGAAAATTTACAGATAAAAAAAAAAAAAAAAAAAAAAAAAAAATCTGACATTTTCATATTTCTGCTCAAAAACATGGATTGTGGGTGCTTGTTAGATGCACCTCAGCGAGTTAAACCTCTGTAAACTCCAGTTTTGAGCGGGCCCCCGTAGCCTAGTGGATAAGAGAGTTGACTCTTAATCCATTAGGTTTCTCACCGCTGTGGTTCGAGCCTCGCTCGGGTCATATGTGGGAAAGCCAAGTTCTGCTTACGGATGGTCAGGTGGTTTTTCTCCGGGTTCTCCGGTTTTCGCCCACCTTCGATGAACGATCGGCTCGATATAAGTGAAATATTCTTGAAAGGGCCGTAAAACCCAAATCAAAAAACAAAACAAAAAAAAACTCCAGTTTTACTATATAAAAATGGGGTTTAAGGCGGGGGGGGGGGGGTCAAAATTATATAGGTATGTTTTCGTGATGTTAAAAGTTTTCATATGACAGCATCATATATTGCAGGATTGCTTACGTTCTCTTAGCAGCGACCTAAGCAGAACTAGATTTTCAAAGTTACCAGGGTAAGCTCAATGACCCTAGTGAAAAACAAATAAAAATAAAAGCACCGCAAGCATAATACCTAGCCATAGCAATTATTTGTTTATGTATTCAAGTTATCGTTGCGAAAATGTCTGGAAAGAAAATGACGGGGGGACAGATAAACCAGATCGTGATAATATCAATGGACAGATAACAATCCTAAACAGATCTTGATAATATCAATGCATACAGCAAGTTTGATTAAAAGGCTTTATTATTTACTCAAGCTATCGTCTGGAAACGAAAATATGGGTGTGTCTCGGGCAGATATCTCTGTAAAAAATTGACGAAATTTGCCCATTAGCAATTCCAAAACAGATCTCCTTAATGTCAATGCATATAGCAAGTTTGGTTATAATCCCTTGTTATTTACTCAAATTGTCGTCTGGAAACGAAAATATGGGCGTGTCTCGGGCAGATAACTCCGTAAAAAATTGACGAAATTTGCCCATTAGCAATTCCAAAACAGACCACCTTAATGTCAATATATATAGCGTTTGGTTAAAATCTCTTGTTATTTACACAAGTTATCATCCGGAAACGAAAATATGGGCGTGTCTCGGGCAGATAACTCCGTAAAAATTTGACGAAATTTGCCCATTAGCAATCCCAAACCAGATCTCTACAATATCAATGCACATACCACGTTTAGTGAAAATCCATTGATGTTTACTCAAGTTATCATCCGGAAACGAAAAACGGACGGACAGACACATGGACATCCAACCTGAAACCATAATACCCCGCCACTATTGTGTGGCGGGGTATAATTAGAAACTGCACTGTGATGAATATGGAGAGACATTTTACGATAGTCACACAGCATCTAACACGAACTGCAGCAAATTAAAATAAAATCTACCAAGGTTGCCCTTGGAAGTAAAGAACGCGTAGAAGGGCGAAACTCGGAGCCCCAGTTTCATTGGAACTCTTCATACGACATCGTTGTGGTTTGCAGGGCTGCATACGACCCCAGCACGGGAAACGGAACGATTTTCGAAAATACCAGACTACCTGAGCAAACATAAAAATCGTCATAAAAAGGCACCCTTGATGAGGATCAACAATATAGCAATTCCACCAATAAATTTTTGGCACATCTTTAAAGAAACGTCTAGGTGGTCGAGTCACGCTCCAGACTTCTGATCCCGAGGTACCGGGTTCGAATACTGCTGGAGGTGGAATTCAGCTCATGCATCACGAAAACATGCCTATATAATTTTGACCCCTTTAAACTCCACTTTTACGAGGGATGTTCGAAATGAACTGCTTATTGTCCTCTAGCTCGATATCCACGTGGGGCACGATAAAAACCAATACATACCTGTATAGGGCTATTCAATATCTACACAGTGGTATATAAATGTACATGTTAGACTAAGTGCAAGACATAAAATTTGCCATTTGAATACACGCAGTCATTGACCACTGCAGTAAAAATGGTTGGTAGAAGCGTCGACAAAAAAGATGAAATACGGGCTTACATCAAAGCTCGCTCAAAACTTGGTTGTTCTTTGAAGAAGCTGATGACTGAAATTTCTACTGCTTTTGGACCGTCTTGTGTGTCTTATGACACAGTTCGGCGGTGGAAAAAGAAATTTGAGTCTGGTGTAGAGTCCATCAAAAATACACCGAAATCAGGTAGGCCAAAATCATCTGCATCTCGTAAAGAAATCGTTTCCAAAATAAAGGAAATCATTGAAGGAGATGCCAGATTTACAGTTCGTGATATTGCACGAAAGGTAGACATATCACTATCAACGATTCACCTTATTTTGAAGAAGCATTTGAAAGTCGGAAAGATTTCTGCTAGATGGGTGCCACATCTGTTGACTGACGAGCAAAAGAGGCAACGGGTTAAAGTGGCAAAAAAAGTTGCTTCAACTATTTCCAAAATATGATAAAAAGCAGTTTGCCAATGTCGTCACAGGTGATGAAATCTGGGTCCATTATTTTGAGCCCGTTGGAAAGGTTAGCAATAAGATCTGGGCCACTAAACACAGCAAACGCCCAATAATTGCCAAACGTTCTTTGAGTACAAAGAAGGTTTTGTATGCAATCTTCTCTGGTGAAGGAGTCGCAATAAAAGTGCCAGTGAAAAAGGGCAAAAGCATCACCGGAAAGTACTACAAAGACGTAGTACTGAAGAAACTGAAAAAGTATTATCAGAAACGACGCCATGCCACTGGTTTTAAACATGTCCGTCTTCTACATGACAATGCCCCAGCTCATACCTCCGCAATAGTTACGGCGTTTTTGAAGAAAGAAAAAGTAACTGTTTTGCCTCACCCAGTATTCCCCAGACCTTGCCCCATGTGATTTCTTTTTGTTTCCGAAATTGAAAGCATTCCTTGCTGGGCGGAAATACCAGTCCCGACAGGCACTTGGATCTGCCATTCATCAGTACCTTATTACTGTGCCCAAATCAGCGTACCGTGACGCCTTCAAGAAGTGGATACATCGACTGAAACTTTGCATTTCTAGCCACGGGGAGTACTTCGAGGGCATGAAATGAGTACTTTTGGGGCTAACTTGAAATTTGAAGTCTCCAGATAGAAATAAGCAATTCATTTCGAGCATCCCTCGTATATAGTAAAATTGGGGTTTACAGGGGTATAAGTTATTTTTCTTATTACTGCTCAAAAACATAGAACCGAGGCGGTTCTAACGAATACCAACAATATATGTTTTGAATAGAAGTATGAAAAATATCAGAATTTTTATCTGATTTTTTCATTGTTTGGTGGTAAAATTTTCAATATACTTGAATAGGCATGTTTTCGTAATGACTTTACGGCACGGCTTTGCACAGAGCCTTTCATTATCATCCTTCAATCGTCTCTGTATGACTTAAAATAATGTTGAAACACCGAATCATTATAAACACATCTTCAAAAGTCTTCCATTTGAATCCCATTTGTATACTGTTGTTGTAATTGTGTTACCACCATGTTTGTATTTTATATGTTAGGTATACGAATAAATAAATGTTGCAACAAAATAAGCAAAGTTGTTAAACGTTTAAGATAAGACCGTTGAGGAACTAAGATGTCGGATAATCTTAGGTAATCATGCCATTTATCAGAAAATGGGAATAGTTTGCAGTTTCGATAGGAATAGCTTTGATATTTGACATGTAATAGAAACAGTTTGCAGTTTCGGTTGGAATAGCTTTGATATTTGACATGTAATAGAAACAGTTTGCAGTTTCGGCATTTGACATAAGATAGGAATAGTATATTGTTTTGCCATTTGCCATGCAATAAAATCAGTTTTCAGGTTCGACATTGTTATAAGATAAACATAGTTTACAGTTTTGGCATTTAGAGACAGCAGTGCCGCTATTTGACAAAAGATACCAAATGATTTGGCATAAGATAGGAACGGTTTGCAGCTTTGCATTTAATACGAAATAGAGACAGTTTGCAGTTTCGACATTTGACTGAAAGGTAGAACAGATTGCAACCCAAGACTACGTTTTATTCACAAAATGTGCTTCCGCATTTGGCGGCAGGTGTTTTCGCAAACGGCGTAGATCAAGAAACTCAAGAAACTATAGCTTTGGCACAGAACATGTAGATCTATTCTGGAACCTGTGTTATATGCAACACATTCTGGTCATATTATTTACCATAAATAGAAGAATGCAGTTATAACAGAACAAAAACGTGCATCTTTTGACATATATTACGGGTTCTCTCTTTGCAGACGGTATCCCATTTTTTTCTGAACGTTTATAACGAAATTATGGGAATCAGCATATGCCTCATAAATAAAAAAAAAAACTAGGGCAAAATACATTTCGCTTAAAATTCTAGTTTGCTATATATAGCCCTCAAGTACGTTATATTTATGGCACACTACTGTATATTTCCTTTAGACACTATGGACAAGTACAGCAGACGACAAATTGGCGACAGTTTCCTAATTTTTCCCTTAAGTATTGTTTTACATAAACTGGTATTAATAAATTATAAAATAAATGCCCTTGAGAGCAATAAACCTATACATACGCGCACGCATGCACGCACACAACTACAAGTAACCGACGAATCAAAGTTTTACGGACCAGACTAATTGGTTTCGGCCAGTTATGCCCCATCAGTGACTCTCACAAACTGTTTGGAAAATCTTGCTATATGCTCAGTGATCACAAAGGACATTACGAAAACATGCTTATTCAAATATACTGAAAATTTTACCACAAAAATGAATTTTTTTCAGATAAAAAAAAATCTGATAATCTTCTTATTTCTGCTCAAAACATAGATTGTGGGTACTCATTAGAACCGCCTCGGCGAGGCGGTTCCTAACGCATACCCACAATCTATGTTTTTAGCAGTCATAAGAAAAATAATGTATACTCCTTTAAACTCCAGTTTTACTGCATATAAAATGGGGTTTAAGGGGGTCAAAATTACACAGGCATGTTTTTGTGATGATCAGGAAATATTATCGCTACGTTCGGGGAATATATACCAATGGTAACAACCTAAATGTAGTTATCATACAGATAGTAACAGCCTAAGTTCAGTAATCATACAGATGATAACACCTAAAGTACAGTTACCATACAGATGATAACAGCCTAAGTATTGTAATCATACAGATAATAACACCTGAAGTACAGTTACCATACAGATGGTAACAGCCTAAGTATTGTAATCATACAGATGATAACACCTGGAGTACAGTTACCATACAGATGATAACAGCCTAAGTATTGTAATCATACAGATGATAACACCTGAAGTACAGTTACCATACAGATGGTAACAGCCTAAGTATTGTAGTCATACAGATGATAACACCTGAAGTACAGTTACAATACAGATGGTAACAGCCTAAGTATTGTAATCATACAGATGATAACAGCCTAAGTACAGTGATCATACAGAAGGTAATACCCTAAGTACGATAAACAACAGATACCCAGTCAGCATTCTACGTAAATCTATATCGGGCCGTCATCGGCCCGTCAGGGTAGCTGACGGGCCGATGACGGCCCGATGTAGATTTACGTAGAATGCTAGCTGGGTAGTAACAGCCTATTATAGTACTGGATTTATACAGATGTTTACACTCTTAGTACAGTAATCATACAGATGGTAACAGCCTATTTACAATATTCATGGAGATAGTGACAGCCTATGTAGAATAGTCATACAGATATATAATGGTAATATTCATACATATGGTAACAAGTTTTCATACAATATTCCATGAGACATACCTGAACAATGCAGACCCAGATGAAACCGTGTGGTGGTCGGGTGGTGTGAAGGTGTCGTGTATCTTACGTCACCGGGCCGTCCAACTGATATTGGCTTCCAGTTGGCCAAGGCCAGCTATCCTTGTAGCAGGTAAGGGTACAGGGGGAATGTTTCTATTTCTTCTGTTTCGTCACTTTCATCCCTGTTCCTCTTTCTTCCCTGTCCCTCTCTTTTATCTCTTCTACTATCTCTTTTATCCCTTTCTCTGTGAGACGACACAATATGACCCACAAGGTTTGACGTGTCGTTAAACCTCAACACAATCAATCAGATGGAACCGTGATCTGAAGCTTGATCAGGTAGTACAGAGAATGTTTCTCGCCAACAGATATGGACACAAAACCAGACATTCAAATGTACTTGTTCAAAATGCTAGAATAATTACACTAAGCAGTTAAGGTGTCTGACTATTTAATTAAGATAATCACGGCACGGATGTGAGTAGTGAATCAATGTCAGTTATTACTACAAGACTTACAGCAAATTCTCCATGATATATGGATCTGCCACAGAACAAATGACACAATTACAAACAGACAATTACTCGAGGCAAAATACCATAACCTTTAGGACTACTTGGACAAATTTAGCAAACGACAAATAAGTGTTCTTTTTTGTCTTGTTTTCTTTCAAAATAAGATTTGTTATTTCATATTATTTCTCTCCTAAGTAGACAGTAAGCATGAAAGGTTATAATCTAATTTCTTAAAAAAACAAATGCAGTTAAAAATGTCGTCTGCTAAAATGTTTACTCTTCGTGCTAAGCGTTAAAGCATCTGCGAACTGTGAAATATGGCTGAATGTTCAGAGATCAATTTGATGCTGTAAAGAGTATTTTAAGCAACGCAAATACCTTCTCTGATCAAACCGATTGACAGGTCAAGGTTTTGACTTTCTCCGTTTGTTTAAATAAGAAGATAATAACAAGTCACAATTTATAAAGTGGAGGTTGTTTTATATTTTCGAGCTTTTAGTGCGTTCACAAGACAAATTAAGGGGTTGCGTCATGGGGAAAATGGCCGTCAGAACATATGCAGACAGCAAAGGTTCAGGCGAGCCTGCGCATCCGCGCATTAACTTCGGTCAAAGAACTAGACATGTGGCCTTGCTAAGTCGCCGGATATGCGCATTGAAACATTGATATGACATAAAGTCCAAAGATTATTTTTATCGCGACGTGGCTTAAAGGTTTCCTGGCAAGTCCTTGTCGGAAGACACTATACATAATTCAAATATGATTACATAGTTTCTGGCACGCAAAGTTCACAAACGAACAAAGTCATTTAGATATATTGCGTATATATAAGGCTGGTTAATCACCCTTTCTCACTCACAAGGCAAATTTAGGAGACATTTTTGTTCAGTTATTTCCTTCCGAAAACGGGATTCGACAGTGGAGACAATTTGCACGAATTGCAGGTTAGGTCCCTGTCTTGTTTAGTGTTCTCAACGATACGGTTATGCCACTGATGCCAAAGAAACAACTAATACTGACAGGTGTGGCGGATCCTGGAGATACGTATCCGATCTTTGACCCATGTAATGTAGTTCTTCAAGAAGAGTTGGGTAAATATGCCATTACGAAAACACGCCTATTCAAATATATTGAAAACTTTACAACCAAAAATGGGAAATTTTCCGATAAAAAATTCTGATATTTTTCATATTACTGCTCAAAACATAGATTGTGGGTACTCGTTAGAACCGCCTCGGCGAGGCGGTTCTAACGAGTACCACAATCTATGTTTTTGAGCAGAAATAAGAAAAATAATGTATACCCCTGTAAACCCCAGTTTTACGATATAAAAGTGGGGTTGAAGGGGGTCAAAATTATATAGGCATGTTTTCGTGATGCAAAACGAATGAGAGGTTTGTGACCATGATATATAGTTTCGAATCTGACAGTATGACGAGAATTCTCCAAAATTTGACGTGGGAGTCGTAGAAACTCTGTAAGGAAGAACCTAGGTTGAAATTGCATAAGGGTCTAAAGGATCGAGGAAAAATACCGACACATATCTGGTAGGAAGCAATTTTTTAAGAACCCTCTGCCAGAACAGTTACCTACAAACCTATAATTATACAGTCGACTCTCGTTATCTCGAACTCGCTTATCTCGAATAACCGCTTATCTCGAAGTGAAAATCTGGTCCCTGTTCTAACACAGAGATCTACCAACAGGCAACAAAATATTGTGGAAAAAAGGTGAAATTGCTCCATAGGATTTCTCCTCTTTTCCACAATATTTTCAATATATAACTTAGGAGTCAAATTACATATTCATTCTGTTAAAAGTGGTTGTTCGATTAATTGTTTTCCTCATTTCCGCAAATCTGATATGTCGAAGTACGGATATCTCGTAGTCTTTCATAGAGTCCATTGGAGTTCAGATAACAAGAGTCGACTGTAGTAACCCAGCAGTGGCCACAATCACAAAGCCCAGTGTCCGGAAGAACCGAAAAAAGAAAAAAAATAATGAAACACAAATGACAAAATATAACACGGCACGCTTGCAATAAATGAGTTTGAGGTCAACATACCAAAATCGTATTTCGGAAAATCATAAAGTCGATATACACACAGACAAAATTAGGAAATTTTAGACAGACAGACATGGGCCCAAAATAAATGGGGTGTAATCAGGCGTTCATGGAAAGTAAGCATTCCTCGGTAAACTTGCTTCGCCCGCCAGGCCTACCAGCCTGAACAGAGATTTAGGAAATACGGGAATAGTAATGCCCGAGGTTTAGAAGATCTGTTTATGGCTTGGCTGTGGCATAAAAATCAGATATAAATCTAGAAAAAGCCACATTGTAGGGATTGACAATGCTATGATGGCTCTCATAGAACTTATTAAATGTTGACACCAGTTTAGTTCTATGATATCCCTGTGTCCACAGTCTTGTAGTGAGCAGTCTTCCTCGGTCGATACTCAAAGCAGGCTCTAGCAAACCGGGTTAACTGTTAAACGTAAACACCATATGCTGGTGCAGTAGGAATATTGCTGCTCAGAAACGGAAAATTAACTCTGGGAAAGATTAAGTCATCCAGTTTGTGGTAAACATTACGAAAACACGCCTATTCAAATATACTGAAAATTTTACCACGAAAAAATGAAAATTTTCAGATAAAAATTTCTGATATTTTCCGTATTTCTGGTCAAAACATAGATTGTGGGTACCCGTTAGAACCGCCTCGTCAAGGCGGTTCAAACGACTACCCACAATCTATGTTTTCGAACGGAAATAAGAGAAATAATGTATACCCCTGTAAACCCGAGTTATACTATATAAAAGTGAGGTTTAAGGGGGTCAAAATTATATAGGTATGTTTTCGTGATGGCCCAGTAGCGAGCTTCTCATTTTCGATATAGAAGTATAAATCCAAGTATGAGTAAGAGGTTATCGTCTCAGGTGTTTCTATAATTTCAAGTTTGTTTGTTTGTGTTGAGGTTTTACGGCCCAGTCAACCCAATGGGGTCATGTCGAGCACGGTCAGTTTACCTAACCACACGTGTACTGGGCAGGCTTAGTCCTCTAAGCGGTTAACCAGTACTGTGCACATTCTTTCGCCAGAAACTGACAACTGCCTTTCTTGAATATAATTTCAAGTTCACGTGGGTAGATGAGTTCGAGTTACTCTGAAAACATTAAATTATTCAGAGAATATACATTATCAATGTATCTGTAGGTAAAGTTGAATTGCTTGGCAATGCGTTTTTGCCTGCTTTCATGAGAACCTGTAAAAATGTGCCTCATACGGGTATAAAATCATACAAAGAAGAACTGGAAGAGAGGAACCGGCCTGGGACAATCAGTGGTTCTAGCGAGTACCCACAATCTATGTTTTTGTGCAGAAATAAGAAATATAATGTACACCCCTTAAACCCAAGTTTTATTATATAGAAGTGGGGTTCAAGGGGGTCAAAATTATATTAGTATGTTTTCGTGATGAGATAACTATTTGAAAGCAACAGTTTGTAATGACATAGATTCTCAAACTGGCAATTCATGGACAGGTCTTTGTTTTATCATAGTGCTAAGAAATGAATTTATATGTTTTCTGTCATGATCCGCGGGAGATCCATGGATGAATGAGAGAACCTCAGTTTGGTATTAATCCAATGATTTTCTTTGAATTATAAATATCTAAATCAAATGACAGACATCTGTGTCAGAGAAAAATGTGATTTCAATATTCATGTCTCGACGGGTGTCGTACAACAAATCTTTAAACGCATACAAGAAAGAAGCATAAATATTCAACCTTTACCACCCTCTGGGCTAATTCAGCCGACGACAAACTGATGATATTTTCTCGTTTCTCCCAGAAAATAGGCTTTGACATTTCGAGGAGACAATTTGCATGAAATATCAAAGCCCATTATCTGGGAAAAATAAGAAACAAAATTCAATATGTCGACTGCTTAAATAATTACCCAACATGCTTAGCGTTAAAGCGTTGTCGTTTCCTCTGTAAAACTCTTTTAATGTCATGTTTCAAGGAACGCTTGCTGTTTCAAGGTATTCGAGCAGGGAGACAGGCGTTATATACCATTAGTTTTTGAATAATCACCTGCTATGTTTGTCTGAAGATTGATCCGCTGAAATTACATAGCTCAAACGTATGGAAAATCCGTTGTATTTGCCACTGTGCTAGACTATCGGAAATGGGACTTATGATCTGTGAAAGTAATGAAATTAAGATCAGGATACACATTAGGGTAGTCTAGTCAGAACTATATTTGCTAGTTATGGCGTCATTGTACACACTTCTTTAGGGGACTAGTAGACTGGCTCCAGTCTACAGTGACTAAATATTTACTCTTATAGTCCTGTTTGATAATCCACTAAAATAAAGCCAAAATAATATCATGACTATAAAGGCTGGTCACTCATTATTTTAGTTTTATTTTACTGGATTACGAAACAGGATTATAAGAGTAAATATTTAATCTCTAGAGACTGGAGCCAGTTTAGGTAACCAGAGAAACTTGATAGTTTTTTCGCTATTTGTTGGACCAAGCGTAAAGAGCCTTATAATTTGTCGGAGTTTGATGGAATTAAGATCAGCATGCATATAGGCGTAGTCTAGTCAGAACATTATTTGCTACTAACAGCGTCATTGTATGTTCTTTTAAGGAAACTAGATACACGTGGAAGTTATTCCTTCAATGGTTTTACAAGGGAGACACCTTTTTGTGACTTCCTGTTTGTATTGCTGCATACCAGGTTCCTTAGAAGAGTAGAGGAGAGTTCTCTCAGTACTCTAAAAGGATAGTTCTTCAGTACTCTAAAAGGATAGAATTTGCTCTCCTCTACTCTGAAAGGAAAGAATTCGCTCCCAGGGGGAGCAAATTCTTTTCTTTTAGAGTAGATCCCTTTCTAGAAGTGGGTAAAATTGCTAGTGTTGAACGTGTATCCATTTTCCTTTAACTGTGTGCGGATGCTATGTTTCAGTCAAGGCTTGGCTGATGTTATATGTTGTAAGAGGAATTTTCGATAGACGTGTCTCAATCTAGTATATTGTTTCAATCCTCTTTCATTGAGAAATTGCTTGGCCGTCTGAACATGTTACAAATGACAGAAGGTTGTGCTGTATTCATTTGTTCTAATGGGATGGGTGTGATATGATTTTATCAATGACATACACGCAGAAAGAGAGAGAGAGAGAGAGAGAGAGAGAGAGAGAGAGAGAGAGAGAGAGAGAGAGTGGGGAGAGGAGTGGGGGGGGGGGGGGGGGGCGGGGAGGAGAGAGAATACTAATAATCAAACTCGAAATCATTGAGTCAGATAAACTACTGAAAGACAATCCATAAACCATAAACCAATAAATGGAGATGAAATGTTTAGGATGGACGCTTGATCTACCACATACTAGGTTTGATTGCATGATGCCTTGGAAAAGTATTAAAAGAATAAATCTGTTTGGTAATAAAACTTCTTATTTGTTGTTCTGTGTCGCGTTTTCCTCGTATGTTCGCACTGCATTCCCGAAAATACCCTAAATATTGAGACACCTTGTCCTTTTCACACGTGTCCTATAACTGCTTGAATACTAGAAGGCACTGCTCACATGTCGCGTTCACGACTTGGCCTACACAGTTTGTTCAGCCCTGTTTGGAAGCGTCCGCGTGGCCGAGCGGTTAGAACTCCTGACTTCAGACCAGGAGGTCCCGGATTCGATTTACACAAAAGGCGGAATTCAGCTCATGACCGTAAGGGGCTTCTAGGCACAGAACATTTTATTATGACCCCTTCACTATCTCAGTTAACTTAACTCTTGCATGCTAGGTAATTCTGCATCTTTTTTTTTTTTTTTTTTTTTTTGTCGTCTGTGGATTTCTTCTTTAAATTAACTTAAAAAAATTCCTTCAGGAATACCATCAGAGTGTCAAACAGTTTGGATCCAGATCAGGCCCGACGTTTTGTAGCAGACGACAAAAGTCGCCGCCAGCGGGGAAAAGAGTTAAATAATATTGAAAGAGACTTATAACACCAAATCTTCTGCATCATTCCTGTCTGTAGCAACACTTATAGTAAATAGGGTATACCTCCTAAAGTACTTTCTTATGATAGGCAATAAAATGTCTGGTCGAGGACAATGAATAAAAATAAATGGGAACAAAAAGGTAAAAAAGTAGTAAAACAGGCGCGTCTGTATTCTTTAATAGTCGCAGACAGCAAAACAGTTTCTAAATAGGGTTTTATTCCAAAGAAAATGATGTTCCAATAGATCATATTGGCACGTATACTTTAACATAATTCAATTAATTTTCAGTACCGTTAGGTTCCTGGCGGTCCGTTTTATTCGGATCAGCGCTCTTTGCATAAGCCGATATATTTAATAGGAGTGGATACTTAACATTTCAAAGAGAAGCAACTCTGACAGGGAAAGATTTGCCCTCCTTCTCATTTGGGGCTTCTCTTAAAGGAAAGAGAGTTTGCTCCCTCTTTTCTTTAATGGCAGCCACGTTTTTGAAAGATTTCAATTACTAGGAAAACAACTTCCTGTCTGCATACGTTTCCTCACTTTTCTGCATGGCACCTATGTATCTGTTCACCTTAAGTAGAATTGTACACACTACAGACACCATTAACAAGCCCTAAACATATTTTAATTCAATATGTGATAAAATATTATACAAATAAAGCATCGTTCTCCGTCCAAAGATAATTAATAACGTAAAAGTTCTGCGGCAAACCGCATGCATGGTTTTTGTCCAAAATAATGGTTGATAACTGCTGATTTGCACGAGGTTGAGTTTGGCCTCAGACTAAATGACGGCGCTTTCCTCAGTCTGTTTTAGATGATTGGCGTCTGTCTGTTGCTGTATGTGGTCGGGCTCAGCGTAGTCCAGCTTGTGGTTTTCTTTTTTTTTCTGGGGATGGGTGGGGGGGAGGGGGGGGGGGGGGGAGTGGTTGGGTGAGGCAAAGGTGTCGTGTATCTTGCGTCACCGGGGCGTCCAACTGGTATTGGCTTACAATTGTACAAGGCCTGCTATCCTTGCAGCAGGTAAAGGTAGAGGGAGAATGTTTTTATTTCTTCTGTTTCTTTACTTTCATTCATTTTCCTCTTTCATCCCTGTCCCTCTCTTTCCTCTTTCATCTCCTCCACTATCTCTTCTGTCTCTCTTCTCCCTTTCTCTGGGAGACGACAGAAGATGACGTGTCGTTAAACCCCAACACAATCAATCAAAAATCTTTTGTTCTGGTTTCTGATTGTCACTGAGCCCTCTTCTTTGTTTCAATGAAGCTTTGGGGTTATTTTTTACCGTATTAACCATAAGTATTTAGACAGACATGCTTGAGCAAACAGTATAGACCCAGATGAGACGCCGCAGAACGCGGCGTCTCATCAGGGTCTACGCTGCTTGCCACTCATCCAGTTATTTTAAGACACAACATCGGGTTGTGAATTGTACTTTTTGAAACTTTAGAACAAGTATGGTAAGGAGTTAACGTGTCCGAATACTTAGGGTAAATACGGTTAGGTAATTTTTCACTGACAATGTAGAGAACCCTACGTGGACCGCACGCATATTTGTAATTTTGAGCTGCATCAGAATGAAGGGCGGGGTTGCGATCGTGTAAAATTTAGTTTAACCCTTAATGCGCCAATAACAACTGCAGCAGACGACATTTTGAAATATATATTTTTTAATTTTTCAAAGAAAACAAGTCTTGATATTTCATGTGAATCGTCTGCTTTTCAAAGAAAACAAGTCTTGATATTTCATGTGAATCGTAAACAAGTCTTGATATTTCATTTGAATCGTCTGCCAAGCAGACAATTCACATGAAATATCAAGACTTGTTTTCTTTGAAAAAAAAAAAAAAAAAAAAATAATAAATGTCGTCTGCTACAAGTTTTGCTTGGCATCTTAAGGGTTAAGCCCCACAGTAGTTGTCTGCTGACCGTTTCCATCACGAAAACACGCCTATATGACTTTGACCCCCTTAAACCCCATTTTTATATAGTAAAACTGGGGTTTACAGGGGTATACATTAGTTTTCTTATTTTTGCTCAAAATATAGATTGTGGTTACTCGTTAGAACCGCCTCGCTGAGGCAGTTCTAACGAGTACCCACAATCTATGTTTTGAGCAGAAATATTAAAAACATCAAAGTTTTTCATCTGAAAATTTTCAGGTTTTGAAAGGTGATATTTTCTATATATTTGAATAGGCGAGTTTTCGTAATGCAAGCGGTTCCTCCGTTGCAGTTCTACTTTGTTTATTTTTCGGTTATGTCAACTGTGCTGTTGTGTCATGTCATTGTTTGTTCCCCATCATTTCTTCTTCCGGTTCCTCGGGAAGACTGTGCTTTACATACAGTCGAACCTCGATAGCTCGAACACCGATGGCTCGTTTACCATGGCTAATTCGAAGTTCTTCCGATAGCTCAAGAAAACAAATATTTTAGGGAAATTTTCTTATTTTATCGTGAAATTGTATGTTGTGTGTAATTAGAATCGCCTCATCGAGGCGATTCTAATGAGTACACTCAACATACAATTATTGTGAAGAACATCGAAAAAAAAAAAAATCCCTAAATTATCGCCATTTGCTTCCTGACTTGGCACATTATTAACCCTCAGTGGCTCGAACCACACATGTCTCGTACAATTTTCTGTGGTCCCAAAGATGTTCGAGCCATCGAAGTTCGACTGTATTTGGCCTCTTTTGGGTAACTTCATTTGTACCTTTGGGTGATAAACGGACCTATAAATATACCGTCCGAGACTGAATTCGGGTAGATTTGTTTCAGTACAATTCTTTTGATAATAATTGACGTGAAACCAATTGATTGTCGCATTTTAAACAGTATCTGTTTGAACATTGCCTCAGCAAACATTGTATCTCTTAACTTGTAGAGTTCCTCGATAATTGACTTTCTTGTTGGAAGTAATGTTATTTGAGTCGGGCCACAGCATTTTCCCTAAAAGATTACATGTGCGTTCAACGAAGACTAAGATCCGCCTGCGTATCCGCGCAGGGTGATCAGAGTCTTCACTCTCCTCTGAAGGCGCTTCGGGTCCTTGGCTACAAATCGAGTGCCCTACGAAGACTGGTCAGACTGCACGGATGCGAAGGCTGATCAGTCTTCACTGGGCGTACATACAGTCTTGTAGGAAATGCTGTGCCGCGGCTTATTTGTGAGAAATTAATCATAAGGGAACAGACTGCGTCTGTGAAATTGCAATTTAATGGGGTTATGAAGTTATAACTCCTCGCAGAGATGAAAATAAACACAGAATTAATAAATCTTAGAAATAAACTTTGAAAACTGGGCCAAATATAGCAGCTGTTCAGTACGCAGAGCCATTCCAAAGGAGATTTAATTTAAAGCTGATTAGTACAAATAATTTTAGCTGCGTCAGACACATGCACGCGCACGCACGCACGCACACACACACGAGTCTTAGAACATGCTGTATATACTCCAAGTATTCGGAGAGAAAGGCCTGAGTAAAAAGTGTAGACCCTGATCAGACGCCGCAGAACGCGGCGTCTGATCAGGGTCTACACTGTTTGCCATTTATCCAGGAGTATTTTAGACGCACTAACATGGGCTGAATATATTTGTACAAAGTTTAGGACAAGTATGATAAGGAGATACGATGTCTGAATATCTAGGGTAAGTTCGGTACTGTATTCACCCTGAGGATTCGGAGAAATAGACCGGAGCAAAAAGTGTAGACCCAAATCAGACGCCATAGAACACGGCATCAGGGTCTACACTGTTTTCCAATAACCAAGTAGGTTTTTAGACACATTCACAGAGGCTAAATGTACTTCAGGAGGGATGATCAGGAGATCGCGAGTTTGATCCCCGTCGGGCCCGGCAACATTCTTTCGTGGAGCTTGATCAGGGTATATTTTCTGCGGTAATTTTCTCCCTTCCGCTGATTCAAGAAGAGTAGTTGTCAGTTTCTAGCGGAAGAATGTGCACAAATACTGGTTAACTGCTTAGAAGCCTGCCCAGAAAAAGTGTGGTTAGGTAAACTGATCAGCTCGACATGACCCTAATGGGTTCTGGGCCGTAAAACCTCAACTCAGTCAATCAAATTTTTAGACAAGTATGGTAAGGATAAGGTGTCTGAATACTTAGGGTAAAATGATATACGAACAACACAGGTTAAGATTAGCTTGCTGACGAGTCTATAAGCGAATGACAGGGACTCAGAGGTAAACTAAAAAGTATATGCAATTTTTCTTACGCGGCCCGGTTGGTTAATTACTGCAGATGATAATTTGAAATAACTATATTTTTCTTATTTTTCCTACAAAAAGGGTTTGAAATTTCGCATAGGCCCATGATCCATCGGGGTTTGCCAAATAAATTGGCTGCCTGATGCCTCTGTAGTAGACTGTCTCCAGTCATTTTTGTTTTATATCTATTTCTCTTTCTCTACATTATTTTTTTTATTATGTTCCTCTTTTATCCAACTTCTATGGCTGAACACTAGCCAAGGGACTGAAGTGAACAAAAATTCTACAAGCTATACAAGTGTTGTGTCCCCTCCAAAAAAAAAAAAATAAAAAAAATAAAGAAAGGGTCTGGGGCCAGACTACCTCTGTAGCAGAGTTGCTAGTAACTTAAGGCAGGACTAAAGTTCGCCATTCAACCAGATCGGATAAAGTCCCATAAAATTTGGGTCAACATGTCGACACTTCTTAAATATTGTTTGCTTGGACGTTAAATCCCAGCTTAATCAGCTTCACTTTTCAGAAAATTATCCCTAAAGGAGAAATTTTGCATAGCATGCCAAGCCATATTTTCTAACATGAAATGATAATAAAATACGCAGTAGCTATTATCGGTCGAATGGTTAGAGCCATTACACGTGAAAATAGCTAGTACCAGTCGACTGGTAATAGCAATTATACGTTTAAATGGCTATTATCAGTCGACTGGCAGTAGCGCTTTTCACGTAAAAGTCCTGTTAGATTAAAATCGTACTTGCCAGTTTGAAAAACTACTGCCTATCTTTTATGGTTTGTGTAAAGGGCACCTATCAAAAATGTGTTCTGGAAGCATTGTCTGCTGAAATCACGTACATGTACATAAATAAATGGCCTAAATACACAGACCATATATTATTATGAACAAGATATAAAAAAAATAAAATCTTATGCTCATCATCTTTTTGACTGCACTTGTACAAATAAGAAAGGAGATATGCAAGCTTGGGTTGGGGTAGGGGATGACAACCGATTTAATTCGTAATCCCATTCGTATGATCTTATCAGAATTTCATTTCACTGAAACACAAAATAAGCCTTTAGTTGCCTAGCTGAAAAATATGTTCATTATTAACTCGCATTTTTATCATTTTATATCATGGTTAAGCTAGACAAGTAACAAGAAGTCGTATTATGTCATTAAATCTGGTGCAAAGAAGGGCACCAGCCTGCCTCCTGGATCCCCTGTTATTTTATTCTCTTCACGGTACGCTACGTACAATGTATGTATTCGAAAACTTATGACTAGATGTAGTTTAAACTTATTTTTCCAAGTCCTAATTATTTGCCACCTCAAGCCGTCTATAAAAGAAACAAGTTCTTGTTCGCATCACGTTAACAAGTCAATGAAATGTTCAACCAAGTAAACAATTCATGATTTGCATCGGCGTGGTAACATTAATCTTTTGTATTTCTGAAAGCTGAAAATTGACATGCATTACGAAAACATGCCTAATCAAATATATTGAAAACAAAAATCACCTCCAAAAACTGAAAATTTTCAGATACACAACTCTGATATTTTTCATATTTCTGCTCAAAACATAGATTGTGGGTACTCGTTAGAACCGCCTCGCCGAGGCGGTTCTCAAGAGTACCCACAATTTATGTTTTTGAGCAGAAATAAGAAAAATTATGTATACCCCTGTAAAACCCAGTTTTACTATATCAAAGTGGGGTTTAAGGGGGTTAAAATTATATAGGCATGTTTTGTGATGGTTTTTACAGAACTGCACACGTGTCTTTGCTCTAGATACTATCTGTTTCTAGAGTACAAACGGATTTGATTTGCAGCATACAAAACCAACAGCAAAACGACCAGCTTCCTCTTCCTTACAAGAAGTGATCTTAATGCATTATCAAAGTAAAAAGTCTCGAGTGATTTATATCTTCCTGACTAGTAATAGAGTTTTTCGTTTAATCAGCTATCACCAGTCGACTGGTAACAAAAATGTTATTGTAAAATCGCTATTGCCAGTCGACTGGAATTAGTCACTTTATCGTAAAATTGCTATTACCAGTCGACTGGTAAGATTTAATGTTGTTTAATGTAAAACGGCTATTACCAGTCGACTGGTAATAGACCTTTCCTAATAAATACCATCAATTTGTCTTCTATTGCCTAAAGAGTACTAATGATAAAATTTCACAGCATGAAGTAGTTGCGGTCATGGTACCTAAGCCATAATCCAAACTCATAAATCAGTAAACGAATGACGAATCAGAATGTTCAGACCAATAGACATGGACCCCAGAATAAAGGGTGTAATCAGGCGTCCGCGGATAGTAAGCATTACTTGGTAAGCAAGCTTCGTCCACCAGGCCCATAGGCCTGAACGAAGGAAATATCGGTAGAAGCGTATGTCCTGGATTTGGGAAGTCTACTTATGGCGCGTCACTGGCAAAAACATCAGAAACAATTCCGGAAACTGCCATACTGTAGGGATTGACCAGATCATGATGTCTCCCATAGAACTTCTTAAGTGTTGCTACCAGTTTGGTTTTTTGATACCCCTGACTCAACAACTTTGTAGTGAGCACTTCCCCACGCTCCATGAAGTCCTGATAATTTGAACAGGCTCTGGCATAACGGATTAACTGTGAAACGTAAACGCCGTATGCTGGTGCAGAAGAGATATTACTGCTTAGGAATGGAAAGTTATGAATGGGAAAATTGAAGTCATCCCGTTTGTCGTAAATCCTAGTAGTAGGCTTTCCATTGTCAATGTTGAGATAACAATCCAAGTATGAGGAGGAGGCTGCAGTCTCCGTTGTTTCCTTTATTTCAAGTTCTCGTGGATAGATGAATTCCAAATACTCTACAAATTTTGTGTTTTTCAGAGACAATACAGCATCTAACTATCTGTAGGTGAAATTGAATTGTTGTGCGAGGTGTTTCTTGCCTTCTTGGAGGAAACTTTGTACAAACTCCACCTCATACGAGTATAAAAACAAGTCGGCAAGTAACGGTGCACAGTTAGTACCCATCGGTATGCCGATTGTTTGCTGAAATATCCGTCCGCCGAACTCCATAAAAATATTGTCGATTAGATATTCCAGCATCTTTATGACATATGCATCTGAGTATTTTTGTGGCGCATCAGAGTGATCCCGAACGAAGTATGTGTCTTTGTAGCCAATGACAACATACTGAAATCGACGGTTACCATTCTTGTGGAAGAAACACTGGTTGATAATTTCCTTTAAGTTAGATTTCAATTTATCATGAGGAATAGTAGTGTAAAGAGTAGAGAAATCGAAAGATTTTATACTGTTGACGGAATGAAGAGATTGTGCCTTTAGGTTCTCTAAAAGCTATTTGGAGTTTTTCAGGACCCACATCTGATTAACACCACTTCTGGCATATGCAGTGTCACAATACTTCTGAAGGCCTTCTTTAACTGCGGTTAGGCTTCGTGTTAAAATCTGAGAAAGAGGCTTGATTGAGCACTTAGCTGAACCCGCAATATATCTCTGCTTGTACGGATTCTTGTGAAGTTAAGGAATCCAGTACAGTTTGGGAAGGTCAATATCTTCCTCTGGGAGGGAAATTCCGAAAATCAGCATCACCGAATGGTGGTTTTGTAGAATTTCGTTCTTGGACATAGCAGTAAGATTATATGTAGGGTTTCCAGCCATGGTATTCATACCAAGCCTTCCCATTAAGCAGTTTATATAGTGTGTTTTGCAAACAAACACAATGTTGTTAGATGCCTTGTCGGCTGGAACAACGACAAACTTCTCATGCATTTCAGCTAATTCAGCAGCAACATCTGGATCATCAAACACCGATTCATGTCGGCAAGACATGGTTCTGCTGAGACACGTCTGTTTACCAAGGACATTATCGACTTAACCCATTCAGACAGGGTGTCAACCTCCACGTCCTCTTTCTTGACCCAGCGTCGTGAATACTCTTCAACAGAATCCAAAATTAATTTGGAATTTTGTTTCCAAGTAAAAGACCTGGGTTCCCTGTATTTAGGGCCTTTGGAAAGAGTGTCCCTGAGTTTGCTACTCCTGACTATATTGAAGTCTCCTGTTATGTTGTGACCGGCTGGATTATAGTAGAACTCCGATGCTTTACAGGAACACGCTGAGGGGTTTCGAGTAATGTTCTCAGTATTTAGTCCTTGCAGCACGTTTTTGTAATTAAAAATTTTAGGTGCAATGGGAGATGAATAACTGTAGGAAATGATAGGTGGGCTCTGGCTTTTGAAGTAAGCTGGTATTGTTGAAGTCACTTTCTTATGGTTCAGAATATTGCTAATGTTAACGGCGTCAAGACCCTTGTTTCTGAAGTCGCGGAATAAACCTGCGTTAATTGGGACATTTTTATAGTGGGCGACGTCCCAGCCACTATCTTATCTGAATTTATATGTGCGACCATGTTAATAATACTAGGTTGACGGTGCCCTCGGGGACGGACGACCGTCCACCAAGCAGAGACACCAGCCTAGTGGTAAAAATAAGATAAAGATACAAGATATATATCTGAATTTGAGATCTGATTTGAGAAATAAGATATAGATCTGAATTTGAGCATCTTTGAAATACGTTATAATAATAGTTACAAAATATGTTTTACGTGAAGAAAATACAGATATACTGAACGCTTCTGTCACGTACTGATTTATTGAGTCATTTAACTTGGTAAAAGAGTAAAAATGTTTGGAAAACCACAACAGAAGTATGATAGGGTCACGTAAGGTGTGAGGACAGGTATGGAGAAACATAAAATGATTTCGTTTCGTGCTTCGTCATATTGCACAGAAGTCCTCTCTCTCTCTCTCTCTGTATATATATAATATATATGATGACAGACTGAGGCCAACCGAAGTGTAATTATATATAAATTGGACCATGAAATCGATCAGAGATACCATATTTCGCTTGACCATACCAACCTGCCTACCAACCTGCCTGATATGAAATGCTGTTACTGGTACCAGAAAAAAGCGTGCAACATCACGAAAACATGCCTATATAATTTTGACCCCCTTAAACCCCACTTTTATATAGTAAAACTGGGGTTTACAGGGGTATACATTATTTTCTTATTTCTGCTCAAAAACATAGATTGTGGGTACTCGTTAGAACCGCCTCGGCGAGGCGGTTCTAACGAGTACCCACAAGCTATGTTTTGAGCAGAAATATGAAAAATATCAGAGTTTTTATATCTGAAAACTTTCAGTTTTGGGTGGTGAAATTTTGAATGTATTTGAATAGGCGTGTTTTCGTAATCATTACATGGAAATCCAGGCGATTTCACACTTCTATGCAACCACCTCCGTATCACATCAACCTTTGAGAAGTTACAAAACTTGCTGTTGTACGAAAATAATTGTTGTAGAGGGGTTAAATATATAGTAAAATATAACTTTGGGAAATCAGAAAAGTAGCTGTTATAGGGAGCTGGCTATTGTGGAGAGGTGAAAGCTCGCAGAGGTTTCACTGTACTTCCCGCTAAGCGGGCACATTACGTTTGTACAACGTCGTCTCAACGTCGATGAAACGTCATGGCATTGCATCGACGTTGAGGCGACGTTGTATAGAGGTCATGTTCCCGCTGGGTTCTCTTCTAACGTATTCATGAATCGTGATAGAACCCTATCCGTTGGCGAATTATTTCATATGTTATTGGTATTTGTAATAGCTTGTCCGCTTAGGGGAACAGCAATGACCATCCAATAATTCTTTATCGTGCTGAAATCAGAAAAAATATCGACATCTAATCTAGTGCAGAGGACAGCCGATATCACAAAGGAATCACCTTTCCATTGCTGTCATATTCTTATTGGCCGTTATTCTGAATCATGGCATACTTCGGATTCCCCAAGGTGTTACTGTATCATGGCGTAGCCAGAATAAAATTATTTTAAAATCTAGAAAACGTTCTATTATCGCTTCCAAAGTCGGGGCTTCTCTTAAAGGAAAGAATTTGCTCCCAGAGGGAGCAAATTCTTTCTTTTAAGAGAAGCCCCCGTAATAAATATCTTTGCTGGTCTCTCTTTATTGCAAGTATTTGTCTTACGCACATCCCGTATTGTAGGCAATGAACCTATTGTAGGCCTATACTGCATTACTTTTAACTTTTGTAATCCGGGCACCCCCTTCCCCACCCCCTCCTACCACCACGCCCCCAGTATTAGGCCATGTGATGTCTACTGAAGAGTACCTAGTCCTGTGACCCTGCGTTATCGCTTCATGATGTTCTGGCCTGCACATATCTGCCTATAATTTGTTCTCTCCCAAGAAATACTCTATCAGGAAATCTGAACAAAAAGCAAATGACTAGCGCCAGACTAAGCCTAACGATTTGTGATATGTTTCTTGACACCCAATCCAATCATTTTAGATTGACAACAGGCGACGTAATAGGGAGAAATGGAATCTCTAATGGTCATCAATTCAGGGTTATCAAGAAATTAGTGGAAATAAATCGAAACAAGGGGAAACGTAATTTTTACAGATTGACGTTTGGTGTAACTTAGCACATAATTAAGAGAAGACAAATGAACCAGTAGCCAGCTATCCACAGTTTGTTCATGTGATCAGCAAAGTGTCTGGTCTGAGTGCGTGGAACCTCTCTGAGATTACATCTTATATGTGAATATAGATTTTCCGCTTTTCAAATCTGTCAGGGGCATGGGAAACGCTGTATTATTATTTATTATTCCCCATAGGCTGAGTCTACTCAGTCGTACCTCAATAACTCGAACCTCGATGGCTCGTTTACCATGGCTGATTCGAACTCGTTTTTTGAGTCCCTTGGAATTTCTTCCGTCTCTCTGTTACAGTTCTTCTTTGCATCATGAAAACATAGCTATATACCTATATAATTTTGACCCCCTTAAGCCACACTTATATAGTAAAACTGGGGTTTATAGGGGTATACATTATTTTTCCTATTTTTGCTCAAAAACATAGATTATGGGTACTCGTTAGAACCGCCTCGCTAAGGTAGTTCTAACGAGTACCCACAATCTGTGTTTTGTGCAGAAATATGAAAAATATCAGAATTTTTATCTGAAAATTTTCATTTTTTGGTGGTAAAATTTTCAGTACATTTGAATAGGCTTGTTTTCGGCTGTGCACCGGTAGTTTCATATGTGCTGTTTGTTTTGTCATTGTTTTTCTTTTCTTCTTCTTCGTCTTCTGGAAAGGCTGTGCTTCTTAATTGTGGCATTTCCTGGGCATCTTCCTTTCTATTTTCATCTACGTAAGGTCACATCTAATTTTCTAAAGAAAGTCAGAAAGATTCTCCATCTACTATTAGAGAAGAAGTAGGGACAGTGCAACTACAGAGAAGATTTAGAAACATCACGAAAACATGCCTGTATAATTTTGACCCACTTAAACACCACTTTTATACAGTAAAACAGGGGTTTACAGGGTATACATTATTTTTCTAATTTTTGCTAAAAATCTCGTTAGAACCGACTCACCGAGGCGGTTCTAACGAGTACCACAATCTATGTTTTGAGCAGAATTATGAAAAATGTTAGAGTTTTTTATCTGAAAATTTTTAGTCTTTGGGGGTGAAATTTTCTATATATTTGAATAGGCGTGTTTTCGTAATGTACTCGTAATATTTTTGTTTTACTAAAATAATTATGCACCTCTGCTGGAGTTTGCGTAAGGTATTGAGTTTTACTATTTGTTATGTCCTGGAATTCTCTTTCAGTTTCGATCTTTCTTCTAAAGATACACAAGACAAAGATGTAACGTTCCGCGATTTGACAGATCTAATAGATTTCCGACAGCTAATGTGGTTTATAAGTTGTCTGAAACTAAGGATTTATTGCTACTTTCTGGAGATAATACAATCAACAGAGAAATCGTTCAAATAAGGAACCTTGTATCAGTGGAATTGGGATTTTATAAGATTATAAAGTCATAACTTTTAGCAGATAGAAGAATTATACTGATTTGATTTTTATCTTCTGAATGTAAATCAATCTTCCCTAAATACAGATATGCTGTGCACGTAAATATTGAGCAATCAACGCATGATAGTGTCTACGCTGAACATTGAATAAAACACGTGCCGAATCTGTTAAACTTTGGCGGTATCCAAGCGAACGTGTAACACCGAGATAACATCCTATCTACGTCAATGCAACGTGATGACTGCATCGACGTACATATCCGATGGGGTAATTTTATTTTTATACTCAATCGACATTATAATTTTGTCGTTGAGTAACGGCTAAATATAGGCCTCAAAACATTTCTTGTTTATTTTCTGGGGACGTTTGCCTCAACAGCAAATGCCCGAATTTCTACAGTCGATTCTAAACCAGTATAAACCTAATCACATTTTTATAAAAACGCAACAAATAGTTCCATTCGTTACACGTATCAACGAAAATATGCATATGTAAATCACAGCTGGCTGCCTTGCAGCATATGGATAAGTAGGACAATATGATCTCTATAATAATAATAATAGTAATAATAATAGTAATAATAATAATAATAATAAAACAAAATGAAAGTATTTGATTTTCTTTCAGGATTTACGAATGTGCAAAATCACGTATTCGCCACCCAGATCTGCTTCATTTGTTTGGTTAAACGTATATGTATGCTACGCTTTTCAAGTTTAAAATTTATACGCATAAATCTATTATTTCACCACATATTCAAAGAATAAATCTTTCAGTCATGAATTTTGAAGAGAGCGGAATAATACACAAAAAGACAATTCGTTTGCTAATAACTTCGGTGACAAAGATTTGTCTGGATGGATGTTAAGTCCATGTCCCTGATGTTTTCTAAGCAGCTGTTATAAACAAGTCCTTGGGGGAATTATTCCGCTCATATACAGTAAAACTTCAATGACTCAAACACCGATTGCTTGTTAACCGCGGCTGATTCGAACTCGTTTTTTAAGTCCTTAGGAAATATTTCGTATAGCTCAAGAAAGCTCAAGAAAACAAATAATTAGGAATATTTAAGGGAAATTTTCTTATCATATCATCAAAAAATGTATGTTGTGTGTACTCATTAGAATACCTCAGTGAGGGATTCTAATGAGTACACTCAACATACCATTATTTTATAGAATATCAACAAGACACCTAAATTATCCCCATTTGCCTCCTGACCTGATTCTATGATTAAAATTCAGTGGCTCTAAATACTTTTATAATATCATCAAAAAATGTTAGTTGTGTGTACTCATTAGAAGCGCCTCACTGAAGGATTCTTATGTGTACACTCAACATATTATTTTATAGAATACCGAAGAGATACCTAAATTATTCCCATTTGCCTCCTGACCTGATTCTATGATTGAACTTAGTGGCTCTAAAATTTTTTATTATATCATCAAAAAATGTTTGTTGTGTGTACTCATTAGAAGCGCCTCACTGAAGGATTCTTATGTGTACAATCAACATATTATTTTATAGAATACCAAAGAGATACCTAAATTATTCCCATTTGCCTCCTGACCTGATTCTATGATTGAACTTAGTGGCTCTAAATTTTTTTATTATATCATCAAAAAATGTTTGTTGTGTGTACTCATTAGAAGCGACTCACTGAAGGAAATTTTATGTGTACACTCAACATATTATTTTATAGAATACCAAAGAGATACCTAAATTATTCCCATTTGCCTCCTGACCTGATTCTATGATTGAACTTAGTGGCTCGAACTACCAGTGTCTAGAGCAAATTTCCATGGTCCGTAAATCGTAACATCACGAAAACACGCCTTTATAATTTTAACTGCCTTAAACCCCACTTTTATACAGTAATACTTGGGATTTACATGGGTATACATTAATTTTCCTATTTCTGCTCAAAAATTAAATTGTTGGTACTCGTTAGAACCGCCTCGGCGAGGCGGTTCTAACGAGTACCCACAATCTATGTTTTGAGCAGAAATATGAAAACTACCAGAATTTTTCATCTGAAAGTTTTTATTTTTTTGGTGGTAAAATTCTCAATATATTTGAATAGGCGTGTTTTCGTAATGGATCGTTTACTAATTGGAGGGGCGCAATTATTTTGCAAAACTGATATGGCCGAATGAACGAAGAGATGCAAATCCAGGCTCTAGCCCCCACCCCAAGTATTTTTTTACTGACCGTTCCAAGGCGATGCTTCTGCTGTGGTTTATCATTTCTGTCGTTGCATGTCTTTGCATGTATGTCCTGGTGAAATTTCATTTTGGATAGCCGTTTGGCAATTTTGGGGAAAGAAACTGTCCTTTTGGCTTTCTGCCTGTAGTGTATTGATAGTGGTGCCGTTGCTTTATGTGCGTCTTTCTTTCCCTTTGGCGTCTTGAACGGAAGGTGTTCGGTAATTGTATCGATTCCTGATCATATCCCTCTTTTCTGTTTAGTGTTTTATGACAACTTTTGTATAGCTAGAAAAGTTTATGACTAGGCTAGTAAATGGTTTATGCTTTGCTTTATACATTGTAAATAAGAAATGTTTGCGTTAAACCTGACACGGAATAATAAACAGCAGACATAGCCACCGATGCAAATGGAGCAGACGTGTTTTTTGTTGAATAAATGGCTAGCTACAAAATTTCCATTTAAAGTCGAACTTCAGTGGCTCGAACATCTTTAGGACCGTGGAAATTTGTTCGAGATATGGGTACTTCGAGCCACTGAACGATAATCGTGGCGCCAGGTAAGGAAGCAAATGGCGATAATTTGGGAAATCTTTTCAATCTTCTAAAAATAATTGTATGCGGAGTGCACTCATTAGAATTGCCTATATGAGGCGATTCTAATGAGTACACATACGATGCGATTTCGTAATAAAATAAGAAAATTTCCCTTAATATAGGTTTTCTTGAGTGATCGGAAGACTTTCGGACTCAAAAAAGGGACTCAAATACGAGTACGAATTAGCCATGGTAAACATTACGAAAACATGCCTATATAATTTTGACCCCCTTAAACCCCACTTTTTATATAGTAAAACTGGGGTTTACAGGGGTATACATTATTTTTCTTATAACTGCATAAAACATAGATTGTGGGTACTCGTTAGAACCGCCTCGCCGAGGCGGTTCTAACGAGTACCACAATCTATGTTTTCAGCAGAAATATGAAAAATATCAGAGTTTTTTATCTGAAAAATTTCAGTTTTTTGGAGGTGGAATTTTCCATATATTTGAATAGGTGTGTTTTCGTAATGCGAGCCATCGGTGTTCGAGCTATTGAGGCTCGACTGTATAATGCGATCCTATTTATCTGTTCATTTAAAAGTTTTAATTTTAAAATTGCTCAGACACGCTCATCCGTTTTTGCAGTGTGGAAATGATAGAAATAAATTCGTCTGTTGATAATTCAGTGTCAGCAACTGGGTCAGTATTTTGTTTTGAATCAGTTTCATTTTTGCATTAATTTTCTCTTGTTTTATTTCATTAAATTTCGGTGCTATAAGGGTGTGTTGATATTATGTTTTACAGCTTCAATCTTGCAATAACACATTGTTTGAAATCAATTTATCAAACACTAAATAATAATACACTGTTGTCTTCCATCATGAAAGACATGTTTTTTTTCAAAGCTATGTGAAACAATACCACCATTTCTTGTGAACCTTTTAGATTTTAGTTTTAACTCTGGCGATTTGTATCCTTCTTTCACTTGTTGTAAATGTGCTTTTTTCGAGCATTTTTGCAATGATGAAAAAAAAAACAAAAAAAAAACAACAAAAAACCCTTGATCTCAGCACTAACTGTGAAAACGTAAACCACTCCTCATCTTGAATTGCGTATGTTTGCCTTGTAATGCAAACACGAAATTAAATACCATTAATAATAATATAATTGTCGAAATTTGAAAGCTTGCTGTGGAAACATTTGTAAAAATAAAATCCTGCTGTCAGTGCCATGCAGAATTGTAGCAGACATCATTTTATTTATATATTTTATATTTTAAGAGAAAACAAGTTTAGAACTTCATGTAAATCGTCTGCATAGCAGACGATTCACATCAAATGCCACGCCTTATTTGCATTACTGATAAGTTACATAAAAGTTTGGTTAAAGTTTTAAAAGGCTAGATCTCCTGAACCTATGGATGGAAGTAGTTCATACCTACCCTGATGTTAGATATTGATTTAAATTTCTATGCTGTACCATCACGACCCACATAAATAATCTTGACGTCAAGGTCAAGACTTTGTAACAAATAATGTTAAAATATTTGAAAAAAGTTTTTAGAGGCAAAGTGCGATTCAGGCGGGATACACTGTCCTCCGACAGCTCTTGTTCCCTTGACAACTTCTACTTGTACAACGGGCCCTTCATTTCTTATATTTCACAAGGTTAAATCCCGGAAGCGGTGGTCGCTTCCTGTATGTGTAGAAAATCATCCTAGCAGGTACTATTTAATATGAAAAATATTCTTATTGTCAGAGCTTCAAATGTATTATTCATAACAGGAATTTAAATACCGTATTCGACCTAATTACCGCACATACCCCTATAAGAGCATAGTCAAGCAATTCCATAGTCTTCAGATTATAGCCAGTGTACTTTATGTCTACTTCTTTATAAAGGCATATGTTGTGGGTACTTATTTAAATTGCATCAACAAGTATACACTCGTACATTATTTTTTCTTATCTCTGCTCAAAAACATAGCTTGTGGGTACTCGTTAGAGCCGCATCGGCATGGCGGGTCTAACGAGTTCCCACGACCTATGTTTTTTACAGAAATCTGAAAAATATCAAAATTTTTAACTGAAAACTTCGAGTTTTTGATGGTGAAATTTTCAATATATTTGAATAGGCGTGTTTTCGTAATGACAGTCGGCGGCTCGTCTGGCTGCAAAACCGGGATCATCCGGGTGGTGTGGTTGGAGGCGGGGTAGGAAGTTCGAATCCCAGCTCCGTCACCAGCATTTGTGGAGATTGATCATGAACACATTTCTACGGCCATTCCACCTCAGCACTTCGCTGATTTAAGAAGGACATTTATCAGTTACTGGTGAAAGTATGTGTACAAGCACTGGTTAACGGATGAAGGACTAAGCCTGCACAGGAAAAAAAGTGTTTGATGGTTACTGACTGGCTCGATACGACCGTAAAAGTGTTGGCCGTAACATTGAGAAAACACGCCTCGCAGAGGCGGTTCTAACGAGTACCACAATCTATGCTTTTTGAGCAGAAATAAGAAAAATAATGCGTACCCCTGTAAACCCCAGTTTTACTATATAAAAGTGGGGTTTAAAGGGGTCAAAATTATATAGGAATGTTTTCGTGATGAAAAACCATTTCAAACCAAAACATATTATAAGGGATGAACATTAAATAAGTTAGGCACAAAATCCATTTAATGAGTTACCTGATATTGTGGCACAGGAGCCTCGCCAAGCGAAAATGTCTTTGAATATATGCCAAAAACAGTGATTAAAGTCATACTGCACAACCGTACAATCTGACTATGTTCGCTGTATCTAGAATATTCAGTTATTTCAGTAACCGGACAGTGTAGTTTGCACGGATACTCAGGCTAATCTGGACTAGTACGCCAATTTCGAGCACTCGTTAATACCGTGGAGAATCCCAATTGTCAACAGTCATCACAGTTAGTTCTTGTTTAGGAGAATGGTTACATTTTCATACGAGTCGAAGTAATTCTGTCAAAACCCTTTGTTTCCCTTCTGAAAAGCGTTCTATTCTTTAGAACTGGGAGCAAATTCTTTCCTTAAAGAATAGACCGCTTTTCAGCAAGGACTCCGCGTGGTGGAAACCAAACAGGAACCACATTTTTTTTATTCCTTGTTGAATAGACGGTAAATTTACCAAATATGCCCAATCACCTTAACCCTTATCCTGTTGAATAAATTAATTTAGCCACACCTATCTGTGACTATCCAGTAATCCGTTTACTTGATATAATGTATTCAATTCACAAACTGCATGACAAACAGTGTAGATCCTGATCAGATGGCTTTTTCGGAACAGAAGCCACCTGATTTGGATCTACACTGTTTGCGAAGGTAGGGGTTGTCGTGTTCAGCAGGATAAGGATTCAAGACATAATAATAAGATGTGACTCTGTCATTAGTCTCATTACTGATAAAAGTCTGTGCACAAGAAAACCAAGTACAGTTGACTCTATCTCGACCTCGCTTATCTCGAATAACCCTTATCTCGAAGTGAAAATCTGTTCCCTGCCTAAACATGAAAATCTAACAACAGGTAAAAATATTGTGGAAAAGAGGAGAAATTAGGAGCAATTTCTCCTCTTTTCCACAATATTTTCAATATATCTCTAACTTTCAGAGTCTAATTACATATACATTTGTTAAATGTGGTTAATCAAATTATTTTTCCTCAATACTGCAAATCTGATATGTCGAGGTATGGATATCTTAAAGTATTTCAGAGAGTCTCTTGGAATTCGAGATAACGAGAGTCGATTGTATACTGTAAATAAAAGATAGAAAAGCAGGTCCCAAAAATGCAATTTAGTTCTGGATTATTCATCTGATTCATCGGTAATAATATATTAGTCGGGGCACAGAAGAACATTTATTCCCTTCAGAAGGCCTCTTTACCATCTCCTGCTGGGATCTCATAATCACTTCTTTATGACATGCCCTTGATCTCTCTTGCATAGCACCTAAGTAGGGACAATAAAACCATTAGTGAGTAGCACCACTTTTGATCACATTTTAGCTATGTTTTGAACGAGTACAACGTGCATATCAGAACCACCGTCTTATTATAGCTGCCGGTAGCACGTCAACCACTGAAAGAAAGTAAGAGAATTTAGAAACACAGTCTGTCTGTTTTTAATCTGGCACTTACTTTCCTTGATGGCAATCCATTTAAGACAGCACAAAAGAAAATCAACTAAATGCCACAGGCAAACAACAAAAAATTTCGCACTAGGCTGCCCATAAACCAAGTTTAATCAAGTCTGCATGGTTGCACCAGACTATGTTTAAACTTTATAGAATTTGAATAGCGAACAGCGAAGGACCCCGTGAAAAACCAGGCGTGTCTAGGCTTTCACTGTTTGCATAAGCGAACGCGTAGCTTTTCCTGGACACTGACTGAAGTTGCCTGAATTAAAGTTAATGGAAAGCAATCGAAGCCTTAATAGTCATCAATTTGAAGTTACCAAGAAATTAGTGAAGATTAATCGCACCAAATGGAGCTTTGTAGATCGACAGTTGACGCAAATTGAACACAGTTTAAAATTGGAGACATCCGTGGGAAAAGGCAAAAGAATTGCCTATCTTTTCATAAAATGCAAATCCAGTTGTTATTATGTTCGGCAAATACACTGTGTGGTCTGACTATGCATTCTATTTTTGTGTTTTATGTTTGGGAACACCATTACGAAAACATGCCTATTCAAATATACTGAAAATTTTACCACCAGAAAATGAATTTTTTTCGATAAAAATACTAATATTTTTTTCAAATTTCTGCTCAAAACATAGATTGTGGTACTCGTTAGAACCGCCTCTAACGAGAACCCACAATCTATGTTTTTGATCAGAAATAAGAAAATTAATGTATACCCCTGTAAACCCAGTTTTGCTATATAAAAGTGGGGTTGAAGGGGGTCAACATAATATAGGCATGTTTTCGTGATGCACTGAACATTTGTCAATACTGAGTGGGCTGATATGTGTACGATGAACTGCAGATATAAAGGAAACCCAAGGGGGCCGCCTCAGTCGTATCACTGCTCGGAAAATTAATAGAACCGACCTTATAGGATAAAATTCTGTCAGTGCTCTCGCTTTAATGCATCGACTGATTTGGGACCCATTATGCGAACCGAAATTGCATGTATTTCTATATTAAGAGTAACATCGGGACCCAGGTTAAAGTCGACTGTAAATGTGCATTAAATGTACATTAAACCCACGGTAGTTTATACTACTGTCCGTTCTAAGGCGGTGTTCCCAGTGTTACTCTTACTCTGTGTGCATTACGAAAACACACCTATTCAAATATATAGAAAATTTCACCTCCAAAAACTGAAAATTTTCAGATAAAAAAAAAAAACCCTGTTATTTTTCATATTTCTGCGCAAAATATAGATTGTGGGTACTTGTTAGAACCGCCTCGCCGAGCAGAAATAAGAAATATAATGTATACCCCTGGAAACCCCAGTTTTACTATATAAAAATGGGGTATAAGGGGGTCAAAATTATATAGGTATGTTTTCGTGATGAGCTTTATGGTTACTTCTACGAGGCGATTTATATTGTCTTGCCTTGAGTTTTGTCCTTGTGTTTTTTCAGTCCTTTTGGTATTGCGAACACATCACGCCTACATAATTTTGATCCCCTAAAACCCCACTTGTATATAGTAAAACTGGGATTTACAGGGGTATACATTATTTTTCTTATTATGCTAAAAAACATAGATTGTGGGTACTCGTTGGAACCGCCTCGCCGAGGCGGTTCTAACGACTACCCACAATCTATGTTTTGAGCTGGAATATGAAAAATAACAAAATGTTTTTTATCTGAAAATGTTCTGTTTTTTTTTGGTTGTAACATTTTTAATATATTTGAATAGGCGTGTTTTCGTAATGGTTTTGCTCGTGTTGGTTGTCTCTTTCCTTATCCTCTTGGTGTCAGGGATTGGCTGCGACGTGACTGTGGCACTTCATGCACTTTTTTTACCTGTTTACTGGTGATGATATCGGATATGCATATTATATCGCTATAACTACATATCATTAGCATTGTTTCAAGCGATTCATCGTACTATCGAATGCAGTTAATACTGTTGTAAGAAGACATATTAGCCAGAGCACAGCCTTTCCTACGTGATTGCACGTGCGCTCAACCAAGTCTCAGATCAGCCTGCGCATCCGCGCAGTCTGATGAGAGTCTTCACACTCTGTAGGTAACCATGGATCCAAAGCGTCTTCAGGCTGACAGCGAACTCTGATCAGAATGCATGAACGTGAAGGCTGATCTGAGTCTTCGCTAGTACATGCGGTCTATTGGGAAATGTTGTGCCCCAGCTCATATCTTTCGTATGGGTTGATGACTTTATAAGTGATATATTATTAATTAGACTATATCAAAGCAGAGATCATTCGTCTAAGTGTCAGGTCTGAAGAGAACTTGTGAAGTATATCTCATGTTTGAAGAACTAAAGGCCCTGCTTACCAACACTGCATATCCGCCATTCCTCAATAATATTGATATATGTTTTACATGTCAAAGAAGGAGCCAACTGATCTGGATCTGCACTTCTTGTCATTAAGTATTTGAATTTGTATGAACAACTTGGATCAAGTATTCTGAAAATTAGAAATGGGCATGGCATCTTAATTTATTCTACATGACAAGGTTTAAGTATACAGGCAGTAGATACTTGAAGAAATGAGAGATCCTAGGCAAGGGGGTTCATATTGAAGCCAAACATTCGATTCCCCAATGACCCTGTGTAATAATTATTTTCTTGCACACCAGATAAGGAAATCCGGGATTTAACCCCGGGATAGAAATTCTTATCCCACCCAGGTTATCCTACCCAGGGTAAGATAAAACTCGAAAATTCTCATGTGTTTGATATGCATTGGTTGTAATGAAAGTCACTACTCCATCGTTAAGGGTTACGTCAATAAACGTTCATGCCATTAAACGCAACAGTAATGTCATCACAATATGGCGGACGTCAGCAATCGAAGTGACTGCATTATTAAAAACATCTACATTCAGAAATGAGAGGTGTACAAGTAAAAGAATCTATCATGAGGAGTAGATAGAAAAATCCGTCTCTTGCAATCAATGTCTGGTATCGCTCGGCAAGCCTCGTGATGCCAGTGATCCTCGGGATGGGTTTTTCTGTCTACCCCTCACACCAGTAATGATAGATCCTTAATTTATATCCCAGTTGTACCGATATACCATCAACATCGTAGTTGCATAACATCCAAGTCGACGATATTTCCGGTCATTTCGTAGTAGACCTAATAAACACGTCAGTGAAGCCATATCGGTTGTATCGGTGATGATTTTACTCCAAACTAAAAAGACATTATTTAGTGTGTATTATTATCTTGATGGAGTCTGTTTTCTGATTTTATCCATATTTTAAGGGACATGGATACAATTTCACTTTCAGGTGTAGGGGTTGGATGGGGACACTCTACCCAAATTGATGCTGCCCCTTTTAAAAAGGAGTTTTCTCTAAAAGGAAATAATTTGTTCCTTCTAAGAGCATTTTTTTCCTTTTGGATTAAAACACTTTCCAATAGGGAATTATTGAGAAGGACAGCAAACATAAAGTAACACAAGTTGTCTCCCATGTAAAAATGGCAGAAATCTACCTAGAGTGTTCAGTCCCCTTAATTAGTTACTGTTGGCATCATTAACTTTTTGCATGCTGGGTAATTTTGCATACTTTTTGTCGTCTGCGGATTTTTTTTTTTTTTTTTTTTTTTTTTTGTAAATTAACTTTTTCAAAACTTCTTTGTGTAATAACATTAGAGTGTCAAACAGTTTGGGCCTGATCTTGGTCCAAACCGTTTGCTAATGTTATCACCAGACGACAAAAGTCGCAAATAGCGGGAAAAATCTCTGGTTTCGATAAAATGTATAACGACGTAATTACCAGCTTTAAAGATTTTTAATGACTCATTTTGTTTGTCATGAACAGCGATATTGCTTCATTGTGCATACCGTATTTACTTTAAATATTCAGATTTTAAATATTCAGATAGAAATGCTCGATTAAACAGTATAATCTCAGACCAAACTGCTCCTAAAGGAGTGTGGTCATGTGTGGTCTGCACTGTTTACAGTATAACCTCAATTGCTCGAACACGGATGGCTCGTTTACCGTGGATGGTTCGAACTCTTTTTTCAGTCCCTACAAAATTCTTCCAATAGCTCTAGAAAACAAATATTCAGGATTTTTTCTTATTTTATCATGGAATTGAATGCTGTGTGTTCTCATTAGAATCGCCTCGCCGATGCCATTCTAATGTACATTCAACATACAATCGTTGTGTAGAAAATCGAAAAGATTTGCCTAAATTATCGCTATTTGTTTCCTGAACTGATGCCATGAATAACCCTCAGTGGCTCGAACTACCCATGTCTCAAACAAATTTCCATGGTCCCAAAGATGTTCGAGCCATTGAGGTTCGACTGTACTATTCTATACAAACATATAGACAATGGACAATTAGTGTTAAGTATTTTGTAGCGGCCGTAATACGTCTCCATATGCTTCATCATCGTGTGACTGATATTTTTGGAACAATGAACCCATCTCAGGTGAACGGCAAAAAGTGTTCTACTCACGTCCAAGCTAGAGGACGTGTGTATTGTTGCATACCCCAACACAACGCGTGAACACATTCAATAAAATCGAGTGTGGGATGTGTTCTTGGTTTCAAAAGGATACCTTTTTACAGAACATATTCAAAGGGCATCTTTCATTTCTGCCCACGCATGGATTTTTCTGAAACTTTGTATAATAATAACTAGGTATATGCAACCTATGAAAATGTGCTTATTAAATTATATAATAAAAAGTTGGACTCAGGACGCAACCTTGACTCACTCCCCCCATGAGCTGATACCTGTCTCCAAATAAGTATGTCATACATCTTAAGTTTAATTTAGTTTTAAGATTTTTGCGCTGTGCTGAATGGTGAACACCATAGTAATTCTATTGGTACCACAAAACATTTATATTTAATTAAAGTTAACATTTTCTGATAAATTGATTATAAAAAATCTGAATTTTTACCAAAAAATGAAAAAAATATCAAAATTAAACTTTCAAAATTAATATGTTATAGTCTTTGTCAAGATTTCGTACTACCAGGAAAATTTGCTACATATATCCTCTATAGCTGTGCGAAATTTCATAAAAAATCAAAACCGGTAACATTGTCATTTTAGGCCTTGAATGGATATAGATCGATTTTTACAAAATTGACTACATGTATTTTGTTACATTGATAAAAAACAGTAGAGAAAGGCAGTGTTATCAAACACTTCTAACACTTAACAAATCAAAGAGAGTTTAGACAACTCAGAATGAATATATCTTGAGCAACCCATTACATTTTCATGACTTTCTATTTCTTGCCTTCGATTTATATGGACTCTGACTAACCAACTATTACAAATGTAGACAGCATAACAAATTAAATCTAAAGAAATTTTAATTAACAAATTAGGCTTAACAAAATCTTATGCTTTAATTCATGTCAGCAAATCATTGAGCATTTTGTATAATTACTTCCCAAAAGGCATAAAACTAAAATAGGTGTAAAACAGGGGTATCCATTCTCACCATTACAAAAATAGGCATAAAACAGGAAGATCCATAATCTCCATTGTCATATTAAGAAGATGTGCAAACGTACTATTGCAAGTAGTTGTTTGTTTGTTTGTTTGTTTGTTTTGAAGAAGGATTTGCATCCCCATCAACAGATTTTAGGATTTTTTTAGATTTGCTTCTGGACTGGTGAACTCTAACCAAACTAAGAACGCTTGAAAAGAAAATAATACCTATAGACTTAACTTCTGATATATCTATAGCTTGCTTGCAAGCCTATATTGTATTTTGAAATTATGAACACTGGATTTCTTGTCCTGTAACATGTTCAAATGTGTCACTTCAATCGGTATTTCCTGCGATCGAATTGACACCGACACTGGAATTTTTCTCTTTGTTTCAACAGTTATCTTTGATGACAGCAGCACAGAATACTGTTTATGTGGTCTTAACTTTTGCTATCAGAAAAGCAGATCTATCCTTTCTTCCTTATAGTAAGCATATATGAAATTGTTTCTGTTCTGCATAAGTTCTATTCTAGTGCACATAGTTTGACTTAAACAACAAATTGGTGTCCTGTAGTTCTTCATGTTAAAGCTTTAAGATTTTTCCAAAGGATGACATTCATATTTTAGTCATTTGCCTAAGGACTTCCATACTAGTTTGAAACTCCGCCATATGTTAATTAACACAGGAGTTTAAAACAGCTAAATTATGTGGTCTTAATGTGAATCTAAAGGATGTATTGAAGAGTTTTTGAACAGTTTTCATTCATTTGGTTGCTGGCAGTTCTATAGTATTTAATTAATTCTATTTTCACCTTGACTCTGTTTTTTGTGTTGTAATACGTTTTGAAAGGAGGCTTTTAGTATTCAAGTTTTGTTTTAGTTCTTATACTTAAATTCTTTCTTCCATTGAATATTTTAGCCGAATATAATTTCATTCTTCTTAATACCAACTGCTCTTACTTTCTTTGTTGATCATATTTCTGAAAAGTTATTCTTTCATTTCAGAAAGAGTACTAAAGTATTTGGTCAGCAAGTGCATAGATCTTACCTAAAGAAACAGTACTAAGCTTGCACGTGTCCATGTGACACAGGCTTTAGTTGTTCATTACTGATCGTATTTAAGCTGTTGTGTTTTTTTTCCAATATTGAGTGTCTTCGAGTGTGTTTTGTACCAGCTGTGAAATCTTCTGCTGTGGTTTTGACAATATTGTGTTTTTTTGTATTTACTAAGCGTGAACAAGTAGTCACAGTATTGCCTGTTTGTATCAATTCTTTTTGTTACTCTGTTATTTTAGAGGCATTTATCCAGTTTACACCAAAGTTTATAGTTGATTTTTGGACGAAAGTCCACATTGTTGTATTTACTCATAAATCCATTGAAGATTGACAATTTTGAATGTTGAAATCAACAGACATGGACCCTGAAGATTTTAATCAGGTGTCCTAGGATAGTAATCATTACTTGGTAAGCAAGTTGTGCCCACCATGCCTATCTGCCTGAACGACTAACTTTAAAGCTAGACCCAGGTTTCATAATCATCATCATCAGTTACAAGACTGTTATCTGCTTTTTATTATCTGATAAATACTTCCACAGTTAAGTATTTGAAGTGGAATCCTATATATACAGATAACAGAGAACTTGGACTTAGTGTCTGCATGGTCCAGATCATGTAAACGAAAAGCTTTTTTTTTTTGGACATGGTGTTCAACAAGGTGCAATTCAGTCAACTGGTTATAAATGAATATGTACAATTATGGTATCAACTTCTTATACATATCATACTATATCATGGTAATCCAAATTGAAAGCTATTGATAAGTTGACTTTACACGATACTACTTATACATGAGTATTGGGTAATTTCATATTTTCCAACTCAGGATTATATGTATTCAGGCTGTTCAAACAACATGTTACCGGTCTTCAATTTTTATGAAATTTCATGTATTTATTCATAATACATACGGAAATTTTTTATGCTGAAATGGTGTCTTGACAAGAATCGGAACATGGTAAAATTGCAAATAATATCTGGATGAATACATAACCTGCAGCTGAAATATGGGGCTACCGTTCAACTTACGTTATTGCTCCAACACAATTGCTAAGTACATGAAGCCATCCATAGTATCAAAACATGTACTAATGATGGTCTTAATTAATAAAACATTCCCGCATCTGAAAAATGAAATCCTGTTTACTGTACGAAGGTTAATATTAGGGCACCCCCTGATTTGGTAGTGGCGCATACAAAACACCATAAATTTACAATGGAACTACATTTAAAATCCAATGCCTCTTAATCATCAGTGTTATACCCTAGGCAACCATTGTGCAGAATTTCATCCAATTCCAAGTGTGGGCAGAAACCAATGTAAATTTCCTATACCGTGTAAGAGCCCCTTTAGAAGTTCGCTAATGATCTGCATTGTTTGCCATTCGGCCAGCAGTCTTAATTTCATGTAAGCCGGTGCTCGTTGGGTTTATGCAGCCCTGCAAGCTGCAATGCTTTATAATGGAACCGAGACCATTTCGTTCTTTTATGCTTTTTGTTTCGAAGGGCCAATTTTATAGATTTTATTAGATACGAACAAGTATACAAATGGACATATTGAAATGTTAGAAAAAAAAAAAACAAAAAAACTATGGTTAACAAATACAGTGTCCATAAACTATGAAAAGTACGGTGCACTTTCTCTGCAGTCCTTCGGAACGTCACAGTAAAAGGTTCCCCACTAGGTGGTGCTGAGTTGATGCTTATAATATTTACTCTACATATTCAAACCATCAGACCTTAGAAAATAGTGCAGTCAGATCAAACTGTTCCTAAAGAATTTATTTGATCAGGGTATACACTGCTTGCAATTCCGTCACAACATTTTAAACATCTAATTAATTCGACAGACTTGCACTAACTTTACTAGAATGTGTAGAATGGTGTGAAATGTAACCGTTTCAGAACTGTAGACCAAGACAAATATTTTTGCAAACAGTGTAAATCCAGACGAGATGGCTCATAATGGTTGAAAGAATCAGGTGTAATATGGAGTTACGATATCCAAGTATTTAAGGTTAATGCGATAATCGACTTTCATGCACCGTATCATTAATAGCACTAATTATTTCCTCAACCATAGTTATATGAAATATTCAACAAAGAAATTCGTCACTGCTCTTAATTTATATCCTTAAATTTGACAAACTGATGGTATAAGTAAAACATAGCCAGTTTGATCTGAGTGTACCCTGTTCGTCCAAAATTTATGATATGATAATTATTACAACTATCATATGTCTTACCAATAGTGGTGTCGTTTGGCGCTGTGTTCTTGCTAAATCTTGTCTCAGATCATCACACAAACACCAAGAGTATGGCTTGAGAACACGGAACTCAAGTCCTTCTCGGAACAGATTTTCACACCACCTCTCCATCGAAAGTGCAAAGAAACATGGTGGCAAAGTGATGGGAGTGAAAATTGCGTAAACACATGTACAGTACATTGCTTTGCTTAGTAATTTCTAATCAGTGATCATTTCATTAACATTAGTCTTGCTTTTTAACCCATTGTAGACTGAATGAACCCGCCCCCCCCCCCCCCCCACACACACACACACACTATATATATATTGAAAAATTCTAATTTGGATTTGAGATATGTGAGGCAATGTGATTTAGATATTCCTAGAGAAAATGGTTGAACTTTTTGCAAACAGTGGAGACCCTGATCAGACGCCGCATTCTGCGGCGCCTGATCTGGGTCTGCACTGTTTGCCAAGTACCCTTTTAGGGGTTTCCAGGCTACAATGAGTTAAAGGGTTCACAAGGGCTTAGCCAGGTAGGAATCACGTTTAAGCTCACCTAGGAAAAATATAGAAAATTCTCTCTAGTATCATTTTCAGAATAGGACTACTCTTTAAGGAAAGAGCGAGCAAATTCTTTCCTTTAAGAGTAGACCGTATGATTAAGGAGGAGACTATTATTAGGTGATGTCTAGTGCAAAAATCTTTCTTTACGTACATGCGTAATGTGTGTGATGAGCCTTACGTCTATGGGTCAGATAAAGTGCGTTAGTTTCACTGTTCCACATATTGCAAATGTCATACATTTTCTTGACTAGCCCATAGGTTGTTCAATTCGTTTGACTGATATCAAACTAGAACGTGTTGTGGTATATTATTGCTGTACTACTGGTCCTGTCCTGATCCGATAACAAAACGAACATGTTGCCAAAGATCACCCACTAGTAACAAAAACAAGCCAAATGCCAATAAAGCTATTCAGTACTAGCAAATGTTCACATTACGTGCAAGATGACATCTGTTTGCATGTCGAATTGCCATATAAAACCATTGTAATTTTTGAAAATAAAGGGCAAAGACCTTTGCAAAGCATGAAGAAAGTTGCCATTCTGTCGCGAGGGTAATGCAGTTTGCAACAAATTATTCTGAAGACCAAAACTCTGTATGGGAATTGCTTTTTAATAAAGTTGTGTCATGATTATTGGTCGCAGAGACATAAATAGAATTAGATGCAATTTATTCTGTCACTGGGGATAATCTAATAAACGACACGACGGTAAACGTCTTCAAACAATCGTTATTGTTAGAACTTTATTTCCAAAAAGCATTTCTTATTCATCACTTTAATTGTACTTTTTTCGAAATGCAAGAAAAAACAACATTTTTGTATTTAGGAAAAAAAGTATCAAAAATAAATAAATAAAAAAATAAAGTGATACAATACAAATCAACAAATAAAATCAACAAATTAAATGCAAAACCTGCAAATGAATTTATTTGGTTCAAAAGTAACATATTGAATACTGCTCAATTTTATGAATTAACTGCAAATGAATTTATTTGGTTCTAAAGTAACATATTGAATACTGCTCAATTTTATGAATTAACCCTTATAGGGCCCACCTATGGAGACTTAACAGTCTTATAATGACTACATAATCACTTACATAAGATAAGCCTTTGATGTGCGCTCTGTTATCAAGACTGTATATTGGGGGTGATCATGAAGGGGCGAGGGGGGGGGGAGGAGGGGTAGAGTCTAGCCAAAGAAGGAAAAATGTGTCTTTAAACCCCATTTCTATATAGTAAAACTGGGGTTTACAGGGGTATACATTATTTTTCTTATTTCTCTCAAAAAATAGATTGTGAGTACTTGTTAGAACCCTCTCGCTGAGGCGGTTCTAACGAGTACCCATAATCTGTTTTGAGCAGAAATATGAAAAATATCAGATTTTTTATCTGAAAATTTTCAGTTTTTGGAGGTGAAATTTTCTATATCTCTGAATAGGCGTGTTTTCGTAATGAATATGTTTTGTTATTTCAGTGTTTTCCTCTGTTCCTTTTTTTCTGCTGTTCCTTTGTAACAGTTCTTCTTTGTTAGTGCGTGGGTGGTTTCAAATGAGACGTTTGCTTTGTCATTGTTTGTTCATCTCTCGTTCTTGAGGTGCCTCGGGAAGACTGTGCTTAGTGATTGTGGCATTTTCCGGGTATCATTACGAAAACGTGCCTATTTAAACATACTGAAAATTTTACCACAAAAAAAGAAAATTTTCAGATAAAAAAAAATCTGATATTTTTCACATTTCTGCTCAAAACATAGATTGAGAGTACTCGTTAGTATCGCCTCGGCGAGGCGGTTCTAACCAGTACCCACAATCAATGCTTTGAGCAAAAATAAGAAAAATAATGTATACCCCTGTGAACCCCAGTTTTACTATACAAAAGTAGGGTCTAAGGGGGGTCAAAATTATATAGGCATGTTTTCGTGATGTTAACTTACATTTTTATGATGATAAATTTGCCTCAATGTAATGGTTTACATATCTTTGGATCAGAGGGATGTGCCGGTAAATATTTTGGTATTTCTCCAGGAAAACATATGTTCTGGACACGCATTAGAAGTGGCTCCTCACTCGAGACTCACCCTCTTTTGGCGTTTTCCCAGTTGTTCTTAGAAAAGTATGAAGAAGTACAGGAACGTTCAAAGATTTTTTTTCTACAAATAAGTCTTATCAAAAACCGCATACTTTTTGTACAATGATCTAAAATATATATGAATAAGACTAATTTGTTGCGGTCATCTAAGGTTGATTACTTTTACCAAGGGTTTACAAAAAGGGATTTAACCGTCGATAATTGAGAAAAAAAAAAAAAAAAAAAAAAATTAAAAGTTGACAAATTCCAAATGCATGTCTGGAAAAAAGTTTCAGATATTTGTCACCGAGCTTTTTTGAGATTCCGTGTTCTGGTCCGCGTAGTTCTGATAAGGGCCAACAGGCCAAAACTGGCTAGTCTGGCCCTAAGAACATGGACAGGTATTTTCAGTTATGCGTGTGCGTGTTCATTGCTCTCAAGGGTAATTCAGTTTAGAATCTACAGCTGTAAGAAAATAATGGGTGAACGACTGCACTGTAATTTTCTCTACGAAGATGCCGCGCTATGTGAAAATATGGCCACGGGGCCAATGCGGGCAACAAATGCTCCAAATCAGCCACGCTTCAGTCCAATCTAATCACGGATTTTGTTGCCCGCTTACAGAACTATTGGTAACTGTAGAATATATTTTAAATGTTTAGCAAATACCTTTACCAAACTGTGAGGCTTCACTGTCTGAATTGGATCTTTGCTATTCACATATGTCCCGAAAACACACCTTTTCTCAAGGCGCACCTCAAATGTAATTATACCTTCTTTCTTGAAAAGAGAAAACCACTTATTTTCTAATGACTCTAATGGCTCCAAAAAAGCTAAAAACGTATTATTTGACATTCACGTGAAGAATATCCATTTAAAAATTATAGATCTGTCAAATGCATTACGTATCTTACAGCGCCAAGCGAAACGATGTCTTAGAGCCATATACGGACAACGAAGGCTCACATCAGACTGCGCGAAAGCGCAGTCTGATCTGAGCGTTCGCTTTCCGCTTACAGGAACATTGGATCTGTTGCATATATCAAAGGACGGGACATGTGCCGATGAGACTATGCATAGCAGGATGATCTGACTTTGAGCAATCCGCTTTTGCTTGAAGATTCATTTTTTTTCGACTTGGTCAATTCAAGGTCAGATTGAGGGAAAGCAGCATTTAGCAATATGCGAATAATAAAGATTCAGACCAGAGTACATATTTGCACCGTTGACCACATTATTTATAATTTGCTATGCTTATTAAATAAGATCTCTGTAGTGTATAAGATCCCTTTTGTGTGTAATGAAATCCCAAAGGTCTTGGGAAAGCTGAAGTCAGAGTAGCCCGAGTCATAGATGTTTATATATATAAAAAAAATGGAATTGATTAATTTGCGCTGCACAAAAGACAAAAAATCGTACACATACAGCAAAAAAACAAAACGAATCTGCGTTTTCACACTGTCTATAGCTAAGACATTCACCGTGGGATTGGGATAACTCCCTGTGAAAAAGTTAGACGGGGTAAGTGCTGCTGCTTTGGGAAATGATCTCACCTCTTTGTGTATTTATATAGGTTATAAACTCTCAATTATGTGTATTGTTTTTGGGTTACAAAATCTCTGAGTACAAAATCTTACTGTTAGGTATTGTTTCCGGTCTTACAATGAGAATGCGAGGTTATGAGGTATTCGTGTGCGTATGCAAGTCAGTTAAAACCATGCTGATTGTTTTTACAGTACTATATATTAAAATGATCTTTTCTTATCTCTCTCTCTCTCTCTCTCTCTCTCTCTAGGTTACTTTCCCAACAACCCAACAACTGTTTATTGATAGATATTTGCATTTGTACTGTACACGTGATACTAATGCGTATATATATATATATATATATATATATATATATATATATATATATATATATATATATATATATATATATATATATATATATATATTCTAAAAGGAATGACCCTTGAGGACAATTAACACACTTCACTCACAAAACTGATAACAAATGAAGTGTCAAGTTTTCTGGACCAAACTAGCCAGTTTCGGCCAATAAGAGGCCTCATCTGTGACGCTCATATAAATTTTAAATGATCTTAAAGGACCAGAAAAATAAACATCACAAAGGACCAAAAATTATAAAACTACACAACAGTTTTGAAAGATGGTTTACAGCCACTACACAGCACTGTCACCAGCTGTAGCACTGGACTATACGCAAATCATAAATAAATATTGTTCGACGTATGCCACAGCGTAACGGCCAATTATAAAGGGCAGTGTACGATTGTCTGCCAACACACAACAAAAGTTACATTTTGACACGCTTCGAAAATATGTATAGGAATAGTTTGCTTGAACAAATATAAATCGTGAGGAATTAGTCCTATGAGAATAGGGCGCATTTATTAGAATCGTGAGGTTATTAAGCAATTTATAAGCCTGTGAAGAAATACGCCGCATAATGGAAAAAAGCCGTTCTAGCATATGCGAACAGCAAAGGTTGAGGCGAGCCTGCGCGTCTGCACAGTCTCGCCAGAACCTGTGCTGTTCGCTTGCGTAAGCGGTAGGCCAAAGGAAAGCTTCAGCCAAAGAACTAGACATGTGGCTTTGCTAAGGGATCGGACATGCATACTGAATAATTCATTCCTTAGAAAGAACCCTTTTCTTGCTATGAAGCTCAAATATTATTCCAAGCAGACAGAGAAATAAAATCGGAGATTCAATTCCCTGGGTCACAAGGGATCAAGCAATGATGGAATGAAGAGAAATAATGATTCTCCTATACATACTGAAAATTGCTTGGGTGATTTGTGTTTAATTTACACCACGACTAAATCTATTGTTCTGTCTTATTCATGTCCTGTCGTCATACGCTAGTACATAATCGTTGGACACGTGCAAGCATTGTATTGCACGTTAAAAGATTACATGTTTCCCCTAAAATGAATGAATTTATTTTAATAAAACTGCTGGACGGGTGGAAAACAATGTAGATCAGTTGTTGCGTTCGATTTTTTCTGATCTGTACACACTGTTTGCTTAGGCCTAGTAAATACGGCACACTGTTTGTTGAATGCTATTGACAAAACAAAGTTAAATAGTTTGTGTAATGTACGATACAAGTGATTTATATCTTACCACACATATATTTACATTCAAAAGTTGATACGTACATATACAAAAAAAAAAAAAAAAAAAAAAAAAAAAAAAGATATTGATCGAAATGCGTGTCACATTAATATCATGACTAATTAAGGCAAAGTATACATTACTCAGCCATAATGCGGGTATCGAGATACATATTGCGGACCAATTCCAGGCAGCATGCATCCTAATTTTAGTAAGCTATCATAACACGTACTAAAACTCCAAAACGTACATCTTTCAAAATGTCAAAAAAATTATATAAGAAGTTACATCACGTTTGATAACAAAAAAAAAAGCATTAAGCATATGACTTAGAAACAAAAGTAATTAAGATAATGCATTCATTACACAACTATAATGTCGTAGATAAAGGTACGGTGTGGCGGACCTTTATCCACACAACATGCACCCTTATCTTAGCCGTCGGCAATACTATTCACATTAAAACTTTCAAAAGTCATATATACCTAAAGTTCAATTACTATATAATACATTATTTAAGATAAATATTAATATTAAGGATAAGACTTCAGAAAAGAAACAAAAATATGGTAAATATGTCCTGAAAGTGCCACATTCACAGGACATAACCTACCAATGACACCAGAAAGAAGAGTACATTATTAAGTGTAAAACTTAGGAACAGAAGAACAGTCAGTCTTCTTTATACCGACACTCGATAAAACGACAACATTCGTTATAACGATCATTGGACTGGAACGAAATCTGCACTCAAGAAGTAGCAATTAATCAGAAATTATGCAAGCACATGGTATTTAAATTAATACTTCAAGAAATATATGTTTTGGATATTTGCAAGAATCACATAAGCGAGGCGATTCTAACAATATCCAAAACAAATGTTCTATGATGAAATAAGAACTGCTGTAATTAAGATATTGCATCAAATTACACACCCGTAGTGGCGGGGTTATGGTACATGTAGAGTGATAGAGTGATAGCGTATTGGCGCTGAAATACATCAAAGTGCTATCAAGTAATACAGGTTCGGATTAAGCTTGACGTAGTCAGCTAAATTTTGTAAGCGAATAGCCCTTGCTAAATTTTGTAAGCGAACAATACTTTTAGAATACATAGAATTCATCACTGATATTCAGTAGGGTCAGGAAAATCCCAACCCAAGGATCCAACGTTCCCTCGTTTCCCACTTGAGCGAACCTTGTTTCCGACTGGAGCCGTTTCCGACTGGAGCGGTGGACCCGAGGGTTGGCACTTTCCTATCGTCAATGAAAAATCAGTGATCGAGTCTTTTTCTCACATTCCATCAAGGACACAATGGCGTCTTCTCTCCTTTCTCACATCGCAATGTCGGAACAAAATGGAAAAAAAATAATAATAAATAAATAATTAATTAAAAAAATCAACAAAATCAACTAATTTTTGTTACCAAAGTGTTCCTTTTATTTCAGCTAAGACAATGGATACTTACACTTGATTGTTTGAAGGTTAGGATCACTAAAAATGAGATCTAATTGTTCTCTAAACAAGCTGGACTGGCCTAGAAACAATGACATTCCAATTGTTTTTAGTTTTGTGAGTGTGTTCGTTGCTCTGAAAGGTCATTCCTTCTAGAATCTTTTCACATGCATTCAGCGTTTTATAACCATTGTATGATTTGGCAAGTTAATACATTTTTTATTTGTTTATTATTTATTTCAGCTATCATACGCAGACATGGACCCAGTGTTATCAGACCGGAAGAAGTACAAGAACTTTTACCGAACAGTGCCAAGTGACAATGACTTTAACCCAGCCCGACTTGCGCTTCTAAACAAATTTAACTGGACCCAAGTTGGGACAATTTTCCAAGGTGTTTCAAAAATATCTGCAAGATATGGCCACGTAAGCATATTGTTTACTTAAACCTATAGTGAAACTTTTATAACAGACAGAATGACAAAACTGTTCTTTTCTAGTTGTAAGTTGCTTCCAGTTATCGAGTATTCGTTTGTACGGAAAATAACCTATGAAGACTAAACATTCGCTCCAGTCAGCTAGACTTCTAGGCATCAGAATTCTCGGTGCTTATCATCTTAAGAAAAAAAAAAAAAAAAAAAAAGCAGAAAAAAGAAAAAATACCAAGTTCTAACATCGTTTAGTGTAAAATATTACCAGCATATTGTCGAGAGCTGCTTGATTGCTGAATAGATCATGTACAGTGAACCCTCGTTCCAACGACAGCATTTGTTCCCAAAGATGTTGCCATTTTAATGAATTTGCTGTTGTAACGACTACTTAATGCACAGAATGATATGTAAGAAAGGCCTTGTTTTATTTTTCCTCAGAGAACGATATGTTTCGGATATTTGTTAGAATCGCCTCACTGAGGCAATTCTAACAAATATCCAAAACATATGTTTCTTTAAAAGGTTAACTAAATATTCTTGCATAATTTGTGACTAATTGTTACCTCTTAGTAAAGGTTTCGTGACAGTCAAATTGTCATTATAACGAATTTTGTCATCCTATGGAGTGTCCGTATAAAGAACATTAATTATCGGGTTGTCTGTATGCGTATCTAACATTAATTAGAGGGTTGTCTGTATGCGTTTCTAACATTAATTAATGAGATACACAGGAAAGGCCACAGTCACGGAACAAACCAATCCCAAGGCACCGGATAAGGCTTCTATAAAGAGGAATGTCACCACAAATCAACACAATATTGAAACTACAATACATTGAAGAGAGACCAAATAAAGGAAGAGAAAACTAGCAGACAAAGAGGATCTGCAGCAGAAATACCGCCTTGGAACATCTTTAAAACTGGTAATGCTGGTTTGAGCCCTTTAGTTTGTGTAGTGATCGTTTTAAGGCATGTTGCATTTTGTTTTTGTTTATGCTTCAGCAGTTTAATATACTACTTTTTTTGTCAGTTGCTCATCTCTCCAGCTTTTGGTGCCTCGGGAAAGCTGCGCTTCGTGAATGTGGCACTTCTTGGGTATCTTCATTATAGGGATCAAACATGGTTTTTCATGCATTAACATTCGCCAGGTCCCGTGGGTGGTGTTGAAAACCGAGGCCGATGGCCGCGGTTTTCAACACCTCCAAAGGGACCTGGCGAATGTAAATGCATTGAAAACCCATGTTTGATCGCTGTTATTGCATAAAAACTGAAAACATTTGCTACATTTCGCGTTATTTCTTGCACTATTTTGTTTCGCCTTTTCACCGATGTCTCGCGAACGTAATTTCCACGGACTATGCACGTTCTAGGGCCGGGCAGTACACATCTCGTAATGACAGCAAATCTGTGGCGACGGTATGATCATATAGAAAGTTGCGTAGGCGTGCATTAACAGCGCGTGTATTGCCTTGTTAATACACGGCTTTTGGCCGGTTAATGCACGGCTGTTAATAACATGTTTCACTGCTTTTTATGCAATAATTATATTTAATCCTGGTCTTATGGACGTCCATCCTTCGTCCGTATTCTTCATACAGTACTTGCCCCATATAACTGCTCGGTCCGCATAAGGGTTCCTTAACTTGATAAATTATCATGGACAGTTATACAAGAATAATGATTATAATTCTGCTGGCGAAACTTCGCACAGTTTCATGTTTCAAATTATATTCTTACAGGCACACAATAATCTACTTTCCGTCCTGGACAAGGCAAAAATAAATGTGATAAAGTCTGTTGGATTTGGCGACGATCCGGAACCGGCAGTTGCTGAGCTACAGGTAACAATAATTCTTTCAAATCTCTTTATTTAACTAATACTTCTATTAGAATGCTTTAAGAGATCCTTTATTCAGTACCTTTCCGGTGGGAAGGGACTTTAGCTTTAGTATCTATCCGTTCGCCTGTTATTCCGTCCGCATGATACACGCACGAAACTTTACACGTGAATAGAAAATTGTGCACGTCTTTTAATTTTGTTAGATGTGTTTGTTCTTTTATCTATACAGTTTTCGCTGTGCACAATTCGACTGGTCTATTACGCACTCTACAGAATTTTATGTATGAGATCATTTTGCAACGTATGTGAACTTGGCAGTTTTGAATCTTAGTTATCTCAATATTTCATATCAACTTGAAACATTTGACAATTTAGCAAACGTTTTGTCTTTTTTTGTGATGTGCTGTTGAAATATATTTATTGTAAATGAATTATATTAATCAATATGTCTTCTAGTATGACTGTTACTAGTTGTAAGCTTGAAAGGGTCCATAATTGGATGAATATTCTATTCCATTATATTGTATATCTTCACTTTGTATAAATAAATACACAAGTTTGCTTTATTTCTGACGTGAAGTTACTAATCAAGCTAGATCTTTCAAACACTGTGTAACGGTAGAAATGAGCAGTGTTATCATTTGTGGATAAACTTTCTGGTAAAATATCCTTTTCTTTTATCTATTATTTGCATGTAACGAACTTTACGTTGGACTTTTCTCAGTTAGTACATAAGCTAGATTCTTCACTTTTGACATAAACCTAACAATAAGCGGTTATATTACAGCATGGAGAACTATGAAAACTTTCAATATCACACTTAGTTACATACTCTATTTACCTTACATACACACTACATTTTAAAGAAAAGGCAATGATTTTTCTCTGCAGGATATTGAGAACCAGGCTCCTGGTTATTATGCTTTGTTTTCATTTATATACTTTTCTGTTTCTCCTGATTTTAAACATTAACATTTTGTATCACATCTTTTCAGAAGAATCTTTTAATTACGAAATACAGGTAGACGCGGACTTCTTGAATCTTAGAATTGACAATATAGTTTCATGCTCTTCGTTTTGCTCATTGGTTTTCTTTGCATTTTGAATATTGAATGATCAAAGCCGTAACTTTAGTTTAAAGGTGGAACATAGAGATATTAACAACAACGTTTGTTGTTCTATTTCTTAAGCATCTTGTGTAAACTGAATCTCGCAACTTCATGAAACCCAGGAAAAAGTGTTCGTTTTGATTCGGATCGTATGTTCGATTCCCGTTTTCTGGTTGGCATTACGAAAACACGCCTATTCAAATATATTGAAAATTTCACCACCAAAAATTAGTTTTCCGATAAAAATTCTGATAGTTTTCATATTTCTGCTTAAAACATAGTTTGTGGGTACTCGTTAGAACCGCCTCGGCGAGGCGGTTCTAACGAGTACCCACAATCTATGTTTTGAGCAGAAATAAGAGAAATATTGTATACCTCTGTAAACCCCAGTTTTACTATATAAAAGTGGGGTTTAAGGGGAGTCAATATTACGAGGGATGTTCGAAATGAATTGCTTATTGTCCTCTAGCTCGATATCCACGTGGGGCACGATAAAAACAATTACATACCTGTATAGGGCTATTCAATATCTACACAATGGTATATAAATGTACATGTTAGACTAAGTGTAAGACATAAAATTTGCCATTTGAATACACGCAGTCATTGACCACTGCAGTAAAAATGTTTGGTAGAAGCGTCGACAAAAAAAAATGAAATACGGGCTTACATCAAAGCTCGCTCAAAACTTGGTTGTTCTTTGAAGAAGCTGATGACTGAAATGTCTACTGCTTTTGGACTTTATTGTGTGTCTTATGAGACAGTTCGGCGGTGGAAAAAGAAATTTGAGTCTGGTGTAGAGTCCATCAAAAATGCACCGAAATCAGGTAGGCCAAAATCTGCATCTCGTAAAGAAATCGTTTCCAAAATAAAGGAAATCATTGAAGGAGATGCCAGATTTACAGTTCGTGATATTGTACGAAAAGTAGGCATATCACTATCAACGGTTCACCTTATTTTGAAGAAGCATTTGAAAGTCAGAAAGATTTCTGCTAGATGGGTGCCACATCTGTTGACTGACGAGCAAAAGAGGCAACGGGTTAAACTGGCCAAAAAGCTGCTTCAGATGTTTCCAAAATATGATTAAAAGCAGTTTGCCAATGTCGTCACAGGTGATGAAATCTGGGTCCATTATTTTGAGCCCGTCAGAAAGGTTAGCAATAAGATCTGGGCCACTAAACACAGCAAACGCCCAATAATTGCCAAACGTTCTTTGTGTACAAAGAAGGTCTTGTATGCAATCTTCTTCTCTGGTGAAGCAGTCGCAATAAAAGTGCCAGTGAAAAAGGGCAAAAGCATCACCGGGAAGTACTACAAAGACGTAGTACTGAAGAAACTGAAAAAGTATTATCAGAAACGACGCCCTGCCACTGGTTTTAAACATGTCCGTCTTCTACATGACAATGCCCCAGCTCATACCTCCGCAATAGTTACGATGTTCTTGAAGAAAGAAAAAGTAACTGTTTTGCCTCACCCCACGTATTCCCCAGACCTTGCCCCATGTGATTTCTTTTTGTTTCCGAAATTGAAAGCATTCCTTGCTGGGCGGAAATACCAGTCCCGACAGGCACTTGGATCTGCCATTCATCAGTACCTTATTACTGTGCCCAAATCAGCGTACCGTGACGCCTTCAAGAAGTGGATACATCGGCTGAAACTTTGCATTTCTAGCCACGGGGAGTACTTCGAGGGCATGAAATGAGTACTTTTGGGCGTACTTGAAATTTGAAGTCTCGAGATAGAAATAAGCAATTCATTTCGAACATCCCTCGTATATAGGCGTGTTTTCGTTCGTGATGGGATAATCGTGTCTATTCTCGGAGTTCGGAAAATTTATATGAGGGCTACTGATTAGGCCTTGTTGGTGCTCATTGCTCTCAATTCCTTTTAGAATTGCTTACGATATGTAAAATGGGGCAGCTGTTTATTTATCTATCCACGTGAACTTGAAATAAAGGAAACAACAGAGACTGCAGCCTCCTCTTCATACTTGGATTGTTATCTCTACACTGACAATGGACAGCTTGCTGCTAGGCTTTACGACAAACGGGATGACTTCAATTTTTCCATTGTTAACTTTCCATTCCTGAGCAATAATATCCCTTCTGCACCAGCATACGGCGTTTACGTTTCACAGTTAATCCGTTATGCCAGAGCCTGTTAAAAAAAAAAAAAAAAGGTAAGAGAAAAGCCCAGGGAGTGCCACAACCACAAACCACAGCCCCTCCTAGACCCCAAGAGGAAGAGGAAACCGACAAATCCAAAGAAGCACAAATCGAACGAACGTACGAAAAGCACCAAGTTTAGCTCTCTCTTCCCCAAGCGAGGTAATCGCAATACTAAAAGGACTGAAAAACACAAGAACAAAATGACACACGGAAAGACATACAACAAATCGCCTCGTAGAATAAACCACAAAGCAACAAAGATTAAGACTAATACAGGGACCACCGCCTTAGAAAGGTCAGTAGAGTAAACCACCGGGGGTTTAAAGCACTTTTACAGCTAGCTAACTTCACCCTGGGTCCCGATGCTACTCTTAATACAGAAACACATATAAATTCGGTTCGCATAAAGGCTCCCAACTCAGTCAATGCATCAAAGCGAAAACATAAAATTATCAGGACTTCATGGAGCGAGGGAAAGTGCTCACTACAAAGATGTTGAGCCAGGGGTATAAAAAAACCAAACTGGTAGCACCACTTAAGAAGTTCTACGGGAGACATCATGACCTGGTCAATCCCTACAATGTGGCAGTTTCCAGAATTGTTTCTGATGTCTTTGCCAGTGACGCGCCATAAGTAGACTTCCAAAATCCCGGACATACGCTTTTACCGATATTTCCTTCGTTCAGGCCTATGGGCATGGTGGGCGAAGCTTGCTTACCAAGCAATGCTTACTATCCGCGGACGCCTGATTACACCCTTTATTCTGGGGTCCATGTCTGTTGGTCTGAACATTCTGATTTGTCATTCGTGTACGGATTTATGAGTTAGGATTATGGCTTAGGTACCATGACCGCAACTACTTACCACTACATATTTACCGAGACATAAAACAACATTAGAACAACATCAGAATATTATCATAAAACATTTTTACTACTAGTCGTCCCTTCCTTTCAGACATCTCTCCCGTTACAAAAATGTTTTATTTCGTTTATTTTCTCAGTTTATTATCAAAACGAAATTTACTAAATCATGGTTAACCCAATAAACAACGTCAGTGAAACTGTAGTACATGAAAATTTGATAAAATGCCCAAAGAAAAAAATGAAGTCAGTAGTATATGCTTCCTACACGGTAGAATAAAAACACATCTGTCTATTACAAGAACAACATCATTTTGATACATTTTGTGAATCACCGTGTCAAACGCAGGGGATCGAGATTCTTAGCACATTGTCATGTTGTGTTCGAGAAGCTCTGAGCAGAAAACATTAAGATATTTGGATCACACTGAAGTATAGCAGATTAGCACGATTATTATCATTTCAGAGTGTTGATGTACGGATCATAATTGGTAACTTTGATGAAAATATGGCAAGACTTGTATTCTGTCATGTAAGTATAAAGATCTGTTCAACCTTTACCATTTTCTGGGCAAATTCAGCAAACGACATACAGTCGACTCTCGTTATCTCGAACTCCAAGGGACTCTATGAAACAGTTCGAGATATCCGTACTTCGACATATCAGATTTGCGGACTCAGAAAAACAATTAATCAAACAACCACCTTTAACAGAATGAATATGTAATCTGACTCCTAAGTTAGACATTTTGAAAATATTGTGGAAAAGAGGAGAAATTGCTCCTAAGGAGCAATTTCTCCTCTTTTCCACAATATTTTATTGCCTGTTGGTAGATCTCTGTGTTAAAACAGGGACCAGATTTTCACTTCGAGATAAGCGGTTATTCGAGATAAGCGAGTTCGAGATAACGGGAGTCGACTGTATTTTTTTATATATTTCTCAAAAAACAAGGTTAGTCAAACCCTATTATTTTGGAAAAAAAAGCAAGAACACTATTTCAAAGGTCGTCTACAGAAAGTTTTACATAACATGATAAGAGTAAACACATTGAATTGACTGGATACACCTGGCATGTTTTAAGTCATTTTTTCAAACGAGAAACTTGTTTTAAATTTGTGTTTGCTTTTCCTGCATGTCGAGGCCCTTCTTAAAAAAGAGTCATGCCTTTCACAGTATACGCTTTTTGAATGGGCAACAAAACATTTTAATAAATGTGTTTCCTCCAAAACTGTGTCAATTCCCTTAATGTTTACTTATGTAAACAGTTTGATTGTGATTGTGTGTTAATTGACCTTATCACATATACGATTAACGAATGGTCATATCAGCCCTATCAGTGCCTTCTGTGCATGCTTTAAAATTAATTATTGGCTATTGTAGAATATACTGACAAACAGAGTCGCTGCTCAGCCTTTATAAGGACGATAGCTTTAATTTGCTTTCGACATCATTTGGAAAGATGCGTTTTGCCTCGATGTTTTATTCTAAATGCAAACTAAAGTTTTAATCAAAACCATTTGTCGTTTCTCACGTCTACTTTGTTCATAAATATTTGCCCTAAAACTAATTTTTAGTAAAAAATTAGTCTGTCATATGTAATGTCTATAATGAACTGCTTTGTTTTATAATATACTTCTTGCTGTTCTCCACTGAATTTGTAAGTATTGATGTTTCACAATAATAATGTGACAGTTTCAGCAATGTTGAAAATACACCGCAAATCTACCTACCCATTAGAATTTTGCATAATCTGCAACCATATTACTATGAGTAAAAACGAAATGTTCGGATGAACGAACAGAACGAACCTTTGATGCATAAATAGTTATGACAAAAGCTTTTGCATTAATTCAGGACACAAGTTCAAACCTACTGATTAAAGCGCCATCTAAAACGATTTTCTGAAAGATGTCAAAAGCAGAGTTATAGTTGGATGCAGATACTGAATGCGGAGTTAGTTTTGTTCTACATTGTTTCGTGTCATATTCTCGTGTGTTCTCTGACCTATCTAGCTTTGCGATCACACCACTTTGGGAAGATGAGGCTGGTCGCTTGGCTAGTCATTAAGCTATACATTCTAGCTGTGGATGTTTCTGCTCTTTCGATCATTGTAACCGGGGGTAGACGGTGATCTGTGATTTTTGCACTTTCTGAAGTTCTTTATCAAATTTATGACCTCTATTATCAGTATTGAGACACGTGGTATTAGTGGTATAAACAGACTTTAAAGCACGATATTTATCTTTAACGCTTACCACGCTCGGTATATATTGGTGATAATATGGCTTATTGCTTTTGTCAGAGAACAGTTGGACATTTCATGTATATTGTCTCCTTAGTTGTTTCAAAATCAGCCATATCCCCACTAGCACTCTACTTAAATCTATAGCGGACTGTTATCGGCCCGACAGGAATCCTGTCGGACCGATAACGTTCCGTTATAGATTTTAGTAGAATACTAGCTGGGTATGCATAAAACCCCAATCCAGATGTCTTGGGTAAATATCACTATATTATCTGCTGAATTCGGCCAGAGAGATCTAAGGATTAAACAATCACAAGAAGCGTCCAATATATTGCCTATAAGTCCACTCTTAAGTAATCTCTACACTTGGTGACCGTGTCGTGAAACTTTACAGAAGAATCTGAAAAGATCTCCATTGGAAATATAGACCAGTACAAATGATAGAAAATAGCAGTCTAGATTTGATCGAGACCGTTGATGAGGGATAATGAAAAAATGCACCATGCCTTAATCCAGTTTAGTCTAGAGACCCCCAAAAGGGTTATTGGAAAACAGTGCAGATCAGATGCGTCTGAACAGGGTTTACACTGTTTGGATTTAATAAAAAAAATTATAAAACAGTAATAACAAATAAAGTAACCAGACACCCTGCTATTAAAAATAGACCGGTCCAAAGAGTAATGGTAAAAAAGTGCACTCGACGTGAATGGGTTAATCCCCAAGCAGCGTTTGAGCGAAGCTCTAACACACAAGGAACGAGTTTAAGATTATTAGAAGGTTATAATATTCGGCCTCTGGTGAGACGTTGTATCACAAAATAAATTACAGTTTATGACCTCTTTAAAAGCCATGGACGTCAACCCAATATTAATATATGATGCACGAAAACACACGTGCATGAACTAGAGATTATTATGAAACGTGCTTTATGGAGCTTCGGTAACCAATACAACGTAGGAAACTTATCCTTGTTCTCTTTAATACGACGATCGTCAGTCACCGAATCCTCATCATTAAAAGTTTGCATATGTGTGTTAGTACTTCTGTTAATCTACTGTTAAAGTTTTCGTGAAATTTTGCGTAAAACAGACAAAATCTTTTTTGTACAGTTTTCAGATAAAGTACGCAAACACGTAAAATGAATCGGTAATTTATACACATTATATATATAAAATATCACAGAGGCGCTTTTAGTGAGTACCGACCGCGTATGTTTTTATGGAGAAAGTAGTTGCGGTCATGGTACCTAAGCCGTAATCCAAACTCATAAATCCATAAATGAATGACGAATCAGAATGTTCAGACCAACAGACATAGACCCCAGAATAAAGGGTGTAATCAGGCGTCCGCGGATAGTAAGCATTACTTGGTAAGCAAGCTTCGCCCACCAGGCCCATAGGCCTGAACGAAGGAAATATCGGTAGAAGCGTATGTCCGGGATTTGGGAAGTCTACTTATGGTGCGTCACTAGCAAAAACATCAGAAACAATTCTGGAAACTGCCACATTGTAGGGATTGGCCAGATCATGATGTCTCCCATGGAGAAAATGGAGAAATGGAGAAAATTATCCTAGAAGTATTATCAAATATTACTCATTAAAAATTTCTCTGATTATTATTATTATTATTACTTCCTGGATAATTTCATTTATATACTGAACGAATTTCATATATATACTGAACGAAAAAAGGAAAAACACTACTAAATGGCAAAAGAAATGAAAACACATACCCGATGATTGTGAAACTGATGGAGTGTGTAAAGCACACTTGCCTATGAACAGTTGAGAGTCTATTTGAATATTTTTATTCCTACATATAAAAAAAACATGCAAGAAATTGTGGACCAATACATACAGATAAATCTGTATTGCAGCAAAAAATAAGGTATTTATCTTACTTGTCTGAGAAGTTCAGAAGTGTTCCATTTCTTTTTTGGGTCAGTATTTATATGCATTACCACGATAAGAGGCATTACGCAATTAACTCTGTGCAATACAGACACCAGTTTGTGTTCGTAATATATTTTAATAATTTCGACTTGTCAACATATACCTCGTCAACACTACTTCAGTATAAGTTGGATTGATTTAAGTGTATCCTCTTAACATTTAGCAAACAGACGCAAGACTCATTATGTCTTTCTCTGTCGTTATTTGTTGCTTGTGTGTCTGACATCTAATCTTCTTTACTGCAATCCTCTTAGCATTAGACAGCAATTACAAACTCGTCCAGACTGCAGCTGTACAAAATAATCCGTTCACCTCTCTGAAACACGGTACTTAAGGAATTTTGCGAGGTTTTAGGCTGGTCTCAACAGTCTGTATGCTTCAAACTTTACCACTGTCTTGGCTAATTCAGCAGATGACAATTTTCTTATTTTTCCCAGAAAACAGTATTTGAAATTCCATTCAAATTTTCTTTATTTGAGACATTTTGCATGAAATGTCAAAACATGGAGACAATTTGCATGAAATGTCAAAACCTGTTTTCTGGGAAACTAAGAAAAATGTTTCAAAATGTCGTCTGCTAAAAATTTTACCCAGTGTGCTAAGCTTTTAAGGGGACTAGATACACTTGGATGTTTGTCAACCCTTTGCTTTGCCCGATCATAGTTTTTTTATTATTATTATATGTGTTTCACTGTGATGTTTCATAGACGGGGTAGAGGACCCGTATCCCAGCCGAACATATGTATCATCACGAAAACATGCCTATGTAATTTTGACTCCCTCAAACCCCTCTTTTATATAGAAAAACTGGGGTTTACAGGGGTATAAATTATTTTTCTTATTTCTGCTTAAAACATAGATTGTTTGTACTCGTTAGAACCGCCTCGGTACCCACAATCTATGCTTTGAGCAGAAATATGAAAAATATCGGAGTTTTTTTTATCTGAAATTTTTCAGTTTTTGAAGGTGAAATTTTCTATATATTTGAATAGGCGTGTTTTCGTAATGAGTAATTTGGAGCTGCATCAGAATTACGGGTGGGATTTTGCGTGAGTAAAACTGGTTTAAGCCAGTACCTTTCCTGCTGACTGTTCCAAGGCGGTTTCTCATTTGCGTTTTTCTTTGTTTGTGTGTCGGTGGTTTCATATGTGGCCATTTGTCTTCTCCCTATTTGTTCCTCATCTCTCCTTCCTTTGGTGCCTCGGGAGAGCTATGCTTCGTAATTGTGGCATTTCCTTGGTATCGTCACTTATATTTTTACAACGGGTAGATTTTTGTGACGTTCCGTTCCCTTTCCTGCCAATTTGGAGCATGTTCTTTCCCAGTAAGCATTCTTTATAAATCTATAGCGGGCCGTTATCGGCCCGTCAGGGTAGCTGATGGACCAATAACGGCCCGCTATAGGTTAATGAAGAATGCTAGCTGGGTTCCTTTTAGACGAGACCTCCTTTTTCAGAAGGGAATGAAACATAAATTTTAAAATGTTGTCTGCCCTGTAAGTGTATCCAATAACCTTAACTCCTCAGCTATGTTACGTCTCAAGTTTAAGTTTATGTTTAATCCATAAGTTTTTCCTCGTACATAGAAATAAATGCTATTTCAAGTTCTTTTTTTTTTTTTTTTTTTTAGGCTTGCTTTCGATAACCGTATAGCGCTGCTGACATTGTTTACAAACACAAACACGACTCTGTGTTGCAATCTTAAAATATCATATATAAATATACCATAAATTCAAGAAGTCTTTGACTATAGGTGCTGAGTTTGCTTTCGCTAACTAACATTGTTTACATTGTCTAGCATTCTGAAATTATCCTATATGCCTTTAAATTTAATGATTTCTCAAACAGAAGGGCCTGACTTAAGCAATTGTCTCTAGTACACTTTTATTGGAAACAACTGTGCCAGATTTGTTTGTGTCCCCTTCGTCAAAAAGAGTTTAATCTAAAGAAAAGAATATTCTCCTCAATTATATCCTTTTAGAGTAAACATCTTGCAAGAAAGCAAATAGGAAACCGCAAAATCTGTCCCACCCCAACCACCGCCCTTGTAAAATTGACGGAAAAAATACCAGGTGTTTCTAGTCCCTATAATCTGTATAGCTGATGGCTTTTTCTAGTATTATTGCATAAAAAGCAGTGCCGCACGTTATTAACAGCCGTGCATTAACTGGCGAAAAGCCGTGTATTAACAAGGCAATTCACACGCTGTTAATGTACGGCTACGCAACTTTCAATATGCCTATACCGGGGCCACAGAATTGCTGCCGTCACGAGATGTGAAGTGCCCGGCCCTAGAACGAGCATAGTCCGTGGAAATTGCGTTCGCGAGACATCAATGAAAAGGCGAAACAAAATAGTGCAAGAAATAACGCGAAATGTAGCAAATGTTTTCAGTTTTTATGCAATAATAGCGATCGAACATGTTTTTTTCAATGCATCAACATTCGCCAGGTCCCTTGGGAGGTGTTGAAAACCGAGGCCGCAGGCCTCGGTTTTCAACACCTCCCACGGGACCTGGCGAATGTTAATGCATGAAAAACCATGTTTGATACCTATATTGTTAGTTCGATTTTTGTATTTTTCATCAGTGCAGGAATTATTCTAGAGAGTCCTGTCTGTTTCGGGTGTGCTTTTTTGTTAAGGGGAATTGGATCCTTCAGGAGAAATAAAAACTGGGATTACAATGTGAATCTATGTGTCTGGCCGGACCCTGAGCTTATCCAGAACATTCTTCTCTATCAACTAAGCTCACGTTTTTGGGACAATTGTTTACAATCGAGCCTAAGTATACATACACCAAATTCACCTTAAGGTTGTTATCCACGCGATTAACATTGACAAATAAAATAATACCGCGCGTTTGTACGAAATCCAGGTAATGGTTATTTATAGCCGTGCTATTCTTGTCTCTGAGACGTCAGAATGCCGTGTAAAGAGGGTTATCTGTAAAACCTGGACAGGAACATTGGCAAACAGTGCAGACCCGCCGCATAAAGCGGTGTCTGATAAGGGTCTGCACTGTTTGCTTAAATTACAGGAAAGGGTTGTATGAAACAATCTTAAGTCCCCGTTCAGGACCATTTTCTCAGCCCACACTCAGAGACAAACGACCCACCAGGGCTGTCAGTGCTTTGATTATGTTGTGTTTCAAACTATCGCTAACCATGACCTGCATAGTCTTTTGCGCGAGCTGCTCGTAATTTTTACTGACTGTGCGTAAAAATAATACTGTTCTGGCTACGCCACTGTTTTATTTAAAGTTGGGAGAAAGAGCATAACATCTAACAAAAATGTTTTTGGCAGCACTGGATCCAAAGAGGACGCTGAAAGGATAGGGGTTAAATATATATTGAGGATTAATCATTAATGGTGCAAATAATTTGCTTAACTGAGGTCTTTCGGCTTTTGCCTTTTTAAGAGGTTCACTATTATCGATCGACAAAGAGATATATAAAAAAGAATGAAACAGTAACATTTACAAACACAAATTATACGAGTTGAAATAATTGCAAAAGAGATTATGCCCTTTTTGGGCCCATGTTATCTTACCTGCTGCGACTTGATAACTGAGCATATTTGATATATGTGAAATGCATACATTGCATGATAAACACAGCGTACAAAAAGAAAAACATATTAACTTTCCAATCAACACCACTGTGCCTATATACGGATTGTATAAAATGCGCCATAAACAGCACACCGAAAATGATATACGCCAAACTAAACGTTTCTCGCCAATAATTGAGCTGTTAAGGTCAGTGACCCGGAGACCATTTTCATGGTTAAGGTTCATTGTTGACGATATTGGCATCAAGTGGTCGCACGGCCGCGAGACTTTGTCGACTTTCGTCGACGAAGCCAACAACTTCCACCCAAGCATAATGTTCTCAGCTGAAATTTCTAATGAGCAGCACATGTTTCTGGACACCAAATCAAGGCTTGTGATCGATACCATATCTGTTGATCTATAAATAAAACCAACAGATACACACCAGTATCTCTTATCCACAAATTACTACCTGAAACGCTGCTGCAAAAATGTTCCTTACAGCCTTGCACTTCGCCTCAAACATATCTGTTCCGATTCAGAAACTTTTAAGTCAAGTGCAAGAAAACTGACTGACCACCTCTGCAAACGAGGTTATCAGAAACAGGCGATTTCACTTGCTCTTGAGAGAGCACGACAACAGAACAGAGTAGGCCTACTTTCTTATAGGTCTAAATCTGAGTCTAGCGTTCTCCCTTCCGTGTTGACGTATCACCCAGACTTACCAAAAATTAGGGATATAGTCTACAAAAACTGGCCCATCATTGAGTCCTCTAGTACTTTGAGCGAGATCTTCACAGAAATACCGATCATGGCCTACAGAAGACCAAAGAGTCTGCGGGATCTTCTTGTACGTGCTAAGCTCAAATCAGACACGCGTGATGATGAACCACTTAGGGAGACACGGCCGTGCCGCTAAGCAAGATGCAAAACCTGCAAAATGATAACCCCCACGCAGATCGCGAAGTCAGCGTCTGGGGCAATCATCAAGCTTAGGTGCAACACTAGTTGTAAAACGACCAATGTTGTCCTCCTTATAACATGCACCAAGTATGGAAAACAATATGTGAAACCGGTGATCATGTGAACCAACGGATGAACGGCCAACGGGCTGATTGGAAACACAAGCGGTTTGCGAGTTCTCCTGTTGCAGAACACTTCTGTTCACCAGAACTTGATTTCCTTAACCACGTCTCGCTTTGTTGCTTAGATCATAACCCGTTGTGGACATCGAACCTGGAAAGCTCGAGAGAGCTATTGGATCCGACGTCTGAACACTCTATGGCCATATCAACAAAGGCGACCACTAGAGGAAATCACCGTACCTTAGTCAGGGCATGCGACAGCTTATGTAGAACGTTGTTTTCGTGTGATTTCCTGAAATCAAAGCGTAAATTGGGCCTATTTGCTCTAAATATTGGTGAGAAACGCTCAGTTTTATTGTGCTGCTTATGGCGCATTGTATTCAACCCTTTTTAAAGGCACAGTGGAGTTGATAAGAAAGTTAAGCTTTTTCCTTTTCTTACGCTGTGTTAACCATGCAATATACGCATTTCAGATATACCCACACAAGTCGCAGCGGGCTAGATAACATGGGCCTTAAAAAGGCATAATCCGTTTTCCAACTATTTCAACTCGTTTGTCAAATGATTTGAAATAATATATATTTACTTCTAGTTGTTTATAGCTGTACATTATATGTGGGCATTATTAAGCATGCTGAACTTAATTATCAGCGCGTAATGATTTAGCTGAAATACCGCATATTCTAGGAAAATGTAAAATAACCATTTATCTTTCACCTACAGGAATATGTCTCCTTTAATTCCTTGTATTTAAATATTAGAACTTGTAGAACCATATCATCTGTAGAAAACAAGGACATACCGTAAATGACCGAAATGTTAGGACACTTTGTATCCTTACCGAACCATCTAAACCAGTGACGTAGCCGGAACGGAATTATTTTTATGCAAACATAGGAAAAGACTTGAAAGTATGCCTAGAATTGCTTCCAAAATAGGAGCTACTCTTAAAGGAAAGAATGTGCTCCCAGAGGGAGCACATTCTTTCCTTTAAGAGCAGCTCTTATGGTAAAGAAGCAAAATATTCAATGTTTATGCCACTTTATTATGACCATTTTTCTTACGCATGTTTTAGTTTAATTTAGTTTAAACATATTTTATTGCCTCAAAAAGCAATGGGGTTGGGCTACAAGTTCTAACAACATTAGTTACAGCCCGCCCCCTACAACATATAAACAATTACAACATGGCAAACAGATAGATATAGCTATTAGAATACATAATTATTTTCTAACGTGATAGATAGATAGATAGATAGATAGATAGATAGATAGATTCAGCGTCGGCCGTCCTCCAGAATTTAAACAGTGCATGAGTTTGAACTATCTTCTGCGGAATTATTCGAATCGCATGGAATCTTTAATATATTGTTGAATTGCCTGAAAAAGAACAAAGTTATCCTCCTATGTTACGCACATGTGTAATGTGCGTAATGAGCGCTACGCCTATGTAAAGTTCATTTGACTGTTTAGTAATGTATTACACCTTTACCGCTCTCTAACAAAGGCATAAGCTTGCACACCCAAACAGTTTGACAAAGACCTTCCCTTCTTGCCAGACGTTTCTACAAAATAAATCCGCTGCCAGGCAAAAGAAACGCTGAATAGAATGCGTATATGCTTTGAAGAGATTCTGTTGTGTACTAAACCATATTCAGGCCCCTTTTTCTATGAGATCGCTCATATTATTTGGACCAATTTTCTTAATTACATCCATTAGCTAGGAAATGCAGTGTAATTAATGTCAGTTCAGAAATTAATTCTAGGCTTATTGCAACTGCATGCACAGGAACAAGAAGCTTAACGCTTAGCATGCCGGGTAAAATTTTCAGCTGAAAACATTTCGAAATATTTTTCTAATTTTCCCCAGAAGCAGGTTTGATATTTCATGAAAATTTTCTCCAATGGAGATCAAACAGTGGAGACCGAATTAGCGCAGAGAATGGTGAAAGTTAAATGCATGGAAGAAAACGAATGAAAATAACCAGGTAAGGCCAGTCACGAAACACAGTCCAGGTCCTTAGGTTATAAACCTTTATTCGTGCACATTTCATCTGAGCATGAAATTTGTCCTGCTAATAAAATGTCAAAATAAAAAATGCAAGGTCTTTCTTGCTAAACAAAGACAATTTCTCTGCTAATAAATATATTGTTTGCATTATCATATTAGCAGAGAAAATGTCTTGTCAAGAAAAAATGAGCTGAGTTGAGCACGAAAACAGTTTTATAACCTTGGGGCCTGAAAGTAAATGGCAACACAAAAAACACATTCTTGAAAAGACAAAGAACAAGCGAAAAGGCGCATGTTGCATATAAAATGCAGCTAATGCAGTTTATTATTTCTTTGCTCATGCCAGTTAGTTGATCAGTGCGTCTTATGATGTCTTGAATGCCTGAAATGGGTTTTTGCTCAATGCAAAAATATAAATGAAAGCACTAACATCTGTAATATAATATATATGCCAAAGTCCGGTGTCATTATTCTGGTAAACCCGTTAAGGAAACTATGGGAAACATTGCGTATTTTCTGACAGCGGTGACATTTTCGTACTGTATCAAAAATACTAGACCATATTCCTTACTGGTGGTACAACGCCCCAGGGCAGTAGTACGAGTGCAATTGCTTATATCTTTTACTCCCACCTTTTCATGTTCAAGGTAGTCTGTTAAGAAGCCCGAATATTAAGACAGAAGAACTTGTACGGTGCACAGATTGGTAATATGAGGGAACAGATTAAATATCGGCAGTATAAACCAGTGGGCTGAATGTAAGAACCAAGAGCTTAAACGATGAAAATATTGGCTATCCAAGTCGGTAGAATGTCTGAAATAAGTATTGACGATGCAAGTCAGAAATAAATATTGACAATATAAGTAAAAAAGCTGAATGCTTTGGCAGTAGATGTAGATTGAAGCAAATATAATATAAGCCGCTAGAAAGTTGAACGCCAGAAATAAGTACTGTCCGATTCAAAGATTGGCAGTATAAGTCAGTTGTTTGAATTCCAGGAACAAGTGCTTGATCAATGTAAAAATTCGCAATATAAACCAGTGGTCTGACTGCTTTGCATCACGAAAATACGCCTATATAATTTTGACCCAGTCGGTTAAATGCATTCTTAATTCAAGCCTGTAGGCTGACTGCATGTAACAAACACTTGTCCGGTAAAAAGATTAGCAATATAAGCCAGTAGGCTGAACGCCAGGAACAAATACCAGCCTACTGCAAGGATTGACGATATAAGTCAGTAGGTTGAATTGAAAAAAAACAACAACAAAAAACAAATACGTGTTCCATGCAAAAAGTTGCCATATACGTCAATAAGCTGTATACTCGGTATAAATATTGGCTGTAAAATGGGCCCCGCCAGTCGAAATGTGTCTTCCGGTATATGCGTACAGCGAAGGCCCAGATCAGCCTGCGCATCCGCGCAGTCTGATCAGAGCCTTCATTGTCCGCTAACAGAATCATTGGATACTACAGAATGTATGAATGGAGACCAAAGACCCGGATAATATTTTACGCATGCGCAGGATGAATCTGAATCTGTGCGTTTTGCGCATGCTTGAAGACGCATTTTCGCATGGGGCGGACCATATATGGTTGTAAATTAATTGTCTGGAGAAGTTCTTGTCCTGTAGAAGGAATGACAATAATCCAGTAGGTTGAATGCATTGGTAATGCAAATCACTAGGTTGACTACTTTGGCAATATAAGCCGGATCGTTAAATGACAGAAAGAAGTACTTGCACTGCACACCGATTAGCAATATAGAGTAAAAAGAATACACAGAAGCAAGTAGCTGCCCAACAATAAAAGTGGTAAAATCGGTAAATAACTTCTCCGAAAAAGCAATGCATGCTGAACTCAAATTACATTTGAAACATCATTGAAAAAAAAAAACATTCAAGTTTATGGAATTGATTTGGACCGGCATACAAGATTCCTGCTATGCATAAAGCTTTACATGAAATTTTCTTTGATTTAGTTCAGATTCAGATTGCTTATAGATCAGTAATCATATAAAATGCTGATTGCATTCTAGTCTCTCAAACTTTTATATTATTGAGCAATATGCATTTTTGCATGTCAAATGAAAACCAGTCATGAATATTTTAAAACAAATTGCATATAGATCATGCTTGGGAAAAACTTTCGGATTTGCAAAGAAATTCGAGAACCTGCAAACGCCATGATCGTATTTTGTAAAAAAAAAAAAAAAAAAAAAAAAACACCTCCAAATCCTCAAAGACGATTGAATTTTAAAAGACATTTTGGAAACAAGACATTCCAAAGAAATGTACACAGCATACCCGGTTTTATTGAGTCTGCTGACTTTGTGCATTAATGGATTACACGACGTTGCGCACGCCCTCTAGCCACGACTTCAACAGAATAGATATTTTGTGTTTAGTACAAAGGAAATGGATTGAACAACCACAACAACCACATTCTAAAATAGAAATATACGGGGAAACTTTTTACGGCCGCTACACGGCACTCAACACTAGTTATATTGTGAAGGCAAATATATTCTCTAACCGTTGCGTCCTTGTCTTGAATGCTTAGTTGGACAACGGCGACTCTTGTATTTTGTCCTCATTCGAAAATATGCTCATCTGGCTTTTGTTAGGGTTGGGTTTTGAATCTATCCATTTACAAAACAGCAAATCTGTTGGATTGAAACAAAGCATTCGTTTGCTTCTAATACCTGTAAATATATTTATATTAAATCTTAGGACATAGCCTTTGCACTGTTTATCGTCTGATCAAGGGTGTGTTCTGCTTACCATTTAGCTAGCAATGTCAGACACATCAAACTAACTTGTTAAAACCTTTCCAATATCCTGAATATATAGAGTATGCCTAAATAATTATGATTATTATGATATGCCTATTCAATATTGGGCGTTATCTTTCTTCACTGTAAAGAAGACAATGTGGAACTTATTTATAAACAACCCAGCTAGCATATCGTTATCGGTTACCCAGACGGGCCGATAACAGCCCGCTATAGATTTATGTAGAATGCTTACTGGGAACGACATCAGGTAGTATTTGATAAATCCAAGAGAACATTACGGTACAAATGCACTGCTTAAATGATTTCACTCTCCGGCTGGCGTTCCTATTGTGGACTCTTTCTGTTTTGAATTTGGACATGCCTGTTGTTGCAAGTGGGATGGCAGTGAAAAGTAAAAGAAATTATCGAACGAAAAACAGTGTAGACACAAATAAGACCATTCGTTATTTTTAAGAGCCATCTGAACAGTATCTGCACAGTTTGCGCAGGTATCTGTTTAGGTATGAAATGATAATAGACCATAAACCGTACAGCACATGAGATAATATACACAGGCTTTGATAACATTCTCTTTGTGTTAATAGGTTCTTTCCTAAAATCTAATGCATTCACGGCAATTTCTTTACATTAAGGGAGAATATATAGTTTTAAGAGTGGCAACTCTCTCAAAATTGTTTTACCTTCCTCCTAGAAAGGTGTCTACTATAAAAGGAAATAATTTTTCCCCTGGTAGCAAATTATTTCTTTTAACAGTAGACCCCTTTTTAAAAGAGGCTTGGCGAACGGGAAAGCAAACCGGAAGTCACAAAAGTTGTCTCCTGTGTCAAAATGGCAGACATTCTTCTCAGTGCATCAAGCCCCTTTAAGTGAAAATAAGATCCATAACTGCATTACGGCTTTGATCCTGGAACCATTAGCTAAAGTACAGATGTACATGCAATATACAGACTAGAATGGAGTTTATAATGTCTTATTTCAATAGACTCGCTTTTGGTGCTTTCTGTTCTCAGCCATTATTGCATGTCTATATAGGATTCATAGACATATATCGTAATTATATTAAATGTTTTTGCACACCGTGACCCAGTACTGTACTTATTCTAAAATTTATCATTTTGACTATCTGGAATTGTGTCTTATATTTCGGAGAGAATGACAAACCAAGCAGACCCTGATCAAACTGTTCCTTTAGGGGTCTACACTGTCCGAATATTTAGGGTAAATATGGTATCCTAAAGATTCGGACATATTAACCCCTTACTACATTGTAGTATACTAAAACTTGGAACAAGTGCACTTTCATATTTAGTAATGTGTCTGGAATACTCAGGCGAAATGGCAAATTGTGCAGAGCTGGATCAAACTGATGTTTTAAGAATAGTTTGGGTTGGGTTTACATTACCGTATTCGACCAATTACCGCACATATCCCTATAAGCGCACAGTCAGGCAATTCCGTAGTCTTCAGATTTTTAAAGGCGTATGTTGTTGGTAGCCATTTCGATGGCATCGACTTGTCCATGCAATTCAAATTTTACTTACATCATATGCTTTTATAAAGAAAACTAAAACACACACACACACACACACACACACACACAAATCGCATAAGCATCATTAGATGAGTCCTTCGCAGATCTTTGTTTTTCTTTTGTTTTCTTTTATTATGTATGCTCTTAGTTTAGGTGGATACATATTTTACCACAAGTTTTCTTAGTAATTTTGAAAAAAACCTTAGCGCACAGTGCGGTAATTAGGTTGAATACTTTATTTGCTTAGACACGCTGTCCAAATATTCAAGTTAGGTTGAATATGGTATCTGAAAAGTAGTAATAGATTTACACTTGGATTCAATATTGGAAGAACGGTCTTAAAAGCAAAATAAACACAGATAAATAAATAATCTTGTTCAGGATGATGGAAAGTAATGTTGTCTTGAACATATCTCTCTCAGTGTTAGGTGAATGACTGATAAATATGGAATGACACTAATTCTATTTCCTAGTTCATCTAAGAAGGACAAATGGAATTTACAAAGGTTGCCTATGAAAACACCGAGCACATTAAAAGAGCGACAATCAGACCCTTGGTTACATCGAGACTATTCATATGACAGCAATATATGTACGGTCGAACCTCAATGGCTCGAACATCTTTGGGACATTAGAAATTTGTATGAGACATGGGTAGTTCGAGTCACTGAGAGTTAATCACAGCGCCAGATTAGGAGGCAAATGCGAATAATTTAAAATCTTTTCAATCTTCTATACAATAATAGTATGTTGATTGTACGCATTAGAATCGCCTCGATGAGGCGATTCTAATGAGTACAAACAACATAAAAAATCATGATAAATTAAGAAAATTTACTAAATATTTGTTTTCTTGAGCTATTGGAATAATTTCGTAGGGACTCAAAAACAAGCTCGAGTTAGCCATGGTTAACGACCCATCGATGTTCGAGCTATTAAGGCTCGACTGTAGGTTGCAAGGCTACATATCATCCCTAGCGGGACTCGAGTTACCAAGAAATCAGGATGGACTCGTTGATCCTAAGGAAAGTAAAAAGATAGACTGCATGGAGTAAGTGGAGACGCGCGCGCAACAACAAAAACAAAGGCACGTGGATGCATCAGCTCTTACCATGCGTACCACCAAACAATTTTAGCACAAATCATTGATTTGTTTCGTTTTTGCAAGAAAATGGTTACGTGAATGGACTCCTTAACCATTTACATTAACTATTTACCTCTGATTTTCCGGGAGAAGTAGAACAATACAGTTTTAAAATGTGGTCTGATAATATTTCAAGTCAGCATTGAAACAGTTAATGGAATGTAGCCCCATTATTTCCAATTTGTCTGCCAACTAATTGAGACGCTTCAAAAGAAACAAAACAGCACATCCACGGTATCTACTTAATCTTTACCACTCATAGGGCTAATTCAGCAGAAGCCAAATTGAGGATATTTTTCTTTTTTCCAGGAAAATAGACTTTGACATACCATGCAAATTGTTTCCTAAGGAGACAATTTGCATGAAATGCCAAAACCTATTTTTCTGAAAAAATAGGTGAAAATAGTTCAAAATGTGGTCTGCTGAAATTTTTTACCCAGCATGCTGTGCGTAAAAACAGCCAAATGCATGCCAGACTATAAATAGTAGATTTTCGTTGGTAGTAGCTTTACATTATACAGGCACATCCTAACCAGTATATGCGCATGCGCAAGTTGATCTGCATCCACGGTGTCAGTTTGTCTGATGTGATCGGCTGTCCCAGTGTTTGTTTCTGTTGTTCCACTTATTAAGAATAATTTTACCATTAATGACATGCAGCCCGCAGACAGGCGTACTCTTCGTTATAATCAGCTTACCGTTAACTCCTAGCACTCTTTCGGTTAAATCTGCAGACGACAAATGACTGTTGTTGTTACTTTTCCACCAAAAAACATGTCTTAGCATTTCTAGACATTTCATTTCAATTTTCTCCTTTGAGATAATTTGAACCAAGTGCCAAGCTTTATTTTTTCTGCTAAAATCAAAAACAAAGCATTTAATGTTGTCAGCACCAATCTAATATCAGTAGACACGAGCTAATGAATGAGATATGGGCTTCTGATTTTGTTAGTGAAATGTTTTATAGATGCAATGTATTGATAACGCTTTACACTCTGGATAAACGTTTGGTGGTGGGAAAAAATAAGAAAAAATATAACCAGGGCCCAGTTGTTCAAAGCGTCGTTAGCTTAACGAGCTCATTAACGGTCATTTCGTTAACTATTTTAGTGGATTCAATATACAATATTCTGATATTTTTGCTGAAAAAATGTGAGTAGCTTTTGCACTGCAAAAGCTACTCACATTTTTTCTGCAAAAAAAATTCAGCATATTTGCATATCACTCGATGTAAATTTTAACGAATCGATAACTAACGACGTCGTTAGCTTTGAACAACTGGGCCCTGATTGTCGTTACCTGCATTAGCCCAGGAGGAAGAGCAAACAAGCCATGACAGACGGTACACAAGCCAATGAAAAGTAAAACAACAAGCTTCCTCTTCCTCAACTAGGTGATCATAATGCTAGACAAGCACCCACTGAACAGAACAATTCCATTACAAAGACATACCTATATAATTTTGACCCCCTTAAACCCCACTTTTATATAGTAAAACTGGGGTTTACAGGGGTATACATACTTTTTCTTATTTCTGCTCAAAAACATAGATTGTAGTACTCGTTAGAACCGCCTCATTGAGGCGGTTCTAACGAGGACCCACAATCTGTGTTTTGAGCAGAAATATGAAAAACATCAGATTTTTTTATCTGAAAAACTTTCAGTTTTTGATTTAAAAATTTTCGGTATATTTGAATATGCATGCTTTCGTAATGGACAGCGAATGTGAGGAAGAAATACTCCGTGTAAATCAAAGTAACGCATTGTGATGAAACGAGAATGGGGGTTGGTGGCAGTCACCTCAGACACTGGCAGTCAGGGCCCAGTTGTTCAAAGCATCGTTAGCTTAACGAGCTCGTTAGTGGTCAAAATGTTAACTGTTCTAGTAAGTACAATATCTAATTAACAGATATGTTTGCTGAAAAAAATGTGAGTAGCTTTTGCAAATGCAAAAGTTAGTCACCTTTTTTCCGCAAAAATATTAGCATATATGGCATATTCAATGATCAAAAGTTTAACGGTACATTAAATTACGACATTTTTAGTTTTGAACAACTGGGCCCAGAGTAACAATGGTTATTACATTGTTTTATTAATATGTTCTGCCCATGATAATATTGCCTGGCACCACGCTATGAGTTTTACATTTCTAATCTAACAAAGGTAAAATACTACTCCTTTACTATTTTCTATTTATCTCCCTTCGCAGTCAGAAACACATAACAGATCAGCCAAATCAGAGAGAAGGACATTCCAAAAGATAGGATTTTTGTAAAACATAAATAGTTATTATGCTGATTCATATATCAGTTTGATGGGAGCCAGTCTAATTTTTTCTTTTTTTCCAGGAAAATAGTTATTGGCATACCATGCAAAATGTTTCCTAAGGAGACAAATTGCATGAAATGCCAAAACCTATTTTTCTGAAACTAAAGGTAAAAATAGTTCAAAATGTGGTCTGCTGAAATTTTTTACCCAGCATGCTGTGCTTTATAATGTTAATAGGCTATTTAGGCAAACAAAATAGGTAACAAAATTAGCTACGGGGTGTTAACTAACCCTGAAGCCCGATTTTATCAGTAAAAGACATGAGTCGTTATAAAAATATTTTCACATTGATTCACACTGCATTGACTTTGCACTGATGATGCAAGAACTCATTCAGTGTTTCAAGAATATATGAGTCAGCGCACGACAAAACCTACAATAAGTCTTGTGCGACTAGCGAAGACTCAGATCATCCTGCGCATCCGCGCAGTCTGATCAGAGTCTTAGCTGATCGCATGTTCCTTCTACAGCCTCCTGGCTATCTAAAGAGGGATAAACGAGAATCCTTGCCATATGTGGTTGATGTACAGGCTGATCTGCTGGTCACACAGGTCTTATGTGCGCTGGCTCATTATCTGGAGAGATCGGCTGCTTGCTTTAAAACTCCTGACACAAAATTACTTGGAGCTACGTCGCATTACTTATATTCACTTTTAGGCAGTTCGATGAGCGGAATAGTGAATTGGTTATTAACTGCGGAATTCTGTTACATAACTTATTTACGAAAATTCATCTATAATGCTAATCATAGTTTTTCTGACGGGAAATGACCCTTCCAGCAGTTATTCCAAACGTGTACACTAAAACCTCTATAACTCGGACACGGATAGCTGGTTTACCGCGGATGATTCGAACTCGTTTTTGAGTTCCTAGGAAATTTTTCCGATAGCGCAAGAAAACATATTTGGTATATTTTAGGGAAGTTTTTTAATTTTACCATGAAAATGTATGTTGTGTGTACTCATTAGAATCGCCTCATAGTGGTGATTCTACTGAGTACATACAACATACCATTATTTTATAGAAGTTAAAAAAGACATTAATAAATTATCCACTTTTGCCTCCTGACCTGGCGACATGATTAACCCTCAGTGGCTCGAACTTGCCATCTCTCGAACAAATTTTCCATGGTACCAAAGATGTTCTAGCCATTGAAGTTTACCTGTACCTTTGCAAAGAGTGTAGATCCAGACGAGACGCCTTTTACTTTTACTTTGCTGGGGATCATTGAGCCCGTTTGACTGTCTTGGAAATCGAAGTCTACTAACTCATTTACGCCGAGTGGATTCTCCTATCTTACTTCTTTTGGCTGGTCCATTTCTAGTAGAAATGGGTCTACTTATTTTTTTATATTGCCATGTTTTATAGAATTTAATGCAAACAGTTGAGACACAGATCAGACGCCGCGTTCTGCAGCGTCAGATCTGGGTCTACACTACCAACGTCCCTTTTATGGGACGCTAGGCTTAATGGATTAAGCCGGTGCTGTGGTGGAGTGCACTCTGGATTGTTGTCACGAAGAGTTTCAATGAAACCGAGACTCCGAATTCTGTCCTTTTATGGGTTTGATATTTCCAAGGGTTACCTGTATAGAAATTATTTGTTACGGGCCTGTGCATCTGAATCCACACAACTTTTAAATATGCTGTTGAGATTTATGCCTGATATCTCTATTTGCAATGGACGTTTCCAATTTCAAGTACTGAAGAAAATTAAGGAAGGGAGTTGTTTTTGGTTGTACTTATTTGTCCTATTGAAGCATAGTAGGTGTTACTTGTAAACTATCTAATTAGGCACCAGCCTTCATTAACTGTATTAACCTACAGTTTCTCATTGTAGTACCGTATTCGCCCTAAATATTCCAACAAAGGCTTGAACAAACTTTTCAGACACAGAGCTAAGGTATCCGGATATTTAGAATAATGTACAGTCGAACCTCGTTATCTCGAACTCGCTTATTTCGAATTACCGCTTATCTCGAAGTGAAAATCTGGTCCCTGTTTTAACATGAAACTATGACAACAGGTAACAAAATAATATGGAAAAGAGGAGAAATTGCTCCTTAGGAGCAATTACTCCTCTTTTCCACATTATTTTATATATATATATTTCTAACTTCAGGAGTCAAATTACATATTCATTTGTTAAATGTGGTATTCAATTTATTGTTTTCCTCACTCTCGCAACTCTGATATGTCGAGGTACGGATATCTCGAAATGTTTCAGTCATTTCCTTGGAATTCGAGATAACGAGAGTCGACTGTATTTACAATAAAGATTCGGACCGACGGGCCTTTTTAACAATCCCTAAACAGTTCAAAGACAGCTTGAATACGTTTACAAATGTTTGGTTCTCTGATGTCTCTTTGACGTTTGATTTGAGTCCACTCAGTTTGCTCACACTTATCTGTCTAAATAGTTTCAACAGAGTATACATTTTGGCTAATATATGGTGGCTCCATTTGATCGGTTTAGGAAGCTGAACTACCCGAAATGAATCATCGACCCTCTGCATCTCTCTTAAAAGGGCTCATTACATCTTCAGGGAAGGTAACACTTTCAAAAATGTTTTATCTCTCTTCTGAAAAGGGACTGCTATAAAAAGAAAATAATGAGCAAATTCTTTCATTGTAGCGTAGAACTCTAACGTCTGAGCACGATGAGCAGACTGAGTGGATCTCGAAAGCCAACAGGCTCGGACGCGCGTCTCCTTAATGAATCTGAAGTCGCGTGTCTGTTCTAGTGGACACATGCGAGCAACATACATCAGAAGATTATTTGTGATTTTTTCCGCTGATATGATATCAAAAGCATACTCTAAATCAATGACAACTGCCGACTGTTTCAATTCCAATTATAGACATAATTAAATAGCAACAGTGCCGATTAATTGCTTTCATAATTGGTTCTACATGTTATTACCACATAAATGTCAGGATTTTGCGTTTTCGTATCGGGGCATCATGTTGTGCGTTGACGCCAACTATAAATACGCCGGCTATTTGGCGAGTCGGATTCTTTGAGCATCGTTATCCTCGTTTTAACACATTCATCTCTGCAGAACAAACATATGCCGTTGTAAATAGTGTACCAAGCTAGCATTCTGCTTAAATTTATATAGTACCTAGGTCGGTCGGACAGGATTTCGGTCGATCCGGTAACGGTCCGATATAGATTTAGTCAGAATACTATTTAGGTAGATTCAGATGAGACGGCTCAAAATGCATCGTATTAGTTAGGACTGACAAAGGGGCATATTTCTTTTGAGCCAGCGCACGACAAAACCTACGATAAGACTTGTGCGACCAGCGAAGACAGATCAGTCTGCGCATCAAGTCTGATCAGTCTTCGCTGATCGCATGTGTCTTCCAGGTTTATTACGAAAACACGCCTACTCAAATATATTGAAAATTTCAACAACAAAAACTGAAAGTTTTCAGATAAAAATTGTGATATTTTTCTTATTTCTGCTCAAAACATAGAGGCGGTTCTGACGAGTACCCACAGTCTATGTTTATGAACAGAAATAAGAAAACTAATGTATACCCCTGTAAACCCCAGTTTTATAACATAAAATTGGGGTTTAAGAGGGTCAAAATTATATAGACATGTTTTCATGATGTTATCCAAAGAGGGATAAACGAGAACCCCTGCCATACGGCGTGGATGTAGAGGCTGATCTGAGTCTTTCCTGGTCATACAGGTCTTATCGTGCTCTGGTTCATTTGTTACCTGAAAAGCAACTAATACAGTTTTTACGGGAGCAACTCCGTCAAAATTGTTTGTCCCCTTCTGTAAAAGGGTCTACTCTGAAAAGAAGACATTTACACTTAGACGTCGACTCTTTTTCAGAAAGGTCTTGGGTGCAATAAAGCAAACAAAAGTCTGGCAGAAATGAATAAAAATCTACCAAGTATTTCAAGATCCCTTTAGCGCCAAGATGCAAGTCACCGTTTCTCCGTCTTTATAGAACATCTTACACAGTCAATAATCACCAAAACTAAATGCCATGTGAATGACTTGAATAAAGTGTATGACTGTTGTCTTTATTGAAAGAGAATTGTCATCCAGTGGCTGAGGTCAACGTTGTTTTGGTTTGCTAAATGGCATGCGATTTCTCTCATCCAATGATGTTAACATTAGACTATCATTTGAAAAAATGTTTAGTTTTTCAATTTCCGAATAAGGGCACATTACGTCTCCATTAGCGTTCAGTATGCAGGGTAGAAAGTTAAGCAAACGACTTTATGCAGCAGTTTTCTATTTTTCTCCAAAATAGCCTTTGATATGTAAAGCAAAGAGACAATTTGCATGAATTGCCAAAGCCTATTTTATGGGGATAATAAGAAAAATGAAGCAGCGCTCGACAAAGCCTACAAGAAGACCTGTGTAACCAGCAAAGCTCAGACCAATCTGTACATCCACCCAGTATTGCAAATGTTCTCGTTCATCCCTCTTTGGATAGCCCGGTGTCTGTAGAAGGCACATAGGATCAGCAAAGACTCTGAACAGTGCGCGGATGCGCAGGCTGATCTGCGTCTTCGCTGGTCGCACGTCTTATTGTAGGTTTTGTCGTTCGCTGTCTCATATATATCATCCGAATATTTCGCCTACTGAATTTGCCCAGAGAATTGAAACGGTTAAATAACAATGTGAGACTCTTTATATATATTACTGACTTATTCTTTAAAGAAAACGAGTGTTTACTAATATACAATTTTTCTGACTTATTCTTCAAAACAAAAACGAATGTTTACAAGTATACAATTTTTCTGACACTCTTCAAAGAAAAGGAATGTTTACTAATATGCAATTTTCTGACTTATTCTTCAAACAAAAAGGAATGTTTATTAATATACATTTTTCTGTTTTATTCTTGAAAGAAAATGAATGTTTATTAATATAATTTTTGACTAGTTCTTCAAAGAAAACAAACATTTACTAATATAAAATTTTTCTGACTTATCTACAAAGAAAACGGTTGTTTGCTAGTATGTATCTTTTTCCTACTTATTCTCCAAAGAAAACAAACGTTTAGTTATATACAATTTTTCTAACTTATTCTTCATAGAAAACGAATGTTTAATAGAGTTATTCTTCAAGGAAAAAATAACGTTAACAAGTATATAATATTTTCCGACATTCTTCAAAGAAAACGAATGTCTACTTAAATATATATATTCCAACTTATTGTTCAAAGAAAGCGAATAATTACTGGTATATATATATATTTATTTATTTTTCAAATGTTTACAAGTATATGATGTTTCTCTGACTTCAAAGAAAACGAATGTTTACAAGTATATAATTTTTCCGACTTGTTCCTCAAAGAAAACGAATGTTTAACCTGACAAGTGAATGACCCTGTCTTTACACATCAATAAGTAATCTATCAGAAAGTGTCTACCATAATATTGGACCGCGCCATGCGAAAATGTGTCTTCGGGCATACGCACAGTAATCAGGGCCTCCACTGTTCACTAACAGAATCATTGGATACTACAAAATGTATGAATGGAGAGCAAAGGCCCGGATGATACTTAGCGCACGCGCAGGATGATCTGAATCTGCTCATTTTGCGCATGTTCGAAGGCACCATTTCGCTTGACGCGGCTCATATAATATCAGCAATAATGTTGTCTAGCATTATAGAGCTGAACAGGATGTGATCAAAATTTATTATAACCAGACATATTAATAAATAGGAGGGATCTTTGATAGATTGCTTGTATTACTGCTCCCTGGAAAGTCTACAGATAATTTAATGCCCTAAGTAATATCTTATAGTGTAAGTGTAAGTAACAATTTCGATGTTGGGTAACATCCAAACCTGCCTGCTGTATATCTACCGCGACGGGTTGTATGGTGTTTAGCCTAGGTCCAGATAAGCATACACACTGTTGTCACTGGATACTGTAGAAAACATTCTGACGAGACTGGAAATGCATAGGATGATCTATCTGAATCTATACAGTTTTCTGAAAGATGCGAACCGCACATTGCCATACCAAACCACAAGCGCGCATACCAGACTGCGAATGTTCGTTGATCGCGCGTAGTATGTGTAGATTGCAAGAGCATTCTTGTGAAAGGGGCGATTGCCATCAGCCTGGTTTCCTGGTACAAAGGGATTTCAGTTATCTTTTGTTGTCAATTAGCTTGTGTAGGAGCCGTATATCCTTGAAGTTATTTGTTAATCGGAGCGTTTGTTCAGCGAGTATCACAGCATAAAGGTGGGCGTGGTAATCCATACCCGTCCTATCTAAGAGAATGAATATGCAATCACATATCTTTTTGTTAGTAGACTGACTAAATGTTATGGCATATAAAGATCAAGCTATGAACACATATTAAAGTAGCATGTGGCCGTTATTTCTGTGGGAGCTCTTTGCCAATCTACAATGCGTTCTTTGCACTTCATATATTTTCATACATTTTGCATCTACCACCTTTGCTAAAAAACAAATTATCATAGAAATGGACGTCCTTTCGTGATAGTAGATGTTGATGTCATGACAAAGCAAAATTATGGATGTTTCGCTGTATGCTATCTGAGACATGAGTTATATGCCCTTGAATGTAGCAAAACAGACACCAGTAAAATGAGACAAATGCTGAGGTTTTATTAAAGTGTTTGGATTCATCAATGTGCAAATATAAGCTGGTGCATTTAACTCATAAATATTTGCTCTATTTTCATTTCTGATATGGGCATCATCTTTTATCCATATGAAGATGTTCAATTTTATAAGTGATCCATAATTAGACATTACTTCATGTTTTGCTTAACTTAAATGAATATAAAAATCAATAGAATGGACAATTCCTGCTTTTTATATCCCGCCACAGTGGGGGGGTATTATGGTTTCACGTCGGTGTCCGTCCGTCTGTCGTACGTCCTTCCGTACGTTTTCGTTTCTGGTTGATAGCTTGAATTAATGTCAGTGGATTTTCTCCAAATATGGTATGTGCATTGATATTATGGAGATCTGGTTTGAGATAGTAAATAGGCAAATTTCGTCAATTTTCGACAGTTATCTGTCCATCACACGTCTATATTTTTGTTTCCGGACGATAACGAGTAATTATCAGTGGATGCTTACCAAACTTGGTATGTGCATTGAAATTGTGGAGGTCTGATTTATGATTGCTCATGGCTAAAAATCGTCAATGTTCGATAGTTATCTGACTGCCACACGTCCGTATTTTCGATAACTTCAGTTAGTATTAATGGATTTTTTACCAAACTTGGTATGTGCATTTATATTATGGAGATCTGGTTTTGGATTGCTAATGGCAAAATTTCACCAATGTTTGATATAGTTATCTGCTCGCTACACGATACTGTCGGGGTAATATCGTTCCACGATTTTATATGCCTGATATAAATCCGTTGTAATAAGGTATACCTTATTCTATGTCACTGTCATTTAAGGAGTCAGTATCAGTGTCGCATACTTCGTCTGCAACATTTGTCGAAGCCTTCATGAATATGCCATTTGTCTTAGTGATTGGCCTAATAAATACCAAATGTCAGCTGCAAAAAGTGCACGACGGCCGACTACTCTATGCCTTGAACAATTCTGTGCTTTGAAAACACGGTATTCCTCGTTAACGATCACGCTTTTATATTCTCATAACTATACAACCTTGTCTGACGTATGTAAGCTTTCTTAGTAGAGTTTCATTACGTTTTGGAAAGCCAGTATTTCAGAAATACAAACTATTTTCACAATGAATAGGTCTTATATTAGTTATGTTTTTGTCTTGCAGCTGTTAGGTGTTTTTATTTAGATCACCAGTCTTTTGGGACGATATTATTTGATTTAAAGTAACATTGCAAGTGTAAGTTCAGCTTGTTGAGAGAGAGCATACTACAAATTAAAGTCATTCCTGAACATATAGTTTTTGGTGCGGATCCCTTTGGCGTAGGCGTTGGGGTCAGCGTCGGCGTCAGACTATTGTCTGCACAATATATTGTGAACCGTTGCTTGAATTCCTACCCAATTTGTATGCATATACTATTGGGACATAACAAAGCACTGGTTAGTTTTTCGTAAACTTGATATAATTTTTAAGATCACAGCAGCAGAAAGATGCTTTTTTTCGGCGTTGGCGTTGGCGTCGGCGTTGATGTAATACTTTCTTATTTGCACAATATCTCGTGGCCCAGAGACTGGGTTATTACCAGATTTTCATGAATATATAAATAGGACATAACAAAGAACTGATTATATTTTTGTAATCTTGACCTAATTTTAAGGTCACAACAGTAGCAAACTGAAAAATCTGTGACACTTCTTTTCTGCACAATGTCTTTAGAACCAGTAGTTGGATTCTTATTAAATTCTCATGGATATGTAATTGGGCAATTACAAAACTGTTTGGATTTTTTGGTGACATTAACGGAATTTTCAAGGGCACAGCAGTTGAAAAAAAACTAAGAATTCACGGTGGGGTGGGGGACTTCCTCTGAAAACATAATTGCTAGTTGGTTTTGTTATACCATGCAACCATGCAACCACATATCGTCATCGTTTGCCATAGCATCGTCATTATTGAAATTCAAAACATTACTTTCATGAGATTGTATGCAATAATTATGTTTCAGGCAGGTTAGAATGGGCTTAGGCATGGTGATCTATTAATTAAGATACTATTTATAACAAAAAAAGTTGGCCGGTATAACAATAATTATTTTTACAATCATTCTAAAATACTATATATATACATATTGTGCCTAATTTTTATTTTGCAACTAATGGCGTTTGCCAGGGAGAAAAGTTTAGTTGCATTACAATTACATAAAAAGCGACCCTACTATAGACTTATTTATGTTGTATCATTGTTGTCCTAACACTCGTTTAAAAATGAATTTACTTATCTGCTCTTAACTGGTTCCATAGTTTATCTATTGTAGCCTGATTGTTTAATGTTTCATACTACCAAAGGCTTCACACATTACTCAAAAATAGACATTTTTTTTATCAAAATAATAATAATAATAATAATAATGGATTAATATATGGTATGATACAATCATAAAATGTAGCACCTGACAGCCTGTAAAATTTCAGTTAGTCTCTCGGTCTTGGACTGGATAATAATGAAACGATTTTTATCGTATCTCTGAATTAATGTTGCCAACATTAATTCAGAGATAGGACAAAAAAAAAGATCATTTCAGTTTTGACCCAGTTCAAAAACGAAGACTAACTGAAATTTTACAGGCTGTAAGATGCCACACTTTACGACTGTGTTAATACCATATATCAATCTATTAAACTTTTTTTTTTTGGATAAAAAGTGTCTATTTTGAGGAATATGGAGCCTTAAAGGAAAGAATTGTCTATTAAATGGGCATTTAATTTACTTCTGCATTTCGATGCTATTGCTGTTTTACATTGTTTTCTGAAGAAATACTACTTTTTCGACTTCTCAGTGCTCAGCTGGTGCTATATTTTATTTCTTCTTTCAGTTGCTGAAACTTGATTGTTTATTGTTTTGGACTGTTTATGAAACAGCTGTCTATTACTGAATAGTTTCCAGCGTTATTCTGACATTTTATTCTAATATACCGTCACACGTATGAGTTAAAGTGCTTCTAATTGGTACCCACAACATATATTTAGTGGAGAAATAAGAACGTATACAAGTCGCAGGCTGATCAGAGCCTTCACTAGTCGTTTTTAGGATAGCCTAGGGTAGAGATTTCTTCATGCTGGCAGCGAAGACTTATCAAACCGCGCGAGTGTACAGACTGATCTCAGTCGTTGTTCAACGCATATAGTTTTGTTGATTGTCATAGGCTGCATGTTCTGTCGAAGCATACATGAACATTGAATGGGCTACTCCGAATGTATATATGACTTTTGAAAGTGACACTGTTCTCACTAAATAGCCAGCCTTGGTGGCTCAGTCCGATCTGCTTCCGAATGGAGATCAGGAGGTTGCGGGTTCGTTAGTAGAATCGTCGAGACTGATCATGAAATATTTTCTGCGACCATGCTCTCCCTTCCGCTGATTCAAGAAGAGCTGTTGTCAGCGTCTGGCGAAAGAATGTGCACAAGTACTGGTTAACTGCTTAGAGGACTAAGCCTGCCCAGGGAAAAAATGCGGTTAGGTAAACTGACCGCGCTCGACATGACCTCAATGGGTTGACGGCCGTAAAACCTGACCTCAAACAAAATTCTTACCAAAAAGTATGTACGATTGTCTAGGAAGAGCCACAAAGACAGATCATCACGAAAACATGCCTATATAATTTTGGCCCCCTTAAATCCGACTTTTATATAGTAAAACTGGAGTTTAAAGGGGTATACATTATTTTTTTTATTTTTGCTCAAGTTCATAGATTGTGAGTACTCGTTAGAACCGCCTCGGCGAGGCGGTTCTAACGAGTACCACAACCTATGTTTTTAGCAGATATATAAAATTATCAAAGTTTTTTATCTGAAAAATTTCAGCTTTCGGAGGTGAAATGTTCTATATATTTGAATAGGCGTGTTTTCGTAAGCTCCATCTTCCCAAACCAGATGATCAAAGTGCCAGAAAAGATCCATCAAACACAACAAGCAGAAATAAGCACAACAACGCATCAAAATATCGACTATGAGCAGCCACAAGACCACACGAAGTACAAACACTGCCAGAACCACCGCCTTATGATGGTCAGAAGTAAAAACTACTGTGAGGTACGCAGGAATGGGGCGTTAAATCGGTTTCGCTGGTACCAAATGTTCACCCTCGGTTCAAATGTTGTAATAATACAATATAATTGTTCAGCTTGCCCAATCAAGGAAACATCACAGAAAAGCATGTAAATCGAATTAAACCACTGTGATGAAACAAGGATGACGGCTCGTGGAAGTCAGACACTGACAGCAGGTGCTAAAGAAAATCACTAGTGGTCCGAACAAAGTGTTTGTCTGTGTTATCTTGTAACGGGCATTTGGTTTGCGCAAAGATATGTATATATGCTTCTGTATGCTTCAATAATTAATGTACGAAGCAAATTGGTGTGAGAGCAGCCCAAGCGTATACACTATGTACTGACCCGTGTTTATCTTCCTTTCCCTGTACAATCACTTCATTATAAGATAACGTTTTGTTTTCAGGCCTACAAACGCGGTATGTTTGGACCGAAATACCAGTGGATAATACTAGGTGGCTATAGTGATGATTGGTGGACAACAGAAGACATCACACTGCCATGCTCAGTGGCTCAGCTCAACATTACTCTCCATGGTTACCTGGCAACAGACATTTTGCCACTGAGCAGCAGTAGAAAGCGTACAGAGTCTGGACTGGTAAGTTTGGTGGAGATTAATATGCCTTAATAGTTTTAGTATTTTTTCAGTAGAACCGTGGATGAGCCGTGTATACTTAGCGTTTATATTCTCTTCTATTTCTGAAAAAAGGGAGCACTTGTGGGAGAATATCCTTAAAGTGATAAAAATGCTATAGGATGGCAATCAGTATCAGTATCAGCATAATCTTGTATTTCAATTAGGAAAAATAAAGAGAACGATAACTGCAAATTTTATCGCAATAAACGTAGTTTTGAAAGCAAGAAATATTTGGGGATATATATAAATTGTCTGTTAAAGGTCATAAAACAATTAGAATTATTCAAAGCCATTCTGTTTTGTTGCTATTATGCATTGTGCTTTTGACACTACCCTGAGTTTATTATTAATATGTGCTCTTAACTAAATTCTCAATATTAAGTTGTAATTTCGTCTCGGTATTCGCGTATTCAAGACCTAAACACAGGTAATTGCCATTTCTTTTAACAAGCCAATCACTCTCTCCTGTTAAGTGAGTTTTAACTCTTTATGTGGTGTATGGTTTTATTTTATTTCAGACCCCCGAGAAATACATGAAACGATATATGAAGGCTAACAAAGGCCAGTTCAGTAAATACCATGCCTACGCCTTTGATGGGGTCTGGGTGATAGCTAAAGTCGTCGATCATATCTTGAAACAGCACAGGAACAACTCATCAAATAAACACCTGCTACACGAAGGATTGTTTCGCGGAGATCAGATATCAACGGCACTGAATGATACAAACTTTAGAGGAGTTACGGTATTTACTTGTTTTCATATGGTCACTCTGTGTATATTATTTGACAAAAGTACAGTCGACTCTCTCGTTATCTCGAATTCCAAGGGACTCACTGAAACACTTCGAGATATCCGAACCTCGACATATCAGAGGAGAGAGTGAGGAAAACAATAAATTGAACAACCACATTTAACAAATGAATATGTAATTTGACTCCTGAAGTTAGAAATATATATATATATATAATAATGTGGAGAAGAGGAGAAATTGCTCCTTAGGAGCAATTTCTCCTCTTTTCCTCATTATTTTGTTACCTGTTGGCATAGTTTCATGTTAAAACAGGGACCAGATTTTCACTTCATAAGCGGTAATTCGAAATAAGTGAGTTCGAGATAACGAGGTTCGACTGTATAAGTGAAGATACCCAGGATATGCTACAATAACGAAGCACAGCCCTCCCGAGGCACTAGAGAAGGAGCAATGAGGAATTGATGAGGACAACACAAACGCCACAAATGAAAGCAAAGACGCACAAACAACGGGACAAACCAAACACCACAAATGAAAGCAAAGACGCACAAACAACGGGACAACACAAACGCCACAAATAAAAGCAAAGACGCACAAACAACGGGACAACACAAGTGCCACAAATGAAAGCAAAGACGCACAAACAACGGGACAACACAAACGCCACAAATGAAAGCAAAGACGCACAAACAACGGGACAACACAAACGCCACAAATGAAAGCAAAGACGCATAAACAACGGGACAACACAAACGCCACAAATGAAAGCAAAGACGCACAAACAACGAAGAACTGCAACAGAACTCTCTTGGAACGGCCTATAGGAAAACTGCAGGGGTGGAGTTTGGTGGGGCTGTAAGTGGTGGCGGTTCCAAAAACCAGTTTTACTCGCGCGCAACCTTTCCCTTTCTACAAACAGAAAATAGACGCACTGCACATTTGCAATAACCGACAGACCATCAAAAACAGTCTGCCAGTCTGTCGCACTACGTCTAAACAACAACAACAAGATTAATAATAGTACTAATGATAATATAGGTGTTGTTCGTGTTAAAAAAGACTGTTGACACTTTCCAGTAAAGTAATGGTAGGTTTTGTGGCTGTTTAACTGTATTTGTCTGTCTTCCCCTTTGATGTTGAGAACTTGATGTGGATCTGATAGTATAAGTTCCTGAGTTCACTTGTTTACTCTGTTCACGGAATCAGGGTTATCATCTGTATGTCTTAAACACAATTTGGACAGGTATTGCTCAAAATACCTTACCTGGGTTAATATAGACATATGTATATACATGTCTTAATGTTAGATTATTGCAAGATATAAAGATACCTGTTAAATCATCTGTGATTCAATAAATGAATACAGAGTTATTCTAGAAGAACTTAGAAATGTAATTTTGACTATCAAACAAACTTGATGTTCTGGTGCTTTAATGTATTAACATCCCGGCATCCGTATTTCAACCATTCTTGGACAATGGTAAAAGGAAAAAAGTATAATTAAGTTAGTCATGAGAAGAAATCTCTGTGGAGCAAGATTCAAACTACAGACTGTAGCATCAGCAGGCGAGGGCTAAATGGACTGAGCTACCGATGCTTAACAGTTCATAATGTCTGACATTTGGGCTAAGAAAATGTGCGTTGAGGCTCCTTAATCAATCAACCGGACTTTTAAGCCTTAAGGTATGAGTTAATCTTGCTGGTACGTAAATATTTCAGCCGTGGTATGGGAAATATATTTAGGTAGGTCAATGAGCTTCAGTCATAACAACAAAATGCTTCTCAAGATTATGGCATGTCCAATTAACCTTAGTAATAGTGGAATGGTCCATTGAATCATCACAACAGTCCTTAAAATTTGGGAAAAACCAAAAATAATAATAATAATCTTTAGAATATTGTTCTGATAAATTAGACATACCAACAACCCTTCTAAGTTTGTAACTCAAAATAAAACTGGCGTTCTGAAAGGTCTTGTTGCAGAAGAGGCTTCAAACCGTTTTTATACCCTGCCACACAATAGTAGCGGGGTATTATGGTTTCATGTTGGTCGTCCGTGTGTCCGTCCGTGTGTCCGTCGTACGTGCGTCCGTCCGTCCGTTCGTTTTTCGTTTCCGGATGATAACTTGAGTAAACATCAATGGATTTTCACCAAACTTGGTACGTGCATTGATATTATAGAGATCTGGTTAGGGATTGCTAATGGGCAAATTTCGTCAAATGTTTACGGAGTTATCTGCCCGAGACACGCCCGTATTTTCGTTTCCGGATGATAACTTCAGTAAACATCAATGGATTTTCACCACACTTGGTATGTGCATTGATTTTGTGAAGATCTGCTTTCACTTACCTTTTTTGGGATTGCTAATGGGCAAATTTCGTCAATATTTGACAGAGTTACCTGCCCGAGACACGCCCATATTTTCTTTCCAGACTATAACTTGAGTAAAAAACAAGGGATTTTCACCAAACTTGCTATATGCATTGACATTAAGGAGATCTGGTTTGGGATTGCTAAAGGGCAAATTTCGTCAAATTTTTACGGACTTTTCTGCCCGAGACACGCCCATATTTTCGTTTCCGGATGATAACTTGAGTAAATAACAAGGGATTTTCATCAAAGTTGCTATATGCATTAACATTAAGGAGATCTGGTTTGGGATTGCTAATGGGCAATTTTCATCAAATTTTTATGGAGTTATCTGCCCGAGACACGCCCATTTTTTCGTTTCCGGATGATAACTTTAGTAAATAACAAGGTATTTTAACCAAACTTGCTATATGTATTGACAGTAAGGAGATCAGCTTTGGAATTGCTAATGGGCAAATTTCGTCAAATTTTTACGGAGTTATCTGCCCGACACACGTCCATATTTTCATTTCTGGATGTTAACTTGAGTAAATAACAAGGCCTTTTAACCAAACTTGCTATATGCATTGATATTATCAAGATCTGGTTTAGGATTGTTATCTGTCCATTGATATTATCAAGATCTGGTTTAGGATTGTTATCTGTTCCTCCGTCATTTTCTTTCCCGACAATTTCGCAACGATAACTTTAATACATAAACAAATAATTGCTATGGCAGGGTATTATGCTTGCGGTGCTTTTATTTAGAAATTAATTCATAATGTTGACAGCGAAATTTAGAAAAAAGTTATATGATTTACCATTTCAGAGGGTTTATATAGCTGACATAGTTTAGACGTATGGAGTTTGATGAGACTGGAATGCAGATTTTACCTATGCTCGGAGGCTCCATTTTAAGTGAAGCGACCCAGTTTTGACAATTAAGAGGTGTAAGCATGGCTAGGCCGTGCCAATTTTTAAACGCATCTACAATTTATCTCTGTTTGATATAAAATGTTCTATCTACCGTTATTCAGGGCCAAGTACAGTTTGACCGCGGTGACCGCATTGGATCTATCATGGTTGAGCAATTCCAAGGTAACAGTCAACGTTATTACGTCTTCACACGGACTTAGTTGGTAACTAAAATTACTATACGAGGACGATTGATTAGGGAATTGTATTCACACTATTTAATTAGAAATTAACATGCATGTTCAATCGCTTCAGGGATTCATATTTGAATTTCGAATTAAAAGCACAAACTTAAAATTATTCGATTACTCTTTGTGTTTTTATTCGTAAATCGTGAGGCAAAACGGTACAAATATGTTGCAGATTGTTCCCGATTTTAGAAATGAAATGCACATGCATTTGTCTATGCTTATAGCAATCTTTGAATGTTTAAACCAAATCATAAGTTGTGCGTTGTCACTTTATTTAATTTCATAAACCGTTAAATAGACAAAGAAATAAAATACTTTAATTGTTTTTTGTTTTTTTTTTCATTCTTAACACAAACATACATTGCAACAGTTTATTCAACAATAAACCTAGCATCCATTTTTAACCTAAATCATTTAAAAAGTACTAACCACTCGAAAGCAGCAGCAGAAGTAGCAATATATCTGTAAAGGAAACGCTATATATTATCATATTTTTCAGGTGGAAACATGGTAAAAGTTGGAGAATATCATCGGCGGAAGAATCGCCTGAGTTTTAAACATGGCTCACGTATTATATGGTTGGGTACGAGAACTGTTTTAAGACTTTCACACAAGTTTTCAGATGGCAATTTAGACTAGTATAGTTTTCAATTCAACAAGATATGAAACTAGAGTTTTGATTAGAGCACTGCTATCATTCTTTAATATAATTATCAAGCAGTTAGTGGTTGTTATATCGTTTTTGTTCTCTACCCTCTGTAACCCCTCATAGATTATTTATATACGTTACGTACCTTGGTAGAAACAGTGTTCAATAAATCACTTTAATCATTAGATAATGTCAAATAATGAGGACGTTGGAATGGTTAAGTGTATTTGTTACGACTACATTTATTTTGAATTATATTTAGTAATAATTAATGACATTATCTATTACGAAGAGCCTGATCAGAAACTTCCAGTTTTCAAATGAACAGTTTAAAGGACAATTAACACTTCACCAAGCGAATAGGTAAGGTCATGATCTGATTGAATTCTTCACTGCTTGCACATACCGCAGTGTTGTTTTTTTCTGTTGACCGTAGCTTTTATTTATTTAGAAATGAAGAACTGTAGAAATTAATACATGTAACATAGTTATACTTCTACTTGTCTTTTTTCTGCGCAGATGCTTGTTTAATTAAACATGTTTCAGTTTTTTGCTTCTTTGTAATAATGTATATATTATTCAGTTCTTAACATTCATCTCTACAGGTAAAGGTCCACCAATAGACCGGAAGTTGGTCCGCGTAGAATTCCGACGAGTTCCGAAGGGCATATACATCAGCATATGTTCTGTGTCTGGTTTCGGCATTATTCTCGCATGCATGTTCCTTGCTGTGAATATAATATTTAGACAACATAGGTAAGAAATCATTATGGAGCACGAAATTCAAAATTCAAGAAACGTGTCTTTCACTATACTTCTTCTAGTTTGATTTAGTGGAATGAACACACTTGTGGATTTCCGCCATTTTTACAAGGGAAGCAACTTTTGTGACTTTCTGATTCATTTCCTGCACACTGGCCCCCCTTCTGAAAAAGGAGCTACACTAAAAGGAAGGGGTTAACATTGTTTCGAATTGTTATGAAAATTATTTCTCCAAGCACAATTATTTAACATATATTGAACTTTTAAAGTTAATGATTTGCAAATACCTTACCTTTTCCTATTAATTGCATTAAAAACTTACAAGTTGAACGATGTCAGACTCTAAGACAGATGGCTAGATAAGCTTATAATTGTTGGTGTCATTTAAACTGTTTTGTTTTAACTAACATGAAGTATATGTTAATCAGTAGAATAATTCAACCAGATGTATTATAATTGCGCACAACGATTTTTATGCAAAAGAAATAGAAATTTCGAACACACTTGTTTCTTCAGTTTGGTTTAGACCCATGAAGAAATTTATAATTGTGTCATCTGGCTGGATTTTACATTAGATTTGTTGTTTTTTATTATTATTATTATTTTCAGACATACAATACATGTTTTGTATTTACAAATGTTTCCCAGCTCAGACTCTTGTACTCGAAATAAGTGATTATGTGGATTGTGTAAAACGTCGCGCCGTACTTCGTTTTGATCTTCTGGGAATTTGGACTGCTACTGAGTATTAAATACGAAAGAATAGTTGCACTCGATGCTACTAGGAGATTAAGGGATTATAAGTTTGTCAGTACGACCAAACTCAATCAGAATTTTTGTTGTTGTTTTCCAAGGGTAACTTCTTTTTATTTCCAAGAGCCGCGTGATTATATTTTATTGTTCTGTATTTCCAAAGGACCCCTGTATCAAAATAGTTCAGATCTTAGTTATTGCTACTTCGTATTTGTATATTATTGAAGAAAACCACTTTATTTTTGTTTCAGGTATATCAAAATGTCAAGTCCGAATTTGAACAATATTATCATCATAGGTTGTATTCTCACATATCTAAGTGTGTTCTTGCTTGGAACAGATGGCGGAGTGATTCCAATTCATTATCTTACATATATATGTACGGTAAGTGGGTTATTCATTGTAGATATTTGAGCCGTAACGTCTAAAAACGTATCTTCGGACATGTGCACCCAGCCTGCGCATTTGGACAACCCAGGATGCAAAGTTACTTCATGACAACGAAGACTATGATTCAGTGGACACACATATCCGAAGATATGCTTTCTGATGTCGGGCTCATATATTCAAAGACCTTTTATACTGATATGCAACAATATTAGCAGGAATGATTGTCACAACTGCACATGCTATAAATATTTACTGTGTGTATATGATGTCACCCCCAAAGTATACATTTGCCAGTTGCTGTTTTTTTTTTTTTTTTTTTTTTTTTTTTTTTTTTTTTTGTTTGTTTTTATTTTTATTTTCGCTATTTACTGGAGACGTTATCTCTTAAGGGGAATTGTATACACTTGACAGATTTTCTTCCATTTTAGAACGAGGCAGCTTTGTGACGTTTTGCTTTGCTTTTCTGCTTAACAAAGTCCATTCTGAAATTAAGTTAACTGTACAAGAGAAGAATTTGGGAGTAAATTATTTTCTGTTAGCGTCGGCCCCTTTTCACAAGGGGCAAATTCATTTTCAAAGAGTCGACCCATCTAAAAGCATATAATTGTCACTAAACTCTGCTGCATTTATCTGTGTCTGCTTTCCTTTTACAGGCAAGGGCATGGGTACTAGCTGTCGGATTCACTCTAGCATTTGGCGCTATGTTTGGTAAGACATGGAGAGTTCATGCGATTTTTACAAATATCAAATTAAATAAAAAGGTAGGCTATAAATATCTTTTGCAACAATGGGTCGCATTTAAACTAAGCCTAAAATATAGCTCTTTCTATTTATTATGTATGTTTAGCGCTTAGAATGCTATGTAAAAAATTCAGCAGGCATTTCAAAACAGTTTTTCTTATTTTTCCTGAAAACAGAAATTGAGATTAAATGCAAACTGTTCCCTAAGGAGACGATTTGTGTAATATATCAGAATCTATTTTAAAATAATAAAAAAATCATCAATTTGTCGTCTGCTGAATTTGCAAGCAAGTGTTAAAATGAAGTGTAATAAAAGCTGTAAAGTTGACATTGTAAACACCGAACACGTAAAAGAATACAAATCTGAATACAGACTTCATTGCTATTTCATTGGGCATATACAGCCTCGTAAACTACACTGTTATATTGAACAGACTTAATAAAACCGAGTCTCCGATTTTCGTTCTCGTATGTGTTTTTGTTTCAATGGCAACCTTTTAGATTTTCATATGGCAGAAATGTAGTTTGCAGGGCTGCATAAGCCCTCTAGCACCGGCTGAAGCGGAACTCTGTTTTCCAAGATATCCAAATAGGTTCAATGCTACTGAGGAAAAATTAAAACTGCACTATGATGAAGTACGGGAAGACTTTTATTGGCCTTCACACAGCAAGCAACACCAGTGGAGTCAAATAAAATCTATAAATATTTCCAGATGCAATGAAGTCAAAATAAATATATAAAAGATTGTCAAAGAACAAATTTCAGTACACGGTATATAGCGGCATCAGGTGGTATTTTTCATACTTCTCTACAACAACATCATTGTGGATTGTGGGTACTCATTAGAAGGCTGTTACTGTGTATGGTATGGCGCATTGATCACTGACATTACATAAATACGGCTATTCAAATATATAGAAAGTTTCACATCTGAAAACTGAAAATTTCCAGATAAAAAACTCTGATATTTTTTCATATTTCTGCTCAAAACATAGATTGTGGGTACCCACAATCTATGTTTTGAGCAGAAATATGAAAAATAATGTATACCCCTGTAAACCCCAGTTTTACTATATAAAAGTGGGGTTTAAGGGGGTCAGTATTATAAAGGCATGTTTTCATGATGAAATATCGGGATTTTATGTATATTGACATTATATTATCCTCAGCTTTCACGACCTTAAAAAGTTAAAAAAACATTAAGATGTAAAACATGCCAGTCTGTGATTTGCATTTTACATTGCTCTCTGTACTTAAAATCTAACATGTTTCCTTATAACCGTAAATTAATACGTGTGAAAATGTATGCTGCAGTTAATTACTATTTGACTGGAGCTGAGAAGAACCCATCCAACGATATTCGATGTACTTTTTAACACACTTTTCTCTCCTAAAAGTGTATCATTTTCCTTACTAGCGGAAAAAATAAGCTGTGCATGTGAAAAATGTTCAGGTATCTCTCCATTTTATAAATTAAAGCTTGAAACTTTACACAGGCAAGTTGTGTATCCATCCCGGTCATTTACACTGGTCAATGCATGAGTTGCATGGGTAGTTTGTCTGCTTGGCTAACGTCTTCGTTTCTACGTTGTTTTTTTTTTTTTTTTTTTTTTTCCGGGCAGCAGTCAAACAGCAAACTCGTTTGTCGACTAAACATGTGTAAAAGCATAGTGTTGATGCCTTTAAAACAGAAGACCAGGATAATTTTGAAAAACGTCTTTGATACTCCATGCCAAGTTTGAATGTAACTGACTGGACGATTAAGTGTGCACCGAAATACTGTAGACGCCTTGTGGAGACGGTACCAACAGTTTGGGACCACCAGAGACCGGCCTCGGTCAGGATGTCCACGCGTAATGCCTAATCGTCAGGATACGTACACCCGGGTGGTTCATCTCCGTGATCGACTCAGAACTGCTACTTTGACAGCTAGCAGTATTCCTGGTCTTAGGTGGATTAGTCCTCGAACAGTACGTAATCGATTGCGTGAACGAGGCATACGTCCACGACGCCCAGCCATACGTCCTGTTCTCCAGCAACGTCATCGTGTAGCACGTTTCGCCTGGTGTAGACGACACATACACTTCACGCAACAGGACTGGGAACGTGTTCTTTTCACGGATAAATCCAGGTTTCATCTCGACAGCAGCGACGGTCGTTCTAGAGTGTACCGTCGTGTTGGCGAACGTTTCTATGACAGTTGTGTGATTCAGCGGCGTCCTTTCGGCGGAGGTAGTGTCATGGTGTGGGGTGGAATCTCATCCCCTGGCAGAACAGCTCTTGTGGTTGTGGACGGCACACTTACAGGCATCAGATACCGTGACGAAATCATACGACCCCATGTTCTCCCATTTGTGCAATAACATAACGCAACGCTGCAACAGGATAACGCTCGCCCACATGTCGTGCTGGTCGTCACCGACTTCTCGATCCAGAACAATGTTAATGTGCTGCCCTGGCCTGCAATGTTACAGGAATGTCTCTTATAGAGCACATTTGGGATGAGATGCAGCGTCGCTTTTGTGGCCTCCAAAATCAGCCGTTGACGTTACCTGGCCTGTCACGTGCGCTTGTGAGAATTTGGAATGGTATTCCCCAGGAATTTTTTCAGAACACTTATTGCATTAATTAGGCATCGTTGCCAAGCATACAACGATTCTAATGGTGGACATACACGGTATTGATGAGCTGAACTGCGTTTAGAAAACGTCTCTGAAAACTGATCTCTATCCAAGACGCTGCTGATGCAATAACCATGTCAATTGAGCTTGTATTTAATAAAGGTCAGATAAAACCCTGATACATTTTGTGTAGCATTTTCTTGTGTACCTCCTAAGTTATAGCATATTATACCCATGTACAGTTTATTTTTTCCGCTAGTATATTAAATATATTAAATTTTAGATTTTTAAACTGATATTCGTTGTGTTATTAAAGCAAACATTGGAACCACGTTAAAATCATACATGTAATTATATTTTAGTTAGGGATTAAATATTACTTTAACGCTAATTTCTATTCATGCGAGCATCGCATTAATATATACAGGGGAAATTATAAACTAACAAAGCAAAGTTGTTAGTAAAAAAAGGTAAGAGAAAAGTCCAGGGAGTGCCACAATCACAAACCGCAGCCCTTCCCAGACACCGAGGAAGAGAAAACCGACAAAACCCAACAAGCACAAATCGAACAAACGTACGAAAAGCACTAAGATTAGCTCTCTCTTTCCCAAGCGAGGTAATCGCAATGTAAAAAGGACTGAAAAACACAAGAAAAAAAACACAAGGTAAGACATAAAACAAATCGCCTAGTAGAATAAACCACAAAGCAACAAAGAGTAAGACTAACAACGGGACCACCGCCTTAGAACGGTCAGTAGAGTAAACCACCGGGGTGGTAGTGGTGGCGGGGGGCGGGGGGGGAGGGGGTGTTGTTAAAGCACTATTTAAATCTAAAATTATGGATTAGGTAAAATTTCTTAAGATTCTTTCTTTCTTAAAATGGTTATGCATCAAGTTGATACATGATTAACTTTCACGATACTATATCGTGGAGACGCGCCGTAACCGAACGGACAGAGCAATTGATTGCGGTGTTGAAGGCATCGGGTTGGAGCCTAACTCAGCAAATCGACTGAAAAAACTCTCGTAGTTAACCAGCAGTGAATGTGTACCCTTCAGTGAAATATCAAATGCAGAGAAAGGAGCCGTATCGCCTTTAGCTTTCTTATGCTTTACTCAAGACGCATCAGGCTCCGACTCCCACCTACCACCCCACACAGCCGCAAGGCTAGAAAAAACTTTTACCTATATACAGTATTGCAGGGATGTACGCAACTTAAAATAATGTGAATAATATTATGAACTACAGTGTGCCTTAATCCATTGTAGACTGAAGACCCTTAAAAGGGTATTTGGCAAATAGTGCAGACCCAGATCAGACGCCGCAGAACGCGGCGTCTGATCAGGGTCTCCACCGTTTGCAAATAGTTTAGTCATTTTTCCTTAGAAATATCTAAATCTCATAGCCGAACATACCTAAAATTGAAATTGGACTCTTCCAAAATTGAAATTGGACTCTTCCAATATATAGTGTGGTGGAGTCTGTTCAGTGTACAAAGGGTTAATATTCTGTGGTGGAGTCAATTCAGTCTACGAAGGGTCAATTTATGCCTAAAGCCCTACAAAGTCGACTTATGTACACCACTTATATTTTGATGTACATATGTCAAAATTGTTTTGGCATCATTTGTTTTCGTCGTGTCATGCTGTGAGATATGCTCTGAACGTTTTCATTTCATTACGAAAACACGCCCATTTAAATATATTGAAAATTTCATCACCAAAAACTGCATATTTTTCAAAAAAAAAAATTCTGATAATGTTCATATTTCTGTTCAAAACATAGATTGTGGTTACTCGTTAGACCGAGGCGGTTCTAACGAGTACCCACAATCTATGTTTTTGAGCAGAAATAAGAAAACTAATGTATACCCCTGTAAACCCCAGTTTTACTATATAAAAGTGGGGTTTAAGGGGGACAAATTATATAGGTATGTTTTCGTGATGTTTTCCTTTGATTTATAACAGGTGATCAAAGATTACAAGCTATTTGTTATGGTTGCTGTTCTGCTTCTGATAGACGCTGCAATATTAAGTACATGGAAGTTCCTGGATCCTCTACACAGGTCAACTAAGAACTTAACCACAATTGTGAGAGTTACTTGTCATTATCCACAGAAAAATATGTCCATTTAAATCTAGTTTGTAGGATATGTTTCATTTTGCTTCATCTTAGTTCACTGCATTTATTATTTTGTCAGTCTATTCGTACGATGCAATGTTATCCTGTCTTTCTAATTTATTTACCATAAATGATCTGACAGCAACATCGCAGCAAATAGAAGACTAGATCAAGCCAGTCTATGCATTGTTTGCCATTCAACCAGCGAAAAATATCACCAGAATGTTCCAATTTTACGTTAACCTTTAAAGCACCAAGCAGAATTTGTTACAGATGACACTTTATTTCTTATGTACAGAGAGAACAAATCTTCACATTTCATATGAATCGTCAGGCGATTCATATGAAATGTAAAGACTTATTTTCTCTGAATAATAATAAAAATATTCAAAATATCGTCAGTTTTGAATGGCGCTTTAAGCATTTAGTATAACTGGCATTAAAGGTGTTTGATAGTTAGGCATTGATAGCAAATGAAAAGCGCACTTACAAAATAAATAAAATCTATAACGGTTGCCCTTGGAAACAAAAAAACACTTCAAAGAATAAAAATCGGAGTGTTGGTTTTATGGAGACGGTTCATATGACAGCAGTGCTGTTTGACTCGGCTTACATGGAACTCGATTTTCCAAGATACCAGAAAAGGCTCTGTGATGCCAATGAAAAAAGGAATATATACTTAGTAGTCTGGTAGCCAAATGTGAATGATTTGAACAGCTTTTAAAAACGAATGTGTTAGCATATTTTATGGCTGCATAACTTACGAATACCATCACGATAACATACCTATATAATTTTGACTCCCGTAAAGCCAACTTTTATATAGTAAAAAAACTGGGGATTACAGGAGGTACACATTATTTTTCTTATCTCTGCTCCAAAACATAGATTGTGGGTACTCAATAGAATCGCCTCGGAGAGGAGGGGCGGTTTTAACGAGTACCCCGAATCTATGTTTTAAGCAGAAATATGAAAAATATCAGAATTTTTATTTGAATTCCAGTTTTGGTGGTGAAATTTTCAATATATTTGAATAGGCGTGTTTTCGTAATGGCATAGGCTGACAAGGGTCTTTGTTGTATCCAGTGATCCTGTAAGCAGCCAGCAAAGGTCATGATCAATTTGCACATATTCGAATGATCGTGATTTGATTTTAACCCTTGTCCCGCTGATTAGATTAAGAGGCCACACCCGCTTCTACTTTTCAGCCAGTCAGATTACTTTTCAGATTGTTGATATAAATTCACATACTTAATGGCAAACAGTGCAGATCCAGATCAGTTGGCTTCTTCTGAAGCCAACTGATCTGAATCTACACTGTTTGCAAAGGTAGGGTATTTCCCGGTTCAGCAGGTCAAGGGTTAAACAGAATTATCTGACACTGTGATCAACTCAATGATGAAGAGGTAGCTAGTTACTTGCTTTTCGTTAGTTTGTTACGTACATGCTGTCCGTCTAAGTTCTTGGTATCATTGGTTGGCTGTGTTCGAATTATGGCTCTTCCGTGACATTATTACCATTTTAACTTCCCCCCTTTAACCCCACTTTTATACAGTAAAACTGGGGTTTACAAGGATATACATTAATTTTCTTATTTCTGCTCATAAATATAGATTGTGAGTACTCGTTTGAAATGCCTCACCGAGGTGGTTCTAACAAGTACCCACAATCTATGTTTTGGGCAGAAATATGAAAAATATCAGATTTTTTTTATCTGAAAGTTTTCATTTTTTGGTAGTAAAATTCTAAATATAGTTGAATAGGCGAGTTTTCGTAATGTAGTTATATACCAGGTAGCTTCGCTGCCATTTTTACAAGGGTGCAATTTTTCGTAACGTCCTGAAAAGTCGTCTTGAAAGCACATTAAATGCCTTTAGATGCTATATTAGGTTGGCTTTTGAAAATGCCTTGTTTGCCTGAAAAAAAAAAACATTCAGATTTCTATTACCAGTCTGTCAAATTACATATTCTTTACCGGTGGCACATGACCTTTAAAAATGAATCAGCAAAATACAATATCAGGACATTGCTTCTTTATCAGCTACAATCATTTTCTTGCTTATCTCCTCGTTGCAGCCACAGGGTTTCATCTAAGCTTTAATTTATTATATCTCAACCTTATTGAAGCCGTATCAAAAACCCATTTCTGGTGGCACTCATTAAAATGCAAATGTTTTCTCGCCTAAAAGATGATGATATGAATGATAAAACTGGTAATTTTAATCAGGGTGCAAAAGGAGTTGTGTCAAAAAATATTGTGACACAGAATCACTTAAACTGTTATGTTCCTCCCCGTTACTGAAGACTTTTCGGCGATCGCCGAAAAGTTAAGTAACGGGGAGGTGCATAATAATTTAAGGATTCTTTGTCTGTTTTCTGGCAATATATATTATCATTAATAGTGATATATAGACAGTGATAAAGTTGTAGTGAGAACTTTTCAATTTCTAGCGAAAGAATGTGCACAATACTGGTTAACCGCTTAAAGGACTAAGCCTGCCCAGTAAAAGTGTGATTAGGTAAACTGACTGTCGACATGACCACATTGGGTTGACTGGGCCGTAAAACGTCATCACAAACAAATAAGAACCTTTCAATGTCGGGAGATATACCTGTTATACCGTATATCTGTTATCTGTCTACTGTGAAAACAGTATGCCCACCAAAGATTAGCCCTTAAAGCGCCAGTCCAAACAGCAGCAGATGATATTCAGAAATACATTTATTTTTCAGAGAAAGTAATGCTTGACCTTTCAAGTAGATCGTCTTCTAGATAACATTATTTTCTCCCGGAAAAAACTTTCTTCCGTTATACGCTTGAATGGCGCATCAAGCGAAAATGTGACTTCGGATATTGGCATACCGTCATCGATGGCCAATAACAACATGTGTATCCGTTCAGCCTAGAATAATCTGAGCATCCGAGCAGTCTGACAAGTCTTTCTTATCGATTACAGTATCAGTGGTCGACTATATCAACAGAGGCCAAATACCCAGATAGGAAGCGCAGGGTGATCTGAATCTGTGCGTTTCGTACATGATTAAAGACACGTTTTTGCTTGACACGACCCATGTATTCCATTGCTAAGATAAGATGAGCATCCAGATATATACATCACGAAAACACGCCTATTCAAACATATTGAAAATTTCACTACCAAAAACTGAAAGTTTTCAGATAAAAATTCTGATATTTTTCATATTTCTGCTCAAAAACATAGATTTTGGGTACTTGTTAGAACCGCCGAGGCGGTTCTAACGAGTACCCACATTCTATGTTTTTGAGCAGAAATAAGAAAAAAATAATGTATAATCCTGTAAACTTCAGTATACTATATAAAAGTGGGGTTCAGGTGATCAAAATTATATAGGTAAAACTGTATGTTTGCGTGATGTTTAATATATTTCACCAGTGTGTGAACCCATTATAAACGCCTCACTGAGGAGCTTCTTTTTGGTACCAACAACATATACTTGCTTGCGTAAATAGGAAATTATCAACCATGTTTGGTTGAAGAAAATGCGCCTTATTTGGAGCCTTGATGTATTCCTGCATACACCAATACAATATGTAAAGATTTTTCACAATATTTTCAGGTAGAAGGAGATTTGGAAATTATCCCAGTTGTGGAATATTGTAAGAGCAATAGCATGACTATATGGTTGTCTTTGATTTACGCTTACAAAGGAATGTTGCTTGTAAGTACAACTAGATTCTTTTGTCTAAAACACGAGTGAAATAATTTATTTTCCTCTTAAATGCGCGATAGTTTGGATCAGCAGTAAACGCGCTTCCTTCTCCATTTGATTATTTTCTAACTTTACAAAAATATATTCCTCCCATAACTAAAAATATGGGAAGGATTATGACCGCTCTTTCGCTAGAACATTGTAATATGATTGCTTTTGCAGTTCGTAGTAATCTTTAACGATTTGCATGCTAGGTAAAAACTTTAGCAGACGATTTTTTTCTTCTTTTTCCTAGAAGATTGGCTTTGACATTTCATGCAAATTAGGAAACAATTCTCATTCTATGTTTAAGTAAGTTTTCGCTTCCAAGTCATCAGTGACAGTGCAAATATGGCATCAGTACGGTTAAGAGTAATCATTCGAATGCACATGGGATCCAGATCCAGGTTCTTTCCAAAGGCAATCTTTTTTTTTTTACTTTTATTCCACAGTATGCCTCACACAGTACTTGAATGATAACCACCAAAAAAAAACCTATATTTGAATAGGTATTTTTTCATAATGTGTGAAGTATATCAAGATATCCAATCCCCTTAAAGAACATTTACATGTATTGCTCTAGGTATTTGGTTGTTTTCTTGCCAAAGAATATTTACATGTATTGTTCTAGGTATTTGGTTATTTTCTTGCGAAAGAACATTTACATGTATTGTTCTAGGTATTTGGTTGTTTTCTTGCCTGGGAAACACGCCAAGTGACCATACCAGCACTGAACGATTCCAAATACATCGGTATGAGTGTGTATAACGTCGTGATTATGTGTGTATGCGGAGCAGCTGTGTCTTTTGTCATCAACGACCAACCAACGTCATCATTTGTAATTATAGGCTTCTTCATCATATTCTGTACAACTATAACACTCTGCCTAGTCTTTGTTCCAAAGGTGAGTATTATATTTCAACAGCTTTCAGAGCATCATCTTTTATCATTTTTGTACAGTCATAGTATTTTCTGCCTTCACGCCAGACAGGAGTATAATATTTCTCCCTCATAACGTGCAGTTTTAATCCTAAAGTTAGATGAAATTATATTTTATCCTTATTAATTCACTAGTCAAGTTTGCTTACATATCCTCGTTGCTGGAATAGCACACCTGCATTTCCACGAAAAACGAAAACAACAAAACAAAACAACAAAAAAAAAAAAAAAAAAAAAAAAAACAAGAATAGTGTATCGCCGTATGCTTTTACATAGGAAGGTACACCCCGCCCCGTCCCGAACAGTAATTGGCAGACTGGGTTTGATTAAACCAGTCCATTTGGATAATGAATATACAATGTATGCAATACCCCTATCACCCGTGATCTGTTTCATTCATAAATAACTGAGAAACACTATTTTGAATTCAATGCGACTGATTAAATACATAATCTACAATTTACTGATTTCCTTGTTGTTTGATCAAATATTTACCTAGAGGCTCGAATATCTTTGGTACCATGTGAGTTTGTTTTAAACATGGATAGTTCGAGCTACTGAGGGTTAATCATAGCGCCAACACAGGAGGTAAATGGGAACAATTTAGTAAGGCTGGAACAATTAATCGGATAATGGATTAATTTATCGATAAATTAAAAAAAATGATTATCATTACAGATTTGCTAATAATCGATCACTTGATTTCTGTGTCTGTTACTTTACCGTATTTACCCTTAGTATTCAGACACCTCAACTCCTTACCATACTTCTTCTAAAATTGGAACAAGTACAATTTACTACCCACAGTTGTGTCTAGAATAGCTGGATGAGTGGCAAACAGTGTAGACCCTGATGAGATGCCGCGCTTGCGGTGTCTCATCTAGGTCTACACTGTTTGCTCAGGCCTGTCTGTCCAAATACATACAATAAAGTCTAACATATGGTAAGAGTCGTGCTCAGACAGATAAAATTACGACCAAATTATCAGTGATTACTAATCGATTATCGATCACAATGCAAGATCGATAATCGATTATCTTTTCAGCTCTGATTAGCCAGCCTTATAATTTAGGACTGTCTTTTAAATTTTCTATAAAATAATGATATATTGAGTGTACTCATTAGAATTTCCTTCAGTGATGCGATTATAATGCGTAAGCACAACATAAACATAGATTTTCCTGATACAATATTTTCTGGCTAAAATATCCCCACTAAAAGCTATCGGAAGTGTTTTCTAGAGACTCTGAAACGAGTTTGAACCATCCACGGTAAACATCCAAAGGTTGAATAATACAATTGTTCAGATTTCATGAGCAATATAATAAGGAGTGCTGGTCCCAGTTGTTCAAAGCATCTTTAGCTTAACGAGCTCGTTAGTGGTCAAAATGTTAACTATTCTAGTAAGTACAATATTTAGTTCACGGGTATTTTTGCTGAAAAATGTGAGTAGCGTTTGCAAAAGCAAAAGCTACTCATATTTTTTTCAGCAAAAATGTTAGCATATATGCCATATTTAATACTAAAAAACGATACGTTAACTAACGACATCATTAGTTTTGAACAACCGGGCCCTGGTGTCCAAATACAGAAAAAACTTCAATGACTCGAACATCAATATCTAGTTTATCGTAGCTGATTCAAACCCGTTTTGAGTCCATGGGAAATTCTTCCGACAACTCAAGAAAAAATATTTAGGGATATTTAAAGGAAATTTTCTTATTTTATCATAAAAAAAATGTACGTTGTACACCTCATTGAGGCTATTCTAATGATTACATTCAACGTACCATTATTGCAAAGAAGATCGAAAAGACATCCCAGATTTGTTCCTGTTGGCCTCCCTACCAGGCGCAATGATTAACCACTTCAATGGCTACAACTACCCTTGTCTAGAACAAGTTTTCATGCCCCAAAGATGTTCGAGCCATTGACGTTGGACTATATTTTGGCTAAATATTGCATTTTCAGATAGTGGAACTGAAGCGTGATCCAACCGGCGAGGAAAGGCGTATAAGAGCTAAATTGTGTAAATCTAAGAAGAAAGGCAGTCGTGAAGAAGCTATTGATTGGCATAAGAAGAATGAAGAGTTACTAGAGGAAAACATGCGCTGCAGATCAATTATAGCAGAGGTAGTGGACAATCCTTATCAAAATCCCCTACCACATCAGCTAGCATTTTATTTAAATCTATATTGGACCGTTATTGGCCCGACAGGAATCATGTCGGGCTGAAAACGGTCCGATATAGATTTAAATAGAATGCTAGATGGGACTCCATCCCTGGATTTGAACGAAAAATAACTGGTCAGCTTGATATTTTGATTATCATTAACAGTATATGTAATGCAGAAATATAACATTTTGAGACATATCTATCGTTGTATACATGTAGTTCATTTAAAAAACAAGGATTATTACGTGCCATTGCGTGTCTCGGATTTCCTGGCGATATGAGTTAGTTTCGGCCGAAAAGAACTCATCAGTGACCCTCATACGACTTTACTTATTTACTTAAATTAACCATTAACACTCTCTTGGCTAATCCAACAGAAGACACATTGACAATATTTTTCTCAGTTTCCTTAGTTTTCCTAGAAAACAGGATTTGACATTTCATGCAAATTGTCTCCAGTGGAGACAATTTGCTTGTAATGCCAAAACCTGTTTCCTGGGAAAAAATCAGAAAAATATATTCATTACAAAAACATGCATATTCAAATGTACTGAAAATTTTACCGCTAAAAATGAAAATTTTCAGCTAAAAAAATTTGATCTTTTTCATATTTCTGTTCGAAACATAGATTGTGGGTTCCATTAGAACCGCCTCGGCGAGGCGGTTCCAACACGTACCCACAATCTGTGTTTTTGAGCAGAAATAAGAAACAAAATGTATACCCTTGTAAACCCAAGTATTACTATATAAAAGTGGGGTTTAAGGGAGTCAGAATTATATAGGCATGTTTTCGTGATGAATATGCTGAAAATTGTACTCAGAGTGCTCAAAATGTTTTATTCAGAGACGTCATTTACATATAATAGGTATATGTGTCGACATGTTTTCTATTTATATTATTGTGTTGCTGTACTTATCAGCTATTTCCAAGTACATGTAACTGAAACAGGTGGCGACCATGATAATCAACTGAAGTCTTGAGCACTGTCAAGCTGCCAAATTGATTTTTGTTTTGTTTCTTACAGAAGGTCCGTCTTTTAAAGAATTTAATGGAACAACTCGGGGAAGATACGAACTCGTTTGATGTACATTATTGTATGAAGTCACCCTTACATAAGAAAGTGATAGAACTGCGACTGGCAGACGCTCCAAGCCGACGGTCCTCAGGTAAAGCCATAGCTTTCAAATATTTCACCCCCTAAATACAGTCTCTCGTTAACTGGAGTCTTCAATAGTTTACAATATGGATATATATTTGAGACGCTTTGCCAAATTACGTACCTTCAAACATGTGCGCATCCGCACAGTCTGATCAATGTCTTCGTTGTCAGCATGAAGAAACTTTGCATCTTGCTTATCCAAAATGCGCAAGATTGCTTGCTCGCTTCGAGTCATTTGATTCCTGTTTAGACTATTCGTTATAGTTTATACCACCATATTTGTGTTTGTGTGGAAGGGGTGGGGTGGGCGGAGAGAGTGTGATGGAAAAGTGCCTCCTGATGTTTACTATTTATCTTGGATTTCAGATAAATTTCACGGTAAATTTTAACGATACCCAAGGTAGCACTCACATTAATGTAGTTTAGTTGTGTGTATACGTCAGCCTTTTCAGTTTCCGTCATTACGAAAACACGCCTATTCATATATATTTGGAATTTTACCACTATTAAATGAAAACTTTCAGAAGAAAAATTCTGGTACTTTTCATATTTCTGCTCCGAAACATAGACTGTGGGTACTTGTTAGAACCGCCTCGGCGAGTCGGTTCTAACGAGTACCAACAATCTATGTTTTTGAGCAGAAATGAGAAAACTAATGTATACCCCTGTAAACCCCAGTTTTACTGTATAAAAATGAGGCATTTAAGGGGGTCAAATCTATATAAGCGTGTTTTCGCGACGGTATGTATTGACTAAATGACTGGAAAACTGTATAATACAATCGGCAATACTAACAAAATGATCGCCAACTTTTGCATCTGCGTTAGCATGGGCAACTTAGGCGTACAAGTTTCCGTCCCTCCGTTCGTTTTTTCGTCCGTTCATCCGTTCGCCAGTGTACGAACATCCACCCTAGCGGACACCCTAAATGAAGTAGAAACCGTTTGAAATATTTTAATAATACTCGGTAGGATTATAAATTAAGGCGATGCGGAGTGTTATGTACAAGAATGACAAATAACACGTCTTTTGTTTTCCAGTTATCCACCTTTTATATTGACATTTTTGTTTTCATTTCCGATCTATAAATCATTAGCCGTTTTGAAGATTCGTATGATACTTGGTAGGATTATAGAATAAAACAAGGGAGAGTGTCATATACAAGAATGACAACTCTCAAGGTTTTTGTTTATAGGTGATCTCCCCTTATATATTTTTTCTATGCAGCCCATAGCTCAGTAGCCGTTTGAAAGATTCGTATGATACTTGGTAGGATTATAGAATATTGTAAAGCAGAGTGTCACTTAAAATATGACAATTCACTCAGCTACACAAGGATGACATCTCTCATTCTTCTGGTGCTTGTTTCACATTTTGGTACATATACGCAAGTGCGACATAATCTTCAACGAAGTTCTTTCTATTGTTTTATTACATACAGCAATATTTAAAATAATGTTTTCATTAGATTCCCTAAGAAAACGTAATCAAAGAAGACTCAGATTAGTCTGTCCTTCAGCAGACACTGTTTAGCATCTTTACTGTGAGCTCTTTGGATTAACCAAGTTTTTCTTTTCAGTAAAAAAGCAAACGTTTCTAGTGTGAAGGCTGATCTGAGATGTCTGTGAGCGTACATGACATAAAGTACATTTTCTCATGCAGCGACCCATATGGGTGTGACTGCTCTGCTTGTTTCGTTTTTCAGCATCTTCCAACTCTGATGGAGACGACGGCTCCGTGTATTCAGAATTAAGTGCCTCAAACACGTGGGCGTTTGGCAACCACACCTCAAACAAACTTTGCGTACAGCCAACCAGATCATTAAATAGCACTTGCACAGATATCTCATTTGCCGAAAGTGTGGATGATTCAGGGTGAGTATAGTTTCTGATAATTACGAAAACACGCCTTCAAATATATAGAAAATTGTAACCAAAAACTGATAATTTTTAGATAAAAAATACTCTGATATTTTTCGTATTTCTGCTCAAAACATTGATTGTGGGTACTCGTTAGAACCGCCTCGATGAGGCGGTTCTAACGAGCATACACAATCTATGTTTTTGAGCAGAAAGAAGAAAAATAATGTATACTCCTGTAAACCTCAGTTTTACTATATAAAAGTGAGGTTTAAGGGAGTCAAAATTATATGGGCATGTTTTCGTGATAAATACTGTAAGAGGTGTGAAAATATTTTTATTAAACAGCTAAATGTATAGATATTGATTAAAAATGTGCGGTAAATTCTGAGGAGCACATGTGTACATATCACTCGATATCGAAAGGCATACTTGATACTGCACGCTTACTTGGATGCTTTTGAATGTTATCGTTAGTTCCCGGCAGGCACATGACGTAAATATAACGTCGCCTCAACGTCGATGCAACGTCATGACGTTGCATTTACGTTGAGGCGACGTTATATTTACGTCATATGCATGAGTTGCATCGACGTTGAGGTGACGTTATATTTACGTCATGTGCCCGCTTGGTTAGCTTTGCTTTTGATAACGTCTTAGAGCACTGACGTCGCGCCAAAATTTGTCATACATTTGTGCAGGCTCTGAATTTTAGATAATATTAAGGCCTATTTTGAGGCTACAGACAACCGAACATGATGCAAAATATTTAAAGTTTATAATAGAAAGGTTATTGTACTGATATTGGTGAATATTGCCCCGTGTTGATATATCAAAACTCGCGTCTTTTGATATCCCAACTTGGTAAATTAGCTCCATATTATTACACCGGGAAGTTGGGATCATAAACATAAAACAACATATTTTAGATTATACACAATATGCATGAAGTTACATGCCTTCGATGTGCAGCTCTCCGCTTATTTTGTCACACAACTGTGTCATGATATCGAACAGGGCCCAGTTGTTCAAAACTAACGATGTAGTTAGTTAACGATTCGTTAAAATTCTAATCGAGTGATACGCAAATATGCTGAAATTTTTTGCTGAAAAAATGTGAGTAGCTTTTGCAGTGCAAAAGCTACTCACATTTTTTCAGCAAAAAATATCAAAATATTGTATATTGAATCCGCTAAAACAGTTAACGAAATGACCCTTAACGAGCTCGTTAAGCTAACGATGCTTTGAACAACTGGGCCCAGTTGTTTGAGCTTTTTTGATATCTCGTAATACCTATAAAAAGTAAGCACTTGTCATCCACCTTTATGACTTATCATTATTATCGTTTCATTACAGAACCATGTTAGTTCACCATTTTGACGCAAATAACCCTCATGGGTTGATGCGTCGTTAAACCTGAACTCATCATCATCATCATCCGCCTGATTGTAACATCTGATAATCATACCAATGCTACATCACTATTCTTTTACTTCAAGTCTTTCAACTTACCGTTCAAAGGAGGTGCTTCTGCTGTGGTTTACTATTTCTATCACTGTATGTCTTTGCACGTACGTCATTGTGACTTTTTTTATTTTTGGATAGCCGCTTGGCTAAGTTTTGGGAAAGAAACTGTCCTTTGGGCTTTCTGAGTTTTGATTGTGGTGCCGTTGCTTTAAGTTCGTCCTTCTTTCCCTTTGGTGTCTTGGACGGAAATTGTTTGGCAATTATATCGATTCCAGATCATTGCTTTCCTTTCGGTTTGTGTATTTATTTCTGTTATCTTATTTAACTTATTTTTATATAAGCGATTTGGGTGAAGCAGGCTTACCAAGTAATGCTTACTTTCCATGGACGCCTGTTTACACCCCAGTTTTTTGGGTTCATGTCTGTCTGTCTGAACATTCCTAATTTTGTCTTTGTGTATATGGACTATGATTTTCCGAAATACGATCTTGGTATGTTGACCTCAGACTCATTTCTCTGAAACTTAATTTAAAATATATATATATATATCGTCCGTTACAGTGTCGCTTGGCATTTTTAGGGTTAAATTTCATTATAATCTCATTAAAGTATAGCCCTGTGGCAATCTAAAGGATATGTTATTGATTAAACCGATAATTGTAACATGTAATCATTTGCATTACGTATACACTATACTATTTTACCATAGTCTCAGATAAGGTGCTTTATAAAACCAACAATATTGGGAGTTTTCTTATTTTTCCAGAAAAACATATGTTGTTGGTACTCATTAGAAGTGCCTCACTGAGGTGCTTCTAATGGGTAACTACAGCATATGTTCTCACGGTGAAATAATAAAAATATTTATTTGGATATACCGAGTACCTCCAGCTATGAGTTAACTGCTAAGAATTCGACTAGATATTAATTTTACTTTCCCAGAAGAAGGCCATCTACCAGGCTAACAACCATAAGAGCATCAAAAGAATGTATAGAAACAGACGAGGACGATGATGCTTTTGGAGGAGTATACTGTGGTCCACCAAAGTCTACAACAAATAAACAAACAATTTGTAAGGAAAATGGCAGGTACGCACTATAAGAAATTGCTGTGTGGACCCATCAGGCACCTGACCTTGAATCCACAAATTTACCATGTGACCTGTGTGCCAAGCGACGATTCAGATCATGGAGCGTGGAAAAGTGCTCACTACAAAGTTGTTGAGCCTGGGGTATCAAAAAACCAAACTGGTAGCAACACTTAAGAAGTTCTATGGGAGACATCATGATCTGGCCAATCCCTACAATATGGCAGTTTACAGAATTGTTTCTGATGTTTTTGCCAATGACGCGCCATAAGTAGACTTCCCAAATCCCGGACATATGCTTCTGCCGACATTTCCTTCGTTCAGGCCTATGGGCATGCTGGCGAAGCTTCTTTACCAAGTAATGCTTTCTATCCGTGGACGCCTTATTACACCCTTTATCCTGGGGTCCATGCCTGTTGGTCTGAACATTCTGATTCGTCACTCGTTTACTGATTTATGAATTTGGATTATGGCTTAGGTGCATGGCCGCAACTACCTTTTCATGTTTCTTCATGCGGACAACGGAGACGCGGGTGCAGAGTCTGATTTGAGTCTTCGTTTGGCGCGCAAGTCAGTAGGTACGTTTTCTCACGTTGCGGCTCTTTTAATCAACGTCATGTGGCCGACGTCTATCCAACAGTTAGTCTACGTTGATTCTTGATCATGAACCTGCTGAGGAGTGTAGCTCTGATTCTAAATGATAACAATAAAATAACCTTTTGTCGGAAAACGACCGCCATTCCAAACGTGATCCGCAAGCATCTGTCAAGTGTGTATTTAAAATGACACCTAGAAAATTCTCCTTATGTCACTTCCAAACTGGGGCTACTGTTAGAGGAAAGAATTTGCTCCCCGAGGGAGCAAATTCTTTCCTCTAAGAGCGGCCCCTATGATAAAGGATGATAATAAGAATGATAATATGTTCTGTGTTACGTGATTTCTGTTTACTACAGATATTTCCTTACGCATATGCATGTACGTAATGTGAGTAAAGAGCGTTACGCCTATGTCAATGTCAGCCTATGTGTTCGCTCAGTCTTTTCATGATTAAAATACCTTATTGGCCTCAAATACCACATTGTTCGCTTAAGTTATTTAAAAATAAAAACTCACTACAAAAATGTTTAGTAAAATATCGTCCTAATACGGGTACATTTTAATGAAAGATCAGCAGAGGACTTATGGAGGGCGTATTTAATGATACTTACGCAATATTTTTCAGACTTTCTTTCTAAAAGCATTCGTTATTGGTACTTACTTGAATTGTGAGGCAATTTAAATGAGTACCAACAGCGACTGTTTTATAAAGCAGTAGATATAAGTACACTGGTTGTAATCTAAAGACTACTAAATTGCTCGACTGTGGGCTTTTAGGAGCATTAGCGGTAATTAGGTAGAATACGGTAATGTTAAAGCCTTCTACAATAAACGCATTGGACATCAGAGTCTCAAACAAATCTGTAGGCATATACAGCAGCATTGCCCCGCATTTGAATATGAGCAAATGTTGATTGTTATCCTATTAACAGACATCAAAAGTCATCGCGTTAATGCTAAATAGTAATAAGGGTAATTGATATATTTTCAAGGGAGACAACCCTGTCGAAATTACTCCTATCCCCTTTTGAAACAGGGTCCACTCTTCTGAAATGGGGATAGAATTGGATTCACTCCCACTGGGAGCATATTCTTTCCTTATAGAGAAGGCTCCTTTCCAGAAGGAATCGGTGTGCAGGAATGCAAAAAGAAAGTCACAAAAGTTGTTTCCCATATAAAAAATGGCCAAAAACGTATCCAGATGTTTCCAGTTTCCCTTAAGCCCAATGTGCGTAAAACTCAATTTGATCATCAGCTCATATAAATTTAATGTTTATCTACCACTGCATTTGACTATGTTTCCCGAAAGGAAGGCTGTGCTTCTTGATGCAGCATTCCCCCGGTATCTTCATTTTTTGAGGCGAAATTCAATTTAAGTAATGAGACAAAATGAGATTTATGGGTGCATATGATAAAAGTGACAATTACTATAAAGACAATTTTCGCGTTCACATGTTGTTGCATGATTAAGATTAGTCAATTCAAAGGCACATTGGGAATGTCATAAGAACTTTGAAAGAAATACGAGCCAGTGCATGACAAAACCAACAAAATGGCAAATGCGCCCAGCGAAGACTCAGATAAGTCTGGGCATCCGCCCAGTCTGATCAGAGTCTTTGCTGTGCGCTCAATGGGTAACTAAAGACCAAAGCTTTCTTCAAGCAGACAGGGAAGACTGATCAATCCATCTCAGTCTTTGCTGGGCACACATACCATTTTGTTGGTTTTGTTATACGCTGGCTCATATGTAAGGGGACTGGATACTCTATATTTGCCGCAATGTCTTACAAAGGAGTCATCAACAGTGACTACTTGTTTGCTCTATTGCACTTACAGCTCCTTCTGAAAAGGCGTCTTCTCAAAAATAAAAAAAAATGCTCCCCTTGAGAGCAAATTCTTTCCTTTTAGAGTATACCCCTTTTCAGAAGGGAGGCAAACACATTGAATGAGTTACCTTCCTCCCATAAGCACAAAAATAGCCTTACTTATTTTTACATGCACTATTTTGGTAAAACATCACCAGTTGATTAGAGCTATATGAAGACAATTCGTTTGTGAACTGATGCTAAGGAGGTGCTTAGTACACGGTTAAACAAAAGACGCCAAAAGTATACCATTAGCAAATAGGAGGAAACAAATTATTTGTTTATTCACACAGGGTTAAGGGTCAGCCTAAATGGAAACGATGCAAATCCTGTAATAGGCTGTTAGAAGGGTTTTATAGGCAGTAAGGCAATAAACGTAAAAGTACAATAAAGTAAAGTCTATTTTTGTAGATATTAAACACTTAGCATACTTGGTAAAAACGTCAGTTTGAAATAGTTTTTCTTTTTCAAGAAACTAGTGTTTTACATTAAATGCAATTTGTTTTCTTTGGAGACATTTTGCATAAAATGCAAAACCGTACTTGCTGGGGAAAATAAAAACGAGTTTGCCGCCTGCAGAGCTTGTCCAAATACCATAACGTTAAAGATTTTCGATAAGCTCTTGATTCCCTTATTTTATTACTTTGACCTGGATTTCGTTTCAGTGACAGTCTTTGAACCGTAAGAAATAAATTGTTGGATACTGTAAAATGTAGAGATGTTTAGCATTGGCAATTATCTGGCTAATACGGCTGTTGGCTGATCTAGTTCTCTGCTGTCCACATGCGCTCAGAAAACGCCTCTTTGCAGTTCAACTGAAGCAACGACACGCAAAATCCGCAACTTGAAATATCAGACACAGACAAATTTCTAGAATAGCCTACTTATTTATGCAGATTTTTAGAGTGAACACATTTTGCGTAATAGATTCAACAAGCTAACGTTGATGTACAAATGTATGTAGTTCCTGTTAAGACTGTACGAATGAGCAGGTTGTTCAGATGTCTGCGGGCTTCACATACTGCAAATTGTTTTTTTCTCGTTGAGACGTTATTGATAAAATTATTTCAGGGCCAAGACGGTAACAGAAGTCCATCCTCTAATACACGACCTTCCAAACAAGTCCTATCTAACTACTGGAAGTAATTTATATAAGCCATTTACAGGGAACGATCTAATTAGTTCAATGAAAATCAAATCAGGTAACATCTGAACAGGATGGCATTGTTGATGAATAGATTTTTTTAAATATCCTTGTTTGACGTTGCATCGACATTGTGCAACGTTGTCTCAACGTTACGTGCCTGGGGCGCATTGCGTTTATAGAACCGCACGTGCACATGACGTTTATAGAATGTCGTATTAACGTCGATGTTGACGTTGCATCGTTGTAGACGTAACGTTGTGTCAACTTTGCGTGCCCGCTACTGGCACATGGCGTTTATATAACGGCACGGGCACATGGCATTAAAGAACGTTGCATTAACACCATAATGTTGCATCGACGTTTATGCAACGTTGAGTTAACGTTGCAGCCCACTGGGCGTAATTTGGAAGTAGAATAGGTAATTATTAGCTTGAAATTTGCACTTTGACTAACAGAGACTTTAAGCTTTATAAGATTACTAGTATTGATAATGAACCCATATTCAAATATCTACTCACTGTTGGTAGCATGTTTGGTTTGTAAAGTGTTCAGTTAAAGGTTTGAAGAATTTGCATAGCTGCAAGTCATGGAACTTATTAGTGTATGTTTAACTAACAGCATTAGTGTATGTTCAACTAACAGCATTGCAAGGTCATACTTTTGTGTTGAAATAGAGTTTTAGCTTATAAGCATGGCTTACACTAACAACAATACTAACAAGATATTTTGCTAACTACAGTTGACTCTTGTTAAATCAAACCTGATAACTCAAACTACTGCTTAAGTCAAACTAAATTTTGGATAATTTAGTTTTGCTTTATGTTCTTTATACAGTCGACTCTCGTTATCTCGAATACCAAGGGACTCTCTGAAACACTTCGTGATATCCGTACCTCGACATACCAGATTTTCAGAATTGAGGAAAAATAATTTGAACAACCACATTTAACAAATATATACGTAACTGGGCTTTTGACGTTAGAGATATATCTAATATGTTGTGGAAAAGAGGAGAAATTGCTCCGTAGGTAGGAGCAATTTCTCCTCGTTTCCACAATATTTTTTTACTTGTAGTTAGATTTTCATGTTAGGCAGGGAGAAGATTTTCACTTCGAGATAAGCGGTTATTCGAGTTAAGCGAGTTCGAGATAACGCGAGTCAACTGTATTTCATATCCTGTTATATCAAACTGAACAATTCTGGTCCCTTGGACTATGAGATAATGAGAGTCCACTGAACTATATTCAAATGGCTAGATATTTTTCATGACAGTTTTATTAGCATGTACTAACTGCTCGGGATATCTATCAGGTTTGTATGGTGTCTGTAGTTTACAGTTTCCTATCTGAAGTGATATGGATTAGTCTTAAGTATTTGGGAAGTGTCTAGCATAAACTGTGTTACGTTCAGAAAATTGACCGCTTTATTTTTTAATAAGTCCATGTAAATATTATGATAACTTACATGTATAATTCATGGTCTTAGCATACTGTATCGATTTAAGTTCCATATCTCTGCCAGCACAACCACATGACTATTTTATTGACTTGTAGCGTATTAATAAACGACTATATGTCACCTTCACCATAAGAGGGGTGTAGCCAGGTTAATATGTCTCTTATTTCTTCACAAAAACACATGTTGTAAGTGCCTTGTCGAGGCTTCCAATAAATAACCACAACATATATTTTGTAGATAAGTAAGACAAACATTTATATTTTTCGGTTAAAAAAAAAACTAATGCCTTATCTGGTTCTATGCGACGCAAATAAGACCGCTCTTTCTAGGGGTGTGTATTTATTAGTACTGATACTTAAGAGCAGTGGTTATTGATAGAGTCAATTATTAAAATATTTCAAGTAACAAGTTTCTAATATACTGCACTACATTACCATGTTTTAAGCACTACCAGTACGTAGCACATTTCCAATGTACTGAAGCACATTATGATGTTTTCGCCACCATCATCACCTAACAAACGTCCAGTGTGCTGTAGCATAGCATAATGTTTAAACCACTACCAGAACGTAACAAATTTTCAGTGCGCTGTATCACACTATAATGATAATGTTTAAGCCACCATCATTACCTAACAAATTTCCGCTGTGCTGTAGCATAGCATAATGTTTTAACCACTACCAGTATGTAACAAAATGTCCGTGCGCTGTATCACACTATAGTGATAATGCTTAATCCAACATCATTACTTAACAAATTTCCAATGTGCTGTAGCATATTATGTTTTAACCACTACCAATACGTATCAAATTTTCAGTGCCCTGTATCACACTATAATGGTTTAGACATTACCAGTACATAACAAATTTCCAATGTGCTGTAGCGCATTATAATGTTTTAGCCACCGTCATTCAGTGTGCTGTATCACACTTTAATGATTTAGACACCACCAGTACGTAAAAAATTTTCAATGTGCTATTGCACATTATAATGTTTAAGCTACCATCATTACCTAACAAATCGCCAATGTACTGTGGCACATTGAGATGTTTACACTCCAGCATTAACTAACTAATTTCCAGTGTAATGTAGCACATTATAACCTTTTAGCCACCATCATTGCATAACAAATTTCCAATATGCTGTTGCACATTATAATATTAAAGCCTACATCATTACCTAAAAAAGTTTCAATGTGCTGTTGCATATTATAATGTTTAGCCAGTACCAGTATGTAACAAGTATTTAGTGCGCTGTATTACACTATAATGTTTTATACACCAAGTATATAACAAATAGCTAATGTGCTTTAGCGCGTTTTGATTTTCACATAACACCAATTCGTAAAAATTCTATATGTGATTTAGCACATTATGATTTTTTACCCACCATAATTACGTAACAAATTTCCAACACATTATGTTTTAGCCACCAGTACGTAACAAATTTCCATTGCACTGCAGCACATTATGTTTTAGACACCAATTTGTAAGAAATTCCTAATGCCCTGTAGGACATTATAATGTTTTACCCACCGTTACGTGACAAAATTTTAATGTGCCGTTGCCCATTATAATGTTTAAGCCACCATCATTACATAATAAATTTCCAAGTAGCACTTAATAATGTGTTAGCCATCATCATCACGTAGCAAAATGTCAGTGTGCTCAAGCATATTATAATGTTTTAGCCGCCACCAGTACGTAACAATTTACCGATATGCAGTACGTAACATATTACCGATATGCTGTAGCATAGTATTATGTTTTAACCACCACCTGTGCGTAACATATGTCCAGTGTGTTGATGAACATTATAATAGTTTAGCCACTACCAGTATGTAACACATTTCCAGTTTGCTGTATCACATCATAACGATTAGCCACCGCCATTAGATAATAAATTTCCAACGACCAGTGTTAAAACATTATAATGTGCTACAGCACAATGCTGGCCTTCTTTTGCATTTCCTCTGTGTTTGTTTCGTCGGTTACTGTCCATGTATTGTTTGCGTTTTGTGCTTACACGCTTCACGGTTCTATTTTTCGGTTGATATGCAAAATTGAATGTGTTTCATAAAAGTTTTTAAAAATAAAACCCTCACCCCTCTTAGACCCAAGATGCCCTTTGGTGGAGACATTTCCTGATATACTTATGTAATATATATGAATGGGAACTTGGGTATAGGGGGAAACAGTTTGAAGTTGCATGGTTGGACACTCACAAGCTTACCCAGGAAACAAGCAACAAAGCAAGGGCTGATGAATGCTGCGGATGCAAAAGCTCAGCGAATGGCGAAAAAAGACGTCACATATATACTTTTAGGTAGATCTGCAGTTAAATTATACAAATTATAGGAGAAAGACACTCATTTGAAGATAGTTTACATAAATGATTCAAAATACTAAATTTTAACTACTAAAATCATTAAGATTTACCGAAACACATATCGATACACAAATTCCATCCAGTCTCAGCCAGGAGTGTAAAATTAACAATTATGGACAATACCGGACCTTATTGCAAGATATCCTTTCCTCATATTCTCTGATTCCTTGATTTCCACTATTTACAATATTAATTAGCGAAATGGGGCATTTGAATTGTGAAAGAAATATAACATTTCTTTTTATAGCTTAATTAAACCTCAGAAATATTTTGAGATATGTTTTAGTTATTTAACCGTCCACTGAAAACAGGTGGGACTAAATTGCACTTACAACAAATAAGGTCCCACCTGTTTTCAGTAGGCGGTTTGACAACTAAAACATTTCTTAAACTATTTATGAGGCTTCAAATAAAACCATAAGAAACGCTTAAAGAACTAAAAGTGTAACTGGTTGACTGTAGAAACAGCAGACAACATTAAATTATTTTCTTATTTTTCACAGATAATAAGACTTGAAACGAGTAAGACAAAGAGTAAGACGGTGTTAGTCTTACTCTTTGTTGCTTTGTGGTTTATTCTACGAGGCGATTTGTTTTATGTCTTACCTTGTGTCAAGTTGTTCTTGTGTTTTTCAGTCCTTTTAGCATTGCGATTACCTCGCTTGGGGAAGAAGAGAGAGCAAAACTTTGTGCTTTTCGTACGTTTGTTCGATTTGTGCTTGTTTGGATTTGTCGGTTTCCTCTTCCTCTTGGTGTCTGGGAAGGGCTGCGGTTAGTGATTGTGGCACTCTCTGGAATTTTCTCTTCCCCTTTTTTTTTGACATTACATTCAAATTGCCCCGAAAAATCATTTGCCCAATCGTTTGTACCTGTATGTTTTATGCTTACAGTATCTATGAACCTACAGAGTTAAGGGATTCTATCAGATGGTTTGTTTGGCATTGAATTACTAAAGGCTATAATTACACAAAAATAAGAAACTAACTACCTATTAGTATTCAAAGCCGGACGGCAGGAACAATAAAATACAACATAAACAGAAGCAATTAAAGTTCTCCAAATGAAAATGATCTTGTGACACATGCGGCCATGGTAGACGCAGATCGGTATGCGCATCAGCACTGTCTGATCAGGCAGAACCTACATGGCTCGCTAGCATAACTTATGTGTCTTAAACAGTGTATTCATCATTGCTTGAACATAGTTCATATGTTTTTGTGTTTTGATCCAATGAAAAAATTAGAATCCCTACGCGCATCACATGTATAGCAGGAACTACATAAAGGTTCAGGACGAGTGCTGGGCGCCCATTAAACCAGGTTTAAGAACCCCAATAGTTTGGCTGTTGGCCGTTTTAAGGATATATTGTTGTTCCAACTCTTTGTCTTTATCGTTTTTTTTTTTTTTGTTTTTTTTGTTGTTTTTTTTTTTATGAATTTTTGATTTGTGTTTTCGTCTTTTAAGACTTGTCCGGTGCCCGTGGAGGCCTGTGCTCGGTAATATTGGCCTTTCTTGGTATCTCTATATTTTAACGAAAAGCATATACCTTGATAAGCATTAGTCTACGCTTGACACATATGTCATGAGATCGCTATCTGGGGAGATTAAAATAATTTCTTAATCAAACACGTCCTTAGCCAATCTGGTCAAGAATTAGTGGCTCACTGCATAAGTACTACAGGTTTGCTAAGTTACCAGATCTGGCAGCATGATTGTGCAGGTAGGTCTAGGTCATTGATTTTTTATACAAAAATATTCAGTTTTCCAACGCCTGATGCACCGATTTCATGCTTAACATGTTGGGTAAACATTCAGCAGACGACACATGGAAATATTGTTTTGTTTGACCCCGCTAAATAAGATCTGGCAGCATCAAAGGAGAAAACCCCTATTTTCTGGGGAAAATTGAAAAGAAAAAATAAAGAAAAGAAAGAAATATCGTTTATATTTTGTCTGCTGAATTTACCCTGGGAGTGCCAAAGATTAATTTAATACGCCATGTTAGGTTAAAATGGACATGCATTTGTGGCTGCAATACAAGACTATTAACCATTTTAACTTGATGTGGCATCAATGCTTTCTTTTATTTCAGAGCATGAGAGACAAACAGATTATTCGACTGCTTTGCTGTCGTAGTAACAATAGCATATGCATGATCTTAGTAGAGACAGGTGATGTTATGTTCGATGTTGTAGTTCTGTTACGTTAGTTTTATCCCTTAAAGCGTTATGCAAATATGTAGCAGACTAAAATCTAAAATAGATATGGTTATTTTTTTTTCTTTTCAGAGAAAATTAAGACATTTTATATGAAATGACAAGCTTTATGTTCTCTGAAAAATAATGAAATATATGTCTACGTGTCGTCTGCTATAGTTGTCCTTAGCACTTTAAGGGTTAACATTTACCCTGTTTCATTTCTGGTAAAATGACATTTTAGGGCTTCCAGAATCAGTAAGCGGTTGGTATGGAAGGAGAGTCGTTGCTGAGCGTTGCACTATAGTATTGCCAGGTTTCTCTAAATGAATCTCTGAACATTTTTTGTTTAAGAGAAAATTCGAATGAAATACTGAGGCCTAATCTTCACTGGGGATTGTTAACCGATAAACTTGGTATCTTATTCCCATAATCTTGGCGTTCATTTCTATCGGAATTTCATTGAAGTCTCGTCCTCTATCATAAAAAAATGGTGTATAGTTTAAAATATGGCAATTGTGTTTTCCTGAAGCAGGGTAAATGCTTATTATTGGTCAAGCAAAGCAAATTCATTCTCTGTTGCTTGTAAGGTTCAGGGATTTTCAATTCAGTGTCAAAGGTTATTCCTGTTAGACTCTATAAATATAACTGGACTATCAGTATGTGTTTTATAACATATGTTTAACCCGTTTAAGCCTAGCATCCCGTAAATGGGATATTGGTAAACTGTGTAGACCCGGATCAGACGCCGCAGAACGCGGCGTCTGATCAGGGTCTACGCTGTTTGCAGTAAGTTCAGAAGTTTCTACAAAACATGATGATAACAAAAACTAACCAGACACCTCTTATATAGGAAATGGACCTATCCAAAGACTTGAGGTAAAATTTTTTCTAAGTTGTACAAATATAGAAATAAATCCTAAATAGCTGTAGATCTTTTGGATGGTACAGTAATTGCCTTATTGTTGCAAGAGTGACCATTGGGTAGGATAATTTCATTCCTCGTTGTCTTTACTGTGTAGGTTATGTTAATAACTCTGATCAAACATATATTTGTAAACGACTTATTTTATATGTTACTGAACGACGAAAGAACAGATTTGTGTTGCTTGACACACATGATGCATAACGCAAGAAAATGTTTTTAAATTATACTGTACTTGGGCTACAACAGACATCAGCCTACACGTGAACACATCAGCTATATTCTATTCTTTATTTTGTATGTGTTTATTGCTCTCAAAGGTCATTCATTTGGTATGTATGCCCTTTCGCGCATTATAATCAGAGTCTTTGCTGCTTGCTTACATAATCAGTGAATACTGTAGTATACAGTGATGAACAGTAAAGGTCCTGATTCATACATTAGCTGACCTGAGCCTTCCCTGGTTATACATGGTATAGTGCCATTTTCCTGCGTTGCATCGATTTGTATCTAACCCTTAAAGTGTCAGGTACAACAGCAGCAAACATCATCTTTTTATTTTTCAGAGTAAATAAGGCTTAATAGTTCATGTAAATTGACTGCCTTATGTCTTAGTTCTCTAAAAAAATGCACATGTCGTCTTCTGCAACTTTACAGGGCGCTTTAAGGGTTAATTTATTATTTTTGTTATCTTACTAACACTATATCATAACTGACTGATAATACATCCGCTGTCAAAAGAGGGTGGGGTATACCCGTTTACATCTGTCTAACATGTCTTGCTGGGTATCTTTACGTATATTTTTGCAGCATATGTAAACTTGTTGTATTCAAAAGCTCGTGTTTTTATCCCCAGCACACGAAAGTAACTGAATATAATGGTTTCACACTGAACGTCCATGTGTCCGTCCGTCCGTATACACAAATGAGTATTAATGTGGCTATATTTGTCGGACAGTTTCAATGTATTTGATGGTATTAATTCCGCAGACACATAAAAATTTTGAATTGTAAAACCGACTTGTGGGGCTATAAAATAGTCACGTAAGTATCAAAATTTTCTCTGGATAACCACATAAAATATCCATTCGTTAGAATATCCATCCGCACGTCCGTCCGTGTTTTCGTGTCAGGATGAAAACAAATAAATATCAATGGATTTTTACCGAACTTAGTATGTGCATTGATATTCTCAAGATCGGATTTGGGATGTGGGATTGCTAATGGCAGATATGACAAAGTTATCTGTCTGCCCGCCATACATCCGTATTTTCGTTTCAGGACGATCGCCTCAATAACTAACAATAGATTTTCACCATACTTGGTAGGTGCATTGATATTATGGAGGTCTGTTTTGGGATTGCTAATGGACAGTTTCCTCAATTTGAAAGAGTTATCCGCCCGCCACGTGTCCAAGTTTTCGTTTCAGGACGATAACTTGAGTAAACGTCACTGAATTTTCACCAAAGTTAGTTATGTGCATTGATGTTTTGGATACTTGGTTTGGGATTGCTAATGGGCAAATTTTGCAAATGTTTGACAGAGCTATGTGCCTGCCACTTGATAGCAGCGGGGTATTATTGTTTGACGTTTTATTACGCTTATACATGTACCTATATCCGCTTACTGACAACAATTTATTTTCGTAATGAGCTGTCTTATCAGGATCTTCGACTGGGATCCCAATTTGCAAACGTAGACGTTTCCAAATCCAGAGATTTTCGGAAAGGTCAGGTTCAGAACGCCAGGAGTGAAATGATTTTACAATAATACGTATATGCTCTACTACTCCGAGCTCCTGGGAGTGCATCTAATCTTTTACTTGTCAGTTTTGCGCAAGCGTTTTATGGTGTTATTACGTTGCATTTGCATTAAATTGATTTTGAATCAAGCCGGTTGTATTCTGAAGGTAGGTAATTTGTACTTTTATATGATTATGCATGCAACTATCTACTAACAACGTTTACTAACAACAATGCATTTTCGCTACTATGCATGTGTATTTGTCTCTTCTTCAATAACATTAATTTTGTGGTTTTAAAGCAAAGCTTGTATTGGTTGTGACAACTATAATTGGTTTAAATAGTTTTTTTTTTTTTTTTTTTTTTTAACTTGTATTACCGATGTCCCCATCCACTCTGGATCCGCACCGAAATAAGACATACAGTCGCATATGATATTCCAAAATTGAAATTTGCGATAAGTATACTGGTGTGCATTTAATTGGCTCTCCTTGTCACAGGTTGGTTCCTTACATAAACACGCCAATATGAAATGTATATTTCTTAGACATAGGACTAGATAAGACGCGCCTCTCAACGTTTTTCTTATCCCACCATTCATGGAGAAATCAGAAAAATATAACCTGGATAACCCCCTTATTTTATACCCGTATTACTGGGAAAATTAGGAAGACTAGGTCATAAAGCATATTAAGACATATTTATTCAGGACAAAACTTTGACTTTGGTAGATTTTCAGCCAGCTTAGAAAGGGGATAACTTTTGTAACTTTCTGTATGTGTTCCATTACATTAATACCCTGATAAAAAAGGGGTTCACTATAAAAGGAAAGAATTTGCTCCCTTTTGGAGCAAATGCTTTCCTTTTAGAGTAGACCCCTTTTCATAAGGGTAGGTAAAAAATAAGACCGTTACTTCCCTTTAAAGAGCATTCTTAATCAGCCAAAGACGCATACTTTGTAGATACACTATTACCACCGTTCTTGTTATTCTTTATTATTCATACGTTTTAAAATCCAGTGACATAGACAGAATGGAGATAGTTTTACGCACACCTAGAGTAAATCTAGAAAAATTCTCCTTCGTATCGCTTCCAAAATGAGGGCTGCTCTTACCCTCCCAGAGAGAAAGAAACTTTTTAGATAAGTTTTCTTATTTTTCCAGTAAGTATGATTTGGCATCACATGTCAGTTGTCTTGTCAAACTCTATAGTGTTTGGAAAGTCAGAGGAAACATCATTTAAACGTATATTGAATCAGCGAACGTCAACATGGAACTATACATTTGCTGACGTAATTGCCCGCAACCAGGTCGGAGATTGCGCAATTCGCCCTTTATGCTTCTTCCAAAACGGTTTTATTATAAAACGGATCGGATGACTTGCATCTGTTACTTAGCATTTGCAGCTTACTGTATGCAAGCGGCGTTTTCTCTCTCTCTCTCTCTCTCTCTCTCTCTCTCTCTCTCTCTCTCTCTCTCCCCAACTCCCCCGGTGCAAAATTTGTATTCTTACTTATATGAGAGTACGTTCAGGGTATACAGTCCTAAACATACACACTGGATTGACCTACAAGACTGCATCCGCGCAGTCTGATCAGAGTCCTCGCTGGGCACTCTGTGGATAGCCAAGGATACAAAGTATCTTCAGGTGGACAACGAAGACTCTGATTAGCCTGCGCGGATGCACGGGCTGATTTCAGTCTTCGCTGAGCGCACAGGCAATCTTGTAGGAAATGCCGTGCCCCGTCTCAAATGTTATTCATATTCAATCCAAATAAGCAAAGGCATAATATATGCAATCCATTGGAGAATACCTACAATAAATGTCATCCTTTGACTGTAAAAGTTGTTTCCCTGAGTCCAATGTATTCTCATATCGCATGTCTTTTTGTGTGTTTCCATTCCATTGACTCTTGTTCACTTTCTGGACCATAGTGGTAAAGCCAAGTTTCATGGCATGTTACTGAAAAATGAAAATCCTAAGGATCACGATTTTTCTTAGTTAACAGCACATAGCTGTTTGATGACTTGATTTCCCTTCATTTTAGATGTAAGCTTTTTAGCACCCCATCACGAAAACACGCCTATATAATTTTGACCCCCTGAAACCCCACTTTTATAAAGTAAAACTGGAGTTTACAGGGCTATACATTATTTTTCTTATTTCTGCTCGAAAACATAGATTGTGGGTACTCGTTAGAACCGCCTCGCCGAGGCGGTTCTAACTAGTATCCACAATCTATGTTTTGAACAGAAATATGAAAAATATTAGAATTTTTATCTGATTTTTTGTCCTTTTTTTTTTGGTTGTAAAATTTTCAATATATTTGAATAGGCATGTTTTCGTAATGTGTCTTGCACAGACCTTTAACATATGCAAGTGACCATGAAGAATTCTTTCTATAGATGATCTGAGGTACCAGTAGTCAGTCTCCTGCAGCTCGTGGACTTTTAATACGTCTAGCTTATACACGGTTTCAATACTTTCTTGGTTATACTGGTTGATGATTGTCGAGAACGGGTGTCGTCTTGGAGACTGCCCCTACAACATTGAAATTCCTTTGCCCACTTTTTCACTGTAAACTGCAACCAAACGTTCATGATAATTTTGAAAGACTAGCTTTCTAGGGTCAAAATCTTAATCACTGCCCTGTACTTATTGTATCTCCATTTAACAATTACCGTATTCGACCTAATTACGGCACATACTCCTATAAGCGCACAAGTAATTCCGTAGTCTTCAGATTACAGTCAGTGTACTTTTTGTCTATAAATGCATATTTGAATGGCATCGACTTCTCGATGCAATTCAAATGAGTACCCACACCATATGTTTTATAAAGAAAATCTAAAAAAATTGCATAAACATCATCAAATAAGTCCTTTTCAGACCTTTTTTTAAGTGTACCCTTAGTAGGTAGATACATCTTTTACCGCAAATTTTCCCAGTAATTTTGAAAAAATCTAAGCACACAGTGCGGTAATTAAGTCGAATACGGTAATTGATAAGGTGACACAACAATCCATCACGAAAACATATCTATATAATTTTGACCCCCGTTAACCCCACTTTTTTATAGTAAAACTAGGATTTACACGGGTATACATTATTTTTCTTATTTCTGCTCAAAAACATAGATTGTGGGTACTCGTTAGAACCGCCTCGTCGAGGCGGTTCTATCGACTACCCATATCCTATGTTTTGGGCAGAAATATGAAAAATATCACAATCTTTTATCTGAAAATTTTCATTTTTTGTCGGGGAAATTTTCAGTATATTTGAATAGGCATGCTTTTTTAATGGCTTAAATTCTTTGGTAACAGTCAAACTAAAATTTAAAATAAATAAGGATACTTCAGAAATTCATAAAAGATAAAACACAAGGCTGAACATTTACAGCTATTCTCTTGCACATTGCGTCCGACGTCTTTTTCAGAAGTATTTCAGATTTTAAACATTCTTTACAATGTATTTGTTACTTTTAGCAAAATCTTTTACTGCTTAATTATCTTAATGTTCTTAGCTCATTTATGCCTAGCGTCCGATAAAAGAGATTTTGGCAAACAGTGTAGACCCAGATCAGACGCCGCAGAACGCGGCGTCTGATCAGGGTCTGCACTGTTTGTACAAAAATGCAGGAATTTCCATAAAACATGATAATAATAGAAACTAACCAGACGCGCTTATATTGGAATTAGACCGATCAGAGGAGTGAAGTTAGGTGACTCCATTCGGCATATATTTGTTATAATCCAAAATCTTTTTTTAATACTTTTTTTCAGTTTCCATATCATATGTGAAAATGTCATGTCTTACTAACTTCTAGATAAGTGGTTGTCTTAATTGCTGATTTCTCTACAAAAACGTGGTATGTTTACTCAGGAGCAGCGTCTCGCAGAGGTGCCTCTATTTAGTGCCCGCATCATATGTTTTTATGAAAAAAAAAATGCAGAAAAATATCAATATTTTAATTAAAATAAAAAACTTATCTAGAGCCATGTCTAAGAGGTATGCATTTTACATAGGAGTGTTAAAGTGAGAATAATTTTACGTATGTGTCTTAACGAAAAGGTGAGCCGTGTCATGTTAAAATGAATTTGATCGTATACGAGCATAGAGAGCCTCAATCAACATGCGCACCTGCCGTCCCTATTAAAGCCCTTTGGTGCTCCTCAAGAAAATTCTCATTTGTGTCTAGCGTCCCATAAACGGAACATTGGCAAACAGTGTAGACGCGGCGTCTGATCAGGATCTACACTATATGTATGAACTACAGACATTTCGATAAAACATGGCAATAATCAAAACTGATCAGACACCCCTTTAAATGTAAATGGACTGATAAAAAGAATTCAGGTAGAATAGTCCATTCGGCTATCAAAAGATTCTGTGGGCGGTCAGCGACGTTCCTAGGTTAAGGGCAGATGCCATGATTACATCACGAAAACATACCTGTATAGTTTTGACCCTACTTTTTAGCTCACCTAAGCACGAAGTGCTCATGGTGAGCTATTGTAGTCAGTCAATGTCCGTCGTCCGTCGTGCGTCGTGTGGCGTGCGGCGTCAACAATTGCTTTAAAAGCCTACTCCTCCTACACCCCTGGGCTAATTGACTTGATACTTGGTAGGAAGCATCGGGGTGACTTGTAGATCAACAATAGCTAAAATCGTTCCGAGCGGAAATCCAAGATGGCCGCCATGGCCGCCATCTTGAAAATCTATTCTTCTCCTTAACCGAAAGGCCAATTGATTCCAAACTTGCTAGGAAGCATCAGGGTGACTTGCAGACCAAAAGTAGTTAAAATCGTGCTGATCGGAAATCGAAGATGGCTGCCATGGCCGCCATCTTGAAAATCTATTTTTCGCTTCTTCTCCTGAACCGAAAGGCTAATCGACTTCAAACTTGCTAGGAAGCATCAGAGTGACTTGTAGATCAAAAAAAGCTAAAATCGTGCCGATCAGAAATCCAAGATGGCCGCCATGGCAGCCATCTTGAAAATCTACTTTTCGCTTCTACTCCTAAACCCAAAAGCCAATTGACTCCAAACTTGGTAGGAAGCATTGGGGTGACTTATATATCAAAAATAGCTAAAATCGTGCCTGTCGGAAATCCAAGGTGGCCGCCATTTTTTCGCTTCTTCTCCTGGACCGAAAGGCCAGTTGACTGGAAACTTGGTAGGAAGCATTTGGGTGACTTGTAGATCAAAAATAGCTAAAATCATGCCGATCTATATTTAGCTTCTTCTCCTGCACCGAAAGGCCAATTGGCTCCAAACTTGGTAGGAGACATTTGGGTGACTTGTAGATCAAAAATAGCTAAAATCGTGCCAATTGGATATCCACGTTGGCTGCCATGGCAGCCATCTTGAAAAATTGTTCGCTTCTTCTCCTGAACCAAAATGCCAGTTGACTTGAAACTTGATAGGAAGCATTCGGGTGACTCGTAGATCAAAAATAGCTAAAATCGTGCCGATCGTAAATCCAAGCTGGCGGCCATTTAGAGTTTGTTCAAATGATCACGCTCCATTGACTGGCATGCCATATATATTCATCTTCAAAATTAAGAACTGCTTAAATGATAATCTTTTCATTAGTTGCGATGACAGGAAAAATGTTGCATAATAAATGGAAAAATGTTGCATAACATCTGCATATCTACAGTGGCTATGTCACAGGTGAGCGACCCGTGGCCCGTGGGCCTCTTGTATACAGTAAAACTGGTTTTTTTTTTATTTCTGCTCAACAACATAGAGTGTAGGTTATCGTTAGAACTGCCTCGCCGATGTGGTTCTAATAAGTACCCATGATCTATGTTTTGAACAGAAATAAGAAAACTACAAGAATTTTGCATCTGAACGTTTTCATTTTTTGGTGGCAAAATTCTCAATATATTTGAACAGGCGTTTTTTCGTAATGGGTGAGCGCATCTGTCCTCTCAAATAGAGCCCTTTTATGCGCTTCACTATAATATTCAGTATAATGTGGTTCCATAATGATTCCATAAGCGTATAGCGCGAAGGTCCTGATCAGACTGTGCGCATGCACAATCTGATCTGGGTTGTGCGCATGCACAGTATAAGTTATGCCTTTGTTGTCCGCATATGTTCGGAAAGCATATTCTACATGACTCGGTTTAAATGTCTTGCAATTTTAGATGACGACGATATCCATCCAATGAGATCCGCCCTGCGTAGTAGAGAGTCCAGGGGCAACGCTCTGTTGGGTAAAAGAAGAAAGTTCCGAAAAATAACATTCATGTTTCCTAACCAGGAAAGCCAAAAGTCAAAAGCATCGAAATACGCAGAATACACTGCCAACAAAAACCGGAATTCCGCTGAAGAAACCGAGCTAATGACGGAAGTGACGGGCATATCGTGCGACATTATTGAACACATTTGAGGCACACCACAGAGAGCTAATGGCTGGGTGGTTAGCGACCCCGACTTCGGATCACGAGGTCCCGGCCCTGAGGTTGTAATTTTTTTTTCATGCTCAACTCAGCTGAGTGTGAAATTTTTTCTGCTAATAAATATGAAAATGCCAACAATAGTTGGCATTTTCATATTTATTAGCAGAGAATGTTTTCCTTCTCAGCTATCTTTAACAAGGAAGAATTTGCAATTGTTAGAAGTTTGAGATTTATTAGCAGGATAATTTCATGTTCAGCTGAGTTGAGCATGAAAAATATTTTTTAAAACCTCGGGTCTTGGATTCGAATCCCATTTGCCGCGAAATTTTGCTCATGACTGTTCGGCGCTTCCATGCACGGAGCCTAACATTATCACACTTTTTAACGTCTCGTTATGACTTAAATAATGTTGAAAGGGGCCTAAAACACCAAATCATAATCATCAAAGAATAGGCGCATATAAATGGCTACGAAGACCAGATTGAGTCATCATTGGCGTCTTTAGCATACAAGGTTCCATTCTGGTCAGAGTCTTCGTTGTTCGCAAGTCCGAAAATAGTTTAATATATGAATGGGGCGGGCTCTGTTCAGATTCCCTTGAAGATGGAAAGACAGACGCTTAATGATGGTTTCGATGATATCTTTGTGCTTTAACGTCCTAGCAAAAATAATTTGTCCATACTGTAACAATGTGTGTGTGTGTGTGTGTGTTCCAAAGACATACGGCACGGCTGAATTGCAAAGTATGACAAGTGCAGAGAGACCGATCAGCCTGTTCTCTGTGTTTTCACATTTCCATCCAGCTTTTACCAGTTAACTGTTCAGTTAACTCTAAATGTTTCGTTTAGCGTCAGATCTTAAAATGATGCCACAATCTGAGCCCAGTTATTCAAAGCTTAACGAAGTTTGTTAGCTAACATAACGTTAAAATTTCTAACTTGAAATATGGCATTGCAAAAGCTACTCACATTTTTGCAGCAAAATATCCATGTATTTGAAAATACCTTAGCTTCAACAGAATTGAGTTTGTCATTAACGAGCCTGTTAAGCTAACGATGCTTTCAACAACTGAGCCCTGATTTTTTTTAATTTAAGGGGAATGGATACGCAGCTCTGACAATTTTTGTATTTGCTCCCCTCTTAAAGGGGGTCTATTTTGAAAGAAAAGCATATGCTCTCAAGGAGATCGAATGCTTTCCTTTCAGGATGGACCCCGTTTTAGAAGGAGCTTGCTGTGCAAAAAAAGTCAAAGCAGGAAATCATTAAAGTCGTCTCCCTAGTAAAACATGGCGGAACGTCAATCTAATGTACGAGTATCAAATCCCCTTATATTGAGCTGTTATATGGAAAATCTGCTTGTTTTGGGCTTTCACTTTCGCGAATAGCGACAAATGGCCCACACCCACAGAGCTAAGCATTACGAAAACACACCTATTGAAATATATAGAAAATTTCACCTCTAAAAACTGTAATTTTTCAGATAAAAAAAACTCTGATATTTTTTCATATTTCTGCTCCAAACATAGATTGTGGGTACTCGTTAGAACCGCCTCACCGAGGCGGTTCTAACGAGTACCCACAATCTATGTTTGGAGCAGAAATAAGAAAAATAATGTATACCCCTGTAAACCCCAGTTTTACTATATAAAAGTGGGGTTTAAGGGGGTCAATATTATATAGGCATGTTTTCGTGATGTCTGATTTAATGGACTTCTTTATTTGGGCTACAAATGTGGACGTTATGTAATGACCTACTTTCAGCTCGTTGCGGCAATAGGGTGTGACCCATTTATGTCTAGCGTCTCATAAATGGGACAGTGGTAAACGTGTAGACCCAGATCAGACGGCGCAAATCGCGGCGTCTGATCAGGGTCTACACTGCATTAAATACAATGTACATGAATTTATATTAAACATGGTAATAATAAAAATAAGAAGACACCCCTTCTACTGGAAATGGACCTGTCCTAAGAGTTGAGGTAGAAGAGTTCAATCGTCATAAATGGGTTAAATAAACTTGTAATAAAATGTTGTATTATCATTATTTTACTTAAAAATAATATGTATTATTCTGCAATAATTTTATATATTCTTTGAATCGAAACGCAATACAAATAGAGTATTTGTTTTAGAGTTGTTCGAGTTATTCTTTGTTTTTCCTCTGATGCCTCTGATGGCAAAAAATTCAAAATAATCGCAACATGGTATATGCATTTACTGTAAGGGCGGATCCAGAACTGAAAGAAGAGCTTGGCACAGATTCAAAATAATCAGGTCCCGAGGTTATCAAACTTTTTTCATGCTCAACTCAGCTGAGCATGAAATTTGTCCTACTAATAAATATCAGATTACTAACCACTGCAAATTCTTTCTCGCTAAACATTGCTGAGCATGTAAATTTCTCTGCTAATGAATCTGAAAATGCAAACTATTGTTGGAATTTTCATATTTATTAGCAAAGAAAATTTCATGCTCAGCTGAGTTGAGCATGAAAAAAGTTTTATAACCTCGGGGCCCGACCTTTTGTAATAGTCGATGGTCTCGGTAACTCAGTCGGATGCGCGTCCTACTGGTGATCAGGGGGTCGCGGGATCGACCTCCGCTGGGTCTGGCAAAGATCTTTTGCGGAGATTGGTCATAAGTATTAACTACAGGCATTTTCACCTTACCGCTGATTCAAGAAGGGCAATTGTCAGTTTCCGGTGAAAGAAAGTGCACAAGTACTGGTTACAGCTTAGAGGACTAAATCTACCCACATTACGAAGACACGCTTATTCAAATGTATTGAAAATTTCACCACCAAAAACTAAAAGTTTTCTGATAAAAATTCTGATATTTTTCATATTTCTGCTCAAAACATGGATAGTGGGTACTCGTTAAAACCGCCTCGCAGAGTACCAACAATCTATGTTTTCGAGCAGAAATAAGAAAAAAATGTATACCCCTATAAAACCCAGTTTTACTGTATAAAAGTGGGGTTTAAGGGAATCAAAATTATGCAGGTATGTTTTCGTGATAGAGGAAAATGTGGTTAGGTAAACCGGCCAGATCGACGTTACCTTAAAAATGTTGACTGTGCGGAACTAACAAACCAGCCGTAATAATCCTAACTATTGGGACAAAGAGGCCTAACCATACAGTGTATACCCAGATCAGACGCCGCAGAATGCGATATGCAGCAGGTAGGAAAGTAGAGTTTTTCAAACTGTAGCACAAGTATTGTAAGGAGTTGTGGTGTCTCAACACGTAGAGTATATATTGTACATATCCACATCCTTATCTAAAGAGGAAATATTACACAATCATGTCAGACTGAGTACAGTGAACCCTCGTTACAACGACAGCATTTGTTCCCAAAAATATTGCCATTAAAATGAATTTGCTGTTATAAAGAATCCTTAAACGCTGCAGAATGATGCGTAAGAAAGGGTTTGTGGTTATTCTTATTTCTTTATAGAACAAATATTTTGGATATTTGTTAGAATCGCCTCACAGAGGCGATTCTAACAATTATCCAAAACATATGTTTCTTGGAGTAATTAATACAAGATTCTTGTACAAATTCTGAATAATTTTCACCTCGCAAGCGAAGGTTTCGTGTCGGTCATATAATCATTATAACGAATTGTGTCGTATTATCGAGTGTCTGTATAAAGAGGCTTGACTGCATTTACATCTTTTGGAGTAACGTGTTCTGAAAGGCATCTAACTTTCCTTTTTGTACTGGACTCCAGACAGACAGACAGACTGGCAAACACTTATTCTCTTTACCCTTTCATACCTGCAGATCTGAACATAAACATACGCAAATAGCGTAGATCCAGATGAGACGAGCCGTCTCATCAGTATATATAATGCTTATCTGTTTTGAATTTTTAGCTGACGCCTCTGTTTGCAACAGTGGGTGTGTCCAAGTTCAAAGCTGGAATAGCCCTCTTCAGAACCTCGGGGATAAAAAGACATTCACCGGAAATATAAGGAAGAACATATAAACGCTTAGAATTCTGGGTAACGTTATCAGCAGACGACATTTTGAAATATGTTTTTTTTTTTTTTTTTTATTTATTTATTTATTTTTTTTATTTTTTTTTTTTTTTTTGTTATTGTTTCCCAGAAAACTGGATTTGACATTTCATGCAAATGTTCTCCAATTGAGACAATTGCATGAAATGAAATAGGAAAGAAAAAAAAAATATCAGCAATAGAAATAAGAAAAATATCACCATTTTTTCGTCTTCTGAATTAACCCAGAGAGTGGTAGATGTTAACATAAATGGTAGCTGAGGTGGCATATTCATTAATTCAACGTATAATTACCTTACTTCGACAGTAAACATAGCATATTTCAAGTACCCTCGCTTGTATCGTGGTCAAGTCCTTTAAAGAGGAGAATGTGCAGCCCCACAACACGGATGACATAGTGACTGTAGCATTGCTACATATATACTCAGTTTCGCCCAACAAAATAATAACTCTTTTAAAAGACGTGTGTGAAGTTAATTCCTTGTTCCTTGGTACTTGTTCCTTGTAACTCATTCCTTGTTCCTTGTTACTTATTCCTTGTTCCTTGTTACTTATTCCTTGCTCCTTGTTACGTATTTCTTGTTCCTTGTTCAGTGTTATTTGTTCCTTGTTACTTATCCCTCGTTCCTTGACACTTATTCCTACTTACTTATTCCTTGTTCCTTGTTAATCGTTTCTTGATACTTATTCCTTGTTCCTTTTTACTTGTTCCTTAATACTTATTCCTTGTTCCTTTTTACTTATTCCTAGTTACTTATTCTTGGGTACTTATTCCTTGTACCTTGTTCCTTGTTACTTATTCCTTGTTACTTATTCCTTGTTTCTTATTCATCGTTCTTTTTTACGTGTTCCTTGTTCCTTGCTACTTATTTCTTGTTGTCTGTTACTTCTTCCTTATTCCTTGTGAAACCACATCTGCTCCCGAATGCTAAGTGGGATTCAGTCAAAACATGGTGGGAGGCACAGGGGCCACATAGAGATTAAAAATTGCTAAAATCATTTTGTTATGATATGCTAGATGGCCGCCAAGGTTGCCATCTTGAAAATCTTCAATTGTTATCTGCTCCCGAACGGTAAGTCAGACTGAGCGGAAATTTGTTGGAGTCTGTTTGATTTCCGCCCATTGGTTTAGGAGGAGATAGTGTACCGGACGGACGGATCATGGATGTTCAAATAAATGGACTACCATCAGCTTATGTGGTTAGAAAATAGCGACATAAGATCATGGAGTAAGGAACAAAGACAAAGTAACAAGGAACACGTAAAAATAACAATGAACATGAAATTAATAACAAGGAACAAGGAATAAGTATTAAGGAACAAGGAAAAACTTACAAGGAACAAGTAACAAGGAACCCGAAATAAGTAACAAGGAACAAGTATCAAGGAATAAATAACAAAAAACAAGAACCAAGGAATCAGTAACAAGGAAGAAGTAAAAAGGAACAAGGAATAAGTTACAAGGAACAAGGAACATGGAATAAGTAAGAAAGAACAATGAATAAGTAACAAGAAACTAGGAATAAGTAACAAGGAACAAGTAACAAGGAATAAGCAACGAAGAACAATGAACAAGGAACAAGTAACAAGGAACAAGTATCAAGGAACAAGGAATAAGTAACAAGAAACAAGGAATAAGTAACAAGGAACAAGTAACAAGGAATAAGTAACAGGGAACTAACTTCACACACGTCTCTTTAAGCGCCAGGTAAATTTGCAGCAGACCACATCCTATATATATTTATTTTTCATATATAATAAGACTTGACATTTCATATGAATCGCCTGCCAAGCAGCAGACGATTCAAATGAAATGTCAGTACTTATTTTCTTAAAAATAGACAAGGAAGTGTTGTTTGCTGCAGTTGTGACTGACCCTTTAAAGGTAACGGAACTAATTTTGACATAACGAACAATCACAGGAGCTTCAATGATTTACCCAGAATAATATTGTCCGTAAAATTAATTAGAATAAGTGTTCTGATACTCTAAGTTTCACGAAAATAATTTATGCTCTCACTGGGATTCTGAAGAATCTGCACACTCATTGTGAAAGGAATATACATGTTTATCATAAAAAATACATAGAAAACAATTACACCGAAAAAAAAAACTTTTAAAGTAGATTATAATCATTATTTAATTGATAACATTTTTACCTCTGTTGACTTAACTTGGCAACATAGCCTAGTTAGAAAAACTACATACTTGACAATATTTTTTCCTATAATGCTTTATTGTAAAGTCCTTAGAAGCATTTTATAGCAAACTAGGGGCAGCTTAATTTCGTTTGGAAATAGTACTTTTAGACAACAAAAAGTAAGCTCATATAAAAATTAGCTCCGTTTGCAACCTTTAAGGGCTAAGTACGCAACATCAATGTTAGTAGTGTAACGTGTGGCAAGGTAGCTTAGTCTAGGATATTTTAATAAGCAGGTTGACACTCGATCCGCATTTGCTTGAATGTGCCCCACTGGTTAAAGCAAAATTGGAAGCACATAAAAAACTTCTTTCTAGCATCCGCTACAAGTGACTTCATATATATATATACTTGTTGTACTCAAAAATAAATAAATAAATAAAATGAAATAAAATAATAAAATAAATAAATATCAAATAGGCAACTATAAAAAAAATTTCGACCAACCAGTCTTTATAAATAAATAAATAAATTATAAATATATAAATAAATCAAATAGGCAGTTGCAAATTTGACCAGTCTATTACAAATAAAAATAAATAACTATCAAACAAGCGGCTCAAGTTGAAAACTACACTTCATTCATAAAGCAGTTGTACATGTGACCAGTCAGGCGTATAAAATTCGTGCGTGCACGAGGACTTCCACACGTCGATAGTAACCGAGACAAATTATGTGTGACACGATTCCTCAGTACTGTTATTATATTATAGTTTGAAACTAGGAAGTAGTATAATGGATGTCTGGATAATTTTACGAAACAACTTCAAATTGGTAAGTATAAACTTATGTGTACTAATTATATAAGGCGAAAGCGGGAACGATCGACGGCAGCAGGGATGCAGTGGCGCCCCCCTCCCCCCCCACCCCCCACCCCCCCCCCCCCACACACACACACAGAATGAGAGAGAGAGAGAGAGACAGAGAATGAGAGAGAGAGAGAGAGAGAGAGAGAGAGAGAGAGAGAGAGAGAGAGAGAGAGGGAGATCCCCGGCCCGGAGACCAATGACCTCGGTTCTGGCGAACCCTAAGGGACTGTCCACCACGGGCGACAAACGTAGCATATTCCTGTTAACAAGCAGCTTTTGAGTTTTGCAACAACCTGGTAAAGATCTAATCACGGGTGGTAATCAAAGGAACTATATGTTTCAGATTGCTATGTGATGTCTAAGGGATAACGTCTTTACTTAACCCATCATAGATTGAAATGTCGTCTGAAATTTGGCACCGAAAGAGTTAACCTTTTCATCCATACAGACCAATACAGATACCTTTGCAAACAGTGCAGCTCCAGATGAGACTGCTCGTAACGAGCCGTTTCATCAGTATCTACACTATTTGCGAATTCTGTTATGGATTTTTGACTAAACGCATATTTGCAACAATGGATGTGTCCAAATACAGAGGTGGAAGAGTCTATGTTAAAAACCCAGGGGTGAAAGAAAGGGTTAAGAGCATGTCTTCTGCAAAGTGACAGTCACCAGCTGAATGCCCCAATGTTACACTGCGAACAAACAGTCAACATGTACAATTATCAGAGGCTGATCTTATAGAAGCGCAAGAGGGACTTCTGACTTCCGACTTCTGCTGTCTATATATCTTCAAACATCTAACTTCATGACTTCTTAGTTTCAGCTTCTGACCGTTTGTTTTAATCCTTCCTACTTCCGATTTCTTAATCAAACTTTCAGCGTTTAACTTCCGACTTGTATCAGTGTGCTTCCGTCTTCTTAATCAAACTTTCAGCGTTTAACTTCCGACTTCTAACAGTGTACTTTCGACTCACTCATTCACTCACTCAGTTATTGCTGACGTTTCCAAGGTCAGTAAAAGTAGGAAGCTGTATTAAACAAAAGGGCCTTAGTGCGAACGGCAAAGTTCTATTTCAGCCCTGCACTTCGCGCAGTCTGATCTGAATATTTGCCATGTAGGGCACCTGGATACTATAACATCTAATTACGAAAATCGAAGGCCCTGTTTAAAATGCAAAGATGCCTTGTCTAAAGATACCATCGCATATTTGTGCGGCATGCCCCTGCATATACTGACGTAGTAAACGGACATACGAATCAAGTCGTGTAAAATGGGGCCTTCGTCTTCAGGGCATATGTGAATAGCAAACACCCAGAACCACCTGCATATGAGCCAGCACATGAGAAAAAGGTACTAAACATATAGTACACCAGAAAAGACTCAGACAAGCCTGCGCATAACCACAGTCTCGCCAGAGCCTTTGCTATTTGCAGACAGCTTTGAGCGTGGTCTGAATATATACATGTAATTATGATATTTTCAAGTTTTTCAAGTTAGTCTTCTTTTAAGGTTTTTTGTGTTACGCTTACCTTGTGTGCGCAACTTCTTCTACGGTATATGACTGAACGATTTGAAACTTTGCAGAGGTTATATATTTGATCAGAAAATATAAAAATGTTCTTTCATTTTTCGGTTCAACTAAGACCATTTTGGGTATTTTTATCAACTATTTTGCATTTTTTTTTCAGGGTTTTTTACTTTTTCGTTTTCTGAATTTATAATTTCTTATTTTCTTTGAAAATACAATATACAAAAATCAAACTTTCGTTTGTTGCAGTTGTGATTAGCTAATTGAGTCAGTAATAGATCCTGGGATTTTCATGTCCTCTTCACCACTTCGAAAACACATGACATTGCCCGCATTATGACATCCAAAAACCTCCTCCTATTCAGGGTCACAAATTGGAATGACTTACCGACTCATTGTAGCTTTCCATCTAGCCAAATAGTTCCCTATTGAATCTTTTACTGTCTGGATTTTTTCCCCTCCAGGAACCTCCTGTGGCCTGAAATAAATAGAACAATGCAGTCTTCTTTACCTTACACTGCACTATGCAACATCTACTCCGTGCACTCTATTTTTAGATAGGACTATTTTTTCAAGGTACCAAAACAGTGTGACGTCAGTTGTAGTCTGGTTCCTCATGGGTTAAGTTTAATGCATGAACAACAGACAATCTACATTCCGTTTTCAGTTTCAGCATTGTTTTCCGCCATACCAGTGGTCATAGCCCGAATTAACAAGCGTTTGCACACTTCTGCAGTGATTAAATATGCCAATAGTCATGTTTGATGATCCACTAAAATGAAACTGAAATGATATCATGACTATAAAATCTCGTCACTAGAGTGGATTCTTGCCTGTCACCTACCGGACAATGGCATTGCCACAGGAAACCAATTAATTGTCTCAGGACTGCAGATTGGTACAAAAAAAAGTGCAGAGAAGCCCGGGGTAATTATTTTGTGTAAGACGATTGGTAAACAATAAGGATAAATTAAAACTTATTATTCAAATTTAGAGAAAAAATGTTTGTGTGTAAGCTCCTGATTGTTTCAAAGAAAAGAAATAAATGTTTCTGTTTGTGTTTACTGGAGCGAACGGTAGAAATTTCAGTGTCAATTTTTGATACCTGCCAATTGAGGGGTTGCTATACATTCAGCCTCCAAAAAGTCACAGAAAGTGTTGGTGACAGTTTTGTGTGTGTGTGTGTCATTACGAAAACACGCCTATTCAAATACATTGAGAATTTTACCATCAAAAAAATGAAAATTTTCAGATTAAAAAATCTGATATTTTTCATGTTTTTTGCTCAAAACATAGATTGTTGGTACTCGTTAGAACCGCCTCGGTGAGGCGGTTCTAACGAGCGCCCACAATCTATGTTTTGAGCAAAAATTAGAAAATTAATGTATACCCCTGTAAACCCCAGTTTTACTATATAAAAGTGGGGTTTAAGGGGGTCAGCATTGCATAGGCATGTTTTCGTGATGTGTGTGTGTGTGTGTGTGTGTGTTTTGTTTGTTTGTTTTTTCTTCCCTTATTTATTTTGCTGTGCTAAGCATGGTCTTTGAATTTAAAACAAAATTTTGGAAGCCAAGCCATACCCTGAAATGAAGTCTTAACCACCAAAAAGGGTAGAATTACTATGTAGCTCTATGGTAAAAAAAATTAGTTCCTCTGTACCCTACATATTGTAATCTAGATATTGACCTCCATACATAAGAGATTCACACTAAATGAGATAAACTTAAATACAACACAACCTGAATTACTCCCACTAAACGAACAGTTCAGTTTACGTTACGTCCCACAGAAACAATAAACAATTAATTTGTAGCACACGAAATTCGATAAATATGAGTGAAACAAAGAAACCAGAGGATGAAAGAAAGGAAGAGTTACCGGACTTGCCCATGGAATTAATTTTCTACAAAGGTTAGTAAACTTTTAACATACTGAGGGTTTCTTTTTCAGGTTCGAAACGATCTCCTCCTGTGAGCCGCAGTATGGGAAAACATACCTTAACTCTTTCGGCGCCAAATTTCAGACGACATTTGTCGTCTGCTTTTTTTTCTTTTTTTTTTTTTAATAAACTATTACTTGCAAATATGTTTATATGTAAAGTTAAAAGACTGAATGTCAAACAGCTTAGATCCAGATGAGACGGCTCATTATGAGCCGTCTCATCTGGATCTATGCTGTTTGCAAAAGCCTATTATTATTGCCTGTGGCAGTGAAAAAGTTTACACATAGCATCCTGGGTAAAACAGACAATCCCAACGAAGTGATAACAATCCAAGACAGTAACCGCCAAACACATTATTAAGACGACAAACCAGATAAAACAAGAAAAAAGGCGAGCAGCCGCACTGCCTTACAAAAGACGATGATCCCAGAATGACCGGTTGTTGTCCCATAATCACAGCGTTAGAAAGGTAAGTAGTAAAATCACACACGCCTATTCAAATATATTGAACAGTTCACCACCAAAAGCTGAAAGTTTTCAGATAAAAAATTCTGATATTTTTCATATTTCTGCTAAAAACATAGATTGTAGGTACTTGTTAGAACCGCCTCGCCGAGGCGGTTCTAACGAGTACCCACAATATATGTTTTTGAGCAGAAATAAGAAAAATAATGTATACCCCTGTAAACCCCAGTTTTACTATATAAACGTGTGGTTTAAGGGGGTCAAAATTATATAGGTATGTTTTCGTGGTGACCGGCAGCTAATCCTCACTGTAGGTTGATCATAATGTCCACAATTTATACTGAACGAAGCACAAATAGAAAGAAACAAAAAGCAGAGTAGGCTGCAATTAAAGGTGATCACAATGCTCGTATCAGAACAAGAGATAATATTGCCATTAAATATTGAACATCGATTTTTAGATTATCCTTCTTTCAGGTTTTAAAATTACAGAGAAAAGAGATTCTGACAACCCATCCTACTAGCTACTAAATTCAGACAGTGGTGGTATTTGAACCACGTCGCGGGTAAAAGAGAGTCGTGTTAGCATATCGAAACATCGAAAGTTCAGGTGCGCCTACGCAACCGCACAGTCTCGCCAGAACCTAAACTGTTCTGTCACATAACTTGTATTCTAAGAGGAATTTCAGTCCAAGAACTAACATGTGGCCTTGCTAAAGTGCCTAGCATGCGCAGGCTCGCCTGAATCTTTGCTGTTCGCGTATGCTCTTTTCCCATGACACTGCGTACTTTATATTCCTGTTTTTGTTTATATGAAACAGTTTATTTATACCCTTCGTTTTTAAGTGAATAGCTACATGTGTATAGATATATCTTGGTATTTGAATGCTTAACTTTTTACATATCCTTTGTTCACTAGCACATTCATGTATGAACTAGCGCGCAGCAAACCTACAGTAAGACTTGGGCGACCAGCGAAGACTCAGATCAGCTTGCACATCCGCGCTGTCTGACCAGAGTCTTCGGTGATCGCATGTACCGTCTACAGCCTCCGGGCTATCCATACTGGTGGTTGTACAGGCTGATCTGAGTATTTGGTGGTCACATAGGTCTTATTGTAGGTTTTGTCGTTCGCTTGCTCATATGTTTAAGTCGTAATAAAAAAAGTTATTATTTAGACACGGCAAATACCATGGTCAGAAGGCGCATCCGCGCAGTCCGATCAAAGACTTGGGTTTACATCCAACTATGGATACGAGGAAAAGAGACTACGTTTAAATATCATTAGAAAAAAAAACTAGTGGATGCCAAAAAATTAGTTTTCCCTTTAAAACCTAAATTTCATATCCGTCTCCCTGTCTCCAAAAACAACGTACACCAGCTGTGCTACCTTTCAGCAATATGGCGACACGGTCATGTATGTTAGGCTTTATTCGTCCTGTAACAACTAATATATTTTGCAATAGTAATATATTTGATCCGCAAGAAAGTTCGAGACTTTAAGACCCCGGGCTTTGAGAGTCTTTTCTGTACGAGACTCATCACGAACATATACCTATTTAATTTTGACCCCCTTAAACACCACTTTTGTATAGTAAAACTGGGGTTTAAAGCGGCATACTTTAATTTTCTTATTTCTGCTCAAAAACAAGATTGTGGGTACTCGTTAGAACCGCCTCTCTGATGCGGTTCTACCGAGTACCCACAATCTGTGTTTTAGGCAGAAATATGAAAAATATCAGAATTTTTATCTGAAAAGTTTTAGTTTTGGTGGTGAAATATTCATTATTCAAATAGGCGTGTTTTCGTATTGCTTACAACATTAGTACCACCGAAACAAGGCTCCAAAGAACAGTTGGAAGGCGTCAGACTGCAGTTTCATAGGACGCAAGTGCAAATCTCGGCCCGCCACATAACTTTCATGGTGCTTTATCATGAAATTATCTATACGGTCATTCCTCCGTTCCGCTGATTTAAGAAAGGCAGTTGTTAATTTTTAGCGAAAGTTTGTTCACATGTACGGTTTATTGCTTAGAGGACTAAACCTGCCGAGGAAAGGTGGGATTATGTTAACTGAGCAGCTCGACATGTCCACAACAATGTCGACTGGACTGTAAAACTCCATCTCAAACAAAAACACTACCCAGCTCGGAGAGCACATAACAACTATCATATCTGAACGACATATGTTTTTCTCTATCGATTTACTGTATAAATATCAAACATAATAGTTTATTATTTTATTTCAATTTAAGAAGGCAAGAAACACTTTCAGGAAAGGTAACTCTACCAAATGTTTTTGCTTACCTTCTGAAAAAAGGTCCATTCTAAAAGGAAAGAATTTGCTCCCACCGGGAGCAAATTCTTTCCTTTTACAGTGGACTCCTTTTGTGGAACACAAACAGAAAGTCACAAAAGCTATCTCCCTTGTCACAAATGGCGGACAATATAGGTAGTGTATCTAGCCTCCTTAAGGATGATTCTGTCTTTCAGGGGTGGGAATGTGGAAAGGCGCAGAGATTGAACAATTACCGATGCTAAAAGTCAGAGACGACGATGTTTGGGTGTGTAGCTTTCCTAGATCAGGTATCTGTCTATTGATGTGTCTTTCCGTCCGTATGTCAGTATCTACCTACCTACCTCATCCGCCGGCCTCGGTGGCTCAGTTGGATGCGCGTCCGACTGGTGATCAGGAGGTTGCGGGTTCGACTCCCGCCGGATCGGCAACATTCCTTCGTGGAGATTTGATCATGAAATATTTTCTACAGACATTCTCTTCCTTTCTCTGATTCAAGAAGGGCATTTGTCAGTATCTGGCGAAAGAATGTGCACAATACTGCAAACTGCTTAAAAGACTAAAAAGGGTCAGAGAAACTAAGCCTGCCCAGTAAAAGTGTGGTTAGGTAAACTGACCGCGCTCGACATGACCCCATTGGGTTGACAGGGCCGTAAAACCTCAACACAAACAAACCTACCTACCTACAGTCATTCTCTTCCTTCCGCTGATTCAAGAAGGGCCGTTGTCAGTTTCTGGCGAAAGAATGTGCACAATACTGGTAAACTGCTTAGAAGACTAAGCCTGCCCAGTAAGAGTGTAGTTAAGTAAACTTACCGCGCTCGACATGACCTCAATACAAACAAACAAACCGACCTATCCACCTACTTACTCATCTACCTACTTACTTATCTACCTACCTATAATCTGCATGTGTACTATATTTTCAGATCCGTCTGTTTAAATGTTGAGGAAGTGTGGCCGAGTAATTACAGAGTCCCGGGTTCGAATCCCGCGGGAGGCGGAATTCTGCTCATGACAGTCCGGACCTTCATTGCACAGAGCCTTTCATTACGAAAACACGCCTATTCAAATATATAGAAAATTTCACCACCCAAAATTTGAAAATTTTCAGATAAAAACGCTGATATTTTTCATATTTCTGCTCAAAACATAGATTGTGGGTACTCGTTAGAACCGCCTCGGCGAGGCGGTTCTAACGAGTACCCACAATCTATGTTTTTGAGCAGAAATAAGAAAATAATGTATACCCCTGTAAACCCAAGTTTTACTATATAAAAGTGGGGTTTAAGGGGGTCATAATTATATAGGTATGTTTTCGTGATGTCATTTAATATCACACTTCCATTGTCCCGATATGACTAAGATAATTTTGAAAGAGACGTAAAACATCAAATCATCATCATCTGAATATTTAAGGTTAATGAAATAACTCTACAGAAATTCTTCTTTGATGATCTTTAACCCATTTATGCCTCCTGGACTCTTCTACCTTAACTCTTTGGACAGGTCCATTTCCTATATAAGGGGTACCTGGTTAGTTTTTCATAATTACCATGTTTTGTGTAAAAATTCTGAACTTCTAGTAAACATTGTAGACCTTGATCAGACGCTGCGTTTCATTAATTGGTAATTAAGACATGTTTTCGTCCCATCTACTTGACATCGTACCACTATGGTCCGATCATCAATATTAATAACTGTCAGCATTTCGGTCACGAGCGTGGGTCACCAGTGGTCAGATGCATGCATATACTATTTGTCATTTCCACGCATTTTAAGCTCTATCTTTAAGATATATACTGAACCGTTGTCTCGTCTGCATAGAACAATTAGCATACATTTTTAGAAAGAGCAAAATACTTACAAGAACCGCTGCTGTGTTACACCTACTCATCGTCGTGCAATTTAAGAGGAAAGCAAAGTTATCACCCATCAATGCACGCAGTTTACCACAGAATATTCATGTTGTAATATGTATTTCTATAGCGAGGGGCAACCGGGGCAGCTTATAGGATGGCAGCCTCCGTCGTCCGTCGTCGTGCGTCGTCGTCCACACTTTCGAACTGGAATAACTTTGCAGCCTACTGGTAGATCTCAACCAAATTTTTTCAGTAGCATGTCTTTATTGAGGGATTGCAGAACTTGGTTGCTATGGCAACTGATAGGTCCCATAGGCTTACTGCAAGAAAATGCTTGTGAACAACGTAGCTTCTTCATTTTTTGTTGGATCTTCATGAAACTTGCAGATTACAATGATATGCATAAAATTGCGGCCAGATCGAACCAACAACGGCAGAGTTACGTCACCTTGATTGTCAAAATTGGCCATTATTGACCTTGTGAACAGCTTAAGTTCTTCATTTTTTGTTAGATCTTCATGAAACACGCAGATAACAATGCCATTCATTAATCTCGGACGAGTTTGAAAATGAGTCAGATCGGACCAAGAATGGCAGAGTTATGCCCCCTTGATTGTCAAAAATGGCCATTTTCGATCTTGACAGAGTAGCTTCTTCATTTTTGTTGGATCTTCATGAAACTTGCAGATAATAATGACATGCATAAAATTTCGGACGAGTTTGAAAATGGGTCAGATCGGACCAACGATGGCAGAGTTATATTCCTTTGATTGTCAAGATTGCTTGTGAACACTCTACAGACCACGTTTTCAGCCTAATCAACTTCAAACTTATCTTTGGGCCAACTGACTCGAAATTTGGTAGAAAGCATCGGGGTGACTTGTAGATCAAACACAGCTAAATTCGTTATGATCGGAAATCCAAGATAGCCGCCATATTAAAATTCCATTTTTCGCTTCTTCTCCTGAATCGAAGGGCTAGCAGACTTGAAACTTAGTAGGAAGCATCGGGGTGACTTGTAGATCAAACATAGCTAAAATCGTACCGATCGGAAACCTAAGATGGCCGCCGTGTTGGCCATCTTGAAAATCCATTTTTCGCTTCTTCTGAATCGATGGGCCAATTGACATGAACCTCGGTAGGAAGCATCGGGGTGACTTATAAATAAAAAAAAAAAGCTAAAATCGTTCCGATCGGAAATCCAAGATGGCCGCCGTAGCGGCCATCTTGAAAATCTATTTGTCGCTTCTTCTCCTGAACCGAAGGACCAGTTGATTTGAAACTCAGTAGGAAGCATCAGGGTGACTTGTCGATCAAAAATAGCTAAATTGTTCTGATCGAAAATCCAAGATGGCTAGCGGCCATCTTGAAAACCTATTGTTTGCTTCTTCTCCTGAACCGAAGGACCAATTGATTTGAAACTCAATAGGAAGCATCAGGATGATTGTAGATCAAAAATAGCTAAAATTGTTCCGATCGGAAATCCAAGATGGCCGCTGTGATGGTCATCTTGACAATCTGTTTTTCGCTTCTCCTCCTGAACCGAAAGGCCAATAAACTTGAAACTTGGTAGGAAGCATTGGGGTGACTTGTGGATCAAAAATAGCTAAAATCGTTTCGATCGGAAATCCAAGATGGCCGCTATGGTTGCTGTCTTGAAAATCTAATTCGCTTCTTCTCCTGAAGCGAAAGTCCAACTGACATAGAACTTGGTAGGAAGCATCGGAGTCTTGAAGAGCAAAAATGGTTAAAATCGTTCCAATCTGCAGTCCTAAATGGCTGCCGTCTTGAAAATCTATTTTCTCTTCTTCTCCTGGACCTGCCGGCCATTTGGTTTGAAACTTGGTAGGAAGCATTGGGGTGACTTGTAGATCAAAAATAGCTAAAATTGTTCCGATCGGAAATCCAAGATGGCCTCCATGGCCGCCGTCTTGAAAATTTATTTTTAGCATCTTCTTCTAAACTGAAAGGCCAATTGACTTGAAATTGGTAGGAAGCATTGGAGTGACTTGTAGATCAAAAATAGCTAAAGTAGTTCCGATCGGAAATCCAAGATGGCCGCCATAGCCGCCATTTTGAAAATCTATTTTTCGCTTCTTCTCCTGAACCAAAAGGCCAATTGACTTGGATCCTGGTAGGAAGCACCAGGGTGACTTGTAAATAAGAAATAGCTAAAATCGATCCGATCAGAAATCCAAGATGACCGCCATGGCTGCTATTTTGAAAATCTAATTCGCTCCTTCTCCTGAACCGAAAAGTCAGCTGACTTGAAACTTTATTGGAAGTATCGAAGTGTCTTGTAGAGCAGTAGCTAAAATCATTCTGATCGGAAATCCAAGATGGCCGCCATCTTGAAAATGTACTTTTCGCTTCTTCTCCTAAACCGAAAGGCCAATTGACCAAATACTTGGTAGGAAGCATCAGGGTGACTTGTAGATAAAATAAGAGCTAAAATCGTTCCGATGAGAAATCCAAGATGGCCGCCATAGCCGCTGTCTTCGAAATTAATTTTGCGCTTCTCCTCCTGAACCGAAAGGCCAGTTGACTCGAAACTTGGTAGAAAGCATCAGGGTAATTTGTAGATCAGAATTACTTAAACTCCTTCCGATCGGACATTCAAAATGGCCGCCATGACCGCTATCTTTGAAATCTATTTTGCACTTCTTCTACTGAGCCGAAAGGCCAATTTACTCGAAACTTGGTAGGAAGCATCTGGGTGACTTGTAGATCAAAAATAGCTAAATTTGTTCTGGTCAGAAATCCTAGATGGCCGCCATCTTGAAAATCTATTTTGAACTTCTTTGAACAGAAAGGCCAGTTGACTGGAAAATTGATAAGAAGTATCAGGGTGACTTGTAGATAAAAAAATATATAGCTAAAAACATTCTGACCAGAAGTCCAAGACGGTTGCCCTAGCTGCCATGTTGCAAATCTATTTTGAACTTTTTTGTCTTGTACCAAAAGGCCAATTGACTGGAAACTTCATTGGAAGTATCGAGTTGACTTGTACATCAAAAGTAGCTGAAATCATTCTGATTGGAAATCCAAGATGGCCGCTATCTTGAAAATCTATATTGAAGTTTTTCTCTTGAACCGAAAGGTCAGTTGACTCGAAACATGACTGGTAATCAGATAAGCGATAGAGGGCCATCCAAGCGCTCTTGTAAATTGTTCCGAAAATCAATATTGCCAAAATGTATCTGAATTTATAGACTTAGTCGTCAAATAATTCAGGAGCAAGATCAAGTTGCTTTCTAAAAGCACATTACGAAAACATGCCTATTCAAATATACTGAAAATTTTACCACCAAAAAATGAAAATTTTCAGATAAAAAATTCTGATATTTTTCATAATTCTGCTCAAAACATAGATTGTGGGTACTCGTTAGATCCGCCTCGGCGAGGCGGTTCTAACGAGTGCACACAATCTATGCTTTTGAGCAGAAATATGAAAAATAATGTATACCCTGTAAACCCCAGTTTTACTAAATAAAAGTGGGGTTTATGGCGCTCAAAAATAAAAATGTATAGGTATGTTTTCGTGATGTCAATGACTGGAACACCTATGGTTCATTTACGATGGCTGATTCTGACTTGATTTCGAGTTCCTAGGAAATTCTTACGATAGCTCAAGAAAATAAATATTTAGGAATATTTTAGGGAAATGTTCTTGTTTTTCTTTTTTTTTTTTTTTTTTTTCATGAAAATGTATGTTGTGTGTACTTATTGGAATCGCCCCATCGAGGAGATTCTAATGAATACAAACATAACATCATTTTTTTTTAGAAAATCGAAAAGATATCCCATTTAGGGATATTTCAGGGATACTTTTCTTTTTTATGAAAATGTATGTTGTGTGTACTCATTAGAGTCGCCTGGATGAGGCGATTCTAATCAGTACACACAACACACCATTACAGTCAAACATGTCCTAAAGATCACCTGTATTAAGCAATGGCCTGCCTTTAATGGCCACTATTTTTGATCCTATTAAAGGCAAAGAAGTGGAAATATACCTCTATTAAACAAGCATCTGTCTTAAGCAACCAGTTTTTGGCTTTCCCATAGGTGCTTGCTTAACAAAGGTTTGACCGTATTTTGTAGAAAATCGAAAAGACATCCCTAAATTATCCCTATTTCCCCACTGACCTGACGCTATGATTAATCAGTGGCTCGAACCAAATTCCCATGGCCCCAAAGATGTTCAAGCCATTGAGGTTCGACTGTGTTTGCCATTCATGAAGCTATTTTGACAGTCACCAGGTCTTCAAGTTGATGAATAATTAAACTGCCCAACAGTTTAGGGCAATTGCGATATTTTTTGCAATTTACATGTTACACTATCCACATTTAGGAACAACACTAACACAAGAAATCACCTACTGCATCATGACACTGGACTTCGAGAAAGCAAATACCGTATATTTGGACGACCGGTTTCCAATTATAGATCTCAAGGATTCAAGGAATCCCTACTTGAGAGGGCTGGAGTATGTTGATAATTTACCCACAACTACCCCTAGAATGATCAAGTCACATTTCCATTACTTTTTACTGCCAGATGATATTACAAAAAGAAAGAAAGGACGAGTGAGTATATTTTGCTGTCTATAAATCTATCTATCTATCTATCTATCTATCTATCTATCTATCTATCTATCTATCTATCTATCTATCTATCTATCTATCTATCTATCTATCTATCTATCTATCTACCTATCTATCTATCTGATTGTCTGTCTGTCTGTCTGCCTGCCTGCCTGCCTGCTTGCCTGCTTGTCAGTCTGCCTGCCTGTCTGCCTGCCTGCCTATCTATCTGGGCAAACTCAGCAGTTGACAAATTCATATGTTTCTTAATTTGCCCAGAAAATAGGCTTTGACATTTCATGCAATTTGACTGGATAGGAGATAATTTGCGTGACATGTCAAATCCACCTTTTTGGGAAAATAAGAAAAATATTTGGACATGTTGTCTGCTGAAAGTTCTAACTCAGCATGCTGAGTATTAACCCATTCCCCGCAAGTGGCGACTTTTGTCGTCTGCTGATAACCTTTGCAAACAATTTGGACCCAGATCAGACCCGACAAAATATTTGGCCTAATCTCAATCCAAACTGTTTGACACAAAAGATTTTTTAGAAAAATCTAATTACAAAAAGAAAAAAATCCACAGATGGGAAAAAAAAAAAAAAAAAAAAAAAAAAAAAAAAACATGCGAATTACCCAGCATGCAAAGAGTTTGACTCTCTGCATGCTGGGTAATTTGCATGTTTTTTTTTTTTTTTTTTTTTTTTTTTTTTTGTTTTTTGCCATCTGTGGATTTTTTTTTTGACTCTTTACATGCTGGGTAATTTGCATGTTTTTTTTTTTTTGTTTTTTGTTTTTTTTTTGCCATCTGTGGATTTTTTTTTTTTTTTTTTTTTTTTTTTTTTTTTGAATTAGATTTTTCTAAAAAATCTTGGAAGTCAATTTCACACTCAAAATACTCAGTACCATTTTGATATTCTTCTTTTATAGCGGAGTCAAGGGAAATGTGTGCATAGGACCTTCGGGTCAGGGCCTTCGCTGTTCCCTTACTGATCACTGCGTGCTATAAGACTATATAGCGGATAGCGAAGATCCGGATGAAGCTGCCCGAAAAAGCAGGATAATCTGCTTCTGTGCATTTTCATATATACTGAGACATATTTTAGCCCGCCAGAGCCGAAGGCTCCGGGGGAGCTTATAGTATAGGCATTGGTCCGTCGTCCGTCGTCGTCGTCGGGGTCGTTCACACTTTCAAACGACATCTCCTCTAAAGCCGCTTGGCCAGTCAAGACCAAATTTCATCTGAAGCACCAATCTACTGCCGGATTTAAAGTTTGTGTTTTTTTTCATGAAAATCAGCCATCAAGTTTGGTTGCAATGGCAACTTAAAGTAATGGGAAAATAGAAAAATAGCATTTATTATTAAACAATTACAGATATTTTGACAAAACTGCTTCAGAAATGTTCCTTGAGTGGTCCTCTATTAGGCAGATGATTAATTTGTTTGCTCAGTGCTCATTTTGATTGGTTGCCATGGCAACACAGAGGCAAAAAATAGAGAAAAAAATATCTATAAAAATCATCTCCTCAGAAACCATATAGAACATAGGGCTGAGACTTTGCAGATACAGTTGACTCTCGTTATCTCGACCTCGCTTATCTCGAATAACCGCTTATCTCGAAGTGAAAATCTGGTCCCTGCCTATACATGAAAGCCTAACAACAGATGGAAAATATTGTGGAAAAGAGGAGAAATTGCTCCTAAGGAGCAATTTCTCCTCTTTTCCACAATATTTTCAATATATCTCTAACTTTAAAAGTCCAATTACCTATCAGTTTGTTAAATGTGGTTAATCAAATTATTTTTTCCTCAATTCTGCAAACCTGATATGTCGAACTACGGATATCTCGAAGTATTTCAGAGAGTCCCTTGGAGTTCGAGATAACGAGAGTCGACTGTATATTCTTTATATTAGCCTCTACAAATTTTGTGTTTTTAATTGCTATTGCTCAAAAGCTCTGGTTTGTATGGTGACTTAAAATTGTCATAGACTTATAATGGGAAAAAGGAAAAATGACATATATTTATTAAACTGTTACAGATATTTTGACAAAACTTTTACAGTTCTAATGTTCCTTGAATGGTCCTCTACCAGGCAGATGATTTTCTGCCCAGTGCTCATTTTGATTGGTTGCCATGGCAACCAAATTGCAAAAAAAAAAAGAGAAAAATATCTTTAAAAATCATCTTGTCGGAAACCGTATGGATTATAGGGATGAGACTTTGCAGGAATATTCTTTGTATTAGCCTCTACAGATTCTATGTTTTTCATTGCTATTGCTCAGAAGCTGTGGCTGGTGTGATAACTTATAGTTGCCATAGACTTATAATGGAAAAATAGAAAAATGGCATTTATTGTTAAATCATTGCAGATATTTTGACAACCCATTTACAGAAATGTTCCTTGAGTTGTCTTCCACCAGGAAGATGATGTTCCTGCCCAGTGCTCATTTTTTTAGTTATCTGCCCTTGGCAAAATATTATGAACAGGCTATAACTCCTTCAGGGTTTAAAACATTTTCATAAAAGAGTTCTTAGATTTATTAAGTGGATGAGAGGATGTGTTACAACAAATACAGGTCATTCTAATGGTAAATAGAATTCAAAACTGTGAAAAAAAAGAAGAAAAAAAAACAACAACAGTTCTTCAGAAACAATATGTATATAAGGTTTTACTTTACAGAAAAATTGTTTGATTGGCTTCAATAAAACATGTGTATTTGTCTCACCACAGCCATTGGATAGTCAAGTTTCATTAGTCTGTCACATTAGAAAATGACATCCCTGATTCAGCTGCATGCCCATTAACTTGATTAGGCTATTGAGGCGTCCATCACTCTGGTGAGCAATTTAGGGCCTCATGGCCCTCTTGTTTTTCATTAAGAAAACACGCCTATTCAAATAAAGTGAAAATGTTACCACAAAAAGCTAAGAGCTTTCAGATAAAAATTCTAATATTTTTTTTATATTTCTGCTCAAAACATAGATTATAGGTAATCGTTAGAACCACCTCGCCAAGGCGGTTCTAATGAGTACCCAAAATCTATGTTTTTGAACAGAAATAAGAAAAATAATGTATACCCAGAGGGTCAAAATTATATAGGTATGTTTTCGTTATGTTATATAATTTTTTTAAGAAAATAAGACTAGGTATTTCATGTGAAGCATCTGCTTACAGACCATTCACATAAAACGGCATGTCTTATTTTCTCTGAAACAAAATACACACAAAAAATCAAAATGTCGTAGGCATATATTATTATTTTTCAGAGAAAATAAGACTTAGCGTTTGATGTGAATCTAAGCGGACGATTCATATGAAACGTCAAGCCCTTTTTTCCCGGAAGAATACACACAAAAAATCAAAATGTCGCCTACTGCATTTGTGATTAGTTTGAAACTGATAAATGCAACGTTTATTGCAGATAATATACATTTGCAGAAATCCTAAAATGTCGGTTCCATCACTGTACAAAGTTCTTAAGTACATAGGTAACCCGCCGGCGTCGTCACTGAGAGAATACTTTGAACTTTTTCTAAAAGGAGAGGAGGGAGGTTACGTATCTCTTATTTAAGCCGCAATTCAGAAAACTAGACTGGCTCCAGTCTCCAGTGACTAAATATTATTCTCATATCCACTAAATTAAAACCTAACAAAAAAAAAAAAAAAAAAAAAAAAAAATATCATGACTATAAAGGCTGGTCACTAGTGACCAGCCTTTATAGTCATGATATCACTTTGGTTTTATTTTAGTGCATTAATAAAAAATGTTATAAGAAAAAAAAGTAAATGGAGACTGGAGCCAGTCTATCAGAAAACGTACCTTTAGAAAACTTGTTTTATTGTATCAAATGCTTATGTTGTAGTTGTGTTTTATATGTTGTTGTTCTTTTTTTCACAATCATATGTATATATTTTTACTTCCCGAAAATGTTCTTGATTCGATAATAAAAATATTCTGTTCTATAAAATATTATATTCTATTCTATGTTCGTATGCGCCCAGCGAAGATTTATATCAGCTTGCGCATGAGCACATTTTAGGATAGCCAAAGTTTCTTCATGCGGGAAACGAATATTCTAATCAGGATGCGCACATCGCGAAAACATACCTATATAATTTTGACCCCCTTAAACCCCACTTTTATGTAGTAAAACTGGAGTTTACAGGGGTATACATTATTATCTTATTTCTGCTCAAAACAATAGATTGTGGGTACTCGTTAGAACCGCTTCACAGAGGCGGTTCTAACGAGTACCACAATCTATGTATCCAGCAGAGATATGAAAAATATCAGAATTTTAATCTGAAAACATTGCAGTTTTTGGTGGTGAAATTTTCAGTATATTTGAACAGGCGTGTTTTCGTAATGAGGCTGATTTGTGTCTTCGTTTGGCAAATATGTCAGAAGTTACATTTTCTTACATTGTTGCTATTTGAATGTTACAGTCTTTTTTTTTTTTTTTTTTTTTTTTTTTTTTTTGTCTTCTAAAAAGGGGTCCACTCTGCAAGGAACGAAGGAACGAAGGACATTTTGCAATAAAGCACGTAGTTTCCCTAATTGTCAATTTTTTTATGAAACTTAAATATAATGCATTTCATTTTACTCATTTGAACTGTATGAGACATGGTGCACAATCTTGTACCAAAAAATCTCTACGGACTCATTACGAAAACACGCCTATTCAAATGTATAGAAAATTTCACCCCCAAAAACTGAAAATTTTCAGATAAAAAAAAACAACTCATATTTTTCAAATTCTACTCAAAACATAGATTGTGGGTACTCGTTAGAATCGCCTCGTTTCGTGACGTGAAACAGGATTGACTTTGTTCATCGGTATTTTTTCGGTATTTTTTGTTATAATTTTAGGGGTTAAACTTAAGAATTTTGAATCATTCACATCACGAAAACATGCCTATATAATTTTGACCCCCTTTTAACCCCACTTTTATATAATAAAACTGGGCTTTACAGGAGTATACATTATTTTTATTATTTCTGCTCAAAACATAGATTGTGGGTACTCATTAGAACCGCGGGTCGAGGCGGTTCTAACGAGTACCCACTATCTATGTTTTGAGCAGAAATACGAAAAGTATCAGAATTGTTTATCTGGAATTTTTCATTTTTTGATGGTAAAATTTTCCGTATATTTGAATATGCATGTTTTCGTAATGATGTGCAACTTCCTTCAAATGCGTATCTGTCGAACGTTTTGTATAATTTAGCTGTAGCTCAACCTATTGCCATTGGCTGAGGTTGATCCTTTTGTATCCGCAGCATTCACAATACTTTGTTTTGTTGCATGTTTCCTTGGTAAGCTTGTGAGTGTTCCTCCATGCAAATTCAAAGCATCACTGAATATTGTTTCCCCTCTAGACCCAATTCCCATTTGTACATGTATATATTAAGTAAGTATGTCTAGAAATATCTCCACTGAAGGGCATCTTTTGACTAGGGAGGAAACATATTTTTATAACAACTTTTATGAAGCACATTCAATTTTGCGTTTAACCGGAAATGAAAAAGAGAATTTAAGTCTGATATACCAGACATGCGCACAGACTGTATTCATGTAACCATAATTTCCGATCAGTGTTGTGTTCTCGTCATTCTGATGCAAGAAATATTGAAAATCAGCTTTTGAGAAAAAAAAATAAAATTTAAATCTTTGTTGGAAAATCCGAAGTGTAAAGCAAATGATACATAGAATGCATTTGGATCGATTAAAACAGATTAGATCTAGGTCAGATGCCGTAGAAAGCGTCGTCTGATCAGTGTCCAAAACAGGTAGTAACATTGACTTTTCAAATTTACGACTAGTATGGCGGGATGATAATTATCCGAATGTTTAGGGCATTACTCTTGACTGTAAGATAATTGTGTGACAATTTCTGTATAGCGTCAGACAGCAGTATACTGAGCAACTCTTCAGGTCTATTTACATCATTTCAGTTCTTGCTGGACCTTGGGGCCGACATATTCGAGAATACTGGGAACACAGAAACGACGGAAATATTCTATTTTTACAGTTTGAGAAACTTATTCAGGTAATAGCTTTTCTTTCTTGACAACGTCCGGGTGGCCGAGTGGTTATCGTTCACGACCTCGGACCATGAGGTCCCGGGTTTGAATCCCACTTGAGGCGGAATTCGGCTTCTCAACCCTTCTCTTGCCGAACAATGCATGCCCTGTCTTAGCAAACAGTGTAGATCCAGATCAGTTGGCTTCTGAAGAAGCTAACTGATCTGGATCTGCACCGTTTGTCATTAAATATGTGAATTTCTATCAAAAATCCGGAACAAGTAATCTGATTGGCTGGAAATTAGAAGTAGGCGTGGCATCTTAATTTATTCAGCAAGGCAAGGGTTAAAGTATGGCCATGACCATACTGTGCTTCATTCTACAGAAATGGTTATGATCGAACAGCACTTCATTGTACAGGCCTTTCATTATCACACTTCTATTGTCTTATATATTGTTGTAAGGGACGTAAAACAAGAATCATCGTCAGGGTTTTTTTCAATGTTTTTACATCGATTTCCTGGTTTTCTTCCCAGCAAGCACGCAACATTGAAACAGCGTCATTTCAACGCCCCTCGACGTTAAGCCAAATTTGAAACGATGTTGTTTTAACGTTATGTGCCCACTGGGTTGAGTAACAAGGATTCCCACTATATACTTATATTCAGAAAAAAAGCAGTTCAGCAACATGTTGTGTTATTACATTCGAATTGTAGTTCTTCTGTTCTGGTTCCTTTACAACATGAGCCGAGACACAGCATTTTCTCATCACGAAAACATACCTATATAATGTTGACCCCATTAAACCCCGCTTTTATATGGTAAAACTGGGGTTTACAGGGGTATACATTATTTTTTCTTGTTTCTGCTCAAAAACATAGATTTTGGGTACTCGTTAGAACCGCCTCAGCGAGGGGGTTCTAACGAGTACCCACAATCTTTGTTTTGAGCAAAAATATGAAAAAATATTGCAATTTTTTTTTATCTGATATTTTTCAGTTTTGGAGGATTTTCTATATATTGGAATATGCGTGTTCTAATGAGTACCCACAATCTATGTTTTTGAGCAGAAATAAGAAAAATAACGTATACCCTTGTAAACAGCAGTTTTACTATATAAAATTTGGGTTTTAAGGGGGTCAAAATTATATAGGTATGTTTTTGCGATGCGAGGTTTCGCGCAAGTAAAACCTGTTTCCTCCAACTACCACGCCCCCCCCCACCCCCCACCCCCAACGAGTAGTTTTCCTTCTCACCGTTCCATGGCTGTTTCTTTGTTGCAGTTCTTTGTCTGTGCGTCAGTGATATCATTTGAAGCGTTTGTCATAGCTAATTGTTGTTTGTTCATCTCGTATGCTTTTAACGCATCAGGATGGTTGTCGTTACGAAAACACGCATATTCAAATATATAGAAAATTTCACCTCCAAAAACTCCGCTATTTTTTATATTTCTGCTCAAAACATAGATTGTGGGTACTCGTTGTAAAAATCTATGTTTTGAGCAGAAATATGAAAAATAATGTATACCCCTGTAAACCCCAGTTTTACTATATAAAAGTAGGGTTTAAGTGGGTCAATATTATATAGGTATGTTTTCGTGATGTGTTTGGTGATTGTGGCATAGTCTGGTTATCATTACTTACATTTTATATATTCTGATCAAATAAATGATGTTAGTTTCTTCGTTAAAGTCCCACTAACACTTTCGAAAACAAAAATGTTATTTTTTTTTGTTTTCATTCCAGACTAAAATTGAATTCAACCATTGAATTCAACCATTATGAAAAGTTTCATGATATTATTATTTTATTTGTTTCTTTTTTTCGTCTTGACCATTATGTTTTTTCATTGCAGTCAAAATAATTATGTCCCCCACCAGAGAGGATCCCGTCATTGTCGGCGTAGCCTCTTGTCTGCACTCTGTCTCCTTAATGAATGGATGGAGTTTGTCCAAACTTACACAAATTTATCATTGGGTTGGGGAAAAATGCTGATTAGATTTTGATAACCTTAACCCCATTTTCAAGGTCACACGAGGACTTAGATTATTGGAAAAGGCTAAAAAATTGCTTGTCTGCATCCCATCTCCTGAAGGAACAAATGGATTTTGACCATACCTACACATCTAAATTGCTGGGACATATAAAAGAACTGATTAGATTTTGGTGACCTTGACCCCATTTTTAAGATCACATGATGGCTTAGATGGTTAGAAAATGCTTGTCTGCACCCTACCTCCTGAATGAATGGATGGATGTTTACTAAACTTGTACATCTATATTGTTGAGACATGGAAAAGAAACTGATTAGATTAGATTTTAGTGACCTTAACCTTATTTTCAAGGTCACACAAGAGCTTAGGCTGTTGGAAAATGGCTAAGCATTGTTATGACATGAAAAAGAACTGATTAGATTTTGGTGACCTTGTACCCTATTTTTAAGGTCACAGGAGTGCTCAGATTGTTGGAAAATGGCTTTTCTGCACCCTGTCTCCAGAATGAATGGATGGATTTTGACCAAACTTGTACAGCTATTTTGTTGAGACATGGACAAGAACTGATAAGATTTTGGTGGCCTTGACCTAATTTTCTTAGATTGTTGGAAAATGGCTTGTCTGCATCCTATCGCATAAAGGAATAGATGGATTTTGACCAAACTTGCAGAATTATATTGTTGTGACATGAAAAAGAACTGATTAGATTTTAGTGACCTTGACCCCATTTTCAAGGTCAAAAGAGGGCTCAGATTGTTGGAAAATGGCTTTTCTGCACCCTATCTCCAGAATGAATGGATGGATTTTGACCAAACTTGTACAGCTATATTGTTAGACATGGACAAGAACTTATTAGATTTTGGTGACCTTGACCCCATTTTCAAGGTCGCAAGGGTGGGCTCAGATTGTTGGAAAATGGCTTGTCTGCACTCTATCTCTAGAATGAATGGATGCATTTTGACTTAACTTGTATATCTTATTGCTGTGACATGGAAAAGAACTGATTAAAATTTGGTGACCTTGACCCCATTTTTAATGTCACACAAGGGCTTAGATTGTTGAAAAATGGCTTGTCTGCACCCTATCTCATGAAGGAATGGATGGATTTTGGACCAAACTTGCACAACTATATTGTTTTGACATGAAAAAGAACTGATTAGTTCTTGGTGACCTTGACCTTATTTTCAAGATCACAGGAGGGCTCAGATTGTTGGAAAATGAATTATCTGCAACCTATCTCCAGAATGAATGGATGGAATTTGACCAAACTTGTACAGCTATATTGTTGAGACAGGGACAATAACTGATTAGATTTTGGTGACCTTGACCCCAATTTCAAGGTCACATTAGGGCTTAGATTTTGGAAAATGGCCCCCCAACGACCACACACGTGCAAAAAAAAAAGAGAAATTATAGAAACAACCTTTTTCAATAATAGGTCTGTTCAAACTGGTGGGTGACATACGTTTTCCTCTGAAAACACTGTTCTAGTTTTAATGCTTATTTCACAGACACACGAGTTTCTTATTAATTTAAGAGCATTTCAAAAGCTGTCTCAGAACCCATTAAAATATAAAACAAGAATTAAATGAGAATATTATGTTGTTGTTGTTTTTTCGTAGTTTAATAGTGTTGTGAGATCAAAGTGATGGATATTTAATGGCCTATGCATCCAGAAGTAATACTTATGTTCTTGAATATTCTTTCTTAAGGATCGTAGAGGAACAATCAAGAAGATAGCGGATTTCTTGGGAAGATTCTTAACCGAGGAAGATATTGATAAGATTATGGACCATACAAGTCTAGAAAATATGAAAAAGAATGACGCTCTCAACTATAGCTATCAAGAAAAACTCTGGAAAATGGACAAATCTGACGGAGCTTTTATCAATACAGGTAAGAGAAACAACACAATCCCAGTAAGCATTCTTTATACCCTGACGGGCCGGTAACGGCCCGCTATAGATTTATAAAGAATGCTGACTGGGATAAGACTATATTGGTATTCAGATCAGATGCCGCATTTTGATCAGGGTCTCCACTGTTTGCAAATAGTTCAACCATTTTTCTCTCAGAATATCTATATCACATAGCCTGACATACCTAAAATCGAAATTAGAATCTTCCAATATGTAGTGTGGGGTAGTCAATTCAGTCTTCAGTGGGTTGATATGATGTATTGCCACAATAAAACAAGCAAAGTATCGCAATTTATCTTCTTAATATATCGATATATTTCTGTAGGGAATGTCCAGCGGCGGTATGCAGAGAGAATTGAAGATGTGCAACAGCCAAACAACTCTTAACCCTTGTCATGCTGAATAAATTAAGATGCCACGCCTATTTCTAATTTTCAGCCAATCAGATTGCTTGATATAACTTTTTGATACAAATTCACATTCTAATTGACAAACAGTCAGATCCAGATCAGTTGGCTTCTTCATAAGCCAACTGATCTGGATCTACACTGTTTACAAAGGCAGGGTATATCCAGGTTCAGCAGGACCAGGGTTAACTATCAGTCAGTTTTATATCATAACTGAAGCGTCCCCGTTGCCGAGCCGGTAGCGTTCCTCAATTTCAAAAACGAGGGCCTGGGTTCGAATCCCTTTTATTATCACCTTTTCACTGTCTCGATATCTCTTAAATAATGTTGAACGGACGTTAAACACCGAATCAACATCATCATCATCACCATCGTAGTCGGGAGACCCGTGAAAGGGTAATTGAAAAACAGTGCAGACCCAGATCAGACGACGCAGAACGTGGCGTCTGATCAGGATCTCCACTGTTTGCAAATAGTTTAGCCATTTTTCTCTAGGAATATGTAAATCTCATAACCGGACGTACCTAAAATTGAAATTGGACTGTTCCAATATATAGTGTGGGAAAGTCTTTTCAGTGTACAATGGGTAAACGATATATGGGCCGCGCCATCTAAAAACATGTCTTCGTGTATATGCGGACTGTGAATGCCCAGGCCAACCTGCGTATACGCGCAGTCTGATCAGGGCCTTCTCTTTCCGTAAACAGAATTATTGGTTACTATAAAATGTTTCAGTGGAGAGCAAAGGCTCAGACGATAAAATAGGAAAATTTCCTGAAATATTTGTTTTCTTGAGCTATCGGAAGAATTTCGTAGGGACTCAAAAACGAGTTCGAATTAGCCATGGTAAACGAGCCATCGATGTTCGAGCCATCGAGGTTTGACTGTATTGGCTCCCTATGGGAGCAAATTTTTCCCTTTTAAAATAGGTCACTTTTCAGAATAACATGACCCTGATCAGAATGTGCTAATTCGCAGGTTGCGTCGTCGCTGTTCACCCTTTCCACTCTGGTATTTACGCTGTGTCCTCGAGTAAAAAAAAATTATTTCCGTCTTGGTTTAGTTAGAGCTCTTTCGCCAAGGTCCGGGTAAAATACCTGTTTAATGTCCCCCGCCTTTTCGGGGAAGAAGCAGGGACATAGCGCCTCCGTTCTTCCGTCTCCCTCTAATAGTACATACATGTACCTAAGTGTGCGCAACTCCTCCTACAGGTTTAAACCGATTTTTTTTAAACATTGCAGGCATTTTCTACATGGTCTGAAGAGAACATGAACCTCAGTTGTGAATTTAGTCATGTTTGTCTTAGTAGTATCAACAGTGTGTGTCTTGTGTGCGCAGCTCCTCCCACAGGTTTTAACCGACCTTTTTGATGAAGTTTCCACCCCCCACCCCACCCCTCCCCCCACGGTTCTAAGAATGGTGGAAATGGCATAAACTTGGTCAGTTTTTGCCTCAATAGTATACAGAGCGGATGCCTTGTGTGCGCGACTCCTTCTACAGGTTTTAAGCGATCTTTTTTTAACCTTTGCAGACATTTTTACATGGTGCAAGGATGTGCATGTGGTTTTGGACATAAACCTCACATTAATTTCTGTCACGTTTTTTCACGTTGTGAACTGAGTCAATTTTTGCCACAATAGTATTTATAGAATGCGTATCTTGTGTACGCAACTCCTGCTACAGGTTTTAACATTGCAGACATTTTATAGATCTGAGAATGGGCATGTGGTTTGGACATGTACGTCAGATTATTGTTTGTCACGTCTTTCATGTGAGCTTAGTAATGCATAGCAACAGGTAAGGCACTTTTTTCATCCGAAAACTGCTGATATCTTTCTTATTTCTCAATAAAAAAACATATGTTGTGGGTACTCATTAGAAACGCCTCGCCGAGGCACTTCTAATGTGTACCCACAACATATGTTTTCGTCGAGAAATAAGAAAAATATTATGTGGATACCCCCACTTATCTGTAGCTATGGTAATGCTTTGCCTCAATAGTGTAAATAGCGAGTGGGAGTCTGTGTGCGCAACTCCTCCTACAGGCATTTTCTTCTTGGTCTGGAGATATGCATGTGGTTTGGACATAATACTTGGATTATCATTTCTTACTTTCTTATATGTGAGCTTACTGTCCTTTCGACATCTCTTGGAAAGACGGTTTTTGCTTGGCGTTTTATTTTAAATGAAAACTTTTTGTTCTGACTGACCATATCTTATCAGAAACCATTTGTCTTTCCTATTTCTGTGTTTTGTTCTCAAATGTTTACACTAAAATTAAATTTACGGCTAAAAGTTGGTCTGACCTATGCAATTTCTATAGTAAAGTGATTTTTTGGAATTTTTGTCTAAGAAAATATTTTTTACTTTCCTATGCTGAATTTAAATTATTGATGTTTCACAACAATATTGTGAAAATTTCAGAAAAATTGAACAAGTGGAACTAGTTGAAAATATTCCTCCAAGTTAACTACCCTCTTATTTCTACATGATTTGGCTTCATTTTTACTATGGGAAAAAGTGAAAATATTTGATTTTTTAAAATCCAATGACTAGAATGAAACTTTTCATACATAGAAAGTTACGACAAATGGTTTTGCATTAAATCATGACAAAAGTTTGCAAATTTACTTCTTATGTGTAAAGCGTCAAGCAAAAAACGACTTTCTGAAAGATGTCGAAAGCACAGTAGTTATTTTTCGTCTCAGTAGTATATACATTGAGTGAAGTGAGTGTCTTGTTTGTTTTGTACTAAAACACTGTCAATATGTATGTACAGTTTGTACCTTGTTGAACCCGTCATATTTGGAGGGGTTTTGAAAGGCGTGGGGTAGGGGTGGGAGCATAAATTCACTGAATCTGCTTGTTTCCTTCTAGGTCGAATTGATGGCTGGAGAGAAACTGTTCCGGAAGACATACAAAAGCGGGTAGATGAAATGATACAACGAGAGTTGGGAACCACAGATCTAAAATTTGATTAAAGCTATCTGGTTGGAGCACGTTCCGTCTTAAGCCTTGTCCTGCTGAATAAATTAAAAGTTGCCACGCCCTTTTCAAATTTTCAGACAATCAGATTACTTGATCCAATTTGATGATTTGAATTCACATACTGGATTACAAACAGTGCAGGTCCAGATCAGTTGGCTTCTTCAGAAGCCAACTGATCTGGATCTACGCTGTTTGCCAAAGCAGGATATATCCGGGTTCAGCAAGACAATGGTTAAATTAAGAGGAGTTGAGACACTTGGGAGATATTTCGCCATTTCGGCCAAGGAAGACAACTTCTGTGACTTTCTGTTTACTTTATCGCCAAGCCCCTTTTGAAAAGGGATCTACTTTTCGAGAGAGGACATGAACAATTTTGACAGAGTCGTTGCCTCTGAATAAATATCATTTTACCTTAACCCGTTTACGCCGAGTGGACTCCTCCATCTTAACTCTTTGGACTGGTCCTTTTCCAATAGAAAGGTGTCTGGTTATTTGTTAAATAGAAATTCCGGTACATGCTAGACAAGCGCTCTTATAAAATTAAGAGGGGTTACCCAACCTATTTGCTAGAGATAGGGGTATGATAAGGAAGTGGGGTTTTGAGGCTTCCCGCCGATAACATGTGGTTTTTATTCTTTTCATCAAGTTCTTTCTCTGCAACATGCCGTGGTGGACAGCTGCCTGGTCATTAACTTGTAATCAGATACCTCTCCTTTCTGCCGCGACATCACACTACATATTTTAGTCTTTCTTTTTTCACAGTTAAAGTCAATTTGAATGTTATAGGTAGAAAGAGGGAAAAAGTTAATGGACTTTCGTTTTTCAATCGTCGAAATTGGTCAAGAAATAAAGTTTTGCACAATTCGTATAGGTTACTAAAACAATAAAAGATGCAGTATTGGTTTCCTTGCTGCAGGAGTTAATTAGTTGTGCTACATAAGATATGCATAATGATAAGATAAGAAAACATGGTTTACAGTTTTAAGAGGCTAGTCCATCATGAAAGTTTAATGCAAACAGTATAGACCCAGATCAGACGCCGCGTACTGCGGCATCTGATCTGGGTCTACACTGTTTCCCAATATCCCTTTTATGGGACGCTAGGTTTAAATGGGTTAAAAATCGCTTCATTGCGCAATATGGCAACTGTGTACGTTTAGTGATGGACTGCACGCTCAGTCAGAGGCATGCGCGTCCACAAATTGTCGATTATAAAATACGAAATACGTAGCTACGCATGTAGCAACCTCTAATGTAATACAACGCCAAATGTAATAAACTGTTTATTACATTTGGCGTTGTATTACATTAGAGGTTGCTACATACGCATCGCACACCACAAGAGGAACTTTGCGGCGTATGGTCCGTGGTTATACTATTTGTATGCCCAATTTAAGGATGCTTAAAGATTTCAACAACTTTCTTCTTGCTGTAGACATTTTTAACGCGGCTGCTTTAACAACCAAGTGCGATATATAGGTTCGGGTGTCCGTCCGTCTGTTTTCCGTCAATAGTTCGCCATGCCTAGCTTATAGATCTAGTTTTGAATAGTTATTATACTTACGTACAGTCAGCTTACCTGCCATATACATTCTTCCTAACAATGTACGAAATAGGCCGCGCCAAGCAAAAAAGTATCTTCGAGCATGCGCAAAATACACAGATTCAGATTCATCCCGCGCATGCGCAGTCTCATCCGAGCATTTGTTCTCCATTGATACATTCTATAGTGTCAAATGATTCTGTTCGCGAAGCGCAGACTGATCTGAGCCTTTGCTGTCCGTATATGCTCGAAGAAACGTTTTTGCTTGGCACGACCTATTAAATAATGTCTTATTTTATGACCATGGCCTAATTTGACATTTTTTACGTAAGTGGATGCATCTCTCCACAAAAATCTAGCTCACTGTGACGTTCATTTGCGAATAACTGCGTCTGGTCAGATGTTTTTGTTTGAAATCGTATCTTGACTTCCTTATGTGTGAACCTTCTCAAACATCAGTGTAGGCACCTCAGGCAATCCCGCAGTTTTTCTGCCACAAAACTATCTCACTATGATCTGCCTTTGCAAAAACCAACACCTGGTCAGATTTTGTGGAGTAAATTCATATCTCGGCTTTCTTACGTGCGAGCCCCTCGAACATCATCGTATACCCCACCACTCTAAATGATCGCCATAAATCTAGGTAACTGTGACCTACTTTCCTAAATATCGACATTTGGTCTGACTTTGTGGGTCAGGCTTTCATAAATGTGACCTTATCCACTCTCAAGCTTCATATATGCATACATCATACAAACCCCCGTGACCTGTCACACAAGTGGGTCATTGCGACCTACGTGATTAGGTTTTCGGCGTCAGCCTCATAGTTTTTGAACCCCTAAAAACATCATCAGTAACGGGTACCCACAATCTATGTTTTTTAGCAGAAATAAGAAAAATATATATACCCCTGTAAACCCCAGTTTTACTATATAAAAGTGGGGTTTAAGGGGGTCAAGACTATATAGGCGTGTTTTCGTCATTACGTTTATATATTTACATTCTCAGTGCAACTACAGAAAACCCTACAGTTAAAGCTGTATTATTGCTCAAAATGACCCAAATCAGTGTTGCTCAAAAACAGAATAAACTTTATCTTATCCATTTCAAAAACACTTTTCACACTTAGGATTATTTAGTGAATTGCTCATTTAAGATGTGAACCAGATTAAAAGTACATGTACATAGAGAATACGCATGCCCCTGTGTATACTGATTTTTGACCGGGTCACTCAAAATTAAATAGGCTCAAATAAGATGCCATTACAGCTTCTTTTTGTAAAATGAGTCTGAAGTAAGTTGAAATCTAAGTTAGGAGGCTTTTACTTGAAAAATAACTATATTTTAGCAGTGAATAAAAAAAACAAAAAACATGGTTTTTGAGGAGAAATACAATTTTATCTTTTGTTTTGGGACGTAATGCTGTGCATATTTCAATGAATACATTGACTCAGCTACGTCACGTGAACATTAAGCGACGGCAAAATAAAACATGATTCTGTCCAACATGATTGGACGGTGTCGACGTTATGACGTCAACGACGCTGTTCCGCTGTTAATAGGAAAATTGTGTGCATATGTGCAATTGCTTTTATGTTTTAATTTTAGCCCTCGAATTTCATTTTTTGCGTTAAATTATGGATGGAAAATAATATAAATATAAATAATAACGTTCACTGAACTATGAATATCACTGGGTCACGAGCAAAGATTACATAAACCCTTCTAGGTTCACTTACTTTGCTCGTAACCCGATGTTGTTCATATTTCAGTCGGCGTTAAAAGAATCAGCATCATTTTTGATTAATTACATTTTCAGAGCATTTGCAGAAAAAAAAATATAGTTCACTATTGAGGCGTAATTTCATTCTTTCTTCAATGAATACATTACTCATGCGACGTAACATGATCTTTAAGTGTCGCCAAAATAAACAATGGTTCTCCTTAATATGATTTGACGATGGCGACATAACGACGTCAACGACACTGTTCCGCTGTTAATAGGAAAACTGGGTGCAGTTGTTTCCTTGTTTCAATTTTTGCCCTCGAACCAGATTTATTCATCTTATAATGGATGGAATATAAGAAACATATAAAGTAATAAAGGCAATTTATTTAACGTTTTAGAATGTATGAATGGGTGAGCAGATCCGGATGATACTTTGCACATGCGCAGGATGATCTGAATCCGCATATTTTGCGCATGCTAATATAATGTGCATGTAACACAGATAGCATTCGTCTTAAATCTACATTAGACCGTTATCGGCCAGACAATATTGCAGTTGGGCTGATATCGTTTCGATATATACTTAAGGAGAGTACTAGCTGGAAATAGTCTTTTTATCGTAAACTGGACAAAATTTGATTACTTTGGCTTCTACGTATAGTGTGCGTAAACATTATAAATGTGACCCAGATAGCATTTTTTTAATCTAAATCGGACCATTATCGATCCGGCGGGATTTTTGGCCGATATCGGTCAGGTATAGATTTAAGTGGAATGCTCTCTAGTAATAATCTTTTTTTTTTTTTTTTAATCGTGAACTGTGCAAAGTTTGATTACTTCGGCTTCACTAGTGTGCTAAAATATTGTACATGTAACCCAGATAGCATTCCTCTTAAGTCTATGTTGGACCGTTATCGACCCGACGGAATTGCTGGCCGATATCGGTCAGATATAGATTTAACCCTTGTCATGCTGAATAAATTAAAATGCCACGCCCACTTCTAATTTCCAGCCGATCAGATTCATTGACACGGGTTTTTGATAGAAATTCACATATTCAATGACAAACAGTCCAGATCCAGAGCTTCAGAAGCCAACTGATCTGGATCTTCACTGTTTGCTAAGACAGGGCATGGCGTGTTCAGCAAGAGAAGGGTAAAGTAGAATGTTATCTAGCAATAGACCTTTTTTGTTTATCGTGAACTGTGCAAATTTTGATAACTCTGGCTTCTATAGTAGAATGCTAGCTGACAGTAGGTTTTATCCCAGCTAGCATTCTACGTAAATCTACATCGGGCCGTCATCGGCCCGTCAGCTACCCTGACGGGCCGATGACGGCCCGATATAGATTTACGTAGAATGCTGACTGGGATGCCCCCGCCACGATGGGCATATAGCTTTACCCTCCATCCTACGAACGTTTGTCCGTCACACTTTATGTACTGTTCGTGTCTCCGCAACTCCTCCTACAGTTTTCAAGGTAATGGTTTGAAACTTGCACCATAGTAAGCATACAGACTGAGCACGTTATAAAGGTCATAGAACTCTAATCGAATTTTTATTGATAGAGTTACCCTTGACTTACAATTATAAAATTTGTCTTATGCACATGGCATAGTAGTGTATGTGTCTCTGCAACTTCTACAGTTTTCAAGATAATGGTTTGAAACTTGTAGTAAAGTTGTGATATAAGCAAGGCATGCGAGTAAAGGTCACCAAACTATGATAAATGTTTTATTGCTAGAGTTACATACCCTTGATTGATTTAGAAAGTTTGCCATGAAAAGCTAACTAGCAATACCGGGGACATTCATCCACTTTAGGGGTCATCTAGTTTTATCATGAACTGTGCAAATTTTTATTATTTTGGTTTCTGTAGTGGGCTACAATTGTGTACATATAAACCAGATATTATTCTTTAAACCGTTAATGGACCACAATTGACCCGACGGGATTGCTGGCCGATATTGGTCAGATAAAACTGTAAGCAGACTGCTAGCTGGCAACAATCTTTATTTTTATCATAAACTGTGCAAATTTTGATTTTTGATTACTTTGGCTTCTGTAGTATGTATGTTGATTTTTGACCGGGTCACTAAAAATTAAATTGGCTCAAATAAGATGCCAACATTACAGTTTATTCTTGTAAAAGAGTTCTGAAGTTAATTGCAATCTAAGTTAGGAGTTATGTACTTGAAAAGTAACTTTATATGAGCCAGGAATTAAAAAAAAAAACAAAAAAAAAAACGGGATTTTTGAGGAGAGATTTAGCTTTAACTGGATCGTTATCGGTCCGACAGAATTCCTGTGGTGCAACATTGGTCCTATGTAGATCAAAGTAGAATGCTACCTGAGAATATCAGGGCTCAGTTGTTTAAAGCTTCGTTAGCTTAACGAGCTCGTTAGTGTCAAAATGTTAAATGTTCTAGTAATTACAATATCCAATTCACAGGTATTTTTGCTGAAAAAAAGCTACTCACATTTTTCAGCAAAAATATCAGCGTATATGCCATATTTAATGATCAAAGTTTTAGCGATACGTTAACTAACGACACCGTTAGCTTTGAACAACTGGGCCCAGGTTTTGTTATGTTATATAAATCATGTATTATTTGTTATATGAACAACGTGCTTTTGAAACAATAATAAAACAGTGTAAAAGAAAATTGTTGTTTTTATTTTCAACACGTTGATAAGCTGACCTATTGACCTATCGCTTTGACTGTTTTTTGACTGTTGCACGACACAACCTACAACAGGACCTGTTTGACCAGTAAAGACTCAGATCAGCCTGTACAGTCACCTATTACAGCAAATATGACCGTTTATCCCTCTTTAGACAGTCCAGGGACTGTAAAAGGCAGATCAGTGAAGACTCCGATCAGACTGCGCGGATGCGCAGGCTGATCTGAGTCTTCGCTGGTCGCACAAGTCTTGCAGATCTTATCGTGCGCTGGCTCAATAAGTTAGATCTGGTACTGCGTGAGCAGGTATGACCTGTATAAGTGAGCGAATACCTAATTCACATAGATCGCAAGATTTACTGACTGCCATGCCTAGCCTTGCACAGTGGACATATCCAGGGGAATAATAAGTATAAAGGTCAAAGCGACGGGTCAGTTTGGTCTGTCTATACCCTTTAGGTATGCAAAATTTAAGTTTTCTTGGCGCTATTAGTTCTGCAAAACAAAACAAAAAAAAAGTCCAAATGAGCCCGGTCCCTGAGCACTTAAGGTCGTACCTGCCTAAATGCTTATAAGGATATAGCAATATATTCCTATTTTCAAAACTTTAAGCTAGTGCTTCCCAATAAATCTGAAATTTGAAACATTGTTTTGTGCTATGCACTGAAGGCAGACTCGTCGAATTTCGGTGTTCGTTAAACCACGTTAGACAGACCTAAGGGAAATAATCCAGTTGACTTGAACAGACCTAAAGGAAATAATCCAGTGTTCCTTCAGAAGCTAACTGATCTGGATCTACACTGCTTGCAAAGGCATGTCATATCCGGGTTCAGCAGGATAAGTATCAGTGGCTAATATCGGTCTGTATTATAAAGACTCGTTAATGCATTGAGATATTCTTTTTAGGAAAGCCAACTTGTAAGACGTTTCTATTGCGTCTATGGGAAGGTAAAATCGCCTAAAGGCAGTTTTAGCGTATTTTGACCAGTGGAGGAACATTCGGCCATCCACAGCCAAAATTTTAAGATATTCTTTGAGCTCTGTTATTTTGCTACTGTTACAGCAGTTTTAAGATATGCTGGTATATTATGATTTGCTACATCAAACACTTTATTTTTCGTGGACAGACAATCAGAAAATACAGCCGGTAAATATACGAAAACGCTCAAATATGCCATTTCTTTAAATTTGCAGTTGTATACTTACATCTCATACAAATTGAAAGTTTTACTACTATTTCTATACTAGAATGCGAGCTCTAGCCGTCTACAATATTAGTTTTCAAGTCTTTTAAAACGCTAACGCATAGTTGGCTTTAAAATCCGAAGCAAAAACCGAAAAATAACGCGAATATAGATTTTAGGGTTTTATTTCCTTTGTTAGAGCATGGTTTCATTCTACAAACTAGTAATGGCTCAATTCTCTCATTTTCACATTTTAAAACTGTTTATTTCTCGTTTTTTGACTTTTGGGTCGGGCTGTGGCTAGGCAAAGTATTCCCGACTGAATCAAAATAATTGTAAATTCAAGGGAGACTAATCCTATAGAAAACTGTCCAGACTGATAGTTTAGACGTATGACAGCCGGAGAATGTAATTGCAGCTTGCGTACGCATTCGTGCTGTCTGATCAGGACCCTCTCTGTTGCAGCTTGCGTACGCATTCGTGCAGTCTGATCGGGACCCTCTCTGTTGCAGCTTGTTTACGCATTCGTGCAGTCTGATCAGGACCCTCTCTGTTGCAGCTTGTTTACGTATTCGTGCAGTCTGATCAGTACCCTCTCTGTTGCACGTATGACAGAGAATGTAATTGCAGCTTGCGTACGCATTCGTGCTGTCTGATCAGGACCCTCTCTGTTGCAGCTTGCGTACGCATTCGTGCAGTCTGATCGGGACCCTCTCTGTTGCAGCTTGTTTACGCATTCGTGCAGTCTGATCAGGACCCTCTCTGTTGCAGCTTGTTTACGTATTCGTGCAGTCTGATCAGGACCCTCTCTGTTGCAGCTTGTGTACACATTCTCGCAGTCTGATCAGGACCCTCTCTGTTGCAGCCTGCGTACGCATTCGTGCTGTCTGATCAGGACCCACTGTGTTGCAGCTTGCGTACGCATTCATGCTGTCTGATTAGGACCCTCTCTGTTGCAGCTTGTTTACGCATTCGTGCAGTCTGATCAGGACCCTCTCTGTTCCAGCTTGTGTACGCATTCTCGTAGTCTGATCAGGACTCTCTCTGTTGCAATTTTGTGTACGCATTCTCGCAGTCTGATCAGGACTCTCTCTCTATTGCAGTTTTGTGTACGCATTCTCGCAGTCTGATCAAGACCCTCTCTATTCCAGCTTTCAGTACGCATTTGCTTAGTCTGATCGGGACGCTTTCTCATATATATGCACACATACGCATGCATGCACGCACAGAGAGAGAGAAAGAGAGAGAGACAGACAGACAGACAGAGAGAAGGAGAGAGAGACAGAGAGTTAAGTAACTGTTGTAATTACAAACTCTTAAAAGGAACTAGGAAAATATTTTGGCCTTACTTACTTCTCTCCTTTACCAAATAGGATTATCCTTAAGCAAGAAAAAAAAATAAATAAACAAATAAATAAACAAATAATAATAATAATGATAATAATAATGATAATTTTAATAATAATAATAATTCGCTAATCTTAGGAGCATATGCTTTCCTATACGATGTGTCAGGAAAACATACTTATATTGTGTTCTGCCTTTGAAAGGGAGACAAATACATTCAAATTGGAGTTCCCTCTCTTTGTGGGGCAATCGTCTATTCACATTATACGAGTGTTCAAAACAAATAAACTTACACACTGTTGAGTCTTGGAGGATCCTATCCAAGTTTTGTTGAAGAACCGAGACTGCCGCTTAGAACACACGTACGTATTGGACGCACAAATAGATATTCCAAGCATAAAACACAGGAATCCTAATTGTGTCGCCTTAACGTAGTGGCAAATCACGTCGTGGTCTTCTTCAGCGCTTTTGTTACTCTCCTCGTTCGAATAAGTTTCGTTGAAGAACTGAGACTCTGTCGCTTAGAACTCACGTGCGCATTGGACGCACAAATAGATATTCCAACTATAAAATATAGGATTCCTAGTAGTGACGCCTTGTCGTAGTCATCACGAAAACACGCCTATATAGTTTTGACCCCCTTAAACCCCACTTTTATACGGTAAAACCAGGGTTAACAGTGGTATACATTATTTTTAAAATTTATTACTTTTGCTCAAAAACATAGATTGTGGGTACTCGTTAGAACCGCCTCGCCGAGGCGGTTCTAGGCGAGGCGGTTCTAACGAGTACCAACAGTCTATGTTTTGAGCACAAATACGAAAAATATCAGAATTTTTATCTGAAAATTTTCATTTATTTATTTTATTTATTTATTTTTTTTTTTTTTTTTTTTTTTTTTATTTATTTATTTTTTTTTTTTTTTTTTTTTTTTGTGGCAGGCGTGTTTTCGTAATGGGTAATATAACGTCAGCTTTCCGTCTTCAGCTTCCCTGTCTTCGTTCAAAGCTGTCTGCTTACTGAACACATATCAGCAACACACGAAAAAAAAATGCTGTTATGTCATATGCGGGAAATTAAGGCCCAGATCAGACTGTGTGGGTTTACACTGTTTGCTCAGACCTACCTGTCCGCACACTTAGGGTGAAAACGGGATCGATCTTTGGTCAAATCGAACTCCCGCAGAAATAAAAGTGAACCCCAACTCAAATAATTCTGGATTCGTTCTTGACTTTTGTTCTCGCTTATAAAAATACTTCGCTACTTAACAATATCCGAACAAGGACAATCCTGATCAGACTTTTGCAACGGTGTTCTCTGTGAAACTTCATAAGGGTAAACCTCTCCATTATCAGTGCTTTAATTCTGACAGTTTTCCTGTACGATTAGTCTCCCTTGAATTTACAATATTTTTTATCCAGTCTGGGATGTTTTGCCTAGCCACAGCCCGACGCAAACGTCAAAAAACGAGAAATCAACATTTTTAAAAGCTGTAAATGACAAAAAATTGTAATTAAGAGTCTGCAGAATAACATTATGCTCTAACAAGAGAAATAAAACCGATAAATCCAGGTTCATCATTTTCTTCGATTTGAGGGTCGGCATTTGAAGACATCTGTGCGCCAGCAATTTAAAATTCATGAAAATTAATATCATAGATGGCTAGAGCTCGCATTCTAGTATAGAAATAGTATATAAAATGTCAGTTTGTATGCGAAGAAAATATAATATTTCAAGTTTGAAGAAAAGACATTTTTGCGCTTTTTTGTATATTTAACAGTTGCATTTTCTAATTGTCTATCAGGAAAATAAAGTACTGGATGTAACAATTCATCGTACACCAGCATATCTTAGAACTGCTGTAACAATAGCAAAATAACAGAGCTCAAAGAATATCTTAAAATTTTAGCTGTGGATGGCCGTATGTTCCTCCACTGGCCAAAATACACTAAAACTGCCTTCAGGCGATTTTACCTTCCCATATATCCAATAGAACGTCTAACAAGTTGGCTTTCCAAAAAGCAAAATCTCATTAATTCAACAAAATATTCCTAAGTATCCCAGCAGACACATGACGTCTATACAACGTCTATACAACGTCGAATCAACGTCATGACGTTGCATCGACGTTGAGGCGACGTTGTATAGACGTCATGTGCCCGCTGGGTAGGGATCCTTTGGAAATACAGGACGGATCAAAAAGAGATAATAGCAGACTGTCTGATATTGAGTCTGTTCATGAAGAATAATGAAAAACTGCATCGCCCCAACGCCCCCCCCCCCCCCCCCCCAACCACCGACCCACACAAAATAGCAGCACATACAATGTTTGAGCCCAGTAGCCCAAAAGAACAAGAGAATTGAATACCATCAGTACTATATTTATGTATGGAGCAAATCTATTTAAAGTAGCGTGCCGTGTATCTCCATATTATATAGTGAAAACAGAGGTATAAATGGGTGAACATTATTTAGCTAATTTTCAGAAATTTGCCGACTGCTTTTAAATCTGATTTCCCCCTTCTTCTGTTGCCTCGAGAGGGCAGTGCTTCGTAACTAATTTCCTGGGTATCTTCACTTATATGTTGATGATAGTCATGCATAAAAATCTCGCTCGGATGAGATTATGTCAATTACTTGGACAATACTACCACACCAGAGACTCCAACGTATTGAGCATGGTAATACGGTATGATACTAATGGAAAATGTATCATTACGAAAACTTGCCTATTCATTAAGTAAACACGCCTATTCAAATATATAGAAAATTTCACATCTAAAAATTGAAAATTTTCAGATAAAAAACTCTGATATTTTTCGTATTTCTGCTCAAAACATAGATTGTGGGTACTCGTTAGAACCGTTCTGCTCAAAACATAGATTGTGGGTACTCGTTAGAACCGCCTCGCCGAGGCGGTTCTAACGAGTACCCACAATCTATGTTTTGAGCAGAAATAAGAAAAATAATGTATACCCCTGTAAACCCCAGTTTTACTATATAAAAGTGGGGTTTAAGGGGGTCAATATTATATGGGCATGTTTCGTGATGTCAAATATACTGAAAATTGTAGCATCAAAAATGACAATTTTCTACTTGTCCGTGGACGTAATATTTATCATACTTTGTTTCATTTTAAAACCTGTTCCTTTGATGTGTAAGCTAGATTAAATTACATAGCGTATACACATGCTCGTGTGAATATTGATTTTTACCGGGTCACTAAAAATTAAATATGCTCAAAAAAGATGCCAAAATAACAGTTTCTTCTTGCGAAAAGATCTAAACTGAACTGAGATCTAAGTTAGGTGGGATTTTCTGGACAAATAACAATATATTAGCAATGAATTAAATACACGATTTTGAGGAGACCTACTGCTTTCAAGATGGACCAAAAAGATGTTACATCAAATAACAATGTATAGATTATATTGGAAACCGAGGCGATTCTAACGAATACCCACAATCTCTGTTTTTGAGCAGAAATAAGAAGAATAATGTATACCCCTGTAAACCCCAGTTTTACTATATAGAAGTGGGGTTTAATGGGGTTAATATTATATAGGTAGGTTTTCGTGATGTGTCAGGAGCGGATTCAGAGGAGGTTCTTCGAAGAGATGGCGTTCAGTCGTAACTCATCCTTTGACTCAAAGGTTATTTTCATGTGAAATTTTGGATAAATTTGGGATTCCTTACTTACCCAAAACATTCACATTCCTTACTTTTTACCTTATATTTCTCTTCAACATCCATTTTACTACCTGTGTGAATGAGTGTAAAATTGCTGGGTGAGTGGCAAACAGTGCAGACCCTGATCAGACGCCGCGTTCTGTGGCGTCTGATCTGGTACTACACTGTCTGCTCAGGCCTGTCTGTCCAAATACGTAGAGTAATTGCGGTAATGTGATCAAATCGAACCCTTTAGAAATCATCCTGGATCGTCCCTGTTTGACACCTCGCTCAGCCGCCCACCGTTCAAAGCTAGAGTTCGGATCATCAGGTCCCGGCTTCGAACCCCACTGGAGGCGAAATTCAGCTACTGCGCTTTATTGCACATTGCCTTACATTATCATCATTCCGTCGTCTCGATATGATTTTAATAATGTGGACAGGGACGTAATCATCATCATCATCATCTCTGGGTAATCTACTGTCCACAATTGTCCATATCGTCGATCATGGGTTGACTGCGCCTATGCGTACGCCTGATCTTCAGGCATTCATTAATTAGCACATTAAAGACTGAATAAACTCTCCCACACTATATATTGGAAGAGTCCATTTTAGATTTTAGGTATATCAGGCTATATGATGTAGATATTCCTAAAGAAAAATAGTTGTATTATTTGCAAATCGTGGAGACCCTGATCAGACGCCGCGTTCTGAGGCGTCTGATCTGGGTCTGCACTGTTTGCCAGTTAGCCTTTTAGGGGTCTCCAGTCTTCAATGGATTAATGGGAGATAATCATTTCCTTATAGACAGGATCCCTTTCCAGAAGGGGACAAAACAATTTTGACAGAATTCTCTCCCATGAAAGTGCCACTGGTAGAATGGTAGCAAGATAGGATAGTGGTGAAAATTCTTCTCTTGCATTCCATAGTTCATCCTTAAAATGCATACATCGTCAAGCTGTTCGCCCTACCTTAGATACAGTCAACCTTCTTTATATCGACACTCGACACAACGACAAAATTCGTTAGCACGAAACTTCACTGAAGCGGTGAGTGTTTTTTTTTTTTTTTTTTTTTTTAGAAATTATGAAAGAATATTGATTGTATTTATTACTTCAAGAAAGATATGTTTTGGCTATATGTTAGAATAGCCTCAGTGAGATGTAAAACAAGGCATTTCTTAGATACCGTTCTGGGCCCAGTTGTTCAAAGCGTCGTTAGCTTAACGAGCTCATTAAGGGTCATTTCGTTAACTGTTTTAGCGGATTCAATATACAATATTCTGATATTTTTTGCTGAAAAAATGTGAGTAGCTTTTGCACTGCAAAAGCTACTCACATTTTTTCAGCAAAAAATTTCAGCATATTTGTGTATCACTCGATGTAAATTTTAACGAATCGTTAACTAACGACGTCGTTAGCTTTGAACAACTGGGCCCTGCTCATTAAGGATTCTTTAGAACGACAAATTAACTGCTTTCTTTCTAATGGTAACAGATGCTGTCATTGTAACGAGGGTTCACTGTATCATATCTACCAGTCATCTCGCTCTGAGTATTAAGTATTCCGTTTAATATACAATTTAAGTTTTAAGTTTTAGCAGTCTGTAGACTAAATCATACAATTAGTGCTATTTATTATTATTATTATTATTATTTTTCGCTCAGTCGGGTGTGCGCCCGACTGGTGATCAGGATCAGGAGGTCCGGCAACATTCTTTCGTAGTGACTGATTGACTCATGAAATACTTCCTACTGTTATTCTCTCCTTTCCGCTGATTTAAGAAGAGCGGTTGTCAGTTTCTGACGTAAGAATGTACACAAATGCTGGTTAACCACTTAGAGAACTAAGCCTGCGCAGGAAAAGTGTTGTTAGGTAAACTGACCGGCTTGACATGACCTTAATAGGTTGACTGTTCCGTAAAATCTCAATCAATTCAGGCTTTGTTTAATTTACAGTAGGTTACATGTAAAATCCAAGTTAGAAAGTTACATCATCCGAAGCGTCCGAGTGGTTCAGTGGTTGGAATCCCAACTTTGGATCATGCGGTCAAGGGTTTGAATCTGGCTCATTACGAAAACATGCCTATATAATTTTGACCCCCTTAAACCCCACTTTTAAATAGTAAAACTGGGTTTTACAGGAGTTAGCATTATTTTTCTTATTTCTGCTCAAAAACATTGATTGTGGGTACTCGTTAGAACCGCCTCGGCGGTTCTAACGAGTACCTACAATCTATGTTTTGAGCAGAAATATGAAAAATATCAGAGATTTTTATCTGATTTTTTTTTAGTTTTTGGAGGTGAAATTTTCTATATATCTGAATAGGCATGTTTTCGTAATGTGGGGGTGGGATTCAGCTCATAACTGTACAGCGCTTTACTGCACAGAACCTTTCATTATCACCTTTCCAGCATCTTGATATTACAAGTAAGGGATGTAGAACACCAAATCATAGCTTCGGATATAATACCGTTTAAAGCTGTATCATTGCTAAAATTCCCCCAAATTATTTTTGCTAAAAAACAGAGTAAACTTTATCTAATCCATTTCAAAAACATTTTTCACACTTTGGTTCATTAAAAAAAAAAAAAAAAAAAAAAAAACAGCTCATTTTGTGTGTAAACTAGGTTAAATTACATGGAGAATACAGACCCTCCTATGTATATTGATTTTTATCGGGTCACTAAAAAAATAAATATGTTTAAATAAGAGGCAAAAATAAGTTTTCTCTTAAAAAGACTCTAAAATGAAATCATATCAAAGTTAGGTGGGATTTACTTATATAAGCATATATTAGCAATGAATGAAAAACATGTTTTTTTTTTTTTTTTGTTTTTTTTTTTTAGGAGATATATTGCTTTAAAGACGGACCAAAAAGATGTTACATCAAATACAATGTACTAATGTATAGATTATAGATTATATTGGAAAATGACCATTTATCATTTTTCTGTATAATCTGTAAATTTTGTTGGGAAACGTCCGTGTGGCCCTGCTGTTAGTGCTTCCAACCGGAACAGGAGGTCCCGAGTTCGAGTCCTGCTGGAGGCAGAATTCAGCTCATGACTGTACGGCCCTTCGTTGCACAGAGCCGTTCATTATCACCCTTCCATCATCTCGATATCACAAATAATGTTGAAAGGTTGTAAAACATCAAACCACTATCATCATCATCATCATCATCATCATCATCATCATCATCATTTTTGCTGGATACAACATGTCATTTAGCTAACACGTTTTTTTTTTTTTGTGTGTGTGTGTGTGTGTTTTTGCCACGCAATATTCTTATTAAGAGGTTTTGGAATATAACGTAATAACCCTTAGTACTGGGAAAGACCGGCCTGGGCAAACAGTGTTGACCCAGATCAAACGCCGCAAAATGCGGCGTCTGATCAGGGTCTACACTGTTTGCCATTCATCCAGCAAAATTTAAAACACATTCACAGGTAGTGGAACAGACTTTTATAAATCACAGGAGAAGTATGTAAGGAATTAAGATATCCCAATATTTAGAGCAAATACAGAAACCCAAAACATGTCTGCCTATGTTTATATCTGAAATTCTAGCAAATGTTGAGTACATTTGTATCAAATGTGTCTTTGGGCATATTCAGTAGAGACAGCACCCATCAGCGATTGCATCTACGCAGTCTAGTTAGACCTTCTCTGACCGCTTATATAATCAACAGAGACTGCAGAATGTAATATCTAACAGCAGAGACCATAGAACCAGATAAGAGGGGTGCCGACAAACTATTTTTTTATATATCCCCACAAAAACATAAGTTGTGGGTACACATTAAAAACGGCTTGCCGATAAGAGAAAGTAGCCACAAAATATTTTTCTTATTTAGTCCTCGAAGATGGTATGTTGTGGGTACTCATTAGAAGCACTTCAATAACAAAAGGGAGTATCCACAAATATGTTCTTATTCTCCACGAAAACATATGTTGTTGGTACTAATTAGAAGCGCCTCAACGAGTTACTTCTAATGATTACCACAACATGTTTTCATAAATAAGGAAAATATCAGTGTTTTTCGGTTGACTAGTAACAGTGTTTTCAGAGAAAACAGATAGTCCCCATCAAATTTTCAGTTTTTGTACTGCTATGACTTTGAAAATCAGGTCAAGGTCACCAAATTTAATCAACTATTGCAACTATTGAAGACCAGTGAAAAAGACATCTTGCTACATCTACAGTTTAATCTATTCTAAAAACATATAAATGTACATGCTCAGAACAACAACACAATATATATCATTACTAAACCTAATTAAAGAATTAAAGTGAAGACCTACAAGGGAGCCTGGCTGTTGTCCTATATTCTCACATACAACTCTTAACGCCTAGCACTCTGGGTAAAATTTTCAGCAGACAACATATTGAAATAAGTGTTCTTATTTTTCCCAGAAAACAGGTTTTGACATTTCATGCAAATTGTCTCCATTCCATTGGAGACAATTTGCATGGAATGTCAAATCCTGTTTTCTTGGGGAAATAAGGAAAATATCAACTTGTCGTCTGCTGAATTTGCCCAGAGTGTGGTAAAGGTTAACAATACATTACACATATGTTAAGGACATTCAAAAGAAATAGGTCCAATCAATACCTACAGTAAATTCTAGATATCCCTCTAATTGAGAACTAAGAGGCCTGGGCCCAGCTGTTCAAAGCATCATTAGCTTAACGAGCTCATTAGTGGTTAAAGTGTTATCTGTTCTAGTACAGTAAGTACAGTATCTAATTCACAAGTATTTTTTCAGCAAACATATTAGGGTATATGCCATATTAAATGATCAAAGTAGCAAAAATATTAGGGTACATTTGTATATGCCATATTAAATGATCAAAGTTTTAACCATACAGTTTACTAACAACATCATTAGTTTTGAACAACTGAGCCCTGGATTCTCAGGTAAGGTTGATTTTTCTCCAGCTAATCTCATTTTAGAGCTGCATGCAGTGTGGAAATTCCAGCAGACGACATTTTGAAATAGCTTTATTTTTCTTATTTTTTGCAGAAAATAGGCTTTGACATTTCATGGGTATATATTGTCTTAATTTGCATGAAATGTCAAAGCATATTTAATGGCAAAAATAAGAAAATTATTATCTGTTGGATCTTTGAAGTTCGTGTCTCAGATAAGCTTGGTTTTCCACTTTTCTTCACACATTGGATTCATTAACAGACTGCTCATTGAGTGTGTAAACATTACGAAAACATGCCTATTCAAATATATAGAAAATTGTACCTCCAAAAAACAGAAAATTTTCAGATAAAAAACCCAGATATTTTTCATATTTCTGTTCAAAATATAGATTGTGGGTACTCGTTAGAACTGCCTCAGCATCCATTTCACAGTAAGTTAATTATAACAATACAAAACTCCAGACAAGTTCAAGGCCACCCCCACCCCCTTATCATATTAATATTTTTTCTAATTTCTGCACAAATACATATGTTGTGGTGCTCATTAGAAGGCGCTTCTAATGAGTATCACAACATGTTTTTCGTGCAGATATTTTGGGAAAAAAAACCCACAAAAAACAAGCATCTTATCTGGATGTATGATAACTGTATCAACCAAAAGCTGCAATGTCCGCATACAAAGTATTTGATAACCCATCGCCCATGCAATTCAGATCATCCTGTGATTCTGCATAGATTATCGTAATAATTCTAAATCTTAAGACACTTAAACTCAGTACCATACTTATCCTAAACACTCTCCGATAAGGTCTTTTTTTCATCCGAAGGTATTGATATTTTTGTCATTTCTCCATGAAACCAGATGATGAGGGTACCCGTTAGAAGCAGGGAGGTGCCGCTGAGTACCAACAACGTTTATTGTTTTCTTGAGAAATAAGAACATACATCTGGATACACCTCTTATCTGCATCTGAAAATGTCGTCTGTTTATGTCGTCTGCTGAATATTCTTGCAGACTTTTCAAACCTATTTTTGCATACAGGCAAACAGTGTGGACCCTGATCAGACTGCTCCTAAAGGAGCAGTCTGATCTGGGTCCATGCTGTTTGCAAAAATGACTTTTAAAATCACAAGCAGACGACAAAGCAGATGACAATAGTTGTGAATGGTGCTTTAAGGGTTAATCAAAGCACTGACAGCCCTGAAGGGTTGATTGCCTCTGAGTGTAGGCTGGGAAAATGGCTCTGAACAGGGACTTTAGACTGTTTCATTTAATCCTTAACTTCCTGTAATTAACGCAAGCAGTGCAGACCCTGATGAGACGCCATCTTCTGCAGCATCTGATCTGGGTCTGTACAGTTTGCCAATGTCCGAAAAGTCCCAGTCTAGGTTATCTATTTCTCCACGAAAACCTATGTTGTGGGTACTCATTAAAGTGCCTCGGCAAGGCGCTTCTAAGGAGTACCCACAATATACATGTACATGTATATTTTTGCAGAGAAATAAGAAAACTAGTAACAATGTTTTCAGAGAACGCAGATGTCCCCAACCATGAATTTTCAGTCTGTCTACTGCTGTGACCTTGAAAACTGGGTCAAGGTCACAAAAATCTAAACAGTTCTTTGTTATGTCCCAGTTATATATCTAGGAAAATTTGGTAAGAATCAAACCACTTGTTCACAAGATACATCAACAGAATCCGTACAAAAAACATGTCCACCTCCCCTCTAAAGGTGGGGGATATAAATATTATTTAGATACCCCATCTTACACATATCTGAAGCTGTGACTATAGCAACTCATGTCCAGTTGTGGCGAAGTTCATTATCTCCTTCGCATAATTTATCATCTGATCTTCTGTATCCAGCCCACATGACTGCATCTGCTTCCTATTATCAAAATCTGATACACGGTTCCCATTGGATTGGTGCACTTGCTCTCTATTATCATAAGCTGTGCCAATATTCTCCTGTAAATGGTGCACTGGCCCAGCAGTGCCACTCTGCCCCGGTACAGGATAATCAAAGCCACGTTCCCCTTTCTTTAATGGTACTTCATCAGTACGGACTGCAGTACCTGCAGTGTTTTTGGTATCATCGAGCTGCTTCATTCTTTCCTTCATCAAAGACACAATTCGACGACACTCTGGTGAATTTCTCAAGTGTTTGTTCTTATTTGACTTCCATTTCCAAGCTTTCCCGCAAGCACCACACGTCACTAGTTCTACTGTACCAGAATGTTTGGCTCTGACATGCTCATTATGATTTTCTTTCCGTTTGAAGGAAGCACCACAGTGCACACACAGATGAGCCTCTTTTTTCTTTATGTATGAGAATTCTGTCTTTGTACAGGTTGAAACATGTTTTCGACAAGATGAAAGAAATGTGAACTTCATTTTGCACTTTGGACACGAATAAGCTTTTATATTTTTATGTCCGTTCACATGACCTTCATAATGAACTCTATCCATAAAGCCACGCCCACAAATGGCACATGTATATTTAAAAATACCCTCATGTTTCAAAAGGTGTCTGTACAGGCCATTTCCAGACAACAGATGTTTACCACAAATGTGACAAACAGCGTTGACTTTCTTGCCTCTCACTTTCTTTTTCGAAACTTTAGCCTCTTTATTTCCATCACCACTTCCGCTTGCCTCTACCGACTCATTTGTTACTTTGTGTTCAGCTGGTTCACTGATATCTTTACTCGATCTTGCAAAACTTATGCCCTGTCCAGGAGAGGTAGAATCTGGACATTTTCGAATGTGCCTTAACAAGGAGTGCCTGTAACTAAACTGTTTTGGACAATATGGACAGTAGTAAGGCTGTACAGCCGCATGTTTGTTCATGTGCCCATCCAACTGCATTTTATCGTTATATCCCTTGCCACATATTGAACACTCAAATCTAGCTTTTCCAAAATGTTTACGGATGTGCTTCCAATATCCATTGTAGGAATGGTACACCTTACCACACATATTGCACTCTTTGGATGCCCCTGCCGTGCTAAATTCTCGCCATAGATTTGGATACATCTGGAAGAAAAAATAAACAATATCAAATCTAACCAAATGATAAGCATAACTACAGCATCATCATCGGTACCCCAGGGTCGCTAAAACAATTAGCACAAAGTAAGGGTAACAGAATGAAAAAATTGTGAGTCTCTGATGACACTGCAGCAGATAATACTTTGAAATAGATTTCAGAGGAAATAAGACTTGGTATTTCATGTGAATCGTCTACGTTACAGACAATTCAAAGGAAGTGCCAGGTCTTATTCTCTCTGAAGAAAATGTCATCTACTATAATTTTGCTAAGCATTTTAAGGATCAAGTATTAAAAATTTCAAAACTTATCTATTCATGCCCATAAAAACGAGAGGCCCTAGTAGGCCAGAAATCGCTCACCAGGATTAGGCTGATCATGATATGTTACACTGTGACATGGGGGCCATTTTGGCTATCAGATCAGACTGCCTTTAGCAATTCAGAAGCTGATGTTGTTTGAAGAGTTTCAAGACTGTTACAATGGCTGCCCTCTAGGATATTTGAACTGAATGAGTTTCGGGATTCTGAATCTCCATATCACCCTGATGTCTCCAATCAAGTTTCAGCACAATCTGACTTACAATTTGGGAAAAGATGTGGTTTAAAGAATTTCAAAATGGCTGCCATGGCGACCATTGAAGATTTTCAAGGTGGCTGCCTTGGTGGTCATCTTGGATATCAAGACGAAATCATTTTAGCAATTCTGAATGTCCATGTTGCCCCGATGCCTTCCACCATGTTTAGGCTAAATCCAACTTACCGTTCGGGAGCAGATAACAAATTGAAGATTTTCAAGATGGCTGGGGTGGCGACCAGCTTGGATAGCTTAACAAAATGATTTTAGCAATTCTGAATCTCCATGTCGCCCCAATACCTCCCACCTAGTTTTGGCTTATTTGGATTTACCATTCCGGAGCAGATGTGGCTTGGCGATTTTCAAGACGACCGCTGTGGCGGGCACCTTGGCTGTCGGAACAATTTTAGCAATTCTGAATTTCTGTGTACTTGGATGCCTCCCATCAAGTTTTGGCTTAATCTAACAATTGGCTAAGACACAATAAAGTAGGGATAACATCTTGCAAGAATGACCAAAAATGAACTTGTGAGGAATGATCAAATTTATACAAAAGTAGGTTCCTCCAACATTCACGCACATTGTCTTGAAGGGGTTTTGTTTTGCAGTAAGTAGTTTTTATGATGTAGGTTGATACTCATACCCACCCTATGGGGGCTACGGACTCTACTAGGTGAAACATAACGCTTTCATTTTTAATCTTTTAAAAGTCCTCTCTTCTGCTAATTTTTGTCAGACAAGACTTCCAACCTATTTCTGTCCAAACAAAGAACAAGTCACCCATTTTTTCATCCTTACTATGATTTTCAGAGCCCCTGAAGGCTAAGAGGGTAATTGCCTGAAAAATGTCATTGTTTTTAAATTCGGTTACGAAAATGTAGGAGGTTGATTAACATGTCTGTCTCATAATATGCTTATTTAATGCATTTCTTCTGGCAACTGATATTTTTTCTGTTGTTCAGTTGTGTTAACTTTGGCAACTTTTCCTGTAACCTGAGGTAATGAAATGGGCCTATGGACTATACATTTTCACATTGTTGACAAAGCCATTGTTATGAAGTATACTCCAACATTATTGTATCAGTGATTTGCTGAGACTTGACATGATTACATGTACATAAAACCTAATTCACACAGCAAAAATGTGATTTTGTAGATCTCCAAGTACTTTGGTATAGATTTAAAATCTCTGAACGATGTTATTTCACTTTTTTGTTCCTTTCAAATCAATAGAACTGTAGTTTAACAAGATTTGTAAGTGAAGAATAATAAGATAAATGTAAACTGAATTATAATATCACGGCTGAATTTCCTTAATAGTGCAGTTATTGCTCTAACACAGCCTCACTGTTGTGGAGCCTTGCAGGGACAATGGATGCCTCAACATGAACAGTACTCATTCTGGACAAAAGCGGGCGCTTCTAATGAGTGCCCACAACATATGTTTTCATGGAGAAATAAGAAAAAAAAAATCACCACTTTTTGGTTGAAAAAAGCACCTTATCTGAAGCTATGGAATCAATGGAAATTACATAATGTATTTAATAAATAAACCCATTTATGCCGAGTGGACTCTCCTACCTCAGTTTTTGAACAGGTCCATTTCCAGTGGCAGGGGTGTCTGGACAGTTTTTTTTATTACCATGTTTTTTATGGAAATTCTTGTACCTAATGCAAACAGTGTTGACGCTGATCAGATGTCGCGTTTTAATGCGTCTGATCTGGGGCTACACTGTTTGCAAATGTCCCTTTTATGGGGGACACTAAGCTTATGTAAATGGGTTAATAAACATATAGAATAAGTGACCAGACTACACAGATGCACAGAACGCTCTGGGCCCAGTTGTTCAAAGCTAACGACATCGTTAGTTAACGATTCGTTAAAATTTAAATCGAGTGATACACAAATATGCCGAAATTTTTTGCTGAAAAAATGTGAGTAGCTTTTGCAGTGCAAAAGCTACTCACATTTTTTCAGCAAAAAATATCAGAATATTGTATATTGAATCCATTAAAACAGTTAACGAAATGACCCTTAACGAGCTCGTTAAGCTAATGATGCTTTGAACAACTGGGCCCTGGGTTTTACTCCTTTTAATATTTTATTTATAGGCCTTCCTCAATTTGTGCCTTTTCATATCATTGTTCATCACTGTTTTCTTTCAGATTTCTAAACTTGATTTTCAAGATATGTCTTTAAAACCAGCGCCCAGTTGTTCAAAGCACCATTAGCTTAACGATCTTGTTAGTGATCAAAATGTTAACTGTTCAAGTACTTTTGCTGAAAAAATATGAGTAGCTTTTGCAAAAGCTCCTCACATTTTTACAGCAAAACTATAAGTGTATATGCCATATTAAATGATCAAAGTTTTAATGATATGTTAACTAAAGACATAGTTAGTTTTGAACAACTATGCCCAGATTTATAAATTCATTGATTGAGTTGCGGTGTTACAGTCTGATCTGGGTCTACACTGTTTCCCATTTCACTAAGTATGTTTAAAAACAACTGCAGAAAAAGCAAAATTTAGGCCAAAAAGGTATGAAATAAAGTGTTCGAAATTTTAGGACATGTACGTTATATTAAAATATTATTATAAATAAAAGAAACCTTTGATAAATATATACATGCATATTACTAGTTTGATTTTAATAGCTGATAAAATGAAATTCTTACATCAAGTTCAAACCCAAATTCCTCACCTACCTTTTCTTTTAATTCTAACAGTTCCTCTTCATTCAAACCATCAACTGCTGAATTCACAGAGTCCAGTCCAATGTTATCCTTAATACTAGCTTCAGTATCAACTTCAACCTTCATATCTGCTTCTGTATAAACTAGAGATTCATCTGCTTTATCATTTTTAGCCTTCACATTTGCTTCTATAACTACAGACTGCTCTCCTTTTTTTATTATAGATGACTTTTTCTTTCTAGCATGAGTAGAGGGAGAATATATGGGTCTCTTCAGTTTTGCAATGTATGTGCTAGACTTATCCAGTTTGTACTGAAAGCTAGGGCTTACAATCTCTAACCTTCCAGAATCTGGTCCAAAGTTCGCACCATATGTATCAGTAGATGACTGTACAATATGGAAGTCAGTTTCTGCAGCTGAATCTTTATTACAGTTTTCAATGTACTCCCTAATATGTCTGTCGGAACAACTGCGATCTAATTCCTCAACAGCCTGATTTCTACTATTCTGAAGTATGTTTTCCACAGTTAGTGGATCTACAACTTCTCCAATATTGTCTTCAATTTCTTCTACTCTGGCAGAGGCCTCTACCAATTTTTCCAAATATATATTCTCTTTTCTCTTTTGTGAACGTTCAGTTCTCAAAATTGGTTGTTCTGAGATAATATTTTGCTCTTGAACCGGAACATCTTTCAAATCCTTCTGAAGCTTTTGAAAATTGCTACAAAACATTACCAGTTCTTTAAGGTATAGAGTTTGAGCAATTTTGATCACTTTATGAACATTTTCCTCAGTTAGTTTCACAGTACCTTCATACAAGTATTTCAAACAAAGATGAACAGCCTCCAAATAAGTTTCATCTAGATTCAACTTGAAATTCATTATTTTATCTTCATCAGGTGAAGATAATACATTTAGGATAGAAGGACTAGCTGCTAGCAGAATAATTCTGTGACACTGAAATAAAGAAAAAAAAAATGGAACTTACGGTAAATGTCCTAAAATTTCGAACACTTTATACCATACTTTTGGGCTTAAATTTTGCTTTCTGTGCATTTTTCTCTTAAAATGCTTAGTGGAATGGCAAACAGTGAAGACCCTGATCAGACTGTCTGATCTGGGTCTGCACTGTTTGCATATAGCATTTTGTCAGAAAAGTTGGTGTTCGAAATTTTAGGACATTTACCGTAGTTGAAATTTATGTCACATTTACATGTACATACTAAAATGTGAAAACAAGCACCAGAAGAGTTTTTGTTTGTGTTGAGGTTTTACGGCCCAGTCAACCCAATGGGGTCATGTTGAGCGCGGTCAGTTTACCTAACCACACGTTTACTGGGCAGGCCTAGTCCTCTAAGCGGTTAACCAGTACTGTGCACATTCTTTCGCCAGAAACTGACAACTGCCCTTCTTGAATCAGTGGAAGGGAGAGAATAACCGTGGAAAATATTTCATGATCAATCTCCACGAAAGAATGTTGCCAGAGTTGTCACAGTAGGATAAAACAATCACTGACGTGAAACACTGTAAAGTTTTACAGTTTGAAGACTTCATTTGCACTGTTGGGTTAGAAAAGAGCAAAGAAAGATCAAAGGGATAACCTCATAAATACCGTCTCATAAAAACGTCTGTACGTCCATCTGTCTGTAATGTCACACCATTGATCCTAGACCATCTAAGCTAGAATCTTGAAACTTTCATAGGCGATAGCCCTATGGATGAGGACTAGAGAAACACTATCAGTATTGATGTAACCCCAGGGGCAGGGCCAGAGGGGTCTGGCCACCAAGGGTGCAAAATCCATTTTGTACAAACATAGTCATATTGCATAATTATCAAATCAAAGGTAATGAGGAGTAGAATACAGTGATGCAAAAATTTCGCCCCAGGGGCATGTCTGGGGGTCACCAGCGGTCAAAAAGTAGGATTTTGGGTCCTTTTTTTTTTGATTGTCACACAACTCTTCCTAGGCTTTATGAGCTTAAAGTGAAAAGTAGAACCTTGAAACTGTCACAGGTAATAGCCCTATGGAGGAGGACTGGCGCAACTCATTTTTTTTTTTTTTTTTTTGGATTGATTGAGTTTGGGTTTAATGACATGTCAACCGTTGTGGGTCAATATGTGTCGTCTCCCAGAGAACGGAGAAAAGAGCTAGAAGAGATAGTAGAACAGATGAAAAAGAGGGACAGGGAAGAAAAAGGAACAGGAATGAAAGTGAAGAAACAGAAGAAATAAAAACATTCCCCCTCTACCCTTGCCCAACTGTAAGCCAATATCAGTTGGACACCCTGGTGACGTAAGATACTCGACACCTTCGCCACATGCGACCACCCCGTGTGTGATGGCACTGGCGCAGGCTATGCGATGGCGCGCCATCGACTTGCTATTTTCATTTATTTTTCCTGTACATGTATAATGACTGTATTAGTAATATAAGTGCTTTAAACATTTTCCAACAGTAACTCATTTTTAATTTAATAGCATTGAATTGATGAACACAGCAGAAATAGACCAGTTAAAACTAAAACCAAACAATTATCAGTTCAACAGATTGTTCTAACTCGATTCTTACAATACCCAAAAATATACAGAAAATTTTGATAGACCCCAAAAAATAGTCAGTTTGAAAGTGACACCAAGAAAATACCTGCAGATGGCCAATACCCACAAAAATAGCCATTTTTCCCCCCTGACCCGAAGTCTGATCAGAGTACTTGCTGATCGCATGTGCCTTCTACAGCCTCTAGGTTATTCAAAGAGGGATAAACGAGAACCCTTGACATACTGGGTGGATATACAGGCTGATCTGAGCCTTTGCTGGTCACAAAAGGTCTTACTGTAGGTTTTTGTCGTGGGCGGGCTCATATGGGTAAATAATAAAAGCTTGTCCTCTGCAGATACAATCTTTGTATAAAATACTTCTGTAGTATAATAGACTTGTTAAAATTTCATGGGTGAGAACAGTCACTAATAATCAATCATGAAATCTAAAACATTCAGTCCAAAAACTACTAATAATTTTCTTATTTCTCAATAAAAACATATGTTGTGGGTACTCATTAGAAGCGCCTCAGGGAGGCGCTTCTAATGAGTACCCACAACATATGTTTTTATTGAGAAATAAGAAAGTTATTATGTGGATACTCCCTCTTATCTGGAGTTATGCAACTAATAATTACATGTACTTAAATAATTAGTTTTTAAAAGTTGCATGTATTTCAGGTATATATTAACCCAAGTAACTACTTTTGACACAAAAGGATGATCTTGTGAACAAGTGTAAAAGTGAAATTTCACGCTTAAAATGGAAGTTTCCAATCCTGAAATCAGGATTAATCCTGAAATTTCCCATCCCTGAAATTTAGGGTAAGTATGGTAAGGCATTAAGGCATCCAAATAAATAGAGTAAATATAGAAGAATAAAATTTACCTCTAGCTTTTCTGAGCCGATTTCTAACACTGCATCACAGTATTTATTATTCTGCCAAAGCTGGGCTATAGAACCCATGATATCAGCACTGTGGTCTTTACTGGTATAAATTTTCTCCATGATCTTATATGTCAACTGCAACAAAGTATAAACTAAATTCCTTGGCACATGATTATCACTGTGATTCCACCAACATACTGAAATTATAGAATAAACTTCCTGCAGTAAAACGGTGTACATATAGTTCCAGACAAAGGCATTTATTTCAGCCAAATTGATTCAGGTTGTTCAAAGCATCATTAGGTTAACGAGCTCGTTAATGACAAACTTGCTAAGGTTGTAGCTATGGTATTTTCAAATACATTGATTTTGCACTGGGCCCAGCTGTTCAAAGCATCGTTAGCTTAACGAGCTCGTTACTGACAAGTTTTTGACAAACTCATTAACTGTTTTCCCTAATGTATTTTCAAGTACAGTTGATAATTTTGCTGCAAAAGCTTCTCACATTTTTCAAGCAAAAAAAAAATCAATATATAAATCTGCCATATTTCAAGATAGAAAATTTAATGTCACATTAGCTACATGTACACAAATGTATCAACTTTGTTAACCCTGGTCCTGCTGAATCCGGATATGCCCTGCCTTTTATAAACAGTGTAGATCCAGATCAGTTGGCTTCTGAAGAAGCCAACTGATCTGGATCTGCACTGTTTGCCATTAAGTATGTGTGTTTGTATCAACAACCTGGATTAAGTAATCTGATTGGCTGAAAATTTGAAATGAGCACGGCATCTTAATATATTCAGCATGACAGGGTTAAGTTTTGAATAACATGGCCCTGTTTTGCTTATTTCTCTATGAAAATGTACATTTAGGGTACTCATTAGAAGCCCCTTGGCAACGTGATTCTAATCTAATGAGTACCCACAACATGTTTTCGTGTAGAAATAAACAGAATAATTACCTGATATACCCTACGCATTACACTGGTGAGAAATGGAAAAGAAGTAAAAAGAAGGCAAAATAAATTTCAGCATTGTGGTTTTCTTTTACACAATATATTGTTACATGTACTTGAACCCTCTGTAGGTGTATAGAAAATTTGAAGACCGGGGCTCTCATAGGAACTGAGAAATCTGTGATAAGAAGGCGAAAAAAATTTCAGCATCATGGTTTTCTTTTACACAATATACTTCTACCCTCTGTAGGAGTATATATAAAATTTGAAGACTGGCTCTCATAGGAGCTGAGAAATCTGTGATGAAAAATTTTATTAGAGAAAAAGAGAAATGAACAGAAAAAGGGAATGATAAGCATGCAGATGGTGATTCTCTCTTACACAATACAACAGGTTATACACAATATTTGTACTAAATTTCAAAATCCTAGATGTACATGTAGCAGTTCCTGAGAAATCTTTGACAAAAAAAATTATTGCAGAAAAAGAAAAATGGACAAATAAATGGAATGATAAACATGAGGATGCTGATTCGCTCTTACACAATACAATAAGTCATAGCCAATGTTAGCCCACCTCCGTGGCTCAGTTGGAAGTGCCTCCGACTGGTGACTGGGAGGTTGCAAGTTTGACCCCAGTCGGGTCGGCAACATTCTTTCATGGAGATTTGATCATAAAATATTTTCTATGGTCATTCTCTCCCTTCTATTGATTCAAGAAGGGCAGTTGTCAGTTTCTGGCGCAAGAATGTGCACAATACTTGTTAACTGCTTAGAGGACTAAGCCTGCCCAGTGACAGTATGGTTAGGTAAACTGACTGCACTTGACATGACCCCAAACCTCAACACAAACAAACATACCAAATGTTTGTACCAAATTTCAAAATCCTAGGTGCAGTAATTCCTGAGAAATCTTTGATGGAAAGATGTGGGGGGAGTGGGGGGGAGGGTATATAAATTTAGGTTACACAAAGGTCACTGACCTACGTGTACCATGAGGTCAGTTTTAGTGTAGCATGGAGCCAATATTCCCAATATTCATTCATCACACAGTCTTCAAAATAAAAGGCAATGACGGTCTGAACTCTGGACATGCCATCGTGCAAATATATATGGACCTCTGTGGAATTTACTATAAACAGCTGCAAGGCTATGACTGTCAGACAGTCAGGTCCCAGTTGTTCAAAGCATCGTTAGCTTAACGAGCTCGTTAAGGGTCATTTCATTAACTGTTTTAGCTGATTCAATTTATTCCCATATTTTTTTCAGCAAAACAATTCAGCATATTTGCATATCACTCCATGTAAATTGTAACGAATCATTAACTAACGATGTCGTTAGCTTCGAACAACTGGGCCCAGGTCACTACAGTATAGGGATTTTAGCTAGGCTGTGAGAAAAAAGTCCTCACCCCTGCTACATGTATTTCCCATAGGTGGAAGGCAGTGGTTACAAATGACCAGTGACTTTTTAACCTGGGAGTCCTGCTTCATATACAAATGTACCCATATTTTTCTCTCTGGGACTCAGAAATATAATTCCAAATATCCAGATTCAGCAAGTCAAGGGTTAATAATAACTATGAACTGAAATTGATTATTCTTATTTGGAGCAAAAATGAGTAAAGGTTTCTATTTGTGTTTGCTGGAGCAAAAAGAAGTAGTGAAATTTCAAAATTTCATTTTTTGATGTCTGTCGATTGACGGGTTGCTACGTTCAGGCACCAAAAATTCCTAGAAAGTGTTGGTGTTTTTCCTTATCTTTTTTGCTGTGCTAAGCCTGGTCTTCAAATTAAAGCAAAATTTGGAAGCCCAGCCATATCCTGAAAATAACTGTTAAACATAGCAGAATTGTTATGAAGCTCTATGGGAAAATAATTAGTGTTGTGGTTTAAAAACACGCCAGCTGTTGTGGGTCATATTGTGTCGTGAAAAATAATTAGTTCCCTGTACCTTACATGTACATATATACATGTACTTGAATGCCAGAGGTGTCCATATTCTCACTTAATTTAAAAATTCCTCAGAAAACTTGTAGAACATGTCCTAACATATCAACATTGGATAAGATGTACAAGTTGTCCGAACACATAACTTAATTTTAACCCTTGTCCTGCTGAACCCGGATGTACCCTGCCTTTGCAAACAGTGTAGATCCAGATCAGTTGGCTTCTGAAGAAGCCAACTGATCTGGATCTGCACTGTTTGCCGTTAAGTATGTGAATTTATTTCAACAATCTGGATCAAGTGATCTGATTGGCTGAAAATTGGAAGTGGGCGTGGCATCCTAATAAATTCAGCAGGACAAGAGTTAAATTTTGTCCACTTTGGGGATGCTATGCCATTTAAGCCAGCTTCAGGAAGAACCTCTAACTGAGTGCAAAGCCACAACGTGATTAAAATGGTTATAAAGTCTAACAGAAGTCTGAAGTCGCTTTCCTCTAAAACATGAAAACATTCCTGATACTCAGTTATTATTTCTGTAATTATTTCATGGAAATCTGGACCCAGTTGTTCAAAGCGTCGTTAGCTTAACGAGCTTGTTAAGGGTCATTTCATTAACTTTTTAGCGGATTCAATACACAATATTCTTTGCACTGCAAAAGCCACTCACATTTTTTCAGCAAAAAATTTCAGCATATTTGCGTATCACTTGATGTAAATTTTAACGAATCGTTAGCTAACGATGTCGTTAGCTTTGAACAACTTGGCCCTGAAAAATTAAGGTCGATATTAGAAAATCCTAGCATTTGCAAAGTATGCATCAGCAATTTTGCCATACATTACTTATGATGATGGTGAGTTCAGACTGAACGACCCATACCTTAGCAACAGATAAGGCGCTTTTTTCATCCAAAAAAATGCTGATATCTTTCATAATTTCTCAACAAAAACATTTGTTGTGGGTACTCATTAGAAGGGCCTAGCTGAGGCGCTTCTAATGAGTACCACAATATATGTTTTCGTCGAGAAATAAGAAAAAATATTATGTGGATACCCCCTCTTATCTGTAGCTATGCCATACACAACTTAAGTTGTGCTTTAAAGTAATAAATGAATTCATTCTGCTTCCAGAACAAATCATTTCTTAAACTGAGCTTGAAATGTTTGTGAACACTCTAAGAATACTTCAAGTACAGTTCAAGAATTTAATTCTTGAAAAATACATGATTTTTTCTCGAACTGTTCTTAAACTTTTCGCAGACGATCAGCTCACAGTGTACATTGTATATTCACAACTGATCGTCTTTCTTATTAGTATGTATTAGTGTGTGTGTGTGTGTGTGTGTGTGTGTGTGTGTGTGTTTCTAGCCTATGCATTTTGTTTTCAAGTTGTTGTATATATATATATACACTGTACATGTAAATAATAGAGGGGCTGATAGAATAGCCTGTATTGTTGCTAAATGTGTAACCCTCTGAAAATAAAGACTATTATTATTATTATTTTAGGAACAAAGAACTGTAAGGATTCTTGGTTGATTTACTGGTATGTGTGAAATTACTGACTGCTAAGTATACCCTCTTAACTGAGGAAAAAAGCAATTCTCTGAAATTCCCCATAAACCTGTTGTATTGATACTGCAGACTCTATCTATCTGTCATCTGTTCATCCATCGGTACACACAAATGGGCAGTTACATGTAGGTGGCTAAGAATTATGGACAGTTTCAATGTATTTGAATGGGATTTATTCCATTAGCCACATAAAATCAGTCTTTTATATGACTTATTTTCTGTTACTTGGCTTTGTTAAAAAAAATATTAAAACCGAAAAGTCAGAGAGACTGCCTATAACAGGCTTATTTGCATATTATTGAGTACGGGGCCCCCATCTGGGACCCTCACACCAAAAGAAAGATACTCCAGCTTGAAAAGGTGCAACACAGGGCTGCCCGATGGACCACCAACAATTATGATTTTGTTCCGCGTGACAGCCATGCTTCAGGATTTAGGTTGGCGGTTTCTTGAACAAAGACCAGAGTTCTCACTAGGATTTTGAATGTAGGAGTTTAAGAATCCATCTCTGAGAAAAGTTGGAGTTAAAATTGAAAAATAGGAGTTTGACCTAGAAAACTTGGATTTTTCGGCTAAATATGAAAACTTAATATTTAAGGACATTGTCTGGACAACTTCATTTTTCAACATAGTTAACCTTGACCACTGAATGTCTGGCAAGGATCCAAAAGCTTTTGGGGCTTAGGAAATAGTGACAGGACTTCCATTAACTTCCAGACTCAGGAAGTCCAGACTTCCTACCCCTCAAATTTAGAAGTCCCAAAGGAAAATCTAGGAAATCCCACTTTTTTCCCTGCTACGGCGGTCTGCCCTTTCTTTAGTAGAACAGAGGTTCTTAATTCAGTGTCACACAGAATCATCATGATATACACTTCTTTTTGGAAAGTCTGTACTTGTATGTCGGACCTTAGAGAACGCATCAACATTGGTCCAACTTCGCGTTCGTTTCAAAGCCCAGAGAAAGAAAAAAAGAAAAGAAAATACATGAGAGAAAACACCCAAAACATGTTTTCTTAAAAACAAACTATGCTGAAATTATTTTGCAGAAATGTATTTAATGAAATATTTGCTCGGATTGAAGCTGATCAACACGAGCGAGCGAGTTGCTTACTTCACAAAAATTGCGGGAAAACGGCGCCGACTCGTGCAACAACAAACAAATTAACGACAGCTCTCGATGAGTTACCAACAGCAATACGTTCATTCGCGGAGAATAGCAAGCAAAACCGTCGCAATTCGCCTATATTTAGACTTACTTTGCGTCTTTTCGGCGCTGGTAAACAGCGCAGCCGGAACAAGGCTACGAATTTAGAAACGGGTTTTCCAAAAATTTTGACGAAAAATATGTTTTCTTCTCATTTGAAAAATTGCTTTTGTTGTCATGACAAACATAAGCTTCTAAATTCGAATAGATTTAAATTTGCGTTCTGTGCATAATTGTTATTTATTTATTTAATTTCACTCGGTAACTCCCGGAAGTGTTGAGGTGTTTTCAGACGACACACGTTCTTAGCAAAATAATAATTTAAGATTTTAAGACGTGAATATTTAAAAATAATAATGACTTCATATAATTTCACCGAATATTTTCGGGTGTCGCAGAAGAAAGTTTAATTATACAAACATCAATTAATCAACTCAGCACGCGTGACAAATACACATAGTGATCACGCAGCCATTAAAAGGGTGCCGCGACGCTTGACACCGATGTCAATAAACTCCCGCAAGCGGAAAGTGGGACGTCCTTAAAGCTCAGTCAACACAGGTTGCGAATTTCCAGTAAGTAGGCGGGGCAAACATCATACAACTCGTTAAAAGTGGGCGGGCTTTTTGACAATTTTTGGACATCTCGGGTATCGATTTCGACGGACAAAAGAAATTTCGGAAGTCCGCGGTACGTCTTTGAAGTTCAGTTTGGACGTCCGGTGGCAATAGAGCGTAAATAAGAATCCTCGGAAGGAAATTTTACGCGTACAAAAGCAAAAATAGGCGTAAAAATACGCCGGATTCGGCGTTTCCGAGAACTCTGAAGACATGTAGTGCAATGGCCTTGTGGCAGTACCACTCCCAGATTACATATACATGTATATTCAACTTCTGAATTCCAATTCCAGATTACTGCCTCCCAATGACCCTCAGGCAGATCCATACATACATGTATTATGTTTTTTTATAAATACTCAGGAGGGCTTTTATCCACTTGCAATCACTCAGTGGAATGACCTGCTCCAAAACATTGTAAGCCCTGTCTCGGGATTTCGTTTTAAAAGCAGGGGACACATCCATCTCATTAATAAGTCTGTCCTGAGTTTTCTAACGTGCAAACGTGGGATTAGACAGTATACATGTATGTCCCATCTCGTGAATTCCCATTAGAAAAATAGGACACTTATTAACCCGTTCCATACATGGTAAATGACCAGTTTTTCTTGTTAAAAGATCTGGAAATATCCATCCCGCCCCGTTAATACATGCAAGTCTGTCCCAGGTTTTTTTTGTTAAATGAACGGTACACGTCTGTCCCATCCCGTTAATGATTCTGTCCCGGTTTTCTAATGGGCAAACACTGGATGGGACAGTATGTGCCATGTCCTGTATTTTCCTGTTAGATTGATACACTTATTATCCCGTCCCATACATGATAAATGACCAGCTTTTCTCACTGGAAATAAATGAAATAAGAAGTAAAATAGGGTTGACTAAAGTTATTGTGAACCTGACCGAAAAGAAATTTGACCTCCAAATTACTTCTCAGTTTCATATTGGTTTTGTAGAGTGTACATGTATGTACCATTGTACCAACTTTTCCTCTGTGTACTTCATAAAGAGTACTTCATTAACATAGAATCGTTTAGCATTTTGAACAATAGAAGGATGCAGTCCAAAGGAACTTCTGTCCAGTCATGTATATTGAGCAAATAGTTAAAACCTTCAGACTGGTTTGTAATAATTCAAAATTGTTTGTCAAAGCTAATGCTGAACCTTTGGCAGAACTGTCCATTTTGGCTATCTTTTCGACTTTTCGAAGTATTTTATCCCTGAAATGTTCTGAAGAATAGTTCTTGTTTGTTTGTTGCTTTTTTTTGTTTTAAATAGTTACCATGAGAAGGTTTAGAAATCGAATCCTCACCAAAGTGTATCAGAAAACTGAGGTGATTCTTCATCAGTTCTCACAAAACTTCTGAAGTTGTTTGTCCTCCATCATCTGCTGCTATTTAAAAGTGTTTTCTTAACTAACTTGGTTGACCTGGGAAGTTGTCGTTCCTTGGTTCATGCATCTCAAACCTGCTGATCTGGATGGATTGAAAAATAAATATATATTTCCGGTCTTTGGCCTGAATGGCAGTCTTGAAGTTATTAAAATATAAAGTGCCTTCTTTATTGTCATGCTCTGGTGATAGTCTTCTTCAATTTTCTTTGAATTATGAATTGTTTCTGAGCCATTCTGTTAGAGATATAATGTCATGGTCACAGGCGTCGTACATGTAGCTATTGTTCAGTTGTAACGTCATGACATTATGTCCGTCCCGTCATGGGGTTTCCCATGAGAAAATGCGTCCCATTGTCATGTGTTTTACTAACAACTTATTTTAACAAATCACCTTATATTCCATACGGGTGCTGTTTCTATTGATAAAACATATATTTGACCCTTGCACTGTTATCATGACAAACTAAGGCACCTAACAATTCACAGTATCATAGGTACTTCCCATTCACACATGCCCTGAAAAACTCTTTTTACCCCAGGACTATTCCACAGTGGAATAGTCTACCTTCTTCTGTGGTACATGTACATGTAAGTGCCCAAACTACAGAAGAAATCAAGGTACAGTACTCAACTAGAGGCATGCATTTTAGAATGTTTCTTGTAATTAGCAGTAAATGACCCAGCCAGTAAAGAGGGTTTTTTTGTTTATTTTTATTTTTATTTTTTTTTTTTTTTTTTGCTAAGCTAAATTCTAAATTTAGAACTGATTTATCAGACTACACTTCAACCTCTGTATAACACGGTTCGTTATAACATGGTTTTGGAAATAACACGGTTCAAAGACGGATCCCAAAACTGTATAGATTATATTGAAAAATGACCATAAATGGTCATTTTTCAATATAATCTATACATTTTTGTTTGGATATTACACGGTTGTTTAACTAACACGGTTTGTGATATGAACCCCAACAATAGTGTTATAAAGAGGTTGTGGTATACTGTTCTGTCTGATTTTTGCTTGATGTTTGTCCCTGCATAAAGTTTCCCAGCAGGCTTGAAGCAGTATAGACAGACGGATAGATAAATCGATACTACATGTATCAAATAGATATATGGATAGATGGGTTCACGACTAGTCGGCCCAGGACAACTCAGCCCATAAAAACGTTAGCCAAGGTGTCCCAATTTCAGAAGACATCTCGGCCCAAATTGCAGAAGACCACTCGGCAAATAAAAATCAGACCAGGCACCTCTTAATGCATTAAAATAATTGGATGGTGGCACTTTTATCGCTCTGATGAGTTCAGACAGCGCTCGGACCCATCAATACCCGGACTGGTAACTGTAGTGCTAATACCTATTTTATCGATATGATGATGTCGTGGCTATGATTTTACCGGTTACCGGGTTTCGTCTGGAATGTGCGAAAATCAATCGAGTAGAAAGTGATAATTATCCGCAATAAACAACCACATATAAGTGTTATTCAACCATCATGAAAAGTTAGTACTATATACACGTAATTGTTTTTTAACCACATTTGTTGAATATTGGTAATATACTTTACAAATTTCGGTGGAGTTTCCAAACACCGTTTTGTGAATGAAGCTGTTCGTCGAAGAAAAATGGCGACCATTGTTGAACTGTACTCGCATTGGTAGAGCCTTTTAATGCACGTCCTCATTAAAATCAATTATAAATTAAACTTATTCAGGAAAAAGAAACTAGCTTTGTTTTCGAAGTTGTTTTATGAGCATATTATTTTTATACCTACTTCAATGCCAATTGAAATATCGGCTGGTGAAAATGTCAATTTCTCGAATTTGACCAACAATTATCCACGATATTGAACCTCATATAAGTTTCATCTGTGAACAAAAACATCACTTATCATTCAAATTAAATACTATGTAATTATTTTGTTTTTTAATCATATTTGTTGAATATTGATCACACATATTACAAATTTCGATGGAGTTTCCAAACACTGATTTGTGAATGAAGCTATTCGTCGAAGAAAAAAATGTCGCCATTGTTGAATAGTACTAGCATTAGCAGAGCCTTTTAATGCTTTTCCTCGCTAAAATCAACTATAAACCCAACTTATTCAGAATAAACTAGCTTTGTTTTATTGCTTTATCAGCATATTACTTTCATAACCGTAATAGAAATTTGAAAAGTCGACTGTGAAAATGTCGATTCTCTCGAATTTGACCCACATTTTCTAAAACGAGTATGTGCAAAATTCGGCAATTATCTATGTTAAAAGGAATCAGTTGAATAAAATGTTATTGACATATAACGGACCCAAGATGGCATTATTGCTTTATAATAATTTTAACTGACTTAACTAAAAATAAATGTGTTTAATACTAGTTTAATATGGGTGAAGTTTGCAAAATATAGATTCCGAAGTGACGTAAGCATCACCAGCACCCGCGACATAAAAAATTAACGGAAACAGACAGTAACAAGTCCAGGTATTGATGGGTCCGAGGATAGCGAAACAAATTTGATCACTAGCTAAGGGAGATAAATACATATAACCGCATCCTACCCAACACGCACACATGAAATTTGCATGTAACTCAACAGTCTCAAATCAAATGAGCCACGCCAGTAGCCATTTCCTGAAAAACTATTGGCTTGTATTTACAAATGTATACAAATGTTGGCAAATAAAAGAAATTATTAAACAAAAGTTGGCAATTTGTTGTTGTTCAAACTTACTTATGATTAACCTTTGTACATGTAGGTTAAAAGATGACAACTACTGTAACACTTTTCTTGTGAATTAAGTCTTAATAAATTTCAGTGCTGGTCGTTAATTAATCAATTAGCTTAACATATAATTTAATCAAACATTGAACTAGTTAAGTTTGAAGTAAATAATTAAAGGAGATTAACCACTGATTACTGATTAAAGGTGATTAGCCGCTGATTACCACCATTCATGAAAGCCTCTAATAGTTTTTGTTTGTTTGTTTTCTTAAGTTCGATTTTTTCTCTTTTTTTCATGACTGAATTCCATGACTGAATTCAAAGAATTAGATAGATAGATAGATAGATAGATAGATAGATAGATAGATAGATAGGCGGGTGAGTTGGATGGATCTCATGCACTTTTATTTTTGACATTGAATAAATTATTTCGGTCACTTAAATTATGCTGCTATAACCATCAGATGTCAATTAAGTTAGGGTATGTACTTTAGCGATCTGATCTAAGACATATGCATATGCTTTTTATTCATCAGGTACACAGCAATAAAAGTACCACCATCCAATTATTTTTAATACATTAAGAGGTGCCTGGCCTGATTTTCATGAGCCGAGAGTTCTTCTAAAGTTGGGGCGATTTGGGCTGAGTTGTCTTCTGAAATTGGTATGACTTCGGACCCATCAATACCGGTATTGATGGGTCGATGGGTTCGAGGTACAACTTGGGCGGAGTTGTCTTGGGCCGACTTTTTTATGGGCCTTGTCTGTAATTCAGATGGAAAGACAGATAAAATGGACACAACCATGAAAACCAGGTAAAAAACACACATGCTTGGGGTCAGGTGAGCGTTTTGGCCCAATAGAACATGCCTAGTACTGATAAAGTGTGAAAAGGAATGTTTGCAGGTTTGATGCATGTCGGTAATTTATAGATTTATTTCGTATTTTGATAATAATGTGTGTGTGTGTGTGTTTGTTTTTTGGGGTTTTTTTTGAGATTTTGAAAAGATTACCTTGTGTATATTAGAGCATGTCAGTGATGGGGACGTTTTTTTGAAACATTGTCTATAAGTCTTAAAACAAGTTTTATCAGTACTACGCATGTTCTATTGGGCTAGAACGCTCATCTGACCCCAAGCATCTGTGATAAAACCACGAAAACCAATGACTAAAAATCCAACTACAATGTGGTACTTAGAATGACATACCTGAGACTGATATATATTATCCAACTAAAATTTCAAAATACATTAATCTTATTATTTAGCCGCATGTTCATATAGTCAGTTCTGACACTACAAATAAGATCAGTATGATCAGCATCAGAATCAGTTTTTTGCTTTATTTTATTTTTTTCTATTCCTCTAGTCGCACGTCAGTCGTTTAGTTGTACAGTGTTCGTGCTGTAGGAGTTGATCCATCTATATATCTTTGAGTACCCAATAGTCCAATCGGATACTTGTCTGTTCGCCTGTCCGTCCGTCCGTTCACTTATCCGTCCGCCCGCCTATCCATGTACGCATTCATCCGGACATCCAACCGCCCACCCACCCATCCGTCCGTCCGGGCGAACGTTTAGAGTTAGAGGGTTTATTTCGTATCCACCCATCCTTCCCATCTCCGTCCGTCTGTCTGTCTGTCTGTCTGTCTCTCTCTCTCTCTCTCTCTCTCTCTCTCTCTCTCTGCTGTCACAACCCTCTAGACATTCCAGGCAGGGTGGGCATATTTTTTGCAACTGTTGAAACTTTGTTAAAAAGGTAAAAGCAAGACAGCCAGGGTAGTAGATTCAAATAATAAGGACAGGTTTCTAAAATCAGACTAAAAACTTGATTCGCAAGCATTGTACCATACCATACTAACACTAAGTATTGGGGCAGATAGGCCTGAGTATAGATCCAGATCAGACGCCGCAGATCGCAGTCTGATCAGGGTCTAAATCGTTTACCACTCATCTGGCATTGTTTCTGACATATCGATTTTTATACGCCCGTTTGAAAACATCTGGGTTTAGGGTAAATACGGTAGATAGAAGAGCATCCAACGTACAGCAGACACCAGGAGTGATTTGTATACGCCTCTTAATGTGCAGACCTGCCTGAAGGTCACACAATGACAATCTGAAAGTACTATTGCTAACCTCGCCTAACCGCTACGTACATACATATATATGCGCTCGCCTAACCGCTACGTAGATTTTGAGTCGCTGAAAGAACCATGTGAGTATTGGTGCATATACAGCAGAATGATGCCAAATAATTAGCCAGCCAGCAAAAAGAAGCGACAGATGAAGGGCATTGGCGCGCGCGAGAGAGAGAGAGTGAGATAGAGAGAGAGAGAGAGGTCAGAAATTATGAGGACGTTTTTTGTCCTTTCGTTCTTTCTATTTATTTATTTACTGCAATACTCTCTTCCGATGATAACGTTCAGAGTCCAGGTTTACAATCTTTCCTCAAGACCTTAACTTTTAGGGTTAAGCCGTGACTTTCAAAGCCCATTTTTCGCTTTCATACAAAAGCTGACTTTCATTGACGGGATTAATAACAGTTAGGTATCGTCTACTACACTTACATAACTGGCCCAGTTGTTCAAAGCGTCGTTAGCTTAACGAGCTCGTTAAGGGTCATTTCGTTATCTGTTTTAGCGGATTCAGTACACAATATTCTGATATTTTTTGCTGAAAAAATGTGAGTAGCTTTTGCACTGCAAAAGCTACTCACATTTTTTTCAGCAAAAATTTCAGCATATTTGCGTATCTCTCTATGTAAATTTTAACGAATCGTTAACTAACGATGTCGTTAGCTTTGAACATTTGGGCCCTGATCTTTTTGTTGATTTTAAATATCTTATTTCTATCTTAATTAATTTTCCGACCTTAGATCAAGGTAGACCTTAATTCAGAGGAATGATTGCAAACCTGGGCGCGAGTGGATTGCGTCTAAATACTAAAAAAAATCACGACAATGTTCATCGAGAGCCATCATCAGACTGTGACATTGATCAGTTAGTCTCAACAGTCCATAAATAGGGAACAGGGGAAGCGGGTCATACAACCTGAACAACACATTAGTCTCCGCTGAGCGCACATGTAGTCATAAAGGAAATGCTGCGCCCCGGCTAATTTTACAACATGTAAGATTTGATAACTTTGCTTCCTTCTTTAATTGCGCGACGGCGTCATGTCCTCAGATTAAATGACGGTTCCGTCATCAATCTGTTACAGATGGCTGGCGCCTGATTATCAATGTCTATGGACTGGCCCATCGTCGTCCTCATCACGAAAACATGCCTATATAATTTTGACCCCCTTAAACCCCACATGGTAAAACTGGGGTTTAGTGGGTTATACATTATTTTTCTTATTTTTGCTCAAAATCATAGATTGTATGTACTCGTTAGAACCGCCTCGGCGAGGCGGTACTAACGGGTACCCGCAATCTATGTCTTGAGCAGAAATATGAAAAATATCAAAGTTTTTTATCTGAAAATTTTCAGTTTTTGGCGGTGATTTTTTTCTATGTATTTGAATATGCGTGTTTTCGTAATAGTTTGTCCATTGAGCCATTTGCTTTGTTTCACCACAGCTTTTTTTTTTTTTTTTTTTTTAAATGTGTTTCATTGTGATGTTTCACAGATGAGGTAGAGGATCCCTGTACGTTCCGAATGTATATTTGTAGGTCTCCGGACGTTTGCCCCCCAGGACATTTGTGCCCCCCCCCCCCACCACCCAATGAAAAAAAGTATAAATGGACATTTGCCCCCCAGTTGAAAATGTGACCCGGACATTTGCTCCCGGAGCTTATTTTTGGTATGGACGTTTGCCCCCCAGTGCTTATTTTGCAGGTGGACATTTGCCCCCCACTGCCTGATACATCCAACATTCCATATTTTTGTATTATCTGTTCATTCTCAAGAAGAACATTTATAACAATTACTGAGTAATTGTAAAAAAAGTCTTATGATTGTACATGAACTTTGACTGCTCGTTAAAATAATTAATTACATGTAGTTAAATCCATTGAAGTCATTTATTAATTAGCTACTCCATGTGCTTGTTAAAGTAACTAATTACATGCAGTTAATCAGTTAAAGCTATTATTAATTCTAGTTCTAACAATCTCCTACAATCCTTGTTTTGAGCAGGAATTAAGAAAATAATGCATATTCTTGTTAGCCTTATTTTTTTCTTAACACTTACAAGGATATTCATTATACAGACTTGTATATAACTACATCATTTACATTATAACTTTTTGGTTATGGTTTTATGGCCCTTTCAAGATTATTTCACTTTCTTCAAGAATATTATCCGTCAGGGCCCAGTTGTTCAAAACTAACGATGTCGTTAGTTAACGATTCGTTAAAATTTACATCGAGTGATATGCAAATATGCTGAAATTTTTTGCTGAAAAATGTGAGTAGCTTTGCAAGCTACTCACATTTTTTCAGCAAAAAATATCAGAATATTGTATATTGAATCCGCTAAAACTGTTAACGAAAAGACCCTTAACGAGCTCGTTAAGCTAACGACGCTTTGAACAACTGGGCCCTGGTGTTCAAAAACTGGTGTATCCAGAGAAAAACTACATGAGCTTCCATTGCAGAAATTGGCGTTTGACATAGGACCAGGAGGGAGGCTCGAACTCAATATATGGTTTTGTAGCTGACTTGCTTAACCCTTATCCTGCTGAATAAATTTATTTAGCATCTCCAGTCGCTGACTATCAACCAATCAAATTCTTGATATGTTTTTGTTCAATGCACAAACAGCATGACAGACAGTGAAGCCATCTGATCTGGATCTACACTGCTTGCAAAGGTAGGGGTTGTCTTTAAGAGCAGGTTATAATTTATATTCATTGCTGAACATTTTGTTCTCCTGATGAAAATAAACCAATAAATAGATTTTTTTTCTCCTTTGTGTTAGCTCTGGGTTTATCTGGTGGCAAATGTCCCTTTCTGAAATAAGCAGTTGGGGGGCAAACATCCAATCTGCAAAATAAGCACTAGGGGCAAATGTCTGCACCAAAAATAAGGTCGGGGGGGGGGGGGAGGGGGAGGATGGGGGACAAATGTCCAGGTTGCCTTTTCAATTGGGGGGCAAATGTCCATTAATAGATTTACTACTGGGGGGGGGGGGGGGGGGGGAGCAAATGTCCTGAGTGGGGGTGCATATGTCCTGAAATCATATTTGTAATTTGGAGCTGAGGTTTCGTGCGAGTAAAACTGGTTTAAGCACCCCGCCCTAAGGAAGTAGTTTTCCTACTGACCGTTCTAATGCGGTTTCATATGTGGCGTTCATTACGAAAACAGGCCTATTCAAATATATTGAAAATTTTACAACCAAAAAAGAAAATTTTCAGATAAAAATTCTGATATTTTTCATATTTCTTCTCAAAACATAGACTGTGGTACTCGTTAGAACTGCCTCGGCGAGGCGGTTCTAATGAGTACCACAATCTATGTTTTTTTAACAAACTAAGAAAAATAATATATACCCCTGTAAACCCCAGTTTTACTATATAAAAGTGGGGTTTAAGAGGCTCAAAATTATATATGCGTGTTTTTGTGATGTTTAGTCAGTATCATTAATTGTTACTCGTAATCTCGCCTTGTTTTGGTGCCTTGGGAAGGCCGTGCTTCGTGATTGTGCCATTGCCTGGGTATCTTCACTTAATTTTTTTCTCTATGCAGACAGCGACCATACTAATATCATACTGTGCATATGTGCAGGCTATCTGTTTATAAGATGATTGCATATGCTTGCTGCGGCCTTCATAGATGTTGGCAATGGATGTTTTATAAGCTGCGACTCTAAAGACAAATTGAGCAGACAATAAAGTGATATCTCAGAGGGCACACGCCGTTGAATAGTCGATTCAACCGACATTGTTCAACTTCGTTTGTCTGCTGGGCTGCTTCTTATTTTTCCCAGAATATAGGCTTTGACATTTCATGAAAATTGTCTCCTTAGGAGACAATTTTCATGAAATGTCAAAGCCTATTGTCTGAAAAAAAATATATTTTTGGTGTCGTCTGCTGAATATTTTACCCAACATGCAAAGTGTTTGTGTTTTCATATGGCTAGGTGGGAACAAAAAATTACAAGTATAACTGATTTAACTCTTTCACTGCCATAGACAATAAATAGGCCTTTGCAAACAGCATAGATCCAGATGAGACGGCTCAATGAGCTGTCTCATCTGGATCTATGCTGTTTGACATTCAGTCTTTCAACTTTACATATAAACGTCTTTCCAAACTATAGTTTGTTAAATAGAAAATAGCAGACGACAAATGTCGTCTGAAATTTGGCACCAAAAGAGTTAAGCCCCCCAGTAGCTTTTTTTTTTTTTTTAACCAATTGTTCATTTGTAGTTCTTCTTTGTTCGTGCGTCGGTGGCGTTCATTTTGTTATTATTTGTTCCTCATCTTTCAATGCTTCAGGAGGGCAGTGTTTTGTGATTGTGGCATCTCCTGGGTATCCACATATATTTCTATACATGTATGCTTTTGTCGTCGTAATATTACTGTGACAATGGCACAGGAATTTTCCTAACTTTTCAGTTGAAAGGACTGAGCCTAGAGCTATTCCTAATGCCTCGGTCTAACATATTTACCCGATGTATTCGGTAAGATAGGCCTGGGAAAACCTTGTAGTCCCACAACAGACCTCTGCTCAGGGGCGGATCCAGGATGATTTTTGAGGGTGCTCGATGTGATAAAATTACCATACTTACTCTATGTATTCGGATAGACAGACTTTAGCAAACAGTGTAGACCCTGATCAGACGACACAGAAAGTGGCGTCTGATCAGGGTCTACATTGTTTGCCACTCATTCAGCAATTGTGCACTCAGTCATAGGCATAGACTGGCTCCAATCGTTTCTGCATTTTCTGTCATTATCACTTCCTGTAGCTGTATTTGTCTCTTTAATCCCATTATCTCTCCCCCACCCCATCCCTCCCCTCCCCGCCTGCTGCTTGCCATCCATCCAGCAGTTTGAGTCACGTCTTCAGGTAGCAAAATAAACACTTTTAAATTTAGGATAAGTATGGTAAGGAGTTAAGATGATAGAATATTTAGAGTCAGTACGACGCAGCTCAAATTTATCCCATTTCAGACTGAATAAACTAAATACACACAATATATTGGAAGAATCAAATGTTAATTTTAGGTATGAAAGACTATGTTGTGACATAGACTTATATGTGACATAGACTATATATATAGTGAGAGAGAGAGAGAGAGAGAGAAATGACTCTCTATTTGCAAACAGTGGAGACCCTGATTAGATGCCGCATTCTGCAGCATCTGATCTGGGTCTGCCCTGTTTGCCAATAAGCCTTTTGGGAGTCTCCAGACTAAAATGGGCTAAAATCAAATTGAAGTCTTTGCAGAGATGAAACATTCCGGGGTTAAACATGGGTAATTTTAGAAAAAAAAAAAAACAAAAAAAAAAACAAAAAAAAACGAAGACTTTGTTAAAATTTTATTAACCTATTGTAAATATTCCAAATAAAAGCTTAAAACAACTGGCAGATAAACTTATGACATACACTACATAAAGAACATGTAAAATAAAAACATAGATACCTGTATGGCACATGGGAGGTGTTATAAAACATATCCGTTAACATTAGGCAATATTCAACCATTAGTGTTAGCACTGTTTACACTTAACATGCTGGGTCAAATTTCAGCAGATGATACCTTCATTATGAAAACAATCCTTCCTATTCAAATATATAGAAAATTTCCACTGCGAAAATTTCATTTCCAAAAACTGAAAATTTTCAGATAAAAAATTCGGATATGTTTTCATATTTCTGCTCAAAACATAAGATTGTGGGTGCTCGTTAGAACCGCCTCAGCGAGGCGTTTCTAACAAATACCCACAAGCTATGTTTTGAACAGAAATGAGAAAATTAATGCATACCCCTGTAAACCCCAGTTTCACTATATAAAAGTGGGGTTTAAGGGAGTCAAAACTATATAGGTATTGTTTCCAGGAGAAATACAATTTGCATGACGTGTCAAAGCCAATTTCTGAGAAAAATAAGAAAAGCATCATCAATTTGTAGTCTGCTGAATTTGCCCATAACAGGGTTATGTGTTAAAGCCTCCATATTCCTCAAAAATAGATGGGTTTTTTTTCGAAGAAAGGTTTAATAAACTGATATTTGGTATTAATTATGATCATAAAATATGGCATCTAGCAGCCTGTAAACTTTCAGTCTCTTGTTTAAAATGATTTTTATCATATCTCTGAATTAATGTTGCCAATATTAATTCAGAGATACAATAAAATCATTTAATTTTTTATCCAGTTCAAGAATGAGAGACTATCTGAAATTTTACAGGCTGTCAGGTGCTACATTTTATTTTTGTGTTAATACCATGTATCAATTTATTAAACCTTTCTTGGAAAATTAAATGTCTATTTTTGAGGAATATGGAGACTTTAAAGACCAGTCCAAGGTTATATGCAAAGATAATCTATACAACTGAATTAATACAACAAACTTTTGTCGAGGCACTTCTAATTAGAACCCACAACATACGTTTTCATGGAGAAATAAGAAAAATATTAATACTTTTGGATTGAAAAAAACAAACAAAAAAAACAACAAACAAAAAAAACAAAAACATATTATCAAGAAAAAAAAGCAAAAAACAAAACAAAACATATTATCAAGAGCTATGGCAGAGTGGATACACTTTACTCCGGTAGCAAATATCAATGCATATATAATTGAAAAATCTGCCAAACTATGACATACTTGTTTTATACCTTTTATGGTTTTTACTTAAAACATTTTCAGTCACACTGTATGTAATAATCAGTTATTGGGACAAAAACGTTTTCATAATTGTACATTTCTGTGTCAAGATTAAGAGCGAGGGACTGATATCCATAAAACCAAGTTTAAGACCACACCCCCCAATGGATTACTGTTGACCGTTCAAGGCTGTATTTCTTAAATAAGTCCATTTAAACCCCACACAACATCGTCCAAGTATCAATGCATATATAAAGTGTCGTTGAAAAATACCTGAAGTTATCGCTCAAGAACAAGTTGTGGAAGGATGGCTATTTGGCTATTTGTATGCATGCACATACGACTGACGGATGTTTAAAAAGATGAATGGACATAAAGCAAAACATATTGCATGTATCTTTCATAAAAGCGATGTAAGAAATGAAATCTATAAAATTTGCCCTTGAAAACATGCTATTGAAATAAACTGAAAATTTTACCACCAAAAAAATATAAAAAATTCAGATAAAAATTTCCGATATTTTTCATATTTCTGCTCAAAACATAAGATTGTGGGTACTTGTTAGAACCGCCTCGACCACAAGCTATGTTTTGAGCAGAAATAAAAAAAAATAATGTATACCCCACTATATAAAAGTGGGGTTTAAGGGGGTCAAACCCATATAGGCACGTTTTCATGATGAAAACAACACATAAAAGAACAAAAATCAAAATCTCAGTTTTATTGTGTTTCTCTTCACATGATAGCATTGTAGTTTGTTAAAAAGCAACAAAAAACAATCCTCTAAAACTATGCATAAAAGTGAAATGCATTTCATTTATAGCTGAAACTGATAACATGACATTAGGCAATGCGGTATCTTTTTTGTCAATAGTGGTGAAAAATTAGAGCAAAGCTACCCATACCCGTTACTAAATTAATTCACAGCAACCTGCCTATAAGTAGACAGACGCTATTAAATCCCCCGAATGGTTTTTGAAATAAAACAAAAATTACACCTTGTAGTCGATGACTATACTACAAATTAATTCATGATAGCCCACTCTTGTAAAAACACTGGACCGACTGGCAATACAAATAAAAACTGTTTTACCCAGTCTGTTCATGAACAGTAATATAATTAACATGCAATACTGCTCATGCCTCCTGGCTCATGATTTAGCGAAACTCTACTTTCAGCCTTCAAGTTATATGTCTGCCTACACATCTCGAGCTACAAACTTCATAAACTGTTCTTTATTTTCTATTGGTGTAGTTTTAGGCCTGCCTAGATCAGCCCTGGCACCTTTAGCTGCTTTAATCTCCAACAGTAATGGCCCATCAGTTGATCTCATTTTCTGTACAGCTTGTATAATCTCTTCTTCCGTCATAGCCAGTAACGTCTGCAAAAAAGACCATTACATGGCCTGCATCAAGCAAAAAAGTGCCTTTGATCATCATGTGCACAAAACGTGCACATTCAGATCATACTGTGTCAAGTATTATCCTTGCCATTCATACATTCTGTAGTATCCAATGATTCTGTTAGTGAACAGTGAAGGCCCTGATCAGACTACATAAATGCCAAGGCTAATTTGAGCATTCACTGTCCATATATGCCCAAAGACACATTTTCCCATGGCATGGTCCACATACACAACTTATAATATAATACAATTTCGACCATAATATATCTCAGATACTTATCTGACCATCATACAGCAATATCTCTCAGATAGTTATACAAACTGTGACAGCAATATCTTTCAGATATTTATATTCAACCATCATGCAGCAACATCTTTCATAAAGATATTCAACGTTCATGCAGCAATATCTTTCAGATAATTATTTGACCATCATGCAGCAATAACTTTCAGATTGTTATTTGACCATCATACAGAAATAGCTTTCAGATATTTATTTGACAAGCAAACAGCAATATCTTTCAGAGAGATATTTAACCGCATACAGCAATATCTTTCAGATAGTTATTCAACCATCATACAGCAATTTCTTTCAGAGTTATTCAACCATCATACAGCAATATCTTTCAGACAGTTATTCAACCATCATACAGCAATTTCTTTCAGACAGTTATTCAACCATCATACAGCAATATCTTTCAGATAATTATTCAACCATTGTATTTTACTGATTTCCTATCTTAATGTTGCCAAGGCAACCAAATAAAATAACCACTGATCATAAAAGCATAAAATGGGTGGGCAACCATCAAATAATCATAACTGCCAAATATGGTTCACATCACTTCACTGGTATGAAGAAAATGCCATTTTTCCATTATAAGTATGGGAGCTTTCTGTTGCCTTTGCAACCAAACCAAGAGACAGATCACAGTGATTTTAGCTCTTTTGAATTGCCCTTAACCAAGCAACAGTTGTACCAAATAAGAGTCAAAACTGCTTAAGTAGTTTTAGAGGAGTTATCATTTAAAATCCATGGCAACCAAATGAAATAGTCACTGGTCATAAAATACATAAACAGGGTAGACAATCATCAAATGATCATAACTGCCAAATATGGTTCACATCACTTCATTGGTTATGGAGAAAATGCAATTTAACCATAATTCCATTATAAGTCTTTGGGGGGCTTTCTGTTGCCATGTCAACTAAACCAAGTAGCAGATCACCTTAAGTTTAGGTATTTTTAACCCCCATCCCCTACCCAAGCACTATTATTACCTAATTAAGGACAAATCGCTTCAAAGGCTTTGGAGGAGTTGTCGTTTAAAAGAGTTAACGGGACAGATGGAGGACCGACGACAGACAAAAAGTAATCACTATAGCTCAAGTGAGCTAAAAACAAATTACAATATAAAATGAGTTTGGCAAGCAAAGGGCTTATATTTAACTCACTTCTTTATATCCACACCCTTCACCTATCTTCCTGAATGAGAAACTTGTGTGATGTCGTGCTACAGTCGGCTGACCTCCGACAGAATCATGGGCTCCATTGTTGATGATAATGTGTTTCAAGTTTACTGGACCCTGCTGACCTATTATAGCCTGAGATCCCATGTGCATTATTGCTGCACCATCACCATCCAGGCAAAACACCTATTTTATATACTATATAGATTACCACATTATCACCATATGAGCCAGGGCACAACATTTCCTACAAGACTGCATGTATGCTCTGCAAAGACTTTGTTCAGCCTTCACATTTCGAGGGTTGAGCGCAAGACTATCGTAAGTCAGATGATTGTTTTTCCCCAAACCTAATCTCCTCACCATGAAGGCGTTATGAAGATTACACCATTTCTTTCTGTAAACAATGAAAATTTAGGTGCCATTGCTCGTATGAGCAATGGCACCTAAATTTGCATTGTTTACAAAGGGGTCCAAGTTGCCCCTAAACAAGGGTTTCAAAAATGCGTTTGAGTTACCATAGTCTTGCGCTCAACCCTCGATTTGTGCAGGGTGATCAGAGTCTTTGTGCTCCTACTGAAGACACTGTGGATGCGTGTCTATCCAGAGAGTGCCCTGCAAATCCTCTGATCAGACTGTGTGCATGTGAAGGCTCAAATGTTGTGCCCCAGCTCAAATATCATTCACATTTACATTACAACCTCTGTTCAACAGTTTCCAAAAGTGGCTTTTAAAAAGGAGTGAATACTTGTGAAGATTTAACTCTATAGCCTTCAAGAATATAAATTATATGAATAATAATAACGAAAATAACGAAGATGATATGATTTTCACATGCAATTTAATTTTTGTGACGTTACTCAGCAGGCTGTAGGAAATACACTTGCAATCAGTTTGTATAAAATGATACGTCTAATCAAATAAAACGTAGATTAATTGTAAGCTGTATTTGTTTGTGTTGAAGTTATACAGCCCAGTCAACCCAGTGGGGTCATGTCAGGTGCAGTCAGTTTACCTAACCACACTTTTACTTGGCAAGCTTAATCCTCTAAGCGGTTAACCAGTATTGTGCACATTCTTTCCCCAGAAATTGACAACTGCCCTTCTTGAATCAGCCAAAAGGAGAGCACAACCGTAGAAAATAGTTCATGATCAAATCTACATGAAAGAATGTTGCCGACCCGGCGGGGGTTGAACCCGCAACCTCCTGAGATCAATTGTAAGGTTATGGATGTTAATAAATCTGTGTAAAAAAAATACTGTATCATTACGAAAACACATCTATTCAAATATACTGAAAAAATTTTACCACCAAAAAATGAAAATTTTCAGATAACAATTCTGATATTTTTCATATTCTGTTCAAAAAATAGATTGTGGGTACTCATTAGAACCGCCTCGGTGAGCCGGTTCTAATAAGTACCCACAATCTATGTTTTTGAGCAGAAAAAACAAACATATGTTTTAAATATTTGTTTGAATCGCCTGAGGCCTCAGACAATTCTAACAAATATCCAAAACATATGTTATATGAGAGGAAATAAGAAAAAAACAAGACCTTTCTTACATATCAATCTGCTCATTTAGTATTCTGTACAACAGCAAATTCGTTTTAATGGTAACGTCTTTGGGAACAAATGCTGTCGGTGTAACGAGGTTTTACTGTATTATATGATTAAACTTAGCTCAAGATATAATCGTTATCGGGATATATACTTTGTACTGATTTCTCTGCAATGTGCTTCTAATGAGTAAACATATATACATGTATTTATATTTCAGGATTAATTCGAAAAAATATCAATATTTTTGGTTACATACGGCTTATCTACAGTAATGACTGAAACGTGTACATATAGGTGTGCTTTCACTTTCATGACAAATATCACTAACCTGTCTATTGGGCTTCTCTAAAGCTATACCAAGAGCTATAGATGATGCATGACCCATGGAGCCCACTGTAGGGAAGTCCCTCTCGTGTTCCTGATTAAGTGCCATTCTGCCAAGGAAAGAATATAAAGCAAAATTGTACCTAACAAGATGCTCATCCAAACAAATGGGTAGTTTTTGAGGAATGGCAGGATACATCACACATGAATTCTTGCTTCAGAACTATAATTAGATAATTAGACCGCCTTGAATTGTATGAACAATTAACATTGTAATTTCTAATAATACAGTCGACTCTCATTATCTCGATTTTGCTTATCTCGAATAACCGCTTACTCGAAATGAAAATCCAGTGATTTATTTACAGTTTTATACCTATGCGTCCCAGGACTCGCTTGGGCTATATAAAGTGAGTCCTACTAGAAAATCATTGCGTCCATTACAGAAGTTTCCACTATAACTTTGTGAGTCCTGGGACTCGCTGAGATTTAAAATATGAGTCCCAAAGCAAAAATGTGAGTACTGGACTCGGGATGCGCAGGTAAAAAAATCACTGAAAATCTGGTCCCTGCTATAACATCAAAGTCTAACAACAGGCAAAAAACATTATTGTGGAAAAGAGGAGAAATTGCTCCAGTTTCAGGAGAAAGTTTCTCCTCTTTTCCACGATTTTCCACATATCTCTTACTTCAGGAGCAAAATTACATATTCATTTGTTGAATGTGGTTTTTCGATTTATTTTTTCCTAAATTCTGCAAAACTGACATGTTTAGGTAGGGATATCTCGAAGTATTTCAGAAAGTCCTTTGGACTTCGTGATTATGACAATGGACTGTATCAACTTCTCTGATTTTACCTAATATGAAAATCCTACATGAAGTCTTTTTTTTTTTTTTTTCTTTGTTTGCTTTGTAGGTTTTCTCAATACTTTTACTGTTGACTGTTCCAAGGTGATATACCTGTTGCAATCTCTCTTAATTGATTTACCCTATGTTTTCAAACAGCAGGCCTGAGCAAATAGTGTAGACCAAAATAAGATGCAAAAAAATTGGGCATCTCATCAGGATCTACAATGTTTGCCACTCATTCAGCAAATTTTTAAAAACAACATCGGGAGTTAAATTGTTCTAATTTTAGAATAAGATTGGTAAGGAGTTGAGGTGTCTGAATATGGTACGCTTCATTGTACTCATTCTCTTTTCATTGGCGTGTTGCCCTTGAATGTCATTTCATGTCATTCTAACCTTATTCAGTAATTTGGGAGAACAATGTCCCGTGATTGTCGCCTTTTCTTGGTATCCACACATGTAAATTATTTTCTAGTTGCCTTAACCCTAGTCCTGCTGAACCCGGATATACCCTGCCTTTGCAAACAGTGTCGATCCAGATCAGTTGGCTTCTGAATGCCATTAAGTATGTGAATTCATATCAACAATCTGGATCAAGTAATCTGATTGGCTGAAAATTAAAAGTGGGCGTGGCATCTTAATTTATTCAGCATGACAAGGGTTAACTAGAGCTGGTGTTTGTAAAACACTATGCCCCCAACTGCCTGACTCTAACACTGTTTGACTCCAACACTGCTTAGCCATGACGGTAACAACAGTACAAATATATGATTTCAATGTTATTTTATCAAAGGGAAATAACTCTAAAATAGGAGATGATTGGGATAAGAAAAAAATAAGGATCACCTATTTTTTCATGAGGAATCAAAACATGAAATTTCAAAACATTAGCATACATGGTTCTAAACTTATGCTATACACAATAAAGCAACGACATTAAATGGCCCGAAATTGCGAAGGGCCATAACTCCAACATTTCATTTAATTGGTTCAAAATTTATTCAGGTGATCTCCTCCTCAATCCCAATCAGTATACCAAATATCATGGCTCTAGCTTAAATACTTTTTGAGATATCTTGCTGAAAAAGTCAAAATGCCTAGAACTACAAAGGGCCATAACTACATCAATTTTTCATGGAATTCCCTAAAAAACAAACCAGGTAATCTCCACATCATCCCCAATCAGCATATAATATTTCAAGACCCTAGCTTAAGTGCTTTTCGAGAAATCTTGCTGACAAGGTCAAAATGAGCAGAACTGCAAAGGGCCGTAACTTTATCAATATTTTCATGGAATTCTCTCAAAATATAATCGGGTAATGTACACATCATTCCCACTCACTGTATCGAATTTCAAGAACCCAGCTTAAATACTTTTCAAGATATCTTGCTCACAAGATTTAATTCTGATTTTTTTCAAAGGGACATAACTTTAAATAAACATGCTAGACAAGAAACAAAATACGGGTCGGCTATTTTTTCATTGGGAACCCAAATATAAAATTTCAAAACCCTAGCGTGCAGGGTTCTTAAGATATGGCATGCACAAAAAAAGCTTGATGAAAGGACAAACAGTCGGATGGACAAATGAAGGCAAAATAATATGCCCCATCAACTTCATTCGAAACTGGGGGCATAATCTGGTCATCTACTCATCGCTACCAATCTATTCATCAAGTTTCAAGGCTCCAGCTTCAATAGTTTTTGAGATATTTTGTTCACAAGGAAAACATGCCCAAATTTACAAAGGGCCATTACTTATGAAATATTTTTCAGAATTTACAAAAAAATTAATCAGGTCATCTACTCATCATTACCAATCAATTCACCAAGTTTCAAGTCTCTAGCTCTAATAGTTTTTGAGATATTTTGCTGACAAGATAAATTGATTTGATTGTGTTGGGGTTTAACGACACGTCAACCCTTGTGGGTCATTTTGTGTCGTCTCCCAGAGAAAGGGAGAAAAGAGATAGAAGAGATAGTAGAGGAGATGAAAGAGACGATTAGGGAAGAAATAGGAACAGGAATGAAAGTGAAGAAACAGAAGAAATAAAAACATTCCCCCTCTACCCTTACCTGCTACAAGGATAGCAGGCCTTGCCCAACTGTAAGCCAATTTCAGTTGGACGCCCCGGTGACGTAAGATACACGACACCATTGCCACTCCCGACCACCCCCTACCTGACAAGATAAAAATGCCCAAAATAACAAAGGGGCATAACTCAAGAAGTATATTTCAAAATTTCTTCAAAAGTTAATCAGGTTGTCTACTCATCACTACCAGTCTATTCATCAAGTGTCAAGGCTCTAGTTCCAACAGTTTTTGAGATATTTTGCTGACAAGGTAAAATTGCCCAAAATTACAAAGGGCCATAACTCATGAAGTATTTTTCAGAATTTCTTCAAAAATTAATCAGGTCATCTACTCATCACTACAAATCCATTTACTAAGTTTCAAGGCTCTAGCTCTAACAGTTTTTGAGATATTTTGCTGACAAGATAAAAATGCCTAAAATTACAAAGGGGCATAACTCAAGAAGTATATTTCAAAATTTCTTCAAAAGTTTATCAGGTTGTCTACTCATCACTACCAGTCTATTCATCAAGTTTCAAGGCTCTAGCTTCAATAGTTTTTGAGATATTTTGCTGACAAGTTAAAAATGCCCTAAATTACAAAGGGCCATAACTCATGAAGTGTTTTTCAGAATTTCTTCAAAAGTTAATCAGGTCATCTACACATCACTACAAATCCATTTACTAAGTTTCAAGGCTCAAGCTCTAACAGTTTTTGAGATATTTTGCTGACAAGGTAAAAATGCCCAAAATTACAAAGGGCCATAACTCAAAAGGCATTTTTCAAAATTTCTTCAAAAGTTAATCAGGTTGTCTACTCATCACTACCAGTCTATTCATTAAGTTTCAAGGCTCTAGCTCCAACGGTTTTTGAGATATTTTGCTAACAAGATAAAAATGCCCAAAATTACAAAGGGCCATAACTCATGAAGTATTTTTCAGAATTTCTTCAAAAGTTAATCAGGTCATCTACTCATCACTACAAATCCATTTACTAAGTTTCAAGGCTCTAGCTCTAACAGTTTTTGAGATATTTTGCTGACAAGGTAAAATTGCCCAAAATTACAAATGGCCCATAACTCAAGAAGTATTTTTCAAAATTTCTTCAAAAGTTAATCAGGTTGTCTACTCATCACTATCAGTCTATTCATCAAGTTTCAAGGCTCTAGCTTTAATAGTTTTTGAGATATTTTGCTGACAAGATTGCATCCATATTTTTTCAAAGGGCCATAACTCAGAAAAGGGGCATAATCCTGTCAAGAAAAAAAATACGTGTCAGCTATTTTTTCATGAGGAATCCATATATGAAATTTCAAAACAGTAGCATTCACGGTTTTAAAGTTATGCTATGCATCAAAAAGCGTGACGAACGGACGGAATGACGGAAGGACGGACGGACGGATGGACGAACAACCCAGAAGCAATATGCCCCTCCAACTTCTTTGAAGTTGGGGGCATAAAAAGAAAAATTACTGGGATGGACAGGCTGATCAGAGTCTTCGCTGGGCACAAGTGCAATTTTTCTAGGAAATGCTGTGCCTCAGTTCAATTCCTAGAAAAAAAATGTTCAATTCCTAGAAGAAAATCTGACCTGTATTCATACAGCTCTCTTGATAACATCCCTGTTGTACCAACAACAATATCACTGGGACCTAAACAGTCAACAATTTTCTTCACAGCAGCTTCCCGTGTTAGGCTGAAATGGGTTGTCTCTTTTGGTAGTTTATAGGGAAGGAAGGTCTGTTTCTTCACTAACAAAGCATAGGGTCCATTTCTTTTAGCCATGTATTGTCTAGCCTTTTGAAGTACCTGAGAACAGATAATCAGAATGTAATGACCTCTTGCAAATAAGTTCTTCATCTTTTTAAAATAAGTTTTTGCAGCTGTTCTGATATGTGTTGTCTTCGTTTAATCATCATCTCCTAATTCGAGCTTTGGGAAGTCTGTGCTTAGTGATTTTATCCTTACTTAGTTTAAGCCCCACCCCAGTAGTTTTTTTATTGACCATTCCAAAGCTGTTTCTCTGTTGCAGTTCTTCTTTGTTTGAGTGTCTGAGGCTTCATATATGCAATTTGTGTTGTCCTTATTTGTTCCTCATCTCTCCTTCTTTTGGGCTGAGCTTCGCGACTGTGGTATTTCCTGGGTATCTTCACTTATATTTTGTTGGTTGGGTTGGAGTTTAATGGTCCAGCCAAGACTATTAAGGTTATATCCAGCAGATATATAGATATTTGTATAGTGTCTGTTACAGGAAAGTGACAAGAAAATCGCCAAAGACTAACCATTTCTGTTCTGTCTAATTCAGTTGGCAGTATCTCAAAGGGAATGCCAAGGGCATCTGAAAAACAAAAAAAGCTTATAGTTTTCCAAGCATTAGTGAGGTCTCAACAGACTCATGTCTGCAAAACAAAATCCATGAAATTCCAGATTCTGTTATACAATAAATAAATAAATAAAGTATAATTTGAGCCAAGCTACGCCTCTGAAAAGAGGATAACAAATAAATGAAGGTTAATTAACTACTTGAGTAGGTATGCTTCTGTCAAGAAGAAAACAAATAAATAAAATTACAAATTAGCTATGCCTCTGAGAAGACGAAAACAAATAAACAGACATAAAATTACAACATAGCTATGCCTCTGATAAGAAGAAAAGAAATATATAGAGATAAAATTACAATTGAGTTATGCCTCTGACAAGAAGAAACCAAATATTTCAAGATAAAATTACAACTTAACTATGCCTCCTACAAGAAGAAAACAAATATAAAAAGATAAAATATTATTTAGCTATGCCTCTGACAAGAAGAAAACAATTATATAAAGACACTATTAAAATTTTGCTATGCCTCTGACAAGTAGAAAACAGATACAGAAAGATAGAACTACGATTTAGCTGTGCCTCTGACACGAAGGATTTTCAAATAAAACAAATAAAGATAAAATAATGATTTAAATTAGCTATGCCTCTGACAAGAAGAAAACAAGAATTTCAAGATGGCCATCTTGGATAGCCAAACGGAACGATTTTAACAATTCTGAATCTAGATGTCGCTCCGATGCTTCCCGTCAAGTTTCAGCTCAATCCAGTTTGGGAGGAGATGTCATTTGAAGAATTTCAAGATGGCCACCATCTTGGATATCGAAATGGAACAATTTTAGCAATTCTGAATCTCTCTGTTGCTCCGATGGTTCCCATCAAGTTTCGGCTCAATCTGATTTACAGTTTGGGAGGAGATGTCGTTTGAAGAATTTCAAGATGGCCACCATGGCGGAACGATTTAAGCAATTCTGAAATTCTATGTTGCTCATATGCCTCCCATCAAGTTTCGGCTCAATCTGACTTATGGTTTGGGAGATGTTGTTTGAATAATTTCAAGATGGCCGCCATGGCGGATATATGGCGGCTATCTTGGATATCGGAACTGAACCGTTTTAGCAACACTGAATCTCCATATACTCAATGATCCTTAAAGAAACAAAAATATAATCTGCACTATGGTAAAGTACTGGGAAGAAATTTGTATGGCTGCCGCACGGCCTTAACACCAGCTGCAGTGAAGTAAAATAAAACTCTAAATAATGCCTTTAGAAACAAAGAACACATGAAAGAACGAAAATGGGAGACTTGGTTTATCTTCATATACAACACTGTAGTCTGCAAAGAATAACCCCAAAGCATATACCTTAGAAATACTTACAAATCAACGAATCATCATTTAAAGGATACGTTGTCTCATCTAAGTTTTAAATATCTTCAATCTATCGCGCAGGCATTCCCGCGGCAAGCTTCACTAAATGCTACATAATAACATATAAACCTACTGTAGTAATCCTTAAGTATAGGGACAAACAGGCCTCAGGGAATAGTGTAGACCAATCAGAAGACACAGAATGTGGTGTCTGATCAGGGTCTACACTTCTACTAAGCCAGTAGACACATCATGAAGAAGTAAAATGCAGCTATTCAAATTTTAGGACAAGAAAGGTTAGAAGTTTTAGCGTCACAATAGTTAAGATACACGGAATTTGAATAATGATATTCTGTAACAAATATACTTACTCAGTAGTCCTTGAGTCGCCTGACCTTGAACCATATGTTGCGGCTCATCTTTCATGCCAGGTTCCCCGCGCCAACCAATAAAAAGCAACATAGGAATACTGTACACACCTGGATCAGCCAATGACATCAGTGGATTCACAGTGTTACCAAGACCCGAGTTCTGCAAGATGGAAATGATTAAAAGGGGTATACTTTCAGAGGGGGCAATGCTGGTCAAATTGCATGTACACTGCTCTCTTTGGTGTTTTGCTTTAACATGACTGTTTGTTATACCATACCAAAAGGCACAACACTGGACTGCCTGATACAGTTGAACTTCAATGACTCAAAAATCTTTGGAACCACAGAAATTAGTTCTAGACATGGGTAGCTCAAGGCAGTGAGAATTATTCAAAACGCCAGGTCAAGAGGCAAATAGGAATAATTTAGGGATGTCTTTTCAATCTTGTATGAAATAAGGCTATGTTGAGCGTACTCATTCGAATCCCCTCAATTAGGCATTTCTAATAAAACACATATTATCATGATAAAATAAAAAATTCTCTAAAAAAAACCTGAATATTTATTTCTTTACCTACCGGAAAAAATTTCTTAGCCCTTGTCATGCTCAATAAATTTTGATGCCACACCCACTTCTAATTTTCATCCAATCAAATTACTTGATCCAGGTTTTCATACAAGTTCAAATATTGGATGACAAACAGTGCAGATCCAGATCTGTTGGCTTCTTCAGAAGCCAACTGATCTGGACCTACACTGTTTGCAAAAGCAGGGTATATCTGGGTTCAATAGGACAAGGGCTAATTAGGGAAGCAAAGAGGAGTTAAAAATCAGGGCCCAGTTGTTCAAAGCTAACGACATCGTTAGTTAACGATTCATTAAAATTTACATTGAGTGATAAGCAAATATTTTGATATTTTTTGCTGAAAAAATGTGAGTAGCTTTTGCATTGCAAAAGCTACTCACATTTTTTCAGCAAAAAATATCAGAATATTGTATATTGAATCCGCTAAAACAGTTAACGAAACGACCCTTAACGAGCTCGTTAAGCTAACGATGCTTTGAACAACTGGGCCCTGCTGATTATTGAGCACGGTAAATGGGACATCTGTGCTCTTGTCATTGACGTTTTACCTGTACTTTCCTTTAACCAATCGAGTGGCACTGCTCTCTCCGGCTGTTATCACAGGTTTCTATCCTTCACAAATTAAAGGGACTGATACACTTTGTAGATTTACCGCCATCTTTTTAGGGAAACAACTTTTGTGACTCTCTGTTTGGTTTCTTGCCCACGGACCCCTTCTATAAAGGAGTTCCCTCTAAAATGAATTAGGCAAATTCTTTCCTTTTAGAGTAGACTTTTCAAAAGGAAGAAAGCAGTGTTTACTGGATTACCTCCCTTAAAAGTGTGGGCTAAAATTGATGATATATTTTCTTATTTCTTGCAGGAAACAGGATTTGAAAGTTTGCATGAAATGCCAAATTCTTTCTTCTGGGAAACATAAAATATTTCAATATGTTGTCTGCCGAAAGCTTTTCCAGCATGCTAAGTTTTAACTAACCTGTAGATAGACCAAGGCTGTCTTTACCGTTTCCAGATGATACTCAGCAGACAACCAAACTGCGTTACCCCTCATTAGCAGTAATCATGTGATTCACTGTTTCTTTAATTTACTTACCTTTAGATAGACCAAGACTGTCTTTCCTGTTGCCAGATGATACCCAGCAGCCAATCTAACTGCATTAACCTCATTAGCAGAAATCACATGATTCTCTGTTTGACCAAGTAACTTACCTATAGTCCAAGGCTATCTTTCTTGTTGCCAGACGATACCCTGCAACTAATCCAACTGCATTTACCTCATTATCTGTGATCACGACTTTTTGTTTCACTAATTAACTTACCTGTAGATAGACCAATGCTGTCTTTCCTGTTGCGAGATAATACCCAGCACTGAGCAGCCAATCCAATGGCGTTGCCCTCATTTGCTGTGATCATGACTTTTTGTTTCACTAATTAACTTACCTGTAAATAGACCAAGGCTGTCTTTCCTGTTGCCAGATAATAACCTGCAGCCAATCCAATGGCGTTGCCCTCATTGGCTGTGATCATGTGACAACCTGCTGGGGATCTATTTGTTATATACGCACAAAAATCTAAAAAATAGCACAAAAATCTGAAAGAAGGCACACATATGGAATTATACCGAATCATTTATCACAGGCAACAACAGCGTTCAAAAGGGAAGTCAAGTCCCAGGACAGTGTATGTAAAGACATGTTGTCATCACGTAAACATGGCTATATAATTTGGACCCCCTCAAACCCCATTTTTATATAGTAAAACTGAGATTTACAGGGGTATCAATTATTTTTCTTATTTTTGCTCAAAACATAGATTTTTGGTACTAGTTAGAACCGCCTCGGCGAGGCGGTTTTGACAAGTACCAACAATCTATGCTTTGAGCATGTTTGAAAACCAGTAATGTAGAACTAAATGGTTTTTTTATACGTGTTGCTGAAATACAATATGTATATGGTATGTCTCAAGAAATGAATAGAAGTGTGTTTGGATTTTGATGTACATCAGCAGCAATACGTATCCTCATCTTGGATTACTTACACAGCTTGTAGCTAATTTAATTATCATGTTGTGTAATAGTTGCTAATTGTTCCAGAAGGTATTTTTTCTATTATTTTTGCATAGATAGATATCTCATCACTTTCAGCAGAATCACGTAAGACAATTTTCTCTATTTCTCCATAAAACATATTGTGGATATTCATTAAAAGCGCCTCGGCGAGGCGCTTTTAATGAGGACTACAATATGTTTTATTGCAAAATAAGAAAAAATATCACAGTATTATATTTTCATTATTAAATACTCTTCCTTAACAATTCCTCTAAGTATTTCAGTAAATAATTCAATGCAACATAACTCTGGCACCTATATTATATGTCACCTTTCAAGAGTGAATCTGGCACTCCACAGTAGAAGTCAATGCCAATGTTTTTAAGTTGCTGATAAAATACTTCTGGGTCCAAACATGTCCTTGTTACCAAAATGTCCTTGTTCTGTATATCTTGTTCCGCATGCTCCTGAAATTAAAACATTCTATCAAATTTATTCATGTTCTCTAACAGGATTTTTTCTCTTCACTGATGGTCAGAGCATCTACACTGATAACCGGGGCTTGCGGGTTCAAATCCCTAATTCAGCCAGTAATAGTTTCTGGATACGAGAGCAAATTCAGTGTTCATTTTATGGTGTAGCATCAATGGAACCCCCTTGTTTCAGACAAATGGAATGACAGTCAATCAAATAAAATCTCTAAAAGTTGCCCTGCAACAAAATTTATATCTTGATCTATTTTGAAAATTCCTTGACAAGTTCCAATAATTTTTACGTATAAATACAGGTAAGTAATGTATAGCATTTTTGCCATAAGCAGTTGGCTATCATATGATTCTGGGGATTCACAATATTCACATTAACATCCAGCATTTATGTAAAAAGGTCAAACGTCAATGCAGGACCATCATTTTAGCAATTATGGTAGATTTTCTGTCCCCGATGATTTATGCAAAGATCAGGCCCCAGGCTTATTTGGTTCTGGAGAAGAATGTTTTTAAAGGTTTTTACCATATATGGGCATGGCAGCCATCTTGGTTAATGGACCATGACCATTTTAGCAATCTTCCATTCCCCTGCCCCAAAGAGGTATGAAATTTGAGCAACATTGGCCCAGAGGCTTCAGAGCAGAAGTCATTTGACATTATCATCATTTTTCTATACAAATGTATTGGGCCCATACAAATGCATAGGGAAGCAAACTTGACCTCGCCGTAAAAAGGTCAACGGTCAAACGTCAATGTATGACCATCATTTTAGCAACTTTAGTTGACCTCCCGTGCCTGATTGTTTGTGCAAAGATTCAGTTCCAAGGCATCCTCTGTTCTGGAGAAGAAGATTTTTGAAGGTTTATACCATATATGGCCATGGCGGCCACCTTGGTAAATGGACCACGTTCATTTTAGCAATCTTTCATTCCCCTGTCCCAAGGAGGCTCCAGATGAAATTCGAGCAATATTGGCCCAGAGGCTACAGAGGAGAAGTCGTTTGAAATTCTCAACATTTTTCCCATACAAATGTATTGTGTCCATACGAATGCATCAGGAAGCAAATTTGACCTCACCGTAAAAAAGGTCAAACGTCATGTTCAGCCATTATTTTAGCAACTTTGGTTGATCTCCCATTCCCGATGATTTGTGCAATGATTCAGCCCCAAGGCATCCTCGGTTCTTGAGAAGAAGGTTTTTAAAGGTTTTTACCATATATGGGAATGGCGGCCATCTTGGTCAATGGACAGCGACCATTTTAGCAATCTTTTGTTCCCCCGACCTAAGGAGGCTCCATATGAATTTGAGCAAAACTGGCTCAGAGGCTTTGTCGAAGAAGTCTGAAAATGTTAGCAGATGGACGCACGGTCGGACAACGGACAAAAAGTGATCACTATAGCTCATCCTGAGCTAAAAAGAGGGCCAAGATTGCCCTGTACCGCTCATCTGAGTACCAGACAAGTAGCCCCTGGTTGGGGCCATTTTGTTTTACCTCAGGCCTGTAATTTGAACAAGTAAGCTTGATTCTTCCAATGAAGTTTCGGGTCAGTTGGCTTTTTTGTTCAGGAGAAGTAGTTGGAAATAGATTTTGAAGATTGCAACCGTGGTGGGCGTCTTGGATTTTCAATCGGAAATATTTTAGCTATTTTTGATTGACAAGTCACCCCAAAACTTCCTATCAAATGACCTTTCCTTTAAGGAGAAGTACTTCAAATTAGATTTTCATGATGGCTTGCATGGAACGATTTTAGGTATGTTTTTATTTACAAATCACTCCTATGTTTCCTACCAAGTTCCGTCAGCTGACCCTTCAGTTCAAGAGAAGCGCATTTTTTTTTTTTTTTTTTTTAAGATGGCGGCCATCTTGTATTTCCGGTAGGAATTACTTTAAATATGTTTACCTACAAGTTGCCCCGATACGTCCTATAAAGTTTTAAGTCAATTGGCCTTTAGGCTCAGGAGAAGAAGAGCAAAACAGATTTTTTATGGCAGCCACCTTGGATTTCCGACTGGAACCATTTTAGCTACGCTTGATCTATATGTTGCCCCCGAATTGCCTACCAAGGTTTGTGTCAATTGGCCTTTTGGCTTAGGAAAAGAAATGCAAGTTAGATTTTCAAGATGGCGGCGATGGCAGCCACCTTGAATTTACAATCAGAATGATTTTAGCTATTTTATCTACAATCACCTCAATACTTCCTACCAAATTTCTAGTCGACTGGCCTTTTTGTTCAGGAGAAGAAGTGCAAAATATATTTTCAAGATTGCAGCAATCTAGGATTTACGATCGAAATGATTTTAGCTTCTTACGATCTAAAAGTCACCCTGATACTTCCTAGCAAGTTTCAAGTCTGTTGAATCTGAGTCAATCTCATTGATTTGATTTTCCAATGTAAAAGCTTAAATAATCAAAGCTGACCTTGTTGTAAAATAGGTCAGGAGAAGAAGCGCAAAATATATTTTCAAGATGGCGGCTATGGTAGCCACCTTGGATTTAAATTTCGATACTTCCTACCAAGTTTCGAGTCAGTTGGCCTTTCAGTACAGTAGAAGAAGAGCAAAATAAATTTTCAAGGCAGCCATCTTGGACCCGATCTGAATGACTTTTAGGTATTTTTGATCTACAAGTTGTCCGGATACTTTCTTCCAAGATTCGAGTCAATTGGCCTCTCGGTTCAGAAAAAGAGTAAAACAGATTTCATGATGTCTGCTATCATGGATTTATGATCGGAATGATTATAGCTATTTTATATCTGCAAGTCGTCCCGATACTTCCTACAAAGTTTCAAGTCTATTGGCCTTTTAATTTCAGGACAAGAAGCGCAAAATAGATTTTCAAAATGGCTATGCTATATGGAAACCATCTTGGATTTCCGATCAGAACGATTTTAGCTATTTTTGATCTGCAAGCTGCCCCGATACTTCCTACCAAGTTTCGAGTTAATTAGCCTTTCGGTTCAGAAGAAGAGCAAAATAGATTTTCAAGACTGCGGCCATGGCGACCATCTTGGATTTCGGGTCAACGAATTGCCATTTTCGATCTACAGGTCACCCAGATGCTTTCTATCACGTTCCCATGAGACATAGATGTTCCGCATGAAATTTAACTTAATCATCTCAATAGTTTCTGATAAAAAAAGATGTTTGAAAGTGTGGATGGACGACTGCCTGAAGGCAGGGTGGACAACCTGTAGGGAAAAATGATGCAAACAGAGAGGCCTTATCACTTTATCCACTTATTGTAAGTTTCAAAAAATCTCTTTGAATTGATTTTCCAATGTAAAAGCTCAAATAATCAAAGCTGACCTTGTTGTAAAATAGGTAAGGTAACCAAAGGGTCATCATTTATCACACTGGTCTGGCATTCATAACAGGCCAGGTTTCGTGAATATCATGTATAGACTTTGACAAAAATGGATGATTTTGTTTGCGCGAATTGGCATGTTAAGACGGAACATATTGTGTTTTCGTAAATAAATTACACATCCAGAGGACCATACAGTTAATTTTGGGGGATTTTGTTAACCTTTTGTAATTATAATAGATGACTTGAAGAACTGCCCATAAAGTTATAACTGAAAAGTGTTATAGAGAGACTCAGGCTAAACAGACGTAGGTTTTATGGACTGTCTCCCTCCACAGTTCCACTATTGTATAACTCTACACCAGGCGGAAGCTGGGATCAGATTGTCTCATATTGAAAGGCATATATAAACTGTAACCCCTTATTATTCCATAAAGAAAAAAAAAATACTTTGGAAAATATAATTATTGCACATTTGGTTTGATGTTTTACTGCGTAAACTGATAGAACACTTCTACGTACAAATGCATCATCATTTAACCAATGAGAGTGTACAAACAGGGAATCAGAAAGAGGAAAAAATACCAACATGTAATACATATCGTTTATTTGACCCTTGTCATGCTGAATAAATTAAGATGCCACGCCCACTTCTAATTTCCAGCCAATCAGCCCACTTTAATTTCCAGCCAATCAGATTACTTGATCCGGGTTTTTGATAGAAATTCACATATTTAATGACAAACAATGCAGATCCAGATCAGTTGGTTCAGCAGCCAACTGATCTGGTTCTACACTGTTTGCTAAGACAGGGCATGTCATGTTCAGCTAAAACCAGTAATAATTATTTGCGGTGCAACAAATATACATAAAACTGATCGTATACTATTTTAGCTCATGTAAAAGTGCAAATATTTAAAACTAAGAGAAGATCATTTTATAAGGTCATACTTCACACCTCATAGCCATTAAAGACTCTGAAATCTGATAGCGTGATAAAAAATCTGAAAATTATATTCTAAAGCAAAATAAAAAGCGGTTTTAAAGTTTTATCCGGAACTTCAACTCCACTGGAAAAAGAGATTATGAATATTACAAATGGTGGTTACTTCTATCCATCCCCTAAACAAAAGAAGCCAAAAACAAGATTACGTCTTATAAAAGATTTATAGAAAACGCGCTGGTCATCCAAGCAACATATGAGCTGACAACAACCACAGGGCGCAGACAAAACTGCTGTTGCAATTAATGCATTACCTCTCAAATCTTAGCTGAATTAACACGAGATAAACTCTTTTTGCTAATTTTACTATAAAACACAAATAGTCAGACCCGTTCTGGTTGCGCCTAGCTCTTGTTAAAGAATTATTCTGTCAACATATGTGAATATATTTATGTTTACGGCGTCTTTGTAAGTTAAAACTTTCAGCAAATCTAAAATTAAAAGTTTGTCGAATGTTAGTGAGGCACAAGAACAAAGACCTATGCAATCAAACCATAACATTTCCATGGGATCACCAATGCTGCTTAATGCTGGATGCAGGTAAATATACATATGAGTTATAAAACGCACCAGACATTACTCTGGAAGCTGACCAAATGTAACTCTGTGACGAACAATGATTCTTTCATTTTGCCTCACTTTTGCCTCTGCTATGTCATTTAACATATTCATTTTAAAACCAGGCAATAAGCAGATATTGCAACTGTACTATTTAATGAGAGTTAGACACAGTCAGAATGGGTCTGATGATGCTAAAAAAAAAAGAAAGACTGCGATAGGCGAACGGGTCATGAAACGCATGTCTGTATTTCCGTTCACCAAACCAAAGTACCGGTATATATCTTTTTTGTCCTTTTTTTTTCAGCGAACTGCGTTGGTCCTCCCAGGAGATCTTGCATTTCTCCCATCTGCTTTAGAGGTTATATCCCAATATCCTGAATAATTTTGAACAAATGAAGTTTCTCTGGTTCGTACAAGTAACATGATATTTGAAAACACGAGTAGTACGAAAAGAAAACAATGCAATATACATTGTAGAGGAGAAGAGAAGTATTTAATGCTTTCGTTCTAATCCTATATCATCTGTATGTCATATTTGTTACTTTGTTGTATTTGAATTATGTAATAAAATATGTTTAAACCAAAAGAAAAGTAAAAGAATATCACTTACTGATTCGCCTTCATCAAAATCATCCATTCTTGTTCTTGTCAGTATGCTAAAAGTACGAAACCTGTACGCTGTTTTCGTTGCCTGCTATAAAAGCCAGTACAGTGTGTTTATATTACTCTTGTAGGGTCCAAGTCCCTTTAGCTGTGTTCCAAGTTTCAAGGTTATGGTTCTAGGGCAGAAGATGTTTTAAAGGGGTTTTACCATATATGGGCATGGCGGCCATCTTGGTCCTGTGACCAGGACCAATTATATAAACTTTTGTTCCCGCGAGGCATAGATATGCCATATAAAATCTGTCTTTAATCGGTTCAGTGGTTTCTGAGATGTTTGAGTATATGGACGGACGACGACAGACAATGGACCACTAGTATACCATAAGCTCATCTTGTGAGCCTTCGGCTCAGGTGAGCTAATAAAAAAACCATTATGATGCAGCACAGGGAAACGTTTTATGGCCACCCGAAGGTATAACATCAGTCAAATAAATTCTGTAAAGGCTGCCCTTGGAACAAGGAACGCATAAGTGAACGAAGACAGGAACCTCACCCAGTAAGCATTCTTTATAAATCTACAGCGGGCCGTTATCGGCCCGTCAGGGTAGCTGACGGGCCGACAACGGCCCGCTGTAGATTTATATAGAATGCTAGCTGGGCAGTTTCATTGAGATAATTCATACGACAGCATAGAAGTTCGCAGGGCTGCACAAAAAACGACTCATGATACTAGAATGGGCTGAATGACCCCAAGAGAAAAACTTATACCTGCAATGTGAAGATTATGTTTTGGATATTTGTTAAAATCGCCTCACTCAGGCGAATCTAACAAATATCCAAAACATATGTTGCTTGAACATTTCATGCAATATTCTTGCATAATTTCTCCTTAACTATCTCCTTTTGACCGAAGGGTTTGTGACATTTAAATTGTCATTATAACGAATATTTCGTTGTATCGAGTGTCAGTATAAAGCAGGTTGACTGTAATTGTGGATATTGCTTGAAAACTGCACTAATTTCTATCAGAAAGAAAATTTAAAACGGACTGTTTTAGTTAGCTGCTTTTTATATGCGATCATATCACAGCTCGGCTTAGGATACTAGAATGGACCCACTGATCCCAAAGGAAAAACTGAAAACTGAACTATGATGAAGTGATGAGAGATTTTTTATGATCGCCTCTGCTACCCAAATCCACTTTGTGGGATGTAACGATTAACGGTATTGATACATTTGTTCGATTTTCAGCCACTTTTAAAGACAGACAACTTTAAATTTATGACTTGTTTTTTTTTTTTTCTTTCGTTTTTCCTTCTTGAAAGGCGTCTATTCTACAGGCTATGGGAGGCTTTGGCAGTAAATTCCTTTCTTTCACAGTGGACGGTACTTTTTCAAAAGGGAGGTAAAAGCAATTTTGAGTTAAGGTGTGCCAATTCTCTTCAACTCTTTGCATGCTGGATAAATTTGCATGTTTTATTGTCGTCTGTGGTTATCAGCAGACGACAAAGTCGCTGGTTAACACATATATCGTGAAGAGTATTGGATGTATAAACATCATTCTTATATGGGTCAGTCTGACCCGAAGTTGACCTCAAAATAAATATAGGTAAAATTTGACCTCAAAATAAATGTAGGTCAGTGACTTAATTTCACGGTCGAGTGATTTTACCTAATAACTTGAAACGTTTTTGATGTATTTACATCTTATTTTTGTATTATGCATATGACCTGAAGTTTGACACCAAAATGAATGTAGGTCATAGTGACCTATATTTTATCTTATATCTTAAAAGAGTATTTGATGTATAAACATCATATACACATTATGATTCTGCATCCCAAAGTTTGACATTAAAATAAATGTAGGTCACAGTGACCTACATTTCATGGTCCAGTAGTTTTGCCTATATCATGCTGAGTATTTGATGTACAAACATCATACTTATGGACTATAGAGTGAGTATGACCCAAAGTTTTAAAATAAATGTAGGTAAAATATGACCTAAAATAAATGCAGCTCACAGTGACCTTTATTTCATGTCCAGTGATTTTATATCTTGAAACGTTTCTAATGTATAACCATAATGCTTTTAGATTATGAGTCTGTATGAAACTGTGTTTCTTTTGGATATCTCAACTTGATCAGTATGACACAAAGATTGACACCAAAATAAGTGTAGGTCACAGTGACCTATATTTCCTGCTGCGGTGATTTTGCCTTACATATTTAAGAGTATTTGATGTATAAACACCATACTTATGGATTATGAGTCTGTATGACCTGAAGTTTTACACTGAGAATTACATCTGCATTTCTTTTGGATGTCACAACTTGGGTACATTTTATGCTAGGAAGTTGAAATTGGTTATGCTACTTACCCAGACTTAAACCTTCGTGCTACAGTTGCCCTCTAAGTCATGCCTTGAGGAAAGGCTAGGGGTCAGCATGTATAACAGGTCAGATTGAGCATTTGGAAAATAGAGGTTGCTATATGAGCAAAGATCAGGGGCATTTGTGTACTTTGGACACATGTCTAGTTTTTACATTCTTAAATACTGAATTAATCCTTTTTATTAAATATATCTGGACACCGCAGCATTATTTACATAAATTCCAAGCCTATTTGACTATTTGATGTGTCTAAAAAGTATTGATACAATGGCAAACAGTGTAGACCCTGACCAAACAGCTCCTTTAGGACCAGTTTGATCTGGGTCTACACTATTTGCTCAGACCAACTTGTTCGAATATTCAGCATATATATGACAGCATAAATATTTTACCCCAGCAACATCTATTTTTTTTTTTTTCTTTTTAATATTTAATGGGTTTTTTTTACATTATTATGCCCTAATTAAATAAAATAATTATGCAAAAACTAAACAATACAGTTTGCAGCGATAATCAACTTCTACATTTGTATCTATAGCTTCTTCTCTGGGTATTTGTGGAATTTGCTTGAAAACTACATCAAGTTCTATCAGAAAGAGACTAAAACAATTAGCTGCATTTTACATGCCATCATATCATAGCTCCAAAGAAAGCCTTTCTTTCCATTAAAAACTGTCCTGCTGAACCTGGATATACCCTGCCTTTGCAAACAGTGTAGATCCAGATCAGTTGGCTTCTGTAGAAGCCAACTGATCTGGATCTGCACTGTTTGCCATTCAGTATGCAAATTTATATCAACAATCTGGATCAAGGAATCTGATTGGCTGAAAATTAGAAATGGGTGTGGCATCTTAATTTATTCAGCAGGACAAGGGTTAAATATTGTCTATATCTTTCTTATTGCTCCAGGAAAATATATGTTGTGGGTACTCATCACAAGGGTTTCTGCCAGAGGTTTCTACAGAGTATCCACGTTTCTCTGGAGAAATAAGAAAAATATTGCATTACGAAAACATGCCTATTCGAATATTTTGAAAAATTCACCACCGAAAACTGAAAGTTTTTGGAAAAGAGATTCTGATATTTTTCACAATTCTGCTCAAAAGATTGTGGACATAGACTGTGGGTACTAGCATCAAGGCAGTTCTAACGAGTACCCACAATCTATGTTTTTGAGCAGAAATAAGAAAAAATGTGAATACTCCTGTAAACCTCAGTTTTACTATAAAAAAGTGGGGTTTAAGGGGTTAAAATTATACAGGTATGTTTTCGTGATATCTGATTGCCCCCACTCCCTCCCCCTTATCTGGAGCTACTGTATGGTACTTTTTAAATGGCATGTCATGTTTCAGATAAGTCATCACTTATGAGTTCTTTTGTGTTTATAAAACTTGGTTCTGCCCAACTCAGATTTATTGATTGTGTTGAGGTTAAACGACAAGTCAACCCTTGTGGATCATTTTGTGTCATCTGCTGGAGAAAGGGAGAAAAGAGATAGTAGAGGAGATGAAAGAGAGGGACAGGGAAGAAAGAGGAACAGGAATTAAAGTGAAGAAACGGGATAAATAAAAGCATTCCCCCTATACCCTTACTGCTACAAGTATAGCAAGCATTGCCCAACTGTGAGCCAACATCAAATGGACAACCCAGTGACATAATATACACGACACCTTCGCCACATCGACCACCCCCTACCCAACTCAGATATGCCCTGCCTTTGCCAACTGATCTAGATCGCACTGTTTTCCATAAAGTATTTGAATTTCTATCAACAACCTGAATCATGTGATCTGACTGGCTGAAAATTAGAAGTGGCTGTGGCATCTTAACCCATTGTAGTCGGGAGACCCATAAAAGGGTAGTTGGCAAACAGTGCAGACCCAGATGAGACGCCGCAGAACGTGGCATCTGATCAGGGGCTCCACTTTTTGCAGATAGTTTAGCCATTTTTCTCCAGGAACATGTAAATCTCATAGCCAGTGTACCTAAAATTGCCACTGGACTCTTCCAATATATAGTGTGGGAGAGTCTATTCAGTATACAATGGATTAATCTATTCAACATGACAATGGTTAAGTTCCAAAAGTTACAAATGACTGAGAAAACCCATAATCAGGTCAAATTATTTTATTCCAGGATTTTACTAAAAAAAGATGAAGAATATGATTGGTTGAATCACATTATTTTGCCTGTTTGCATGTGATTCTTAGTGATTATGCCCAAAACATTCAATAGTGGCTTATTTTACTGTATTTACTGTAAACATTTCGACATACATGTATTACAGCTTTACTGTTTTTACTTGTCAGAAATTTTTCTAAGTCCATTAAACATGTTAAACTATCACCTGAAGTGTCCCAAATGCTGGGTAAATGGCAAACAGTGTACACCCTGATCAGAGCCACATTTTGCAATGTCTAACCTGGGTCTACACTGTTTACTCAGGCCTGTCTATCTGACTACTAAGGGGAAATACAGTACTGATTCTTGTGTGAGTTATCTGCTCCTTTTAGATGTACATGTAGATTATCAAGTACATGTACATTCAGAAAGTCTGAAGACTCCATCTCTTCATGTAAACTTCAGTATTACAGTTCGACCCCTTAGGCCTTTAAACCTCACCCTTTATATCACTACAGCGTCATTTATATTTTTGGTTATTTGTGATCACTGAGCCAATTTCGGGATAACATTTTCATTCCGGAGGTTGTAAAATCATCACGAAAACATGCCTATATAATTTTGACCCCTTAAACCCCATTTTTATATAGTAAAACTGGGGTTTACAGGGGTATACAATATTTCTCTTATTTCTGCTCAAAAACATAGATTGTGGGTACTCGTTAGAACTGCCTCGGTGTGGCGGTTCTAACAAGTACCCACAATCTATGTTTTAAGCAGAAATATGAAAAATATCAGTTTTTCATCTGAAAATTTTCAGTTTTTGGAGATGAAATTTTCTATATATTTGAATAGGCATGTTTTCCTAATGTGTCTCCCTGTACAGCACCTTTAACGATTCTACTTGTGAGGCTGTAAAACATCTCAGTTCCCATATATCACTACAATCACAGGAACTTGAAATTCAGTCAGAAATGCATGTTAAAATGGCCCAAAAACCACTATCCTGTAAGGCGAGCCTTATGGCTTGCCTTATAGGATAGTCAATTTGGGTATTACAACATGCATTTCTGACTGAATTTCAAGCTACTGTGCTATAGTGTATATTTTTTATCATTGAGCGCTGAGCCCATTTCAGAACTTTTTAAAATTTATATGAGGGTCACTGGTGAGGCATACGTGCAAGAAACTAGCTAATCCTGCCTAGAGAAATTGACACATTAGCTGTTTTCAGTTTTGTGAGTGTGCTCACTCCTCCCAAGGGTCATTCCATATCATCACAAAAACATACCTATATAATTTTTAACCCCTTTAACCCTACTTTACTGTACGTGTAGTAAAACTGGGGTTTACAGGGGTGCACATTATTTTTCTTATTTCTGCTTAAAAATATAGATTGTGGGTACTCGTTAGAACTGCCAAGGTGGTTCTAACGAGTACCACAATCTATGTTTTGAGCAGAAATATGAAAAATATCAGAATTTTTAACTGAAAACTTTCAGTTTTTGGTGGTGAAATTTTCAATATATTTGAATAGACGTGTTTTCGTAATGTAGAATCTATTTGTCAATGTTTTATATTGTAATTTCAGATCTCTTAGTTCATATAACAGTATTTCAAATGGCTGTATATTGAAAACTTTACACATTTTAATTCCATTTGTTATGCATTTTACAACCATCTCTATTTTATTGTCAGTACAATATTTAGGGTCATTGATGAAGCCTTGGTGGCCAAAACTAGCCAGTGTTGTTTTCAATTTTCTGATTGTGTTCACGCTTAGTATGCTAAGTAATATTTTTAGCAAAGGACATATTGAAATATTATTATTCTTTTCTTTTTTTTTTTCTTTTTTTTTTTCCAGAAAATAGGTTTTGACATTTCATGCAAATTGTCTCCCAATAAGAAAAAATATCATCCATTTATTGTCTCTAAAAATCTGCCCAGAAAGTGGTAAAAGTTAAGGGACAGTTTTTCAAGAATTCATTCAACATATCTTCAAAGAGGTACAATATAGCGATCAAACATGGTTTTCCACACATTAACATTCGCCAGGTCCTGTGGGAGGTGTTGAAAACCGAGGCCAAAGGCCGCGGTTTTCAACACCTCCCAAGGGACCTGGCAAATGTTAATGCATTGAAAACCCATGTTTGATCGCTATAAGTGCATAAAAACTGAAAACATTTGCTACATTTTGCGTTATTTCTTGCACTATTTTGTTTCGCCATTTCACCGATGTCTCGCGAATGCAATTTCTAAGGACTATGCTCGTTCTAGGGCTGGGCAGTACACATCTGGTAACGGCAGCAAATCTGTGGCCCCGGTACGATCATATTGAAAGTTGCATAGCCATGCATTAACAGCGCATGAATTGCCTTGTTAAATACATGGCTTTTCGCCAGTTAATGCATGGCTGTTAATAACGTGTGGCACTGCTTTTTATGCAATAATGTAGGACAGCGGGTTACCCTTATGGCAGAAGAAGTCTTTTAAATATCCCTTGAAAGCTTAACATGTTTTCTATTTGTGTGTCTTTTGAGAGAATATTTGCAAGAAAATTTCTCTCCGCATAATTCGCAGACACAGTGTCCAGTACCAGGGCCATGTTTAAAATTTTCATGAGCTTTTAAGTATCTCCGCGTCTGAAATGACTTTTCACATTTTTCACACTGAAATCTATATCCATCAGCCTGACTTTGACCTTGATCTTGACCTTTACATATCCGTTTATGTTCCTTCAAATTAGACAAGAAACCAAATGACTTAGAACAGTCTGAACACTGAAATTTGGCAAAATCATGACAGCTTCTGAGATGTCCTTGTAACTGAATTTTTGTACCAAATGCATCACCACAAAGCGTGCAAGTGTGAAATTTGCATTTCTGGTGCACAATCCTCTCGTGCCGGACCGCATTGTATTTAAACCTGAAGGTCTGACCGCAGTATTGGCATTTATAGAGAGACAGTTCCTCACTTTGATGGTGAGTTCTTCTTATATGTCTATATAGACCATTCTTCTTTGTGAAGACTTTTTTGCATATCTGGCAATCATTAGGATTTTCAATCTGAAATACAAGAAAATTAATGCTTAGCACTCTGAGTAAATATTCGGCAGACAACATACATGTATTGAAATATTTTTCTTATTTTCCCAAGGAAACAGGCTTTGACCTTTTATGCAACTTGTCTCAAATAAAGACTCTGCATCACGAAAACATGCCTATATAATTTTGACCCCCTCAAACCCCACTTTTATATAGTCAAACCGGGGTTTACAGGGGTATACATTATTTTTCTTATTTCTGATCAAAAACAAAGATTGTGGGTACTCGTTAGAACCGCCTCACCGAGGCGGTTCTAATGAGTACCCACAATCTATGTTTTGAGCAGAATAATGAAAAATATCAGAATTTTTATCTGAAAATTTTCATTTTTTTGGTGGTAAAATTTTCAGTATGTTTGAAAAGGCTTGTTTTTGTAATGGTATAAACTGTCAAATCCTGTGTTCAAGGAAATACACTGTATAAGAAAAATATCATCAATGTGTCGTCTGCTGAATTAGCCCAGAGAGTGGTAAAGGTTAATAGGTTGCAAATTATCTAATGTACCTTTGACCATGTGCGCCCAGTAAAGACTCAATTCAGAATGTGCATCCGCACAATCTGACCAGACTTTCTGTTGTCCACCTGAAGTAACACTGGAGCTTTACCTAGCAACAGAGCATCTGGGCCCAGTTGTTCAAAACTAACGATGTCGTTAGTTAACGATTCGTTAAAATTTACATCGAGTGATACTCAAATATGCTGAAATGTTTTGCTGAAAAAATGTGAGTAGCTTTTGCAGTGCAAAAGCTACTCACATTTTTTCAGCAAAAAATATCAGAATATTGTATATTGAATCCGCTAAAACAGTTAACAATATGACCCTTAATGAGCTCGTTAAGCTAACGATGCTTTGAACAACTAGGCCCTAGTAAAGACTCTGATCAGACTGTGTGGATGCTCAGGCTTACTATACATTTCACTAGATGGGCATCTGTGCAATCTGATTGGACAATCCACAGTCCACCTGATCTTCAGGGCTGGAGAAAATGACAATTCAGGCCCTAAAGTAGCCTTGGAATCTGTCCATCAAAAGGGTGCTTAGCAAAGACTCTGAATGCAGGCATGGACAGGCTGATCTGAGTCTTCTCTGGGCATGTATGTACTACAATGTGGACCATTTCATGTCACCACTGAAAAGGACCACATATATATCTGTGGGAAATTAAGTGGGTATTTAAGCTCTACCACTCTCTGAGCTAATTTAGCAGAAAACAAATTTGGGATATTTTTCTTATTTTTCCAAGAAAACAGGTGACATTTCATGCAAATTGTCTCCATTGGAAAAATAAGAAAAATATTTCAATTTGTTGTCTGCTGAAAATTTTATCCAGGGCCCAGTTGTTCAAAGCGTCGTTAGCTTAACGAGTTCGTTAAGGGTCATTTCGTTAACTGTTTTAGCGATTCAATATACAATATTCTGATATTTTTTGCTGAAAAAAGCTACTCACATTTTTTCAGCCAAAAATTTCAGCATATTTGTGTATCACTTGATGTAAATTTTAATGAATCGTTAACTAACGATGTCGTTAGCTTTGAACAACTGGGCCCAGAGTGCTAAATGTTAATTATCTTGTATAGTACACCTCCATGATTACCAGATATGCCTCCTTTCTAATCATATAAATCAACCATGTACATGAATACATCTGTAGAATTAATTGTATATACCTAAAAGGGTCCATAATTGGATAATTAAATATTCTATCTCCATTGTCATCACAGACAGACTTACAGACTTGCCTGTGCATCTACTCAGTCTGATCAGAATCTACTTTTGTTGCTCATAAAACTTTTAAGGTCTATACATTTTTGCAAACAGAACAGACTCTGAGAAGATTGGGAATATGGTACACGGTCTATGCTGGCATTGTATGTCAGAGTCTATGCTCGTAGCATATGTCAGAAACCAATTTCTGTTTAGTGGGGCTCATCATAAATAGTATGCATGCATTTGTTTCTGACACTAAATACACCACAACCTCTTTATAACACTTTTGTTGGGGTCCATAGCATAAACCGTGTTAGTTAAACAACCGTGTTATATCCAAACAAAAATGTATTGATTATATAGAAAAATGACCATTTATGGTCATTTTTCTATATAATCTATACATTTTCTGGATCCATCTTTGAATCGTGTTATATCCAAAACTGTGTTATAATGAACCGTGTTATAAAGAGGTTGTAGTGTAAATACTTACTGCTCTTTTATCACTTTGCACTCTCTGATCAATCACTCTTGCTTCCACTTCACCTCTTCTTGTATCACTGTCCAAATCTGGCTCCTTTTTGATGACTAAAGAATCGATATTTGCCAGTAATATACTGCTTTCATAAGAATCACTTTCTGTTTTAACTTGAGCTTCCATGTTCACATCAGTTTCACCAGACACTCCTACTGTTTTAGTAAGCTCTAGATTACTGTCAGTTACTTCATGAACAGCTGATTCAAGTCTTGTATTTCCATCCTCATAAGAATCTGAGGTTTTGAAAGATACATTAGTGCCATCTGTTTTACTTGTATTTCCTAATCCTTCAAAAAAAGTCAATTCTCTGCTGGCATCAAACATCTCCTTAAAACTTGAGCAAATAGTCAGCATTTCTTTTAGGTCTAGAAACTGTGCCACTTCAGTAACACTCTCAATGTTTTCATTAGTTATTTTGGCAACTCCTTTGTAAAGATACTGCATACAGATTCTAGCAGCATCCATGCTGTAAATATCTCCAGGTAGTGTGATTGTGATCACTCCACCAGTATCTGTGTAATCCACAATGTTCAAAACTGAAGGACTGGCAGCAAGCAGGATCAGTTTATGTAACTGAAAAGTACAAGACAAAACAAACTACTAATATTTGTTTGTTTTTATTGATGTTCTACAGCCCAGTCAACCCTACGGGGTCATGTCGATTGTCAAGTATGGTCAGTTTACCTGACCAGCATGGTCAGTTTACCTAACCAAACTTTTACTGGGTGGGCTTAGTCCTCTAAGCGGTTAACCAGTATTGTGCACATTCTTTTGCCAGAAACTGACAACTGCCCTTCATGAATAAGCGGAAGGGAGAGAATGACCATAGAAAATATTTTATGATCAAACCTCCATGAAAGAATGTTGCCAACCCAGCAGGGGTCGAATCCCCAAACTCCTGATCACCAGCCGGTCGTCCATCCAACTGAGCCACAAGGCTGGCACTAATATTCTGAGTAGGAAACTATTAGTATGTGCAAGAATATTCTGAATGCTCATCTTATCCCTGTGAATTTTACAAAATTTATAATAAAGATTAATAAACGTGGCCTACCTTTTATCATGATAAGCTATGCCTATAGTGCAGATTATATTTTTATTTCCTTTTTGGTTACTATGAAAATTGAATACTGCTTAAGCCAGTGCTAGGGGCATATGCAGCCTTACAAACTACACTGTTGCATATACAATGTAAAGACACTTAACAAGAAATTCAACAAATGGTTATGTCACAGCTGCTGGTATTGTTCAAGAAACGGAGCTAAATGCACAGACTAAACATTGTTTAACCAAGCATGAAAAACTGGTCAAGGTCAGTAGCAGTCAATGGCAATGGGCAGGGTATATCATGATGGATATGTGTATGAAATTTATTAGCCTAGAAGCCTTGATGTTTGAGAAATGCAGATAAACGCACAGATCTCACATTGTTTACACTGACAACAAACACAATGCAAATGTCAATGACCAAACCCGAAAATGAGCTCTAGGTCAGGCCAACTTGCTATTGCAGTTGCCACAATAAAACCGAGTGTCGGATTTTCACTCTATTGTGTGCCCTTTGTTTCAAAAGCAACCTTTAGGCTTTTATTATGAAAATGATCCGATTTTATGGCCAAGTTTAATGCTATGATCATATAATATCTTAGTTAAGAACATACTATGTAACATTACGGTATATCTTAACCCTGGTCCTGCTGAATCCCGATATGCCCTGCCTTTGCAAACAGTGTTTGTTTGTGTTGAGGTTTTACGGCCTAGTCAACCCGATGGGGTCATGTCGAGCGCGGTCAGTTTACCTAACCACATGTTTACTGGGCAGGCTTAGTCCTCTAAGCGGTTAACCAGTATTGTGCACATTCTTTCGCCAGAAACTGACAACTGCCCCTCTTGAATCAGCGGAAGGGAGAGAATGACCGTAGAAAATATTTCATGATCAATCTCCACAAAAGAATGTTGCCAACCTCGGCGGGGTTTGAACCAGCGACCTCCGCGTCTCCAGTCAGACGGCGCATCCAACTGAGCCACCAAGGCCGGCTTGCAAACAGTGTAGAGCCAGATCAGTTGACTTCTGAGGAAGCCAACTGATCTGAATTTATACCGTTTGTCGTTTATGTACATGTATGTAAATTTAGAGCCACAATCTGGATTAGGTAATCTGACTGGCTAACAATTAGAAATGGGCATGGCAAATCAATTTATTCAGCATGACAAGGGTTAATTAAGAGCATACAAATGTAGTACTTTTAAATAACCATGCACTGCTTCTCAAAAGAATCAACCAAGGTTAATCAAAGCCACTGCAATAGCTAAAAATGTTTTTTATTTTTTATATGGTAACAATATTGTGTTTAACATTGATGATCATGTTCAGGGAAGGATAAATACTCTTCTTGCTATTGCTAACTTAACTTCAGCAGATGACATTTTGAAATATTTTTTCTTATTTTTTCCCAGAAAACAAGATTTGGCAATTCATGCAAATTGTCTCCAGTGGAGACAATTTTTTTGAAATGTCAAATCCTGTTTTGGGGGAAAAATAAGAAAAACATCACCGATTTGTTGTCTGCTGCATTAGCTCAGAGTGCTAATGGTTAAATGATCATGGCTAATAAATGTAGTCAACTGTTTATCAATGTTGGACTTGGTAAAGTATATGCTTATGAAAATGACTGGATTTTATGGCCATGTTTAATGCTATACATGAACATGATATTCTTTACCCTTCTCTTGCTGAACACAACATTCTTCAGAAGCCAACTGATCTGGATCTGCACTGTTTGTCATTAAATATGTGAATTTCTATTAAAAAACCTGAAAAAGGAGTCTGATTGGCTGGAAATTAGAAGTGGGCGTGGTATCTTAATTTATTCAGCAAGACAAGGGTTCATTAAGAACATAATATTTCACAATGACTCAGGTTACACTTCTACCTGTTTCTCTGTAGGTGCCCTTGAGGGAATATCTCTAAAATGTTCAGCCAAATCTTATTCTGTGAGAGACGCAATAACAAGACTGTATTCCTGGTAAGCAAAATGCAATTTAGAATTTTCAAATTGGCCACTAGATGGCAGTTTGATTTGGTAAAGAAGAACTAGTGTGAGGCTTTGGCAAAATTTCTAAAGCAGTTTTGAAGAAGATGCGAGCCAGATCCTCTCTATTTTTATTTTGATAAAATTTTATACCGAATGGAAAACTATAGGCATGTTTGGAGAACATTCCCACCTGACAGTAGTCTCTAGGGAAATGCAATCATGAAATCACAGCCCCTGTCAGCAATGGAAGGTTTTCATTTTTCAAGATGGCCAATGGTACATGTATGTTCTTTCATTTACATGTAACGCAACTAGACCTTAAGAGGAATTGTATGTGAAAGATTTGGACAAATTTCTCTCCAACTGGTCAAGGGAAGCTACATGAGTTTTTTAAAATCAAACATGGAGCACAATGGTCATACTGTTTGATGGACTGCAACCATTTTATCCGGAGACAACTAGACCTTGAAGGTAACAACCTCAGTGCAATTTCAAGAAAATCTCCACAGTAGTATATAAAATGGATATTGTAAAAGGTTTTGTTTCTTTTTGTGTTAAGGTTTTACGGCCCAGTCAACCCAATGGGGTCATGTCGAGCGCGGTCAGTTTTACCTAACCACACATTTACTGGGCAGGCTTAGTCCTCTAAGCGGTTAACCAGTATTGTGCACATTCTTTCGCCAGAAACTGACAACTGCCCTTCTTGAATCAGCGGAAGGGAGAGAATGACCGTAGAATGTAAAAGGTTTATAGACGGAAAGAAAGGATGACTCCTCTCACAGGAATAGCTTTGCTACTTCATTCAGTAGTGCTAAAATGCCTGACAGGCTATAATCTGAACAGGGGTGTGTTGAACAAATATCATACACCCTCAGATTACAGACTCCATTCTGCCTACTGCATAATGTTATTTTAGTAATGGTGTTTTCTAGTTAACTGATTGATTTTAGTTGAGGTTTCACGGCCCAGCCAACCCATTAGAGTCATGTCAAGCTGGTCAGTTCACTTTACCACACTTTTACTGGGCAGGCTTAGTCCTCCAAACAGTTAACTTAAACTAGTACTTGTGCACTTTCTAAGCAGATAACCAGTACTTGTACACATTCTTTCCCCAAAAACTGACAACTGTCCTTCTTGAATCAGCAGAAAGGAGAGAAAGACTGCAGAAAATATTTCATGATCAACTGCCATGAAAGAATGTTGCGGCACCCCATGGGGATAGAACCTGCGATGTCCTTATCACCAGTTGATTGTGCACCCGACTGAGCCACCCAGAACTGCCTTTCTAGTTAAAGAATGTATACAGTGAACTCTCGTTACAACAACAGCATTTGTTCCCAAAGATGTTGCCAATAAAATGAATTGGCTGTTGTAAAGAATCCTTAATGGACAGAATGATATGTAAGGAAGACCTTGTTTTATTCTTATTTGCTCACAGAACACACATGTATGTTTTGGATATTTGTTAGTATTGCCTCAATGAGGTGATTCTAACAAATATCAAAACATATGTTGCTTAAGTTTTAATGCAATATTCTTGCATAATTTCTCATTAACTGTCACCTCTTGAGCTAAGGTTTTGTGACATTCAAATTGTCATTATAACCAATTTTGTCATTGTAACGAGTGTGGTGTAAAGCGGGTTCACTGTATTATATAGGGGATGCACATGTGAAAAAGTGTCCTTGGGCATATGCAGACAGCAAAGGCAAAGATCAGCCTGCCCATCTGCACAGTCTAATGAGGACCTCTATTATCTGCTAACAAAATCATTAGGCACTACAGAATGTATAAATGAAGAGCAAAGGCCTGCATGATACAGTCAACCCTCATTATACCGACACTCTATACAACAACCAAATTCGTTATACTGACAATCTGACTAGCACGGAAACCCTCTCTCAAAAGGTGACAGTCAATCAGAAATTATGCAGTAGCATTATTATTCAATACTTCAAGCAACATATGTTTTGGATATTTGTTAGAATTGCCTCACCGAATAAAAAAATAAATCAAATATGGTATTTGTTGCATATCATTATACTCACTGAGAATTCTTTACAAAAGCAAATTCATTTTAATGTCAATATCTTTGGGAACAAATACTGTCATTGTAATGAGAATTCACTGTACTTTGTGTATGGGCAAGATTATCTGAATCTGCGCATTTTGCGCATGTTCGAAGGCACTTTTTGGCTTGACCCAGCCCATTGTATATTTTACCTGTAGTTTCTCTTTACTGATCTCTAACACAGCATCACAGTACTTGTTTTCTTGCCACAACTTTGTCATTGAGTTCATAATGTGTGAACTATGTTCTCCATTCATGTAGACTCTTTCCATGGTGTAGGTATGACTTCTATATGTACTTTCACTGGTTCCACTGTAAATTGTTTGTATGGTATTTCAACCACCACTGACTAAAATAAAATATAAAAGCATGTATCACCATGTAAGGTTACATCATGCACTGTTACAGACAAAAACCCATTAGAGCTCCATATAAGAGGGATTAAAGGACATTCAAGCATTGATTTGATGAAAATCAGCATTGAATTTGGAATTCAGGGGGTAAAAATACTCAAAAGAATTTTGGATTTGAGTACTGAAATCAAATTCAGGGGGTAAACATTTTATAGGAAAATGATCATTATCGGAGTAACTTAGCTTGCTCATTGATGATTCATTATGTTTATCCAAATTACAGAGTAAACAGCTTGAAAAAGAAAACAGCTGTCTAGGCAGACAATTCACACAAAATGTCAGGTCATATTTTATCTGAAAAAAAAAAAAGTAGAATTTTGTGTACTACATTTTTGCTATGGTACGTGCTTTAAATGTTAAGCATTGCAGATATGTATTTCAGCATTAAGCTTTAAAGTAGGAGGCAAAATGCTCATTGTAATGAACCCTTATCTGGAGCAGCTGCACTGAAGCCATCAGTATACCTTAGAACTTTATTCCACAGTCCATTGCCTAAACTTTATTTTTGTACATTTGTTTCACTATATGATTGATGGGATGTCAAACATGGAGACCCTGATCATTGTTCCTTTTGGTGCAGCCTGGTGTGTGTCTGCACTGTTTGCATATGCTGTATAAAGAGTTGCTGTATGAAATTTTCGAACAATTACACTAATGATCGTAACTCCACAAAAGTCAATTTGAAAAGAACCTGTCATTTGTTTTAAGGCTACCTGATAAACTTGGTAGATTTTCATCCATGTTTTAACCCTCGTCCTGCTGAACCAGAATATGCCCTGCCTTTGCAAACAGTGTAGATCCAGATCAATTGGCTTCTGAAGAAGCCAACTGATCTAGATCTGCACTGTTTGTCATTAAGAATGTGAATTTGTTACAACAACCTAGATCAAGTAATCTGATTGGCTGAAAGTTATGTGGTCGTGGCATCTTAATTTATTCAGCATGGAAAGAGTTGAATAAAGACAACTTTTGTGGCTTTCTGTCTGTTCTTGTGTACCTTGTCTCTTCTGAAAAGAGGTCTACTCTAAAAGAAAACAAATTGCCCTCATGGGAAGCAAATTCTTTCTTTTCAGACTGACCTATTTTCAGAAGAAAGTAAAATCATTTTTACTGAGTTTTCTCACTTGAAAGTGTATCAATTCCTTTTAAGAGGCTGGGTGCAGACAAATTTGACCATTGTCATGCTGAATAAATTAAGATGCCATGCCCATTTCTAATTTTCAGCCAATCGGATTACTTGATCCAGGTTGTTGACATAAATTTACATACTGAATGACAAACAGTGCAGATTTAGATCAGTTGGCTTCTGAAGAAGCCAACTGGATCTACACTGTTTGCAAAGGCAGGGTACATTTTATAATCTGGGATCAGCAGGACTGCGGTTAAGATTCCACATTCAAAGCCATGAGCTAACCTTAAAAATTAGGTCACGATGGCAAAAACACAAACAACTCTACCCCAATGAGGGGGGTGCCTGATCCATTCATGCGACATTCCAGTAGTCTCCCAGATGTCACTGATCGAATCTAGTCTACTTTGAGGCTTTCTTCAGAGTGCACTTGTGTTATTTGCTTTGGGTTATGTTACAGTTGGAAGAAGAAGATATGTATTGGGCATATACTCTGCTCGTCTTTAATAAAAATTTCCAAGTCTTATTTTAATATGTATAATCTCCATCCATAATCCAGACTTTTGTAAAACAACTTAATTTATCAAAAAGATTCATATATTTTAAGGAAGTGGCTAATGGTCTGGTTTTCTTGCTTCCAGCCACATACATGTATCTAGGGATCCAGTACCCAACCTCTTAACCAGATTCTAGGTCTGGTACTAGATTCAACCCTAGAAAGGTAGGCTATGGGTCCAACATTTCTAGGATATGCTATGCGGTCTGGCATCAATCAGGTCCTTTCCTGTGCTAACCCTTAGTAAATGGGCGCTGGCTGTGCTTATGCATCAGATTCAATATTGAGAGTTAGCAGGTTGATCCCAGTGAGCACCAAGCATTGTGTCCTTGCGCAAGGCGCTTTCTCCACAATGGTGAGTACCGCTATCTTACCAGGAAGATCTGCGCATAATACGGGCATGGACAACGTTGCCAAAGGCAATGTAAGCTGGTGCCAACGGCAGCAGGCAACGTTGGCCTGCATGCCTATAGTTAACACACATAAAATTTACCACTGTATCCTGCCCATGTTTCTCAGCTGATCCGTGCCAAAGTTACCAATTTTGGGAATTGAAAACTGGTGAGAAACAGTTATTTTTTTAAAATGATTTTTTTTCTTTTTTTATAAATCTTTAAAGAGGTTTTTAAATGGCAAGAAATACACACACATTATTTTCAAAAAATAAATGATTCATCTGCATGGCGCTTTCATCTCAGTTCGTCAGAAGCATATCAGATACTAATAACTCAAAGTGTCTACTGGTATTTATAAGGCTATAGAACTAGTCAGATTTTGACACTGTATTATGGAAATTATTTTCATACACATTTTTTTTTTTTCTACACTCGTTTAACTTCCATTTATTAACTGAAGCGAATGCAGAAATTTCAAAGCTACATAAAGCCTTGAAAAATATATATCATTATTTATTCTTGACTACTTCAATAATGTTGTACGACGTAAAGAGATGCTCATTTGAAACAAATAGCTACTCAAGGTGACGTTTGGCGGGAACTGTAATAAAAAATAGAGCCAGTCTAGTGTATTTTTTTTTTTTTTTCGTCTGCATCATTACAGATTGACATTGTCCTGCATCAACAAAAAACAATAACACTTTTCATTAAGCAATTACCATGCCCTTTTCTAGGCAGTGTTTAAATTCATATATATTACTCATAAAATATGAGGGTGCGGCAGTGTTTACACATGAAAGAAATCCGATTACTTATCGAAATAAGGTGTCAATCGAAATTACGCTATTTGGTATCATTCACTATAAAAACTAATGAAATCGAGAGTGTGTTACTCGCTCTTACCCTGCGTTCTGCTGCAATGAACATTTAAATCTGACGTATTCATCAATACCTTTATTTGAAATTGATATCGCTTCGTTTCAAGCTAAAAATGTTTATTGATACAATCGTTCTTCGCGTCAATGCGGACGCTATTGGCATGATCATCGTGTGGTAAATACCGCAATGAATGGGCCACTATATAATACGAATAGCCTTAAATAGACCGAAACGTACTAAAACAAATTACAAGTCGAAAATGATGTTTTATTTAAAAACACACGCACATGCACGCACACACGCACGCACACACACACAAACAAACACAGAGACGTATTGCTTACATAAAACATTATAAGAAGAAAGCCAGTGATAAAACAACTTCATTTCAGCTAAGTAAGGCATACAGTGCCAGAAGTGTATTATTAGATCATTCAGTATTCAATAGAGTAAATCAAAGTTCTGAGAATGTTGATGGTGGCAATTGCCTAAAATTCAATAGGACTCTAGCTGGAACTGATTGGGTTTACGCTGAAATAAAAAATCCTCACATAAACACTATACAAATGCACTTGTAAAATGTAATCTGAGAGCAGAAAGCTAAGCATGTACCACTGCCATTTTTTTTTTTTTTTTTTTTTAACATTTTGCATATTTGATTACTTGGTAAAGGAGCCCTTTTGTTGGTCCTTTCCGACGGAAAAGGGTCATTTTTGGTGTTTAGTAGGACCGCGGCTCGGATTCTACTTTTGTGGAGTGTTCATATTCGTCCGCCGTCGTTGTACTCAGTATGATTAAACTCTTGTTTCTTCTAAAGTTTTAACTTATCTTTGGTTTTGTTTATATATATACATGGGCCCGAAAAGGGCACAATCTTTTATTCGTAAATTTTACATTTTTATGTCTTTTGTTTAAAATAGAAAACCTCTGAAGAAGGCGAAAGCCAAAAGGCCTCAGGTAAACAAATTATTTGCACTGTTAATGATTAACTCTCAACATATATATATATATATATATATATATATATATATATATATATATATATATATATATATATATATATATATATATATATATATATATATATATATATATATATATATATATATATATATATATATATATATATATGAGGCTAATACACGTATGTTTGAAAGCAGGATTTAGTGTTATGAGCGTTAGCTGGGAACTATTCGCTAGGCTGTTATTAGGTTGATAGTAAGAGGAAAACGGATTGTCGCAATGTGGTATGTTAAATTTGGTAGGGATTTGGCAACCGCCCCCAATAAGTTCATTCTGAAAAGGGATCGCCTCTAAAATGAACGAATTTGCTCCCAAGCTGTGGAAGCAAATTCTTCCCTTTCAGTGGTGACCCTCTTTTCGAAGGGAACTGGTGTACAAAGAAGCAAACAGGAAATCATAAAAGTCGTCTCCCTTGTCAGAGGTGACGATTATGTACCAAGTGTTTTCAGTCCTCACATCGCATGAGTAGATATTAACAAGACACAGAAGTGTTATGGTTATACAGTGAACCCTCGTTACGACAGCATTTGTTTAAAAAAAAAATTGCCATTATTGTAAAGAATCCTTAATGGACAGAATGATATGTATGAAAAGGCCTTGTTTTATTCCTATTTCCTCATATAACATATGTTTTGGATATTTGTTAGAATCGCCTCTCTGAGGCGATTCTTACAAATATCCAAAACATATGTTGCTTGAAGATTTTATGCAATGTTTTTGCATAATTTCTCATTAACTTTCACTTGTTGAACGAAGGTTTCGTGACATTCAAATTGCCATACAACGTCGCTGTATCAAGTGACGGTATAAAGAGGGTTGACTGTAATTTCACGAAATGACGATACGAGTTACCTACTCATGCACAAGTAGAGCATTTCCAAAATTTTACATCAAAGCCAGATCCTAGCATGTACCGATTATCTAGGCTGGATTCAGAAGAGCAAGACACAAGCGGCTGTTTTGCCCTGAACCCCTGCTCCTGTTGGCGCTCGTCGTTAGATACAGGGATACAGGGCGCAACCATGTGCTTTCACTTTGCACTTCGGAACGCAGCAATATCAGCAGTATATCTGTTAGTGGAATGGCAGACAGTGTAGACCCTGATCAGAGGAACAATCTGACCAGTGATCTCACAGTGAAGAGTGTGAAATCCCGTTATCGATGTATAGCAAAGGCCCTGATAAGATTATGCGGCAGCGTCTTCACTGGTTGATCTCGATCTTTACAGTTTGTATATACCCAGGAAGACTCATTTTCTCATCTCATAGCGCGACAATTTCCTGTTTTAAACCAACATTTTATGAGAGTGGTAAGTTAAAGTGCATCACTTTTCACACAATAAAAATAGGTACCTAATAAGATTTAGGGTAAATGTCCTAAAATTTCGTACGCCAAATTTTTGACAAAATGGCAAATGCAAACAGTACAGACTCTGGTCAGACTGTTCCTCTGATCAGGGTCTACACTGTTTGCCATTCCACTAACAGATATACTGCTGATATTGCTTGACCCGCAGAAAAGTTGACCGTTTGAAAGGTTGACTTTCGAAATGCGCCCTATAATCACCTTGAGAGACCGTCTGCCCTGCTGTCCGTCCGTGGTAAATTAGCGAAAATTGTCATGGCGCTAAAAGCGTTGGGAATATTTTGATAATTTTTTTGCATATTGGTAGATACCGACAAGATCTGGGGTTTACAGAGGTATATATATTTTTTTTTTTTTTTTTTTTTTTTTTTTTTTTGCTAGAAGCATAGATTGTGGGCAGTTCGAGCAGAAATATAAAAAAAATATCAGTTTTTTTTTTTTATCTGAAAATTTCATTTTTTTTTTTTTTTTTTTTTTTTTTTTTTGGTGGTACGTGGGTGGAGGTGGTGAAATTTTCTATACATTTGAATAGGTTTGTTTTCGTAATGTAATTATTTTTCCATAGGCTTCCTTTATAGCGTTTGGGTATATTCTGACCTCACAGTATTCTTTGACTTCCAAATGTGGTATCAAATTTGACTGACAAAATTCATAACCAAAAGGAAGGAGTGCTTTGGCACTTTTCTGCCCTTGAACACATTCACCCTCATTTTGATGGAAAATAAACAAAAGAAGCAAAAGTTTACCAGATCTGATTTTTCAACACTGGCACACTAAAATACCATTGAGAACGTAGAATTTGGCCTGCAATTAAATGAAATATATTTTTGTGTAAAACTGGTATTAATCAAACGGCCTTATCTATTATTGTCAAATCAGAGTCAAGCTTTTTATCAAATATAGCCTATTTTTTGCTGGTTTCCTGTTCTCTTAAAGTTCTGCAGACACCACAGCATTCGCTTTTTGTAACCACTCAGATACAATACAAATGGGTCATCTCGACTTATCTGGTCCAGTGCGGACGCTATATAGTTCTAATTGTACATGCTCGACTCCAATGACCCTGTCTCTAGACAGTTTCGCCATGCATGCCTTAACCTGATTAACGTTTAGAAAAAAATGACAGTTATGCCCCTTTTCAAGTCTGGCATTTTGTACGGGTAAGCATATAGTTGGAGGAATTTGTAGTTTTCTTAGACGAAGCCTTGAGAAATGTGTTTATCATTTGTATATAGAATAATTTCATGCGTTGCGGTAAATTTACGCACCCCCATATTATGAGGGGAATGAGTTTGTTATTATGTATACACTTCGTCTGTTTGTTTGTTTGTGTTGAGGTTTTACGGCCCAGTCAACCCAATGGGGTCATGTCCAGCGCGGTCAGCTTACCTAACCACACGTTTACTGGGCAGGCTTAGTCCTCTAAGCGGTTAACCAGTATTGTGCACATTCTTTCGCCAGAAACTGACAACTGTCTGTTTGAACGCATTCTAAGAAAAATGAAGTACCACAATATTTATATAAATGATAACGCACCGAACGTCTTCTCTATAGTAAGAACCTCATTTCAAACGGCTTCGCTGAAGAAAAGCAGACGTATGTTTGTAAAACACTATGCCCCCAACTGTATGCTTGTCCCCAAAAAATGTCAAACTTGAAAAGGGGCATAACTCTCATAAAATTAATCCTTTTTTTTTAGATTTTTTTTTCAAACGTTAATCAGGTAATTTGCTCCTTATTAAGAGCCAGCGCACGACAAAACCTACAATAAGACTTGTGCGACCAGCGAAGATTCAGATCAGCCTGCGCACTGCACATCCGCGCAGTCTGATCAGAGTCTTCGCTGATCGCATGTGCCTTCTACAGACTCCAGGCTACACAAAGAGAGATAAACAGGAACTCTTGCCGTACAGGGCAGGTGTACAGGCTGATCTGAGTCTTTGCTGGTTACGCAGGTATTGTTGTAGGTTTTGTCATGCGCTGTCTTCCATGGTATCTTATCTCTATAATTTCAGAGTATAAAAGAATTTGCTCATTGCTCTTACAGTATGCCTTACAGAAAAAAGTGGGTTTTATAGCTGATGTTAGAACTGAAATCCTTGATCCTCAGACACCTTCAAAATAAATGCTCGGGTGAAATATACATAGCTCCAGGTAAGAGGGGTTACTAATGAGTATCACAACATATGTTCAAATATCAAAGTCCTAGCTCAAATAATTTATGATGTATATTGTACACAAGGTTAGATATGACAAACAGAATAATGAGCGAACGAATAGACGGACGAACCAAGCCAAAGCAATATGCCTCCTCACTCTTTTTCAAAATTGGGGACATAAAAATAACAAAATACAAAAATTAAAACGAAACAAAAAAAATAAAAAAAAAAAAAAAGATAAGAAAAACAGAAATGTCTCTGAATTATCGCTTGCTACACATAAAATATCAGTTTGACACTTTCATTATCAATAAATACCAAACTGCGAAATGTAGGATTGGAAAAAAATCGTATCAGTTTTAAAAAGTTACTATTTACATCAAAGTGTCAGAATCTTCTAGACCGCTTTTCCATTGAGATAAATTTTGTTTATTTAGCTCATCTGAGCCGAAATCTTACACCGAGCTCATTGCTGCGATCACTTGCCGTCAGTCGTCCATCCGTCGGCATTATGTTTGGTCGTCTGTCAACATCTAAATCCGCTGCGCCGATTTCATTACGAAAACACCCCTATTTAAAATATATTGAGAATTTCACCACCAAAAACTGAAAACTTTCAGATGAAAAATTCTGGTAGTTTTGATATTTCTGCTCAAAACATAGATTATGGGTACTTGTTAGAACCGCCTCAGCGAGGCAGTTCTAACGAGTACCCACAGTCTATGTTTTTCGCGGAAATAAGAAAATTACTGTATACCCCCCTCCCCCCCCCCCCCCCCCTCCCTGTAAACCCCAGTTTTACTGTATAAAAGTGGGGTTTAAGGGGGTCAAAACTATATAAGCGCGTTTTCGTGATGACCGAATTTCAGTCGATTGGGTATTTGAAAAAAAATAATAATAAAAGGAGTGACCCTCAAAAACAATAAACCCAGCTACCATTCTTTATAAATCTACAGCGGACCATTATCGGTCCGTCAGCTACACTGACGGGCCGATAACGGCCCGCTATAGATTTATAAAGAATGTTACTGGGAACACACTAATAAAACTGAAAACAGGTGAAATATCATATATTCAGGGCCATATGAAGATAAATATATTCTAAAATGGAATCGCCCTTGAGAACAAGGAACACACTAACAAAACTGACACACTAACAAAACTGAAAATAGATGAAGTATTAGTTTTCTGGGCCATACTAACTACTATCCTTTTTTTTTTGCTTGGCGTTTTAGTTTAAATAAAATATTTTGTTCTTATTGACCTTTTCTTATCAGAAACCATTTGTCTTTTCCTTTTCTGTGTTTTATTCTCAAATATTTGCCAGTAAAATGAAATTCACGGCCAAAAAATGGTCTGACCTATGCGATTTCTATAGTAGAGTGATTTTTTTTTAAATTCTTGTCTTAGAAAAATATTTTTACTTTTCTTGCTGAATTTGAATTATTGATGTTTCGCAACAATATTGTGAAAATTTCAGAAAAATTGAACAATATGTACTTGTTGAAAATTTGCCTCCAAGCTACCTATCCTACAGATTTCTGCATAATTTGCATTCAATTTTACTATTGGGAAAAGTGAAAATATTTGATATTTAAAAAAAATAAATAAATAAAAAAAAGAATAAAAACAATGACTAGAATTAAACTTTTTGTGCATAGTAGTTACGGCAAATGGTTTTGTATTAAATCATGACAAAATTTTGCAAATTTATTTCTTCTGTGTAAAGCGCCAAGCAAAAAAAAAAAAAAAAAAAAAAAAAAAAAAAACGACTTTCTAGATGTCGAAAGCACACATCACGAAAACATACCTATATAATTTTGACCCCTCTAACCTCACTTTTATATAGTAAAACTAGGGTTTACAGGGGTATACATTATTTTTCTTATTTCTGCTCAAAAACGTAGATTGTGGTTACTCGTTAGAACCGCCTCGGCGAGGCGGTTCTGACGAGTAACCACAATCTATGTTTTGAACAGAAATATCTGAAAACTTTCAGTTTTTGGTGGTGAAATTTTCAATATATTTGAATAGGCCTGTTCTCGTAATGGTAGTTTCTGCCAATTATGCCTCACCAGTGACCCCCACATAACTTTTCAAAAACTACAGAATTGTCTCAATGGTCACAAAGAACCCAGAGAATATTTTACGGTGGAGTTCGGGGATATGTTTCACAGCCGCCACACGGCACTGACACCAGCTATAGTGACTATGAAAAGGATTCTAAATGTAATGACCATTGAAGACAATGAAAACACCCACAAAGCTGAAAACAGCTGAAGTTTATTAACCCCTGTCATGCTGAATAAATTAAGATGTCACGCCCACTTCTAATTTTCGGCCAATCAGATTACTTGATCCAGACTGTTGATATAAATTCACATACTTGATGGCAAATAGTGCAGATCCAGATCAGTTGGCTTCAGAAGCCAACTGATCTGGATCTACACCGTTTGCTAAGACAGGGCATGTCGTGTTCAGCAAGAAAAGCGTTAAAGTGGGACACCATTCGAGTTAGCACCGTTGCTGTTTGCGCTCAAGATGGACTTGCATAATTGTCACTTAACCCTTTCAGCACTGCAGCCCAAAACACCGTTTTAACAAACAGTGTAGATCCTGATGAGACGGCTCATAATGAGCCGTCTCATCAGGATCTACATTGTTTGCAATTCTGTTTTGATGTTTGACTGAGATTCTTATTTGAAACACTGGTTCTGACCAGTCAAAGATGGAAGGGTCCGCTTAAGAAACTCATGGATGAATGTATTAAAACGAAATCGGCATTATGTTTATTTCGGTACCAAAATATTATGAAAGCCCTTTTTTTAGTGATGTATTTTGTCAGTTTAAGGCTGATCTTGAATTCAAGACCAAATTTGGAAATCAAGTCAGAGTAAGCCAAATACACTTTACTTTCATGGAAGTCTACGGAAAAATAATTAGGCTCTTAGTCCAGTTATATTTATATGTGATGCTCAACGCACGATAATGGCCATTTTGCAATTTGCGGACAGCCTAGGTCAAGATCCAGTCTGAGCATTCTGTATTCGTCGACATATACTACAATATCCATTGATTCTTTAAGCATACAACGAAGGCACAGGTCAGTCTGCGCAAATCTGATCCGGGCCTGCGTTGTCATAAATTGTATAAAAGTCCTTTTTGTGCGTTGCCCATCATGTAGGATGCATTCGTTGTTTGAACACAATACAAAGTAGACTGTTATCAGTAGTAAATGTTAGTTTTGCCCATGATACCATGCCAAACCGACCACGCTACATTTTATTTTATGCCACCATGCCATGCCAGATGTTTTTTCTAACTCAAAACATCTACGACTATCTGATTTTTTTTTGTTGTTGTTTTTAGTGATAAAGAGGAAGGGTACGTTTCTTCATATTATATACTAAAAGATGCCGTTATGAATAAAAGTTCGCACCTCACTGGACTTTATACGTCTCAGTTCGGCTGCCGAATTCCCCAGGAAGGCGGCCATATAGAACCAAGCCGCCTGTGTGCAGGTCCGCAACTACAGCTTCCAGTGTTTCCTCCCCTGCTGCTTCGCCGCTCGCCCATCGCCCATCGCCACAGGGCTTTTTGTGTGCTTGCTGTTGCTGTGTGTATACGATTATGATGACATGCGCCGTGAATTGGATTATAATGCGGGAATGGCGCGCAGTCAATCTCACTCTCGTCCTGACCTAGCTGGATCTAGAGGCAAACAACTGTCAAGACATCTGGAGCTAAGCCCGGATGCAGTGGATGACCATAACTTCTGTCATGCTCTCCATGCTCCACAACATGCTGCTGTATCGCCATTTGGGCCGTTGAATCATAGTAATGATTTCTTCCGTCCCAGCTACCGAAGCAGATTTTACATAGCTGGAACAGGCAAATCCAGATATGTAGGTTTTTGTTTGGAGTTACCTTCTCCTAGATGAATTGCCGACCAGGGATTGAGGGCTCCATCTGCCCTGGATATTGCTACACAGATTCGGTTAACAGCTATACAGAAGCAGTAAAGTGTCTTATGTAGCTCTTATGTAGAGTCGTACATACGTCTATGTACAAAAGCGAAAGCAAACATACGAGTACATTATAAACACGCGAACATTTGTAAATAATCATTAGGGTCATATTTAGGCGACAATTATAAGATATCTGTCGCAGATATTGATTCTAGACGCTTAGCATGCGGAGTAAAAATGATAGGAGACAATTTGCAAGAAATGTTAAAGCCTGTTTTCTAGTTAAAATAGGAAACAAATATCATGAATTTGTCGTCTGCTGAATCTGCAAAGAGAGTGGTAAAGGTTAATTATATGATGTTCAAAGAGTATCTTATTACTTAAAGTACGAAATTATTTTTTCTTTATACTGCTGTCTTAAACAGAAATAAATTGAACTGCGTCACGAAAGAACCTGTCTTCGGAGCACATGCGTATAACGCATGCCCAGACATACATCGTATGCGCGCAGCCTCGCCGGGATTGGCGTATATTAATGCGCGAATTTGAAACCACCACCATGTTTTAAAAGCTCGAATATTTGAATTATCAAATACGCGACTTACCAGTCTGTCTTTTGATTAATGGGTTTAATCTACTGTTCAATGAGCAGGTTCACTGTGCACACCCAACCACGGGAGACACTTTGCATGAATTGTCAAATAAAAAAAAAATCAAACTGTCGTCAGCTGAATTTTTTAGCCAGCATGCTAAGCGTTAAAAAAAACTTTTTGTTCCTCTGCGTATAATGAACGTGTACAAAAAATATAGAAGCAAACTTTGCGCCGGAGATTACGTACTCTGTAAAATTTGTTTTTGTCTCCCTTCTACAAAGGGGTTTGCTCTAAAACGACATCCTTATAGAGACGATCCCTTTTCGGAAGGGACTTGGTGTGCATGAAAGCAAAAATGATGGAAAATTTATTAAGCGCATTCAATACCCTAAAGAGGACAATATAAGCTTGGTACATTTTTCACCGTTTCCACCAAGGGGGACATCTTTTATTACAGTTTGCTTTTCTGTCCGCCAGTCGTCTTCTGAAAAAGGGTCTACTCTAAAAGGAAAGAATTTGCTCCCATGGGGAGCAAATTCTTTTCTTATAGAGTAGACCTCTTTTCAAAAGAGAGGAAAACAATTTTAACATAGTTGTCTTCCTTGTGAGTGTATCAGTTCTCCTTAAATGACTTCATTAATCTAACGACGTTTTGAACGACCGGATCAAGAATGCGAACGCTTCAGGGGAATGAGCACACTTTCAAGGGAGGCATCTTTTTCGGAACTGTTTCAGTATCCCTTCTAGAAAAGGTCTACTCAATACTGAAATAGTTCGCTTGGGGACAAATTCTTTCTTTTCAGAGTTGACCCTTTTAAGACGGGGACTGATGCGCAGGATAACAAACAGTATATTCACAAGAAGTGTCTCCCTTCCCAGCTAGCATTTCTTTATAAATCTATAGCGGGCCGTTATCGGCCCGTCAACTACCCTGACGGGCCGATAACGGCCCGCTATAGATTTATAAAGAATGTTTACTGGGTTGTAGCAGATGGCGGAAGACCTGCAAGGTGTTTCCATGGCGTACCCTAAATAATTTTACCTAGTATACTATACATAACAATGTTCCTAACAAAAGGGGCACTCGAAGAAAACAAATATGTTTACTATTCGCCCATGAAAACATGTGTTATAGCTACTCATTTGATTCGCCTATGCGGAACCATTCTTACTAGTACACAGTATTTGGACCAGTGGAGACATAACAAAAATATCAATAAGTCAAAGCCTCTTATCTATGACCGCTAATATTTCTAAAGTCAACATGATATGAGCCAGCACATGGGAAAAGGGTAATCAGATAGGCGACCAACAAGGGCTCTGGCGAGACCGCACGCAGTCTCGCCAGAGCCTTTGCCGTTCGCAGACATGTAGTAGAGACCTTGATCAAGCTTCAAGCAAAATACACGTCTGTAGCCCAAATAGGAGACAGCGCATGCGCATTTGAGAAACCACAAACCGAAAAACCACAAGGTCCCTCTTTTCGTGTGCCGGATCATATTTGTAAATGACGTTTGCAGTTCTCAGATCGATGAAAGGTTTTTTTTTTCAGCACCTGAAAGCTTCCATAATTAGAACTGATATAGAGAAGCTACTATGGCTTGGAAGCATGGCATATGGATATTGGAGTGTCGATGAACAAGGTAGGTCATTACGAAAACATGCCTATTCAAATATATTGAAAATTTCACCACCAAAAACTCAGTTTTTTTTTAGATAAAAATTCTGATATTTTTCATATTTCTGCTAAAAACATAGATTGTGGGTACTCGTTAGAACCACCTCGTTCAGGCGGTTCTAACGAGTACTCACAATCTATGTTTTGAGCAGAAATTAGAAAAATAATGTATACCCCTGTAAACCCCAGTTTTTCTATATAAAAGTGGGGTTTGAGGGGGTCAAAATTATATAGGTATGTTTTCGTGATGTTAAACGTAGTCTTACAACACGAAATGAAGAACTGTTTAACCCTTCTCTTGCTGAACACGACACGCCCTGTCTTAGCAAACAGTGTAGATCCAGATTAGTTGGCTTCTTCATGCAGATCCAGATCAGTTGGCTTCTTCATGTAGATCCAGATCAGTTGGCTTCTGAAGAAGATGAAGCCAACTGATCTAGATCTTCACTGTTTGTCATTGAATATGTGAATTTCTATATAAAAAAAATAACCTGGATCAAGTAATCTGACTGGCTGGAAATTAGAAGTGGGCGTGGCATCTTAATTTATTCAGCAAGGCAAGGGTTAAGTGTCTACATTTTGCGTTGAGGCTAACGCAGAATGTAAAAACTTTCTACTTTGCGTTAGCGTCAACGCAAACCGTGGAGAATCTTTTCATTAGTGGTTGTATACCGAACTCAAAACGAAGAAATCTAGAAAATCCTAAATTTTGCGTTCAGGCTAACTCGAAATGTAAAAAATGTCTACCCTGCTCAGTTCTCATTCAAAATGTGTCAATACCCTTTAAAACCCTTTAACAGCTACGTATAGTACAGTATCCACAGGGCTTGTGCTGTTTGTTTGCAGAATCCAGCCAACGACAAAAACTCTGATCAGGCAGCGCATGGTTATTCAAGCATTGGCTGACCGCACATGGGCCAAAGCAACTTTATGCGTCACCCGACTCATCTGTAAACCCGATTCCATCTGCTATATAAATGTACAATCGATTCTCGTTATGTCGAAGTCCAAGGGCCTATCTGAAATACTTTGAGATATCCGAACCTCGACATATCATACTTGCAGAATTGAGGAAAAAATAACTCGATCAAGCACATTGCACAAATGAATATGTAATTTGACTCCTGAAGATTAAAGATATATTAAAAGTATTGTTGAAAAGAGGAGCAATTTTGTAAGATTTTCATTTTTAAACAGGGACCAGATTTTCACTTTGAGAATAGCTGTAGTTGATATTTTCTGGTCATTCCTGTTTATTACCCAACCTACTATATGAGAAGTTTTACAGCATTTTTTTATTATTACCCAACAAACTATATACAGCTCAATGAAATAGTTTTGTCTATTTAGACTATTACTTAATTGGCGCACGCCGGAGCTACGTCAACGAAATCACACAATGTTGACATCAGCGGCCGTCCAATAGTTTTGATTATAACCCAACCTACTATACACAGCTCAATGAAATAGTTTTGTTTATTACTTAATTGGCGCAGACCGGAGCTACGTCAACGAAATCACGCAATGTCGACATCATCAGCCGTCCAATAGTTTTGACTTTACCACAGTTGATGACGTCACCCATTTAAACCCAATGCAAAAGCGCTGGGCAATAGTTTTGATTATTACCCAACCTACAATATTCAGCTCAATGAAATAGTTTTGTCTATTTAGACTGTTTATTACTTAATTGGCGCGCGCCGGAGCTACGTCAATGAAATCACGCAATATTGACGTCACCAGCCGTCCAATAGTTTTGACTGTAACACAGTTGATGACGTCACACATTTAAACCCAATGCAAAAGCGCTGGGCAATAGTATACATTTATTTCATGCCTGTTTGTGCAATATTCAAAACTGCTGCCCGATGTGCTGTGGACGGTGGACAGTTCGATGCACTATCGTCCGAGGCCGGAAGCCGAGGGCAATAATACATCGAGCTGACCACGGTAGCGAGGGCAGTAGTTTTGACTATTCCACAAAATCAGCCATGAAATAACTGTTTTATTACCCAACTAGTTACTGATTTAGTTAAATGAGCGCTGTTTAAATTGGAACGCGATGTCGGCACGTCAACGTCATTCTCGTGAAAGTTGACGTCACTAACCGCGTTATAGTCAAAACTATTGCCCTGCGCTTTTGCATTTGGTGACGTCATCAACTGTGGTATAACCAAAAAACAATTGACCGGCTGGTTACGTCGACACTGCGTGATTTCGTTGACGTAGCTCCGGCGCGCGCCAATTAAGAAATAAACAGTCTAAATAGACAAAACTATTTCTTTGAGCTGTATACAGTAGGTTGCGTAATGATTTTGACTATACCGCGCTTGGTGTCGTCAACTTTCACGGGAATGGCGTTGACGTGCTGACATCGCGTGCTAATTAAATCAGCACTCATTGGCTAAATCAATAATAGTTTAGCATTGGTTGGGTAATAAAACAGTTATCTCATGGCTGTTTGGGTGGAATAGTCAAAACTACTGCCCTCGCTACCGTGGTACACATCAATGTTATATTGCCGTCTCTCTCCGGCCTCGGGCAATAGTGCATCGAGCTGTCCACGGCACCTCGGGCAGTAGTTTTGACTATTCCTAAATAGGCATGAAATTAATTCAACGCTCATTGGCTAGATCAATAAAGTTTTAGCATTAGTTGGGTAATAAAACAGTTATTTCATGGCTGTTTTGGTGAAATAGTCAAAAGTACTGTCCACGGCACCTCGGGCAGTAGTTTTGACTATTACGCAAGAAAGCATGAAATATCTGTATATTGCCCAACCTGCTATACGAGAACTTATTAATCAGTTTTGACTATCTAACGCATTTTCACCTGTGACAAAAGCCAGCCAGATTGAACCGGTTCTCAGAGAACTACCACCCGGGCTCATATTTTTTTTACTTTCTCCCAGTCACGTGAATTACCTAGCACCTTCACCTGTAGTTGTACACGGTTGGTGACGTCAACTTTAACGAGTATGATGCTAATTTGTCGACATAGCGTACCATTGGCTAAATCATTGCTAAATTGGCTCATTGGCTAAATCAATAATGTTTTAGCATTAGTTGGGTAATAAAACAGTTATTGCATGGCTCTTTCTGTGGAATAGTCAAAACTACTGCCCTCGGTACCATGGACAGCTCGATGTACTATTGCCCACGCCTTCTGGCCCCGGGCAAAAGTGCATCGAGCTGTCCACGGCACCTCGGGCAGTAGTTTTGACTATTCCACAAACAGGCTTGAATTAATTGTATACTACACCACAGTTGATGACGTCACCCATTTAAACCCAATACAAAAGCGATGGGCAATAATTTTGACTATACCATGGTCGGTAACGTCAACTCATCGGAATGACGTTGACGTGCCGACATCGCGTGCCAATTAAAACAGCGCTCATTGGCTAAATCAATGATGATTTAGCATTAGTTGGGTAATAAAACAGTTATTTCATGGATGATTTGGTGGAATAGTCAAAACTACTGCCCTCGGTACCGTGGACAGCTCGATGTACAATTGCCCGAGGCCGGAGGCTATCCGTGGAATCTCGGGCAATAGTTTAGATTATTTCACAGACATGAAATAACTTTATACTGTATACTATTTATATACACATTTTCACCTGTGACTAAAGTCAGCCAGACTGAACCGGTTCTCAGAGAACTATCACCTGGGCTCATAGTTTAGAGTATCTCCCGGTCACGTGAATTACCTAGCAACTTCACCCGTGACAAAGGCCAGCCAGATTGAACCGGTTCTCAGAGAACTATCACCTGGGCTCATAGTTTAGAGTATCTCCCGGTCACGTGAATTACCTAGCAACTTCACCTGTGACAAAAGCCAGCCAGATTGAACCGGTTCTCAGAGGCTCATATTTTGGACTGTCTTCCGCTCATGTGATCAGTATTTATTGACCAAAGCGATCAAAAGAAAACAGTTCCTTTAAAACACCGTATTCGATCTAATTACCGCACATACCCCTATAAGCGCACAGTCAAGAAATTTCGTAGTCTTCAGATGGCAGTCAGTATACCTTTTGTTTACTTCTTTATAAAGGCTTATGTTGTGGGTACTCATTTGAATTGCATCGACATGTCGATGCAATTCAAATAAGTACCCACAACATATGCCTTTATAAAGAAAATCAGAAAAAATGGCATAGTCATAATCAAATAAGTTCTTTTCTGATATTTTTTATAGTGTATCCTTAGTAGGTAGATACATATTTTACCACAAATGAGTGTTCCCAGTAATTTTGAAAAACCTGAGCGCACAGTGCGGTAATTAGGTCGAATACGGTATGTGTTGGGTAATAAAACAGCTATATCATACCTTTCTGGGCGACAGAAAAAAACTATCAGCCACTCGGTGCTGTGGGCAACCTATTGAACTGTCGCCCGATAGTTAGAAATGTAATAAATAGTTATTTGTTTGTTTTGACCGATTACAGATAAATAATTCACTAGTATTCTAAGGCTTCTGTGTAAAAATCGAGTGAGCGATGGTAAACGGGGTTTTTTACACGAAAGCCTTAGAACACGCGTGCATTATTTCTCCGTAATCGATCAAAAACAAAATAATAACCTATTTATTACATTTCTTACCCCCACCCCCACGCTTACCCCACACACAATGTGTTTTAGCGGGATGTTGTACGTTTGTGACGCGTTGGAATTTCATGTGCTAATAAGAGATGCGCGGCCTTGAACTGCTGAACACACACACACTCTATACGTATACCGTGAGATTAACTGTAGGATCTGCGATGACGTCATGACCATCTTTTCCGATAACTGCTATATTCGAAACATATTCATTTACCCTTTGCCCGAAGCACCCCTCCTCCTTGCTGCAAATAATTTCTATGCCGAAACAAGACTCACAGGAAGATATCCGAGATCAGAAAACGGTATGACACCTTTGAACCATGTCTTGATTTGATATTGGACATTGGATAATCGAGCGAAAGTCCAACATCCAATGTTTTCACTCTAATAAAATTAATGAAGCATGTATTTCAACTCAACCCGCTTTAAAACCACTAAGATGCTTGGCTTTGACTTCAAACTCATAATCGTAGCTGAATAAATCAGTACTGCTCCACTTGTATTAATTCTGAAACATCGTTCAGAATAATGCAATTTCTGTTTAACGACTAAGTGGCTTAGCTGAAAATAAGTTCATTACGAAAACGCGCTTATTCAAATATATTGAACATTTTACAACCAAAACAGGACAGTTTTCAGATAAAAAATTCTGATATTTTTCAAATTTCTGCTCAAAACATAGATTGTGGGTACTCATTAGAACCGCCTCGGCGAGGCGGTTCTAACGAGTACCCGCAATCTATGTTTTTTTAGCAAAATAAGAAAAGGTATACCCCTGTAAACCCCAGTTTTACTATATAAAAGTAGGGTTTAAGGGGGTCAAAATTATATAGGCGTGTTTTCGTGATGTTGAGTTTGAGTTTACCCAGAAAAATTAAACAACATAATTTGCGCTCCCTTCGGTCGCTTAAGTTACATTGTTCAATTCCTCCAGATAAACTCTAATACATACGTGTATTATTTCTTCTGCATTTCAGTTATCACACGGGTGGACAATGAGCCGTGTACAATAGAACAAAGTATGCCTACGGACATAGCCAAAGATAAATCAAGGACAGATAAGGCGTCAGCACGTCTTCAGATTTTACCTCCATGCCGAGTTTGTGGCAGCAAGGCATCGGGCCTCCATTATGGCGTCAACACTTGTGAAGGCTGTAAGGTAAATAAAATGTATACAGATTACCCTTGGAAACAATCGCTTTTGTTTAACGTCCGGTTAGAATTAGGAAGAAAAAGAATGCAAGCAAAAGATGAAAATCCCATTGATATATATATATATATATTTTTTTTTTCAAATACAGAGCTAACGCTTAGTATACTTGGTACAAATTTCAGCGGCCGACAAATTGATATTGTTTTTTTTTTTTGTTTTTGTTTTTTTTTTTTTTTTTTTTTTTTTTTTTTATTTTTACCAAATAATAGACTTTGAAATTTCATGAAAATTATCTCCAAAATGAGACAATTTGCCTGGAATGTCATATTATATTTCTGAAGAAAAATATTATCGTAAAAGACAATTTGCATGGAATGTCAAGTCTATTTTCTGGGAAAAATAAGAAAGTATTATTAGTTTCTCGCTGCTGGATTTGTTCATAGAGTGGTAAAGTTTATTGAAGTTTGATGTTTTTGCTGCCGAGTACGTCGTGAGGAGTTAATCGGATGTCTTTGATTTCGTGAATAATATTCAAAATGTATTAAAATATATAATGTTTAAAAAAAGTCTTCTAGAGGGAAGTGAATGCCAATATAATTGATTTCACCCTGTTTCAGTATTTCGGCTCTTGGCATTCATCAGGAAATTGAAATACACTATATAAAACTACATTATTGAATTCGTCTTTACTGTTCTTACGAAGTAAACAAACTGAACCTGACATAATGTCAAACTACAACGTTATCAGCGTCAGTCGCGCCCAACGAAAACGAAATTTAGTCTACTTCGTGTAAGCGAAAAGCACATCACGAAAACATACCTATATAAATTGCCGACTTGTTTTTATACTCGTATGAGGCGGAGTTTGTACAAAGTCTCCTCCAAGCAGGCAAGAAACACCTCGCACAACAATTCAATTTCACCTACAGATATATAGATGATGTATTGTCTCTGAAAAACACAAAATTTGCAGAGTATTTAGAATTCATCTACCCACGTGAACTTGAAATAAAGGAAACAACGGAGACTTCAGCCTCCTCCTCATACTTGGATTGTTATCTCTACATCGACAATGGAAAGCTTACTACTAGGCTTTACGACAAACGGGATGACTTCAATTTTCCCATCGTTAACTTTCCTTTCCTGAGCAGTAATATCCCTTCTGCACCAGCATACGGCGTTTACGTTTCAGTTAATCCGTTATTCCAGAACTTGTTCAAATTATCAGGACTTCATGGAGCGTGGGAAAGTGCTCACTCAAAAGTTGTTGAGCCAGGGGTATCAAAAAACCAAACTGGTAGCAACACTTAAGAAGTTCTATGGGAGACATCATGATCTAGTCAATCCCTACAATGTGGCAGTTTCCAGAATTGTTTCTGATGTTTTTGCCAGTGACGCGCCATAAGTAGACTTCCTAAATCCCGGACATACGCTTCTACCGATATTTCCTTCGTTCAGGCCCATGGGCATGGTGGGCGAAGCTTGCTTACCAAGTAATGCTTACTATCCGCGGACGCCTGATTACACCCTTTGTTCTGGGGTCCATGTCTGTTGGTCTGAACATTCTGATTCGTCATTCGTTTATGGATTTATGATTTTGGATTACGGCTTTGGTACCATGACCGCAACTACTTTTGACCCCCTTCAACCCCACTTTTATACAGTAAAACTGGAGTTTACAGGGGTATAAATTATTTTTCTTATTTCTGCTCAATAACATAGATTGTGGGTACTCGTTAGAACCACCTCGGTGAGGCGGTTCTAACGAGTACCCACAATCTATGTTTTGATCAGAAATATGAAAAATATTAGAATTTTTTATCTGAAAATTTTCATTTTTGGTGGTAAAATTTTCAGTATATTTGAATAGGCGTGTTTTTGTAATGATGCGTTGGTACATTGAAAGACAAATAAGACAGTGATGCATGTGAATTTGAATGCAGTTATTGTTCCATACGTCTAAGAACATGCATGCAAGATGCTCTCAAGATTGCAGACTACAGACCAGAGATAAAGGTGAATTGCCGACTTCGGAATGTCGTGTATACCATGAGCTGTAGCTAATGTGATGTAGTTGTTATGTCGACTAGACGGAAAGACAAGTCCAGGATAGAATGAGGGAACATTTGCAAAGTCGAAAGACTTCATGCAGAAAGATAAGCCAATAATGTTTCACATTAGGGTCATCCACGACGATGGGGACCTGCGGGTCAGCGTACTGGAAAAATTGTGCAATGACAGTCATACGGAACGTCCCAGCTAGCATTCTATATAAATCTACAGCGGGCGGTTATCGGCCCGTCAGCTACTCTGACGGGCCGATAACGGCCCGCTGTAGATTTATAAAGAATGCTTACTGGGATTTACTCGGGAGGAGGGGGGTCATGAGGATTAAAAGACTTAAACCGGGGAGGCCGCAACGGTGCTATGTCAAAGACGTTGTTTTTCCATTCCAGTTACGTCGCTTATTGTGCTTAGCGGCGCTGTGCGAAATGGGCAGTTTTGTCAGTTGCTATGGCAAAGGTTCGGATGAGCCTGCCCATCCACGCAGTCTCGCCGCAATCATGCTTAGCTATTGCGTTTTATAGGTTTCAGGCGAGCCTGCGCGTCCGCGCGGCCTCGCCGGAAGGTTGATCAGCGGGGTTGAGGAGATGAGTAACCTATCACAATTTTTCATCTGAAATAAAGGGATTTTTCAGCCTTAAAATTCACGTTATATTGAAAAGGCATGTCAGCGTAATGAGTTTCTGATAATGTATCATAATGTCATGTCTAATGTATTTTGCTATGTTTGTTGTGTTCATATTTTTATATGCCAGAGATGGCCCATGATTGGTTTGATAAAAGTCTTTCATTCTATTCCATTCTTAATAGACTGAAAGTCATTCTCGTGTGGCGCGACTGACGCTGATAACGTTTGGCGCCATAACTCAATAGTTTGACATTACGTCAGGTTCAGCTTGTTTACTTCCTGAATGGCGACTTCAATATAGTTTTATACAGTGTACGAGTATTTCATTTTTTTTTTTTTTTTTTTTGATGAAGGCCAAGGGTCGAAATATTAAAACACCGAATGAAATCAATTAAATTTTATTAAATTACAGTTTGAAAAATATCCGTTCAGTGATAGCACAAACAAACCACTTTCTTTTATCCTAATGGGCCTACATGTATGTAGGGATATTATACATGTACATATTTTGCATATTATTATGCATATTAGAGTCAGCACGTGATCTTACCTTGTAACCTTCAAAGACAAATTGAATACAATATCAAATCTTACTTTCTGTGGAAACTATTAAAATACAGTCGACTCTCGTTATCTCGAACTCGCTTATCTCGAATAACCGCTTATCTCGAAGTGATAATCTGGTCCCTGTTTTAACACAGAGGTCTACCAACAGTCAATAAAATATTGTGAAAAAGAGGAGAAATTGCTCCTTAGGAGCAATTTCTCCTCTTTTCCACAATATTTTCAATGTATCTCTAACTTAGGAGTCAAATTACGTATTCATTCTGTTAAAGGTGGTTGTTCGATTAATTGTTTTTTCCTCAGTTCCGTAAATGTGATATGTTTGATTGATTGTGTTGGGGTTTAATGACACGTCAACCCTTGTGGGTCATTTTGTGTCGTCTCCCAGAGAAAGGGAGAAAAGAGATAGAAGAGATAGTAGAAGAGATGAAAGAGAGGAATAGAGAATGAAGAGGAACAGGAATGAAAGTGAAGAAATAGAAGAAATAAAAACATTCACCCTCTACCCTTACCTGCTACAAGGATAGCAGGCCTTGCCCAACTGTAAGCCAATATCAGTTGGACGCCCCGATAACGCAAGATACACGACACCTTCGCACCACCCGACCACCCCCAAATCTGATATGTCGAACTACGGATATCTCGAAGTGTTTCATAGAGTCCCATGGAGTTCGAGATAACGAGAGTCGACTGTATACTGTTCTGTCTACTTTTGTTTGTAGTCAGTAGAATAAACGTTTAAACTTTCAATTCTGAAGCCTCTTTCATATTCTTGCTCAAAGTTAGAATCCACCACTTTTAAGTGAACGATTTAATATACAAATTAAATGGTTTCATATTATTTCTGATATAATACGCACATCCATAAAAAAGGTCTCATTAATTCAGAATTTAGGCAAACCAACTAATTCACCACTTCATATTGTAAAAAAGGAGTAATCAAGGGGCGATGTCAGAAATTATGATGACGTTCAAGAGACGTCTACCTACAATGTGACAACATTAACCGTTAAAGCGCTTTTTAATATTTTTGAAGAAACTAAGGCTTGACATTTTATGTGAATCGACTGCCTAGCAGAAATGCTAAAATAATAATTGCAAACGCACAACGTGTGTTTGCTTTAGTTGTGAGTTTGCTTTACTGTAGAGAGGCTGACAAACATTCCTAGGCACCTAAAGGAGCTAATTACTTTCCCCATAGACCTCCATAGTAATTCCACCCTTTTTGGTGGTTCATTTTAGGGTATGGCTAGGCTGCCAAATTTTGTTTTAATTCAAAGACCAGGCTTAGCACAGCAAAGTAAAAAAGGAAAAAAATCATCACTGTGACTAGCACTTTCTGGGATTTTTTTGCAAGCTGAATGTAGCAACCCCTTAATTGACAGGTATCAAAAATTGAAATTTTGAAATTTCACCACTTCTTCTTTTTGCTCCAGCAAGCACAAACAGAAACATATATTTCCTAAAACAATCAGGAAATTACACACAAACATGTTTTCTTCAAAAAGAAGAATAGGTTTTAATTCATCTTTATTATTAACAGGTCGCCTTACACAAAATAACTACCCCAGGCTTTTTTTTTTTTTTGCACCAATCAGCAATCCTAACACAATCGGTGCCCTGTGCCCTAAATCTCGCGGTAAACTTCGTTTTATCTCGTTCGCCCTCTTTAATTAAGACGGAGTTGTAAAGACGCGCATTCGCATTCGAGACTGCCACACAAAACAAAAATCTCCTTGTAAGGAGCTCGGTAAACAGACCAATAAATAATTAATAATCCAAAATGTGAGAAATAATTATTGATAACCATGTTTAAAGTTGCTTTCGAATAAATATAAGCTCTGCTGAATTTATATAAAAACAAAACAAAAACAAAAAAAAAAATGCAAATTTAAAAAAAAGGACGAAACATATCACGTGACCTCATTTGACCATGGCAAGTGGGACCAGTTTTGTAAACTCGCCGCTGTCAAAATCTTATGCATGCCAGAAAACGTAGTTGGTTCTGAGTGTGTTTGCAGCAAAGGCAGTGCCTTGATTTCATATTAATAAAAAGAATTTGGTCTGCTACAATTTACCTAGGCACTTTAAGGCTTAAATGTGGATTATCACGTTTTATTTTCCAGGGGTTCTTCAGACGGACACTTCTGAATCGTTTTATGTACACTTGTACCGGAACCGGAAGTAATTGTCCTCTCATTCCGAAGAAAAGAAGCAAGTGTCAATCATGTCGCTTTAAAAAGTGCCTCGAAATGGGAATGTCAAGAAACGGTCAGTAGTCTGGTTTTATTTAGGTTCCAAGTTAAATGAAGACAACATGAAAAAAATACTCTTAATTGAGAGGACTGGATATACTTGCTACATCATCTGCTTCTTACAAAGACAACTTCTATAACTTTCTGTTTGCCTTTCTGCTCTACTCAAAGAAGAAAAATGCTTCTTAAGGAGCAAATTATTTCCTTTTAGAGAAGACCCCTTTTCCAAAGGGAGATTACGGAATTTTGACAGTTGCCTCCCCTGAAAGTATAACTTTTCCCCTTAATTTCCTTTGCGGGCAACGAGGGCCCAGGATAACCTGAATTTGCGCGCAATGTGATCAGGGCAGTCGGTGTTCGCTTACAATATGGATCACACGTGTTTGTTTTTTCTCCCTTCTTCTTTTTTTGTATTGTATGTATGCATGTATGTATGTTTGTATGAATGTTTGTTTGTTTGTTTGTTTGTTTTCCACACCCAGTCCAAAGAAAATGGGTTGATCACGAACCGGCAGGTCGAATGTTCAAATACATTCAGATCGACTTGTCAAATGTTAATGTGTGATGGCCGTTTTTATGATTCCATTTAAAACTCTCATCGAAAACCCCAAATTCTCATTTAGTCGTCGTATTTAGTATTCTGTACACAATCTTGGTGTCAATTAAAGTTTGCGAAAATGCTCATTCCGGGGTTTCAACAGTATGTCACATAACGTTATGTTTACATGGCCCGTTTTGAGGATTTTAGAGTAAAAGATGTGGATAATGCGGTTTACAATTCACGTGTTTTTATTGTGTGTGAGGTTGTTTTTTATCTCAAACAAGTACATAAATATAGTTTTGACCGACATTTCTTCATCTACTTCGTCCGTCCAGTTTTTACCAAATGTCTTCCTTTTCGTTTTCCTTTTTGTCTTTTTTTTCTACTTCTTTTTATCCATAATAATCTTTTTTCTTTTATTTCTGTTCTATTGTCACATACTTCATCTTCTTCTTTTTCTTATTCTTCTTTCTTTTTATAATTAATCCAATTTGACCAAAATGTTTTCCTCTTCTGTATCACCATCGTCATCATCATCGTCTTCTTCTTATTCTTCTTCTTTCTTCTTCGTCGTCTTCTTCTTCTTCATCATCATCACCAGCATCATAATCTTCATCATCATCATCTTCTTCTTCTTCTTCTTGGTATTGATTGGTGTCCACCTATTTACTTTAGTTTTCTCATTTTCACATCGTATGTCCTGTACATTTAAATTGTTTCTTAGGACAAGTGTTTTCCTTTTAACGTTGCAGCGATCAAAACGGGACGTTATACCCTAAACAAGCGTACACAATACATCAAAGAAATAAAAAAATTAGAAGGTGGAGCGCAGTCTACGTTCAGGCCACAGGATTCCAAAATTTCTAGCACAAGTGTCAATTTAGAGACATCACAGTCTAGACTGTGCTCATTGTATTCACAGACAGATTATTCCGAACTAATAAGCTGCTCTAATGATACTAACCAAAAACGTTTCAACTCAGCAAAAATCACATGTTCTCATTCAGTCACTGGATTAAAATCAAAAGGTACCTACGGAAATTCTGCTAGTGGCAAAAAGAAGGTTAACCATTCCAGGGACAAAACAATTACGCCTGTGCCACTTGATAAAGAAAATGCTGATTTAATAGGAATGCTTATGAAACAACAGGACGAATTCGCAGAAGATTTAGACAGTTTTCTCGATGAAGAAAAGATGCAATCGGCACAGATGAAATATGCGGTAATAACTTAAAATTTAAGTTAAAGACAGATTTATATAGTTAACAAATGTTGCTAGAAATAACAAACATATGGGAAAGCTGGTTGAAATAAGCAAAATTCTGAAAATCCATCTAATATTGGAGACCCCTACATACCTCTGTATTCATTCTAAATGATGGGGTAATATGGGGTACATATTGCATGGATATAATGTTAATGCATTGCTTGTTAATTTGGCAGCTTAACATAGCTTGTTGGTACTTACTGGAATCGCCTCGTCGAGGCGATTCCAGTGAGTACCAACACGATATTTTAGTAATAAAATAGGGCTGTTCTTTAAATTTTAACACAGTTTGGAAGCTCAGCCATACCCTGAAAAGAACCCTGAGCACCAAAAAAGTTGACTTATGTAGGAGCTCTGTATAAAAATTAAGTACTATGCTTTCGACATCTTTCAGAAAGTCGTTTTTTGCTTGGCGCTTAACACAAAAGAAGTAAATTTGCAAACTTTTGTCATGCTTTAATGCAAAACCAGTTTTCGTAACTACCTATGCACGAACAGTGTTATTCTAGTCAATGTTTTTTTTTTAAAAATCAACTATTTTCATTTTTTCCCATAGTAAAAAAGGAATGCAAATTATGCAGAAATCTGTAAGGTATGTAACTTGGAGGTAGGTTTTCAACAAGTTCCGCTTGTTCAATTTTTCTGGAATTTTCACAATATTGTTGTGAAACATCAATAAGTGAAATTCAGCAAAGAAAAGTAAAAAATGTTTTCTTAGACTAAAAAAATCCAAAAAAAAAAAAAAAACACTTTACTATAGAAATTGTATAGGTCAGACCAATTTGTGGTCGTAAATTTAATTTTAGGGTACATATTTGAGAACAAAACACAGAAACAGAAAAGACAAATGGTTTCTGATAAGAGATGGTCTATCAGAACAAAATACTTTCAAGATAAAACGCCGAGCAAAATATGTCTTTCCGAGTGATGTTAAAGACACATTTTTTTCCTTCTTTGGCTAGACAACCCCGCCCCCCTCCCCCCTCCTTCATGATCACCCCCAATATACTGTCCTGATAACAGAGCGCACATCAAAGGCTTATAATATCTAAGTGATTATGAAGCCATTATAAGCATCTGATTATAAGGATGTTAAGTCTCCTTAAGGGTTAATTCATGTAATTGAGCAGTATTCAATATGTTATATTAGAACTGATTAAATTCATTTGCAAAGTTTGATTTAATTTGTTGATTTGTATTGTTTCACATTATTTATTTATTTTTCTTTTATTTTTGATAGTTTTTTTTTCTCCAAAATACAAAAATATTGTTTTTTCTTGCATTGTGAAAAAAATACAAATAAAATTAAATAGAAATATAAAATAGAAAGTTTTATTTATTTATTTATTTTCTAAAGTAAATAAGAACACTGCGCAATAATTTTTTGAATTTCCCCTTATCAGGCCCTACCTGTAAGGATGGCCAAAATCACCAAGAAATTCCTATCTTAATCTCCTTATGGTATTTAGCGTGTTATGCAATCCAAAATGTGTCTTTAAAGGACAGTAGTTTCCGTACCCTACATGCTTCTGGATACACTTTTTAAATGTTCCATCTAACTTTTGTGACTTCCTGTTTGCTTTCCTGCACACCAAGCTTCCTTTGAAACCGGGTCTTCATTACGAAAACATGCTATTCAAATATACTGAAATTTTTACCACCAAAAATTGAAAAATTTTCAGATAAAAAAATCTGTTGTTTTTCATATTTCTGCTCAAAACATAGATTGTGGGTACTCGTTAGAACCGCCTTGACGAGGCGGTTCTAACGAGTAGCCACAATCTATGTTTTAAGCATAAATAAGAAAAATGATGTACATCCCTGTAAACCCCAGTTTTACTATATAAAAGTGGGGTTTAAGGGGGTCAATATAATGTAGGTATGTTTTCGTGATGTCTTTAACATGTCTAAACGAGGATGGGGCCGTTTCTTTCCATTTATAGTAGGACCTTTTTCAGAAGGGAGATAAACCAGTCCTGACAGGATTCATGAAAGTGAATCCATTCCACTTAATTTGTTTTAGGAGGAATTAGACTCCATTTCTAAAGAAGAAACCACTGAGAGTCGCGTGACTAAGACAGAAGCGGAACATTCAGCGGAGGATAAGAGGTAAGCTATTCGAAACACGTTTGTTTTTATCAAGGCTAAGCCAGAGGCGGATCACAAACGGGGTTTCGTGGTACCTCAACGAATCCTACCTCCTTTGACTCAGAATCTCATTTTTAAGGGAAGTTGGTAAAGTCTAGATACCGTATTCTATACCGTATACTTCTAAAATCTCAACAAATCCATGTTTAGTACCTGCGATTTCTGGATGAATTGCAAACAGTGTAGTCCCTGATCAGACACTACAGAACACGGCGTCAGATCTACATTACTTGTCACTCGTCTGTTTCACAAATCAAAGTCAAAGTAAAACAACTATATATTTATTATGGACGAAGTAAAGTCTCAAACTGTCATTACGAAAATACGCCTATTCAAATATATTGAAAATTTAACAATAAAAAAAGGAAAAAATTCAGATAAAAAATTCTGATATTTTTCATATTTCTTCTCAAAACATAGATTGTGGGTACTCGTTAAAACCGCCTCGACGAGGTGGTTCTAATGAGTACCACAATCTCTGTTTTGAGAAGAAATAAGAAAAATAATGTCTACCCCTGTAAACCCCGGTTTTACTATATAAAAGTTGGGTTTAAGGGGGGCAACATTATATAGGTGTGTTTTCGTGATATTTCAATCGTCTACCTAATTCTGGTGAGCATAGGAACAGCTCAACACCATAGAAATAAAAGGTGAGAGTGATAAGTTCTCACCTATTGCATGAAAGTTCTTTTTATAAGAAGCAATGTTGTTGAAGAATGTATCCAAGATGCATGATCTTGACAAAACACCGTGCAATTTGGTGCAAATTGGATCAAAATCAGATGAACACGGAGAAAGTTATCAAGGTTTCAAGATATCATTATACAATTGACGTATGCTATTGAGGTTAACATCAGGATTTGTCAACCCGAGACAGTGATGTCCTCCGAGGCAAAGCCGAAGCAGCATGTATCAGTTATTTACTTGTATGACTATTTTAGTTGTCTGGCAGCAGTGACAAAAGTGATGTTGACCGGTCCTTGACCTTAGCTCGGCTGTTTTTAACAAACATTTCAGTCAGAAAATCGCCAGCCTATTTTTGAATGACATTTGCAACGTTGTACTATTGTTAGACGCCATTTGAATGACGCCACAAGCCTAACGCTGATGGCGTCATAAGTGGATAGTAGCGTTATTCAATGCTTAGAAATAATCGATCCATATAAAAATATACATTACGAAAACATGCCTACTCCAATATACTGTAAAAATTACCACAATAAAATGAGAATTTTCAGATTAAAAAAATCTGATATTCTTCATAGGCGAGGCGGTTCTAACGAGTACCCACACTCTCTGTTTTTGAGCAGAAGTAAGAAAAATAATGTATACCCCTGTAAACCCCGTTTTACTATATAAAAGTGTGGTTTAAGAGGGAGGGGGGGGGGGTCAAAATAATATTGGCATGTTTTCGGGATGAAAAAAATACAGAACACGATTTATTTTTAAATTTAGTTACAACATCTATAATTTGTGCAAAAAACAGTTCTGAATCAGGTTATAGTCAAAAGTCTTCAGTCGTTTTGTTATACGGCATTTTGATGCCCCAAAACGTGCTAATTCCTGAATATATTTTTGCGTCTCCAGAAGTACGATAAATGTGATGTCAGACATAATAGTTTCACACGACGTTATTTTTGGATCTCTAGAAGTCTGACCATAGAATTTGTCAGAAACTGACGTCAACGTCCCGACCAATCAGAAGCTTTCTTGTGAACCGATATAATTCTTTCCTTAAAGAGTAAACCTCTTTTGTAAGAGTTGTCTCCCTTGAAAGTGTATCAGTTCTCCTTAAAGTATCTGATTTACCCTGATATAGTCCTCAAATTAGCTTACCAGTTAGTGTGTCAAAAACTGCTGGATAAGTAGCAAACAATGTAGACCCTGATATGCGCCTCTGATCGGCACTGGTCTACATTGTTCGCTTAGACATGCATGTTCGCAGGGTAATTACGATTAACCCATTTAAGCCTAGCATCCCTTTTATGGGACATAGGCAAACAGTGCAGACCCAGATCAGACGCCGCATAATGCGGCGTCTGATCTGGGTCTTCACTGTTTACTTACAGAAATTTCAATTATAAATAGAACAAAAATGAAAAAAAAAATACACCGACACCCTTAAAAGGCAAATGGACTCATCCAATGTATAAGGATGGGAAAGTCCATAAGGCTTATTTGGGTTAACAATGTTTTCAGGTCCAAAATGACAGAAGAACTAGGTGCTATGATAAACTCGGAATTGAAGCGGCTTATAAGATTTGTGAAGTGTATTCCTGGCTGGAAAGATATCAACATGGAGGACCAAGTTTTTCTTATAAAAGGTCAGCTGGTTAGTCATCACGTGACACATTAGCCGTCACTGACATCTTAGACATTTTCGCTTATATTGTAGACAGACATAGGCTATTCTATGTGTACCATTACTAAATTATTATATAGACAGTCTGAGCAAAAAGTCGAGGCCCAGATCAGACGCCACAGAGTCTAACCTGTTTGCCAGTCAGCCAGCAGTTTTTGAGACATCAACATACATTAACCCTTATATGAACAGATTAAGATGTCACTCCCACTCCCAATTTTCAGCTAATCAGATTACTCGATTCAGGTTGTTGATAGAAATATATTCACATACTGAATGACAAATAGCGCAGATCCTGTTTGCAAAGGCAGGGTATACCCGGGTTCAGCAGGAGAAGGGTTAAAATGGAGGTGTTTAAATTTTAGGAAAGTAGTACGATTAGGATTTAGGGTATCCAAATATTTAGGGTAAATATGGCGAGCAGTCTGGATGGTCGCCAAAGTATCGGATTGCCAGTTTATATTATTCATTTATGAAATTGATTCTAAAAAGAATGATTCTAGAGAATAATAAACACATTCACAAAACTGCAAAAAAAAAAAGGTAAAATTGTCGTTGACGTTTCGGACTTCAACTCTTCTCTCTGTAATCCCCACCGCACTCCACACACTTGTTGTGCCTGTAAATCCATTGTTTGAAAGTATCTTCATACAATTTCCCGTCATAGCCAGCTACAACATTATGCACAGCCATAGAACACACCTGGTTATCTCATAAGGGGTAGCCGTTGGTTATGCACTCAAAATCTTTACGCGAACTTCCGATCATGACTTACGTGACATCCAAATGTCAACAAATGGGTAAGTCTCCTGATTTATTAATTTGTCGTCGATTTCATAGACATATTTGAAAAAATCGGACAATGTTATTCCCAGCAACTTTCATTTCCACGTCGGAAAAGATAGGTGTGGGCTTGGAAAAACAAGCGGCTAATTTTTATTTCAGTTTCACCCGGAGATGGGTAGCCCGGTATTCCTGTTTTTACTTTTTTTCCAGTGCAAAATGAAGGTATTTTCAGCTATCTGGACTAAGAACTACTTATTTAATATATCAAATAAGACGCACTGCAACCTACGTCTACGATGAAATACACAAGATGCGAAATTTCCCAAGCATTTATTCCGGAGACTAAAATATTTGTGCTGAATATGACTTACGAGGCCGACTACCCCTTACGGGGGCAATAACCCTTACGGGGACAAGAAAGCCAACTGTTAGGTGTCTGATTACTAGGCCTGATTATCCCTTATGGTAACAGCAGCCATTATCAGAATACCCCACATTTAAAAATATGCAGATTTTAGACCAAACCAGTTTCAAAGTATTCCATTTACATATAAACAATCAAACACCATGAAAGGTTTTGCAAAGAGACTGATGCGTCAACAGGGTTTTGATATGCCACGTTTGCATTTATTTGAAGCTCTCAATTGTGCAAAATCATATAAAAATTTCGTTATACTGCCGTAAAAATCGCTTTGTGATGTACAGGTTTTCTTGTCCTCATAAGGGTTAATGTCCCCGTTAGGGGTATCGGCCTCGCATCACATAAACATGCCTATATAATTTTGACCCCCTTAAACCCCACTTTTATATAGTGAAACTGGGGTTTACAGGGGTATACATTATTTCTCTTATTTCTGCTCAAAAACATAGATTGTGGGTACTCGTTAGAACCGCCTCAACGAGGCGGTTCTAACGAGTACCCACAATCTATGTTTTGAGCAGAAATATGAAAAATATTAGGATTTTTTATCTGAAAATTTTCATTTTTTCGTGGTAAAATTTTCAGTTTATTTGAATTGGCGTGTTTTCGTAATGCCATTGTTTGAAAGTATCTTCATACAAACGAGGCGGTTCTAACGAGTACCCACAATCTATGTTTTGTGCAGAAATATGAAAAATATCTGATTATTTTTTATCTGAAAATTTTCAGTGTTTGGAGATAAAATTTTCTATATATTTGAATAGGCGTGTTTTCGTTATGGTAAGTCATATTCGGCACAAATATTTCAGTCCAACGAACAAATGCTTGGGAAATTTAGCATCTTATGTATTTCAGCGTGGACGTAGGTTGCAGTACGTCTTATTTAATGTGTTGAATAAGTATTTCATAGCCCAGATAGCTGAAGATAGCTTCATTTTGCACTGGAAAAAGGGTCAAAACAGGAATAATGGACTACCCTTCTCCGGGTGAAATTGAAATAAAAATTTAGCCGCTTGTTTTTTCAAGCCCACACCTATCTTTTCCGACGCAAAAATGAAAGTTGCTGGTAATAAGCATTGTTCGATTCGACAAAAATGTCTATGATATTTACTAAAAATAAAAAAAATCAGGAGAATTTATCCGTTTGTTGACATTTGGATGTCTTGTAAGTCATGGTCGGAAGTTCGCGTAAAGATTTTGAGTGAATAACCAGCGGCTACCCCTTACGAGATTACCGTGTGTGTAGAAAGCTTATGAAAATTGTCAAATTTCCATACCCATAAGGGCCAACTTTACCACTGGAAAGACACGAAAGTCCATTGGTGCTACGTATGTCAGGCGAATAAGGTGCGTGCTCAAGAACCTTGAAGTCCAGTAAGTTGATTTCCAGTTGTGTAGACATTGCCGAGTGACTATGTACATTGTCTTGAGGCAAGATGACATTGTCCAGCGCTAGCGTCTGCCTCTTCTTAGAACCGGAAACATCATTGTGATAATACTGGTGTCTTATATTTCATCAGTGCCACAGGTATGAAACCTAGTATGAAATAAAACTTCAAGAAATTGACTACGTTCTGTTTTATCTAGTTTGGTTTCCCCAGGTCTCATCCAGGTGCACATGGACTAACAGTTTTATTTTCTCCCTTCTCCACTCAATCCTTTTAATAGCGATACCTGGTTAGTAAATCTTAACATATGTGCATGCATGGCTATAGAGCATGTCACTAGACTAATATGCATGATCATTTGCATGACTCAGTGCATTCACTATCTGGTTGTTAGTTAAGTTCTACACTTCACTACTATGCCATGTAGCTGCTTTTAAAAATATATTATATATATTTCCAAGTATGTATGTCATAATGTATTTTTCTTTAGCTGATATTTAGCTATTTTGACATTCTGATAGTTTGCTATTTTAGAAAAACTGAAATTACGAACTGTAGAGGAAGCTGCAAGCACGTTTTTTTTAGCATTTACTCGTAAGTCCGTACCATCTTCATTAATATTTCTTAAGGTGCTGTTTCATCTGTAATATTTTGTATAAAGATACGTTTGATATCTATACTTAACTATATAAGTATATCATGTACGTAGCTACTATTAAAATATACTTTATTTACATTTTACCAGAATGTTCCAATACCATCAATATTAACCCTTAAACTGCCAATCACAACAATGCTCTAGGAGCAGTCTGATTAGGGTACACACTGTTTGTCTGTATGCAAAAATAAGTTTGAAAAGTTTGCAAGAATATTCAGCAAACGACATAAACAGACGACATTTTCAGATGTAGGTTTTCTTGGCGTTTTAAGGGTTAAAGTTTCCATATTCAATCTGTTGTATTGTTATGTTGATATGTTGTTCGGGTGAGACCCTATATATTAAGGTGATATCAGTACAATTTACGTTTATTTTTATATAGATATAAATTAAGTTATACTGACTATTAGTTCACCGAAGCATGAGGTGGGACGGCATGTTGAGGTATCGTACCAGCTAGAGTCATTAAAAAGATACATCTGCTTAGCCACTGACATAGATTTCCGAACCTTCTTCGTAGTGGATGAAGAATCCCTTGTCCACTGCCTAGACTTTCCATTTGTCTCCAGGTCGTATAGATGGAACCAAGTTTCATCAGAGGTAACGATACGGTTAAAAGAGTCCTTTCCTTCTATACGAAACCATGACAGGAACTGCCTCGACTCCATCACCCGTTTTTCCATGTTTCCTCAGTTAAAACAATCTCGGCGCCCACCGTGCTCTGTTTTCGCATGTTCAGCTCCTGTGAGAACGCGATAAACAGTCCTGTGAAATCGCACACATACCGTACCGTGTACCGTCGATCACACTTAAGATTACTGTATTGGCAGATGTAAATGTGTTAAAGGAAATGGTAAAAGTGTTTCTGATTATGTTATATGTACGCCGAATGTTTTCACTCACCTGAGCTAAATGCGCTATCCGAGAACCTCAACTTGAAAGGTATACATTATTTCTTCCTTGCATGCACTAACACAGAAAACGATTATAGTCGTTTATCGCAGTGTAAGCTGTAAAAGTAGTAAATGGCCGAATTCACGAGGACAGCCAAAGGAAGAGCCACAGTGAACACTTGCCGCCCGTCCTCTGGCTGTCTGAGAACCTCAAAAGCTTGCATTGTCTTATTCTGATATGCCATAAAATTATAAAGTAGAAGACGAATATGGGAGATGTATCCCAGCAGGCACGCGATGTTAATACAACGTCGCCTCAACGTCGATGCAACGTCGACGTTGAGCCGACGTTGTATAAGCGTCATGTGCCCGCTGGGATGTAAAAGGAATGGTATAAGTGTTTTTGACTATACGTAAGTCTGAATGTTTTCGTTCGCCTGAGCGGAATGTTGAGAATGAGCCACTGTGAACACATGCCGTCCATATTGTGTTTGACAACATCTACTTAAAATGTATGCATTGTTTCATTCTAGCATGCAATAATGTAGAACAAGAACATTCTCTTTTTATAGCACAAAAATGCTTAATGTCCAGAGATAACTACAGGAGCCGAGCCACGATACAAGTGGTCTACGGAGTATTGTGGACAGCGAATGCCCTGATCAGGGCATATGCGGACAGCGAATGCCATGATCAAGGCCTATGCGGGCAGCGAATGCCTTGGTCAGGGCTTATGTGGACAGCAAATGCCCTGATCGGGGCATTCGCTGAACAGCGAATGCCCCGATAAGGACATTCGCTGTCCGCTTACAGAACCATATAGGCTACTGTAGCAACTATCTGTGTAAAGGTTGTGTATCTGAGCTACTTGGTCTGTATCTACGCTGTTCATATAACCCTGAAGTCCCCATTTTCTCACGGTATGACTCACATGCTTCTGTTGACGAAATTTTACGGTTATAGAATTATTTGATACTGTAATGAATATCAATAGAGGATAAAGTCTCTGACTAGACATTGGGGCCTCGCTGGTTGATTCTATCTCTACTGTTTGCAAATGCCTCGAAGATGCCCTGTTTGCTTCATACGGTTTTGATATGATTTATCACCCACAAAAACATGCCCATCTGAACTGCTCAAATCTAAATCACTCTTAAAAATCCATTTAAACTGATCAGGCTAATAGCAAGTGGCAGATTTGTTTATATATTGCCCCATCAGTGTAAAGTGATAGCCCTGACTGCAGGCGTACTCAGGTCTGTAGTACATTAATAATTTAATAAACTAGAAACCTGTTTCTGAAACACATAATGATTAGGGATTCTTTTACACTGAAATCATGTCTGTAGCTTTAGCATCACATCTCAGAGTATCCAATGGTCATTTATAAACTTAAAACAAAGAGCTGCCGCAAATATGAAATCTGAGAGCTTATACGAGTATATACGTGTAGTTTGTTGATTCGTTTGAAAATTTTGTGCCATTAGGCGAGAACTTTGAACCTAGCAACAACCAATTTGTCGCAGATGGCATAATGAGACAGACCACCGTGTACATGGATCACGTATTCAATCAAGGGTGTCATATTTCATTTAATGGCTTATTGCGACGAACATAGCTCTTAAGCTGACTGTGGGCAACGAAGTCCCAGATCAGCATGCGCATTCGCGCAGTCCAGATCGCTTGAGCATTCGCACAGTCTGATCAGGTCAATCGTTACCCGCCAGAGAATCACTGGAGACTGCAGGACATTTCTAAGAATAGACTGCGCGAATGAGCAGTCCTATCTGGCACTTCTCTATTTCCATATGAGCGAATATGTTCCATCGGACATGTGCGCCCAGCAAAGATTCAGATCAGCCTGTACAGTCCATAGCAACAGATAAGGCGCTTTTTTCATCCCAAAAATGCTGATATCTTTCTTATTTCTCAATAAAAACATATATTGTGGGTATGCATTAGAAGCGCCTCGGCGAGGCGCTTCTAATGAGTACCCACAACATATGTATTTGTCGAGAAGTAAGAAAAATATTATGTGGATACCCCCTCTTATCTGTAGCTATGTACAATCGCGCAGTCTGATCTGAATTTTTACCAGGCGCATTTTACTTAGCCAAGAACGCAAAATTTCTTCATGTGAGCAACAAAGACTCTGATCAGACGTTTCCTCACGTTATGGCTGCGGCTTGTGATTGTGGCTCAGCCTGGAATTTTCTCTTACCTTTTCTTTCTATATTATGGCGTAAGGACCCTTATATATATATATATATATATATATATATATATATATATATATATATATATATATATATATATATATATATATATATATATATACGAAATAAAATAGATTATAGTACTTTAATCTCTTTTTTTTATTTATATTTAATTTTGTTTATTTATTAATTTATTTATTCATTTTTTTTTTTTTTTTTTTTTTTTTTTTTTTGTTATTTCAGAGTCTTCGGTTGAGGTTTGGCTGCTTGGACATTATCTGTGCATGAACCAAGAGCTGGGCGTGTTTACGGGAGAATTCACAACCAACATTGAGGAATCGACCATTCTTTATGGCGACAAATATTTAGAACTGCTCTACAAGACAGCGGAGTCTTTCAGGACACTGCAGCTTTCGAAGGAAGAAGTGGCGATTTTAAGAGTGATCACCCTTACATTCCCAGGTCAGCATGTCCATGAAAGAAGTACAGTCAAATCTGTCCTAAAGGCCACCTGTATTAAGCAATCAGCTGCCTTTAAAGGCTACTATTTTAGATCCCATTAAAGGCAAAGAAGTGAAAATCTACCTGTATTAAAAAGCACCGGTCTTAAGCAACCAGTATTGGCTTTCCTATACATGTAGGTGCTTGCTTAACACAGGTTTGACTGTACGTGCATTACCTTTGCAAACAGTGTAGATCCAGATGAGACTGCTCGCGACGAGCTGCCTCATCTGGCTCTACACTGTTTGCCAATAGGTTTGGATGTTTTTTATTGTTTTTGTTTTTTTGTTGTTGTTGTTGTTGTTTTTTGTTGTTGTTGTTGTTGTTGTTTTTTTTTGTTGTTGTTGTTGTTTTTATTTGGATTTTACGGCCTTTTCAAGAATATTTCACTTATATCGAGCCGATCGTTCATCAAAGCTGGGCGAAAACCGGAGAACCCAAGGAAAACCACCTGACCATCCGTAATCAGAACTTGGCTTTCTCACATGTGACCCGAGCGAAGCTCGAACCACAGCGGTGAGAAACCTAATGGATTAAGAGTCAGCTCTCTTATCCACCAGGCTACGAGGGCCCGCATTTGGATGTTTGAACGAAACATCCATGTGCAACAATGGATATTTCAAAAATCAAAGATAGAAGGGTCAACTCTGGAAACTCAGGGGTGAAAGACATAATTTTGGCCTTCTGAACAGACACATCTCTGCATATTTTGTACCGTTATCCGAATCCTATCATCAAATATGAATGGGAATATGTGTCAGCGCCTCTTGAGGAAAGGGTCAGTTTAACGCGCAAATGTGAATATAATAGAACAGAATAATATTTATTGGCAAACCTATATTTTCAGGTGTTCTCCATTCACATGAAATAGACAATAAGACCTGACAGTTTCATTGTGAACAGAATAAAATAATATTTATTGCAAAACCTATATAATAGATGGTGTTCAACATTCACATGAAGTATACAATATAAACATTTAAAAGAATACAAAGTGAGAACAACAAAACAGGACAGATCAACTACCTTAATTCCAATCCCAATGTTTCTACAGCACTATTGGGTTTCAGCAAGTTAGGAAACAGTTTAACCTTTTCAGCCTTACAGACCAAGACAGAACTTGCGCAAACAGTGTAGATCCAGATGAGACGGCTAATAATGAGCCGTCTCATCTGGATCTACACTGTTTGCTATTCTGTTTATAATTTACAACTGTCATCCTTTTGGCGACAATGGATGTGTCCAAATGATGAGATGAAAGAGTCTATTTTAGAAACGCAGGGTTGGAAGGGTTAATTCCGTTGTCTATTGAGTGAATTTACAAATCAGTGTTACATATATATGCAGCACTGCTGGGATTCAGCAAGTAAGGAAACAGTTTAAACAGTCATCAGTAATGGGTTCCAGATCTGGGCCCAGTTGTTGAAAGTTTCGTTAGCTTAACGCGCTCGTTAGTAGTCAAAGTGTTAACTGTTCTAGAAAGTACAATATCTAATTCACAGGTATTTTTGCTGAACAAATGTGAGTAGCTTTTGCAAATGCAAAAGCTACTCACATTTTTTTCAGCAAAAATATTAGCATATATGCCATATATAATGTTCAAAGTTTTAACGATACCTTAACTAACGACATCATTAGTTTTGAACAACTGGGCCCTGGTATCTATACTTGTGAGAAAGCAGAGTCAAAATTGTTATTTCATGAAAGACATCAAGCCAACGAAGAACCGCTCTGACTTTAATGTATACACTCAAAACTCCAGTTTACATTCCAAGCACAAGTGAGCCTCGCCGCGAGAAAAAAAAAATCTCTTCGGACATACTGTCGAATTAGTCTTTCAGTGCGCATGCCCGATCTCTTATCGTGGTCACATGTCTAGTTCTTTGGCTAAAGTTTTCCCTTGGTCTACCGCTTACGTTAGCGAACAGCATAGGTTCTGGCGAGACTGCACGGATGCGAAGGTTCGCCCGAAACTCTGCTGTTCCATATGTTATCATGGCTCTTTTCCCATGACGCGGCTCAAATACTCTTTACAAAGCACTTGTCCCATGTAGCGTTTTCATATCTTTTTTCATGCGCACGAGCGAGCGCAACGAGCAAGTGCTCAAATGGATACAACCCAAACTCAACTGTGCTTTATCTGGGGCATTTGAGCACGGTTCGGAATAATTTATTTCTTTTCTAACACCCCTCATTGAGTAAGTTTTGCATAAATGAATTTTTTTATTGATTTTCATTATTATTTTTATTACCTGACTTCCCCTTTGGTAGTTGACAATACTTCTTAAGCATTACGTCACGCGGTTACGTAGTTACAAGGTTCGATGACGAATATTCAAAATGGCGGATTACTTATGCGAATCAGCTGACGGTATAAAATATAAACGATGTATTAATATAAAAACTTAAATCCTGTGTTCATGAAAGAATTGCCAAATGCATGAAATTTGAGTGCCGCGATGGACTTTAATATAACAGATATAAAACAGCAAATAAGAATGTTAACCGACTTACTTTCGTTTTCGAACGTCAACAAATACACGATTGAAACAAGAAGAAAACGAATGTGCTTTAATGGTGAAACCTGTAGAGAAACTCATCAGGTAAAAAAGTCAAAGAACTGCAATATGCTCATAGATCATTTTCTGCCTTAATAAATAATATAATTTATTATGTATATGAATGTTTCGGCCAATATTGTAAGCTAATCTAGCGTCCATAGTTACCGGTGGGGGCGGTGGGGGGGCGGCGAGGGGGCGAAACTTTCGCAAATATGATTGGTTTCCCGTCGATAGCGCGCGATGAAATTCCTGTGTTCAAATACCTTAGATAAAGCACGACTAGAAATGTAAAGGCAAATAAGGAACAACACGTGCAGGGGTGTTAGAATTGAAGTTATTCATGTATTTGCAAGTTTGTTGTCAAGTTTAGATTAAATTCCTTAATCTCTTTTACATTTCTGAAGTAATTCCTTTCCTTAGACGTAGTTCAGTAGACAGAAGGGATGACAGGTTTAAAAAAGTTGGCATTTTCAAATTTATTAGCAGAGAAATTTTCATGCTCAACTATATTCAGCAAGAACGAATTTAGAATTGTTAGTCATTTGAGATTTATTAAGAGGACAAATTTCATGCTCAGCTGAGTTGAGCTTGAAAAAAGTTTTATAACCTCGGAGCCAGGGATAATTATCACCAAATACTCCCCGGCCCTTAACAAGTCCTCTGAATATACTTTTTTATACTTCAGATCGGGGAGTTCTGAAACATGCTCAGATCGTCGAAAAAGTACACTGGAGAATGATTGAGTGCCTAAACGCATATTACAGAGCAATTGGTGTTAATTTTGATTCGAGATTCGCACATATTGTGGACCGAATGACGGAGGCACGTAATCTCACGGACTCCTTCAACAAACTTACGAAGAATATAAGGAACTGGCCGGGTATGAAGAAATACCCACTATTACAAGAATTCTATCAGCATGATGATACGTAAGTATACGTGAAGGTATGGCTGCTCGCGAACTTCTGAATTTTGATTTTGTCGGTTTTTAGTACAAGAAATGTGCCAGAAATATTCGGTCACTTTACTTACTTATTCTAAAACTTGATCAAGATTATTATACAACCCGGAGATGTATCTCAACGTAGATTTGATGGAACGGTAACAGTATGGACCTTGATGAAACTGCTTCTTTTTGATTCTCCACTGTTTGCTCAGGCCTATCTGTCCGAATACATGTACTTAGACCCTATTTGCCCTTAGTATTCCAACAGACAGGCCTCGCCAAACAGCTTAGATCAAGATCAGACTTTATGCACACGGGAATCGAATAATATCATTTATATGTTCTGGCTTCATTGTTTACAGAATCTTTACGTTTTAATTTAAGGTAGGAAATTAATGGAACTTACGTCGCCGTGCATGGTTAAGCGAAATTCTATTTTTAAATAAATCCAAATGAGCTCAGTGATCCTAAAGAACCAGAAGAAACCAACTACACTCTGTAAGTGAAGTACAAGGTGACTTTTACGCCCTTTATACATACAGTACAACACTTAGCATCTGCTGTAGTGAAAATAAATAGGTTCTGAAAAGAGATGTCCTTTGGCAGCAACATAGCTCCAGATAAGAGGGGTAACATAACATTTTTTTCTTATTTCTCCACAAAAACTTATATTTTAGGTAATCATATGAAGCGCCTCGCCGAGGCACTTCTAATGAGTACCACGATATATGTTTTCGTGGAGTAATAAGACAAATATCAGTACTTTTTGGTTAAAAAAAGTGTCTATTATGGAGTTATCATCACGAAAACATGCCTGTATAATTTTGACCTCCCCCCCCCCTCCCCACCCTTAAACCCCACTTTTATATAGTAAAACTGTAGTTTACAGGGGTTTACATTATTTTTCTTATTTCTGCTCAAAACAGATAGTGGGTACTCGTAAGACCGCCTCGCAGAATTTTTTATCTGAAATTTTTCCATTTTTGGTGGTGAAATTTTCAATATATTTGAATAGGTGTGTTTTCCTAATATGGAAGCAATTACATCAAATAAGAGAGGAAAAAAGCAGACTGTTGTATTGAATCTGTTTATGAACAGCCAGTAATGAAACTGTCTAAAACAATTATTCTCTAGTGAATATAGTGAATGTATATCACACATAAACAAAACTGATTTTGAATAAAAATGAAAGTTTGTGACGTTGCCGATCAAACCGTGTGATACGTGAAAAACCGGAAGAGCCACAACGTGAGAAAACGTACCTTCTGATATGTGCGTCCAACGAAGACTCAGATCAGACTGCGCATCCGTGCAGTCTGATCAGAGTCTTCGTTATCCGCATAAAGAATCTTTGCATTTTAGTACCCAAAATGCGCCCAGTGTAGATTCTGATCAGACTTCGCGAATGCACAGACTGATCTGAAATTTTGCAGGACGCACATATCCGAATGTACGTTTTCTGACACTGGGACACTAAAGACGACAACGGCTGTCATTGAAAAATATCGTATTATAAAATTTGTCTGGGTATGAATGAATACTTTACAATTTAACTGCTAGTATACATGCGTGTTTTATTATGTGCATGAGTATATTCAGCGTACGTACGTGTGTGTGTGCGTGTGCGCGTGCGTGTGCGTGTGCGCGTGCGCGTGTGTGTGTGTGTGTGTGTGATTTGATGTGCCTTTGTTTGACAATCTTTCCAAGGATCTCTGTCATGGACATTACCTAAGCCATCTCAATCTTTACAGAGACAACATTTTAGAAATAAAAGCTATTGTGAATTGGTACACCTCAAGAGAGATTACTCTGACCTGAAAGTAGTGGCATCCCTTCTCAAATCCGCTCACGCAGGGAGCAAACTTAATCAACCTTTCCTTAAAGAGTAGCCTTCCCATAAAAACACTCATAGCAGGTTTACAAGCAAATTCGTTTCTGCTAGAGTGGTCCCACTTTGAAAGGAGGAAGCAAATACTTAGACTGGCCCCCTTCTAGACTGGCTCCAGTCTCTAGTGACAAAATATTTTTTCTTATAATCTGTTTGATAATCCACTAAAATAAAACCAAAGTAATATCATGACTATAAAGGCTGGTCACTAGTGACCAGCCTTTATAGTCATAATATGTTTTTGGTTTTATCTCAGTGGATTATCAAACAGGATTATGAGAAAATATTTAGACACTGGAGACTGCAGCCAGTCTAGACCCTTCTAACTGATACATGAATCAGAATAAAAATATTTGAGCCACGACAAAACCTACAATAAGACCTGTTTGAAAAGCAAAGACTCAGATCAGCCTGTACATCCATCCAGTATAGCAGGAGTTCTCGTTTATCCCTCTTTGGATTAGCACGGAGGCTGTAGAAGGCACATGCGATCAGCGAAGACCATCACGAAAACACGCCTATATATAATTTTGACCCCCTCAAACCCCACTCTTATATAGTAAAACTGGGGTTTACACGGGTATTATTTCTGCTCAAAAACATAGATCGTGGGTACTCGTTAGAACCGCCTCGCCGAGGCGGTTCTAACGAGTACCCACAATCTATGTTTTGAGCAAAAATAAGAAAAATTTCAGAGTTTTTCATCTGAAACTTTTCAGTTTTTTGGAGGTGAAATTGTCTATATACTTGAATATGCGTGTTTTCTTAATGCTTTGATCAGATGGCGCGGATGCGCAGTCTGATATGAGTCTTCGCTGGTCGCATAATCTTATTGTAGGTTTTGTCGTGCGCTTCCTCGTTTATATTTTACAAAAATCCAGTCTTTTGGAATGTCCTTCTCTCTGATTAGGCTGATCAGGTATGAATTTCTGACTGGTAAGGGAGATGATCTGTGTAGAAAAATAGTCATGGAGGAGTACTTTACCTTTATTAGATTACCAATGTAAAATGCAAAGCTAGCAAATTCTTTGCAAAGAGTGATTTTTCCTTAACGTGCATCCATTCACAAGTTACTGGGTGACATTTTTTTGTATAGATAATTTGCATTTTATGTATACGTCGCTTCGCATCATATTAAATGTCAAGCCTTTTTTTTTTTGAAAAAAAAATATCTCAAAATGTCGTGTGCGATTTATTGCACAGGGTCTCTATAAAGACAGAGAGAAGGGCTAGAGTATTATCGATAGTAAATTGCTCATATTTGCAAAGGCAAACCACGAATGTCCAGATAAGATTGCGCAATAACGCAGTCCGATCAAGAACTCTTTATTTTTTATAATAAATCTTACAGTATTCAGTATTCTAACCCTTTCATCCCTGAGTTTCTGAAGTGGACTCTTCCATCCTTGAATTTCGACATATCAGCTGATGCAAATAGGGGCTTCAGTCTAAAATCAAAAACATAAATGGCAAACAGTGGAGATACTGATGAGACGGTTCTGGATCTACACTGTTTGCACAGGAATCTTTTTTTTTTTTTTTTTTTTTTTTTTTTTTTTTGGTCTGCAGGGCCGAAAGAACTTTCTTCACAAATACAGTAAAAGAAAGCATGATTCTGCAAAGGGAGGCAATTTCACCTTTTTTTCTCCCGACATTTTGTTACTATCGAAAGCATCGAAACTTTTCTGTCGGAATTTTTAGAACGACGGTATATGATGTTCTTTAGGACTTTTATATTGTTATATTGTTTATATTTTGTTTTGTAAAGTAATAAAGTTTATTATTGTTGTTTTGTAGTTTATAATTGTTGCAATGAAATTGATAGAAACAACTTTTTAGACTTTGGAGTATTACAGCCCAGTCAATACTGTTACGGTCATCTCAGGCCGGTCAATTAACCGACCGACACTTTTCCTGGGCAAGCTTAGTCATCTAAGCGGTCAACCAGTAACTGCCAGCTGTCTTACTTGAATCAACGCAAGGGGAAGAATATTCAAAGAAAATACTTATCGCTCATCCGGGTTAACCAGCTATTGCATATTAATACATTACGAAAACATGCCTATATAATTTTGACCCCTCTTAAACCCCACTTTTATACAGTAAGACTGGGGTTTACAGGGGTATGCATTATTTTCTTATTTCTGCTCAAAATATAGATTGTGGGTACTCGTTAGAACTGCCTCATCGAGGCGGTTCTAACGAGTACCCACAATCTATGTTTTGAGAATATGAAAAATATCAGAACTTTTTATCTGAAAGTTTTCATTTTTTGGTCGCAAAACTTTCAGATATTTGAATAGGCGTGTTTTCGTAATGAGATTATGTAACATTTTCCCCCATAATTGCCATAGCAACTAATCAACACAGTGGACAGTCTTAAAGTCAAAGGTCAACCTAGGAGCATCATTTGAACAAATTCGGAGGACCTCACGGCCTGATGATATATAAAAATAATTCAGCCTCAAAGCTTTCTTGATTCAGTAGATTATGTTTAAGTATTTTACCAGATATACGTAAGGCAGTTATCTTGGTCAATGGGGCTAGACAGTCGGAAAAGACTCTCAATCCCACTTCAACAGGAAGTTTCATATGACATTTGGTGAAATCTGGCCCAGCGGGAAAAATATTATCATGCCGGCCTCGGTGGCTCAGTCGGATACGCGCCCGACTTGTGAGCAGGTCCGGCAACATCCTTTCGTGCAGATAGATTGATCATGAACTATTTTCTATGGTCATTCTCTCCCTTCAGCTGATTCAAGAAGAACTTTCGTCAGTTTCTAGCGTAAGAATGTGCACAAGTACTGGTTAATCGCTTAGAGGACTAAGCCTGTCCGGTAAAGATATGGTTAGATAAACTGAGCGGCTCGACATGACTCTAAAGGGTTGACTGGACCGTAAAATCTCAACTCAATCAAACAACAATCATGATTATCATTCCACACATGGCTTTACAACGCTTTCTCGATACAAATGTATAGGCAGACAGATTTGACCTGGTCGTAGAAAGGGTTAAAAGACAACTTAGGAGCACAAGCACAATTTTAGCAAACTTTGGAGACCACATATATCCGATGCTTCAGCAAGGATTCAGAAACAAAGCATTCTTGGTTTTGCTGAAGACTTTAATGATGCTTACTATACATGGCAACCATCTTGATAGACGAACCATGACTATTTTAGCAGTCTCGTTCCATCGATCCAAGGATGCTCCATATTTTAAACGTGATGAAAATTGGCCCTGTTGTGTCAGAGGAGGTCGTTTGAAAATGTGGACAGACGACGGATGACATACGAAAAGAGATCACTGTAACTCATCCTGACCCTCGGATGACGTACGGAAAGTGATTACTTTAGCTCATTCTGATTCTTAGGATGACGTAAGAAAGTGATCACTACAACTCATCCTGACCTTCGGACGACGTGTGGAAAGTGATCACTATAGCTCATCCTGACCTTCGGACGACGTACGGAAAGTGATCACTACAGCTCATCCTGACCTTTGGACGACGTACGGAAAGTGATCACTACAGCTCATCCTGACCTTTGGACGACGTACGGAAAGTGATCACTATAGCTAATCCTGACCTTCGGATGACGTAAGGAAAGCAGCCATGTTAAGTTTTGAAAAAAAAATGGAGACAGCACGGTCGAGCCAGGTAGGCGAGTGCCGAAGGCTCGAAGCCCACGCTAATAAAAAACGAATTTCAAGCTGCCAGCTATTTCGGCACTTACTTTGTCAGTTTTATCACGATTTTCTGGAGAAAAAAAAAAAAAAAAAAAAAAAAAAAAAAACACGCATAACACCTAAATTATTTCCGGTGAAGAAGTAGAAACAACAGTAAAACCTACCTATGTCACCCATCTCTTTCTGAATAGCACACAGACAGAAAGAGCCAGTTAAACGGTCCCCGGTGGCTACGTAATTGTCACGTGACATCGAGGCAAAATCAAGGGAGTAATGGCTTCTCAAGTAGGGGTACCCCATCTAACAGGTCTGATTTACGTTTAATTCCGCAGTCTAAGGGTTAAGAACAACTGTCGCCAGTCCCAAATGGTTTCTGTCTTACCATTCTGTATTCATTATTAACCCTTCTCTTGCTGAACACGACATGCCCTGTCTTAGCAAACAGTGTAGATCCAGATCAGTTGGCTTCTGAAGAAGCCAACCGATCTGGATCTTCACTGTTTGCTATTCAGTATGTGAATTTATATAAATTGATTGTGTTGGGGTTTAACGACACGTCAACCCGTGTGGGTCATTTTGTATAGTCTCCCAGAGAAAGGGAGAAAATAGATAGAAGCGAAAGTAGAAGAGATGAAAGAGAGGGACATGGAAGATAGATATACAGGAATGGAAGTGAAGAATCAGAAGAAATAAAAACATTCTCCCTCTACCCCTACCTGCTACAAGGATAGCAGGTCCAACTGTAAGCCAATATCAGCTGGACGCCCCGGTGACGCCCTTCGCACCACCCGACCACCCCAAAATATTTATTAAACAATCTGGATCAAGGAGTCTGATTGACTGATAATTAGAAGTGGGCGTAGCATCTTCATTTATTCAACATGACAAGGGTTAAGACTGACCCACTATTAGGCAGTCAAAAAGGTGGTCTTAGTCGCGGAATTTTACTGTATTTAAAAATGGCGTCTGCTGAAAATTTTTCTCAGCATGCTAAGCGTTCAGGGCAGAAATCAAGAGAAACTTAATATACTAATAAATCTTTATTTATTACCCATCTAATTACAAACAGATAAACTTAACAACAAACGTATAAACGTGATAGGCAACCATTTCTAATATAGAAATATAAATATGTCTAATAACTTCTGATTTTATCAAAACTGTATTTACAAGAAAAATAAAGATTATACAAAATCACACTAATCAATGTTTACATTTGTTTATTCTGATCTGAGCCGTTATGATGTTTAACGCACAGAAATGGCCCTTCTTTTACAGATAACCCTTAGTGCTAAACAAATTTATGTGAATTAGCCTGCCTAGCAGACGATTCGCATGAAATGTCGTCTTATTTTCTCTGAAAAATTGAAAACAAAACAAAATTCAAAATGGCATCTGCTGTAGCAGTAATTTAAGGGTTAGCACAACTGCAGACAGACAGCTATCATTTTCTGTACCATTTGAACAATTATAAAAGCAAAATATATTGTCTTTATCCTATGTTTACGGACAGACATACATGCAAACAGTGTAGACCTAGATCTGATGCCACAGTATGCAGTGTCTGATCCATCACGAAAACACGCCTATATAATTTTGACGCCCTCAAACCCCACTTTTATATGGTAAAACAGGGGTTTACAAGGGTATACCTTCATTTCAGCTCAAAAACATAGACTGTGGGTACTCGTTAGAACCGCCTCGCCGAGGCGGTTCTAACGAGTACCATAATCTATGTTCAGAGCAAAAATATGAAAAATATCAGAGTTTTCATCTGAAAATTTTCAGTTTTTGGAGGGGAAATTTTCTATATATTTGAATAGGCGTGTTTTCGTAATGAGTCTATCCTTTTGCCACACATCGAACAGTTTTTACACACAGATAGACATAGCACTATTGTGACAGCTGGCAGGAAAACACTGCACTATCATGATAAAAAGAAATAATAAGAACTTGAAACCATAATACTCGCCACTATCGGCAGGCAGATAACTCTGCCAAAAATTGATAAAATTTGCCCATAAGCAATCCCAAACCAGATCTCCAGAATATCAATGCACATGCCAAGTTGCTCAAAACATAGATTGTGGGTATAGATCTGCCTTAAACATAGATTGTGGGTATTCGTTAGAACCGCCTCGACGAGGCGGTTCTAACGAGTACCAACAATCTATGTTTTTGAGCCAAAATAAGAAAAAATAATGTATACCCCTGTAAATCCCAGTTTTACTATATAAAAGTGGGGTTTAAGGGTGTCAAAATTATATATATGTATGTTTTCGTGATGTCACGGGTATAACAACATATCTTTCTGTAGAGAAATAAGAAAACTTTCAAATGGTTTTAGCTGAAAAAAAAACTATAGCCAGGGCTTCCCATAAGATATTGTTTGGTGCAAAACATAATAAAAAGAATCTTGTGGATATTCAATTTATCTAGAGTTAACCCTAGTCCTGCTGAACCCGATATGTCCTGCCTTTGCAAACAGAGTAGATGCTTCTGAAGAAGCCAACTAATCTGGATCTGCACTGTTTGCCATTAAGTATGTGAATTTATATCAACAATCTGGATCAAGTAATCTGATTGGATGAAAATTAGAAATCGATGTGGCATGTTAATTTATTCAGCAGGACAAGGGTAAATTATGACAAAAAACAGCACAATTCTAGAAAAAAATATATAACAAATGCAAACATCATCTGTTGAACATAATGCCCTACTATGCTGATTTATTGGTTTCTGAGTGACTGCTTGTGTAATTTAAATGATAATTAAAATGCCCATGCATATTTTTTGATTGGATAAAAATGCTCAAAGATGTTAAACACATCTGTATTACTTTAAGTCAGTTTTGTCAGCATACAGTATGTACTTTTTAGTCCAACTCCTCATACGAACTTTTCCAGAAAATATACGAATATGCAAAAAGAGCAGAGTAGTCTGATTTGGATCTACACTGTTTGCCCATTATTCCGCCAAGAATTACAGGCAGCAGATGCTTAAAATATAGATAAAAAGGTATGGAATAAAAAGTTCAATTTTTTAGTATATTCACCAAAGTGTCAATGTGAAGATGTATTTTTTTCTTTCATCAATTAATGCTTTAGATCCACAAAAATATTAAGGTCCCTCATTTGTTTTTACAATTTTGCCCACTCTGGGGTTTAACTCATTTTAATGACTATCTGTAAAATATTCACTCCCTTCCGCTTATTCAAGAAGGGCAGTTGTCAGTTTCTGGCGAAAGAATGTGCACAATATGTTAACCGCTTAGAGGACTAAGCCTGCCCAGTAAACGTGTGGCTAAGTAAACTGACCGCGCTCGACATGACCCCACTGGATTGACTGGGCCGTAAAACCACAACACAAAACAAAATCTGTAAAATATACAATCAACAACTGTTTCTTGTCTGACTGAACGCAACAGTCATAACAATGTCTATTGCTCAATGTATACTGTTGTCAAATATTTACAAGAACTGAGAATGCCCACAGAATCCATATTATAGCGTTTACCACAGTTAACCATTGCTGTCACCCACCCTAGTACTAACGGCAGTGTACATTGCGAGCTAATCCACCCAGGTGGCCACAAAAGCTAGCTTCTTCATCAAGGCTGTGGGAGTGATTTATATACCCATTTCATTACATTTCTTCCCTACTCCCCAATTCTTCGCCTCGAAATTACCAAAAGCATTACGAAAACACGCCTATACAAATACATTGTAAATTTTACCGCCGAAAGAACGAAAATATTAAGATGAAAAAATTGTGATATTTTTCTTATTTCTGCTCAAAATATAGATTGTGGGTACTCGTTAGAACCGCCTCGGCGAGGCGGTTTTAACGAGTTCCAACAATCTATGTTTTAGGCAGAAATAAGAAAAATAATGTATACCCCTGTAAACCCCAGTTTTACTATATAAAAGTGGGGTTCAAGGGGGTCAGAATTATATAGGCGTGTTTTCGTGATGGTTTGCAGCTACGTAGCATATAAAAGTCAGTAACTGTGTAACACTACCAAGGACACCTATCCCTTTATACTGGTGCCGTAGTATGATGGTGTTCCCATCTGCCACCAAAATGTAGCATTTGCCAAGCGGTCCGCCGAGTTAAGCATCAAGGTAACCCTACAACCCCAATGTTTATTGCTTAACCCTTCTGAAAAAAATGTGAACCATTCTACCCGCGTTGTCATAAAAGTCCGCTTACACAAAGAGGCTGAGAAGTGATTTATACACCTATTATATAACAATATGAAGACAGTAAGGATATTTCAGACTACGTGGACCACTAAAACATGTAAGCACACAATAAACATATGCCAGGAGGGGAAATTATCAATTTCAGACTATCTGAAAACTATATGCCAATAGGGACATTTTTTTGTACATAACAAAAGTTATACCAGTAATAGGGTATCTCTTTTTGTTATCATTTTGTTTTGTCCTTAATTTACCTGTGTACAGAGCAAAACCATCTTAAGCAAAACCATCTTAACCCTTGTCCTGCTGAACCCTGGATATATCCTTTCTTTACAAACAGTGTAGATCCAGATCAGTTGGCTTCTGAAGAAGCCAACTGATCTGGATCTGCACTGTTTGTCATTAAGTATGTGAATTTGTATCAACAACATGGATCAAGTAATCTGATTGGCTGAAAATTTGAAGTGGGCATGGCATCTTAATTTATTCAGCATGACAAGGGTTAAGTACCCCTCAATCCAAAAATCTAGATTTAATACACAAGATATGTTCAATGCTACACAAGTTTATCATCAAACTAACAGACAGTCAATAGCTGCGAATACCAGTGAGGTACCAGGATAGCCGCAGGTACCAACAAGACACCAGGATGGCCTTGTATACCAGTGAGACACCAGGATGGCCACAGGTACCAACAAGACAGCAGGATGGCCTTGTATACCAGTGAGACACCAGGATGGCCGCTGATACCAGTGAAACACCAGGACGGCCTCGGATACTAGTGAGACATCATGGCGACAGTTATAGTTCTTCAAAAGACAACATTTCCTTCCATAGCGGGTAGTCATGCATCAGAAAGGCCCAGTCAGATAGGAACTTTTGATTGACGGATGCATTCTCATGTGTAAGATCTCGTATGGCGAGCATTCTGTCAAATATTTGAGACAAACGCCGTCCGGGGTTGGTCACCGTCTTTGTAAGGTAGTACTGTAAACATTCTACAAACTTGTCCTGAAGTTTCTGAATTTTTTCAGGCTCCAATAAATCACAACGATCTGTAACAAAGGAAATTAAACCATTACAAAAACACGCCTATTAAATATACAGAAAATGTCACCTCCAAAAACTGAAAATTTTTCAGATACAAAAACTCCGATATTTTTCATATTTCTGCTCAAAAACATAGATTGTGGGTACTCGTTAGAACCGCATCTTTTTGAAAACTGCTCTCTTTGAAATTATTCAAGTTACAGTATTAAAAAATAATCAAAAGTATGTGAATTGAAACAAAAAACAAAACAAAACATAAAACATAATTTTAAGAGATCTGTACATCTTTTAATTTTCATGCAGAACTGTTTTGAAATCAAAGTAAACTTTTTAAGCCCATTCTCGGCGACATCACCATTAACGTCAAGGGGACAATTTGCAATTTTTCAAATCCTATTCACTGTATATGTATAAAAGGAATTAATTATACCATAATAATCAAATATATTTGGACTAGGCACCATAATCCACATAAAAGTTTACCCAGTCTATTAGACTACCCTTTGATGTGTCTAAAAAGTATTGATAGAATCAAGGAGCACATAACGAAAACACGCCTATTCAACTATATTGAAAATGTCACCACCAAAAACCAGAAAGTTTTCAGAGAAAAATTCTGATATTTTTCATATTTCTGCTCAAAACATAGATTGGGGGTACTCGTTAGAACCGCCTCGTCGAGGCAGTTCTAACGAGTACCCACAATCTATGTTTTTGAGCAGAAATAAGAAAAAAGTGGATACCCTGTAAACCCCAGTTTTACTATATAAAAGTGGGGTTTAAGGGGATCAACATTATATAGGTATGTTTTCGTGATGAGTTTCATCTGGCTCTACACTGTTTGTTCAAACCTACTTGTCCGAATATTTAGTAAAAATATGGTAACACAAATATTTTTTATCCTAATAACACCTTTTTCTTATTTTATTTTATTTTATTTTATTTTATTTATTTATTTATTTTTTTTTTTTTTTTTTTTTTGAGAAAACATGCAAAAACAAATATTGCTAGGTTTCACCAGGAGAATTAGGCAGTGAAGGGTAAACACACACATTTTTTTGTTTGGCCTATTTAACCAAAACTTACCTGTATAGGTTATAAGGATCACGCGAATGATAGAGATCTCTTCCAAAGTTGGAGCCAGTTTCTTCAATGTGTCTGAGAAGTCAAGAACCCTTTCACAATATTCCATATCGAAAAACTTTGCCATGTCACTTTTATGAGCACTGAAACCTTCGTCCAAACCTCCACAAACACCAAGTTTATTGTTCATGATTGGAAACACGCCAAACATCCAGAACTCCATATGGGCTCCTGAAATTAGACATGCCAGAATTTACCATTTACACAAAGGTACAGGCCAAGTATGCCAGTACAGGCCAAGATGGCTAATATCCAGCTTGTTAATTTGCAGAACTGCACCCGCACACACCTCCACACTCCCCCGCACCCAGTTCCCTAAAGTATATGGTAAATGTCCTAAAATTCCACACACCAATTTTTCTGACCAAATAGCATATTAACCCTAGTCCTGCTGAACCCGTTTATACCCTGTTTTTGCAAACAGTGTAGATCCAGATCAGCTGGCTTCTGAAGAAGCCAACTGATCTTGACCTGCACTGTTTGTCATAGTATGCGAGTTTATATAAAAATCTGGATCTGAATGGCTGAAATATAGAATTTATTCAGCAAGACGTTAAACAGTAAAACCCAGGCTGGAGTGCTCCAGCAGAAGCAGGCAGAACAGATCTACAAAATATTGCCATTTCATCGAGTACACCACACCTCTTTATAACAGTTTTGTTGTGATCCAAAGCAAAAACAGGTTAGCTGAACAATTGCATTATATCCAACCAAAAATGTATAGATTATATAGAAAAATTACCATAACTGGTCATTTTTCTATACAATCTATACATTATGGTAATTTTCTATATAGTCTACACATTTTTTGTTTGGACACTTTTGGGGTTCACCTTTAAACCTTCTGATATCCAAAACTGTCTTTAAATGAACCATCTCTCAGAGAGGTTCCAGTGTACTTTGAAACATTGACACGTAAAATAGGCAAACATAAAAGTAAGGATTGAAGTTAGTAAAATAATGGACGACTACCTAATAACATTATTTGTTTGTGTTGTGGTTTTACGGCCCAGTCAACCCAATGGGGTCATGTTGAGCGCAGACAGTTTACTTAGCCAACTTTTACTGGGCAGGCTTAGTCCTCTAAGCAGTTAACCAGTATTGTGCACATTCTTTCGCCAGAAATTGACAAATGCCCTTCTTGAATCAGCAGAAGGGAGAGAATGACTGTAGAAAATATTTCATGATCAATGTCCGCGAAAGAATGGAGCCGATCCGACAGGGGTGGTACCCGCAACCTTTTGATCACCAGTCTGTGCTACATCCAACTGAGCCACCGAGGCAGAGTATCAATAATATAATGCTTGCTTTAAAAAATACTACATAATACCATTGCAAAACATGCCTATTCAAATATACAGAAAATTTCATCTCCCAAAACTGAAAATTTTCAGATAAAAAACTCTATTTTTCATATTTCTGCTCAAAACATAGATTGTGGGTACTCGTTAGAACCGCCTCGGCGAGGCGGTTCTAACGAGTACCCACAATCTATGTTTTGAGCAGAAATAAGAAAAATAATGTATACCCCTGTAAACCCCAGTTTTACAATATAAAAGTGGGGTTTACGGGGGGGGGGTCAAAATTATATTGGCATGTTTTCGTGATGAAAATAAGAATTACAAGTATTGTAGCCAAACAATGATATCATTGCTCTGTAGTCCGACCAATCTGACCTGTTGGTTACTATATTTATATGTAAAAAGGTAGTAACTATACACGTGACCAACTTCCTGTTTCACATGGAATATAAGATATTCTGACTATCATGCCTAAAGAGTACAATGGATGTATCCTTTCAAAAATTAAATGTAAATGTCGAAGAAAAGATCAATTTGGTCTTTCTTTTTGGAGCAAGCACTTTTTCAGAAGTTGGGGAGAGTTGTCTCCCCTGAAAGTGTATCCATTTACTCTAACGCCTTATCATACTTGAGCAAGAATTTAAATTATCCAGTGATATGTAGGAAAACTACTGGCTGAATGACAAACAGTGAAGATCCAGCTCAAAATATTTGGGTCCACACTGTTTGCAAAGGCCTGTCTCTCTGAATATTTAGGGGAAGAACGGTTGTTGTGCTGTACCTTTTAAAAGTTTGGAGACGTCTTTTGGATTAAGAGATTTGAATCCAGGTATAATCTTAGCGTAGTTGACAAACTGGGCTATATAATGTTCCATCTCTTTGCCCTTTCTATTAAAATGAGTCAGTCTATCATCTAAATCTATACCAGTCTCGGCGAAGATCTGTTGATATTCCTCTGTTGAAAGGGTGTCAGTCGTTCCGAACATTTCTCCCAAAAGCTCTTGCTTCATCGTGTAGTCCTTCTGCAAAGGCAAATGATTTGTGCCAGATAAAACATTACGAAAACATGCCTATTCAAATATACTGAAAATTTTACCACCAAAAAATGAAAATTTTCAGATATAAAATTTTGATTTTTTTTTCATATTTCTGCTCAAAACATAGATTGTGGGTAATCGTTAGAACTGCATCTACGAGGCAGTTCTAACGAGAACCCACAATCTATGTTTTTGAGCAGAAATCAGAAAAATAATGTATACCCCTGTAAACCCCAGTTTTACTATATAAAAGTGGGGTTTGAGGGGGTCAAAGTCATATAGGCGTGTTTTCGTGACGATACTCAGATGGCGATAAAAACAAAAACCTAAAAGTGCCTTGGCAGCCATATAGTTTGATAAGAACCCACTTAGTCTCAAATGTGTGGTCTGGTCTAGGCTAACATAATTCCATAACAATTTGTATTGATTTTAGAAGGTCAAGGATGTAAAAAAGCTGTGAATCTGTTCGGACTGCATGTATGCACAAGTTGGTCTATTTAGAGTTGGTTTATGTTTCATCAAAGTGCCTCATTCAGAGTGCTTCTAATGAGTACCCACAACATGTTTTTCTGTGGAGAAATGAAAAAAAAAAAAGTTTATGGATACCTCCTTATCTGAAGCTCCAATCTATGTTAATAATATTTACTACTGGGATGCTAGCGGTCAGTGAAAGACTACTATTCTGTCAATTCAGTTACGGTAAATGTCCTTAAATTTCAAACACTTTAGTCCATGTTTTTGTTTTTGAAAAAGTTTTGCTTTTTATGCAATTTCTTAAAACTCTTAGTGGAATGGCAAATAATGTAGACCTCAATCAGACTGCACCTACAGGGCAGTGTGATCTGGGTCTGCACTGTTTGCATATGCATTTTTAGAGTACTTATGGAGTACAAGATTTTAGGACATTAAATTAATGATCTTACATCAAGCTCTTCTGATTTCAGATTATGATGAAGAACTACTTACATATATTTCAATATGTTTTGACTCAATGGTTTTTGACTCTTCATAAATTCTTCTCAGCTGTGGATACAGAGCCTCCTGACACGACAATAAAGCATCTAAAAGATTCTCCAGCTCTTCATTCCTTTCAATCACAGGAACAGGAGAACTCCCTGATGATGGCGACATTCGTAATTGCCTGTCTAGCTCTGCAAATAAAAGAAAACATACCTAGAACTATATATCATGGCACAGACGGAGCAAAGCACATTCTCAGATGCCGGTCTAGACTTGGACTGAACCCTGGACATATGAGGAAAATAGAAGGGAAGGCAATGATCAGGAATCAATACAATTATCCGAGACATCAAAGGGCAAGAAACGAAGCCTTCAAACCTAAGATGTTGGATGAAGAAAAGGAAGCTACCCAACAACTGGAAGAAGAACCCTTTTTAGAAGGGTACTAAAACAAGTTTGACAGAGTAACTGCCCCTGGAAGTACATTAATGTCCCTTAATGTTAGTATCTAAATTGTTTCATTGATCATGGTGATTATTGTGTGTGTATATATAAAGGTAGACCTGAATTTGCTCTCAACAAATCAAATTGCATTAACTCCTGTTAAGTTGGAACTACATACGCAATAGAATACCAGCTACTTGTTTCAGCTATAATGTGAAACCAACTATTAAAATATACATGTAGCCTACCAGCAATATCCAAGAGTCCATCCAGGGCATCCAAAGACACCTCTGAGTCTGAAGAGGAGATAGAGATTGTCTCTGGTTCCTGCTTTATAGCAGGGCTATTGGGTACCATCACGGCTGCATTCTTTCCTTCCATAGCCTTCGCTTCTACGATGGCCTTCGTCCTGATAGCGATGGAGTAACGTCCCCTGCGAACTCCTGTGTAAAGGAGATATAAAAAAGATTAAGACCATTTGAATTTCCTCCCATTTCATCACGTAAACATGCCTATATAATTTTGACCCCCCCCCCCTTAAACCCCACTTTTATATAGTAAAACTGGGGCTTACAGGGGTATACATTATTTTTTCCTTATTTCTGCTCAATAACATAGATTGTGGGTACTCGTTAGAACCGCATCGTCGAGGCATCCGCCCAGTCTGATCAGAGTCTTCGCTGTGCACTTAATGTGTAGCTAAGGACCCAAACATCCTTCATATGGACAGTGAGGACTCTGATCAGGCTGGGTGGATGCCCAGACTGATCTGAGTCTTCGCTGGGCGCACATGCCTTTTTGTCGGTTTTGTTGTGCGCTGGCTTAAATCTTAGGAAAAGTATGGTAAGGAGTTAGGAGTCCCCGATGCTTGGGCCCAATGACAAGTGAAGCAGTAAAGCTGCGAATTTTCGTCTGGCCAAAGACATATGAGCCAGCGCACGATAAAACCTTGTGATCAACAAAAACTAAAATCAACCTGTACATCCACCGAGTACGACAAGGGTTCTCGTTTATACGTCTTTAGATAGCCTAGAGTCTGTACAAGGCACATGCCATCAGACGAAGACTGATCAGACTGCACGGATGCTCAGAATGATCTGAGTCATCGCTGGTCGCACAAGTCTTTTTGCAGGTTTTATCGTGCGCTGGCTCATATAAAAGTTTACATCTTTGAACTGGAACAAGTCTCATTTTAATGTTGTTCTCTCTGGTCATTCCAGCTTCACTATCATTCAAACTGAGCCGCCAGTAACCCTTATGGCGCCATTCCAAACTTTAGCAGACAACATTCTAAAATATTATATTTTTAATTTTTCAAAGAAAATACGGCTTGACATTTTGTTAACCGTCTGCTTGACAGAAATAAGGTTTAACACTTTAAAATAGTCTTCTTTGTTGAATAAAATTCTAATGGAATGTCAAGCCCTATTTGCTGTGAAAAATAATGCATTCCCCACATTCAATTTGTAATGCTAAAAGTTGAACTGTACGAGCATATTAGGGAAGGAATAAGTATTATTAGAGTGCAAGCCAGATTTGTTCTAGTCGGATCAGCTTACATTTTGTAACCTTTACCAGTATCTAGGTTAATTCATCAGACAAATAATTGGTGATATTTTTCTATTTTTCTCCAGAAAACAGGATTTGATATTTCAAGCGGAGACAACTTGCATGAAATGTCAAATCCTGTTTTCTGGGAAAATAAGAAAAACATTTCAGTATGTCGTCTGCTTAAATATTTACCCAGAGTGCTTAGCGTTAAACTAAAACAGTCGCAGAACTATAGCAGATCTTCATTATCTTTCTAATGACGTCAATAGTAATTATTTCGAAATTGATATCAGATTACTAGTCTTAAAGTGCTAAACACAACTGCAGCCGACCACATTTTTAATATTATTATCATTATTAATATTATTATTATTATTATTATTTTGCATTATTGCTTGTGTTTTTTGTGTTTTTTTTTTTTTTTTTGTTGTTTTTGTTTTGTTTGTTTTTTTGTTTTGTTTTATTTTTTTTGAGTTGTTGTTTTGTTGTGTTCTTTTTTAGAAAATAAAAAGTAGTTTAATGTGCACGTGGAAAACCAAGTCTTATTTTCTCTGAATAAAAAAAAAATAAATATAAAAATAAAATGTTGTCCGCTACAATTTCGCTTAGTGCTTGAAGGGTTTAAAAGTAATATGTATGTACTGATCAGTCAGTCTAATCTTTAGGAAGACTTCTGATACGCTTTACCGAGTAATTAATCTGCACCTAATATTTAGCGTTCTAGGTAAAAAAAAAAATAAGCAGACGAAATATTGAAACATTTTTGTTATTTTTGCCAGAAAACAGGATTAATCAATGGTGTCAATTTGCTAGATATGTCCAATTCTGATTTAAGAAAAATATCGCCAGATGCCTGTCCTCTGACTTTGTCAGACAGTGATAAAGGTTGAGACCTATACCATAGTTTACATGCAAAGCTTCAATACTGGAATTAGTCTTCTACACGCTGGGTTTTAATTTGGCATTTGATCTGTTGGGCCGAAAAGAAAAAAGATTGTTCTAAGATGGCGCAAGTTCTTTCCGTTAAGACTAACGCCAATTTAATAAGGGAAACAGGTACTTTAAGACCACAGTGATCTCCCTTGGATACGTTTCCATTTAAAATTGGTGCACACACATTTAAATGGGCCGCAAAGTCGAACGTGAGAGATTTGTTTGTGTTGAGGTTTTACGGCCCAGTCAACCCAATGGGGTCATGTCGAATGCGGTCAGTTTACCTAACCACACGTTTACTGGGCAGGCTTAGTCCTCTAAGCGGTTAACCAGAATTGCGCACATTCTTTCGCCAGAAACTGACAACTGCCCTTCTTGAATCAGCGGAAGGGAGAGATTGACCGTAGAAAATATTTCATGATCAATCTCCACGAAAGAATATTGCCGACCTCGGCGGGGGTTGAACCCGCGACCTCCTGGTCTCCAGTCGGACGGCGCATCCAACTGAGCCACCGAGGAACTGAGAAAACTATACTTTCGGAGAAATGCGCCCAACGAAAATTTAATCAGCGTAGTCTGTTCCGAGTCTTCGTTGTCCGCAATACTTGAAGAAATGATGCATCCATTGCTATCCAAAACGCGCCCTGTGAAGATTCGGATCAGACTGCGCATTTGTGCAGTCTGATCTTAATCTTCGCTGGGCGCAAACGTACGAAGCTACAATTTCTCAAGATGCGGTTCAATAACAAATTGTTAGTAAACTTACCTCCTTTTGACATTCCAAGTGCGAAACATTTCTTCAGACGACAGGCTGAACAATTTCCAAGCTTCTTATCAATGATTTCACAATCGTTGTCTTTGAGACACTTGTAGTTTTGTTTATGAATCAGTGCACGTCGGAAGAAAGCCTGAAATATATGTAATAAAGGTCTTAACGTTATCTGCGTGCAATCACAATGGACGAAGAAGGCCACATGTACAGTAAACACCGGTTGCTCGTCTACCGTGGCTGATTCGAACTCGTTTTTGAGTCCCGATTTTTATTTTATTTTTATCAAGCAACTTCATATTGTGTGTACTCAGTAGAGGCGATTCTAATAAGTACACCCACATACCTTTATTTCATAGAGGATCGAAAAGACATCCCTAAATTATCTCCCTTTGCCTCCTGACCTGGCGCTATGATGAACCCTCAGTGGCTCGAACTACCCATGTCTAGAAAAAATTCTATGGTAGCAAAGCTGTTCGAGACACTGACGTTCGACTGTATGTGTAAAGGGAAATATGTGACCAGCGCATTCATTGCTCACCAACACGGTGTTCCTATAGACTTCCGCTTTCGATACCTGAAACCCGCAGAGTCAAGGAGACAATTTGCGTTAAATGTCAAGGCCTGTTTTCTGGGGAAAATAAGAAAAAAAATCAAATTGTCGTCTGCTGAATTAACCGAGAGGGTGGTAAAGGTTAAATGAAGTTTTCAAAAACGTATTCTGGTAGGAACATCCAATTCCTTACACTATATATATTTGGCTATGAATAAATTTTATTTTTATACATGTATTCTCATTCATTTTCATAATGGTTTAAATACAAGTGTGGGTTGGTTGGTTGGTTGTGTTGGGCTTTAACGACACGTCAACCCTTGTGGGTCATTTTGTGTCGTCTCCCAGAGGTAGGGAGAAAAAGAGATAGAAGAGAGTAGAAGGGAAGAAAGAGGGATAGGGAAGAAAGAGGAACAGGAATGAAAGTAATGAAACAGAAGAAATAAAAAAATTCCCCCTCTACCCTTACCTGCTACAAGGATAGCAGGCCTTGCTCAGCTGTAAGCCAATATCAATTGGACGCCCTGGTGGCGTAAGATACACGCCACCTTCGCACCACCTGATCATCCCCTACAACAAGTGTGGGAGGTCATTGTTTGTTCTGCTTATACAGGAAAGAGAACGGTTTGATAAATAAATGCGTTTACACGCGTATCATAACCCATTGTAGTCGGGAGACCCGTAAAATGGGAACTGACAAACAGTGCAGACCCAGATCAGACGCCGCAGAACGCGGCGTCTGATCAGGGTCTCCACTGTTTGCAAATAGTTAGCCATTTTTCTCTAGGAATATTTTAATCTCATAGCCGGACGTACCTAAAATTGAAATTGGCCTCTTCCAATATATAGTGTGGGTGAGTCTATTCCGTATACAATGGGATAATGTCCTTTTAGACTGGTCGCGAAGTCAATCCTAAAAAAGCACTGCATGACAATACTTCGGTCAAAAGAACCCATTGCAACGTGAATCAAACAAAACGTTTTAATTGGCTAAATCGGGAGAAAAACAGTTCTAAAATACTGCGTGGTGAGTGTGTATGGACGGCAACGCACCCGCGGTTGTTTTATGTGAATGAACGTAGGCCAGAGAGTATCAAGGCTGATGCAATGCTGTAATGATGTCGTTCTAACGTTGTGTTTTTACTGGGTAAGAAACTGAAAGAATCCCAGTACACAGCCAACATCGTAATTTTGTTTCGGCGTCGACTTAAGGGCTCTGTACCGGCTTCCCCTACATGGTGGCGAGATTTGCCACCTCTACACATCATAATAAAATGTAAACAAAAATCACAAATGAAATGCGTGTCTCACAAATTTGAGTTACAACTTCAATGCCAAGGAATATCAAATAGTTATTTATAGATAAAAATACATTCTATAAGTATGAAAAAACGTACCTTCTAACTTGCGCAAATTTCGCCACCATCTATGGGCAGCCGATAGATAGTTCTTAAGGGGAATTGATACAATTTAAAGGGAGGCAACTCTGTCATTGACTTGCCCTCTTCTGAAAAGGGGCCTACTCTAAAAGGCCTCTTCAGAGAGTTATGATGTGCTGGAAGGTACACACGAAGTCACAAAAATTGTCTGCTTTGTTAAAATGACTGAAAACCACAAAGTGTATTCAGGCCTCTTAATGTCATTTCGACATTGTTGCGATGCTGTGCGTTTGCTGTGACAGGGCATAGAATACATTAAATTACCTTGCACGCTTCGCATGTGATGACACCAAAATGAAATCCAGTTGCTACGCCTCCACACACTTTACAGGGCGGAAGTGGAACCGTAGTGTACTGCGATGACGCGGTGGTTCTTTTTGCTCCAGTCGTCGGCGTTCTCTTGTTTCCAGTTCCTCTCTTCCGCTTAGGAGATGTAATTACTTCTATCTCCGTCACTTCCGGTACGGTACCTGTTTCTGGCTGTATCGGAATTTCGAATTCCACAGAGCTCAGAAGATCAATGTCCGACTGCAGCAAGAAATCCTGTGAGTCAAAACTCAAAACCTCCGTCATATTGTATCCTTTGTATGTCTGGTGCCAATGATCTCGTATTTCTGGAGAATAAATATTATCATAATCATAATATTTTCCATAATAAAGATAGCTTAAATTGTCAAATTGTGCACTTGTCCACGTCTCTCTTTCCCACTCAAACGGTTCTTGTTTCACTGTCTTATAATAGTAATCAGCAACTGGAGTCATATTTCCGCAACATTTAGTGGAATCGTTGCCGTGGTAATCAACCGGTTCATTCTTCACAAGGGAGAGATCAAAGGTAAGGTATTCTCCAACCGATTCATCATATGTGCGTTTCACGCTCATTTTTCTTCACACGAATTGTTCTAATTATAAAAGAGAAACGTAAGGTTGGCGAAGAAATTAACTGAGATGAAAGATCTAATTGGTAAACCATGGATTTTCATCATCTGAATTTGATCAAAATCAGACACAAAATTAAGAACGTTAGTAACGTTTAAAGATTTCAAAACTGTTTTCAGTGAGATGAGGTCGCCATTTTGATTATTTAAAGAGCTTTTAATCATTTCTAATTATCAAATTAAATCTTCCGCTTGCGGATAGAAAACAATGTGGTTTCTCAAGCAAAATCAATATAGGTCTAGTCATTATATATACAAATACATTTGACCAGTTGCTGCAAATATTATTTATTTAGGTTTTGTACATTTAATTAATGATCTTTGAACACATAAAGCCTCATTCGAAGACCCACTAAAGTCGATTTTGCCTTAAAATATGCAGATTTAGAAAATAAGCATCTTGGCACAAATGAGATCAAAATCAGTCAAGAAAAAGAAAGACATTGTAATTAAAAGAGTTTTTCTCATAATTCTGAGCATGCGTACCACCATTTTGAATGTTTAACTCTTTTCCCGCTATTGGCGACTGTTGTCGTCTGCTGATTTACATTTGCAAACAGTTTGGACCCCGATCAGGCCCGACAAAATGTCGGGCCTTAACTGGATCCAAAGTGTCACTCTGATGTTATTCCTGAACGATTTGAAAAAAAAAAAAAGATAATTTAAAGGAAAAAATCCACAGAAGTCAAGACTTCACAAACCAATAAGTTTCTTATTTCTCAACAGATTTTCATAAAGTTTACAACAAACTCCTCAGCTTATTTTATAACATATTTATTATTTGATGTACGTTTCCATTTAAATATTCAAGAGCGCGGCGCCTACAAACGATTTTGAAATTTTAATACTCAAATCTCCATTTCACGAAAGCATGCCTATATAATTTTGAACCCCTTAAACCCCACTTTTATATAACAAAACTGGGGCTTACAGGGGTGTACGTTATTTTTTTCTTATTTCTGCTCAAACACATAAATTGTGGGTATCGTTAGAACCACCTCGCCCAGACGGTTCTAACGAGTACCAACAATCTATGTTTTGAGCAGAAATATGAAAAATGATCAATTTTTTTACCTGAAAACGTTTAGTTTTTGGTGGTAAAATTTTCTATATATTTGAATAGGCCTGTTTTCATAATGGTAAATTTCGTATGTTTTCACCCCTTTTGATCAAATTTGCATGAAAATGCACGCCTTGTCAAAATTTTCATCTCAAGAAACATTCTTCATTAATATCGTCTTTCCTTTTAAACTGGCAATAGGCTTTTTTCTGTAGTTTCCCAAAGTTGGCCTTGTTCATAATATGGTTACCCAAAATACAATTATTGTTTAAAACGCAGAAACCAAATGGAAGATTTTGTGTGAGAAAAAGAGACTATATACATGTGTAAGATATCATAAGACGATGTCATGTGTCACCCATGTGATGACGCCATACCAAATCAAGATAAAAAATGATGATAGACTAACAAGACAAAACAAAAATTTTGTACTTAACGACTTACTAATTGTAATAGTACAAATGTTATAAATCCAAGCTGGCGGCTGTCCGATCGTTTTCGCCCAGATTCGCGAAACACAAATTTTCTATTGTACTGACGTTAATCCTTCTGTTTGTAAATTAAGAATAAGGTCACCTACAAAATCTAAACAGCTACAAAACTATGGCCTCGGAAGTTTTCTGTTATCACAGCAATGACACATATACAGTGACACCAACCCAGCACAGTCACTGACCTAGAAGATGCTTTTCTTTCATCAAAAAAAAAAAAAAAAAAAAAAACGTAGCTCTTTAGATAAGAGAGGATACCTGGCATTTTTTTTTTTTTTTTTCATTTCTTCACGAAAACATATATTGTGGTACCCACGTTTTCGTGCAGAATAAAACATTACGAAAACACGCTTATTCAAATATACTGAAAATTTCACCACCAAAAACTGAATTTTTTTCAGATAAAACTTCTGATATTTTCATATTTCTGCTCAAAAAATAGATTGTGCCTCACCGAGGCGGTTCTACCGAGTACCCACAATCTATGTTTTTGAACAGAAATAAGAAAAATATTGTATACCCCTGTAAACCCCAGTTTTACTATATAAAAGTGGGGTTTAAGGGGGTCAAAATTATATAGGTGTGTTTTCGTGATGAAAGAGAAAAATATCAACGCTCTTTTGCCGAGAAAAAACGCCTTATATGGACTGACTATGAAAAAGTATAGTTTTTTTCTTCTTCTTCTTCTTATTTCTGCAAGAATTTTTTATTCTGCGGTACTTATTAGATCGTCTAAGAGAAGAGATTCTGGTTAGTACCATGACGCACGTTTTCGTATTAAAGAAATAAGACTTTATTTATCTCGATTTCTGCTTACCTCGAGACATGCCATGAATATTAATATACTTGTATTGTTTCCTTAGCGTAATAAATTTCCGTAAATATGTGTTTGTACATGTATCACTATACGCTACATGTATAATTAAATGCTTGCATAAATGAAAGGACAAAATGTAGGTCCATCATAAAGAACGTAGGTAATATACATGAAATTTCAGCGTAACACTGTCTCTCTGTACGAAACCACATTTAGTTTGTACTCATTAGAAGCGCCTCGGCTGATCTAGGCCTTCTGTGGTGTCTGATCTGGATATACACTGTTTGCCAATGTCCCTTTCGAGGAAAGCTTTGCACAAAAGAGTTAATTTTTTGAAAAGCGCAGCTTGTTATATTCTAAAGTTGCCATGAAACTTCATAGTACAGTAAACATTCGATAGAAGTTTACATTAAAATAGCTCAGACCACCGCGATTGAAGCACAATATGGTTCAAGCGAAAAAGTACCGAGCCGCACAGCGCAACAAAAAAAAAAAAAAAAAAAAAGAAAGAAAAAATGGAGCGGGATCGGGCATAAAGTATACATGTGATCAGCAAAACTAATACCCAGGTCCGCCTATACGACCTCTGCGGTATCACCCCATTCGGTTCAAGACATTTGATTTTCGTTTTTAAAGGCTCCATATTCCTCAAAATTAGATATTTTATTATCCAAGAAAGGTTTAATAAATTGATAAATGGTATGAAGTGGCAACTAACAGCCTGTAAAATTTCAGTTAGTCTTTCGTTCTTGAAATGAAATGATTTTTTTTATCATATATCTGAATTATTGTTGCCAGCATTAATTTAGAAATACGATGAAAAAAATCATTTTATTTTTTATCTATTTAAAAAACGAGAGATCAACTGAAATTTTACAGGTTGTCAGATGCCACATTTTATGATCGTATTAATACTATATATTAAATTATTAATCTGTTTTTGAGGAATGTGGAGTCACTAAGAATCAAGGATACCGTAGAATTTTAACAATAGGAAAACTAACGCTTGGTTAGTTCCATGGAGACATAAGACTCTTTTTTTTTCTTTTTTTTTTTTTTTTACTGAAAACGTGCTTTATCTGCAGCTATGTGTAACCCCGTGTTCCTTTTTACACGTACCATGCCATTTGATGCCATGGTCATGTAAACTGATGGGATCTACTTAAAAAAGTAAAGAATCTGCATCCCCCCACCCCTCCCCCACACCTTGGGAGCAAATTCTTTTCTTTTAGATTAGACCTCTCTGAGATTTTCTGCAGGAAAGCTAACAAAAGCCACAAAAGTTGTCTCCCTTTTAAAACTGGCAGAAAACTTAACCTACCAACTGTGTCAAGTCCCCTGAATTTATATAAAGCTTCCCAAACATTAACATGTTAACCTGAGAAAGTACTAGAATATAATCCTACTCGAAACCCAAACAAATGAACTTTTTACTTAACTTTGTTTACCTAACACTCCGCCAAAATCCTAATTGCTAGACCGAAGCAGGCCTATCGAAAGAAAACAAATCAGCGCTCTGCATGCTGGGTAAAATTTTCAACAGACATTTTGAAATATTTTCTTGTTTTCCCCCCAACAAGGGCTTTGATATTTCATGCTAAGGAGACTAATGTTAAGCATAAAATGTCAGAGCCAATTTTGTTGAGAACCCAAATTAGAAAAATATCGTCAGTTTGCCGCCTGCTGAATTAGCCCAGAGAGTGGTAAAGGTTAAGTTAGCTCTGCGTTCCCAAACTGTGGTTGAAAATGACTAAAGAACTAACCTAGTCCCTGGCTATGAGTCTTTCTTCATTTCTATTAACCTTTTAAAACTGCCAATCACATGTCCAATTGTCGTCTGCTTTATCATCTGCTTGTAATTTTAAAAGTCCTTTTTGCAAACAGTGTGAACCCAGATCAGACTACACCGTTTGCCTGTATGCAAAAATAGGTTTGAAATGTTTGCAAGAATATTCAGCAGACGACATAAACAGACGATATTTTCAGATGCAGGTTTTCTTGGCTTTTAAAGCAAAGTATCTAGTATCGTACCCCTTGACTAAAAAGAAACTAATACTATTGATCGACAAATCAGAAAGCAAGCTACTGTGGGGATTTTCTTTTCTTTTCTTTTTTTTTTTTTTTTTTTTTTTTAAACACAGCAGGAGCCAGTCCGCGATTCAAAACAAAATTTGACTTCTTACAGGTGAGTGACCGTGTGACCTACTTTTATACACCCACAGTCCTATAAGTTTTTATTGTTATTCAATAATCTGACAAAAACCAGAGCAACTGGTAACAAGAAACTGATTCAAAGCAAACAGATATCTGTTCAAATTACATAAGTGCGTCATCGTCACAAATCAAAGCACTGACTACTGGTGGGTCGATGTGCCTGAACTGGTGACCATAGGTCTAGATAAGGGAGGGCATCCGGTAAATATTTTTCTTATTTCTCCACAAAAACATATGTTGTGGGTACTCATTAGAAGCGCCTCGGCGAGGCGCTTCTAATGAGCACCCAAAACATGTTTTCATGGAGAAATAAGAAAAATATCAATACTTTTGAAAAAAGCGCCTTAACTAGTGCTATGGGTGACTGTTTCATTTAACGCTTAACTACCTGTAATTTAAGCGAACCGTACAGACCCTGATCAGACACCGCGTTCTGTGGCGTCTGATCTGGGTCTTCACTGTTTGCCAATGTCTCAGTCCAGGTTTTACAGATTTTTTTTTTTTTTTTTTTTTTGATTTTGGTTTTACGGCCCTTTCAAGAATATTTCACTTATATCGAGCCGATCGTTCATCGAAGGTGGGCGAAAACCGGAGAACCCGGAGAAAAACCAACTGACCATCCGTAAGCAGAACTTGGCTTTCCCACATATGACCCGAGCGAGGCTCGACTCACAGCGGTGAGAAACCTAATGGATTAAGAGTCGCCAGGTTTTACAGATACCCCTCTTTACACTGTACTCACGTCATAGCGACAAGAATAGCGCAACTATAAACAACCCGTTACCTGGGGTGAGTTGCATAAGGAAAGCGCTTTCATGTATCGCTCTGTAGCGAATTGCCTTGCTATGCAAAGGTCTGCTTGTTTGGAGCGCTTTTTAAAATGTCTGCCAAAATGACACGATTTTCAAACTAGGAATTTCTTGTAAAAAAAACTTGCTTCAACGATTGGTTTTGTGTTCTAGGGTCCACGTCGTCTAAGGACAATAAAATAAATAAGAAACATTTCAAGTCTTAAAACGGACACTGACTACGTCGGGCGCCGCCATTTTGTTTGGTCTCGTTGCTATGCAACAGTCTGTTTCAGATAGCGATTCAGCTCCGAACACAGTTACAAAGCGCTACGAAGCGCTTTTTTGGTAACATACCGTTGCATTGCGAAGCGCTACAAAGCGCTCTGTAACGCTCGCCTAATGCAACTCGTCCCTGGATTTCGTACAAACGCGCAGTTTGATTTTATTGGTCAATGATAATCACGTGGACAACAACCTTCAGGAAATTTGGTGTATGTATACTTAGGTTCGATTGCAAACAATCGACCCAAAAATGGGCCAAAACACTTATTCGAACAGCGAAGGCCAAGATCAGCCAGCGCATGCGCGGAGTCTGATAAGGGCCTTCGATGCCCGTCTTCATAAAAGCCTTGATACTGCAGATGCTAGGTGTGACAGACATAGGCAATGACTAGACTGTGTAAAAACATGGGCTAACCAGGTTCCTGGGCCCACATTTAAATTGCCAAATCGCACAACATGGGTCTTAATATATAAACGAACAGCGTATGCCTAGATCAGGTCTCTAAATGAAATGGTACTGCGGGTGCAAACGCACTGGCTGGCCAGACTGCTAAGACCCGCAACATCTGGTTCCCCGCTTTTCAATGTAACTAAGGTGCATAAGTAACTTGGCACCTAAAGTTGCATATCAATTTTAAAACAAACATAGGTCTAGATAAGATGGTTATCTCAATAAAAATACATATATTTTGTTTTTATTTCTACATGAAAAGATACGTTGTGGGTACTCATTTGAAGCGCCTCGCCGAGGCGCTTCAAATGAGTACCACAACGTATGTGTTTTGCTGGGAAATAAGGAAACTATCAATATTATTTTAACGAAAAACGCGCCTTATCTGGTGTTATGAAAGAAGACACAAAAACATGACCTGAATATTAATTCACTGCATAAGAAACTGCAAAATCTATGCAGCTACATGTAGTTATGAAGTTTCAGTTTGTAGCTAGCGCGATGAGGTTTTTATAGCCGGAATTTCCCTTACACATAACAAACAACTCGCAAATTGTCACCAGCATGTACATTTGCGACGTCCATCGGCTGGAATCGATTCTCTGGTCTTTCAAACATGTACGTCCGTCCGCAAACATTACGAAAACACGCCAATTCAAATATATTGAAAATTTCACCACCAAAAACTGAAAATTTTCAGATAAAAAAAACTCTGATATTTTTCATATTTCTGCTCATAACATAGATTGAGTACTCGTTATAACCGCCTCGCGTGAAATGATTCAGTATTTTTTTTTTTTTTTTTTTTTTTTTTTTTTTTTTTAGATTCCATACTCAGGCCCGATGCCGTCAACCGTTGATTTCTTGTTAAGCTAGAGAAGGACAAAACGACAACGGTAGGAATGTTACCCCTCTAAAATAATAGTTATATATCCTAAGCATAATAAAAAAAAGAAGAAAAACGTGTGTGTTTAGAGTTCCGTTGGAAAAGCGGAAACGGTAGGTAAGAATTTTTAAACATTTTTTTTAACACAGAAACTACTGTTATGTCCCCTAAATATTTCAACATCTTAAATCTACGAACTTTTAATAAGTTCGTTTTACCACCTGGTCTAAACGGTACTGGATTCGACCCTGATCATTTGATCTCGTTCTATTCTCTTCGTTCAATCTGATCAGTCCTCATAATCTTTATAGCGAAACAGCATAATTTACCTAAAATTGGTATAAGTTTTCATGGTTTTGAGAAAACATAAAAATTTTAATTTTCACCTGGAACATTAGACAGAATCGTACTTTTTGCTTGTTTAGCTGAACTTCCAGTCGCACATTTTAGTAGTGGCTCGGACTTTTCCTATATTTTCTACTGTTAATTAACAATATTAGATTCTAAAAAGTCGTAATGCGTAAATTCTTGTTTACATGGGAAAAGATTCCTTGATCCATAAGAACCCGAAGGAGACTCAAATCAGACTGCACTTTCACCACGACGTAAAATTCTTGTAAAGTCGTTTTGGAAATAACATCACGAAAACACGCCTACATAATTTTGACCCCATTAAACCCCACTTTTATATAGTAAAACTGGGGTTTACAGGAGTATTATGTTTCTTATTTCTGCTCAAAAACCTAGATTATGGGTACTCGTTAAGACCGCCTCGACGAGGCGGTTTTAACGAGTACCCACAATCTATGTTTTGAGCAGAAATCTGAAAACTATCAGAATGTTTTATCTGAAAATTTGTCATTTTTTTGGTGGTAAAATTTTCAGTGTATCTGAACAGGCGTGTTTTCGTAATGCAACTAAATAACTATTGTACAGGCAACGTTCTGAAATTATACCAAATGCGACATGTGAACCCATTTCGACAAGGTCGTGTTGATCTAACATAACTTTTAGCGGCAACCTGTATTCGCGTACGATAAAGTGCAGTTGTACTGAATACGGCTCGCATAGAAGTTCGACACGTACGAAAGGTGCTGTACTGCTGATGACGCACTTTTTTCCAACCGAAAAGTGCTGGCAATTTTCTTATTTCTCCACGAAAACATATATTGTGAGTACTCATCAGAAGCGCCTCGGCGAGGCACTTCTGATGAGTACCATAACATATCTTTTCGTGGAGAAATGAGAAAAATGTTATGTGAATACTGACTCTTATCTGAAGCTGTGTTGTAGATAGTACGCAAGCACTAGAGGACGGCAGATATAGATGTAAATAGGTTACACACGTGATAGATAATAAGTTATTGATTAATCTTTCGCATCAAACTGCCTTTCAACACTAATGAACCAGTCGCTGTAATACTGGCCAGTGGTACTATTAGAAAGATCAGGAAAATCGCTAGCATCACAGCTCGAAATATTACGGGTATCAGGTAAATATTTTTCTTATTTCTCCGCAAAATCTTAAGTATATTTTCGTGAGGAAATAAGAAAAAATACCAATACCTTTCGGTTGAAAAGAAAAAGCACCTTATCTGGAACTATGAAGTCTATATATACGTTTATTGGGTAGATTTTACAATCGACCCAAAGTATACAAATACCAAAATTTCCTTAAGGTTTTTTTGTACACATGATTATAACTGACCAATGAAAGCAAGCCTCACTAATAAGAAATCCAGGTAACGGTTATTTATAGCCGCGCTACTCTTGGCAAACAGCGCAGGCCCTGATCAGACACCACAGAACGCCGCGTCTGATCAGGGTCAGCACTGTTTGCTTAAATTACAGGCAGTTAAGGGCTAAATAAAACAGTCTTAGGTCCCCGTTCAGAGCCATTTTCCAGCCTACACTCACAGACAATCGATCCACCAGTCCTGTCAGTGCATTGATTAAACGCATTACGGTAGAGGCCGACCATTTGATTGGTGGGTGGGTAGATGTTTTCGGACCTGGATTTTTTTTCCTTTTTTTTTCATTTTTTTTTTTTTTTTTTTTTTTTCCTTTTACACTTTGTAGCAAATTCTTTCTTTTTAGCGTTTTCAGACTGAGGGTATCGGTGTATACATAGGAAAGAAAATAGAAAGATACAAAATTTGTCTCGCATTACGAAAACATGCCTATTCAAATATACAGAAAATTTTACCACCAAAAAATGAAGACTTTCAGATAAAAAATTCTGATATTTTTTATGTTTCTGCTCAAAACATATATTGTGGGTACTCGTTAGAACCGCCTCGTGGGGGCGGTTCTAACGAGTACCCACAATCTGTTTTTGGAGCAGGAAAAAAAAAGAAAAAATTATGTATTCCGCTGTAAACCCAAGTTTTACTACATAAAAGTGGGGTTTAAGGGGGTCAAAATTATATAAGCATGTTTTCATGATGAAACAATGGGTTCTCGCGCCTATCACGCCTTTTTCAGCACATTTCTACTACGCTGTCAATTTGAATAGAGCAGGAAGCCAGAGTACCCAGGCCACGATAAGTACCCCAGTCAACACCGAGATCATCCCTTGCCAGTCCTGAATCACAACTGACCACATCAGTGACGCTTTAGAATCTATATACTGAGTGCCAAAAGAAACTTTACACCATATGTTTCTCACGTTTTCAGGACAACATAAAATATAATCTGAACAGTGTTATCGTGTGATAAGAAACTACTGCAAATATTTCAAATACTTCATAAAAAAAACAAAACAAAAACAACTTTTTTTCGAGCGATATCGCCAAGAAATTTTATAGCTGGTTGGAAGTTCCCCAGAATATCCTATGTCCGTCTGTCCTTATGTCTTTCGTATGTACTTTCACAAATTATTTATCGTGCGGTATCATGCATCTGAAGTTGATAATATACACGTGCATGTGTTCACCGTTTCCTCGTATATCACCAGTGCCAAAATAAAACCAAAACGAATTCAGGGATTTCGGTCGTGCGAAAACTACCTGTTACCCAGCAAGCACACAACGTTGAACCAACGTCGATTCAACGTTGATTCAACGTCAAGACGTTGAATCAACGTTGAATTGACGTTGTTTTAATGTTATGTATGTGCCTGCTGGGTAGGGTTGTTAAGTAGACCGTCTCGCCGCCAGTGTCATTTTATTTTATCGTGATTAAGACTAAAAAAATTTCGGTTATATTAAGATAATCAAGTGCAATACGATTAAAGTCCATTTAAGCATTTTTTTTCCCAATACAGCCAAAAGACCATTCTTCATTTCCATTCAGCGTATTCATTCACTTGACAAGCAAATTTTAGTGAAAGGAAAATCGTGATTTGAGAAACTAAAAATATCTCCGATACATATGGCTGATTTTTAAGACGCTTTAACCTTTACCACTCACTGGGCATTTTCAGCAGACGACAAATGGATGATATTTTTTCTTATTTTTCCCAAAAAACAGGATTTGACATTTCATGCAAATTGTCTACTTAGGAGACAACTTGCATGAAATGTCATATCCTGTTTTCTGGGAAAAATAAGAAAAATATTTCGAAATGTCGTCTGCTGAAAATTTTACCCAGAGTGCTAAGCGTTAAAGTAAAATTTTAACGCTTAACACGCTGGGTAAATTTCAGTAGACGACTTTTTGAAATATTTTTCTACTCTTTCCAGATAAGAGGATTTGATGAGACAATTTGCATGAATTGTCAAATCCTATCGTCTACTCATTTTTCCACATACCCAGCTAGCATTCTACGTAAATCTACAACGGGCTGTCACCGGCCCGTCAGCTACCCTGACGGGCCGATGACGGCCCGATATAGATTTACGTAGAATGCTGACTGGGTAGCGTTTAAAATGTTAGGGATGTGCAAATGTACTACAGCAAAACAGATATCCTGAGACAGGTCATCTATGCATGCGCATCTACTCAGTGTACAGTCATTTCAGATCCTGTTAAAACGTGCAAATGTAGTCTTTGCAATACATCCATCGCAGCGCTAGATACGTTTTTTTTTTTTTGTTTTTTTATTGTTGTTTGTTTGTTTGTGTTGTTGTTGTTGTTGCTATTGTTGTTATTCATATACATAAGCTAATGACCGAAATCTGTGACGTTTAGCCAATTTTAAAGGGAGATTTGATAAAATTCTTTGAGATTTTAACAAAAATGACTTTGAAGATCTACAAAAATAGTCAAAGACCTTTATTTAAATGCCAAAATAGTCAAAAGCCTTTATTTAAATGAACGAACCTTATGGTAGAGACAACAAAGTGTGATTTTCTCTCAGGATTTTCTATTTATTTCTTCATTAGATGTTTTGTGGGATCGCTCTGAAAATTATGTGAAGTTTGAAAAATCTTATGGGAACTGGCTTCCAGATGGGCCAAATTCTGTGAGATTTTATCTAACAGTGTGAGATATTGCATGTATGGTGTTTTTTGTTGTTTGTTTTGTTTTTGTTTTTGTTTTGTTTTGTTTTGTTTTGTTTTTTTAGGCTGGTTTGTTTGCTTTCATGTGTGTGTGTGTGTGTGTGTGTGTGTGTGTGTGTGTGTGTGTGTGTGTGTGTGTGTGTGTGTGTGTGTGTGTGTGTGTGTGTGTTTCGCTTTTTTCTTCAAACAAAAAGCTGAGCACCGACATATTTCTGTTTTTTCAAGGCAAACGTATGTTGTGGGTGCTCACTGGAACCACCTCATTTGGCGATTCCAATTAGCAGTTTCCGTCATCCACTTATTTTGTTTACTAAGCTAAGCGCTAACACTGAGGCCCTCACTTAGAAACGCATAATTGGTCTGAGCTGGGTATGCAAAACGACATCTAAAATTATTGTTCACCTCAGAGACTCAACGATGAAACAGCGCACTCCCTGACCAGACAGCGCAGATCATAGGATGTGCATACTGATCTGGGTCATGTCTACGCTCGTCCAAGTGATAACATACCAGGTTATTGTTTTTTTCTTTTTTAATGGTTCGTGTTTGATTTACAGGCCTACGCAAGTTTGCTATTTGCTAACCCACATTCTTTTGTTGATAAAACACCTTATCAGCCAGAGGACTTGCTCAGGAGGAGTATCTGATAATAATTCTGGGACTATTGTTCTTATTTTATCACAAAAGCCCATGTTGTGGGTACTCATGAGAAGCGCCTCGCCGAGGCGCTTCTCATGAGTACCCACAACATAGGTTTTATGGCGAACTGGAGAAAATTATCGCAGAATTGTCATTAAATAAGCCTCCTTAACAGGTCATCTGCACTGACCTATATATCATGACAAGAAGAATAAATTGATTGGACTGGAGTGTCTCATTGAAGTGTGTCACGGCCGTATTATCATCGAGGAGCTTTGCGAAATCGAAGATTATAGCTTAAATGGTTGACGTGCAGTAAAACAAGCTTTGCCAAAACAAAAATCTGGGGACTGGATAAACATGGTAGATTTTCCGCCTTTTTTACAAGGGAGACAACTTTTGTGAATTCTTGTTTGCAATTCCGCACGCGCAGCCTCTTCTGAAAAGGGGTCTACATAAAATGGATAGATTTTGCTAAATTCTTTCCTCGAGAATTTGCTCCTAAGGGCGATGGGGTGGGCGGCAAATCCTTTCCTCCTAGTGTAGACCCATTTTCAATAAGGAGGCAAAATGGTGTTGACAAAGTTGTCTAAACTGAACGTGTATCCAGTAACGAAATTGAAGTTTTCAACTTGAATGATGGGCGTACAGTAAAATAAGCGGGGTCGAAAAAAATAGGGGACTGGATAAACGTGACCGACTTGCCAGTTTTGGTAGACAACTTTCGTGTCTTCCTGTTTGCATCACGAAAACATGCCTTTATAATTTTGACCCCCTCAAAACCCTCTTTTATATAGTAAAACTGGGGTTTATAGGGGGTACACATTATTTTTTCTATTTCTGCTCGAAAACATAGATTGTGGGTACTTGTTAGAACCGCCTCGTCGAGACGGTTCTAGCGAGCACCCACAATCTATGTTTTAGCAGAAATATGAACAAGAGGGTCATGATGGCTCTATATCGCTCATTTAAATCATGTTACACATAGTACTGCTAACAAAGATGCGGTTCTAAAAACATGGTGACCTTGACCATGACCTTTGCCCTCAGGGTCATCTTCTGGCCGGTAAAAAAACAACATCCCTATGACGTTTGAGGGTCCTAGCCCCAAGCCGAGATAAGCTTGTTCTGTACTAGAGGTCACTGTGACCTTTGCTATTAGGGTCAGCTACTGGTCAAGACCAACATCCCCTCTGTTCTAGTCTCAACCACTGCCGAATTATAAGCTTTTTAGTACTGAAGGTCATGGTGACCTTGACCATGACCTTTGCCCGCAGTGTCATCTACTGGTGAGGACCAACGCCCCTTCTAAGTTTGAGGGTCCCATCCCCAAGCATTGCCAAGTTATCAAGCTTTTAGTACTAAAGGTCCTGGTGACCTTGGATTTTCCCTCTGGATCATCTACTGGTAGGGACCAACATCTCTACTAAGTCTGAGGGTCCTAACCATAAGCATTGCAGAACTGTAAGCTTTTTTGGTACTTAAGATCACGATGACCATGACCTTTGACTTAAAGGTCATCTACTCTTCAGGTCCATCTTCTCTATTAGTTTGATAGAACTAAGCCTAATTATTATCAATGGCTTTTTGCTCTATGTTAAACAAGTCACATCCCACCCCCGCCCCCGTGGGCGGGGCTTCTTTTCACCCCAGGGGCATTAGGCAATGCTACACACCAAATATCAAAGGCCTAGGCCTTGCACTTTCAGACAAGAAGATTTTTTTAAGTTTTTTCCTATATAAGTGTATGTAAAACATGTCGGCCCCGGGGTGGGGCTAATTTTGGCCCCAGGGCTATAATCTGAACAATCTTGGCAGAGGGCCACTAGGTGAAGCTATTTACCAAATATCAAAGACGCGGGCCTTCTGGTTTCAGATAAGAAGATTTTTAAAGGTTTTTTTTATATAAGTCTATGTAAAACATGTCGGCCCCTTGGCGGGGCCAGTTTTGGCCCCAGGGCAATAACTTGAACAATCTTGGTAGAGATCCACTAGGTGAAGCTACGTACCAAATATCAAAGGCCTTCTGCTTTCAGACAAGAAGATTTTTCTTAAAGTTTTTCCCTATATGGGTCTATGTAAAACAAGTGAACCCCGGCGCAGGGCCATTTTTGATCCCAGGGCTATAATTTGAAAAACTTTGGTAGAAGTCCACTAGATGAAGCCACATACCAAATATCAAAGACCTGTGCCTTCTGGTTTCAGACAAGATTTTTGAGATTTCAGTTAAAAAATCTATTTTTAGCTCCTGTGACCTAGATGTGCAATGGACCGGAACCATTTGAACAACCTTGAAAGAGAACCAACTAAAGATCATTTTTGTGAAGTTTGGTCAAAATCCAATCAGTGGTTTAGGAGGGGATGTCGTTTGAAGAAATTGTTTACGGACGGACGGACGCACATACGCAAGGACGGACGCACGCACGCACGGCAGACGACGGACAAAATGTGATCACAAAAGCTCAGCTTGTCACTGCGTGACAGGTGAGTTAAAAAGAGAGTTTTTTTATCTGAAAATTTTCTGTTTTTGGAGGTGAAATTTTCTATATATTTGAATAGGCGTGTTTTCGTAATGGCGATTCCGCACATGGAGTCTCTTCTGAAAAGAGTTCTACTCTTAAAGGGACAGAATTTGCTCCCAATTCTTTCCTTTTAGAGTAGACCCCTTTTCAGAAGGGATGCAGAACAGTTTTGACAGCTGTCTTCTCTGAGAGTGTATCCATTTCTCTTAAATAGGTCAATTATCGTGTTATCCCGAAAGTAAACCAAATGTAGGCTTTGTGACGTCACACAGCCCAAATTAAATATGCAAAACCAAATTATAAAAGGTTTTTAAGAATAATTTTGCTACAGATTTTTATAATCTTTTAATTCTAGTGACAAGCAATCATTTCCCCCAAAATTAACCAATTTTATGAGAATAACTACTTTTATGAAACGAATTTTATTTTTTATAAAAAACCTCATTAAATATTCAAAATGGCGGCGCCTATACCACCAATGTTAAAATATTAAATTGTCTAAAACTTACTTAATTTTCCCCCCGAATTTAATCAAATTCGTGTCAAAATTCATTGTTTGTAAAGTTTGTCGGTCACTTTAAAGCACAATACCTTTTAAGGGTTGCGTTCCCCTTTAATGAGCAGAGAGTAACTTTTACTCAAACCTGGACAAAATCAAATTACAGAATGCCTAAAAACCTTCGGGTATTGCAAATGGGTAGGTTGGTAGGAGCACTGCAAACCAACAATGTTATTAGGATGGTCCTTGCCATCTATGAACACATTAGTACGACAAGTGATTGTGACGGCCCAGACTGAAGAATAAACAAATCTTTCCATCGCTCAATCATTCCACCAGTCCATCGCTCCGAACTACCGTTGATGACATTTTAAAACTTACATGAGCAAACAATATGAAAGTTCGTTCTGATCACACTCGCCTAAAATAAACGGAAACCGCCTGTATACTATGATATCATGGCGTGATTTCCATGTACGGCACACCACCAACGCCCTAAAAGCCCATTTGCCATACCTCCAGATAAGATGAGCAACAAGATAAATGGGCAGTAACGAGAGAAATCGTACCTTCTTACATGTTCGCATCAACGCAGTTAGATCAGAGTCTTTGTTGTCCAGCATAGGGATATTTTGCATACTCTGATACCCAAACAGCACCTACTGAAGATTCTAGTCAGACTGCGCGAATGCACAGTCTGATCTGATTCTTCACTGGGCGCAAAAGTTCGAAGGTACGTTTTCTGACGTTCCGGCTAAAATATTTTCTTCTCCACGAAAACTTATGCTGTTTGGCATGTATTAGAAGCGAGGATCGAGCTTCTAGTGAGTACCAACATGCTTTCATGGAGAAATAAGAAAAAATTAGATACTTTCTGTGCTTATAAATGAAGCTTGTATATTATCTCCGCTCAACAGAAGTCTACCTAGCAATCTTTCCCGTCAAAATTCAACGAATATATTATAAATATGCAAGCTTTTACGTTACCATGCATATTCTGGTCTGTTTAAAGGTTGTTTAAACTGAATTTTCACCGATTTCGGCATTTGAGTCACAACGTGAGAAACCGTACCTGCTGACATCCGCAAGTCTGACTACAGTCTCCGTTGTCTGCATAAAGAATATTTACCTCCTTGGCTATCCTACTGTGCCCAGTGAAGAGTCTGATCAGACTGCACGAATGCGTAGGCTGGACTGCACGAATGCGTAGGCTGGACTGTGCGAATGCGTAGGCTGATCTGAATCTTCACTCGGCGCACCTCCAAAAGCAGGTTTTCTGACGTCGTGGCTCGTTGTTTTTCCATTTTGGGAAGTTTATGCAGCAAACTGTTTGATGTTCCTACTTAGCTCTCTCTCTCTCTCTCTCTCTCTCTCTCTCTCTCTCTCTCTCTCTCTCTCTCTCTCTCTCATTGCACAAAGTATAATTATAATTGTACATTTTTGCAATATTACAAATTCACAAAAGCTGTTCAAACTGATCAAATATATAATATATTTCATATTAAGACAGTACATTTTTTCCACTAGCCTTACAAAATCGATCTGGATAATACCATACTAACCCTAAGACACGTGATTTTGAGATGCCTCAGCCAATAGTGTAGACCAAGATCAAACACCATGTTCTGTGCCATGTGATCAGGATCTAAAGTTTGCCAATCATCTACCAGTATTAGTTCCACCATAAAGGTAGTCAATACATTAAGATGCCACGCCCACTACTAGTTTTCGGCCAATCAGATAACTTGGTCTAGGTTATTGATACAAATTCAAATACTGAATGGCAAACAGTGCAGATCCCGATCAGTTGGCTTCTTCAGGATCTACACACTGCAAATGAATATATGGGTTCAGCAGGGCAAGGGTTAAGAAACTGTAAGGACAAATCTGTCAAAAATATGTTTGTCCCTTTACGTACCAGGGGACAAATTCTTTCCCTATAGGTTCGATTCGTTATAGGGGATTGGCGTGCAGGAAAGTAAACAGGAAATTACAGAAGCTGTCTCCTTTCTGAAAATGGCTGTAAAATCTCCAGGCGTATCCGCTCACCTTAATATTTAGGATAAAAACTGTCGCTCTTTTCAAAGTTCGAATCGGGAAATAAAGGGAACGGTGTCCTCCACATTCTATCCGGTAGTGTGGCATTCCCATACACATACCCCTAATTACCTTTGGGGCCTAACACCGAAAATGACTGAACATGATACTCCAAAATTGATATACTCGTATATTCCCTAAGCATAGTTTGAGAATCAATTAAGGCATTTTTTTTCAACGCGTCGAAAAGTACTGATATATTTCTTATGTTTCTTAAAACATAGGTTGTGGATACTCATCAGAAAAATATTATGTGGATACCCTCTCTTATCCTGAGTTATGTCACCGTATTCGGACCTCAGAGATTCGGACACTTTAATTCCTTGTAACGAAACATTTGAACAAGTCCATTTGATTGCTTGATGGGGCGTCTATTTAAAATGTTGCGACGGAATGACAAATAGTGTAGACTGTGACCATGGTCAATCCTGTCCGAATTTTATTTAAGAATGAATGCTGGAATGAATGTATATGGAATGGAATGCGTCTATACGTTTTTTACAAGCTTAATTTGTTACGCTACACGACAAAAGTGCACATGCCCTTGTGAAAATAATGTCAAATTGGTTCAACTAATGAAAATACTCTATTTATGAATTGTCATTGCAATGTTTTTCAATTAACCGAAAGAAAAATAATAAACAAAACAAACCAGACCTACCTCAGATGCGGTTAAAGGTTCGTTGACAGATGAAACAGGTTATATAATCAGAAAACCCAGAAAGTACTGTCTGCCATTCACAAATTGATCAGTGTTTATGCTTATTCACCGGCAGGTCACATGACTTATGACGTCAACCCGTTGTTTGAGGTACAGGTTGGGATATTTACGAATGGTTTTTAACTTTTTTCTTTCTAGAAACTCGTTTGAACGGCTTTTAGATTTTGTGTATATTTTAAATAGGTTCGTTAGACAAATTGCATAATACAAAAAAAACTATTAGTGTAAAATAATTCATAACCTAAGAAAGTGTTTCTTTGTTTGTTCTGGAGTTTAACGGCCGAGTCAACATTATTAAGATCATGTCGAGCCGGTCAGTTGACCTAATCTTTTTTTCCTGGGCAAGCTTAGTCTTCTGAGCGGTTTACCAGTACTTGTGCACATTCTTTCGAAAAAAAAAAACCCTGAAAAATGTCCTTCTTGAATCAGTAGAAGGGAGATAATTACCGTAGAAAATGTATCATGATCAATCTCCACGAACGAATGTTGCCGGACCCGGCGGGGATCGAACCCGCGACCTCCTGATCACCAGACGGACGCGCATCCGACTGAGCTACCAAGGCCGACCCTAATGAAGTGTGAAACGCCCGCGGTGAAGGACGAATGTTCCAGGGCGAAGTATCCAGGTGAACTGACCAATGAAATAGAAGATAACAAATTGTCCAAATGGACCTTATCACATGTATATGCAGGCAACGGAGGCCCAGATCAGACTGAGCATTTGCGATTTTGCAATTTTGGGCCTTCGTTGCCTGCACATTTGCGCAGTCTGGTCAGGGTCTTCGTTTTCCGCTAAGAGAATCCTTGAACATAGATGTGAACTGTGTCCAGGGGTCTGGTAATCAGGAGAGGCAATGTTGTCTGAGCGGTTTTACCTTTGCGGGAAGTGTTGCGAAAAATGATGTCGTGTCGCTCTTTATCCGAGTTATTGAGGTTCGACTATATAATATATATACTATATAGTCTTATACGTTCAGACTTTCAGGGGAGGAAACTCCCTGGTCCCTTTTCAGAAGGGACCTACTCTAAAAGGAAAGAATTTGCGCCTCTTCGGAACAAATTCTTTTCTTTTAGAGCAGAAGTGCGATATTTGGGTTAGTATCGCCACTACGCCACTACGAGAATTCTGGCATAATGGCTCAGGTAGCCGAACGGCTCATGAGATCCAAGTTCGAATCCTGTTAGAGGCGGAATTCAGCTCTTGACTGTACGGCACGTCAGTGTACAGAGCCTTTTTATTATCATACCTCCATCGTCTCGATATGAATAACATTGAAAGAGACGTAAAACACCAGTCTTCTTCCGTTTAGAGAAGACTCCCTTTCAACAGGAGCTTGATGTGCATAAAAACAACCAGGAATTCAAAAAGTTGTCTCCCTTGGAGAAATGGTGAAAATGTATCAAGTGTATCAAGTCTCCTTAAAAGGACGGAAATTTCGTGATGTTTCATTCGCATATAGATAGTGTTGCAACTTACATCAGAACCGGGAACCAGAAAAAACAAACTAACAAACGTCATCTGGCTTGGAAAACCCTCGCACCCAAGCAGTCTGATCAGTCTTGAATTCCGGTCCATGGATTCCTTATTACCTGCCGATTGTTCATGCGAACAGCGAAGACTCTGATCAGCCTGCGCAGATGCGCAGGCTAATCTGAGTCTTAGTTGTTCGCATATTAGACTGTTGGTTTTACATCGGTCCGGTACATGTTCACGTTCGCGTTACTTCACGACACTCAATAGAAAATAGTATTTTCGAGTGATTTTTTGATTGTGTTGGGGTTTAACGACACGTCAACCCTTGTGGGTCATTTTGTGTCGTCTCCCAGAGAAAGGGAGAAAAGAGATAGAAGAGATAGTAGAAGAGATGAAAGTGAGGACAGGGAAGAAAGAAGAAAGAGGAACAAAAGTGAAAGTGAAGAAACAGAAGAAATAAAAACATTCCCCTTCTACCCTTACCTGCTACAAGGATAGCAGGCCTTTCCCAACTGTAAGCCAATATCAATTGGACGCCCCGGTGCCGTAGGTACAGGACACCTTCGCACCACCATCACGTATTATGAACGTCGTCGAGTCTCTCTCTCTCTCTCTCTCTCTCTCTCTCTCTCTCTCTCTCTCTCTCTCTCTCTCTCTCTCTCTCTCTCTCTCTCTCTGTATCTGTCTCCAAACTTATGCAATCTTTCGTGTAATTTCAACATCTACACCACCCCCACACATGTTCTCTGGAGATATGCGCACGTTTCTCATTTTCTAATGTACATGTTTACCTATATGGCTATTAACAGAAATATGCATAAATACGGTGCACTAGCATATAATGCAAAACTTCATACTTTTCAGTGAGGTGAACGTGTCATTCTTGTCAGGCGCGTAGCCAGGCTGAAGCTATGAAGTCCTGGCTTCAACATAAATTTGGCAATTTAACCTTATTTTTTTACCTCAAACTTGTTCAGATGACATCAAATGGGCCGGGCCACAGCATTTCCTACAAGACCACATGTCCGCTAAGCAATGACTCAGATCAGCCTGCGCAAATGCACAGGCTGATCAGAATCATTGCTTTGCGCTGATTAGCCAAATATCTAAGCTTTCTTTAGACGAACGCTTGGCGCATACATGTATGCAATCTTGTAGGAAATGCTGTGCCTCGGCTGAAATTTCAGAGATTCTATTGGCAGACGTTCCTGGCTATCTCCCTGCATGTTAAGGTGAATGGTTACACTGCTATTTTTCACAAGGGAAGCAACTTTTGACTTCCTGCTTGCTTTTCTGCGCACTGATACCCTTCTGAACATGGGTGAAATTCCTTGTCAGAATGGAACAAAATCAATTTTGACAGAGTTGTATCCCGTTAAAGTGCATTCATTGCCCTTATTATCATTTTATTAAAATTAGTATTATTCTTGTAGCTATGACTGTTGCTATCGTTACATTGTATTATTATAGGAATAGTTTATATTATCTTTTTTATTATTATTATTTAATCGAGTTGTAATTCGGAGAATCTCTCCCACACACAATAAAGCCCGAAAGGCTTAGGTTAAGTTTGTGAGTAATTCGCTGGCGTGACATATTGATGAAGTCTACACATTACGAAAACACACCTATTCAAATATATAGAAATTTTCACCTCCAAAACCTGATATTTTTTTCAGATAAAAACCTCTGATATTTTTCATATTTCTGTTCAAAACAGCCTCGGCGACGCGGTTGTAACGAGTACCCACAATCTATGTTTTTAGCAGAAATAAGAAAAATAATGTATACTCCTGTAAACCCCAGTTTTACTCTATAAAATTGGGGTTTAATGGGGTCAAAATTATATGGGTGTGTTTTCGTGATGAAGAATAAAAATCGTCTCTTATAATTCCAACTCTGTCCTGTTAATGTTGAAATCTCGAGTTAAATAGCTGAATTAAGAAAACTACGCTAAAAGAAAACAGTTCCAAGATTCCAGCTCACTGGATTAATCGAAATATAAATGTCGTTCTACAATTTCCTCTCGACCACTCAACATACAAAAAGAAAAAACTATTGTAGGCCTCCTGAGTTGGAAATAAATATGATTTTTTTTAAATCAATGCCTTCTTCAATCCATTTCTTTCTCATATTGCAGCCATTATCTTGTCACATCACGAAAACACGCCTATATAAATTTGACCCCTTAAACCCCCTTTTATATAGAAAAACTGGGGCTTACAGGGGTATATATTATTTTTCTTATTTTGCTAAAACATAGATTGTAGGTACTCATTAGAACCGCCTCCTCGGCGAGGCGGTTCTAACGAGTACCCACAATCTATGTTTTAAGCAGGAATATGAAAGATATCAATTTTTTATCTGAAAATTCTCTCTCTCTCTCTCTCTCTCTCTCTCTCTCTCTCTCTCTCTCTCTCTCTTTTACGTGATGATATTTAATCTTTCATAATAAACAACCAATCTAAATGTTGTTGTTAAGGGTCCGGATACACTTGGTTGATTTTTCATCTTCTTTTCTCAAGGGAGGCAACCTTTTTAGCTTTCTTTCCAAGGCCTTCCTGCGCATTCGTTTGCGAAGTGGTGTATCCTAAAAGGAATCAACAATTTGGAAGCGAAGTCTGACAGTGGACAGGATTGCCCTGAAAATGTGTCAGTTCCTCTACAGTACGTTAACCCTTGTCATACTGAATAAATTAAGATGCCACACCCATTTCTAACTGTCAACCAATCAGATTTCTTAATCCAGATTGCTGATAAAAAATCACATACTGACTGACAAACAGTGCAGATCCAGATCTGTTGGCTTCTGAAGAAGCCAACTGATCTGGATCTACACTGTTTGCAAAGGCAAGGCATATCAGAGTTCAGCAGGACAAGGGTTAATATCCACTACGCTCGTAGACGCACAAAGTTGAAATCACGTCACGTTGCACTGGCTTTGATACAGTGGTCTTGTATTTTTATAATAAAAATCACATATTATTTTTAAAAAGAAAAATTAAAAAATTCTGAAAACCAGCCAGTTGGGTTTAACACTAGCGTGTCCATTTTTCATTATACATTATGGTGGAGTTGGCGTTACGGGTGGGAGTATATTTATTACGTGGACTTGTTTGCCTAATGGTGAACCTCAGGAGACACGCGACATTGAAAAACAACATCGGATCCACATTGACATGATTCCAACTCAACACATATAGTGCGATGCGACTGGTCGAGAGCAAATTCAAATTTATACGTCAATAAATGCGATTTCGGAGTAGGAATTTTGGACCTATTTTCTTGGCGCAGAATCATAAAATTGGCTATTTATATCGCCTTTTGGCGTAAAACGACAGAGTTGAAATAATGATTTTTTTCTGGATTTTATGGATGTGTAAACGTCGGAGAATCACTTACACATTACGAAAACACGCCTATTCAAATATACTGAAAATTTTACCACTAAAAATGAAAACTTTCAGATAAAAAATTCTGGTATTTTCATATTTCTGCTCAAAACATAGATTGCGGTTCTAACGAGTACCCACAATCTATGTTTTTGAACAGAAATAAGAAAAATAATGAATACCCCTGTATTAAAGTGGGGTTTACGGGGGGGTGGGGGGGTGTCAAAATTATATAGGCATGTTTTTGTGACGAAACAAAACATTGGGCTCTTCGGCTTTATTCAGTTTATGAGTGATACGCCAGCGTTTAGTTGTTAACAGTCGAACTTCAATGACTCGAACATCATTGTGACCATGGAAATTTGTTCGAGATATGGGTAGTTCGAGCCACTGAGCGTTAATCATGGCGCAAGGTCAGGAAGCAAATAACGATAATTTAGGGATTTTTTTTTTTTCAATTTTCTACATAATAATTGTATTAGTGTACTCATTAGAATCGCATCGATGAGGCGATTCTAATGAGTACACACAAGCTATAATTTCATGATAAAATAAGAAAAAAATCCCTAAATGAATGATTTCTTGACCTATCGGAAGAATTTCGTAGGGACTCAAAAACAGTTCGAATTAGCCCTTGTAAACGAGTCATCAGTGTTCGAGCTATTGAGGTTCGACTGTAGTTTGTTTAGTAGGGCGTTGTGAGTCTGAAAGGCTGCAGTTTTAGTTACAGGTTACGCTTAGTCGTGATTGCTTATTTATATGTGCAGAATTTGAATGGATAAACGACAATAAAAATTGCTGAGCGGCATATATGCAGTTTATTCCCAGTGTGACCAATCACTTTAAATTTTGTCCACGGTTAATTACCGCTCTCTGATTTAATGCTGTAGATGATATACTGATGATGTTTTTCTCTTATTTTTCCCACAAAATAGGTTCTGTCGTCTGCTATTATTTTTACCCAGCATGCTTTAACTATTTCGGTGCCAAATTTCATATCGCCTTTTGGCGTAAAACGACAGAGTTGAAATAATGATTTTTTTTTCTGGATTTTATGGATGTGTAAACGTTCTTTTTTTAACAGACTATCACTTGAAAAGAAGTTTATACGTAACGTTGAAAGACTAAATGTCAAACAGCGTAGATCCAAATGAGACGGCTCATATGAGCCGTCTCATCTGGATCTATGCCGATTATTATCGCCTGTGGCAGTGAAAGAGTTAAGCGTTAGTCCGTACACGCACTCATTTTCAATTTATTAAAATTTTAACCCTTAAAGAGCAGATCTAATCTCTACTGCAACAGACGACACTTTTCAGACAGAAGATTCACATGATGTGCCAAGCCTTGTTTTCTCTTAAAAATAACAATATCAAATTTAGAATGTCGTTTGGTACAAATTTGCTTAGTATGGATTAGCTCCCTTAAAGAAAACAAAAACTGACGATTAAACAACTTTATATACTTTACAAAAGTTAATGAATAAATACATTTTAACATTGAGAGGCGATGTCAGCCGAGCGGTTTGACGGGTTCCGAGCGAAAATTACCCTTCAGCTAGAAGGGTAAACAAAAGCATCTTCAAATCTTCTTCAAAACAGAAGATAAGGGACGAAGAATAGCAGATACTTTTTGGCATTTTTTTTTTCAATATTATAATAGAGGTTCTTAAACGAAGCACATTTTACAACCGAAGATTTGACAGTTTCCTTGTCATAGTCACGACCCACTCTGTGTAACACTGAATACAAAGTTGATATCTAATTTCGATCAGTTTCACCGCCGTACGCGCCTTTCATCATGAAAACATACCTATATAATTTTGACCCCCTTAAACTCCACTTTTATATAGTAAAACTGGTGTTTACAGGGGTATACTTTATTTTTCGTATTTCTGCTCAAAACATAGATTGTGGGTACTCGTTAGAACCGCCTCGGCGAGGCGGTTCTAATGAGTACCCACAATCTATGTTTTGTGCAGAAATATGAAAAATATCCGAGTTTTTTATCTGAAAATTTTCAATTTTTGGAGATGAAATTTTCTGTATATTTGAATAGGCGTGTTTTCGTAATGCTTATCGTTGTCATTTAGACATACCGAAATATAAATCTATGGAATGACTGTCGCAGTCCTTAAATTCCTAGGACGCCTGATATTGCACCTTTCTTTCGGGGTCCGTGTCTGTTCACCTGACGTCACTGGTTAAACATCTTATGAATGTTCTATGGCTTGGGGTACACAGACCATATATTTCTTCGCGTCAACAAAAGGCCTTGCCACTTTCATCGTAATTGCAAGTTTCTAAAATTTCCTTTTGTCTGAATTAGGGTCCTAAACATGCTAAAACAAAGCAAACAGAATTTTCATTTTATCTCCTGACGTTGAAAACGTTAACTAAAAGTCCGTCATAATTCTGTCCTAGGTTCCAGCAAACAGGCATATGATTTATCATTTCAGGGTCTGTTGAAACACCCCACCCAAAACATCCACACTAAAACCACCCAAACTATATCCAAATCACATTTTTAAACTTCTTGAGTCACAAATCAAACAGTTGAAAATCAAATATGAATAAATATTATTTGATTAATCATCTACATACATTAAAGAAAATACGGTCATTCTCTCCCTTCCGCTGATTCAAGAACGGCAGTTGTCAGTTTCTGGCGAAAGAATGTGCACAATACTGGTTAACCGCTTAGAGGACTAAGCCTGTCCAGTAAACGTGTGGTTAGGTAAACTGACCGCGCTCGACATGACCCCATTGGGTTGACTAGGCCGTAAAACCTCAACATAAACAAACATTAAAGAGAAAATAATAACGTATTTCTACATAGCTTCTGATGATTAGAAGGAAGCTTACTTGTTTGTTCCATCGTATGCAAGATGTGAATTTCTATAATTGGTCGGCTTCTTTGATGTGAAATTATAGGGCAGAAAGTTTATTCATCTTTTCTTTCATTTCTTCAGTTTTTTTTTTTTTTTTTTTTTTTTTTTTTTTTCTTCGCTCTTTCGATCGTTCTTGCATACCGAGTGCGTGTGTTTAAGGAAAAAAAAATAAATAAACGTCACATGCAGGTCCAGAGGAAGAGTGAGCAGGTGCCAGACAAAACGGCCTTACGTGTTTTCTTTTCTATTGCAAAGATCCTGCTCAGTCTGTGTGGATGAACATGCACATGCGGATCTGGAACTTTGTTGGTCATATGTATTCTTGCACGCCATCACATAGTTCATGTGAGTCTTTTTCTACTGTTAAAACCCAAAGATCTTGATCAAACTGCACAGATGCACATGCATGCATATGCTGATTAGAACTTTGCTGGTCAGCTCTTTCTTGGGCATCACTTTATAGTGCATTTAAGGTTGTTGTTTTTTTTTTTGCAAAAGTCCTGACCAGCCTATTTCACTTACGTTTATCTGCTGCAATGACCCAGATCAAACCATTAAGAAAACATACCTATATAATTTTGACCCCCTTAAACCCCACTTTTTATAGTAAAACTGGGGTTTACAGGGGTATACATTATTTTTCTTGTTTCTGCTCAAAAACATAGATTGTGGGTACTCGTTACAACCGCCTCGACGAGGCGGTTCTAACGAGTACCACAATCGCCGAGATGGTTCTAACGAGTACCCACAATCTATGTTTTGAGCAGAAATATGAAAAATATCAGAGTTTTTTATCTGAAAATTTTCAGTTTTGGGAGGTGAAATTTTCTGTATATTTGAATAGGCGTGTTTTCGTAATGTGTGTGGATGCTCATTATCCTGAGCTATCAAACATCTTTGATACCACATTGGGACGAGATAATAAATAAACACAGTAACTGAGAGTGAAATAGATAAAGTAAGTGGTTTGGTGTGACACGGTAAATAAATAAGGTAGTTTGGGGTATTTCGGGGTTGTTTGCGGTGGTTTGTGTGTTTCAACGGACTAATCCTTTTTTACGAGGAGGTTTTCTTGGACTTTCAAAACTTGATTTTGGCGTAAACTTGATCATTTTGTAAAGATGATTTAAAATGCGCACGATGAAAGTTGAATCAAAGTATTTGACAAAAATAACAGTTTCATGAGATAAATCATCGCTTCAAGGCACGAACATTCTTCCATACAGAGGGTGACAAAGGTCACATATGATCTTAGTAGACTTCGTCTGAAAAATCCATATACTGTCAGCTCTGACTATGGACCGCAACCATTACCTGGGCCACACCATGCGAAAACGTGTCTTCGGGTTAATGCGGACAGCGAAGGCCCAGATCAGCCTGCGCTTCCGCGCAGTCTGGTCAGGGCCTTCACTGTCCGCTAACAGAATCATTGGATACTACAAAATGTATGAATGGTAGCATATCACTAAATTTTCATTTTCGACTGAGATGGGCTTCATTTTGATTCTTTTATTGAAAAATAATGAGGAAGAGTTGTTTTATCAACTACAAAGAGATAGGTGAATTTCCTTCTACAGTTTTTGAAAGAGATGGCAAAATGTTATTGAGGGCTATGGAAAAAAAATTAGTGGAAAACACTCGATTGGACAGCCAATGCCCGGATGAGACTGCACATGCGTGTGAATCTTTGCATTTTGCGCATGCTCGAAGACACATTTTCGCTTGACGCGGTCCAAGTCCTTGACTGCTACGCTGTGCGCATGCTCGATATCTCTCACGAGATATCGAGCATGCGCACAGTGTATATAGTAGCAGTCAATTCAAGTTCTTGTAGTTATAAAAGCAGCGACGGGAGAAACGATAGCTTTATGGCATATGCGAACAGCAAAGGTCCAGATCAGACAGCAAAGTCGCACAATCGGAAAAGTTCTTTGTTGCGCATCGATTATATAGTTTCCAATGATTTTGAATGCGAGCAGCGAAGCCCTGATCAGCTTGCGCAGACTGATCGGGCCTTCGCCACCCGCAAACTCAGTCCTGATTTTATTAATTTGTTTAATTAATTATTATCTCAAATGCCTCGGTTATTAAGTTTAATGCTTAACATTCTGGGTAAAATTTTCAGTAGACAACATATTGGAATATTTTACTGATTTTTTCCAGTAAACAGGTTTGACATTTCATGCTAAATATGGAGACAATTTTTCTGGTAAAAATAAGAACAAATATCATCAATGAATGTGTTGTCTGCTGCATTTGCCCAGAGAGTGACAAAGGTTAAAAACGCTCCCTTAACTCACTGGGTAAAACGACCTTGAATAAGTCGGGCTTGCACCAGACGACTGCGTGAAAATACAACAAAAATGAACTTTAAGAGTTTATCAATATTTTATTTTCTATATTTAGCAATTATAGTATGTTCGCACGTGACCTACTCAGAGAGGGTTTATTTATCAGAACATTGCGCGAGGACTGGTTACCGGTCCCATTTAATCATTATGCTTAGAATACATACTACATTCGAAACCAGTCCTTGTAGTATCCTGTTATCAGCAAAAACTCAGACGAGGCACTGGAGGGGGGAAATGGCGAGCAAATAATTAAAGAAAAAGTAATTGTAAAATACGTCCTGTGTGGTCATTCAGTTGTCAGTAGTAACAGGAATAATAACAACAACATTATTAATAATATTTCTTTTGTTATTATTTCCTTACAACTACTACTTCTTCATCTATTACTACTACAACTACTACTACTAGTAGTACTACTGTTGCTACTACTACTACTACTACTACTACTACTACTACTACTAACAGGGGACATAGTAAGGAGGAGTATTTGGTGATAGTTCGGCGATATGTTTTCTCTATAAAAACATACGTTTTGGAACAGCGAGGCAACCTAGCGGGCACATGACGTTTATGCAACGTTGGCTCAACGCCGATGCAGACGTTGAATCGACGTTATGACGTCATGTGCTTGCTGTGAATGCGCCTTTAATGAATATCTATAACATACGTTATGGAGAAATCATCCCAAAATTATCATCAAATACTATCCTTACAAGTCCTCTGGTTACTACCACCAGTATTACTACCCAACGGGCACATGACGTTTATACAACGTCGTCTCAACGTCGATGCAACGTCATTACGTTGCATCGACGTTGAGACGACGTTGTATAGACGTCATGTGTCTACTGGGTACACAGTACTACTACTACTACTGCTGCTGCTGCTGCTGCTGCCAGGGAACTTGAATGAGTGTAAGGTGATAATTCTTTTGGAATCTTCTTTACTTATTTCTTCAAAACAATATCTGCTGTGAGTACTCACTAAAGTGCCTCAGCGAGGCACTATTACTTCTGCTAATGTACTAGTAGTGCTGCTACTACTAACACTACTACTACTACTACTGCTGCTGCTGTTGATACCACTAATTATAACTACTTATACTACTACTACTACTACAGCTAATACAAACACTACAAGAACTACTACTGTTACCGCCACTACTACCAAAACTTCTACTATTATAACTACTACTTCTACTACTACCACTACTACTGCTGCTGCTACTACTGTACTAATAGTGCTGCTACTACTAACACTACTGCTTCTACTACTGCTACTGCTGCTACCACTACTACTGTACTAGTAGTGCTGCAAATACTAATACTATTATTATTACTACTACTACTACTGCTGCTACTACTACTACTACTGTACTAAAAGTGCTGCTACTATCTACACTACTACTACTACTATAACTACTACAAACTTTGCTACCTTTAAAACTACTACAACTCACATTACTGTTGCTGCTGCCACTACTGTACTTATAGTGCTGCTACTACTTACACCACTACTACTACTACTACTGTACTAGTAGTGCTGCTACTACTAACACTATTAATTCTACCTTGATAACTACCACTACTGCTGCTACTGCTGTACTAATAGTGCTGCTTCTACTGACATTATTACTACTTGCTACTACTACTACTACCACTACTACTGCTGCTACTACTACTGTACTATGTTGCTACTATTTACACTACTACTACTACTGCTGCTGCTACTACTACTACTGTACTAGTAGAGCTGCTACTACTAACACCACTACTACTATTACTACTACTACTACTGCTACTACTACTACTACTGTACTAGTAGTGTTGCTTCTACTAACACTTCTAGTACTACTTCAGCTTTTACCACTCCTGCTGCTACTGCTACTACTGTGCTAATAGTCTGCTACTTCTAACACTACTACTACTGCTTATTACTATTACTACTTCTGTTACTACTACTAGTACTACTACTACTACAATTACTACTACAACCACCACTATTGCTGCTGCTACTACTGTATTAACAGTGCTGCTACTACTAACACTACTACTACTGCTGCTACTACTACTGCTGCTACTACTACTACTTCTACTACTACTTATATATCTGCTACTACCACTACTGCTGCTGCTAATGATGCCACCACTACTACTACTGCTACTACTATCAGTGGGCTTGTTAAGAATGAGTGTTTGGTGATAAGTCTGGGTTTTTTTTTTTTTGTCCCTTTAAACATGTTATGGGTACTTTTTAGCTGCGCTTCAAATGAGTACACAAAACAAATGTTTTTATGGGGAACTGGAGAACATTATACCAGAAATATCATCAAATATTCTCCTTAACAAGTCCTCTGACTACTACTGCTACTACTACTACTACTATTACTACTACTGCTAAAACTGCCACTACTAACTACTACTACTACTATAACTATTACTACTACTACTTCTACTACTAATAACTACAATTACTACTTCTACTACTACTACTATTTTAACCACTTCTTCTTCTACTACTTCTACTTCTACTACTACTTCTACTTCTTATACTTCTGCTACTACTATTACTACAACTCCTTCTTCTTCTTCTTCTTCTTCTTCTTCTATTTCTACGACAACTACTACTTCTACTACTATTACTTCTACTACTACTATTACTACTACTACTTCTTCTACTACTTTTTCAACTTCTATTTCCACTACTGCCGCCGATGCATTGATACCATAACTACTTCTACTACTACCACTACTATTACTACCACTACTACTGCTGCTTTTGATACCATAACTACTTCTACTTCTACCACTACTTCTATTACCACTACTGCTGCTGCTGCTGTTGATACCACTACTACTACTACAACTACTCCTGCTGCTAGTACTACTACTACTGCTACAAGTACTACTACTACTTCTACAACTACTACTACTACAACTATTACAACTACTTATACTTATACTTCTACTACTACTACTTACTACTACTAGTTCTATTACTACTACTTCTGCTACTACTACTCCTACTACTACCACTACTAACTACTACTACTACTTCTTCTACTGCTACTATTTCTACTACTACTACTGCTACTACAAGTACAACTACTATTTCTGCAACTACTACTACTACAACTACTAATACTACTACTTCTTCTTCTACTTCTACTACTAACTACTACTTCTGCTACTTCTACTACTACTAACTACTACTACCAGCTCTATTACTACTACTTCTACTACTACTTCTACTACTACTACACCTACAACTACCACTACTAACTACTTCTGCTGCTTCTTTCACTGCTACTACTACCACTACTAACTACTACTGATGCTTCTTCTACTGCTACTACTTCTACTACTACTTCTACTACTATTACTTCTACTACTACTTCTACTATTACTACAGACAGGCCTGAGCAAACGCGGCGTCTCATCAGGGTCCACACTGTTTGCCACTCATCCAGCTATTATAGACACAACATTGGGTAGTAAACTGTACTTGTTCAAATTTAGATAAAGTATGGTAAGGAGTTGAGGTGTCTGAATACTAAGGGTAAATACGATAAAGTAATTGACATAGAAATCAAATGATCGATTATTAGCACATCTGTAATGTAATCATTTTTGTGAAATTTATCGATCAATTAATCGATTATCCGATTAATTGTGCCAGCCTTAGTGGTTAGGTAACACAAACAAACTACTACTGTACTACTACTACTTCTATTACCGTATATATCCTAAGAATTCGGACATCATTCCTCATTACCATATGCAAACAAAAATTTCTACAAGTCCATTTTGTTAGCTGTTGGTGCTTCTAAAATGTGCTGGGTGTTTAGAAACCAGTGTAGTCCCTGATTAGCTATCGCGTTCTGCCCAGTCTGCCTGGAATCTACACTGTTTGCTCAGACCTTTCTGTCCGAATACTCAGGATAAACGTGGGTACTAAATATTATTTCCTAATCACAAATACAGCAGACAACAGTTTTAGTTGTTTAATTTATTTCCAGAGTTATTAGAACTTGACATTTTCTGAAAATCGTCTAGCGGACGATGTCACATGGAATGTCAAGTAGTATTTACTCTGATAAATAACATAAAACATATGTCGTGGGTGCTCATTAGAGTCGCCTCAACATTTCCTGTTACTATCGCCGTTTTCCTGTTACTACCAGTCTAATAATTACCTAACAAATAGTTCCTTGCTAACGTTGATGACGCTAAATTCTGCATTTTAAACATATTAGTTTTCTACACTCTGATGCTTATAAAAACGGAAAAATAAACAAAACCAAAGAAAACCAAACTTTTGAAGAAATCTGGCGCAGGGTGATTTTAGTTTTAGCTGGGCGGAAAATGATTTTTATAGGTTTTTGTTGTGTCACGGTTCATATACCACGGAAACACGCCTATATAATTTTGACTCCCTTAAACCCCATTTTTATATAGTAAAACTGGGGTTTACAGGGGTATACATTATTTTTCATATTTCTGCTCAAAAACATAGATTGTGGGTATTCGTTAGAACCGCCTCTGCGAGGCGGTTCTAACGAGTACCTACAATCTATGTTTTGAGCAGAAATATGAAAAATATTTGAATTTTTTGTCTGAAAATTTTCAATTTTTCGGTGATTAACTTTTCAGTATATTTGAATAGGCATTTTTTTCGTAATGACATGTGGCAAAAGAGGCAGGATTCTGTGCGATTTGCAGGGACAATCACGTGACTAAAAACCAAAAACAGATGACGAAATCATGTCAACTTAGCATTTAGACTAAGCATTTAGATTTCTCTGTCACGATCTTGCAGCAGCCACTAGCAGGTACTGATTTTTATCAAATATCTGATAAAGCCGCTAGCCAGAAATTGATTTTATCAGCCACTAGCCAGGTTTTGATTTTATCAACAGATAAAGCCAATAGCCAGTGGGTAAATAAGGCTCGGGTACCTGAGTCCAAAATTTCTACCCATCCCAACCCTGCCATTGCCGACTTGCGTAATGCCACGAATAGTATCGTATGGTGTTTTCAAGCGTGTGCTTTCTATGTTTACCTTCAACGTAGCCACCTTTCTAAAACATACCATATTCTGAACTGCTTACTTAGTTTTTTTGTTGTTTTTTTTTTCTCTTTCAAATTTATTGAAGAACTTGTAATGAAACTTACGCCTATAGCCTAATAAAGGAACTCATTAACCTATTCTCCCCTAGTTTCAGAAGTGGACTCTTCCAACATTTAATTTGGATATGTCCATTGGTGCAAATAGGGGTTTCAATCTGAAATTTAAAAAAAAAAAGGCACAGTGTAGCTCCTGATGAGACGGCTCGTTACAAGCCGTCACATCTGGATCTACACTGCTTACACAGTATCTGTTTTGGTCTGCCGGGCTGAAAGTATTAAAGAAAAATCAACAGACGTTGAGGGGGGTTCTACCGAGTACCCACAATCTATGTTTTTGAACAGAAATATGAAAAATAATGTATGCCCCTATAAACCCCAGTTTTACTAAATAAAAGTAGGGTTTAAGGGGGTCAAAATTATATGGGCGTGTTTTCGTGATGAGAAAGTCCCGCCCGCCCCTGAAAAGGTACCTTCTCTAAATATAAAGAAAGAATTTACTCCCAAAGGGAGCAAATTCTTCCCCTTTTCCGAATGGGCTTGGCATGCAGTAAAACAAAGATGAAGTATGTATCATAGAGGAATATAGGATTTTGACTACATAGACTTGTTAGGTAATGAACGAATTTCGTTCTCATCAAGGCAAAGAATCAAATTTTTAACCACAGTCAAATTATCGAATGGGCCGCGTCATGCGAAACTGTACCTTCGAACATGCGCAAACTGCGCAGATTCAGATAATCCTGTGCATGCGCAACGTATCATCCGGGCCTTTGCTCTTCATTTATACATTCTGTAGTATCCAATGATTCTGTCAGCGGACAATGAAGGTCCTGATCAGACTGTGCGGATGCGCAGGCTGATCTGGGCCTTCGCTGTCCACATTTGCCCGAACACACGTTTTCGTATGGCGTGGCCCAAATGGGATTCTATTTTACATACGTCAGAGGCCGTAACTCACATAGATGCATAAATACCGTTGTTCAGTTGGATCTAAGTTCAATTAATTTCGTTTTGACTGGCTGAAAGGCAGTCAAGCTGTCGCGCGAAAACAAATTTTAAACATTTATCAGGAGCCAGAACTTGTGTTCGAAGATAAGGATAAAACAAAAAATATGCACGGATCATCTCCTTACCAAGCTCCATATTACTAAGAAATACAGTGGTGACAGCGTTTTTCATGTCCACGGAAACGCATGCAAAACGCTTTTTAACGGTTTGGAAACGCAGCGTTTCGACCACGCTTAAACGATCGTTTACAGTTTTAGCCAATCAGATCATCGTTTCTGAAACGTTTCAAGCGTTTCAAATATTAACCAATCACATTAGCGTTCGGAAAACGCTGTCATGGAAACCATGTCTGGTTTCAAACGTTTTAGCGTTTGCAGAGTTAGCCAATCAAAATCCCGCGGACTCAATTTATTTTACATCTTTTTTTCTTTTTTTTTTTTTTTTTTTTTTTTTTTTTTTTTTCCAATTTCACTTAATTACAATTGTTATAAAATTAATAAAAATAATAGTCAAATAATTTTATGGAGACGAGTATCTGATGCAATAAACAGGAAATGTGTTTTGATGGACAGTGATAGTGGCCGGACTCAGTAGCTCATTCGGATGCGCTTCTGACTGGTGATCAGGAGTCGCGGGTTCGATGCTTGCCGGTGCAGTCAGGTATTAGTTGTTTGTTGCACACTATTTTCTCACCTGAGACAAACACTGGGTACATAAATATTTCGATTATAAATTACATCAAGTGGCATTAAAGCCACTTGATTATATTGAATGCAATGATTAGACTCACATCAATGAATGTAATATTTGTAGTAAAAATAATAATAATAATAACGATTACTAAACATGTATTTTTATGTCACGGTTTTGCAGATTAACATTTCACTGTATCAGCGTATACGGGAGTTCCCTGTCCAAGATTGCGGCTAAGTAGCGGTAGGAAAAAATCTAGAGTAAATACATGTATTTCGTTATATTTTCCTTCCGCGATGATTTAGGATATTAGATGGTGGCAATTAGCTATTAAAGACACAATTTAGATTACATAACACGCTAATGGCCATAAGCAGATAAAAATAAGAAGTTCTTGGTGACTTTGGCCAACCTTATAGGTAGGGGCCTAATAAGGGGAACTTATTGACATTAGTAAAGTTAATGATTAAAACATAGAAACAGATAAGGTTGGTAATTTGGCGAAAGGTTGGTGTGCATTTTTTTTCCTTTTTTATGATATGCAGGTGCACTTCCAAATCTATTTGGATGAGAAAAAAAAAGAAACAGCATGCATAAACAGGTAATGCCTTAAAAGGATATAATGCTCGTATATTTGAAATTAAGACAACACCAGACGTAATGTAAAAAAATATATATCGAAGAAGACTTACTTAAAAACTGCTAAGTCAGTTTTGAACAAATAAAAAAAAAAAAAAAAAACATTTCAATTTCATCCATTCATCTTTGATAAAAAGTCATTTTCATTTTAAACTATCGAATACATGTAGATACAAAGTAATTTTACCAATATTAAAAAAGAGGAATACATGAAAATATGTGATAAATATAGGGCATCCGCGCACTCTGATTTGCTTCGTAGCTGCTCATCTGTACATTGTCTTATTCGATACGATTTGCCAATAGTCTTGCACATTATCTTCTAATATTTAACCTATTGTTACTGAATGAACTCACCCACCCTATATACTTGAAGATTCTAATTTCGATTTTAGGTATGCCAGGCTATGTTATGTAGAGAAACAAATGGTTGAACTATTTGCAAATAATGGATACCCTGATCAGACGTCACGTTCTGCGGCATCTGGTCTGGGTCTCCACTGTTTTCCAATAACCCTTTTAGGAGTATCCAGACTACAATGTGCTATAAATGCAACATTGATTTGTATGTTCATCCGTGCATTTTGATCTGATTCGTTGCAGTTCGTCTGTACATTTTTATTATCATTATTATTCGAAAGGATCTGCTGTTTCTCCAGTGCATCGTCTTCTAATATTTAAGTATAGGTTGCAAGATGCAAAATACTAGATTAGAATGTGCATCCGCGCACTCTGCTCTGGGTCATTGCTGCTCGTCCATACGTTTGATCTGTTTATCCAGCACATCGTCTTCTAATATTAAAATATAGCGTTCTTAAAGTTAACAGCTTTGCATATACATGCCAAAAATGTTTTCATAGTGAGAATATACTTTCATGAAAGCCCTCCAGCAAGATATTTGCCGACTGTCCACATAATTGTCATGATGTGCACAGTGCATCGTATTCGAAAAATAATGGCCCAAACAAGTAAAAATGGACCTATTTATATTTTACGATTCTGATCAGTCTGTGTATTAGATGGATACTGAGCGATTCATGTATTACAGTATTTTATACTAATGACCTGATCAGTGAACTGAGTGGACACCATTATGCACTAGACTGATCCACTCACTTTAATCCGAGTAACACCTATGCTCAGAGGGACGTTTTCACTGGATAAGGATCTAATGAAAGGATTAGTATTGGTGACACATAATTCTAACAATAAATTTCAGTAAAGCAGATCATCTGTTCCAGAACCATTTGTCTAAACAACAGTGTACATTTCATTTTAAAAAAAGGTGGGGACGTGAGGGGGAGGGACGTGAGGGGGAGGGGGGGGGGAGAAATATTACTCAAAACAATAATGGCAATTCACAGGTTCGCACATCTTGCTCCTGCTGCGCAAGCTGATCTGGTTTGGTCGGCACTGGTTGAATATATATTAGCCCCTTTGAATAGAAATAAGAAACGACCTTATGGTATTTGAGAACAGCTTAGACCAAGGTGAACCGGCATTTCCGCGCAGTCTGATCGTGGTCTACACATATCACCAACAGAATGGATTATGTCAACGATTCATTGTCCAGTTGAACCTTTTTCACTCTCTGGGCTAACTCAGCAGATGGCAAATTCATGACCTCTTTTCTTAGTTTCTCCCGTAAAACAGGTTTGACATTTCACGCAAATCTCCACTGAAGACAATTTGCAGGGGAAGTGAAGTCCTGTGGAGATAATATATATGAAAAGCCGACACCTGTTTTCAGGATAACATAAGAAAAATATTTCAAAATGTCATCAACTGACTATTCTGTACATTTCATGCAAATTGTCTTGAATAGAGACAACTGGCATGAAATGTCAAATCCTGTTTTCTGGAGAAACGAAAAAAATGTCATCACTTTGTTGTCTGCTGAATAAACAGAGTGGTAAATGTTAACATTTAACCTGCTTTGTTTAGATATAAGCAGATGATATTATTTTTATTTTTATTTTTTTTTTTTTTGATGTGAAAACAGTTTAACTCACTTTAATTTGGAGACACAAAACAGGCTATTGGAAAACAGTGCAGATCCAGATCAGACACTGCAAAATGCGTCATTTGATCAGGGTAGCCATTGTTTGCATAGTTCAGTCATTTTTCGCTAGGATTATCTAAATCACATAAGCTGACATGCCTAACATTGAATTAGACTCTTCCAATATAGAGTGTGGGGGAGTCTATTTGGACATATATACTCTTGTTGCATCTTTTCACCTTTTCCCATGATGCTGTCAAATTGTGCTACATGGAAGTCAAATAAAGAACTAAACTTGTATACGTTTTATCTCTGGCATTTTTACTTATGGGATTATTTCCTATGACATTTTACCAGGTAGCCTCTGGCATTTTTATTTGTTGCATTTTTCCTCTAACATTTTTGCATATGTCATTTTCAGCTCTGGCATTTTACCGCACACCTTAAAAACAAAATAAGTCAGAAAAGCCTGCCGATTTAAATGACAAATCGTAGCCATTAACATACATCTAAAATTATGCAATAATAATAATAATAATAATAATAATAATTATAAATAAAAATAAGATAAAAATAAAATAAAAAATAAATAAATAAAAATAAAATAAAATATAAAAGTAAGATAAATAAAATAAATAAATATTTTCTTGGTTAAGGCATTCTGATATTGTCAAATCATTTGCAGGCAATTTGTATGAAATGCCAAAATCTGTTTTCAGGAAATTATATAAACTTCAAAATGTCATCTGCTAAATATTTTATACCGAGTACTATGTGCTAAAACATGTAATTGTCAAAAGACGTTGATTGTCATGATTGCAGTGTAAAAATAATAGGCTTCACAAAGTATAATAATTAATCATGTTAATTCTTTCGAAAATACCAAAATATATTTTATAAAGAAAATATAAATAAATAAAATAAAATAAAATAAATATAATTTTAATACGTAGATACAGAGTACTTTAGTTGTAATAAACACGGTTTAATACGGTCCAACAGGTATTTATGATTCGATTGGTCTAACATACAAACGGTGCGAAACGGTCAAATGATTGGCCGAAACGGAAAAAGCGTTTCGATAAGGCAAGCTGATTGGCCGAAACGGTGAAAAGCGTTTCGAGAAAACGTTTGTATCTCCTCAGTGCGCATATGCAAATTAAGCGTTTGAGTGAAACGCTTTGCTCTGTAATTTGATTGGCCGAAACGATATGAAACGCTAGAAACGTTGTCGAAACGCAAACGTTATGCCACGATTTTAAAACGCACCCCAAACGCATAAACGGACAAGAAAAACGTAATCGCTACTGTATCACAAAATGAAATAATTAGTGTCAAAGTCAAAGGCTTATTTATGGCTTATTTACACGTTTTTTATGTATTGATTATTGAACGACCCTTGTAATTTATACTGGAAAAGCTACAAATTGATATATTCTAATGTTTATATCTCATTGTATCTAATCGATGATATATAAAGAGTTTTAATTACCATTCTAACTACCACAATTAGTGAATAAATTAATAATGAGCTGCGGACAGCCTGGCCAGGAAAACTACCCAAAGGTAATATACAGGATAAGTCGTTACGAAAACAAGCCTATTCAAATATACTGAAAATTTTACCAGCAAAAAAATTAAAAATTTGAGATAAAAAATTCTGATATTTTTTTTATATTTTTGCACAAAACATAGATTGTGGGCACTCGTTAGAACCGCCTCGACGAGGCGGTTCTAACGAGTACCCACAATTTATGTTTTTGAGCAGAAATAAGAAAAATAATGTATACCCCAGTAAACCCCAGTTTTACTATATAAAAGTGGGGTTTAAGGGGGTCAAAATTATATAGGCATGTTTTCGTGATGAATAATACAAGTATAGGCTTTCACAAAAAAAAAAAGAAAAAAAAAGTCTACGCTTAGCATACAATGCATGCAAAGCGTAGACCAAGCTTTTGTGAATGCTAATACTTGTTTATTACATAACATAGAGCAGTCCACGAAAAAAAATATATCATTAGACAGGTCCATGGCCTTTCATAAAGTGCTTCCGCAGTAGTGGCAAACATTAAGATTGTCTACGCCCGTTGTCGTAGACAATTAAATTAATTTTGTTGGTCACTACTGACGCGTTCTGAATATGTGCAAAAATACCATACAGATGAGATCACAAAAAAGAAAAAAAAAAGTTTGTATTTAGAAAAACAGTTCATACAAATTACATGAAATGTCTAATCCTGTTTTTTTTAGGAAAAAATAAGAAAAATATCATTAAATTGTCGCATGTTTAATTAGCCTTAAGGCTGGTAACGATTATTTAATATTGGATTACTATCGGCCCGACAGGACTCCTGGCTAAAACGGTGATAAAGTTTTCAAAGTTGACTGACACAGGACAGGAGATGGCTGCAACAAGATTTACAGATACTTTTACCAAACGATTATTATATTCAGTTATATGCATTATTACTGTTAAAGATGCGGTTGCACTTTTTGAGAAATGCACCACAGTGGATCTAAGTGAGAACTATGAACAGTATGTGGATAACTCGACAAAGGTTCGCTCGGAGATCGAGTGCTCGGTGTTTTGTTATAGCTCGGACGATTGTCGGGCGTTCTTGTTAAATCATGAGACGGGTATGTTTTAACCCTTGTCCTGCTGAATAGATTAAGATGCCACACCCATTTCTAATTTTCAGCCAATCAGATTACTTGATCCAGGGTGTTGGTATAAATTCACAAACTTAATGGCAAACAGCGCAGATCCAGATCAGTTGGCTTCTTCAGAAGCCAACTGATCTGGATCTACACAGTTTGCAAACGCAGGGTATATCCGGGTTCAGCAGGACAAGGGTTAACCCTGATCCTGCTCAAATCGGACATGCCCTGTCTTTGCAAACAGAGTAGATCCAGTTCAGTTGGCTTCTCAAGAAGCCAACAGATCTGAATCTTTACTGTTTGTCATTAAGTATGTGAATTTGTATCGACAACATGAATCAAGTAATCTGATGGCTGGCATCTTAATTTATTCAGCAGGGCAAGGGTTACAAATGCGTCCACTTTAGCGTTCCAAGTTTGTATTATTTCCGTGTTGTTGTTGTTGTTTCTGTTGTTGGAGGTGATTGTGGTGTTAGTGGTGATGGTGTGGTGGTGGTGCTGCTGTTCTTGTTGTTCAAGAACACTTATTGCATGCCGTGGAATATTAGGACCCTGATTACCTACAGTGTCCTGCGATTCAATGCCTGGCAGACATGCGACTTAGCAGGAAATGCAGTACCCCGCCCATCATGAAAACATACCTATATAATTTTGACCCCCTTAAACCCCACTTTTATAAGTAAAACAGGGGTTTACACGGTATACATTATTGTTTTATTTCTGCTCAAAAAACTTAGATTGTGGGTACTCGTTAGAACCGCCTCGGAGAGGCGGTTCTAACGAGTAACCACAATCTATGTTTTGGGCAGAAAGATAAAAAAATACCCGAATTTTTATCTGAAAACTGTCAGTTTTTGATGGCGAAATTTTCAATATATTTGAATGGGTGTGCTTTCGTAATGTAAATATATTTTTGTCAGTACATAAATAAAATGTTGATATAATTATACACTCAGTGATACTCTGAAATTTAAAGAAAAGTATTTTTATTTATAACTATGAAATTGTGAATGCATACCCTAACTTTAAAGCTTTACATCATTATTTCTATTTAACCCTTACACCCCACGAGTTTCATACTTGGACTCTTCAATCTTTGAATTTGGACACATTCGTTGTCGTAAATAGGGGTTTCAGTCGTGAAGCAATAGAATGGCAAACAGTGTCGGTCCTGATGAGACGGCTCGTTACGAGCCGTCTCATCATGGCTTGACCTGTACTGCTCGCAAAGGTATTTGTATTGGTCTGTAGAATGAAAGGGTTAAAGTTCAACGTAATTACTTTCCTTGTTCTAACTTTACTATGTAGTCTGTTTTGATGATATTTTTCTCCGTCTTTCAGGTGAATGTACTTCCTTCAACCAGGATATCTCCGATTCAGCAGAACAGTCGATTCTAAATACAACTACATTCTCTTACTATAAAGATAAAGGTATAAGGATACAGCGACAATAAGCATTTGACATTTTATTGCACAGAAAATATATGTTGATAAATTACATAAGTCAGATGCACAACAAAATATTTATTTTTGGCTGACCGGTTTCATGGCAAAAGTCAATTTTCAAAGCCCTGCGCAAAATTAGAACCGGAACAATTCCGGAACAGGCTTGCTCAAAGAAGGAATTCTCACTTTGTTACTCAAGGTACGAATTTGTGCAAAGTAGGAATTGTCACTGTCACGCCAGATAAAAATTCTTACCATGCGCAACTAAGTGGAAATTCCTACTTTTCGCGGGACAATTCCAGAACTGTATCTATTCTAACTTTGCGCAGAACGCATGTGTTTGAAAGCTTTACTGGCATTTGACCATGATTAATTGAGATTTCTCAAGGAAAAGGAAGCTACACGTAATAGAGACGCTAATGATAAGAGCAGAGGAATCCATTTAGTTGGACCTAGTCGTTTACAGAGCGCACCCAGGGGATTTAACTGACTTCTGTTTCAGATTCAGGTTTTAATTGTCATACCAGAAATCAGGCTAAATTGGATGCCTCTGGAAATGGGGAATAGCAAGAGCTTATTAGACTTATATGCTACTTGGGAATAGCCAATGCAATTTAGTGTATTCAAGTGCAATATCTAACCGGCAAAACTAATTGCTCGTTGGTATACATACTATGAACATATTTAACACACAATGTAAGAAATATCAAAATGACCTGATACATTTTTACAAGAGGGACAACTTTTGTGACTTCCTGTTTGCTATCCTATACACCAGTGCCCTTTTGAAATGGGGTCTACTCTAAAAGAAAAGAATTTGCTCCTAAAGGAGCAAATTCTTTTCTTTCAGAGTAGACCCCTTTTCAGAAAAGAGAGACAGAACAATTTTGACAGAGTTGTCTTTCTTTAAAGCGTATTCATGCCCCTTAAACACATGATGACAAGACATGAGCACACAAACAGAACGGGAAAAAAAAATAAAATAAAAAGCAAAATAAGAAGTTATTAAAGAAGAGAGCCCGGCTACTAGCATCGGCACATGAAAACATCAGTTAACCCATTTTAGTCTGGAGACTCTAAAAGCCGGGTAACTGGCAAATAGTGCAGACCCAGATCAGACGACGCATATTGCGGCGTCTGCTCTGGGTCGCCACTGTTTGCAAACAATGCAGTCATTTTTCTCTTAAGAATATTAAAATCACATTGCTTGACATAATTAAAACTGAAACTTTGAGACCCCTACATTGTTTCATTGCTGTTTTGTGATGCTCCTATACACCAGTCCCCTTTTGAAATGGGGTCTAACAGAAAAGAAATTGCTCCCTAAGTTTTACTGTGCTGTTTCACTGGTGAGGTGGGAGACCCTACACGAACCAAATACATATGTAATTTTGAGCTGCATTAGATTTAAGGGCGAGGCTGCGAACGAATATAACTGGTTTAAGACCCAGCCCAACCCCCCTCCCCCCCCCCCCCCCTCTCAAGTAGTTCTTTCTGCTGACCGTTCCAAGGCGGTTACTTGAAAAAGTTGCAGTGTATGTGTGCGTGCGTGCGTGCTTGTGTGTGTGTGTGGGGTGGGGGGGGGTGTTATTACCGCTATGCAGTAATGCAGTTTCACTGTTCCTCATCTTTTCTTCTTTCGTTGCCTCGAGCGGGCTGTACTTCTTGATTGTTGGCCTTCCCGGGTGGCTTCATTAATATTTCTGTAAGCGGATAGCGAAGTGCGCAGTCTGATATGGATCTTCGCTGTGATAATGCCCCGACAACAGAATAATACGACTCGTGTTTATTTTGACAGAGGATTTAAGAAGGATATTTTGGTGATAATTCTGGGATAATATTTATTTCCCCATAATATTTAACGTAGATTGTGGGTAGTCATTAGAAGCGCCTCAGCGAGGCGCTTCTAATGAGTACCCACAATATATAGTCTTGTTATTAACGTAATATTACTTTTTGTATACTCATGAAAACATTAACCCTTAAAGCGCCAAGAAAAACTGCATCTGAAAATGTCGTCTGTTTATGTCGTCTGCTGAATATTCTTGCAGACTTTTCAAACCTATTTTGCATACAGGCAAACAGTGTGGACCCTGATCAAAGGAGCAGTCTGATCTGGGTCCACACTGTTTGCAAAAATGACTTTTAAAATCACAAGCAGATGACAAAGCAGACGACAATAGTTGTGACTGGCGCTTTAAGGGTTAAGAGAACCAACTCCAAAACTGTCATCAAATACTCCTCCTGAAGTACTCTGGTTTGATATTTAGGAATAAACCATGTTTCCGGTCGAGGCGACTATTCCTGGCAAGATTCTAAAATCACATCTAGTGAAGGGTTTTCCTACCTCGCCTTGGATGGAATATACACTTCTAGCTGGTCCGGGATGTCTTGTATGCATACAGGGGACAGGTATAATCCTTGGTGGGCGGTTGACTTTGGCAGCTTCGTTAAGGTCAAACGAATCAACATATATCAGCGGACAGATTCTTGTTGTGGTAAGTATGGTGGTGTTGACATTAAAGGTTTGTTTGGTTAAAATTTCAGCAGATGACAACATTGAAAACAAAAACATGAGAACATATCAGTTTGTCTTCTAAAATTACCCAGATGGTGCTAAAGATAGGCAGACGATTCACATCTTACTTTCTCTGAAAAATAGCAAAACCAGTTTCAGATTACCGTCTGCTGTGTTGCAAATTTGCTTATGGCTTAAAGACTGTTGAGTTTCCAGTTGAGTTGTGGTTGGATCCATTCGCTGAATAAGGGATGTCATACCTATATAAGTTTAATTCTGTATACATGGGCCCCGACATGGGCATTGCAGTGGCGTAGCTGAAGCGGAATTACTTTTACGCACACCCAGGAAAAAATGAAAAAAAAATCTCCCTAGTACGAGGGTCGTGCAAAAAGTTCTGTCACTAATAGGCTTCTTTAATTTTATCCCAGGTATATTTTAAAATGCTTCACTGCACTTGAATGGTGTGTTGAATAGCTAATGATATCCGTTTATTTCGTGCAAATTGCTTTCCAACTGACCGAGTTATTTCAAATTGAAATAGATGCAGTCATATACACTGACCAATTTACTTGTTACATTAGAACATGGACCAGAAGACTGAAATTCGTAGCTATATTAAATGCCGCATTAGGCTTAATATAGATTCAAAGCAGATATTTAATGAATTGTGTGGTATATATGGACCTCAGACCATTTCATTGCGCACAGGTTTTAGGTGGGTTAAAGCTTTTAAAGCCGGGAAATTTTCTGTTGAAGACGATACCCGTCCTGGAAGGCCTAAAACCTCTGTTACCAAGGCTAACATCGCTGCTCTAAAGATTGTGGTCGAACAGGATGTGCGATTGTCTGTCAAAGATATAGCTAGTTGTACTGGCATATCAGAAGGCAGTGTGCAAACAATTCTGAAAAGGTTTGCGCTACGTGGGTACCTCATTTGCTCACTGAGGAGCAGAAGACACAACGCCTTAAATGTGCCCGGGAACTTTTGAAAACATACAAAGGCTGTAATAGTCGGATTAATTCTAACTTGTTAACAGGTGATGAAACCTGGGTGCACATGTTTGAACCACAAAAAAGGGCTGATAATAAGCAATGGAAGCGAAAAGATAAAAAACGCCCATATATTGCCAAGAGAACCATAAGTTCGAAAAAGATGTTGTACGCAATTTTCTTTAATTCAAGTGGGCCAGTCGTTCAAGTGCCTTGTCCATCTGGTCATACAGTTACTGGCCGATTCTACAAGAATTCTATACTGACGAAAGTGAAAGAGTTTTACAATAAGAAACGACCAAGCAAAGGATGGTCAGGAGTCCACCTTTTACATGACAACGTCTCCTCTCATAAGTGTGAGGTTGTTAAGTCTATTTTGGTTTCTGAAAAGGTGAAAGTTTTAAACCATCCACCTTATTCACCTGACCTGAGTCCCTGTGACTTCTTTTTATTTCCAAGGCTTAAGAAAATGCTTTCTGGAAATAAGTATACGTCTAGATGTTCTCTTGGCAGCGCTATTTATCAGTGTCTCCAACAGATACCAAAAGAATATTATTTATCTGCTTTTCGCGACTGGGTAAAAAGGTTACAAAAAAAAAATGTGTTTCAGTAAAGGGGGAATACTTTGAAGGTTTATAATAAAAATATGTTTGATCAAACGTAGCACTGAAGTAATCCGAACCCAGTGACAAAACTTTTTGCAGGACCCTCGTATCGCTTCCAAAATAGGGGCTATTCTTAAGGAAAGAATTTGCTCCCATAGGGAGTAAATTCTTTTCCTTAAGATTAGCCCGTTTTGAAATCGATATATTCTTTTCCTTTCTAAATATCCTCAATATATTTCATGTTGGTCGTGCGTCTCTTTATTGCAAACAATATTATTTTTTCTTACGTATGTTACGCACATGCGTAATGAGTGTTACGCCTATGCATTGCTCAAAATATACCTTACCTGGATTGTAGAAGTATGTATATATGTGACTAAACTGCAAGACTATTGCACTTTCCACTTGAGATGTGGTTGGTTCCATTCAGTGAATAAGGGATGTCATAACAATATAAATTTAACTCTGTATACATAGGCATTGCTCAAAATATGCATTACCCGAATTTTATATTTTTGTGCATAACGTTAGACTATTGCATTTTCCAGTTGAGCTGTGACCTAGTTGGAATTAAAGGAAATGGATTTTTATCTTTGCAGGCGTTTACATATCGATAAAATCCACAAAACTAAAATCATTCTTATTCATTCCCCCAACATTTTTATTCATTTTTCAGTGGACAGATTTGCCAATGTCAAGTTCATGGTTGGAGACACTGTAGCCGAACTAGATAACTATACTGGCACAATGTGCGCACTTTATGTGGGTCCAGCCAGTATGACACCGTTTCCCATTCAGATTTTCTGTGACAAAGTGGTCAGAGGAAGATACCTGAAAGTGTATATGCAATCCAACATAAGAACATCTTTGTGCTTTTGTGAAATTGAAGTGTATTCTTTCTGACTCTGATACTGTGAAACTGTCAAACATCACGAAAACATACCTTTATAATTTGACCCCCTTAAACCCCACTTTTATATAGTAAAACTGGGGTTTACAGGAGTATACATTATTTTTCTTATTTCTGTTCAAAAGCATAGATTGTAGGTACTCGTTAGAACCGCATCGTCGAGGCGGTTCTGACGAATACCCACAATCTATGTTTTGAGCAGAAATATGAAAAATATCAGAATTTTTTATCTGAAAACTTTCAGTTTTTGGTGGTGAAGTTTTCAATATATTTGAATAGGTGTGTTTTCGTAATGGCTACAAAGCATCTACGTCTGCTGAGAAATGCTGTGTGCAAAGAAGATACAGCTGTCTCTCGTTGGTTTGAGATAACAGTACTTTGAATATATATATATATATATATATATATATATATATATATATATATATATAGTAAAAGTGAAACCCAGACGAATTTTTAATGAGGAGTAGTTTTCTCCAGTTCTGCATACAAACATATAATGTGCGTACTCATAAAAAATGCTTCACCGAGGCGCTTCCAATGAGTTCCCACAACATATGAGACACAGAATCAGAAAAAGTACCTTCTGACGTGCAGATTCAGATTTAGGATGAGGTTTTACGGCCCAGTCAACCCAACAGGGTCATGTAGAGCGTGGTCAGTTTACCTAACCTCGCTTTTACTGGGCAGGCTTATTCCTCTAAGTGGTTTATACATTATGCACATTTTTTTCGCCAGAAACTGACAACTGCCCTTCTTGAATCAGCGGAAGGGAGAGAATGATCGTAGAAAATATTTCATGATCAATCTCCACGAAAGAATATTGCTGATCCGGCGGGGTCGAACCCGTAACCTCCTGATCACCAGTCGGCCGCGCATCCAAGAGAGCCACCGAGGCCGGTGGAGATTCAGATCAGCCTGTGCATTCGAAAAAAAATCAGAATGGCGTCTGCTGTCAGTGTGATTGGCGCATTAAGGATTTAGCCTTCTTCTTTTTTTTTTTTTTTTTTTTTTTTTTTTTTTTTAAAGGTTGAACAAACTGTTTTTATGATATGATTATATATTACATATCATAAAAATGATTTTTCCTTCGGATTCTGTTTAATACTCATATGACGTTTCCAAATGACGTCAACAAGTTATGCGACGTTGCGTCATTTACACACGTCGAGCAGCGCGATAGCTGTCTAAAGGGAACATTTGTTTGCTCTAGAAGGAAATATTTCCTCCTATGAATTATAAATTATTTTTCCCACAGATACTACTAAAATAGCTTCTGATATGTAATATTAAGTTAATACATCATCAGTTTAAAATACAGAGAATATTTACCTTGAGACTTGCAAATCTTATAAAAAAAAACAAAAACTCGTGCTCATGCACTCGCAAACTCGTGCTAATGCACTCGTTTGTTTATCGGATTTGTAAATCTCTCGGGAATATTTCCTGTATTCTAAACTCAGGGTGCATAAACCTCTATGTGGTACGTTGATTTGTATTATTACACAGATTACACCGAGAGAAAACTGGCCTTTAATCAGTTTTCAGGCGCCTTTATGAACCCGTTTGGCCATTTTCATAATCATGTACATTCGGGCCCCACATCTTATTCTGACGTTTGTTTGTTTGTGTTGAGGTTTTACGGCCCAGTCAACCCAATGGGGTCATGTCGAGCGCGGTCAGTTTACCTAACCACACGTTTACTGGGCAGGCTTAGTCCAGTAAACGTGTGGTTAGGTAAACTGACGTAAACTACATAGATGTAAATGAGAACGTCAAAAATACTGACATTACGTCATTACCCTGGGAGCAGCATTTTAAAAGTAAAGTAACTGACGTCGCTTTCCCGCGGATTTTCGGCCATCGAAAAACGGACAAATCCTGCAGTCGCATTTTCTTCGCTTTTTGTGTGCTTTCTATGCAAAATTAAGTTTTATATATAATGATAACAATCTAACATATATTTCTATTCATTGACGTTTGCAGAGTTCCTTCGGAAGGAGATGAAACCCTCACTCTTCGGTTTCGGGTTTTCAACACCTTCTTCGTGACTCAGCAAATGTTAATACACGGAAAACCATGTTTGATCTCTATATTATTTGCTTTGCAAGACTGAACAAACGTTGTGACATATTATAATAATGTTATATTGGAAATAAGTTCCTTCTGTTTGTTTCCAATCAATGATATAAGCATAAGAACCGAAACATGAGAGAACGTACTTTCTGAGATGTGCGCCCAACGACGACTCAAATCAGACTGCGATTTCGAGCAGTTTGATCACAATCTTCGTTGGCCGCATGATGAAACTTTGTATCCTTGGCTATCTAAAATACGCCCAGAGAGGATTCTGATCAGTCTGCGCAAATGCGCAGGCTGATCAGAATCTTCGCTTGGCGACGTCTGAAGGTACGTTTTCTGACGTAGCTGCTCGTAAAGTTTTAATTACAGTACAACAAATGGTCAATGAATAAATTATGCGCAGAGCCCCGAGGAAACAGGGTCTTCAAAGAATCATTATAATACAAAAGTACATCTGCAGCGAGTCTGGTCAGGAATTTGTAGTTTATCGATATTTTCTACAATAGTAGATAGAGTTTGTGTGTGGACAGCAAATACCCTGATCAGACTGTACCGATGGACTGGCAGATGTACAGGCTGATCTGCATATGTCCAGAAAGCCTTTTCTCTCGTGTCCACTTAATATTACAGGTAGCAAAAAGATCCATTGGCGTATGGCTCATTACGCACATTACGCAGGTATGTAACATGCGTAAGAAGAATATTTGCAATAAAAATACATCTACGAACATAAAATATTTTGCTTATTCACTAGGGGCTGCTCTTTTTTCTCTCTCTCTCTCTTTTGTGGGAGAAAGGGTTATAGGTCTTGCCACATTCCTGGCAAATGTGCATGTTGTCCATTCGGCCAGATTTTAGAATCTGACATTCACTGACTGTATAAAGAGTTAGGGATATTAAGTCAGAGCTACTTTTCTGATGGTTAGGTTAAGGTTATCCACACAATTTGCCATTCTGTTCTTTTTATACCGATACCAGGCTTGCAATAATGGACATGTCCAAATTCAAAGATGGAAGATGAACAGGTTAATGACATGGAGGGGTTCCGTGATGAGATTTTCACCATTAAGCTGATTGAGATTTCTAATACTTATGATTGTCAGCCATGAAGTTGGTCAAAAATCAGTAGGACATATTGGGAAATTTCAAAATTTTGAAAAAAAAAAAAGGTCTGAATCTGTATACAAATACATAGTGATATTATAGGCTGATATTGTAGGCTTTAATAAAAACATTAAACTATAATACCCCGCCATTATCGTGTCACGGACAGATAACTCTGTCAAACATTCAGGAAATTTGCCCATAAGCAATCTCAAACCAGATCTCCTTCATATCAATGCATGTACCAAGTTTGATTAAAATCCCTTGACATTTACTCAAGTTATCATTTGGAAAACGAAAATATGGGCGTGTCTTGGGCAGATACCTCCGTCAAACTTGGATGAAATCTGCCCATTAGCAATCCCAAACCAGATCTCCACAATATCATTGCACATACCAAGTTTGGTGAACATCCATTGATGTTTACTCAAGTTATCAACCAGAAACGAAAATATTGGCATGTCTCGGGCAGATAACTCTGTAAAACTTTGACAAACTTTGCCAATTAGCAATCCTAAACCAGACCTTCACAATATCAATGCACATACCAAGTTTGGTGGAAATCCATTGATGTTTACTCAAGTTATCATCTGGAAACGAAAAATGGACAGACGGATGGACCTACGATGGATGGATGCACGGACGGACGGATGGACAGACACATGGATGTCCAACGTGAAACCATAATACCCCTCCACCATCATGTGGCGAGGTATAAAAATCACAAATAATTCCTGTATTTAGCCTTAAAATGCTAGTCACAACAGCAGCTTATTACATTTTTTTTTACCAACAAAATAAGGCTTGGCCATCTGAAATAAAAAAAAAGTAAAACAGTAAAACCCTGCCATCATCCTGTCGTGTGCAGATAACTCTACCATTAGGAATCCAAAACCAGATCTCCTTAATATCAATGTATGTAACAAGTTTGGTTAAAAATCCCTTGACAATTTCTCAAGTTATCATCCAGAAACGAAAATATGGGCATGTCTCAGGCTTATCCATATAACTCCGTCAAAATTTGACAAAATTTGCCCATTAGCAATTAAAATCCAGATCTCCACAATATCATGCATATAACCAAGTTTGGTGAAAATCCACAGACGTTAACTCAAGTTATCATCATGAAACGAAATACGGAAAGACGGACGTATGACTGATGGTTATATGGACAGACACACTAACATCCAACATGAAACCATAACACCCCACCATTATCGTGTGGCAGGGTATCAACACAAATAAGACATCATGAAAACAGGCCTATATAGTTTTGACCCCCTAAAACCCCACTTTTATATAGTAAAACTGGGGTTTACAGGGGTATACATTATTTTTCTTACTTCTGCTCAAAAACATAGATTGTGGGTACTCGTTAGAACCGCCTCGTCGAGGCAGTTCTAACAAGTACCCACAATCTATGTTTTGAGCAGAAATATGAAAAATATCAGAGTTTTTTTACCTGAGAATTTTCAGATTTTGGAGGTAAAATTTTCTATATATTTGCATAGGCATGTTTTCGTAATGAAAAATTAAGAATGTTGTCTGCTACTATTCTGGATGGTGCTTTTTGGTTTAAATACCAAGAAACTGACCCCTTTAGAAAAAGAGAATCAAATATTATGGCTGTGTGTGCAACAATTAAGGAGTACCATATGAAGATACCACATCCGATTCATTTTTTCAGCCAGTCAGAATATTAAATCCAGATTGTTCATACAAATTCCCATACTTAATGACAAACAGTACAGATCCATTTCAGAAGCCAAATGATCTGAATCTAAACTATTTGCAAAGACAGGGCATATCCAAGTTTGGCAGGACCAGAGATAATAGATAGGGATAATAGATGACTTGATCATTTTCTCCCACATGTGACCCAAGCAAGGCTCAAACCACAGCAGTGAGAAATCTAATGGATTAGGAGTCAACTCTCCTATCCACTAGACTATGGGGGCCCACAAAGTGTGCCAAACAAAATAATAAATGGATGAACAAAGCCATAGCTCTAGATAATAGAGGCTATCAGAAAAATATTTTCTTATTTCTCCACGAAAACATATGATGTGGGTACTCATTAGAAGTGCCTCATCAAGGTGCTTCTAATGAGTACCACAACATAAGTTTTCATGGAGAAATAAGAAAAATATTAACATTTTTTGGTTGATGAAAAAGGTGCCTTATCTGGAGCTATGAAAGCAGAAATAATATGCACCCTCAACTTTTTCTATGTTGGCGGCATAAATGGCAGTATTATGTCTTGTGAATGGATGTAATTTAAAAGATAACTGTCAAACACAAGTGTTCTTTTGACTTTTAATGTCAAATAAATTATAAAAAACACATTAAAAATTAGAAGATTAAACCTTTTAAAACAATATTGGCTAATTCAGGCATAAAGAAAATGGCTTGCCAGTATTTTTTAATACTCCTTTTATTTGCCCCTGTGACAATGGGTGTTTCAAAACCCCCTATCTGGGTGTTTTAACTCTTGTCCTGCTGAATCCTAATATACCCTGTATTAGCAAACAGTGTAGATCCAGATCAGTTGACTTCATCAGAAGCCAACTGGTCTTGAGCTGCACCGTTTCTCAATCAGTATGTGAACTTATATCAACAATCTGGATTACGGTAAGTAATCTGATTGGCTGACAATTAGAAGTGGGTGTGGTATCTTAATTTAATCAGTATGACAAGGGTTAAATCTCCCTTTATCTGTAGCCATGTAAGAGTGTTTTTAGGGGAATGAATATATTTTCAGGGGAGGTAACTTTTTCATTATATTGATATCAGACTGACCAGTTCAGACTCCTAGCTCTACTTTCTTAATGCTGAGGGCCAAGCAAAAGAGCGGCTGGTACCATTTTTAAAGTCTTTGGTATGACCCTGCCAGGGACTGAGTCACAACCTCCCGGACATAGTCGACACTCTACAAACTGAGCCACTACACAAGTTACAATGTAACATCAATAACACTATAATGTTCTGGGAGGGGCATGTGTGTGTGCGTTTGTGTGTGTGTGTGTGATAAGCCCTACTATCAGTTTATATGCATAAGACAATCTTCAGGCTTTCCTGTTTACCTCACACCCCACCTGACACCCCTCAATACACACATACACACACACACACACAGACACACACACACACACACACACACTCCCTCCTAACTAAGTATTTCACACACACACTCCCTCCTAACTAAGTATTTAATAAAGTCCTAAAGAAAGCTGTTGTCATGAGCCTGACTTCACACTCTTCAAGTAATCCCAAAGTAATTTCTTCATAAGACTGGCTTTTGTTATTTTAATGTCTCCAGTAACACCCAGGAACTTGACACCCTGAATATTTGTTATATCAATGGCACTTGGTTTAATCTGACTGGCATTCTCATTGAAATCACCTGAAATTAAAGACAATATGAACTATGTAGCTTAAAATAAAATGCCATATGCAAACACAGGGTTTTCCTCAGAAATTGATTTATGGTGACATATCTCTGTTGATTCATATTTTAGGGGACATATGGAGTAATTTCAGGGGTTAATTCTTTGAATTTTATAGAAATATTGCAAATTTTAACCCTTGTCCTGCTGAACCCAGATACGCCCTGTCTTTGCAAACAATGTAGATCCAGATCAGTTGGCTTCCTCGGAAGCCAACTGATCTGGATCTGCACCGCTTGTCAATAAGTATGTGAACTTATATCAACAATCTGGATTAAGTAATCTGATTGGCTGACCATTAGAAGTAGGCATGGCATCTTAATTTATTCAGTATGACAAGGCTTAAGGGACATCAATGCCTCTGTAAGATGAAGGTTTAAGATACATCAGAATCAAAAAGGGGCCAAGTCCCGTGTTTTTGAGGGACAAGAAAAACCTGCAACAGCAATGGCCCAGACCAGTCTGTGCAATCTAGACTAGTCTTGGCCTTTGCCATTTGCCATTTACATGCACCACAATATTTGAATGTTACTGTAATTGACAAACAATTTCCAGCAATTATGCAAAAAATTATTGCTAAATTTAGGACAAGATTTTGCAAAAGTTTTGGGCTAAATTTTGGAATTTTAAGGACATTTGGCTATTAGCAGTGTACAAGTTCATGTATATATTTACATTCTGAGTGCATTTACAGAAACAACCTATAGTTAACTATTGGGATATAATGTTGTTCAAACTTCAATAAAAACATTGACTCATGAGATGTCAAATGATCATTGATTGATGTCAAAATAAATCATGGTTATCTCAAGTATGATTGGATGATGATGACATTATGACATCCACAATCCTGTTCTGCTATTAATAGAAAAAGTACAATCAATTGTTTTCTTGTTTGAATTTTAGCCTTAAAACCACATTTGTTTGTCAAATAGTGTATGAAAATAATATAAATATAAGTACTAAAGGCAATTTATTTAATGTTCATTGAAGTATGCTTGTGAGCCAATGTTTTTTCATATTTCAATGAACATTAAAAAAAAAATTACCTTCATTTCTTAAGTAATTTACATACTTACTTTGGGTTAGGATGATAAAATTAAAAAAATAAATATATATTCTTGTTCCTTTTTGTTACAAAGGATGCAAGGATTTTATCAATTCTGGCAACATTTTCCCACTTTGAGTGTAGGTTCATCAGGATCTACAGTCAGGGATCAAAAGTAATTCCACAACATCAAAAATCCCATAGAGTTAAATGTATTTTCATGTTTACAAAACAAATAATAAAAAAAATAATTGTTTACATATCTTTACAACATTCACATCATTTGAAAGCTGGTCGATTTATGTAATATACATTGTGATTCTCAATGAATTTTCTCTATGCAAACTTGAGAGACAACGAATTAAATTTTGTGCAAGACATTTTGGGTAGTTTTTGAGCGACGTCAACATTGACATCAATGGAAATTTGCCTTTTTTTTAAATTTCCTCTTAATTTAAATTGTTGTATCTGAGAAGACAGATACCCGAAATTTATCAAAATCATATATTTTGGGCATGCATCATTTACCTTTCCAATCGTTACAAAACATCAGTATTTTCTTTACAATGTCAGACAATATTAAGTGTCTTGTAAACATTAAAATGCATTTAAGTCTATGAGAAAATATTTTTGTGGAATTACTTTTGGCCTCTGACTGTACACTGTTTGCCATTTTGTTCTTGATTGATTTGAAGGGGAGAAATAAGAAAAATATTTATCTAGTTGCTATGAGACTGTCATAGCTTCAAATAAGAGTATGTATCAGATAAATATTTTTTTTTTTATTTCTTCAGGAAAAATAGAAGTTGTGAGTACTCATAATAGTGCCACGGTGATCTGCTACTAGTAAGTACCCACGATATACATCACTAAAACATGCCTATATAATTTTGACCCCCCTTATACCCCACTTTTATATAGTAAAACTGGGGTTTACAGGAGTATACATTATTTTTCGCATTTCTGCTCAAAAACATAGATTGTGGGTAATTGTTAGAACCGCCTGGTTCTAACGAGTACCCACAATCTATTTTTTTTTTTGCAGAAATATGAAAATCATCAGAGTTTTTTTATCTGAAAATTTTCAGTTTTTAGAGAAGAAATTTTTCTATATATTAGAACAGGCATGTTTGCGTAATGTGTTTTCATGGAGAAATAAGAAAAAATATTTTTCTGAATACAATACTTATCTGCAGCTATAAGAAACTTCCTTATATGGAGTCATGCTTACCCTCTCTTGACAAGGATTTATCATCAGAGAAGATCCGTACAGATGACTCTGGAATATGAATTTCTTTAATTAATTCTTCTATTATCTCCTTTTCAACAAAACTGTCATTATCACTGTATATAACAAATCTTGGCAGGGGTCTTTCAGCAGCTAATTGAATGAGCTCTTCTACCTGAAAAATTTGTTTTAAAAAAAATTAAATGAATACCCCATCAATAGTGTGTCACAGGCAGATAACTCTGTCAAACCCTGAAAAAATTTGCCCATTAGCAAACCCAAAGAAGACCTCCACAATATCAATGCACAAACCATGTTTGGTGAAAATCCATTGTCAATTACCCTTTTGGGATCTCAAGACTAAAATGGGTTAACACAATTATAAACGCCAACCCAGAATATGCACTACCAAACAAAAAGACCTGTCCCTAGACAGGACAGCTTACCTGAACATGCACTTGTCAATCAAATAAAAAATAATGAGGTCCTAAAAACTTTGACGTAAAATTTTAAATTGAAAATTCTAAGTCTGTGACCTTGACCATGACATGACCTAAGGTGATGGGGATGGTACTGTGCAAAATTTTGTACTAATATATATAATCATACCAAAGATGAATCAAATCAGTGATAAGGTTAGAAAATAATGAGGTCTTAAAAACTTTAATAAAAACTTAAACATTTGTGGATGCCAACTCGGCCTCCAAAGCCAATGCTGACACCGCTGCCGACGCTGAGGGTAGTACAATAGCTCTCTGTGAATGTTGTTCAAGCGAGCTAAAAATAGATAGATTATATAGAAAAATGACCATTGAGGTTATATGGCCCAGTCAACCCAATGGGGTCATAACGAGCATGGCCGGTTTACCTAACCACACTTTTACTGGGCAAGATTAGTCTTCTAAGTGGTTAACCAGTATTGTGCACATTCTTTTGCCAGAAACTGATAACTGCCCTTCTTGAATTAGCGGAAGGAAGAGAAAAGCTGTAGAAAATATTTTATGATCAATCTCCAGTGTACTTATGGTTATCTTTGGTAATCTTTGATTTCACCTTACCTGTTCAAATGAAGTCCCAGCAACAAATCTAGCATAAGTAACAATATCCCTCATTTTCCAGTTCTTCTTCCTCTCGAAAGGTTTTATTAAACGTATTGCTAATTTCAGTAAAAATCTTAGATAAGGTCTATCCCAAAGTTTGCCAATTCTCTTATTCCAAGCTAATGGTTCCATCATCCTGTATGAAAGAAACAAAAGTAGAAAGAAACAAGAAATATGCTTGTAAAACACTATGACTAAACTATATGCTTGTCCCTAAAAAGTGACAAAGTTAATAAAAACAAGAAATGATGATACCCTGCAACTACAGCTGATCGGCAGAAAACTGTGTCAAAAATTGATGAATTATGCCCATTAGCAATTTTAAACCATATCTCCATATCAATGCACATACTAAGTTTGGTGAAAATCCATTGATATTTACTCAAGTTAACCTGGAAACAAAAATACTGACAGATCCATGGATGTATGACACATGGACACCCAAGGTGAAACCATAATACCTGCCATTATTGCATAGCAGGATATAAAAGGCGTCGTCGCACCTGCTGGGGCAAAAGTCACAGGAGCCACAATCAGAACGTGCATATTGAATAAGTTTATTTCATTCTTAGCAGTGCTAGGTTGGAAAAATGACAAAAAATAAGACAAGGATTCTTTGAAAAGCAGATGGAGAATATGGAGAAAACATGTCCAAAGTTTTAAAAAGATTGGTATAAAATTGTATGAGGAGTTGTGCTCACGAGGTATCCACTATCTATATATTGAGGGGGAAAAATGACTAAGTTTACAATGTGGAAAAAAATCTGAGGTTAAGAAAATGACAAAGTTAAAGTGAAACAAGAGGCCCACGGGCCACGGTTCGCTCACCTGAGTAACATAGCCACTGCAGACATGCAGATGTATGTTCCCAATAATATATGCAAAGATTCAGCCATAAGGCATCCTCGGTTTTGGAGAATAAGATTTTTAAATGTTTTTTCCCATACAAATGCATTGGGAAGCAAACTTGTACGACCATTATTTTAGCAACTTTGGTAGACACCCTGTCCCCGATGATTTAAGCAAAGATTCAGCCCCAAGGCGTCCTCGGTTCTGGAGAAGAAGATTTTTTAAGGTTTTTACCATATATGGGCATGGCGGCCATCTTGGTCAATGAACCATGACCATTTTAGCAATCTTTCATTCCCCCAACCTAAGGAGGCTCCATATGAAATTTGTGCAAAATTGGCCCATGGGCTCCAGAGGAGAAGTCGTTTGAAATTCTGAATATTTTTCCCATACAAATGCATAAGGAAGCAAAACTGACCTCACGGTAAAAGGTCAAAAGTTAATGTATGACCATTATTTTAGCAACTTTAGTAGACCTCCAGTTTCCGATGATGTATGTAAAGATTCAGCCACAAGGCATCCTCGGTTTTGGAGAGCAAGATTTTTAAAGGGTTTTCCCATACAAATGCATAGGGACGCAAACTTGACCTTGCCGTAAAAAGGTCAAATGTCAATATACAATATTTATTTTAGCAATTTTGGTAGATCTCCTGTCCCCAATGACTTATGCAAAGATTCAGCCCCAAGGCATCCTTGGTTCTGGAGAAGAAGATTTTTAAAGGTTTTTACGATATATGGGCATGGCGGCCACCTTGGTCAATCAACTGCGACCATTTTAGCAATCTTTCATTCCCCCAACCTAAGGAGGCTCCATATGAAATTTGTGCAAAATTGGCCCAGGGGCTCCAGAGGAGAAGTCGTTTGAAATTCTGAATATTTTTCCCATACAAATGCATAAGGAAGCAAAATTGACCTCACGGTAAAAAGGTCAAAAGTTAATGTACGACCATTATTTTAGCAACTTTGTTAGACCTCCAGTTTCCGATGATATATGTAAAGATTCAGCCACAAGGCATCCTTGGTTTTGGAGAACAGGTTTTTAAAGGTTTTTCCCAATAAAATGCATAGGGAAGCAAACTTGACCTTGCCATAAAAAGGTCAAATGTCAATATACAACATTTATTTTAGCAATTTTGGTAACCTCCCGTCCCCAATGACTTATGCAAAGATTCAGCCCCAAGGCATCCTCGGTTCTGGAGAAGAAGATTTTTAAAGGTTTTTACCATATACAAGGGCATGGCGGCCATCTTGGTCAACTAACCGCGACCATCTTAGCAATCTTTCATTCCCCCTACCTTAGGAGGCTCCATATGAAATTTGAGCAAAATTGGCCCAGAGGATCCAGAGAAGAAGTCGGTTGAAATTCTGAACATTTTTTCCATACAAATGCATAAGGAAACAAAATTGACCTTACCATAAAAACGACAAATGTCAATGTACTACCATTATTTTAGCAACTTTGGTAGACCTCCAGTTTCTGATGATATATTTAAAGGTTCAGCCATAAGGCATCCTCGGTTTTGGAGAACAAGATGTTTAAAAGGGTTTTCCCATACAAATGCATAGGGAAGCAAACTTGACCTTGCCGTAAAAAGGTCAAATGTCAATATACGACATTTATTTTAGCAATTTTGGTAGACCTCCCGTCCCCGATGACTTATGCAAAGATTCAGCCCCAAGGCATCCTTGGTTCTGGAGAAGAAGATTTTTAAAGGTTTTTACCATATATGGGCATGGCGGCCATCTTGGTCAATGGACCGCAACCATTTTAGCAATTTTTCATTCCCCCAACCTAAGGAGGCTCCATATGAAATTGGAGCAAAATTGGCTCAGGAGCTTCAGAGGATAAGTCATATGAAAATGTTAATGGACGGACGCACGGACGGACGGACTGACGCATGGATGGACGACGGACGAAAAGTGATCACAATAGCTCATCCTGAGCATAGCTCAGATGAGCTAAAAAGTGATAAAAATAAAATATCATATCCAACCCACGTGCACTTCTGCAGACCCGGGAGAAAACATGTGCAACGTTTCAAAAAGACCGGTTTAAAACTTCATGAGAAGTTGCAATGACATGGTACCCACTGTCTATACATCTGAGGTCAGTAAATGACAAAGTTCAAAAAGAACAGACTATGGACATGTGCAAAGTTCCAAAAAGATTACCGGTAGTATAAAATTGTATGAAGTACCCACTGTCTATATATTTAGGGTGAAAAATGACTAAGTTCACAATGTGGAAAAAGTGAAAAAAATAATCTAACAATTACATCCAAATCACATGCACTACCTCATACCATGAAGAAAACACAAGCAAAGTTTCATAATAATCGGTTCAAAACTGTTAGAGGAGTTGCACTCACAAGAGGTACCAACAGTTTATATATAAAGGGTGAAAAATGTGGAAAAAGTGACAAAAAATGATCTAACAATTATATCCAAACCGCATGCACATCCTCATACCATGACAAAAACATATGCAAAGTTTCAAATTACTCGGTACAAAACTGTAAGAGGAGTTGCACTCACAAGAGGCACCGACTGAGGGTGAAAATGACTAAGTGAAAAATGACAATGTGGAAAAAGTGACAAAAAATATTTTAACAATTATACCCAAACCACATGCACATCCTCATACCATGAAGAAAAGATATGCAAAGTTTCAAAACAATCGGTACAAAACTGTAAGAGGAGTTGCGCTCACAAAAGGTAGCCATTGTCTATATATTGAGGGTGAAAAATGACTAAGTTCACAATGTGGAAAAAGTGACAAAAAATATTTTAACAATTTTACCCAAACCGCATGCATATCCTCATACCATGAAGAAAACACATGCTAAGTTTCAAAACAATCAGTATAAAACCATAAGAGGAGTTGCGCTCACAAGAGGTACCCACTGTCTATATATTGAGGTGAAAAATGACTAAGTTCACAATGTGGAAAAAGTGACAAAAAATAATCTGACAATTATATCCAATATGCACATCTTCATACCATGAAGAAAACACATGCAAAGTTTCAAAATGATCGGTACAAAACTGTAAGAGGAGTTGCGCTCACAAGACACCCAGGGTAAATGTTGACGGAAAGACGGATGGATGGACGGATAGACGGACAGAAACTTGCACGCCTAAGCTGCCCATGCTAAAGCAGGTGCAACAAAAAGGGACATAAATAAGACAAAATTAATTTGATTTTTTTTTCCTTAAGTCAATAAGGTGATCTACTTCCCAGCCCCAGTAAACTCACCAAGTTTCCAGGCCCTAGCTAAAATAGTTGTCTAAGAAAAGCATGATGAATGGACGAACAGACAAATGACCCAAAAGCAATATGCCCCTCCAACTTTTTCGAAGTTGGGAGAATAATGAGCTGAGAAATGGGGACTTACAATCGTGCAATATGCTAAAAGCAATGAAGGCCCTGACTAGACTACAGTAGGCCGAGACTGATCACAAGTCATGTTAAAGGCGATTAATTACACTTTTCTACCACTTGAAAAGGGAGACAACCTGTCATGCACTATTCACTTCCCTGTACACCAACCCTCTTCTGAGAATTTGCTCCTAAGAGGAGCGAATTCTTTCCTTTTAGAGAAAACCCCTCTTCAAAAGGGAGAAAAAACAGCTTTTGAAAGATTCACTGAACAGTTTCATCAGGATAAAATATCACATTAATCCAAAGAATTCTTTTTATCATATCCAAAAAGAATTTTCCCTTACATCAACATCTACAGGCCTTTCTTTACGTCTAGTGCTGAGAAGTTCAAGTTATATGATGTCACAAGGTCATGGTCACAGTCTGATGATCATTCTTGATAAATTCCCCTTAACCCTTCTCATGCTGAATAAATTAAGACACCATGCCCACTTCCAATTTTCAGCCAATCAGATTACTTGATCCAGGTTGTTGATATAAATTCACATACTGAATGGCAAACAGTGCAGATCCAGATCAGTTGGCTTCTTCAGAAGCCAACTGATCTGGATCTACACTGTTTGCAAAGGCAGGGTATATCTGGGTTCAGCAGGACAAGGATTTAACACAGAACTTGAATCAAACTGTATACTTATTCCAGTCAAAAAGCAACATATCATATAAAATTAGTATACTAAATGTCAAAATCCTAGTTAATTTTTTTTTTTTTTTTTGAAATATCTTGCTCAACTTGTTTGACCTGTAGCAATGTTTGGATTTACCTTGATGGTCCGTTTTCCCAAAGCATTCTATAGATTTACCTTGATGGCCTGATTCCAGCTGGATTAATCATCACCAGCGACCTGTACATGTCTGGTTGCATCAAGGATAATTTTAAAGCAGGATAAAGTGAACAGTTGTTTGTCACCAACATATCTACTCTGAAAATACAGAAACCACAAAATATAAGTTCTATTCACTTCACCCAGAATAGGCGGAGGAAAAAGAAGGAACAAGGTAGGTGTCCTCAATTTTACCACAGACATAAGGCCAATAAAAAATGTGTGAACTTGTGTGTGTTTAGGGTAACCCTACCTTACCTATTTTACCCGGTGAAATCTAGCAGTTCTTAAAATATGTGTGTTACTGGGATAAAGTATTTATGCTAGATATTTTGGACACACAGGTCTGAGCAAACAGTGCAGACCCAGATCAAACTGCATTTTGATCAGGGTCTACACTGTTTGCCATTTTATCAGTATTTTCAGACATATCAAATGGTAGTCAAACAGACTTGGTAAAATTTTATGTGAATTATGGTGCTAAGCCCAAATATATTTGGTAATAATGGTATAATTCACGATAAAATGTAAAAAGAATAATAATCCCTACCTACCCTACCTATTTTTTGTAATATTTATACACATATTTTTTTTATTTGTCCTGAGGTAGATAGTTCAATTTCTGCTTTACCGGACAAAATGATTAAATTATCACATGTTAATAATTTCAATTAGCTTAAAATCCCTCCCAGCAGGCACACAACGTTGAAACAATGTTGATTCAACGTTGATTCAACATCAAGACGTTGAATCAACCTTGAATTGACTCCTCCGTCAGAAGGCTATAACCATGCCCATGCGTAAATCCTTAAACAAACAATATCGTGATACCTGTATTTGTCAATGAAAACTGCATTCATACCTGTATTTATCAAAGAAAAAGTACATAGGTAATATTGTTTGTCTAAGCAATAACATTAACCGTTAACTGGTAAGCTAGTTTGGTTGGTCAGATTTTGGTGTCATTTACTGGTCAGGTGATTTCACGGAGGAGTCAATTGACATTGTTTCCATGTTGTGTGCCCGCTGGGCTAAGTATAGGAATAGACAGGTCTGAGCAAACAGTGTACATCAAGATAAGATGCTGCCGGTGTGGCATCTGATCTACACTATATTGTTTGCCACTCAGCCTAGCAGTTTTAGACACATCAACAGGTAGCAATAAATATGAAGTTGAAATTTTAGGGTAAGTATGACAAGGAGTTAAGGTGTCCAATAGTCATGGTCAATACAGAAATTATTATTCTGAATAACCAAAATTATGCTGACAAGTGACAAGCTCAATAATCCTGCTATAACAATTTGTCAAGTTGTGTGGGCCATTTTGCGTTGTTTCCCATCACGAAAACATACCTATGTAATTTTGACCTCCTTAAACCCCACTTTTATATAGTAAAACTGGGGTTTACAGGGGTATACATTATTTTTCTTATTTCTGCTTAAAAACATAGATTGTGGGTACTCGTTAGAACCGCCTCGGTGAGGCGGTTCTAATGAGTACCCACAATCTATGTTTTGGGCAGAAATGAGAAAAACTATCAGAAATTTTTATCTGAAAATTTTCAGTTTTGGTAATAAAATTTTCTGTATATTTGAATAGGCATGTTTTCGGAATGCTAGAGAAAGGGAGAAAAGGTATAGGAGAACTATAAGAGGAGGGAAAAGAGAGAACCAGAGGAAGATGAGGGGAAAAAGCAAATAGTGCAGAAACAGAAGAAATTCTCCCCACCCCCTGCTCTCACCTCTGCTGCAAACACATAAGGTCCTTACCACCACCCAACCACCTTTGTACCATATTTATCCTAAGTATTCATACACCATAACTGTACCATATTCATATTTACCTTTTTCCTACAGCTTCAGTCAAGATCATGATAGTAACTACTCATAATACATATTTTGTCCAACAATAACAATAACCACCTTGAAGGGAAATAAATACACCTTGAAGGGAAATAATTCTAACATATAAATATCTGCCTCCCTACTCATTTGGGGGCTACACTTAAAGGAAAGAATTTGCTCCCAATTTTGAAAGTTTCATATACTAGCAAGGCAGCTTACTGTCTACAAAAGTTGTCTCCCTTTGCAAAATCTTTCATGTGTATCTATTTATCTTAACTTAAACCACCATCAATGAGCTATGAAAAAAAAATACCTGCTGACTCCTAATTCCTGTAGGAAATCTTTAACAAATTCTGCTCTTTCATCTATGCTGTAAGTGAATGCATCCTCATCTGGCTGAGTTACACCTGTTGTATATTTGTTCCCTACAATAAAAAATTCAAGCAACATCATAAGGATCATAATCACATACATGGGCAATAAAGCCCCAAACCAAACTGTGCATCCATGAGTCTGATCAGGGTCTTTTTTGTCGGTTTAAAGAATTAGTAGATACTTGAACATAGCTTTAGATAAGGAGCTCTTTTCAACTAAAATATACTGATATTTTTCTTAGTTCCATAGCTTTAGTTAAGGCATTTTTTTTTCAATCCAAAAGTACAGATATTTTTCTTATTTCTCCACGAAAACATGTCCTGGGTACTCATTAGAAGTGCCTCACCAAGGCACTTCTAATGAGTACCCACAACATATGTTTTCATGAAGAAATAAGAAAAATATTAAACTTATATCTTCTCTTATCTAGACCTATGTTTAAATAAGTTTTAGCATGAGAATGCATGCTGTGGTACTCATATTTATCAACTTAGAAGTTGTTTAGGTATAGTCAGTATGACTGGAACAAAATCTTCCCAGACCTAACAGATCTAATGGGGTGAGACAAAAACAAATAGAATGCAACAAATTGATAATATCCCTTTCAAAGAAGGCCCAATGCGAAATCTGGTGAAAATTCGTACAGCTGTTTCAGAGAAGAAGACATTTAAAGATTACAAGATTTTATACATGTATATAGCCCAGGGGCAAGGGCAGATAACCCTGGGGGACAAAATTTTGATTGTAACTAAACAGGTTTGCTACTTTGAACTTACATTATAAATTTCAGCCATTTGTCTTTAAAACTTTTTGAGAAACTGAATTTTCAATTTTTTACCCATACTAATGCATAGGGATGTAAATTTGACCTTGCAATAAGAAGGTCAGATGTCAATTTAGGGTCATCATTTGAACAAACTTGGTAGATACTGAGCCCCCAATGCTTTATACCATGATTCAGACAGCAAGTGATTACAATAGCTCATCCTGAGCCTTCCACTCAAGTGAGCTAAAAAAAACAACAGAAAATCGGAAAGGCCAAACCCAATTGTGACTTTGTAGTATTTCATACTGATCTTGAATGCAGACAAATGAAGATTTCTTTCAAAGTATATATCCTCCCCTAATTTTTCTGAAAACCTGGGCCCAGTTGTTCAAAGCATCGTAAGCTTAACAAGCTGTCATTAGTGGTCGAAATGTTAATTGTTCTAGTAAGTACAATATCTAATTCACAGGTATTTTTGCTGAAAAAAATGTGAGAAGCTTTTGAAAATGCAAAAGCTACTCACATTTTTTCAGCAAAAATATTATCATATATGCCATATTGAATGATCAAAGTTTTAACGATACGTTAACTAACGACATCGTTACTTTTGAACAACTAGGCCCTGGAAGTAAAATATGAGTCTTGTTTTGGAGATCCTGACACACATTCAAGTAATACTATCCCTGAAAAGTGTTTTCGGTTGAAAAAGCACCTACCTGGATCTATGCTTACCTGGTAGATTTGGTATAAGAACTCTAAATCCTAGTTTAGCTAGAGGCAATAGTAAATCATTCAGTTCCTCATGTGTTCCAATTATCCCTGGCAGGCCAACAACTGTAGGCTGTCTAGGATTAAAGTCTGTATTCGGCTGAGAATCTTTATAACCTAAAAAACACGACAATTTCTGGTTTGATATGTAATAAGGTAGTACATGAAATCTGCAAATGACCAGGGCCCAGTTGTTCAAAGCATTTAAGCTTAACGAGGTGGTTACTGGTCAAAATGTTAACTGTTCTAGTAAGTACAATATCTATATCATTCATCATAATCGGATTTTTGATTAACATGCAGGTACAGGGGCAACATCCACATCAGTGGGCCCTTTTCCAGATAGCTGGCTTGCTGCACGCATGGCAGATCTCACACCAGATCTCCAGGTACGTCTATCATGAGGGTTGATAGCCGAGAGCTTCCACTCTCTGCAATCCCTCTCTGTCAGCTGCTTCCATGTCATTTTGGGCCTCTGAGGCCCACACTTTCCATCAACCTGTATGTCAAAGGCTGTCTTGACTGCACCAATGGAGCGTTCCACATGTCCATACCATCGGAGTCTTCTCTCCTTCAGAATGAGGTCCAGCTCCTCAATGCCAAGCCGCACAAGTAGCTCATTGGACCTGGTGGTGACAATGTCTTGCGGCCTGACATTGCAGATCTGTCTGATCATTGCCCTGTCATTTCGCTGCAGACGCTGGAGGTTCAGCTTTGTCAATGGCCAAGTCTCGCTGGCATGGAGCATTGCACTCCGCACACAAGAGCTGTACACACAGCCACGTGTTTTGAAAGAGAGGTGGCGTGAAGAGAGGACTGGTAGCAGCTCTTTGAACTTCTTCCAGGCGGTTTTCACACATGTTGTTGTTGGAAGTTCACAGCCACCTGCTGCTGAGAGCATGTCTCCTAGGTAGCAAAAGGAAGCTACCACCTCAAGCTCGTCAGGTCCGACCTTGACTTCCTTCTGTGGTCTGCCATCCAAGGGGCATGCAGTTCCCTGGCACCGTGTGCATCTGTAGTCAGGGTCCTTTTTCAAGCGCTTGAGCCCACTGCATTTCTTGTGCACCCAGTGCTTGCAGCCATTGCAGAAGATGCTGTTGCTGCCCACTCCAGTGCAGCAGACAGCGCATGGAAACTCGCCTGAACTCTGCAGGAGGTCCAGTCCCATACCGCAGATCATGATCTTTGTCTTTCCTGCATTTACTCTCAGTCCTTTCTTCTCAATTGCTTCTTTCCAAGTCAAGAGCCTCCTGACACATTCCTCAAGCGATTCCGCGATGATAACAAGGTCATTGGCATAGAGGTCCTTCCAGGAGACCCCAGAGCAGAACTCTCGTGATAAGGCTTCAAGCACAATGATGAAGAGCAGCAGGCTGAGTACTGATCCTTGGTGAACACCAACCTTCAGTTCAAACTCTTCACTGTACCCCTCACCAACATGGACACGGCTCTGTGCATTTGTGTACATCCCCTGCACCAGTCGCACAATCCATTCCACACCAAGTTTTCTCAGGGCCCACCAGATGACCTTCTGAGGTATTCGATCAGTCGCCTTCTCCGGGTCTACGAAAGCCATGTAGAGTCTCTTATTGGCAGCTAGATACTTCTCTTGCAGCTGCCTGACAACAAAGATTGCATCTGTAGTGCCTCTGCCTGGGACGAAGCCAAATTGGGAATCGTCGATTGACACCAACTGTCTGATGAGGCCGTCCACAATCCTCTCCATAACCTGCTCTGTCAGCTTGAGACAGCAGCAGTTGCCCCTTTCTAATGCATCCCCTTTTTCCTTGAAGAGGCAGACAATGAAACTCTGCTCCCAGTCAGAGGGTACCTTGCCATCACAAATGATTGCAACTGCGAGGTCATGGATCATGGAGGCGCCCATGTCACCGGCGGCTCGTATCATCTCCACCACTATGCCTGATGGGCCCAGTGCTTTGCCAGCCTTCATCTGTGAGATAGCCTTCTTAACCATATCAATGGTGATTGGGATGGGCGGGCCTTCCACTGGTGGTTGATATGGCAGATTCACAGATATCTTTGCTGAAAAAATGTGAGTAGCTTTGCAAAAGCTACTCTAATTTTTTCAGCAAAAATAATAGCGTATATGCCGTATAGAAAAATTTTCAGTATTTTTTTCAGAAGTTAATTAAGTCATCTACTCATCACTCCCTATCAGGCTGTCAAGTTTCAAGGCAATAAATCAGTTTTCAACATATCTTGTTTACACAGTTAAAATGCCAAAATTTTCAAAGGGCAAGACCTAAAAAAGAAATCGAAATTTTTTCAAAAGTTAATCAGGTCATATACACTGCTGTCGGCCTATTCAGCGCACCTAAGGATTTGAGCTGAATTAAAAAAGTGTTCGCTAGACCAGTTTTAATTTTTAAATGTACTAGAACGAAAACTAGTTTATTATAAATAGAACAAGTTTATTTTCATTTAATTTCTTCATCAAATTTAGCAGATAATAATCCCTCAACTTCACCACCCCTTGTTTGTGCGTCATAAAAAAATGTCTGCCAATGTCGCGCACCTGTTAGAATTTTGCCTGTTGCCTTGGACATAAAGAATGTTTTTATATTAAAGATGCATTTCTATGATCACTAATCAGTTTAGAATATATTTTTGCCATTTTCATTGTTCACACTGACAAAACCACCTTTTAAATTTCACATTCAGGGAAAAGGGTCCTTTGGTTTTAGTGAAAACAACATTTTCCTCATTATTTTGAAATAAACTCCTGATTCCCCATGCAAATTGTAATGGCCATGTTCCTTTTGATATGTTTCATCACATACGCCCACAAAATTAGGATTTTTTGGGTGAAAATATTTGAGTGAGCAGCATTGGCAGATGCGCCACATTAGGCTACACAGCTGTACTCATCATTCATTATCAGCCTGTCAAGCTTCAAGGCAATAGCTTAACTTAAACATTTTTTTCTTTTTTTTTTTTTTGAGAAAGCAATATTAAAAAGCTAAAATTTTCAAAGGGACATATCTCAAAAAAAGTTTGAAAGTCTTTCAAAAGTTAATCAGACCATCTACTCATTATCCCCTATTGGCATGTCAAGATTCAAGACAAACGCTTAAACAATTTTCAAGAAATCTTGCTTACAAGGTTGAAATGCCCAAATTTTCAAAGGACCATAACTCAAGGAAAATATTCTGGAATTTTTTCAAAAATTGATCAGGTCATCTACCCATCAATCCCTAGCAGCACATCAATTTTCAAGACAATAGCCCAAATAATTTTTTAGATATCCTGCCTACAAGGTTAAAATGCCCAAAATTTTCTAAGGGCAAAAAAACAACTCAAGATACTTATTTCTGATTTTTTTGGAACGTTAATCAAGTCATCTACTCATCATTCCTTACAATTAAATTTCAAGACAACAGCTCAAATTGTTTTTGAAATATCTTACTTACAAGGTTAGAATGCCCAAATTTTCAAAGGGCCATAAAAAACAATTTCAGGTTTTTTTTCAAAAGTTGATCAAGTCATCTACTTATCATTTCTTATCAGCCTATAAAGTTTCAAGGCAATAGCTAGTTTTGAGATATCTTGCTTCCAAGGTTTAAATGCCAAATTTTCAAAGGACCATAACCCATGAAAAATTTTTTGGAATTTTTTCCACAAGTTAATTGGGCCAGCCACTCATCATCTCCTATCAGCATATTAAGTTTCAATATAATAGCTCAATTGTTTTTGAAAATCATGCTTACAAGATTCCATTACAATTTTTTGAAAGGGGCATTACTCATGAAAGGGGCAAAACCCTGATTAGAAACAAATATGGGTCAACTTTTTTTTTTTTTATGAGAAATCCATAAATGAAATTTCAAAAACACATGCATGGTTCAAAAGTTATGCTATGCACAAAAAAGCATGACTAAAAAACGAACAGATGAATGAAGAAACTAACAAACAAGCCAAAAGCAATATGAAGCTGGGAGCATAAATATGATATACCTGAGATTAAACACTACAGACAATGAAATGCCATAGAACAAGGCATATGATCAGGGTCTCCACTTTTGGCCTCTCATTCAGCAGGGCCCAGTTGTTCAAAAGCTAACGATGTCGTTAGTTAACGATTCGTTAAAATTTACATCGAGTGATATGCAAATATGCTGAAATTTTTTGCTGAAAAAATGTGAGTAGCTTTTGCAGTGCAAAAGCTACTCACATTTTTTCAGCAAAAAATATCAGAATACTGTATATTAAATCTGCTAAAACAGTTAACGAAATGACCCTTAACAAGCTCGTTAAGCTAACGACGCTTTGAACAACTGGGCCCAGATTTTAAACTCACACTAGAAATCACAGTTGATGGCACGCCATAGCAAATCCCTACACGTGTTGCTAATATTGCTACTAGAATGACTGACAGATGGACTTGCTCTCACATGCCCATGTAGCAAGTTTGATTAAATTCCGCAGAATGGTTTAGGAGATAGCGTAACAGACAGATGGACGAACAACAGACGGATGCACGGAACAATAATGTTGCTTTTGCACACCTTTATGGACAGATGAACAGACTGTGCATTCTAGTGGTCATTTGATATTATTTGGTGGATGTTGAATTGTTCAACAAGCTGTTAGAAAAAGACTGTTTTTCACAGTTTTTATCACAAACTAATAATGGATTCATCTGACTTGTTTAATGTGGCACTGAAGCATTTCAATCTATTTTTGTTGCTTCATGATTTAATCACCATAATAACGGACAACATGTTTTTGTTTCTTTTTTAGTGATTGATATAACTATGTATGCCATTCTAAAGCCCCAAGTACAAATAAAGATCTTCCATGTACTATACCTTTCACCTTTGTTATTCCATGTTTTGTCTGCATATGACCGCGCAACCCTGAGTTTGACCAATACGAATTTTGACATTCTGATGTCTTACTCTTACTCTTTGCAATTTTTTTTCACTTTTCTCAGTTTTTGATTTTTTGCTTCTTCTATCATCATCCCTAAGTTCTATTTCACTACATATATAATCATCTAAGAGAGAATCAAAATCTATTTCACCATCCCAATTAAAACTCGAAATATGACACAGATGTCCCAGCCTAGTGCCAATCTCACCCACATAGGCATTTTGCAAAAAATGAAGTTGGAAAAAAAAGGCCATAACTCTCATAATAATTGGCAGATTTTACCATAAATCGAACTTGACCTCCATTGTATGATTATATACCTGTGTATAAAATATGAATCCAATACACCAATCTTTTTAAGAACAAAATATCGAAAGGAAAACATTTTTTGAAGGTGAAAAAGGGCCATAACTCCCATAATAATGGGTGGATTTTACCCTAATCAAACTTGACCTCTATTTTATGATTATATACCTGTGTATTAAATATGAATCCAATACACTAATGTTTTCAAAAGATATCAAAAATATCAAACAGAAACTATTTTTTTTCAACATTGAAAAAGGGCCGTAACTCAAAAAATAAATGGTGGCTTTTACCCTAAATCGAACTTAACATATATTTTATAATTATATGTTTGTGTATAAAATATGAATCCAATTCACTAATCTTTCAAAAGTTATGGAACTGAAAACATTTTTCAAAGTTGAAAAAGGGCCATAAGTCCCAAAATAATTGGTGGATTTTACCCTAAATCGAATATGACCTACATTTTATGATTATATACCTGTGTATAAAGTTTGACTCCATTACACTAATCGTTTCAAAAGATATCGAACGGAAACCATTTTTCAAAGCTGAAAATTTTTCAAAGTTGAAAAAGGCCCATAACTCACAAAATAACTGGTGGATTTTACCCAAAATCAAACTTGACCTATATTTTATACCTGTGTATAAAATTTCAATCCAATACACCAATCTTTTCAAACGATATCGCACGGATACCATTTGTGTTACGTACAGGACGGATGGACGGGACGGACGGGATGGACGTACGGACGGGACGGACAGTGGAGATACCATATGCCCCCCCACACCCCCACTGAAAATGGCAGGGGCATAATACTATATGCACCTCCACCCCCATTGAAAATGGCAGGGCATAAAAATAATTTTTCGTAAGAAATACTGACATATTTGGCGCACACACATAAAACTAGCAGTGATCAGAAAATAAAGGTTAGTACCGGTAAAAGATGATGAGCGGGTGGCTCATTGTGCGGGAACTAATTACCTGATAATTTTTTCACTAATTAGTCCTTTGACTATTGCAGTGAAATACCAAGTCAGGAGGCATTCTTTCTATCCTTTAAACTCACTAATCCTGCATTAATTAGCGGAAGTAGCTACTTGCATAGAAAAATGGCATAATCAGACTAATTAATGACAAAACAATTTTACCAAGTCTGCAAATGGATTCCATTACAACAAATGTAGATTAGTAGTTACCTGAAAAAACTTGCTCGCATTAACACAAGCACCCCAACCCATTTTGAGGGGCAGGTGGGGGAGATGTTTATGGAATACCAGCATTGTTTACTGTTAAATTGTTACTCTGTATGAAGCAAATGATCTTTGGAGCTAGGGACTTACACAAATGAAATAAAACAGAGAAAAAATGAACTGTACTATATTTTTGCAGTTACAAAAAGTTTCTGATGCAAACTAAATGGTTGATGAAATTATCGCTTTTTTTCTCACTACTTACCTGTCTGAGCAACAAGACATGCTTATTGGAACAAAACATTTATATTTAACAGTTTGAACTTTCTAGTCACTGTATCTACAAGGTCACTGTACCATTGTTATTTTATAATGAATCTGCATAAAGCTGCAATAACTTTACCATAAGAGTACAGCAAACATCGCATAAAGGTTGGCATTTTTTCTTTTTTTTAGTCCAATTAAATTTGATGCAATGGTTCAGATATTATCATTCCTATTCTCATTTTTCGAACTATGAAGCTGTCAGAGTGAAATAAATGAAAGCAAACTGGTTGAGAACCATAAAGCAAGCTTAAGACCCCCAAGTAATTCATTATTGCAGTACTTTCATTGTGATACTTTTTGTTGATTATTATGTAGTGTTTCACTTTCTAATGTTTTCTTTTAACTATGATGTAAGTTTTAAGATATATTCAGTTAAGTTTGAGTAGCAGAGTTGCCACTTTTTCGGAGAATAGTTGCTAAAATATACCGACTCTGCTTGTCATCTGTTCATTTTGTGGCTGCTTAATTGTATTTGTTTGTGTTTCCCTTTGGTGTTGGTTACTTGATGTGGATCTGATTGCATCAGTTCCTGCATTCACTTATTTGCTTTATATAAATGCGGATAGCTTGTTGTTTGTTTGTTTTTTTCTGTAAGTTAGGGTGGCAGCAAGAGAACATACTATCAGTTTCTACATTTCCATTATCAGTTTACTTTGTCACCATTAAGGTAAACTTGAAGAGAGGTGTGTCCAATGCTCTCACTATATTCAGTCATACCTCTGTGATACCTCTATGATGATTTGTGGGCTCCAAAGTAAGTCCTTTGAAGCCAAGCATTCTTTGGGAATCTTTCAGTCACTTGTATTTGAGACGATGTTTTTAATCATGCAAAGCAGCCATTTTTACATGTATGTACTGGTATTAAATTTTCATAAACTTGTTCAAGTATGCAAATTCACATATTACTGGTATCAAGGGTCCGTAAAAACACACCAAACCATCCTTAAAATAGTACCCCAAACCACCTTCATAGGGTAGAGCAGTGTTAAATACAGTGGGATGCTGTAGAATGAAGTCATCTCAGGTACGGTGAGGTGGCAGGGTAGAGTACAGTACCCCAAACCCCCAAGCAAATCACCCCAAATCACACAATATTGTTTGTTTAATACCACAAAACAGCCTAAACCACTTACAGTATGCTTGTAAGACAGTATAGAGTATGAAATAGTAAGTCAGGGTACATAATGATGCACTTCACCCTGACATGTTAGCCTAAGGACAAAAAATTATCCTTAGTTTCCAGCTGGTACTGCACAAGAGCATTGTTTTCCACGGTATATGTTCATGTGACGCATGGAGGTGTGGCAAGGACTTGCTGCCACAGATACCAGTAAATACCAATCTTAAACATATATCTTAGTGAAATACTTTATTATTAGGTTTTTATAATTTATAATGCATACATAAACCGATTTCAGTTTTTATAGTTTCTCTGAAAAACATTTAAAATGTCAAAAAAAAAAAATTTTTTTGACTGCTTTGGAATACTCTGCTCTGCACCATGACACCAAACCCTATCATACTTTTCATTCTTATTTCCGTCTTCCTTTATTCTTCATTCCTTCCTTCATTTCTGTTGGTTTGGGTATTTATATAGGTTGGTACATAAGGATTCTATGTCTATATCTACATTATCTGAACTATATTTTGTGGCCAAGGGCAGGTCTGGGTGGTGGTGTGGGCTACTCTGCTCTTCCAAAACTCACCCTGGGGCCACCTCACCCATTCCAGTGTTCACGGTGATTCGTGGAATAAGCCGGGAAACAGGTCATACTTTGATGTGGAAGATGACAGATTGCTTGCATTTGAGGAAGATTTCGTCGGAAATTGGAAGAACTCAAGCTCTTGACTTTTGTAAGGACATCCATATCAGCGTAAAGGTAAATGATTGCAGAATCGAGGGAATGTAAGTAATTTGCATGGTTGTTTTGGATTTGGAAGGCTCAGCGCTGTTAACCTGGAGCGGCGTCAAAATCGATCTGGTCAAAGTTGTTCATCTTTTTGTAATTTTATCCGATCCATAAAATATCATTATTTTCAAGCAATTTCTAGATGTGACACAACCATTTGTTTGACTTAAGGTGTTGTTCAAGTATTATAACATGCAGAAATAAAGAGAAAAAATCTGAGAGATCAGTTTTGGACCATCCGCTCTACTAACTGTAAGAAAGCTCTACTGACCCCAAGTATAGTGAGCTGACTGTACTTTAATCCAGTCAACAGGCGAGCTAAACAAACAGCTAACCTATCATAATGCTTACCAACATCAAAAGTTACACCATGTGGAAATTCCTCCCACATGTCAACACTTGTTTTTAAAAACAGGTACCGAAGTGGGAAAATGTCATCTTCTTTGTCTACAGCTGTAGAATATTTGTGAAAACATTTGAGGGACGAAGTTGCGCATGACAGCTGAGATTTCTGTAACAATCTGGCCCTCAAAGTCGGACAGATTATCCTTTTGAACGGAAAAGCACTGTGTTTTAAATGTCCAGTGAAAAGTGTCATCGTGACTGTCACGTTTTGTTTAAAAGAAAATCAAGTCATGTAAATGATGTTTGTCCATGGGTGCAGCCATCTTAGACGACACTATCCACACGAAAGTCGTGTCAATTTGTAGATGAATAGAATAGAATTAGAATTCATCTGGTACACCCAGCTATCGGTTAAAGGCAAATTACAAGTATAATACATGTACGTATTATGCTGTAGAGTATTTACACAAAAAAGTATCGCGAGCACACATGCACGCACCCCACCCCCAATACACACAAAGGGGATGAATATTTTAAGTAATATATCATTCATGAAGCTGCGAGGTAGTCTAGATACAAGATACAAGAAGTTTTGTACAACAATTAAAATTATAAGTTATTTTCCAACAAACGAAGTAGAAAAGTGAAACCAGGATATAACCGCTACAAAATAAAATTTGATCAAGACGTCTAAAAGTTTACAGAACAGAACACTAATTAGGATACACAAACAAGTTAATTTAGTTATTATGGAAGCGTCCTAGTGCCAGGTGAAAAAAATATTTAAGTCCTCCGTAGGAGATAATAAGTCCTACGTAGGAGTTAGTAACTCCTACATAGGAGATAATATGTCCTACATAGGACATAGTAACTCCTTCATAGGAGATAATAAGTCCTACGAAGGAGATAGTAAGTCCTAGGTAGGAGTTAGTAATTCCTACGTAGGAGATAATAAGTCCTACGTAGCAGATAATTAATAAGTCCTACGTAGGAGTTAGTAACTCCTACATAGAAGATAATAAGTCCTACGTAGGAGATAGTAACTCCTACGTAGGAGATAGTAACACCTACGTAGGAAATAGTAAGTCCTATGTAGGAGTTCCGAGTTAATAACTCCTACGTAGGAGATAGTAAGTCCTACGTAGGAGATAATAAGAGATAATAAGTCCTACGTAGGAGTTAGTAATTCCTACGTAGGAGATAATAAGTCCTACGTAGGAGATAATAAGTCCTACGTAGGTGTTAGTAACTCCTACGTAGGAGATAATAAGTCCCACGTAGGAGATAGTAACTCCTACGTAGGAGATAGTAAGTTCTACGTAGGAGTTAGCAAGTCCTACGTAGGAGATACTAAGTCCTACGTAGGTGTTAGTAACTCCTACGTAGGAGATAATAAGTCCTACGTAAGAAATAGTATTTAGTTATAGATAATTCAAGACGATACTGAAATGAAGATCAATAGTTTAACCTAAGAAAACAAAACATAATGTTTAATTAAAAAAAGTAATATATTTAGTGAATGATAATTCAGGAAGACCAACAAGTTGTCGTCTGATGAATTAGCCCAGAGAGTGGTAAAGGTTAAGGGAACAAATATCCACCAAAACACACATTGGGAAAATTAAGAGTATCATCAGTTTGTCCTTGATGCATAAATGTTGCCTTACAATCAATTTTCAGTCAATCAATCAAACTTAAAATTTTTTATTGATCTGACAGATTAAAGAATTGCAGTGACCTGTCTCAGATACAGGACACTTGTGTCAGATTATGAAAAAGGGAGATTGTGTATTACGCAAACACGAAATACCCAGATCAGACAGCACAACTACACATCCTGATCAGGATTTTCACTGTTTATCAATGCATTTTACAGTAACCAGTGTTTCTTTAGGTACACAATTAAAGATGCCGATTTGTCTGCCCGGTTTCTTAGATCATTGTCGTAATGGTCCTTTACAAATGTTGATGTTCATTTGATGTTTGGACCATTTGTTTTTATTGCATGGGTTACAGATGAAACTATAATACTGTCCAGTGGCCTGAGGCCTCTGGTCAAATAGATAAATGAAACCAAGAGGTACAGGTCCCTGGAGAAGGTTGTATTTAACCGGTTCACACTTCATGGAAATACTGCTTTTATGGGACTCAGCTGCCTGGTAGCGTTAAAAATCTAGATACAGATACTGGAAATACACAATGATGTTATTAAACTTGTTTTTATATATGTTTGAACAATCTTTTCAAAACAATGTGCAAATAAAAAAAAATAGAATGTCTTGTTCACATTTTGTAGAACTTTGAGGTGTCTACAAGTAAAATAAGAAACAATGATGGTTGAGTCTTTTCAAATGAAAATGGACTTTATGAATTATGCGACCACTGTAGACCCAGATTAGTCTGTACGTCCGCTTTATGATCAGAGTCTACACTGCATGCGAATAGAGATTGCACATTCTATCAGCGAACAAAATGTATGCACATGCTGATCTGGAACTACAATTGATGCACATATTATTAAATCCTGTTTTTATTATTTGGAGAGACTCTTGTTATTTCTGTGTTGGGTAGTTAGTAAATATGGATAAAATGTCGTTTTCCTTAGATTATTACTATTACTATCCTAGGTTTCTAGACAGATAGGCATGTGCTTACAGTGTAGACCCAGATCAGATGTCACATAACACATTGTTTAATCAGGGTCTACACAATGTTTAGACAAATCAGTGGGTACTATAATGGCCTAGTAAAAAATATAGGGCAAGTGTGGTTAAGGATCATCTGATATTCCAGGTTTGTTTTTGAAACAATTACCTTTAGGCCAATGTTTGAAAAGGTGTGAACAATTAATTGAATCTGACAGATGGTGGTTAGAGAAGAAAGTGGTTTACAGTATTTAACCTGAGTATTCTGATAGACACACCTTAACAAACAGCAGTCGCAGCCCCTGATTAGACATTACATTACAAAGCATCTTATTAAGGTCTGCGCACTATTTGCTACTCAACAGCACGCATAAGCTATGTCAACAGGTAGTAACACGGACTTAATTAAATTTCAGTATGGTAGGGATTTAAGTTGTTTAATAATTAGCAATATTATACCCCTAAATACACATGCAGTAAAAACTGTTGAAGCTCCACGTAGCTCTTTTAAAAGCAAAACGTTTTGAACATGACCAACATAATAATATTTATTCTTCGGAATTCAAAGGTACAGCTAAATCACTGTTACTATTAGCAATCATTTTAATAAATAAATAAATAAATAAATAATGGTAATAATAATGATAATAATGTCAGTATTATCACTATGTTTCTTTTTCATTATTATCACTATGTTTAATTTCTTAGAAAACCATTTTATGAGATAAAAAAGGATTTTCCGAATTATGATATACAGCTTGATTACTATTACAATTATTTCTGAAAATAATATCAATAATAATGTTATTATTATCATTTTGTTTTATTGTAATTTCTTAAATATTATAAATAATCAATTGAATAGATTTATTTTATGGAATGAAATATGACCAACATTGTTTTTCATTGTAATACGGTTACTAGCATCTTTATAGGAGAAAATAACTCCTACGTAGGACTTATTATCTGCTACGTAGGAGTTACTAACTCCTACGTAGGACTTACTATATCCTACGTAGGCGACTATCGCCTACGTAGGACATATTATCTCCTACGTAGGAGTTACGAACTCCTACGTAGGACTTATTACCTGCTACGTAGGACTTAATATCTCCTACGTAAGACTTTTTATCTCCTACTAACTCCTACGTAGGAGTTACTAACTCCTAAGTAGGACTTATTATCTCCTACGTAGGACTTATTATCTCCTACGTAGGAGCTACTAACTCCTACGTAGGACTTACTATCTCCTACGTAGGACTTATTATCTCCTACGTAGGAGTTACTATCTCCTACATAGGACTTAAATTTTTTTTTCACCTGGCACTAGGACGCTTCCATAAGTTATTAAGTCTTATAGATTACACTTGTAAAATTCAAACACATTATGTTCATCACAGCATGCAGGTAAGTATCACAATTTTGAGTTAGAGATCAGGTAATGCAGCAAATTAAAGAAACAATCTCGTATAAAATTGGGAAAAAATATAAAAAGATGGCAAAAAAGAGCTAAGAGCACACAGTTAAGCATTACTATAAAAGAAGCACACATATAAGCATTGGAAAAACAGGAGTTTAAAAGAAACGTCTCCCCGTATTTCACCATAATGCAGATTATATTTTCATTTCCTTTGGTATCACTGGGCCCATTGCGGTATCTTTGAAAATGAAGTTCTGCTCATGTATACGCTAGAGGGCATAAGCAGTGTTGCAAACTTCATTACTGCTTATGAAGAGTCTCAATTAAACCAAGACTCCCATTTTCTATCTGTAATGTATTCTTTGTTTCCAAAGGCAATCTTTTTTACTTTTATTTTACTATACTGCAGCTGGTGTAAGTGCTGTGTGGCAGCCGTAAAACGTCTCCCCGTACTTCACCATAGTGCAGATTATATTTTCAATTCCTTTGGGATCACTGGGCCCATTGTGGTTTCTTTCAAATGGAGTTCTGCTCATGTATACGCTAAAGAGCGTAAGCAGTGTTGCAAACTTCATTACTACTTATCAAGGGTCTCGATTAAACTGAGACTTTCATTTTCTATCTGTAATGTGTTCTTTGTTTCCAAAGGCAATCTTTTTTACTTTCATTAAAACAAAACTGAAATAAAAACAGAAACGGATTTGAAACAAAACTATAACTGTTACATTGAACACTTACATGTTGTGCCTGTCCAATTGTGGACCAGCCTTTTGAATTCTTTGAAATCTGTTCCACACTCTGACAGCCCCAAAACGAAAAATGTTCTTTCCATACCTGCTTGTTGTTACTGTAGGTAGCTGCAGCATGTTTTCATACTCGAAATTATGTTTAGTATTTCTGTATTTAACAAGGTCATGTATATATTCAGGAGCAATTCCATTCAAATATTTATGTTTCTATAGCAATGAATTTCATTCTTCTAAGATTCTTGTTTTTAAAGAAGATTTAAAAACTGTCAGTCTGCTACTCTCATTAAGGAATTTACTAAGTATTTACAATGCATTTAATTGTCGAACAATATTTTATTTTACATATGATTGAAATCTGGGTATCAAATTTCAATAAATGATCAATTTCAATTCCAAGAAGTTTAAATTGCGCTTCACTTTTTACATCTGTTTCAACAATGCTTAAAGACTTTATAACTGGTGCAGATTTTTGGCCGGAACTTACCAGGATTGGCCAGCATCTGATCATAACTGAACCATTCTATCAGGGTAGTGTTTTCTAACTGTAAAGTACTTATGACAATCTCATAAATTTTATGGCAGTTTGACCCCTGGCGTACACCTTTCATAATATTTTGCCATTTAATTATGCTATAACCTGATTTAACTCTTTGCTTTCTACCATACAAATAACTATGCATGACCTGACAAGACCGTTCACCCTTGTCTTGCTGAATAAATTAAGATGCCACGCCTTTTTTTCAAATTTTCAGCCAATCAGTTTACTTGATCCAGAATGTTCATATAAATTCACATACTGAATGGCAAACAGTGCAGATCCAGATCAGTTGGCTTCTCATCTGGAGCTACACTGTTTCAAAGGCAGGGTATATCCGGGTTCAGCAGGAAAAGAGTAAAGACCATATGCTTTGAGTTTTATCATTATAAAGTCTTGTGGACGGCAGTCAAAGGCTTTGGATAAGTCTAAACATCTCAATGAAGAGTTTTACATGGAATTTATATAATTGCTAATCATGCTATCAGAACTAGTTATCAAAGCAATAAAAAATTTCTCTTTTATCATAAATACCGTATTCGATCTATTATCGCACTGTGCGCTAAGGGTTTTCAAAATTATTCGAAAAACTTGTAGCAAATTATACACCTAATGACACTCTTTAAAGAAAGATTAGCAAAGGACTTCACGAGCGGGTATTTAATGATGCTTATGCGATATTTGTTCCTGATTTTCTGTTTAAAGCATATGTTGTTGGTACTCACTTGAACTGCCTCGACTGCTAATGAAGAGTCTCAATAACACCGAGACTCCCATTTTTAATCCGTAGTGTGTTCTTTGTTTCCAAAGGCAATCTTTTGACGTTTATTGTCGAGGCAATTGAAATGAATACCAATAATATATGCTTTTATAAAGGCGGAGATAAAATAACACGGACTGCAATCTGAAGACTACAAAACTGCTTGACTGGGAGCTTACATGGGGTATTTGCGGTAGTTAGGTCGAATACGGTAGTTATCAAGGCAATGATTTTTTTTCTTTTATCAGGTTTTGAAATAATAATGAAATCCTTATTAGTGGCATACAAAATGTTTCGTTTATCACCATATTTTTACAATCAAATAGGAAGTACAGTTCATCCTCAATCGCATTGCGGGGTTCACTTATCCTTTCTTCCGTTTTCTTTGAAACATATGTGCACCGATTCCCTTAAGGAACATATTCTTTTTCTGAGATTTTTTTTTATCATATACAAGTTCAAGATAGGGCTCAAAACCCATAGGGAGCAAATTCTTCCCTTTTAATGTAGACTCCTTTCCAGAGGGAAATTCTTCCACTTTAGAGCTGACCCCAGCTAGCATTCTACGTAAAACTACATCGGGCCGTCATCGGCCCGTCAGCTACCCTGACGGGCCGATGACGGCCCGATAGAGGTTTACGTAGAATGCTGACTGGGACTACTTTTCAAGAGGGACTCGGTTTGCAGGAAAGCAAACGAGCATTCGCGCAGTCTGATCTGAACCTTCGTTTTTGCACACATGTCTGAACATATGATCTCTAACGCTGAGACTCATATCATGGTATCCTTTCTTTGCTCGCTGCGAAAAATAGGTCATTCTCACAACAAAGTAAAAATAAATAGAAATATTTATGACATGAACACAATAAGGGACAATAAAAGAACAAGCAAATTCACTAATAATATTGGCGGTAGGTGATGATAGATTGAAAATGATACGAACTTGTGGACATTTTTACCTTCTTGGAGTTTAGTTTTTCACCTCATCAATAATTTAGCACACACTGAACCAAATTTATGACTTTCCATTTCCATAATATTATCGGGTTGCTTTTCTTTTATCTAATACTTGTCCTCAAATTTACTCCTTGTTGATGTGTCTAAAAGACTTCTGAATGAGTGACAAATAGTCAGGACCCTGATTAGACGCCACTGTTTGCTCACGCATACTATATTTACCCTAAATACACAAACACTATAGCTCCTTACCATACTTGTCCTAAAGTTTAGAAACGTCAAGTTTACTCCCCCTCGATCTATCTAGACGGTTGAATTAATGGCAAACAGCGTAGCCCCTGATTAGACGCCGAAGAATCGGCGTTTTATCAGGGGCTCCGCAGTTTGCCACTCATACAGCGGTTTGGTCTAGGACTGCACTATTCGCTCAGGAATGTCTGTGCAAATACCAGGATAAAATCGATAGACTGGTCCGTATATGTCCGTAATTGGTCCGTGTTTTTTAGTTGGAATGCTAAAGCCTAGTCATCTCTATTAAGGTCATGTCGAGCCGTTCAGTTTACCTAACCACACTTTTCCTGGGCAGGCTTAGTCGTCTGAGCGGTTGGCTAGTACTTGTGCTTCTTCTTGAATACGCGGAAGAGTGTTTTTCTGTAAATAACCACCCGTAGTAGGACAGATTGATTCAATTATGTACGGTACCACATTTACTATGAACATTCGGAGACCTCAATTCCATAGTTATACTTGTCCTAAAATTTTAACTAGATCATTTGACTAAAAGAACCTCTGACAGTAGCACTGTAAATTTGCCTGCAAAATGATGGCAAATAAAGTTTCAGTAAACATCACAATTTTTATTACAGTGGACCTCTAATGATCCCTCATTACTGTCAGGAAAACAGCTTTTTCTAAATGAAATATAATCAGACCCTAAATTTAGGTACATGTAATACTGTCCATTTTAAGCTGTTTTATCGCATGGAAATAGGAAAAGTTTTAATAAAGTACTGTCCCACCCACCCTCTATGCTCCAAACAGGATTCCAAATCATATTTTTGTTTCAGCGTTTTGTTGGTGTGAAACAGAAACATGATACTGAATCAAGTGAATCATGCCCCATTCATGTTTCAAAGCGAATCAAGTAAATCCAAGATGGTGGCAATGGGAGAAAACATACATGAGTGCACTGATGTTTTGCTTCAGTGTGAAGAGTGTAATGAGATATTGTACACTACAGAAGCATTTACCAACACTTTCCTTCATATATGCGCAAATGCTGGTCAAAATAACAACAAATCTTCAAATCTTGGGAGATTTAAACTTCCTTATGAAGTCCATTTGGATTGTATAGGCCTATTGTTTTGCAGACATATTGCCATTATTGACATACGTACCTCGTATATCCAAAATTTGGGTATACCACAACTTGTATTAGACTATTTGTATACATTTTGAATCATAATATCGAAACATGGTGTTTGTAAAGTGACAGAAACATGTTTACGATTACAAAATCATGATTTGGAATCCTGTTTCTGATTTTGGTTGATCAAACGCGCTCCTGAAGCACCTAGTTTCAAACCCAGATCACTGAACAATCATGATAGCACTACTATAGTGTATGTTAATTTTTGGTGCGAATGATACTTTTCTGTCGAAAATGTAAATTTATACCATCAATTTTAGTCAAACTGTTGGCTATATAACCAAATAGAGCTGTATATTTTATAAAGATATGCATAAACATTCATTGCATGAAAATAAAAATCCAAATCTGGATTCATTTTATTTTTTCTAAACATTTTACCTCCCTCATAAATAAATAAAATATGTCATCTGTAAGACACATATTTACAATATGGCTACTTCTGCTTCTTCATAAAACCCATATTTTCCTATATACATGTATATCAAATGTGATTGTATGCAGAAATCATGGAAGCTTGGACAACCCGCTAAAAATACACAGATTGCCGATAATACCGTCAGAAGTCCATTCTGTCCTTCACGAAAACATGTCTATATAATTCCCCCCCCCCCCCGCCCCCCCCCCCCCTAAACCCCACATTTACATAGTAAACTAGGGTTTACATGGGTATACATAGACTGACTCCCGTGTAACTGATACATAAATCAAAAATAAAAACTATTTATAGTTTACAAAAATCCAATCTTTTGGAATGTCCTTCTCTCTTTTTTTGGCTGATGAGTTTCTGACTGGTAAGGGAGATGATCTGTGTAGAAAAATAGTCTAGGAGGTGTATTTTATCTTTGTTAATTTAGAAATTTTAAAACTTATAGCGTGGTGCCAGGCTAGAGTATACTCTGATATTTTTCTTATTTCTGCTAAACATAGATTGTGGGTAGTCGTTAGAACCGCCTCGCCGAGGCGGTTCTAACGAGTACCTACAATCTATGATTTGAGCAGAAATAGGAAAAATATCAGAGTTTTTATCTGAAAATTTTCAGTTTTTTTGGAGATGAAATTTTCTATATGCATATGTATTTGAATAGGCGTGTTTTCGTAATGTGAATGGCAAACAGTGCGACAGCAATTTGAGCTGAGTCTGTACTGTTTGCACGTGAATATTTAACCTAATGGTAAGGGTAAATACGGTATATGAAATGGAAAATATAACCACATAAGTTTTAAACATATATGTTAATTCTATGGTGTACAGTAATTAGTTTGTCGCTGCTCTTTTTGTCCATAAAGTATGTTTAAATCGAATACACCTTTGTGATAAGGAAAATTAAATTTTTATTTCAGTCAAATAAAAGATTTCGATTTTCTGTCCCCCTTGAAAGAAATCTGTTTGTTGTGTTGTTTACGAATCTTAATTGAAATTTACAAGATCAGTGGGTGTTAATTTAAATAGATGCCCATTTCAATTAAAGTGAACTAAAAGTTTATTATTAATTGTATAAGCGTGGCCTACTGAGTTAATATGAAGATTTGTAGCTGGTCTTTTGAACATGTGTATATATTTTTTCATCACAGACAAACTTTTAAAAGAGAAAAGTATACTCTGACGAAAAACCCATGTAAGTCTTATTCTCTGCTTTTATTTTATTTCTTCTTTATTTTATTTATTTTTTTTTATTTATCTATTTTATTTTACCGTATTCGACTTAAATACCGCACTGTGCGCTTAGATTTTCCAAAATTACTGGGAACACTTAGTTGTTGTAAAATATACTATTAAGGGTACATTTAAAAAAAATAGAAAAGGACGTATTTGATGATTATGCGAATTTTTGTCTGATTGTCTTAAAAAAGGCATATGTTGTGGGTACTCATTTAAATTGCATCGACAAGTCGATGCAATTCAAATGAGTACCCACAACATATGCCTTTACAAAAAAGTAAGACCGCTAAAATCCGCTGAAAACAAACTCAGAAGCCTACAGAAGCAATAGCGTTAGATATTTTAACAGACATATATACAGTCTCTACCATGGACTGTATGGATCATCTATCAAAAGGGTTGACCAATGAAAGTTATAAACATAGTACGCACAAACATAAAATAGTTCAAGTGTCGAAGTTACCTGGGCCGGACAAGGTAGTCGCGGGCAAATAGGCCTCATTAGTGATCCTCGTGTATATTTTCAAATATCGCCGAATATTCTCAGTGATCACATAGGACCCGAAATATTAACTAACTATAGTACAAGCTAGATTTCTTCTTAAATCTATATTGGACTGTTATCGGCCCGACAGGACTGTCGGGCCGATAACGTTCAAATATAGATTAGAGTAGAATTCTAGCTGGGGTAAAGTACGGGGGACCTTTTACATTTACTGTTATTCTACTTTCACCATGCCACTACAGAGCAACCCACCCTTCTATGCGAATGCGTTCCAGGTTCTCAGGGAGTTTACATTCATGTAACAAATTCTTGCAGTAACATATTTAGTTATTTTTGCATTGTGGCACCGCTTAGTGTTAATCCTACGCTTAGTGCAACCCGTTAATAGCAAGCGTTGCAACAACTGCAAAGTTTACTGTTCATCTTGCTGTAGTTATACTAAGCGGCGATCAACCGTTACTGTAACCCTTGTGTAGACAATCACTAGCCATACCGGAATGATGTGTTTTTCAGCTTTGATTTAGCTGATTAGCATTTCTTTAGGTAAAAGGCAGTGGGAGGTGAGTTGGGGTGCGGGGCGGAGTGGGGGCGCGGGGGCAGCAATTCGTATGCAAGCCCAATGCACAATTAGTTTCCAAAACCTAGCTCTAAAAGCAGAATTGAAGATTTGGAACAGAGATGTGAAGTTCAAACCTACGTTTAAAGTTTTCATACTTGGGACCTGGGTACCTTGCATTGGAGAGTCTGCTTTCATTCATAAACTACTAATCCTTGAATTTATGGCCCAGACTTTGACTGAATATTAAGACTAGGACTCCATTACCAGGGATTTGGCTTTTCTTTTATGCAAATCCCCTCGAAAGACAGTAGGACAGGCAGTATGACATTGACATATGTGCATTTAGGTTAAGTTCTCTATGACACGATCCCCGGTCCAGTGATTTTGCCATATATTCTGAAGACTATTTGATCGAGGAACATCATATTTAGTTTATAGTTTAGAGTGACACAAACATGACCTAATAAGATATTAAGTTGACCTGAGCTATATGTCATAGTCTGGTATTTTATCTTGTATATAAAGAAAGTTTTGGTGAGTGACTGTCATATTTAGGATACCGATACAGTATGGTTTGAGAATATAATTATTTTAAATGTAGACCAGTGTTACATTAGTACTTGTATTTCATGGTCCAGTGATTTGTCTTTTTACATATATCTTGAAATGTGGATTGAGATATCTAGGACTATCTGATAGATGCATGACATTCTTAGGATAATGGATGAGTCAGAGACATAAAAGTTTTTTTCAGTGAGACAGATATCTGTTGTCCAGTAATTCAAACTTATATTTGACTGACTATTAATTTTGATGCATAATATTTAACTAAGCATTGATGCAACCTCGTTAGCACTAAGCGGTGCCAGTGAAATCGACACTGTCGCCATATAACATTATGTATTGCTTGAAGGTATATGTAACTCGCTTACTTTGTGAGCCATAGTTTCGCAATGCACTGTCATCAATGTGAAATGGATGCCTGTGTTTCTAATAGGAATACTTTCTAATGATATGGAAACTTAAAAATCAAGTGGAACAATGAAGACTGAAACTGGCAAGGTTAACACTATGCGTTGGTATAGACAACACGAACACTTATTGTCACCCGTTAACACTAAGTGTTTCAGTTGCAGTGATTAGTGTTGTAACAGTACGTGTTGCAGTAGTATTAAGCTTGCTTTTGAAGCGCTTAGTGTTAACAGGTTACACGAAGCGTAGGGTTAACACTAAGCGGCTTTATAGCGCATAACTATCCCATCTGCCCAGGAAATACACATTCTAAAATGTCCATATCCAAAGCAGATGAATAGCAAATCATAGATAAATGAAAAACAAAATCCCAGCTGGACTGCAAATTTGTTTGGGTTTTGTTTTTCGCATATGTGGTGAAAACTAAGAAAACGAAGATGCCAAGAAGAGCAACTGAACATAGTCTACCCTACCAAAGACACTAGAAGGAAGATTAAACAAACTACACATGTGCAACACACGTTATAAACTTATGAAAAGCAAAGTAACCTTTTCCTTCTTCCAAAACGAAAGTATTCACAATGCCAGACAGGACCAAACATAACAATAAAACAAACAGGACAAAAAAAAAAAAAAAAAAAAAAAAAAAAAAAACACGAAACAAGCCCTGTAGCGCGCAACACCAAGATCCCACAAAAATGAACAAGACACTAGAACCACTACCTTACCTTGTACGACTCTCTGCAAATTCAACAGACGGCACATTTATTATATTTTCTTATTTTTTCCAGTAAATAGGCTTTCATCACGAAAACAGGCCTATATAATTTTGACCCCCTTAAACCCCACTTTTATATGGTAAAACTGGGTTTGCAGGGGTATACATTATTTTTCTTATTTCTGCTCGAAAACATAGATTGTAGGTACTCGTTAGAACCGCCTCGCCGAGGCGGTTCTAACGAGTACCTACAATCGATGTTTTGAGCAGAAATATGAAAAATATCACAGTTTTTCATCTGAAAATTTTCAGTTTTTTTGGAGGTGGAATTTACAATATATTAGAATAGGCGTGTTTTCGTAATGGACATTGCATACATTCTGCATGCAATGTCAAAGCTTATTTTCGGGGGGAAAAAAGGAAAATTTTCAAAATGCAATCTACTTATTTTTTTTTTTTTTTTCTAACATGCTGAGCGTTAAGGACAGTGTAATTGAAATTGTCACTACTTTAAACTGAAAACATGCAATTATGTGACAATGACCTTATTATAAAACGTCAAAAAGTGCAATAACTTGACAGATGTATAATCCAAATCAATTAAAATGTCTTAAACGAAATAAAATCAGAAACAGTCGTTCTTTATTGTAATATAATTCGTCTTGATTGCCGTTCTCATGTAACTTAAAATTGAAAAACAGCGTGAAGTATTTTGTGTTTAATTGTTTTCATATCATATGAATCCGTTGTATCTGTACTTGTTAGACATCCCAGTCGTGATCCTCTTAGGTCAGTCTGGACGCATCATGGCGTCTGGAAGGTAATTAAGCCAAAGGCCGTTTTGCGGCGTCTAATCTGGGTCTACACTGTTTGCAAATGTCCCTTTTATAGGACTCTAGGCATAAATGGATTAAAAGGTATTACGTAAAATGTGGTAAACACCCATACAAAAGAAGATGCACCCCCATATAAATGGATTTTCCATCGCATATCATTAAAATGTACTATACATAATACAATTTGCTTTGCACAAAATAAAATTGATGTCAAATACCGGTATAAAGAAAAGGCAGCGAACGCTTTAGACATGCATTTCTTACATAAAACGATATGGTATTTCATATCTATATATTAACAAGGATAGTCATAAAAAGGTATTGACTCGGACGCGTTCAGCATATGTTCAGATTAATCAATCAAAACAGTATTTATATATTTCTAAGGGAAACATTTTTTCGATACAGCTTTAGCCCCCACCCCACCACACTCACAGTTGTTTTTCTACCGACCGTTTTAAGACAGTTCCTCAGTTGTAGTTTTTTGCTATTTCGTCTGTATGTTACTTGCTCTCAAGGGTCATTTCTTTTAGAACCAAACTGGTAGCAACACTTAAGAAGTTCTATGGGAGACATCATGATCTAGTCAATCCCTACAATGTGGCAGTTTCCAGAATTGTTTCTGATGTTTTTGCCAGTGACGCGCCATAAGTAGACTTCCCAAATCCCGGACATACGCTTCTACCGATATTTCCTTCGTTCAGGCTCATGGGCATGGTGGGCGAAGCTTGCTTACCAAATAATGCTTACTATCCGCGGACGCCTGATTACATCCTTTGTTCTGGGGTCCATGTCTGTTGGTCTGAACATTCTGATTCGTCATTCGTTTATGGATTTATGATTTTGAATTACGGCTTTGGTACCATGACCGCAACTACTTAGAATTTATTTATCTTCACTAGAGCTTGCTAGTGTCGTGTGGTGGCCGAAAAACGTTTCCCCGCACTTCATTATAGTGTACAGACAATCCTCTTTATACCGACACTCGATACAACGACAAAATTCGTTATGATGACAATTTGACTGTCACGGAACCTTTACTTAATAGGTAACAATTAGTTACAAATTATGCAAGAATATTGTATTTAATACTTTAAAGAAACATATGTTTTGGATATTTGTTAGAATCGCCTCACTGAGGCGATTCTAACAAATATCCATAACATATGTTCTATGAGTAAATAAGAACAAAACAAGACGTTTCTTGCATATCAATCTGCTCATTACGTATTCTGTACAACAGCAAAGTCATTTTAATGAACAAACGCTGTCGTTGTAACGAGGTTTCACTGTACATTATATTTTCTGTTCCTTTGTGATCATTGAACCCATTCCGAGATTTTTGCAAAGGGGCTCTTACACGGTATATGAAATTTACATTGGTTTCTGCCCACGCTTGGAATTGGATGAAATTCTGCACAATGGTTGCCTAGGGTATAACACTGATGATTATGAGGCATTGGCTTTTAAATGTAGTTCCATTGTAAATTTATGGTGTTTTGCACGCGGCCACTACCAAATCCGGGGGTGCCCTAATATTAACCTTCGTACAGTAAACAGGATTTCATTTTTCAGATGCTGGAATGTTTTATTAATTAAGACCATCATTAGTACATATTTTGATACAACGGATGGCTTCATGTACTTAGCAATAGTGTTGGCGCAATAACGTAAGTTGAACGGTAGCCCCATATTTCAGCTGCAGGTTATGTATTCATCCAGATATTATCTGCAATTTTACCATGTTTCAATTCTTGTCAAGACACCATTTCAGCATAAAAAATTTCCATATGTATTAGGAATAAGCACTTGAAATTTCATAAAAATTGAAGACCGGTAACATGTTGTTCGAACAGCCTGAATACATATAGTCCTAAGTCGGCAGAATATGAAATTACCCAATACTCATGTATAAGTAGTATCGTGTAAAGTCAGCTTATCATTAGCTTTCAATTTGGATTACCATGATATAGTATGATTTGTATAAGATGTTGATACCATAATTGTACATATTCATTTATAACCAGTTGACTGAATTGCACCTTGTTGAACACCATGTCCAAAACAAAAAACTTTTCGTTTACATGATCTGGACCATGCAGACACTAAGTCCAAGTTCTCTGTATCTGTATATATAGGATTCCACTTCAAATACTTGACTGTGGAAGAATTTTTCTGATAATAAACAGCAGATAACAGTCTTGTAACTGATGATTATGATTATGAAACCTGGGTCTAGCTTTAAAGTTACTCGTTCAGGCAGATAGACATGGTGGGCACAACTTGCTTACCAAGTAATGATTACTATCCTAGGATACCTGATTAAAATCTTCAGGGTCCATGTCTGTTGATTTCAACATTCAGAATTGTCAATCTTCAATGGATTTATGAGTAAATACAACAATGTGGACTTCTTGTCCAAACATCAACTATAAACTTTGGTGTAAACTGGATAAATGCCTCAAAATAACAGAGTAACAAAAAAAGAATTGATATAAACAGGCAATACTGTGACTACTTGTTCAAGCTTAGTAAATACAAAAAGCACAATATTGTCAAAACCACAGCAGAAGATTTCACAGCTGGTACAAAACACACACGAAGACACTCAATATTGGAGAAAAAAAAAACACTACAGCTTAAATACAATCAGTAATGAACAACTTAAGTCTGCGTCACATGGACACATGCAAGCTTAGTACTGTTTCTTTAGGTAAGATCTATGCATTTGCTGACCAAATACTTTAGTACTCTTTCTAAAATGAAAGAATAACTTTTCAGAAATATAATCAGCGAAGAACAACAAAGAAAGTAAGAGCAGTTGGTATTAAGAAGAATGAAATTATATTCAGCTAAAATATTCAATGAAAGAAAGAATTTAAGTATAAGAACTTAAACAAAACTTGAATACTAAAAGCCTCCTTTCAAAACGTATTACAACACAAAAAACAGAGACAAGGTGAAAATAGAATTAATTAAATACCATAGAACTGCCAGCAACCAAATGAATGAAAACTGTTCAAAAACTCTTCAATACATCCTTTAGATTGACATTAAGACCACACAAGTTAGCTGTTTTAAACTCCTGTGTTAATTAACATATGGCGGAGTTTCAAACTAGTATGGAAGTCCTTAGGCAAATGATTAAAGTATGAATGTCATACAACCTTTGGAAAAATCTTAAAGCTTTAACATGAAGAACTACAGAACACCAATTTGTTGTTTAATTCAAACTATATGCACTAGAATAGAACTTATGCAGAACAGAAACAATTTCATATATGCTTACTGTAAGGAAGAAAGGCTAGATCTGCTTTTCTGATAGCAAAAGTTAAGACCACATAAATAGTATTCTGTGCTGCTGTCATCAAAGATAACTGTTGAAACAAAGAGAAAAACTCCAGTGTCAGTGTCAATTCGATCGCAGGAAATACCGATTGAAGTGACACATTTGAACATGTTACAGGACAAGAAATCCAGTGTTCATAATTTCAAAATACAATATAGGCTTGCAAGCAAGCTATAGATATATCAGAAGTTAAGTATATAGGTATTATTTTCTTTTCAAGCGTTCTTAGTTTGGTAAGAGTTCACCAGTCCAGAAGCAAATCTCCAAAAATCCTAAAATCTGTTGATGGGGATGCAAATCCTTCTTCAAAACAAACAAACAAACAAACAAGCAACAACTACTTGCAGTAGTACATTTGCACATCTTCTTAATATGACAGTGGAGTTTATGGATCTCCCTGTTTTATGCCTATTTTTGTAATGGTGAGAATGGATACCCCTGTTTTACACCTATTTTAGTTTTGCGCCTTTTGGGAAGAAATTATACAAAATGCTCAATGATTTGCTGACATGAATTAAAGCGTAAGATTTTGTTAAGCCTAATTTGTTAATTAGAATTTCTCTAGATTTAATTTGTTATGCTGTCTACATTTGCAATAGTTGGTTAGTCAGAGTCCATATAAATAGAAGGCAAGTAATAGAAAATCATGAAAATTTAATGGGTAGCTCAAGATATATTCATTCCGAGTTGTCTAAACTCTCTTTGATTTGTTAAGTGTTAGAAGTGTTTGATAACACTTCCTTCCTCGACTGTTTTTTATCAATGTAACAAAATAGTCAATTTTGTAAAAATCGACCTATATCCATTCAAGGCCTAAAATGACAATGTTACCGGTTTTGATTTTTTTTATGAAATTTGGCACAGCTATAGAGGATATATGTAGCAAATTTTCCTGATAGTATGAAATCTTGACAAAGACTATAACATATTAATTTTGAAAGTTTAATTTTGATATTTTTTTCATTTTTTTGGTAAAATATTCAGATTTTTTATAATAAATTTATCAGAAAATGTTAACATTAATTAAATATAAATGTTTTGTGGTACCAATAGAATTACTATGGTGTTCACCATTCAGCACAGCGCAAAAATCTTAAAACTAAATTAAACTTAAGATGTATGACATACTTACTTGGAGACAGGTATCAGCTCATGGGGGGAGTGAGTCAAGGTTGCGTCCTGAGTCCATCTTTTTATTATATAATTTATTAAACACATTTTCATAGGTTGCATATGCCTAGTTATTATTATACAAAGTTTCAGAAAAATCCATGTGTGGGCAGAAATGAAAGACGCCCTTTATAGAAGGGTCACTGATGAGGCCTAATTTGCCGAAACCAGCTAGTCTGGCCCAGAAAACTTGATACTTCAGCCGTGTTAAGTTTTGTGAGTGCGTTCCTTCCTCTCAAGGACCTTTCGTTTTAGAATTTGTTTACATATAGCGTTTGTTTTGCCATTGTTTTCTATATATATATCACTCTGGTGACCAGCCTTTATAGTCATGATATTATTTTATTATTTTGGTTTTATTTTAGTGGATTATTAAACATGATTATAAGAAACAAAATTACCCACTAGAGACCGGAGCCAGTCTAGCTCAACATGTTTGTTAGCTTTGCTAAACAGTAAATAATGAAATAAAGATAATTTGTTCTTCTTTGATAAAAAAAAAAAAAAAATGACAGCGCCAATCTTTAATCTGAATAATTATAAGCATAGTTCTTATAAAATATGCCTTGATTAGTTCTGTCAAATAAATTGTGAAGGTCTGTAGAAAAAAAGGTTGCAACTTAGTAAATGCAAAATTATTAGATATAACGGGATTGTCGTTACTTATGTATTTATCTATTTATTTAGTTTGTTAGTTATGTACCGTAGTTACCCTAAGTATTGGGACTAACAAGCCTAACAAACAGCAAACAGTGTAGAACCAGATCAGACACCACAGACCAGACCCCGAGGTTATAAAACTTTTTTATGCTCAACTGAGCAAGCATGAAAATTTTCTCTGCTAACAAATATGAAAATGCCAACAATAGTTGGCATTTTCATATTCATTAGCAGAGAAATTTTCATGCTCAGCTATGTTTAACGAGAACGATTTTGCTACTATTAGTATTTTAAGATTTATTAGCAGGGAAAATTTCATGCTCAGTTGAGTTGAGCATGAAAAAACGTTTTAAAACCTCGGGGCCAGAATCAACACTTTTGCAAACCATCAAGCTGTATTTAGACACATCAGCAAGTAGAACAAGAGTTGTCAGAAGACAACACAGCTCGCCGGAAAGGGCTGATCGGAGAAGAAAACAATCTTTAAAAGTAAAGATTAAATGCAGAACTGAAACATAGCTGTAAAAAACAGAGTATGATCTGACTTTGATGTCGGAAGAATGTCAAACTGAGGGATACCCCATCCCTCAGTTTGACATTCTTCCGATATGCCATTGAAACATCTTCCCTTAGGTTGATGTAGAAAAAATATGAAAGCTATCTCTTACATACTGAATCCCTTAGGTTGATGTGGACGAAATATGAAAGCTACATCTTACATACTTCAGCAGTCATGTACACTTTTCAAAATTTTAACACAGCTGTAAATGACAAAGTATGACCTGACCTTGACCTAAGCAGAAGGTCAAACTGAGGAAGGGGTGTGTACTATTGAAAGGTCTTATCCTAAGGTAGGTGTGGGCCAAATATTAAAGCAGCATCCTGAATACTTCAGCAGTTACGAACATTTTTCAAAACTTAAATGCAGAACTCAAACATGCGTTTAAATGACAAAGTATGATCTGACCTTGACCTAGCCAGAAGGTCAAACTGAGGAAAAGAAGTGTGCTATTAAAAGGTCTTACCCTAACGTTGGTGTGGGCCAAATATTAAAGCGGTATCTTGAATACTTCAGCAGTTACAAACACTTTTCAAAATTTAAACGCAGAACTCGAACATGGGTTCATATGACAAAGTATGACCTGGCCTTGACCTAGGCAGGTCAAACTGAGGAAGGGGTGTGTGCTATTGAAAGGGCTAACCCTAAGGCTGGTGTGGGGAAAATATTAAAGCTCTATCTTAAATACTTCAGCAGTTATGTACACTTTTCAAAACTTAAACGCAAAACTTAAACATGGGTGTAAATGACAAAGTAAGAACTGACCTTGACTACATAAAGGGTCTAACTTAGGGATGGCAGGCGTATGTTATTGAAAGGTCTTACCCTAAGGTAGGTGTAGGCCAAATATGAAAGCAATATCTTAAACAGTTAAAAAATTATGCACACCTTTGAAAACTTAAATATTGTGCTAACGCGGACGCGGGCGTGGACGCCGACGCCAACGACTGGGTGACAACATAAGCTCTCCAGGGACATAGTCCCGGCGAGCTAAAAACTCACTTATTCATTTTTTAGATAAATACAGTAAGGAGCTAAGGTGTCCGTATATTTAGGGTAAATAATTATGGTAATAGTGATAGAAAGCAAATCAATTACAGTATTTGCATTGAGTTACATGAAATGCAATATTGTATGAATAAAAATTAAAATCAGCTGTGAAGAATAAGAATGCTTCGGATGTATGCGAGTCCGGACCTGTCTAGTAGTCTGAACTGGACCTTGACCGTTCGCTGATAAAATAGTTGTAACATCTTTTTGGTCATGAATGAAACCCTTTAATTGGACTGGATGCAATTAGTAGATTTTCCGCCATGTTTTACAAGGGAGACACTTTTTGCGACTTCCTGTTTGCTTTCCTGCATATTAAACCCCTTCTCAAAAATAGTCTTCTCTAGAAGGAAAGAATTTGCTCCCCAAGGGTGCAAATTCTTTCCTGCCAGAGAAGACCATTTTTCAGAAGGGAGGAAAAACAAAAATGAAAGAGTTGTCGCCACTGACCGTGTATCATTATTTTCTTTTAGAGTAGACCCCTTTTCGGAAGGGAGGAAATCAACTTAAAAGAGTTATCCCTTGAGAGCAATTTCTTTCCTGTAAGAGTAGACTTTTTTTCAGAAGGGAGCCAACTATGCAACTTCACAAGAGTTGCCTCCATTGAAAATGTATCCATTCCCTTTAAGGCGGCTGGATGCTCAGGTTGATCTAGATCCTGATGTTCGCGTGTGGCATAAGTCCCTTTATTCGCGTTAATTGTTACTTATATATGATACATAACAATGTTATAAATCGCTAACAAGACAGTAATATGATTCGGAAGGTCAGAAAACGTACATAAGGATATGTGCGCCCAGCGAAGATTCAGATCAGCCTGCGCAAATGCGCAGGCTGATCAGAATCTTCACTGTGCGCATTTAGGATAGCCAAGGATGCCAAGTGTCTTCATGCGGACATAGAAGACTCTGACTAGACTGTGCGGATGTGCAGGCTGATTTGAGTCTCCGTTTGGCGCATATATCAGAAGGTACGTTTTCTAACGATGCGGTTCATATGTCTATGGAGGGAGAACATCATAAATTTGTTCACGTTTTCTGTTCTTAACCCTGCCTTTCGATATTTCACTCATATTGAGTCTGTCCAGTCAACTACAACTAGTCATATTCAATCAAATGATAGATCTGTTTTAAATGTGAGAAAACTAACAAAAGCATTTGACTTAATCGATTCCTGCGCTTTCAATAGATAAATTCTAATTCAGCATTATCCATTTTCCCTATGAATCAAATATCCATATGCATGTATTGCTTTTTGAAAGGAATTATATCGTTATAGAGATAGAGCCTTTAAGGGTAAACTGTTTTAATATACCGGATTAAACATCGATCTGTGGTAAAGAAATCAAGGAACTGATGTTATCACAACAAAACTTAGAGCAAAGCATCTCAGAGGTAAGTTTAATGGAATATATTTCAAGTGCAGTAAGAAAAAGTATAAAACTGATGTTATTACACAAAATATGGGACTATAAAGATATAAGGTAAGAATTTTTGTAAATATTTCAAATCAAATAAAAAGATAACTTTTACGAATGGAAGTGTTAAATGTGATACTTCTACAATAAGAGACAAAAGGCTGTTATAGCGGACCAAACATTTATATCATTACGGAAACACGCCTATTCAAATATATAGAAAATTTCACCTCCAAAAACTGAAAAAATAATATCAGATAAAAAAAACTCTGATATTTTTCATATTTCTTCTCAAAACATAGATTTTGGGTACTCGTTAGAACCGCCTCACCGAGGTGGTTCTAACGAGTACCCACAATCTATGTTTTTGAGCAGAAATAAGAAAAATAATGTATACCCGTGTAAACCCCAGTTTTACTATATAAAAGTGGTGTTTAAGGGGGGGTGGGGGGGTCAAAATTATATGGGCATGTTTTCGTGATGTAGAGCGAATGGATCATCAGGGCTTTCGCTGTCCGCTACAGAACTTTTGGATAATATAAAATATACCCATATATAGCAAAAGCCACCATCAGGTTGACTGGTGTATATCATATTTGTTTCTATATGTTGCGAAGACACCTTTCTATTTCACAATCAGGTATCGTGTGAAAAGTATAGAAATGTGCCATGAAAAAAAAATGAAAAAAAAAAAAAAAAACAGTCTTTGAGGAATATTCGGGCAGCTATAATTGACTGGAGATATCCTGTAATTTTCATAAACGCGGAACACAGCCCTCACAAGGCATTCAATAAGGATATACCCAGTAAGCATTCTTTATAAATCTACAGCGGGCAGTTATCGGCCCGTCAGGGTAGCTGACGGGCCGATAACGGCCCGCTGTAGATTTATAAAGAATGCTAGCTTGTTAGTGATATCATAATGTTATGACAATACAAAACACTTTTTTTTTTTTCAAAAACAGAATTCACAAACGAGAATCAAAGATCATGAGCCTGTACGTCCTCACAGTATTGAATCTTCGCTGTTAGTAAAATCTTTAAAGATTGCCATTGGAAGGAAAGACCACATAAAAGAACGAAATTTAACTCGGTTAATTATTACATGAAAGCCAACAAGTACGGTACACAGAATTCCCAAGCACACCCAAAAGTATTGATATTTTTCTCATTTCTCCATGAAAACATACGTTGTGGGTACTCATTAGATGCGTCTTGGCGATGCGCTTCTAATGAGTACCCACAACATATGTTTTCGTGGAGAAATAAGAAAAATATTTACCTGATACCCACTTTTATCTAGACCTGTGGGAACTTTTGCAAAAAGCGCTTTGGAACGGTCAACAGAAGAACTGTTAAGGGCTTAAACCTAGTTTTACGAACCTTCACTCGTTTTTGAGTGCCTACGAAATTCTAACAATAGCTCAAAAAACAAAACAAAACAAAAAAAAAAAAAATATGTTGGAAATTTTTCTTATTTTATCATGAAATCGTATGTTGTGTGTACTAATCAGAATCGCCTCATCGAGGCGATTCTAATGAGTACACTCAACATACCATTATTGTCTATATCTAAAAAAAATCCTAAATTATCGTCATGTGCTTCTTGCCCTAGCGTCAGATTAATGCTCAGTGGCTCGATCTATCCATATCTCGAACAAATTTCCATGATACCAAAGGTGTACGAGTCACTGAGGTTCGACTGTACGAGCGTACACTGAATTTTTCAAGATACCAGAATGAGCGGTTGAATATATCAACGGACAGCAGGGGCCTTCGTCAGATTTCGCGGGCGATCGATCATAGGCTGCAAGGCCATTTTCTCTTGGTGTAATACAGTTACATTAAAATATTGAGTCATACGAAGATATTGATGACATTCTTTTTATCTGGTTTCAGTCATTGATTTGATGGTTATGGATTCTACAAATAACAAACATTGGTCCATATCGCAGAAACGATTTCCATGTTACAGACTGTGTAGCCACATCATTACGAAAACACGCATATGCAAATATATAGAAAATTTCACCTCCAAAAACTGAAAATTTTCAGATAAAAAAAACTGATATTTTTTTCACATTTCTGCTCAAAACATAGATTGTGGGTACTCGTTAGAACCGCCTCGGCGAGGCGGTTCTAACGAGTACCCACAATCTATGTTTTTTGAGCAGAAATAAGAAAAATAATGTATACCCCTGTAAACCCCAGCTTTACTATATAAAAGTGGGGTTTAAGGGGGTCAAAATTATATAGGTATGTTTTCATGATGTAAATACGGGCTTCTGTATATATTATAGATGCCTCCTTTTTATGTAAACCCTTAAAATGCCAGGCAAAGTTGTTGCGGGCGCCATTCTTTTCTTTTTTATTATTATTTTATTTTTCAGGTCAAATAAGACTTTGTATTTCATGTGAATCGTCTGCTTGATTCACATGAAATATCAAGTATTATTTCTCTGAAAAAATACCAATAAAAATTATGATGTCGTCTGCTGCAGTTGTGAACGGCACTTTATGTAAGACGCAGTGGGAAACGACATCCATGTCGCATCACTTCGTGTTAGAAAACTTCGCTTCTTTAGTGTTCGTTGGCTCACCATTGCTTCCTGCGACTATATTCATTCATTAGGCCCTAGTCAGAACCCTCCACTTAGACCTCCATTGTGAATAGCCCGAAGGGAGCTGAATAAGTTAGGGTCCATCAAACCCATATTATCTGCCCATTTTCTTTCATTTTCTCTACCTTCAGCCAGACCCTCCAAATTGTCTTTGCTGTGCTACTGATACAATACACCATGCCTACGACTGTTCTTATTTCAAACATTCGGTGTGGTCGGTAGGTTTCTTTTTGCACAAACACAAACAACCGTCAATAGGGCATCTAACGTTTGATATGGATAATATTTTTATATTAACACTTAAAGCGCCAATCATAACTGCTGCAGACGACATTCCGAATATTTTTTTATTTATTTTCAAAGAAAATAAAAAAATATATATTTTGGAAAGTCGTCTGCAGCAGACGATTCACATGAAATGCCAAGATTTATTTTCTCTGAAAAAAATACAATGTCGTCTGCTTCAAATTTTGCTTGGTGGTTTTAGGGTTAAGTGATAGGCCCTCCCATCCCGAGTCACGAGAAGAAGAAATATGGCTTTGATTATGACCACTTCTGCAGGCGTAACATTAACCTTTGCCACTCTCTGGGCTAATTCAGTAGTCGTCGACAAATTGATGGCATTTTTTCTTATTTTCCCAGAAAAACAGGATTTGACATTTCTTTCAAATTGTCTCCACCTGAGACACTTTGCTTGAAATGTCAAAACATGATTTTTGGGGAAAGATAAGAAAAAAACATTTCAAAATGTCTGCTGAAAATTTAACCCAGAATGCTAAGCGTTAAGAAAATATAGTTGCACTTATATAAATCAGTTTAATAACTCCTACGCACGAAATCAACTGTACATGTTGATAATTTAATAAATGTGACATTTTTATTTGCTTGATTTTTTTTTTTTTTTTTTTTTTTTTTTGGACATGGAGAATGTTTGTTTTTTTTGTTTCTTTTTTTTTTTTTTTTTTTCTTTTGGGGGGTGGGGTGGGGGGGGGGGGGGGGGGGGGGGTGGGGTGGACATGGAGAATGGATAGATTTCCAGAGGGTAAGTGACTGTAAGAGTCACTTCAATATCTACTAAAAACAAACATCATAAGTTACCATTTCTATGGAAATGATAAGAAAAATACAAGTGCAGGTAACCAGGAAGTGCTACAATCACGAAGTACAACCACCTGAGGTATCAAAGGAACGAACAACGACTAAATAAACGCCACATATGAAACCACCGACGCACAAACAGAAAGAACTTTAACCATTAAAGCGCCAAGCAAAATTTTTAGCAGACGACTTTCTAAAAAAAGTATTTTTCTCAGAAAATAAGCCTTGAAATTTCAAGTAATTTGTCTGCTTGCAGACAATTCACATGAAATGTCAAGACATATTTTCTAAGAAAAATAAATAAAACAATATATATTTAAAAGTGTAGTCTGCTGCAGTTGTGATTGGCGCTTTAAGAGTTAACAGAGAAACCGCCTGGGAATGGTCAGCAGGAAAACTATTGGGGCGTGGGAGAGTTGGGGGAGGGGGACAAATACGACTCATTAAAACCGTTTGTAGTTTGACACTGCATGGAATAGAATTTAATAGTGGCAATCTTATCCTTTATTGTCCCTCCTGCACAAAGAGGGTCCTATACGATGAACACATCACATCCACGCCATGCAGTAACTGCTGACATCCAGAATGCCGAATTAAGTTTTAAACATTTTCCCAAGAAAGAAAAAGCAACACTACTAAATGTCAAAAGAAACCATAATACATTATGGTTCTAAATCTGATTAACTGTGTATAATAGTTCGTCTGTCATTACTGACAATGACCAATCTTAATCACATGCGAGAAAAGCTACTGTTTGTTTGTTCTAAGATGGCTGATTAGACCAATTATAGCTCTAAACTGTCTGTTGCAGATGGAACAACAGAGGTCAGAGCAAGACAGCTCTGTTGGTGATCCCTTAGCTCTGGCTTTGCGCTGTGCACGTTTCTGCTCGGCTTCGCTGATTCTTTTTTGCCTCATATTCACTAGCACCTCTTCTGAGGAGGCTTCGCCATTTTACTCGGTCCTGTGCAATTTGTTCCCACGAATGTGTTGGTGTGTTGAAATCCTTGAGGGGGGGGGCTTTGAGGGTGTCTTTGTATCGCTTCTTCTGACCACCATGGGAGAGTTTGCCCATTTCTAGTTCTAGAGGATTTACTTTGGCAAACATTCCTCATGCATCCTGGTAACATGGCCTGCCCATCTTAACTGTGCCAGTTTCAGAAGAGTGTGTACACTCTGCCTCCCTGCCCTTTTCAGGATTTCTGTGTCTGGAATCCTGTCTTGCCACTTAATCTTTAAAAGTTTTCCATTTGCAATCCCAGACCAGATCCCCATATCAATGCATATACCAAATTATGTGAAAATCCATTGACATTTACTCAAATTATCGTGCAGAAACAAACAGACGGACGGACGTACGACAGACAGACGGGCGGACATAGATACATAAAAAATCTTAAATTGTGTGGCTGAAAATCGACTTCTTGGGCTATAAAATGGTTACATAAGTACCAAAGGTATTCTGAATAACCACATAAGTACCAATCCGTTAGAACGGACAGACGGACACCAACGTGAAACCATAATACCCCGCCACTATCGTACGGCGGGCATAGGCGTATCGTTTATTACGCATATTACGAATGTGCGTAAGGAAACCTATTTGCAATAAATAGAGATCACCTGACATAAAGTATTTTTCCTCCTTTATCAAGTGGGCTCCCTCTGGGAGCAAATTCTTTTCTTTAAGACTAGCCCCCATTTTTGTAGCGATACTATCTAAACTTATCCAATAATTAATTCAGCGCACGACAAAATCTACAAATTGGCATGTGCGCCCAGCGAAGACTCAGATGCGGCCCAGTCTGATCAGAGTCTTCGCTGTCCGCATGAAGAAAGCTTTGGTTCTTAGCTACCTATTGAGCGCAAGGCGAAGACTCTGATGAGATTGGGCGGATACCCAGGCCGATCTATCGCTGGGCGCACATACCATTTTGTTGGTTTTTACCTTGCGCTGGCTCAATTTCGTTCTGGCTACCCAGCTAGCATTCTTTATAAATCTACAGCGGGCCGTTATCGGCCCGTTAGCTACCCTGACGGGCCGATAACGGCCCCCTGTAGATTTATAAAGAATGCTTACTGGGTACGCTTCTGGCGAGGTATAAAAAATGTTGCATTTCACACTTCCTGTTATTTGTGTTTTAACAAGCACATAAATTTAACATCGGAAGCAGAAAATACGAAATTGCAGTCAGGGTGAGTAAAACTGCAATCAGTGAGAGCCAAATATGTTATTAAACCTTTCCACTCTATGGGCAAATGTAGCAGATGACAAGCTAATATTTCCTTAATTTGCCCAGAAAATCGGACTTGACATTTCATGCAAATTGTCTCCTAATGACATTTCATGCACAATGTCTCCTTAGGAGAGCATTTGCATGAAATGTCAAATCCAATTTTCTGGGAAAATTAAGTAAAAAAATATTTCAAAATGTCGCTGCTGAAAATTTAGATTTTAACCAGCATGCAAAGGGTTAAGTCAGATAATTAATTCAAAGCTTTAAATGTCAAATTATATATAAAATGTTGCTTTTTTTTCAGGGAAGAGAAAACAAAAACAATAGATGTTTGAAAGTTGCTAGCTTGGATTTTCTAAAGCTCCGCCGACCAGAGATCGATTTTCTTGATGGGAAATATCCTGTAAATCATATACATTGTGCGGTTGTGATTATTATAAATTAATAACAAACACTCTACAAGGAGAAGATAAGAGAAAAACAGTGAAATTTCCTGACGAAATAATACACCGGAACGGCAGCGATAAAAATGACTTTAGAAAAATGGTGATTTATTTTGATGTTTACGCCATTGTGACTGCAGTGTTATTCGAGTGACCAAGATTCCTGAAAAAGGTAAATCTACTGAATAACGCAATCGATAAATTAATTTCAGCCTGTGATTCTGATAAAAACGATAGATTAATAAAATCTTGTCTGTTACATGGTGATTTTAATAAGCAAGGTAGTGATCCAGCAACCATTCAACAGAAAACGTAGCAAATATATTTTCGCAGAAATGTTAGTGTTAATTAACCTTTACCACTCTATGGGCAAAGTCCACAGACGACAAATTGGTGATATTTTTCTTATTTTAAGTTTCCCAGAAAATAGGCTTTGACATTTCATGCAAATTAGACAATTTTCATGAAGTGTCAAAGTCTATTTTTTGGAATAAAAAATAAGGAAAATATTTCAAAATGTCGTCTGCTGAAAGTTTTACCCAGAGTGCTAAGCGTTGAGTTATTTCAGCAGCGTAACATTAGTAGTTAGGCTATGTGGAATAAATTTGACAAACGATCAAAACTGTTTATTCCTGGATTGATTGTTGTTTGTTAATAATGTTCGAATATCATTAGTTCCCTGTAATGAAAATAAAACAGATTTCGACGTTGTTGTTGCGCGACTACCTACATCTAAAGTAAAGACAAGTGTGTGTGTTTCCGAAGAAATTATAACATCATAACTAGTAAATTTATTTAAATGTTTAAATAAACTTGCAAAATCTAAAAGTGGTGTTTGACTGTGTTGTGACACATTATGGCATTACTGTATGACAAAGTGGTGCATACCGTCTGCAAGCCACCTGACGAGAGGACAGAGGGCGAAATAGATTCAATTCTACCCTGGTTCAGAAAAAGATCCGACCTATTCAAGTCACAGAAAACAGGTAACATTACGAAAACACGCCTATACAAATATATAGACAATTTCACTATCAAAAACTGAAAATTTTCAGATAAAAAACTCTGAAATGTTTTCAAATTTCTGCTCAAAATATAGATTGTGGGTACTCATTAGAACCGCCTCGCCGAGGCGGTTCTAACGAGTACCCACAATCTATGTTTTGAGCAGAAATAAGAAAACTAATGCATAACCCTGTAAACCCCAGTTTTACTATATAAAAGTGGGGTTTGAGGGGTCAAAATTATATAGGCATGTTTTCGTGATGAAAAGAATATATGTCTATAGCAGCACAGCTTATTTTCGCACAACGATTCACAATTTAATGTCATTTTCAAAATGGGACCCACCAATTTGCTTGCGAGCGCTTCACTTTTGAGTACAGCTCCAAAGTGATTGCCTCGAATGTACATGTAGCTTCAGCATTTACAGAACTAACTAAGCTGTTATAATGTCTGGTCCCGAGCAAACAGTGTAGACCTAGATCAAACTGCTCCTATAGGAGCAGTTTGATCATGGTCTACAATGTTTGCCATTCTATCAATACTTTATAGACACATCAATGGGAAGTCATACAGATTTTGTTAAATTTTTATGTGAATTCTAGTGCGGACTTGTCAAAAGAATGTTCGATTGACGTTGGGTCTTAAAATATGGTCAATTCGGTCTCTAGCTTGGAGTGCTCTTTCAGTAACTGATGGTATTCACTTCTCATCTTAAAAAAAAAAACAAAACTTCATCTAAATAAACCAACGTCATTCTGTACCACACCGGGTAGGCGGCAGTTAGGAACGACCGCGGCAATCTAAAACGCAACTCATATGGAATAGGCGGTCGATTTAGGGAAGTAAACATTTCATTTATTGGCAGTGGATATAAAGATAAAGATCAGTTAAAATAAGTATACCATGCTTCACATAAGCGATCAAGGATGTACCCCACAAAATTTGATCTTGGAATCCTCAGCGAGTTGACCCGTGATATAACTTGGAACATAGGATTGCGTTTTTTTTTTTCTTGAGAATCAACCAAACATGGCTTATCTGAAGATTCAATCGACCCTTTGTTATTCGGTTAAATGCAATATCCATTTGAAAAGAACAGAGTAGAGAGAGTCGGCAATCGAAAACTATTTTCATGGCAGTCGACTAACGCTCCGCAAAAAGCGGCATGGTCATCGATGAACGAATGTTTTTTTTTATTATTATTTAAAGAGAAAACTGAGCTAAACAGTCACTGTTTCTCCTCATTTTCGTAGTTTTAAGAGTACAGCAAGCTGTAATACACCCGTGACAACAGCAGGAACATAGCGGGGCTAAAGTGAGTTGCTATCCAAATTGCCGCGGACATCTTCCTGATTGCCACCTACACTGTGTGTTAATCAAATTCTCCCCAAATCTGATTCAAACCATGTCCTAAACCGACATTACATTCCCTTTACTGCTTGCAGCCCGAGAACAGACCCAGTAACAGGGGAGGCAAAAAGGAATTTTGCTCGACTGAGACTCCATCCCTGGATCTCTCACACATCGGAATGCCGTCTGATCTACAGAGTCACATGGTTAGCCTGTAGCAATGTTATAAGCTATAAAGCAATGTAAATCAGTTGCAAGATCGGTCTGTTGAACTGCGAGTTGCCCTGGGTTCGAGTCCCAGTTGGACCACAAGGTTTTATTCCCGGTGATATTTGATCACTAAATGTGGGCTGTGCTCGGACTGCGAGTAGCAAAAGGACTGCGTCGCCAGTGCTGCACGGTTAATAGCAACTAGAATGCTTTACTTAATCAGGGAGGATATTATAACAGACCTACCGTGTGCCTATTTTGTTCGTCGATTGCCATGCGCTGCGTTAGTCGACTGCATTTGAATTTTGGAAATATCGTTTTCGATAGCCACTCTTAAGCTCTTCGTCCATTCCTAGCTCCCTTAATAGTAAACATTGGACCGGGAAAGGACAACACTCACTTTTACATAGACATATGAATTGTTTAGGATATCGTTTTATCTCAGCATCTTATTACCGAGAAGTATGGAGCTATAAAAATGCCGAATACACAACTCTTAACAATCTAATAGAAGAATTTAACTGGGCGAGTATTATTAATGAATCTTCTTCAGTTGACGAAGCTTGTGAAAACTTTTCTAGTAAGTAATGCTGCAAAGCATGCATACCGTCCAGAAATGTTTTAATCCGTGAAAATGACAAACCCTGGTTTACTTCAGAAATACGGTATAACATTCATTTACGTGACCGACTAAGAAAACTGTTCTTAAAATCAGGAAGAATCGCTGTTCGGTTGTCTTATAAGAGACAGAGAAATAAAGTAAACAATATGAAAAAATATGCTAAGGAAAATTATATAAATAATATTGACAACATTATCTCAAATCATGACACTGGCATTTCAAGTAAGACATTCTGGCAGATAATAGGGAGATTAATGGGAAAAGACAATACATCCACAAATATTCCACCTTTACATATAGGAGATAATAAATTCACCTTCTCAAATCAAGAAAAAGCAGATGCCCTGAACAACTTCTTTATATCCGTTTCTGAAGCCATCATACCGTTACCAAATTTTAACAGTAGGACTGAGTCTGTGTTATCTCAAATTCAATTTTTCGAATCCGAAGTTAAAGACATCCTAAATACTCTTAAAGTTAACAAAACAACCGGTCCAGACAGCATGTAGAAGCATATTAGCAAATCAATAGCCAAACCTTTATCAAAACTATTTAATTTATCATTAGAACAAGGTATATATCCAAATTTGTGGAAAACTGCTTCTGTCATGCCACTTTTCAAAAAGGGAGAAAAATCAGACGTTAGTAATTATAGACCAATTTCATTAATAAGCTGTGTAGGAAAATCTTTTGAAAGAATTGTATATTGACATATCTATAACGACATTACAGCCAATTCTCTTTTATATAAATATTAGTCAGGGTTCCTACCTGGCCATTCAACTGTACATCACCTTACTGAATTAATACATCATACATGTTTTGCCCTAGAAAAATATGAAACAATTTGTCATGTATTTTGTGATATTTCGAAAGCATTCGATAAAGTTTGGCATAGAGGTCTGATACATAAATTTAAAAAATATGGAATCTCAGGAGATCTTTTAGACTGGATTCAAACTATCTGTACATGCGCAATCAAAAAGTATTCGTCGATGGCACTTTCTCATCACTAAAATTTATTCTTGCCGGAGTTCCTCAAGGCTCAGTCCTGGGTCCTCTTCTCTTCTTGATTTATATAAATAACCTAGCTGATTATTTACATGGTATGGCCAGATGTTTGCAGACGATACATCTCTTTTTCATCAAATAATTTGGCATTTACTGAACATATTTTACATTCTGATCTAGTAAAGCTAAAGGAATGGGCAAATAAATGGTTAATTAAATTCAATCCACTGAAAACAGGTGATGGTGATTTCAAATATTCATAATGATTATGACACAGAATTAAGCTACGACGAAAATATTCTGAAGATTGTAGAAAACCACAAACACCTCGGAGGTACCATTTCCTCTAACAATAAATGGTCAAACCATATAGACTCTCTAATGAATTCAGTGTCAAAGCAAATATCGTATCTTCGAAAACTAAAGTTTCAACTACCAAAACACACCCTTAATAAGCTGTATTGTACATATATCCGCCCGTTATTAGAATATGCTTCTGAATAATGGGATGGTTGTAATCTGTCAGATACTAACTAGTTAGAGCAAGTGCAGTTGAATGCGGCTCGTATATATACCGGACTCCCGGTATTCTCTTCACTTAGATCACTATATTTAGAAACCGGTTGGGAAACGCTAGCTGAAAGAAGGAAAGCAAAAAAGTTAATTCTTATGTACAAAATAATCAAAAAACGATACTCCCAGTTATTTGATTGACCTGCTTCCAAGCTTGGTAAATGATGTAAGTAATTACAATCTTAGAAACAATATCAATTACGATTTACCTTTCTGTAGGTTATGCTTGTATGAAACGTCTTATTTTCCTTCCACCCTATGAAACTATGGAATGATCTGAACACCGAAACTCGTAATATCCCCACATTATTACAATTCAAATCATCTATCCGACATCAGCTACCAAGAGTAGGTGAACACTTATCAGTCGGCGAAAGGAAATACAATATTATTTTAACAAGGATAAGGCATAGGTGTAGTAGTTTAAACGCAGATCTTTTCCACGTTAATATAGTTCCTTATTCAAATTGTAGTCGTGGTGTATTAGTCGAAAACTCCGAACACTATCTGCTTGAATGCACCCTTTACAACACCCAAAGATGAAGATTATTGCAAACAATACATCAAATTCAAACTATTTCTACTGTCAACTTTGACCCCTTAACAAACGGCAGTAGCTTACACGACTTTGAAACAAATAATACTAGCAGTTTTAAAATTCATAAAAGACACTAAAAGATTTGACTAATTATCCAGTCGTGTTTACTAGACTTCCATATATTTCGTTTTTTGCTCGTGCTTAAAACTAACATCACCATATCCTTTTCCAACTTGTTATGTAAAATGTTTGTTTTGCACCATTGTACCTTTAAATGAATGTATTTCATGCTGCAGGGAGAAGACCATCTAATGTTGTTATAACTTGTGTGCAATCCGTTTGTTTAAAATGCAATAAAATATTATTAATCTAAAAAATCTATCGTTTTAGAAATCCGGAATCAGCATGAAAAAGCCGACTTTTACTGAATGAAAAACCGAAGATAATAAGTAAGATGACCATGGTGACAGAATTGAAAATAAATCAGTAAAATTATCCTAATATGTCGAAAATTCATACATTCTGCTGCAAGAAAATGGATTAGTTTCGATTTTAACCGCAATATATATTACAAGAACACTAGATAAACTGACTTACCCAAACCGACCACCTATTGCTATGCGAGCAGCGTTTCAGATTGCCGCGGACGTTCCTGATTCCCGCCTACTCGATGTGGGTACCATAGGTAAATAGTCAAACACAAACTTTCTGAAAGCAGTCGTCATTCAATCTGTCCCTACTAGCTTGCCGCGTAAAAGCATGTTGTAAGTTATCTTTTTGTAACGGGTGGCAATCTTTATTAATTGTTCCGAAAAATCTGCATTACTAACATTTCTTCTGAATTTATAAACTAAGAAGCCACAAAAATCGGATTCCGCCGGACCTTCGTGCAGAAGTATTTTTAAACCAGCGTAATGTTTAGAAAACAAAAGGTTTCTGAATCAGAGGTTTTAGCTTTCTTTATCTTAATGTCTTTTAGATGAATTAATCGAACATATAACTGCCAAAAGCCGAAATAAGACAATAATTTATATTACATTAAATGATATTTGAGTGAGTTAAACGCATTTGATACAATAAGACAAAGCATATATTACCATAATAAAGTTACTATAGACAAATCATCATCAAAATATATCCAGGGTCAAAGGAGTTATGAAGTGCACAAAGCAAACTTAAAGACACATGATGTGATCACATTTTAGTAGCCCCGCCGACTTAGTCACATGGACAGGGCGTGGATACAACAGCATTAGATCGTCCTCTCGTTAAGACAGAGCATCAACTATGACAGTGATACAATGAATACAGAATAATAACGACAAGAGGAATATACATATAAAAGAATTTCCTCATTGTCGTCTATGTTTGTTTTTCTTTCTTTCTTTTTTTTTTCTCCTGTATGCAATGAGTTCTGACATTATTGCAAAATCTACCATTTTCTTGTATGCATTTTAGAGCTGCAAAATAAAACGATTTGTCTCAGCACTACAGTTTGGATTATTGAAAGCAGTTATAAAACAATAATGAGCAGTTTCATTTAGAGACATCGACCGATTTCTTTGTGCAACAAATGACTGCACCTTAAGATATAGAGCGGGCATTTTCAATACGGTTCAGCGGCGTCAAATCTGTGTCTACACTATTATTATTACAAATCTGTCTGTCCGGGTAAATAAATATAGTCAAAGAATCGGTACGTAATCGTCAAAGAATCGTTTACCCTTTAAGTCCCACGCATAACTATAACAGACATTTTGAAATATTTGTGTTTCATTTTTCAGAGAAAATATTACTTGACATTTCATGTGAATCGTCTGCCTAGCAGCCGATTCCCATGAAATGCCATGTCTTCTTTTCTATGAAAAAATAACAAATCAATTTCTAAATGATGTCTGTCACAAATTTGCTTAGCATTTTCAGGGTAAATATTGACAAATAGCTGCTTGACTAAAACACATAATCTAATGTAATTTATACCTCCTGTTTTCCAATCTGTGCATCCGTTTCTGGGATTTAACGACGTCACGTACGTGCTTGAATGCCTATTTATGTTTTTTGCGGCTAAGACATTATCTCAGTTTTAGATATCCAGTTTCCCCACCCACACAGCTTTTCAAAGGATTTTATTTGTAAATAAACGCTTGAAAGTAATTTTTCAAACAGCATTTAGATATCTTCGTCAACAACTTAATAAGCGGTTTCTACTCCCTCGCAAAAGGGTTATTTTTTTTTAACAAGGGAAACGATTAGTTTGTTCCAATAAATCATGGCCATTTATTATAATGTGTGCTGCTTTAATAGTCTATACAGATGACGGATCACTTAATTGCACTTTTGGTTATTAATTTGTTAAATTGAATGGTATATGCCTACTGTGTCCAGCTGTTAAACAGCATTGAACTATAGTAAGTACTTACAAGCATTGAAATTCGAAGTTTATATTCATTTGCATCTTATATATATATATATATATATATATATATATATATATATATATATATATATATATATATATATATATATATATATATATATATATATATATATATATTATTTTAGCTGTAGATGTCATGTTTTCGTCTGCCTTCATCATATGGACAGACCCTCTACAGCATGAATTTAAAATGAATGAATGCACCTCAAAGAAAGAGCGCTCTGTGCTGAAAGTTTGGCCTCAATTTTTCAAAACGCTACAAGTCAGCAGAAATGATTTTGTTTCCCAGGAAGACGAATCCCTTCTTAAAGTGGCTACTCTTAAGGAAAAGATTAACATCCAGAAGAAGCATATTCTTTCCTTTAGGTGTATCCCAATGGAGAGGGATGGCAAATGTGTTATCACCCTTGGAAATGTGTCATTACACCATATAATAAACATACAACTCAATCGGTTCAGGGGAAGTTTGTCCATACACCTTATAAACCTTAAAAATAATCAGTTCATTGGCACGAACGAATGAAAAGACATTCAGCATCTTATTGATTATGTACGTAGTTTTCAATTAATCTCTACGTCTGAAAGCGTACTTGATAAATTATATTATTAAAGCATATTGAAAAATTGGTCCATAACGGTTAATTGGATTTCCTATCGATTCTCAGGTCATTAGTTTACTGACAATGTTTGGGTAGCAATTGTCTTAGGTGTTACCATCGGTACGTCCGTACAGCGATGGCGGTACAAAGGGAACAAGGTACATGTCTGTTACAACCATTGGGCAAAATGAAAATCTGAAAAATAGTACTGAAGATCTCAAGAATGAGCCACAATCACAGAACATAGTCTACCAATGACACCAGGAGGAAGAGCAAACAGACCACTACAGACACCACACAAGACACAAACCAAAGTAAAGTAAAGCAACCAGCTTCCTCTTCCCATATACGTAACATCACAAAAACATACCTATATCCCAGTCAGCATTCTACGTAAATCTATATCGGGCCGTCATCGGCCCGTCAGGGTAGCTGACGGGCCGATGACGGCCCGATGTAGATTTACGTAGAATGCTAGCTGGGATAATTCTATATGTTTGAGAGTTCAGTCGTAATACATGAACTAGATTTTGCGACGAAAATGGTTTCCATGGCTTCGGTAACCAATGCAACACATTAATATTATTATCTTTAATTCTTTTCGCAAACTAAACCCCCAACTACAGATGAACAAGGTCATGCATAAGCCTTCAAGAAAAGCGTACATATACTTGTTTGACCTACTTCTATCCATACATTCTTACTGTTAAAGGCGGAAACTTGCCGATCGGCAATATGGAACTTTATTGGGTGCGCAATCATTTATTTGTATGCTATAATACAGAGATTTGAATTGTTCAAGGACAGTGATCAATTTAATCCAGTCATGACAATATTATGGAGCTATTCATGTTCGATTTATATGGATTATCTATTCCGTACTCTAACACATACAGTCGAACTTTAATTAAATGGTGGCTCGAATATCTTTGGGACCATGGAAATTTGTTCCAGACATGGGTAGTTCGAGCCATGGAGGGTCGTTATTAATTCAAAATGTGCTTGCACGGGCAAGCCTCTGTGGGTCAGCAAGTGGCTACTTTTACCACTGGCTGCTGTCAATGTCTGATGTTTTTGTTCGATCCTCATCCCTATTTCGTCACAGTGAATTAATTTGACTTACGGTTTGATTGTTTGTTTGGTTTTGTTTGATTGTTATGTTGCTGTTTGTTTGTTGTTGCTTTCGAGATGCTTCACTGACTGAGTAAGAGGCCTCTGTTAATTTATATGCATCACGAAAACATGCCTATATAATTTTGACGCCCTTAAACACCACTTTTATATAGTAAAACTGGGGTTTACAGGGGTATACCTTATTTTTCTTATTTCTGCTCAAAAACATAGATTGTGGGTACTCGTTAGAGCCGCCTCGCCGAGGCGGTTCTAACGAGTACCCACAATCTATGTTTTGAGCAGAAATATGAAAAAAATATTAGAATTTTTATCTGAAAACTTTCAGTTTTTGGTGGTGAAATTTTCAATATATTTGAATAGGCGTGTTTTCGTAATGTGTTTACAATATTTGAACCTAGCGTGAAGATTTTGCGCCAGTATTATCGGTTTACTCTCCTCATCCCCACACACCCCCTCTCACACACAGCTCTACCTCCTCAGCTGGTTTTTACTGATGACAGTTCTAAGGCGATGGTTCTTGTGTTTTTCATTCTTTACAGGCTCTAGGTGAGTGTTAAGTCCTAATGTTTGTTTGTGTTGAGGTTTTACGGCCCAGTCAACCCAATGGGGTCATGTCCAGCGCGGTCAGTTTACCTAACCGCACGTTTACTGGGCAGGCTTAGTCCTCTAAGCGGTTAACCAGTATTGTGCACATTATTTCGCCAGAAACTGACAACTGCCCTTCTTCAATCAGCGGAAGGGAGAGAATGACCGTAGAAAATATTTCATGATCAATCTCCACGAAAGAATGTTGCCGACCTCGGTGGGGGTTGAACCCGCGACCTCCTGGTCTCCAGTCGGACGGCGCATCCAAATGAGCCACAAAGGCCGGCGTTAAGTCCTAATGAATTCTAGCTCTGTGGTCACCCATTTTCGGTTGCCCACTTTGCTTTCTATTTTGTTTTTCGTGCGTCGTTTTCTTGTTTGGATGCCAGCATTGCTGTCTTTGCTTTAAGTAGTATCCTTCGTATGGTTTGTTAACGTTTCCTTTTGTAGTCATTGGTAGGTTAACCCTGGTCCTGCTGAACCCGGATATGCCTTGCTTTTGCAAACAGTGCAGATCCAGATCAGTTGGCTTCTTCAGAAGCCAACTGATCTGGATCTGCACTGTTTGTCGTTAACTATGTAAATTTGTATCTACAGCCTGAATCGAGTAATCCGATTGGCTGAAAAACAGAAATAGGTGTGGCACCTTAATTTATTCAGCATTACAACGATTAAATGTTATTGTACCTTCTTTGACATCTTCTTTACATTTTTTTTCATTTCACGTGACTTACGTTATACTATGACAGCTCTTCTTTTATCAAGAGACAGTTTCCCCCATGATGTTAGTCGTCACAATTTGAGATGATATATCGATGGACATGTGCGTCAAGCAAAGATTCAGCTCAGCCTGCACATCTACGCAGTCTGATCTGATACTTCGCTATCACCCTGAATAAACCTCAGAAACGTCGCTATTCAAACAGCGTCCAGCGGCGACTCAGTCTGATCAGTATCCCAATTGACAGTCTTCGCTGTTCGTCTAAAAAATGGACCCCTTGACAATTGCGAATGTTTTCGGATGCGCAGGTTGACCTTAGTCTTTGCTGGATGCGCATGTCCGAAAGAACATACATGTCTAACGTTGCAGCTAAACTAGCCAGTAAGCATTCTTTATCAATCTATAGCGGGCCGTTATCGGCCCGTCAGGGTAGCTGACGGGCCGATAACGGCCCGCTATAGATTTATAAAGAATGCTAGCTGGATATTCTGTCTGACTGGATAGATTTTCTTTGAGAAGTTTGTTGTTATAAATAAAAGAAACTATAAACTGCCATTGGTTGCTGCATCACGATATACGAATCTGCAGTCGTCAGCTGCTCTCCTTAGTGCCATGGCACAAGATTATATTGACTCGCTACGTGAGAAAACGTACCTTCTGACATGTGCGCCAAACGAAGACTCAAATCAGACTGCACATCCGCATGAAGAAACTTTGCATCCTTGGCTATCCAAAATGCGCCCAGTGAAGATTCTGATTAATCTGCGCGAACGCACAGACTCATCTGAGTTTTCGCTGAGAGCACATATCCGAAGTTTTCTAAGGATTGACCTGAGTCAATAATCACCTAGTCTTTTAACAACATAATTGACGATAAGTAAATGCTACTTTCCATCTAAGATTTGATATTTGTTGTAGGAATAAAGTTCATTTTGGTGGATTTTAAGGATGCGTAAACGCCGGAGCATCACTCCCAATATGATTAGAATAATGTCCGAAGGCGATCGACTGATCGACCAACGAATACTCTGATCAGACTGTGCGGATGCGCAGGCTGACCTAAGACTTCGCTCGGCGCAAATGTCAGAAAGTACATTTTCTCACGAGACGCACATAGTGTTCGATAGTGCTCCTTTTGCCATGCCCCTCTGTACAAATATACTTCAATTATTATAAAATTATGGTATTTATCTGATTGTTTGATTTGTATTGCCTTTTGACCCCAGTTTACAAGCTTCTGGTGTGTAATAGGAGAATAAGCGACAGTGATTTAATTGCAGTTCAGGACTTTTATTATTAGATGTAATTGATTTTATTCTAACATTTCCCTTATTTATGAAACTTCAAGTGGTACTTGTAGATCCATGTGCCATTTCCTGCTTGGAATGTGGATTTTCTTTTATATTTAAATGGTTGTATGTATTGTAGAGGGTATGACAGGCAAACACACTATGATATACTTTGTATTGTGAAGACCACAATAATAATGCTACGCATCACAAAGTAGTCCTTGTATCTTGCACTCATACGTTACAATAACAGGTCTATGTAATACGAACTCCTATTTTCCCTATAAAATATAGTGAAAACATGGGTATGCAGTGAGAAACATGGGTTTGAAGTGAGAAACAGGGGTATGCAGTGAAAACATGGGTATGCAATGAGAAACAGGGGTATGCAGTGAGAAACAGGGGTATGCAGTGAAAACAGGGGTATGCAATGAAAACATGGGTATGCAGTGAAAGCAGGGTACGCAGTAAAACATGGGTATGCAGTGAAAACATGGGTAGGCAGTGAAAGCAGGGTACGCAGTAAAACATGGGTATGCTGTGAAAACATGGGTCTGCAATGAAAACAGGGGTATGCAGTGAAAACATGGGTCTGCAATGAAAACAGGGGTATGCAGTGAAAACATGGGATACGCAGGGGTCTACATTATAAGGAGGATTTTCAGAATTTTCCAGTTTTTAAGTCAGCTTTTCAATGCATTTCTTTACTTCTGGCGAACTTTTTTACTGTCTGAATTTGCTTACTAACCAAACTATTCAAAATATCCCTGACGCCCTGTAGTATATGGTGAACATGAAACGGCTTACATAGCTCTGGATAAGAGGGGTATCAACATCAGGGCCCAGTTGTTCAAAGCGTCGTTAGCTTAACGAGCTCGTTAAGGGTCATTTCGTTAACTGTTTTAGTGGATTCAATACACAATATTCTTATATTTTTTGCTGAAAAAAAAAAAATGTGAGTAGCTTTTTTTTCAGCAAAAAAACATTCAGCATATTTGCGTATCACTCGATGTAAATTTTAACGAATCGTTCACTAACAATGTCGTTAGCTTTGAACAACTGGGTCCAATATTTTTGCAGTATTATTCATAGAATGCGTACCTACGGCATGTTTTTTTTTATTATTATTATTTTATTTTATTTGTTTGTTTATTTATTTATTTTATTTTTATTTTATTTACTTTTTTTAAGAAATCAGATATAAATAAGATAATGTAAATATCGATGAGTGTATCGATGTAAATATCGATGAGGCCTTGTATAGATTGATCATGAAATATTTTCTACTGTCATTCTCTCCCTTCCGCTGATTCAAGAAGGGCAGTTGACAGTTTCTGGCGAAAGAATGTGCATAATACTGGTTAACCGCTTAGAGGACTAAGCCTGCCCAGTAAACGTGTGGTTAGGTAAACTGACCGCGCTCGACATGACCCCATTGGGTTGACTGGGCCGTAAAACCTCAACACAACAACCGTTATGAGTATTCTCATAACGCGGCTAATAAAGTCTGTGAACATGGAACCTTTAAAAGCTAAGTACACAAGAAAGCGAAGATAGCGAACTAGTATGTTCCGAATCTGTTCACCAACGGTAAAACAATTTGCAACCCTACTCGTGTCTTCTTGCAACGGCTTGAACGATGTTCTTATTTCAAATTATTCAAAAAAGAGCTCACGGGTCGCAAAGGATCAGAAGATTTAAAATACAATATGACGAAGTACAGGCCTGTGTGGAAGTAAGTTGGTTATAAAAACATGGGGCTTTTGAAATCAAAGACTAGTTTTATTGAATCAATTTATGAACATTTATGTAATTGACAACATTACTCAAGCCACCGACTTGACCTAAAATTTACTCCAGGTTATTCAAAATCGGGCCCCAAGGTTATAAAACATTTTTCATGCTCAACTCAGTTGAGCATGAAAATTTTCTCTGCTAATAAATATGAAAATGCCAACTATAGTTGGCATTTTCATATTTATTAGCAGAGAAATTTTCATGCTCAGCTATGTTTAGTATATTTAGCAAGAAAGAATTTGCAGTTGTTAGTAATCTGAGTTTTATTAGCATGAAAAATTTCATGCTCAGCTGAGTTGAGCATGAAAAAAGTTTTATATCCTTGGGGTTATTGATCCCCTAATTGGCCAATTAATATCAACCACACTATGATAAATCAAAGTACTGACAGCACTGGTAAGCTGATCAGTCTGAGTGTATGCAGGGAAAATGGTCCTGAACGGAGACTTAAGACTTTTTTATTTAACCCTTAACTTCCTGAGCAGACGCCGTGTTCTGTGGCGTCTGATCTGGGTCTGCACTATTTGTCAATGCCCCAGTCCAGGTCTTAAAGGTAAGCGTCTTTACATTGCACTGACATCACTGAAACAAGAATAGCGCTGATATAAATAACCGTTAAATGGATTTCGTACAACCGCGCGGTTTGATTTCATTGCTGAATGATAATCACGTGGACAACAACCTTAAGGAAATGTTTGTGTATACTGTGGCTTGATTAATCGACCCAAAAACGGGAGGTTAAGTTCAATGTTGACGGCCTTATAAGGCATAGTCGAACATTATATATCACTGTAAATGCGTTTGAAGGACACTGCCATTTGTAATTATCGCCATTTCACATCACTTTTGTGAAATTCATTTGTATTAATTAAGCCAACGAGCAAAGTTTGAAATCAGGAATTCAAGGAGATGAGTTTTCGAAGTTCCTTCCTCAAAAGACATGTAGGTACCCTTCAGAGTAGCACTTATTGGACGATTTAAATACAAAGCCTAAACGTGTTGTAATTGAAAATCGGAATAGCTATCCTTGTCATCCGGAAATTTCTGAACACAGCAGGTTGATTGCAATTTTATGAACAGTGCTGCCACGACAAACATCAAATTTGTTGTTGTTTCGTCTATGATATATATACCGTTTCAGTAGAACTAGAAGAGAAAATATTGTTTATGTGGGTCATTTGTCTGTTGGAGATTGGAGAATTGAAGTTGTCTTTGGTGGATTTTACAGTGAAACACATAAAGTACTTTAACTTATATTACTCAATGACAACTTTACAACAGTTAAGACAAAATAGTTGAAATGCACTTCAGATTCACCAGTTCGTCATCGGCCAATCCCAGTTCACAGTACTATTTTTTCCTGAAAAAAAAAGCATAAATGAAACACAGAGTGCATGTCGGTTGAGCAATAGTATTAAATGCTCGCCTGATCTTGAGGTCCTGGGTTCAAATCCCGCTTATACTCGCACTACCGCGATAAAGGCTGTTTCCTGTGAAACTGACGTCATCCTGTTCTCGCCACGCCATCGTCCCAAAACTAGTTGAAATTCAAAATCATAAATATTTCAAGGAATTTTGTTGTTGGGAGACCGAGGCTGGTTGATGCACTTCTTTTTATTATTTTAGACTTATCTCCTGTTTAGATGATTTATGTATCTGTGTAAACATCCTTCTTTACTGCATTTAATTTCGTGTAACCTAGAAACATATAGATACTTCTTTGAGAACCAAACAGATTTTTGAGGTAACTTGCCCCAATATCAGGGCATGATGATGCAATAGCCGAGGCAACTTAATGTTATTCATTCTTTGTTTGTTGGGGTAAAACAGTTACCATTATCGTGATTTTATCCACATAATTCGCTAAAATCTTTTCAACAGGCAAATATCATGCATTAAGCACATATTATTCTAGCAGAACTTGGTAATTTTAGCATAATGGTGTTTTGACAGTCACAAGATCGGAATTGTTAACAAAAAAGAGGTTTTGCATGTGCATGACTCTCATGTGCAATAAAAACTAGCGAAATACTAAAACTGCCGTTGAAGGGTTGATAAAAAAATGATTTTTATGGTCAGAATTTTACCCCTTATCGCAGGTCGTTTTTCCATATCCAACTACCAGTTAAACATACAGGGATATTTCATAAGTGCATTGACAACAAAATGATTAAAATGCAACGGAAAACTTTGAAAGCGTGAAATTAACTGATCTGTGCATCAGAATATTCTTATATTTTGTGATTTATGATAAATTTTGGCACGAATTACAGTGGGAAGCACAGCATCGACCTGTCCCATTCTCAGTGCATCAGCATGCCCCCACCACAACACATGTGACACGAGCTTATTTAGACAATTAATACAAGAAAACTGCTGCTTGCTGTTCATCTGAATTTAAAGCGAATTTAAAGCGAGTCCTTTCTTTGTAATCGTGTATTTAACTTACATGAAATATCAGAAAACTGTGTTGACAACATGAAAAATATGAAATTTATCAAAATTTACTGATGGAACTCAAAAACACACTTTCTAAGCTCATAGCCACGCCTTTTGCCAGAAAGCCGCTAAATTTTCCGCGGAAGATGGGGAAGGTGGTAAGTAGCATGCGAATCTTACCATCACGACAACATACCTATATAATTTTGACCCCCTTAAACCCCACCTTAATATAGTAAAACTGGGGTTTACAGGGGTATACATTATTTTCTTATTTATGCTCAAAACAAAGATTGTGGGTACCCTTTAGAACCGCCTCGACGAGGCGGTTCTAACGAGTACCCACAATCTATGTTTTGAGCAGAAATGTGAAAACTATCTGAATTTTTATCGGAAAAATCTTGAGTTTTTTGGTGGTGAAATTTCCAATATATTTGTATTGGCATGTTTTCGTAATGATTTGACATTGTATATGGAATGGCTCCAATTTTATTTAAAGTGCATTAACTTACCCAGTGCATCAACTAGCCCCGGTCTCCCCGGTTAACATAGGCGCTGCGCTCATTACGCACATCAGGAAAACTATTTGCAACAGAGAACCTAACATCAAATATGATCCTTCTTTTTCAAAGAGACTATTAAAGACAAGAACTTTCTCCTTGTGGGAGCAGATTCTTAAGGTCCTCCTAGGCTGTGTGTGTGTGTGTGGGGGGGGGGGGGTACCCTTTCCTTTGGGCCCCTGAAATATTTTAGCATTTTCCCTTGTTCCCCAAAATCAAACTCTTAATTTTCTATGTTCACTGCTCCCTAAAATTACCCTTGTTCCCCTTTTTCCTTCATTTTCAGACTTGTGCTTCCCTGAAATAAATGACATTATTCCCCTGTTCCCCAGAACGCCTGGGAAGGCCTAATTATTTGCAAATTCTTACATTAAAGAGTAGTCTCTGTCTTGGTAGCGATACAAAGGAAATTATTTCTATTTATGTCCTGGATGTGCGCAAAAATAATTCGGTTCTTGCAGTGCACTTCTGGTGCTTTTCCTTCTTAATTGTACTCTGCACATTTCATGTAAATGTAGTTACCTGTAAACACAACGATACAGCTGTTTAGAATCGCTTGTATAGGCCTACTTATCCGAAAACAATAATTCTTTAAAAAAATAAAGTTGAACAAGAATTTTGTATAGTCATTTTTTTTTTGTTCATGTTTTGACGCCTGTTGAAATTTTCCTAATAAAAACATTTTTCTAACGGTGATGACCCAGAAACACAGTCTGGCCAGAAGCTTTAACTCTTGTCATGCTGAATATATTAAGATGCCACGCGCACTTCTAATTTTTAGACAATCAGATTACTTGATCAAGGTTGTTGATACAAATTCATATGCTTAATGACAAACAGTGCAGATCCAGATCAGTTGGCTTCTTCATGAAGAAGCCAACTGATCTGGGTCTATACAGTTTGCTAAGACAAAGCATGTCGTGTTCAGCAAGAGAAGGGTTAATACACAAACGGAGACAACCTTTGCAAACAGAAACTTGCTTTATTTTGTATTTAAATCCTTTTCAAACAATAAGGACAGCTCTTAAAGGAATGAATTTGCTCCCTGGAAACATTTTTTTTCCTTAAAAGAGAAGATTCGGTGAGAAGTGGGATGGGTACATGTTTTCCATGTCATAGACATTGCTTTTGTTGCAAAGTTTTCTGTATTTGAATGTCGGTTATTGCAACCGTGTCATTGTGTTTTGTCTTTGTTTCTTCCTCATCCCGTCTTCTTTTGGTATCTCGGGGAAACGGTGCTTCTTGATTATGGCGTCTCCATGGTAACTTCATTTATATTTTTGGTAATCTTTATCAGGTGCCACGTAAGAGCTTTGTTCCGTATTTTTATCCTTTCCTGAATATTTCTATACCAACATTTCTATATAACTTGCATTGTTTGCTTCTTTTATTTTAAATTGCTAAATCCCTGACAAACAGTACAGACCCTGATCAGACGCCGCGTTCTGCGGCGTCTGATCTGGGTCTACACTGTTTGTCAAGTACCATTCGTTAGGATGCTATAATGCATTTGTAGCCTAAAACGCCTACAATCGCTGTTACATAAAAGATCTGTCTCAGCATTTTGCATGTTTCAATGCTAATGAAAACCTGTTAGTTCTGCTCGCTGGCGATGAACATCAGTTTAAATGACATTCTGATTAGGTTTGTGCGAAGAGGCGGAAATGCGCCGTTGTTCCATATTACTCATAAAATCTCTACAATAATAAGCTTTCGGATGGCACTTTACCTTGCACTGTTTCACTGCAATTCAGTTTACTTGGAAATTATCAATCAATATTGTAAATACAAGTATAGGAATCAATATTTCGAGAATTTAGCAGACAAGCCAAAGTTCTTATAATGGAACTGGACCAGCTATGTTCTGTTGGTCATATAAGATGCTCAGTTTGTACTGCGTTTTCTGTCTTGGCCTCGATATAGCTAGAAAGCAAACGAAAAATAAAATACCAGCTTTCAACTTTCAATTCAGAAAATGCGAAAGACTTTCAATTCAGAGACTGTAAAATGTGTTGTTGACTTGTTGTTGTTGTTTTTCTGTCTTCCTATGATACCATAGCATGATATTACGGAATACCAATTTCTGCAATGTATTCACAAAAGCATGCACCTTATGGCCTATATGAAAATTGAAGTCCCACAGCAACACCGCGTGCCTTCGCATAATTGAAAAGTATAATTTTATACAAGATGAACAAATATTTACGCCTTGACAAGGCAGGTTGGATATGCATGTCTGAATTTTCCTGATTGAATATTAGTCATGGCGTCCGCATTTGAGCTGTCTCAAGGGAAAATTCGCGAGACCTTTGCTGTCTTAACACTTTGCATGCAGACGACATTTTGAAATATTTTTCCTAGAGACAATTTGCATAAAGTGTCAGATCTTTTTTTCTAGGAAAAAATAAGAAAAATATCAGTTTGTCGTCTGCTGAATTTGCCCATAGCATGGTAAGTGTTAAGGTTCAATAATTCGGTAAGCGAACAGCAAAGGCCTCGATTAGACTGTGTGGATGCGCAAGCTGATCTGTACAATTTCTCTCTGTCTGCGTATGCAGTTGAGATACTTTTTCGCATGGCGACTAAACATGACTAACCTACTGACAGAGTGCCTGATTTGGAACCCGGGTATCGCAGTTCGAATTTCTGCTCCACTCCTATAGTGGACATGTAAGCACTGAAAGATGGATATTGGGTTTATGGGTGCATGGTATGTATATGAACGCATGAGGAAATCAGTCTAAATGCATACAAGCCCGAACAACTTAATATTAATTGATGGAAAATAAAACCGTATATCCATAACCACCACCACAAAACTTACATCTCTAAGTCTGTTGCAAGTAGCACAGCAATCAGTGAGAACGTAATGGTTACACCAGTAGTTAGGATTCTTGTGCATGCCCCACAGAGATTCTTCCTCCAGGAACTTGCAGTCCACAGATCCATCAGCCCACCAAATGTAATTATCTGTGCACGACGACCTGACCTTAGCCGCTGGTGCTGCTTCAAAACAAAATCCAGAATACATAAAACAAGGCACTTTTAGAACTAAAACATTATCTTTAACGATGTCGTATAGGAAATGTGCACCTAACCATGTTTTGTTTGCCTTCGTTTTCGTATAAAGAAGGTCATGTGTCAAAATACAGATAAAGCGACCTACGTTTCGCAGGAGACACACTGTATTTAGTAGATGTACATATACATCACATACACCATAAGCTATACCCCAGCTAGCATTCTACGTAAATCTACATCGGGCCGTCATCGGCCCGTCAGCTACCTTAACGGGCGGATGACGGCCCGATATAGATTTACGTAGAATGCTGACTGGGACATTACATATGGTAGCACCGAACAAGCTTTTGTATGATGCAGGATACATGTTAAAATATAGACCACGTTCGTACGAGACAACCATCTTCTGTAACTGTAGCCTTACACCACTATTGGTAAGTCTAGGCTATGCAGTTGAAAAGATATGCCCTTTTGCACTGCTTTTATAATGTAGGTCAAAAGTCAAAACCTGTTTCGATATGCGACAAACAATTTTAACACATGTACAGACACACCAAACATGGTAAGCTTAAGCCATACCAAACAAGAGATATGCACCGCACATCTTTGAAAACGTGACCATAGCTTACAGATTTTGTTGAAAATATGACGTCATAGTGTTTATGCACGTGACGCCACGTGACATGTTTAAATCTGGTTTGTCAAGAAAGGTTTTGGACCAATAACGATACACATTTGTTCCGTAAAAATGCATATGTGCACGTCAGTGAGCACTTTTGGGTTACATCTGCATCTCCAAATTTAGATTTTCCTATTTTTCACCGAATATAAACTTTCATTCAAATTGTTACCAAAATAAGACATTTTATCAAGCCTTGTTTTCTGTTTAAAATAAGAAAACGTTTTAATATGTCGTCTGACGTCTCAGAATGCAAAATGACTATAATTCGCGCAATGTGAAAATTTGCCTTCAGGGCATAAAAACTAGCTAAAGCTCGATCAGCCTAGACATCCGCCTGGGTTGTTGTAATAATAATGATAACGCGTTTGTTGCTATGGTTGTTATGTTGATTGTGTGCTTTATTTATGTATGTTTACAATGTAGATAATTTGAAGGTTAACTTTTACCTGCATTTGCTAGAGCAAATAAAGTAAACGCCACAAAAGCCAACTTCATGATAGATTCCATCACAGGATGTTTATCTTTATACTGTTTCGTTACATTGGCTTATTTTCGACTATCTACATGTACATTGACCTTTAGGCAAAAGTGTTGTCATTATCATAGTCATCATATCTATTCTAGTATTTGACAGACAGGTCTGAAAAAGGAGTGTAGATCAAAACCAGACGCCACAGAACGGGCGTCGAATAAGTGTCAACACTGTTCGGCACACACCAACTTCATTTTAAGCACTGCAACAAGACGTAAAATGGACTTGTTAAAACTTTTAGGAGAAGGATGGTAAGGAGTTAACGTTTCTGAATCTTTATGGCAAATACGGAAGTACTAAGCAAGATTTTATGACCACATATATATTAGATAGTTCAATTGTTTGCATACATTCTTCGGGTAACTATATGACGTTTACAGGCCCTTTTTAAGGGGAATTGATACATTTTCAGAGGGAGGCAACTCTTGTGAAATTGTTCTGAAAATGATCTATTCTTAAAGGTAAGAATTTGCTCCCCTTTGGAGCCATGTAATTTGCAAGGCTGTATACGCTCCTTAGCATCGGCTTAAGCGGTATTCGATTTTCAGAGTAACGATACTGGGCTTAATCTGTACTATGATAACATATTGGGAGACGTAAGTCTCAAAATTAACTCTTTTATAAAACATAGTGGAAAAATGTACCAAGTGTAGCCAGTCCCCTAAAAGCAGACGCATATCCTATACAGTAGACTCTCGTTATCTCGACCTCGCTTATCTCGAATAACCGCTTATCTCGAAGTGAAAATCTGGTCCCTGCCTATACATGAAAACCTAACAACAGATGGAAAATATTGTAGAAAAGAGGAGAAATTGCTCCTAAGGAGCAATTTCTCCTCTTTTCCACAATATTTTCAATATATCTCTAACTTCAAAAGTCCAATTACCTATTAGTTTGTTAAATGTGGTTAATCAAATTATTTTTTTCCTCAATTCTGCAAACCTGATATGTCGAACTACGGATATCTCGAAGTATTTCAGAGAGTCCCTTGGAATTCGAGATAACGAGAGTCGACTATATTTGTTTTTGATTGTATATATCCTAAAATGAGAAATATGTGGTTGGCGAGTCCAGTGGTGAAAATCCCACTGAAATATTCCAGAAACATGTTGTTGTTAATAAGTTTATACTTTAGTGCAGGGGATCCCGGGGTACGAAATCCTAACGATTACAACTGCTCTCCAGATACTAAAAAGAGTTATTGAGATTTTAAGTTATTTCTTATTTGCATCTCATTAGTATTCATGAGGAACCAATGGCATCGTTGGTTCATATGAACAATTTTATAATGTTTTAGAACCTTATTTCGGATTGCAATTTTGAACAGTATATATATTCTTAAGATATTTTTTTCCAGTATTATGATCTGTACCTTGGATTTTAATATTTTGTTGTTGTTGTTGTTGTTGTTTTTTTTGTTTTTTTTTAATTTAATTAAATCAGTTTCCATCATTTAAAAATACTAGCTTGAAATAATAGTAATAGAATGTTTACTATTTTTATCAAAATTAGCAGTCTGGAATGACACTATGAGGATTGAAATAAAATTTAAATTTCAAAGCAAACTAAAAAATGAATAAATAAATAAAATAGAATCAAACAATGGCGTCATAGAAAAGTGCATAATGGAACAGATTGTTTTACTAAACTAAATACAGCGACACAAGCTACCATGAATGCATGCAACAAGAGGATTTTTAACCCTTCTCATGCTGAATAAATTAAGATGCTACGCCCACTTCTAATTTCCGGCCAATCAGATTACTTGATCCAGGTTTTTGATAGAAATTCACATATTTAATGACAAACAGTGCAGATCCAGATCAGTTGGCTTCTGATCTGGATCTACACTCTTTGCTAAGACAGGACATGACGTGTTCAGCAAGAGAAGGGTTAAAATGCAGTTTACAGCATTATTGTCGTCACAACAATATCTTTAATTTGAAATATTCTGAAGTTAGGGAATGCGTCGCTGTTAAGAGGATCGGGCATATATTCGAGGAAGATTCGTTCTAAACTGCAAGTATTTTGAAAGTTATTTGTCGAAAACGATTGAGATATTTACAAACCAAATAACTCTTGATAGCACCCGTGTGTATTTTTCAAATATTTAGAAATTAGATGTCCTCTGATCTTCATTTCTGACGACGTTGTTAAAGTTATATACCACCGGATGACAATTAAAACATTGTGTTTCAATCTTACATGCGGACGCGTTTTTTTATTGTACGGTTCCAAATCTTAATATTTTATTGTTTCATTTCAGAAATTGTAAAAGACATTGTAAAGAACTGTCAGTTTATGACGTGTAAGAGAGATTATGTCATCATCAAACAAGGTGATAAAGGAGATTGGTGAGTAACATCGTTTACTTATTTTTCTTTCTTTCCATTTCCGTCATGTTAGCATGGGGCAATGTCCAGAAAAAAAGAATACTTAGAAAGTAAGCTTGTTATATTATGGATACTTACTGGAACTGACCAGGCGACGTCAATGAGTACCAACAATATACATTTTGCTCGAAACATAATGGTGAAGCTAAGCCAGTGAGTATTTACACGAAGCATTCTGATACAAAGAAAGTAAACCACCACTTTAATTACAGCCTTATCTGGGGCTATAAAAACATAGATAAGAATGCTATAATCGGTGGCTTTTGCATGAGAGCACGTCCTTCGAAATTTCTGATTATGGAGTAAATGGCTTTGTCATTGCATCAGCTATAATCCGGAGTGATCATTTGTTCCATCAAGAATCATTATAAGGTTCTTCTAAGGAAGCTGGGTAAAAATATCAGTAAAGTTACCAAGAAAATGCTACAATCACGTGGCACAGCTTTCCCGTGCGTCAAAAGAAGGAGAGACGAGGAACAACCTGTGGCAAAACAAACGCCCAATATGAAAACATGGACGCACAAGGAAGAACTACAACAAAAGAACCGCCATGGAGTGGTCATTTGAAAAATTACTAAAACCTCACTCTTAATTCTAATGCAGCTCCAAAGTACAAGCATGTGCGGTCCGCATAGAAAAGTTTTTCCACAGAGATAGATAGATAGATAGATAGATAGATTAAAAACGAAACCAACCCAGAACACTTGCGGATATCTATCTATCTATCCAATCTATTTATCTATCTGTCAATCTGTCTATCTACGGTATCTGTCTGTCTGTTCCAGGGCTACATGGAGCAAATGGTTTCCATTTAGAGGAGATCTTTTTTCAGAAAGGATGCAAAACAATTCTGACAGAATCGCCCCCTGAAAATACATTCGATCCGCTTAACTGTACACGGACAATAACGACTATGGGTCTGGGTTATCGCTATCCACCTATGCTCCAAACACTCATTCTGACAGCAATTTGTTTTATTTTCAGTTTCTATATCATACTCAGTGGCTCGGTGGCGATCTATATCCACACCCACCTGGACGAAGGTGGCATCAATTATGTGGAACGTAAACCAGATGAATATGAATTCCAAATAACTGGCAAACCAAAAGAGCTTGACAGATCCATATTTGGAAATTATGTGGGCACGATACGTAAGTATAATTTATACTCACGTAGTACAGAAAACCAACCTAACAGAGAAATAACGAACCTAAAAATGGCCACAGTCACAGAACATAGCCCTTCTTGGACATTGAGAGGTATGAAGCTACAACACAAAATATCTGGGCCTAGTTGTTCAAAGCGTCGTTATCTTAACGAGCTCGTTAAGAGTCATTTCGTTAACTGTTTTAGCGGATTTAATATACAATATTCTGATATTTTTTGCTGAAAAAATGTGAGTAGCTTTTGCACTGTAAAAGCTACTCACATTTTTTCAGCAAAAAATTTCAGCATATTTGCGTATCACTCGATATAAATTTTAAGGACTCGTTAACTAACGATGTCGTTAGCTTTGAACAACTGGGCCCTGATCGTTTACAGAACGAACAAACAAAGAAGACCTGCAACAGAAGTACCTCTAGCCAGACTGTTTGGATCATATAATAAGCATGTCTGTCTGTTGCAGTTCTTCATTTTGTGTTGGTTGTTGCGACTCTGCTGTGTCTGGTCGTAGTTTGCTCCTCATTTCTTCTTATTTTCGTGCATTGGAAAGACTGTGCTTCGTGAATGTAGCCTTTTCCTAGGGCACTTCCAACTGCACATACTTGTTTGGACCGCGTAGGGCTTACCTATCTCACCAAAGGATCAACAGGTGAAACATTTAAAATAGCTTATCAGCACTGTGATGAAACAAAGATGAGGACTCCACGATCATAACTTTGTTCACAACGGAGGATTTAGTATGGGCCGGTTTAGAATTAAATTTTCTCTTGAAAATAAAAATATCGATCATTTCGCTTTCTGCAGTAAGTGACAACAGAGACTGGGACTGCTTCATATATCTCTGAATATTGGTCATAGAGACCTAGAAGGAGGCAAGCTAAACTTATACGAGGAGGAAGTAGACTACTCTTAAATGCAATACGCATATGGTCGCTGATACTGGGCCTGATGAGATGCTTTTGCTTGTTACATACTACTACCTGTACATGGGGCCAGAACAAAATAATCATTTTTCATCAATAACGATTGTATAACTGATGTTTTGCCAACGCCTGCAGACCCACTTTACAGTAGTCCCTTGGACTTTTCTACTTTGTCCAATATGATATTAAGGAGAACAAAACGTATGCTGCATTCTCAAATTGTAGTCTAAACAGCCTTTCACAAGTATCGTCACTAGTTTCCCTTAATGGCCGAAAAATATAAGGTTTTAAATTATTTAAATGGTATGTTATTATCATTATTATTAATGTGTTTACTTCAATCCTGATACACAGTCCAAGTTTTGCTGAATACTTGTTCTAAAGACTAATTATGACGAGTACAGATATGAGTAAAATATTTTTGGAGGGTCGTGTTTCGTCACTATCATACTCCCCATATGTCCATAAAGGACACATGCCGTTCCACCTAATGCGAAAGCTTTCCACTACACACACACACACACACACATTATATTTGAATGCTACAGAAATATATTAGCGAAATGTTAAAGCAAACTCTTGCCGAATAGCAGTAATACATTAGCTGTAGGGTTTCGGCTGCTCGTAATCGGTGTATTCAAGTAAATACATGACGTTATGTCGTCGATGTAATGGCTCGATGTTGCGGCGACTTTTATGTGTTAGCTCGAAATATAGGCTTTCCTGTGCATCCAGTTAACACACGAGGTCGTAACGACGTCGGGACGTCGGCACGACGTTGTTACGACGTTATGTGTTTACTCTGCATTATGTGTCTACTCTCACGTTCTCATGTTCCTTGTTTTAGCGGCTGGGAAGAGTTTTGGTGAGCTAGCCTTGATCAACGCTGATTGTGTACGGAATGCTTCCATTATTGCTGACGAGGTCACTGATCTGCTCATTGTCAACAGGGAATTATACAGTAGATCACTCAAGGTTTGTTAAATTTTTATCTTTTTTAGTCCTTCCTTTAATAAGTGTTCTTAAATGTTGACATCTGGAAACAACAAATCAGATAAGTTGCCTTGTATAGTAGATGCTTAAAGAGCAAGGACGTGAACAAGCACCTCTTCTTGGTCTTATCTGCTTCGTATATCTCAACCATCCTTTTTTGCATGACTCACTTTATTCATGGCCTCATGAAGTACTATCATGAACGCCCCTCTTTAAAAGACACATGACCCCGAGGTTATAAACCTTTTTTCATGCGCATCTCAGCTGAGCATGAAATTTTCTCTGCTAATAAATCTCAAATTACTAACAGTTGCAAATTCTGTCTTGCTAACCATACCTGAGCTATGGAAATATTGTTGGTATTTTCATAATTATTAGCAGAGAAAATTTCATGCTAGCAAATCATTTAAGAGAGTTTTTCAAACACTATTTTGCATATTCTGAACAGTTATTAGAAACCATTCTTATGTGACCTGGAGTTAGAGAGTAGCCGTTTTTCTCGTTGACGAGACTTGATATTACATCGAATGAATTATATCAATAATTATAAATTTTATAAGGGCTCGAATTTATATCAACCCAGTTAACATTTCCATAATTTTGTTACGAACTAGCAAACACTCTTTTTAATCGCATAGGCCGCAATTAGGTTGTGTCAAAAGACAACTTGAGGTGAGTTTGCGGATATTCGCTACCCTCCGCCGAAAACTGCCACAAATGAATGGAAAGTTTGTTTTTGTTTGCTAGTAACCGCGAACGGCTCCGTTAACTGAACGCAGCCCTGTGTTTGCATTTTTAATTTGGTTAGTCCTCAGTCTCAAAATAGCAGATTTCATGCTAATGTTTGAAGATCCATTTCCCTCAGCACTTACAGTGTATAAATGTCTGTATTTCGATGAATATTTATTGACCATGATGTAGCATGGGATTGCCAGGTTTGGCAGTGAAATTTCAAGTATTCCCAGTGTGACGTAATCGTCAGTAAACCTTCATCTGTTTGTACAAATATGAATTGTTTATTATTAATAGCAACCTTCACAGACTGATTTGATAGCATATCATTTTGTGAGAGAAATTGTGCCATTCCAGTTTAGTCACACATGTTCAGCCTAATATTTGCATTTTAACGTTATATGTAATATCCAAGTATCCTGTGTACCTCGACACGTATGTGCGTATATATAGTATAGACCAGTATGCATGCAGGGATTCCACATTTAACATATTTGATCATGTAACTGTTTCCAATATTTGCGACATACTAATATCAAGGGGACTAGATACTTTGACAGTTACATCCACTTAAACGTATCAGTTGTTTTATAGGCATTTCAAGAGAAAGAATTCAACGAAAAGAAGACATTCGTCGAAGAATATCCTCTATTTAAGACATGGCAGCCACGCTACAAGAAACAGCTAGCTATGAGCTTACGCAAAGAGAAAATCAATTTTGATGGTATTGTCGTGAAACAAGGTTGGCCTCTTGACGGCATCTGCTTCCTTCTAAGGTAAATGCTTTGTTAATAATAGACCTGCAAAAGATGAGAATAGTTTCGCCTGGACCGAGGTTTATAGTCGTTTCTTATCGTAAACATTTTAATTCTGGGGATTGATTTTTAAGGAACTGAATACACTTGAAAGATTTTCCCTCAGGTTTACAATATAGACAACTTTTGTGACTTTCTGATTGCCTTCCTGCAATCCATGCACCGAAAAGGGTCTGCTCTTAGAGGATTTTTTTCCTTGTCCTTCTTTTAAGAGTTGATCCCTTTTGTTTCAGGACATACAATGTGGAGTTTCTCCCTTGAAAGTGTATCCGTTTCTCCTAATAATTGATTTGTTTTCTTTTTTTTTTATTTGGGTTTTACGGCCCTTTTAAGAATATTTCACTTATATTGAGCCGACCGTAAGCGGAACTTGGCTTTCCCATATGTGACCCGAGCAAGGCTCGAACCACAGCGGTGAGAAACCTAATGGATTAAGAGAATAGAAGCGAACGTTTTGTTTAGTTAGGTACACCTAGCATTATTCACCGAGTTACTTTTTAATGCAAGAATGCGTGCAGAAATGTAAATATAGTTGGACTCAATAGCCCGAACATCGATGGCACGTTACCATTGCTAATTCGAACAAGTTTTTATGTCCCCAAATATTCTCCCGATAGCTCAAGAAAAAAATTATATAGTGAAATTATGTCGAAATTGTATGTTGTGTGTACTCATTAGAGTCGCACTCAACATTCAATTATTGTGTAGAAACTCGAAAACAAATCCCTAATTTATTGCTATTTGCTTCCTGACCATGCGACCTTGTACGATTAACCCTCAGTGGCTCGAACTACCCATGTCTCGAACAATTTTCTGTGATCCAAAGAGGTTCGAGCCATTAAAGTTCTACTGTATAAAGTCTGTCAGACTTTACCCTGTTGAACGGGTGTGACCCTGGGCATAGCTCATTAGATTACTAGGTAAACGTTTATAATGTTTCAGCATTGAAAATTCTCTCTTAACAAATGAACACACAAGTGCTTAACACGGTGTAAACCCATCCCAATAAGGGGTGCGTGCTCGTATAAGTGCAATATGCAAATGTGTCAGTAAAGCACTGCAGTTAAAGAGAAATTGTCCAACATCACGCGGACCATGCTGTGCAAAAAGGTTTCTTTGATATATATTCGAACAGCAAAAGCCCAGATCAGCGTGCGTATTTCCGCTTAAACAATCATTGGATACTATGGATTGTCAACGGGAAGCAAAGATACTGATCAGGCTGTAGTGGTGCACAGTATGGTCTAAGTTTGCATGTTTCACAGGAGTTTGAAGACACATTTTCGCTTGATGTGACTCGAATGAATGTGTTTACTTGTTCCAGTGGCCAGACCAAAATGTTAGCTGACCCAGTAGTGCACGAGATTCAATATCCGGACCTGTTCCCCTTGCCAGATATACAGGAGCTAGAAAAAGTTGAAGCCAGAGAATCTATACGCAGGTAAATATACGATATGAAAAGTAGTAAAACACCCGTCTACCGCCATGTGCGAGGCCTTCTATGCCTTTTTACAGAATAACTGGAAAATGGAAAATATATTGACGTACAGAGAATGCCCGGATCCGACTACAGACAACCCTCTTTATACCGACATTCGATACAAAGACAAAATTCGTTATAATGACAATTTGACTGTCGCGTAACCTTCGCTTAAGAGGTAACAGTTAGTCACAAATTATGCAAAAGAATTGTATTTAATAATTTAAAGAAACATATGTTTTAGATATTTGTTAGAATCGCCTTAGTGAGGCGATTCTAACAAATATCCAAAACATTTGTTCTATGAAGAAATAAGAACATAACAAGACTTTTCTTACATATCAATCTGCCCATTTAGTATTCTTTAAAACAGCAAATTCATTTTAATGACAAAGTCTTTGGGAACAAATGATGTCGTTGTAACGAGGGTACACTGTACATAGATACGTAGGCTGTTCTGGACCTTTGCTGTCAATGCATAACGACCGTTTATTTGCGTTGCACATCATACTGTATTTAACCATATGTATTCGAGGCCTGAGCAGCAGCACAGTGCAGCGTCTGGATTTCCACTGTTCACCATTCTGCCAATAATATTTTAGAAACACCATCAGGTAGCTGAAAGGTCTCGAAACTTTAGGATAAGTATGGTAATAGTTAAGGTGTCGGAATATTTAAGGTCATTTATGCACTACGAATTCTAACACTAACTCAAAACGTATATACAGAGCTTGCAAGTGTATGTTAAGTCGGACAATTCATGTCATACATTTTAAATAAGACTTTTCCATAATTCCATCTTTATTTACATTATGGGGCAAAGAAGTTGTCCGTGCTAGACATCCTAGAGTCTCATAAAGTGTTTGTAAAGACTCAATAGGGACAGTAACATTATTTTAAAGACGGTATGCGTTCATATACCGTGTTGTTCCACATACCTAAACATGATGTGAAGAGTTAAATGTATAAAAAAATGCAGTTTGTGAAATTAGAAAAGTGACTGTTTTAGGGAGGTAGCAATTGTTCAAGACTTTATCATTCGTGGAAGTTCTACTGAAATATGTTTTGTTCACAGTGCCCACCTTGATGAGATGACAACTCATGTTATTTTTCAGAGAGATGAATATGGCGTCACTCAGAGTGGATGAGAAAAAGCTCAACTATCGACCTAGATCCCCCGCCATAGACAGGAAGAGACCTCATCGGAACGTGGAAGTTTGTACGATGGGTGCAGTGGAAATTATAGGTAACTTGATAGTCTGTGCATCTAGATACATCTCTTTCATCTTTTTATGTTACAGAAATAAGGTAAATAGGTTGCTTTTGGAAACAAAGAACACACAACAAAACAAAAATCAGAGACTCGGTTTTATTAAGTCTCTTCCTGTTCAACAATGCAAATATGCATACGACCCCTAGCACCGGCTTAAGCGGTATTCGATGTACAAAGTAGCCAGAATGGGATTAATTATCTGACCAGAAATAAAAAATATAATCTGTACTGTGACGAAGTTTTACGGCCGCCACTTGGCACTTAACACCAGCTGCAGTGAAGTAGAATTAAAATCTAAAAAGGTTGCCTTTGGAAACAAAGAACACGCAAAAGAACTTGAATCATTGTTCGGTGTAGTTAGGATACTATCGTAATATCTTAAATATTTAGACACTATATCTCTTTACCAGGCTAGTTCTAAAATTTGAACAGGTTACTTTGAGTACCTGACGAGGTGTCTAAGATGATGTGACGGAATGGCAAAAAGTGAAAAAGTGCTTTACACTGTTTGTTTAGGCCTGTCTGAATATTTAGGTAAATACGGTAAGTACGAGAATAGTCTAATGAGGCCTTACTTTTAAAGTTATCTACCCATACCATCAACGGTTCTTCTGTTGTATAGAATGTATCTGTTGCAAACACGTTGGGCAAGGATTTTCTTTACATGAACATATGATGCTTAACTTCCGTTCGCGGTACTTAAATGTTTGCTGTATGGATTACTCTTTTAAAGTGAAATATCATGATTTTATAATAACTATTTTACTACCACTACAAATTCTATGGCAATATCACTTGTGTTTCCCTCAAATAAAGAGGCCAAGTCAAAGTCTCCATCCGTTCGTCTACTTTGTTTCATCACAGTGTTGTGTTTTACTGTGCTGTTTCACTTATCAGGTAGAGGACACTGCAAATATTTTGTAATTTGGAGCTGCGCCAGAATTAAGGGCGAGATTTGACGCAAGTATACTAGCTTAAGCTAAGCTAAATGCAGTCAGGTTCAAGTAGGTTCCTCTGTTGCAGTTCTTCTCTGTTCGTCTGTAGCTATTGCCATTGTTGCTGTTTTGATTTATCATTGTTTGTTCCTTAAGTCTTCTTCTAACTGAGCCTCGGGAAGGCTGTTCTTTGCATGTGTGCCGTTTCCAAGTTAATTTCATTTATGGTGTCACAGTCAGAGAAAACGTGCCTCCTGGCATGTACGCCCAATGAAGATTCGAATCGGCCTCTGCAACCTGGCAGTCTGATCAGAGTCTTCATTGACCGTGTAAAGAAACTTTGTATACTTAGCTATCCAAAATGTGTCCCAGCGAAGATTGAGATCAGACTGCGGATTCGCGCAGTCTAATCTGACCCTTCACTGGGCGCACATGTCCGAAATTATATGTTCTGACAATGCCGCTGATATTATTAGCGAGTATGCGGAGTACAAAGACGCATATTATGGCCTTTGATGATGTCCTCTTACAGAAAGATTGTATATTCGGATATTCTTGAAGAGACTACACGCATACACAGTGTAATCTAAATCTGCCCGTATACTTAAGGACACCTTCTCGCTTGATTCAGACCATATGTCTAAGCGTTTGCTTCTTGTTATACAATGCTGTTTAACAACAATACCGTGTTTATCCTTTATATGTAGACAGATTCCGAGCAGACAGTTTTGGACCAGATCAAACTGTTTCGTTAAGGGCCTCTGACAGACCAGTACTGTCCTACTACCATATCCTATTCAATATGAATGGTTTAGAAAGCATATAATAGCGATAGCAAAGGAGCAGTTTAATCAGGATCTACACTGTTTGCGATTTCATCACCACATTTTAGACATCACAAAGTAGTCAGATCGACTTTGCAACGCTAGAATAAGTATGGTGAGGAATTATGGCGTCTAACTACTTAGAGTAGATACGGTATTACAAACTACAAAATGATTACGTTCATTGTAGGGGACCTTGAGATGGCAATGGGTTTGAACTCTTATGCTGAAACTGCTCAATGCACACAGTTAGCAGAAGTATTTGTGTTGGACCAGAAAAACTATGAACGGTTAATAGAAAAAAGAAATCCTCAAGCTTTGGACGCTATGAGGGACGCTTTACATGAAAAGCTCAAATTAAGACTAAGCTGGGTACAAGAAGATGAATTGCCTTTGTTTAAATATTTTCTTTATAAACTGGATGAACGAAAAAGGCACGAAAATGAGAGATATAGAGAAATGAGGCGTTATCGGAATAATACTTTTAACTGGAAATCAGGGAATTTAAAGAAAGGGCCTCTTATAGACCAGTACGGTCCCGGCAGTATATTTTATTCAATACGAATGCGTGATAAAGCTCGAAAAGGTCCCCAGCCATTGAGCGGCAAAGGTGGTTCGAAAGGTTTTGGAATTACAAGACATCTAATGCTAGGAAGACATCATGGTGCTGCGTATCTGTCTCGTAAACCAATCCACGAGTCAGATCACCATCTCTACACCCCGGAAGTACAGTCTGGTGCTAACCGTTCTTTTAACAGCGATAGTGAAGACGATGAGAACCAGTCAGATTATGACATGGACTATACTGACAGTCGCAAATCTGGTAGAAGTGGCAGACGAGCGAAAAGTCAGATTCTATGTGAACATGCTCCCGATAGTGCTAGAGCAAATGTAAAAGCTCAAAAATTGCGGAGTGAAAAGACTATTGACGATTATAAGAATATGGAATTAAGTGAGTTCAATTTAACTAGACTTGAAACGAGGATAGAAGCATGGCATAGTAGAGTGGACGAAATCGACGAAGGCACGTCGAAGGCATCCAAAAAACATCTGGTGAAGTTATATAGATACAATGCCGAGGTAAGGAAACAATTTGAAATTGATGTAAATATGCGGCGGTTAGAAGAACTATGATAGGGCCTTTGTCATATTTCTGATCCATTACCGGAAAAAGACCCTAAATTCACTATTTAGGTTAGCTAAAATGGATTTTTATTTTGTATCATCAGTGTAAATTATTCCGTGTGCTAAACAGACTATTCGTATGAAATAACAAGCCTTATTTTCTTTAAAAAATAAACAAAAAATGAATTTGTTTGCTGCTTTTGTTAAGGTTAACCTCTTTCCTTCTACATTGTCATTACGGCTATTTTTAGCTTTACTCGGGGCACTACTTACAAATACTTAATGACTGAAACATTCACGACTGGCTGTTTAACCCGGCATCATCAGTATGCTCTCTGTATCCCAGATAGACCACTTAATAGTGTTTAAACTAAATGTCATTAATTTCTTAAAGTTTTTCGTTGATGTTTAACAAAAGAATTGCCTCATTCAGGTTAAAATAAAACATCAAGTTATCATGGTTTATTATATATGTGAGGCGCACCCTCGTTTCCCATTGATAGTATGTTTTTAATTAAAAAAAAACAACAAAAAACAAAAACTTCTCTGCTAGTGTGATTCCTACAAATGCTGGAAAACATGGAGTTACCCAGGAAAGGCAGCGGTCACGGAATACAGCCCTACCAACCCAGTAAGTATTCTTTATAAATCCATAGCGGGTCGTTATCAGCCCGTCAGGGTAGCTGACGGGCCGATAACGGCCCGCTGTAGATTTATAAAGAATGCTAGTTTGGAAGGCACTGACTATGGACTGAATGACATAAACTGACTTCACAAAAACGGCACTTTATTTGAAACAAATCATATTGTGCAAACATTCTGCTTATTTGACCAGGTCCTTACATATTCAATTCTGTTTTTACAGGATAGTAAGAAACCTATGCCTGGGAAAAAGATTATTCTAAAGCCAAAAGCCAAACCTAAGCCCAACGATCTCACCCAGCATTTTGCCAGACTTTCCTCAAGGTCATATCTTGCCAGGTGAGTAGTAAAACCTAGCTAATTTTCATCCCTTTAACTCTTAAAGCGCCAGTCACAACTATTGTCGTCTGCTTTGCTATCTGCTTGTGATTTTAAAAGTCATTTTTGCAAACAGTGTGGACCCAGTGTGATTTTAAAAGTCATTTTTGCAAACAGTGTGGACCCAAAGTCATTTTTGCAAACAGTGTGGGCCCAGATCAGACTGCTCCTTCAGGAGCAGTCTGATCAGGGTCCACACTGTTTGCCTATATGCAAAAATAGGTATGAAAAGTTTGCAAGAATATTCAGCAGACGACATAAACAGACGACATTTTGAGATGCAGTTTTTCTTGGCGCTTTAAGGGTTAAAATTTATCGAGATTTTTTTTTGTATGAGCTTACAAATGTATATGTTTTGCAATAGTGAACAAAAAAGAGAGACAGATGGACGAAGATGAGAAACAGCCTTTATTCCTGAACATAGTTATGCATTTGTAATAGTTCGGGCGATAAACTAAACGAAGAACTATGTGCAATATTTACATATTTCTGATCATCAATTAACGTGCAGTATGCCTGCATTTTTGACATGAAATTTTTATTTCTGGCAAATTTGCTGAAAATAAAAGGCGAATCAGTTCTTCACTGTTCTGATAACGTTGCAGGTAACTGATGGTGAAGCCACATCCTCCAAGCTCGTTAAATTGTACTGAAAAAAATAATTAACAATTATCACAATAAGTAATGATTAGTAGGAAGTGACGTAGCATTTGCTCTTGACAACAGCAAGTTCGGATATGATAACACTGTATTTACATAAGAAGCATACAATTGCATTCAAATATGTTTTAACATACATGCATGCACAATATATTTAGATGACTTGAAAGCCTTAATAACCTTTCGTGGGCCTAACGCTTTAAGTTAAGGCAAATGAACACACCTTGAAGGACGATCACTCTGACAAGAAAGTATTTTCCTCCCTGCAAAAATGCGGCTATTTCCTTAGGGAACGGTTTATCCTTTGAGAGTAGTTTCAGTGGAAAGGGGAAAAACTAGATAAACAACCCATTTTGCTGGAGTTTCCTCTCTTTGAAAAGTGAGGCCGACACGTTCAGCTTTGAGTTCTGTCTCTTTTAGGTGCATACATTTGCCTTACTCATAGAATATAGTCTTTTCGTTTTTATTATTATTATGTTTTTGCCTGTGTATTTCCCCCGAGTGTTGATATTTTTCACATTTCAAGACTTCTGTTTAAACTATTTTATTTAGTTTGTTTTATGCATTTTAACATATTTAACATGTTTTGATGTTCAGCATGCTATTTAAAATTTTATTTGAATTTCTGTCAGTAAACTATATAATTTGCTGCAGTAGTAACTCCAGTTGTATTTGATAGGAATAAGCAAGAGTAGCTTCTGTCTGCTTCAGGTGCCTAGCTTCATTAAAGATTTAATTTGAACTTGAAGCAGTAAGCAATATACTGAGTCGCAACGTACCTTCTGACATGTGCGCCCAACGTGCAATGTGCATCCACGAAGTCTGATTAATGTCTTCGTTGTCCGCATGAAGAAGCTTTGCATCCTTAGCCTTCCAAAATGCGTCCAGTAAAGATTCTGATCAGACTGCACAGTATGGTCTGAATCTTCGGTGGGTGCACATATCCGAAGATATGTTTTCGGACGTTGTGGCACATAATATATTTCGCCAAATGACTTCGTTAAAGAAAACAGAGACGCACGGCAGTATGACTAAAACTTGAAAGCCTGAAATAAATAGGAATAATTTTGATACATTTAGCTTTTTACTAGCTAATGATTGTCTGCAATTTCCAAATGTCAGTACCGAGTTTCCGTGTTTCAACACTATATTTGTGGTTTCGTATAATAAAAATATGTTTTGTTCCTAGTTCTGGTTTGTATGCTGACGCAGTATCAATTCAAATGGAAACAGGTCTGTTAGAAATCAATCTTCATGCTGTAGTTTTCTTTCTTTTGTAAACAGCAAAAACCAAAACGTGTAAAATTACAAAGCTAAAAAATATCATTTGAACCGGAGCATAGACTCAAAGGCCAAGACCTATTTAAGCATCTGTGCCAGCTGGCGGCATTCGCTCTTCACTTGACTTAAAAAAACCTAGAAGGCTCAATTTTGAGTTTAACTCATAACTGCCAACCGTTCCAAAAATAGGACATATTCAAACCCTATAGACACAGGTCAAAGGCAACAGAAAACAGTGCTGAGAAGATCTATAAAATCAAACCTTTAATTGAAATGTACTTGTGCAAAGAATAAGTAAAATCAATCATCGCTAAGATGCACGAGCCGCCTCATTCTTGCCGATGCCTCACGTTAGTCTCGGGAAGTGAAAAATAGCATTTAGCAAGCCCATTGGCCATATCTTGGTGGTTTCAGTGTGTATGCCAAAAATTATCAAAATATTCCTGACGGTCCAAAGGTTGTGGCCATTTTTACTAACTAAACAGTGGTCACGAACGGACGGACTCACCGGTTGATTATAGAGTACTCTTTCAAGGTCGTCGGTCGACTTTTCTGCAGTTGTGCAATAATCCACTAGGCTATAATGGGTTAGTGTCATTCATTGTTTGTTATTGCAGTGTCATATATGAAGAAAGCAAATGTTGAAAATGAAATATCTTATTCATATTTGGGTGAAAAGTACCTAAAGTAGTCTTTTTTGTTCTTGGTTTTTGCTATCTTTAGTAATTTTGTTCACATTTTATAATTCTTATAGACGTAGATGAGTACTAAAAGAGTTTAACCTCACTAACAAATCTTGAAAATATCATAGCGTACTTGTGTAGTTTTGAATAGTTTCACCAAATTTCTGCTACACCCTTTTGCTTTTATATATTTCAAAAGTCAGCTTTTCATAGCTTTATAACTGGTTTCTTTATAGAAGAGGTGCCTAGTCTGTTTTCACCGCTACTTTTGTCTTCCGCGTCGTATAAAAGCAAGCAATTTATCTGGAAATGCTTAGGACTTGTTCAGGAGGGTATTTGGTAACAGTTCTGGAATAGGTTTACTTATTTCACTAAAATGTACGTCGTGTGTATTCGAGATGATTCTAACAAGTGTCTACAACATATTGGGATAATTATCCTTATTTTGTCCTTAAAGATTTGTTATGAGTACTTGTTATAATCGACTCATCAATGCGATTCTAATGAGTGCCACAGCTTATTTAATAGTATGTCAATGCTCCGTCGTCCGTCGTCGTCGTCCACGATTTCAAAGAAGTATATCTATAATATCAGTTGGCCAATCTTAATCAAATTTCATGTGTAGCATTATTGTGCAGAGGGAAAAGTTGCGTTTAGTTTTGAGGCATGCCTGGCTAAAACTATTATTACCATGGCAACCAATAGCTCCCGTTGACTTATAATGTTGTCCAGATGATAACGACGTTACTATTTAGCTTATCTGAGCCGAAGGCTTAAGTGAGCTAGCGATATACCAATGTTCCGTTGTCCATCGCCCGTCGTCTGTCGTAGTCGTCATCGTTCACAATTTCAAAGAATATATCTCTAATGCCAGAAGGACAGTCTTGATCAAATTTCATATGTAGCATTATTGGGCAGGGGGGAAGGTTGCTTAGGATTTGAGGCATGTCTGGCCAAAACTGTGGTAACTATGGCAACCAATATTTCCCATTGACATAATGGGGAAAATGTTGTCCGGATGATAGCGACCTTACTTTATTATAGATCAGCTTCAAACTTGCAGGTAACCAGGACAGGTATAAAATCTAGGTGAAGTTCGATTTTGGGCCGGATCCAATTCTTAACTTTGTAATTACGTCCAGTTGAGCGTAAAAAAAAATTGCCCGTATACTTATACTGAAATGTTGTCCGTATGATAACGCCTTCATTTTTTTATCCAATCCGATTATATATAGGTGACCAGGACAGGCATGAAATATAGTCCAACTTCGAATATTGGCCATATTGGTCGATTGACTTTAGAGATGTGTGCTCTTAAATGCAGGATTTTCCCATGCACGTATAATGGTAGAATGTAACAAGCATATCTCCAAGACCAGTCTGCCAATTTTGTTCAAATTTACCATGTAGCATTATAGGGTTAGGAGAAAGGCTGCGTTATGTTTTTAGGGTAAATCAAAACTGTGGTTAGCATGGCAACCAATAGCTCCAATTGACATAATGGGGAAAAAGTTGTCCGGATTATAGAGACTAATTTTGTACAGTTGGCCTCAACCTTGCAGGTAACCAGGACATTATAAAATCTAGGTGAAGTTCGATTTTGGGCCGGATCAAATCGTTACCTTTATAGTTGCGTGCTCTTGAGCGTAATAAATTGCCCATATGCTTATAATGGGGCAATGTTGTCCGCATGATAACGCCTTCATTTTTATCCATTCCTCATTATACTTGTAGGTGACCAGGACAGGTCTGATATGTAGGGGAAGTTCGAATATGGGTCGTATTGGTCAATTGCTTTTGGAATTATGTGCCCTTGAGTGCAGAATTTCCCCATGCATTTATAATGGGAGAATGTAAAAAGCATGTTTACAAGGCCAGTGACCAATTCTGTTCAAATTTACCATGTAGCATTTTAGACATGGGAGTAAGTCTGCATTAGCTTGGGCAGATTTGGCCAAAACATAGTTTACCATGGCAACCAATAGCTCCCATTGACTTATAATGGGATAAAAGTTGTCTGGATGACAGCGACTGTATTTTTTTACAGGTCGGCTTCATACTTGTAGGTAACTACAGGAGGCGGTTCTAACGAGTACCCACAATCTATGTTTTGAGCAGAAATAAGAAAAATATCAGAATTTTTTATCTGAAAATTTTCATTTTTTTTTTTTTTTTTTTTTTGATGGTAAAATTTTCTATATATTTGAATAGGCGTGTTTTCGTAATGGAGGCAATACTTTCAGAATTGTTTTTCTCCTTCCTTTAAAAGGGTTTACTCTAAAAGAAAATAACTTGCTCCCAAAGGGAGCAAATTCTTTCCTTTTAGAGTCGATCTCTTTTTTAGAAAGACTTTAGTGCACAAGAAAGCAAATTTGAAAGTACAAAAATTGTCTCCTTTGTACAAAATGGCGGAACGTCCACCAAGTGTATCGATTCCCCTTAAAACAGAAAAAAAAACGTGTACAATTACTTCTTTACTCGGCTTTTAAATCAGAAACTGGGCCGTGTTCAGTTAACCAAAACGTTCGCGGTTATTCGGAAAACAATAGCAATTCGGTTTCATTCAGTTGTGACAGTTTTCCGCGGAGGGTAGTGAACGTCCCAAACTATATTATCAAGCAGTCTTTTGGCACAACCAAGATGCCCGCTTATGGAATAAACTTTATGTATGCTTGTTTGCAACCAAAACTATGGGAATGTTTACTGCGTTGATATTATTTATTTTATTCTAAAAAAAGTTAATAATTATTGATATACATGTAGTTTAATCAATATATCAGCAAATCTCGTCTACGAGAATAACGAGTAGTCTCTAATTGGAAGTCACATGAGTCGGATTTACAATAATCATTCAGAAGATGCAAAATTGTTTTGAAAAAAAAAAAAAACAAAAAAAAAAAAAAAACACTCGCCAGTGTTTCGCTTTACTTAGCGCAGCCCAGGTCATTCCCAGCGAGAATTCTCGCTGGGAATGACCTGGGCTGCGTTAAGTAAAGCGAAACACTGGTAAGTGTTTGTTTGTTTTTTTGTTTTTTTTTGTTTGTTTTTTTTGTTTGTTTTTTTTTCGGATAGTGTGAAATATAATGTGTATGCTACGTTATGTAATGGACTCAATGATATTTATATTTCTTGTAGCAGCCTTACACGATCCAAATCGGAGATCAAAACGCCCTCAGTCATCCAAATCTGAACCAGTACCATCTGTCATCTTAAGAGCAAGGGTAAGACATATCTTCTAAGTAATAGAGTTTGGTCCGGTGTTCTCTCTCTCTCTTTCTCTCTCTCTGTCTCTCTCTCTCTCTCTTCCGAACCGAGGAAATGGACCATAATGTCAGAACATATTTTACCTTAAACAAACTGCTTTTTGATTATTGTCACCTAACTACCCAATGACAATGGTCGTCTTTCTGGAATAAGAAATATGTAGACCACGTCTTTGGACAGTGCTACTTTCGATGTTTGAGCTACTGAGGTAATTGTAGGCCAAGGGAAGACTGGGATCATTCTGTGCATCCGCGTTGTCTGGTCAGAGTATTAGCTTAATAAAACCATGGATCAAATTCCGGCCAGCAGTTTCGTCTCCTTCCACTGAACGCTCAAGAGTCTTCCAAAGAATGTACCGTTGACCAACAAGGGAAGAAGACAATGTCGGTGAACGTTTCATCCAGGAAATGCCACAATCACGAAGCATAACTTCCCCGAGGTACTAAATGAAGGAGAGATTAGGAACAAATAAGGACAACATAAACGTCACATATGAAACACCGACGCAAAAAAAAAGAAAAAGTATAACAGAGGAACCGCCTTGGCTAGGAAAAACTACTGTGGGAGCGGCTTAAATCAGTTTTACTCGAAGGTCACGAATGTTGTCTTGTCTGGTTGGGATATTAACCATCTGCTCTAGGCCCAGCTCCTCTGTGATATCCCAGTCTGTCTCATACTGAAGGATTAGACTACGGGCTAACTACGTTCTAGTATGCATCGGAATTACCGGTTTCTCCAAGAGATAAGACAAGGTTTCGATCGAGTAAAACTAGTTTCAGCCCTCAGTATTTGTTTCTGCTGACCGTTTAAGGTGGTTCCTCTCTTGTAAGTCGTCTTTCTTTGTATGCATGTCGGTAATTACATCTGTGCAGTGTCTTGCCATTGTTTGTTCCTTGTCACTTTTTTGTCGCACCTGCTTTGGCAGGGCGACTTAGGCGGGCAAGATTTCGTCCGTTCGTTCGTCCGTCCATTCGTCCATCCATCAATATTTACTCTGGATATCTTGTGAGCGCAGCTCCTCTTACAGTTTTGTACGGAACGTTTTGAAAATTTGCACGTGTTTTCTTCATGGTATGAGGACGAGCGTGTGGTTTGGATATAACTGTTAGATCATGTTTGGTCTCCTTTTCCACATTGTAAACTTAGTCATTTTTCACCCTCAATATATGGACAGGGGTACCTCGTGTGCACAACTCCTCATACATTTTTATACCATTTTTTTTAAACTTTGCACATGTTTTTTTCCATAGTCTGAAGATGTGCATGTGCTTTTGATATAATCCTTGCATTAATTTTTGTCACTTTTTTCTACTTTGTGAACTTTGTCATTTTCTGATCTCAGATGTATAGACAGTGTGTACCTTGTGATTGCAACTCCTCATACAATTTTATACCGGTCTTTTTGAAACTTTGCACGTTTTCTCCAGGGTCTGCAAAAGTGCATGTGGTTTGGATATATATTTTTTAATTTATTTTTGTCACTTTTCCAGTTATCGTTTTCTTACCTCAGATTTTATGAAAGTGTATAGACTTTTGAATGCAACTTTTCATGCATCATATGAGAATATGCATGTGCTTTCGAAAAACTTTCTATATAAACTTCTACCTGAAATAAACATTACTTTTTTTTTTGCGATGGAGGAGGGGAGCAGGTGCGACATCAACTTCACCGAAGTTAGATCTATAGTCTTTCATTGCCTTGGGCAGGCTCATCACGAAAACATACCTATATAAATTTGACCCCCTTAAACTCCCCTTTTATATAGTAAAATTGGGGTTTACACGGGTATACATTATTTTTCTTATTTCTGCTTTTAGATTGTGGGTATTCGTTAGAACCGCCTCATTGAGGCACTTCTAACGAATACCCACAATTTATGTTTTGAGCAGAAATATGAAAAATATCAGTTTTTTGTCTGAAAATTTTCAGTTTTTGGAGGAGAAATTTTCAGTATATTTGAATAGGCGTGTTTTCGCAATGTGCTTGGTGATTGTAGTCTTTCCTGGGCAACTTCGTTTATATTTTTATTTTTTATGAAGCTTGCCTTTATAATACTACTAGGCCGCAACCCGGCGAGAACATGACGTTTGTACAACGTCGCATCAACTTCGATGCAACGTCATGACTTTGCATGGACGATGATTCGATGTTATCAAAGCTATATTTCCGCTGGGTACATACTGAATATAACAGGTAGTATAATGTCTTTATTTCTGCTATCATTTCAGCCGAAGTCCGCACGTCAATATACAGTGGAGGATTATGAATATCTAAAGGAGGAACTTCGCCGTAAACAGATCGCTTATAAATCTATGCTTACTAGGCCTATGACATGCTTTTGATATATATGTTTTCAATAAAATATATATTCAGTCAGCGTTTTCCGCTGGTTAAGTGAAAAAGTAAAGTAGGAAAATGCAGAAGCATATCTCAAAAATTTGAATGAAGTTATCCAGAAAGGTTACAATCATGACGTACATCCTTCCCAAAGTCAGTTTAAAAGGCGTGATTTCGGTTTAAACACCTTGTCATAATCGTATTGTTATTATGTCCACATTTTCCAAACGAAAAATTGATATAGAACACATGATTTATATCTGGGAATCGACCTTTGTATACATGAGTCAGAGTTATATAGCCGACAGAAAAAAGAACAAAACCTGTAAGACAAATACAGTGGTTGTCTCTAATGAGTGGCAGACTTAAGATTGGAACAAGTGAGCACAAACGGTTTTTACTGTCATCATATTTAAAATGTTAAAGAATTTTAATAAATTGAATTCTTAGTGTCTGAAAATATGGACATTTGCAAAAAATACATGTATACTAGATCACATGCAGCGTCTGTTCAGGGTCTGCTCTAGTTGTCATGACATTATCAAATTTTAGTAACAGAAGCAACGAAAGTAGTATCTGTGTAACAATCCCAGGGCCGGACCCATGATGATTTCTGAGGGGCATCACGAAAACAAGCCTATATAATTTTGACCCCCGTAAACCCCACATTTAAATAGTAAAACTGGGATTTACAGGGGTATATTATACATTATTTTCTTATTTCTGCTCAAAAACATAGACTGTGGGTACTCGTTAGAACCGCCTCGTTGTGGCAGTTCTACTGAGTTTCCACAATCTATGTTTTGATCAGAAATATGAAAAAATATAAGAATTTTTATCTGAAATTTTTATTTGTGGTGGTAAAATTTTCAGTATATTTGAATAGGCATGTTTTCGTAATGTATGATCAAACAGTGTAGACCCAGATCAGATGCAACAGAATGCAGCATCTGATCATGGTCTACACTGTTTGCCACTGGTCCAGCAATTTTACAACATTCATGCATAGGTAGTAAAATGGACTGTAGAAGAGAAGTATAAGACAAAGAGTTAGAGGTATGAATATATTTAGGTTAAATACAGTATCCCAATTTTATGAGGTTTATTAAGCCTTGTCCTGCTGAATAATAATGCCACACCCACTTCTAATTTTCAGCAAATCAGATTATTTGATCCAGATTGTTGCTATAAATTCACATAATTAATGGCAAACAGTGCAGATCCAGATCAGTTGGCTTCTTTAGAAGCCAACTGATCTGGATCTACACTGTTTGCAAAAGCAGGGTATATCCAGGTTCAGCAGGACTAGGGTTAAAAAATTCCCATGAAAATGAAAATGAGTCAGAGAGGTGAAACCCCTTTGAATCTGCCAGATTCCTTTACTTAGATGATGGAGCCTTCTGACTTGTTTGGTGAAAAAGTTCACTGAGGATATATATGACAGTCATGGTTATTTGTAAAACTCAATAAGTAGTTATAAATTTTCTTGCCAGCGAAATGTCACTGAAATCCTTACTTAAGCCTAAAACATAGACAAGCTTGTCCATAAGTACAGTTCTTTTTGGCGGTAAACATTGCCAGTTAAGCAAGCACCTGTGGGTAAATGGTTACTTAAGATGAATATTTACCACAAAGACAGAGCACCTGTTGCTGAACGTTTTTGCTTCCTCTTTCAAAGATACAACACTCCAGCACAAAAAAGAACTTCTCAGGTATGCGCATCACCTTGTCAAATGGGCTACTTTTTATGGAGAAAAATTCCCTAATTTCTTTCCTTTAATAATAGCTCCATTGAAACTTTTATGTCAGACTAATCACCCTTGGTTTTTGTTTGTGTTGAGGTTTTATGGCCCAGTAAACCCAGTGGGGTCATGTCGAGCATGGTCAGTTTACTGGGCAGGCTTAGTCCTCTTAGCGGTTAACCAGTATCGTGCACACTCTATCGCCAGAAACTGACAACTGCCCTTCTTGAATCAGTGGAAGGGAGAAAATGACCACAGAAAATATTTCAAGAATGTTGCCGATGTGGCGGGGGTGGAACCCGCAACCTCCTGATCACCAGTCGGATGTGCATCCAGCTGAGCCATCAAGGCCAGCTAATCACCCTTGGATGTATGATCTACTTGACAGTTGCTAGCCTCCAACATATAAATTACATTTAGTTACACGTAAAATTATACAAACTGACACTTGTGTGTTCTACAATGCAAGCACCCACAAGAGCTCGAATGGCTGAAATTTGTTTTGTTGAACAACAGTGGGTGCTCGGTCAACTTTATTTTATTTATTTTTTTTTAATCTCCATTGCTTATTCTGTGCATCAATACTACAAAAATACATCTTTTGAACCTTTCATTTTAAATTAAATGTTACAATCAAAATTCATTTCAAAGGAAATTAAACGAAAATGGTTGTGGCTGTGCTCTGTAACTAGCCAATCAGATACGTCACTATATTGGAAAATCAATGCAATACACCTCTCGGCCTGTTTTGTGAGCACTTGCAGGTGCTCTGGCGAATGCTCGCATTCAGACAGAGAGCAACCTGTGGCTTGGTGAGTATTCACATTGTTGAGGGCACCTTAGATTTTTAAACAGGTGATTGCTTAATACAGGTGGTCTTTAATGCAGGTATTCCTGTAAGTTAAAACATAAGCATTGACCTGCACATATTGTCGTTTCGGTCTTTGATTTTGGCATATTTTCTAAGGTGCTTACTGGTGTCAACAGACCTTTATAAAGGTAGATACACTTTCAGGGGGTATATCTTGGTCAATTTTGTTTTGCCCCACCCCCACCCCTTTTGAGAGTCTACTCTAAAAGGAAAGGATTTGCTCCAATGGGGATTGGTGTGCAGGAAAACAAAGAGGAAGCTAGAAAAATTTCTTCTTTGTAGAACTACCTACTGTGCTTTCGACATGCTTTGCAAAGAATCTTTTATTCGGCATTTTATCCTAAATGGAAAAATTTATTTGTGATTGACATTATCTTATCTGAAACCAGTCCCCTTAACCCTTAAAGCGCCAATCACAACTGCAGCAGACGACAATTTTTTTTTTATTTTTTTTTTTTTAATTTTTCAGAGAAAACAAATCTTGACATTTCATGTGAATCATCTGCTTGGCAAAAATAAAAAAATTTAGAATGTCATCTGCTACAAATTTTGCTTGGAGCTTTAAGGGTTAAAAGGCTAGAAGAAATAGATTTTGTTTTGAGTTGGAGTTTTATGGCTCCCTCAACACTATTATGGTCATGTTGACCTGGTCACACTATTCACACTTTTTCCTGGGCAGGCTTGTATAAGTGGTTAACCAAAGCTTGTGCACATACTTTGTCAGTAACTGACAACTGCCCCTCTTGAATCAGCATAACAGAGAGAATGACCATAGAAATGATTTCATGATCAGTCTCCACCAGTCAGGAAAGGAAATGGTCTCATAGAAGACACTCTTCATTACCAAGCTTACATTTCATTTTCACAAATTCCATGATACATGTAGATAACCAGTAATAAAGCTTGGAAAATAAGCTAGAGCCATTGTATAGATAGGAAACACTGCTGACTTGTTATAATAAAAGTTATTCTTTACTTATAAAATAAAATACTCATATCTTCTTTTAGCTGATCTTATGTTTTCTTTTTTAATTCCATGTGATTTTTTTGTTGTAATTTTCACCTTCTTGATCAGCTTTTGCCAGTACCAAACTAAACCTCCTCACCTGGATCTTAAAGATTCTCTGTGAGTTCAAAAATTCAGATCTACCTCAGTAATATCCATGCATAGATAAACGTTTTATCAAATCCATAAAATGTAATTCAAGGTCCATGAGGGTAATCGGTACCGTTTTAGAAAATGCAAGTCTAAATTGTTTTTGCTGCCATTCTGAAAAGCGGTCTACACAAAATATAAAGAATTTGCTCCCCTTTGGGAGTAAGTTCTTTCCTTTTAGAGTAACAGATTTTAGTCAAGTAACATCACATACTATTGGCCTAACTAGTTACTTAACTGGAGAAAGGTCAGTAGCCTATGATATCATTTTTTTTTTTTTTTTTAACAGAAAATAGTTGGGGACTAGTTTATCACACTTCATGCTAGAGACAATTTGTGTGAAATGTCAAATCCTATTTTCTACAATTATTAGTATGTCATCCGCTGACATTTTCCCTATCCAGGCTGTGACAAAAAGTATCCAGTCTAGTTGAATTCAAGAGAAATAAAAAAGAAAGATCTGTTCTTAGAATTTATTTTGGAATGAAACAATACTCTGACAATCTAATATACATATCCATATAAAATACATATAAAATATATAACATAATAAATGAAATAAGCAAGCAAATAAATTTAACTAGTCGACTCTCGATATCTCCAAGTCCAAGGGATTCTCTGAAACACTTTGAGATATCTGTAATTTGACATATCAGATTTTGCAGAATTGGGGAAAAAATAAATAGAACAACCACATTTCACAAATGAGTATGTTATTTGACTCCTGAAGTTAGAGATATATTGAAAATATTGTGGAAAAGAGTAGAAATTGCTCTTTCTCCTCTTTTCCACAATATTTTGTTACCTGTTGTTAGACTTTCATGTTTAAACAGGGACCAGGGACCAGTTGTTCAAAACTAACGATGTCGTTAGTTAACGATTCGTTAAAATTTACATCGAGTGATACGCAAATATGCTGAAATTTTTTGCTGAAAAAATGTGAGTAGCTTTTGCAGTGCAAAAGCTACTCACATTTTTTCAGCAAAAAATATCAGAATATTGTGTATTGAATCTGCTAAAACAGTTAACGAAATGACCCTTAACGAGCTCGTTAAGCTAACGACGCTTTGAACAACCGGGCCCAGATTTTCACTTCGAGATAAGCGGTACTTCGAGATAAGCGGTACTTCGAGATAAGCGGTACTTCGAGATAAGCGGTACTTCGAGATAAGCAGTACTTCGAGATAAGCGGTACTTCGAGATAAGCGGTACTTCGAGATAAGCGGTACTTCGAGATAAGCGGTACTTCGAGATAAGCGGTACTTCGAGATAAGCAGTAATTCAAGATAAGCCAAGTCGAGATAACGACAGTCGACTGTATATTGCGCATACCAGACACATTTTTATCATCCAGAGATCTGTAATATTTTCTCTTTGGCTATTGAGCTGTACTATGAACTAATTTGCATTCTAACACCCCTGCTGGTGTTGTTCCTTATTTGTCTTTACATTTCTAGCCGTGCTTTATCTAAGGTATTTGAGCATAGAATTTCGTCGCGCGCTATCAACGGGAAACCAATCATATTTCCGGAAGTTTCGCCCCTGATAACTATGGACGCTAGCTTAAAAAAATATTGGCCTAAACATTCATACAGAAATTGATCTATGAACATTGCAGTTCTTTGACTTTTTTATACCCCGCCACACAATAGTGGCGGGCTATTATGGTTTCACGTTGGTCCGTCCGTCAGTCGTATGTCCGTCCATCTGTCCTTCGTTTCCAAATGATAACTTGAGTAAACATCAATGTATTTTCACCAAACTTGGTATGTGCACTGATATTGTGAATATCATGTTTGGGATTGCTAATGGGCAAATTTTGTCAAATTTTTAGAGTTATCTGCCTGAGACATGCCCATATTTTCGTTTCCAGACAATAACTTGAGTAAATAACAAGGGATTTTAACCAAACTTGCTATATGCATTGACATTAAGGAGACCTGGTTTGGGATTGCTAATGGACAAATTTCGTCAATTTTTTATGGAGTTATCTGCCCTGGACACGCCCATATATTCTTTTCCGGACGATAACTTGAGTAAATAAGGAGGGATTTGAATCAAACTTGCTATATGCATTGACATTAAGGAGATCTGGTTTAGAATTGCTAATGGCCAAATTTCGTCAAATTTTTACGGAGTTATCTGCTCGAGACATGCCTATATTTTTGTTTTCGTACGATAACGAGTAAATTACAAGGGATTTTAACCAAACTTGCTATATGCATTCGTCATTGACATTTAAGGAAATCTGGTTTGGAATTGCTAATGGGCAAATTTCTTCAAATTTTTACGGAGTTATCTGCCTGAGAAGCGCCATATGTTCATTTCCGGATGATAACGAGTAAATAACAAGGCCTTTTAACCAAACTTGCTATATGCATTGATATTATCAAGATCTGGCTTAGGATTGTTATCTGTCCATTGATATTATCTAGACCTGGTTTAGGATTGTTATCTGTCCCTCCGTCATTTTCTTTCCAGATATTTTCGCAACGATAACTTTAATACATGAGCAAATAATTGCTGTGGCGGCCCAGGGTATTATGCTTGTGGTGCTTTTATTTACCTGATGAGTTCCTCTACAAGTTATACCATTCAAATACATTTGTTTTACTTCTTGTTTCTATCGTGTATTTGTTGACCTGTTCCAAAACAAAAGTAAGCCGGTTAACAATCTTATTTTGCTGTTTTATATCTGTCCTTCTTAAATCCATCGTGGCATTCCAATTTCATACGTTTTGCTATTCTTTCATGAACACAGGATACAAGTTTTTATATTTTACATCGTTTTATGTTTTACATCATCAGCTGATTCGCATGTTATCTGCCATTTTGAATATTCGTCATCGAACCTTGTAACTATGTAACCATGTGATGTAATGCTAAAGAGGTATTGTCAACTACCAAAGGGGAAGTCAGATAATAAAACCGATAATAAAAATCAATAAAAAATCTCATTTATGCAAAAATTCGATCAATGAGGGCTGTTAGAAAAGAAATAAATTATTCTGAACCGTGCTCAAATGCCCCAGATAAAGCACAGTTGAGTCTGGGTTGTATCCATTTGTGCACTTGCTTGCTGCGCTTTCGTGTTCAAATGGGTACAACCCAAACTCAACTGTGCTTTATCTTAGGCATTTGAGCACAGTTCGGAATAATTTACTTCTTAATTCAAAGAACTTTCCAGTAAACAGCCACAATGTGAGAAAGCATACCTTCTGACATGTGCACCCAACACAGACACAAATCAGCCTGCACATTGGTGCAGTCTGATCAGTCTTCACTGTCTCCGTGAAGAAACTTTGCATCCTCGGCTATCCAAAATGCACCCAGTAAAGATTCTGATCAGACAGCCTGACATAGCTACAGATAAGAGGGGGTATCCACATAATTCTTATTTCTCCACAAAAATATATGTTGTGGGTACTCATTAGAAGCGACTCGGCAAGGTGCTTCTAATGAGTACCCACAATATATGTTTTTGCAGAGAAATAAGAAAAATATCAGCATTTTTCGGAAGAAAAAAGCGCCTTATCTGTTGCTATGGACTGATCTGAATCTTCGCATGGTACACATGTCCAAAGGTACCTTTTCCGACCTTGTGCCTCAAAAGGAAATGAAAAGATGAGAAACGTCCTAGTTAACTCTTTAAATGCCAAGAAAACCTGCATCTGAAAAAGTCGTCTGTTTATGTCGTCTGCTGCATATTCTTGCAAACTTTTCAAACCTATTTTTGCATACAAGTAAACAGTGTGGACCCTGATCAGACTGCTCCTAGAGGGGCAGTCTGATCTGGGTCCACACTGTATGCAAAAAATGACTTTTAAAATCACAAGCAGATGACAAAGCAGAAGACAATTGTTGTAATTGGCATCTTAAGGGTTAAAGGCTGATACCTGAGCTACTTTGGATATAAAAAAAAATCAGTAACATGAATTTTGTTCCACAAAGGTTGTTGATACTAAATACTTTATATAGAAGAAGACTTCTGATACTCAAATGTTCAAAAGACATAATATTTGTTCTCAATGAACTCTGAAAACTTTACTCACTCATTGGGAAATAAATGCACATTTTATTCAATGCACAAAAATACATTAAAATTTTAACTGATACTTACCTCCCTTGAGCTAACTTAGCTACATAGCCTAGTTAGCAAAGTACCTATTTAAATAATATTTTCTACATTAACCATTCAAAAGCCTATCACAACTACAACAGACGATACTTTTTATACTATATATATTTTTTTTTATTAGTCACAGAAATAAGTCTTGACATTTCATGAGTCATCTGCCAAGCAGATGATTCACATGAAATGTCAGAACGTATTTTCTTTGAAAATTATTAAAAAAATATATATATAGAATATTGCTTTAAATTTTGCTTGCAGTTTTAAGAGACAATACTTTGATATCCAGGCCCTGAAATTATAAAATTTTTCATGCTCAAGTCAGCTCAGCATGAAATTTTCCCTGCTACTAAATATGAGAATATAGTTGGCATTTTCATATTTATTAGCAGAGAAATTTTCATGCTCAGCTATGTTTAGCAAAAAAGATTTTGCAATTGTAAGTAATTTAAGATTTATTAGCGGGACAAATTTCATGCTCAGCTGAGTTAAGCATGAAAAAAGTCATATCCTCAGTAGCCTCTCAAATTGTAAACTAAGAGGAGATAATATTTTCTGATACCAAAATCAGAGGACTTGTTAAGGAGGAGTATCAGGTGATAATTCTGGGATAATTTTTCTTATTTCTCCATAAAAACATATGTTGTGGGTACTCATTAGAAGCGCCTCGGCAAGGCGCTTCTAATGAGTACACACAACGTATGTTTTAATGGAGAACTGGAGAAAATTATCCTAGAATATCATCAAATACTCCTCCTTATCAAGTCTCCTGCCAAAATGTTAAGGGTATAACGAAAGCAGCTCAGGTATCAACCATTAACCTATTTTAATCTGGAGACCCCAAAAGGGTAATAATGGGCAACAGTGAAGACTCAGATCAGATGCTGCAGCACATCTGGGTCTCCACTGTTTACAAATAGTTTTTCTCTAAGAATATCTACATCACAGAGCCTGACATACCTAAACTGAAATTAGACTCTTCCAATATATAGTGTGCAGGGGAGTTTGTTCAGTCTAAAATGACTTAACAAACTAAATCCAAGTACCTATATTTTTTATGAGCATAATGAGCTAATCAACACTAAGACTGATTGTCATTTATGCATATCACAATTTAAGATTTCAGCTGCACAAACAATGAAGCTACTTACAATTACTACAAGAACACCTTCAAATGGAAAGACCTTATGACATATACCATTTGAGCTGAGGCACACATCATGAAAACATGCCTATAAATTTTGACCCCCTTAAATCCCACTTTTATTTAGAAAAAAACTGGGTTTTACAAGGGTATACATTATTTTTCTTATTTCTGCTCAAAACCATAGATTGTGAGTACTCATTAGAACTGCCTCACCAAGGCAGTTCTAATGAGTACCACAATCTATGTTTTGAGCCAAAAACTGGGTTTTACAGGGGTATACATTATTTTTCTTATTTCTGCTCAAAAACATAAATTGTGGGCACTCGTTAGAGCTGCCTCATTGAGACAGCTCTAACGAGTACCGACAATTTATGTTTTGAGCAGAAATATGAAAATATCAGAGTTTTTATCTGAAATTTTCAGTTTTTTAGATGAAATTTTCTATATATTTGAATAGGCCTGTTTTCGTAATGTCCTACATGATTGCATGTGTGCTCAGCAAAGATTCAGATCAGCCTGGGCAGCCACACAGCCTGATCAGTCTTCCCAAGGCACACTGTAGGTGGCCAAAGATCCAAAGCATCATGAAAATGTACATGTATGTGGTGTGCTCATTAGAATTGCATCATCAAGGCAATTTTAATGAGTACACTCAACATACCATTATTTTATAGAAGATGAAAAAAACATCCCTAAATTATCATCATTTGCCTCCTGATCTGATCTATTGCTTCTTGCAAACTTTTTTACTGCAAAACTCAGTTCCATTGTGTTTAATAACTAAACTCTTCCTCATGTCCTCATACAGTAAAACCTCGATGACTCGAACACCGATGACTCATTTACCGTGGTTAATTCGTACTCGTTTTTGAGTCCCTAGGAAATTCTTCCGATAGCTCAAGAAAATAGACATTAAGGGATATTTCAGGAATTTTTCCTGTTTTATCATGAAAATGTATGTTGTGTGCACTCATTAGAATCGCCTCATCGAGGCGATTCTTATGAGTACACACAACATACTATTATTTTATAAAAGATCGAAAACACCCCTATACTATTCCCATTTGTCTCCTAACCTGACGCAATGTTTAACCTTCAATGGCTTGAACTACCCATATCTAGAACAAATTTTCATGTTCCAAAAGATGTTCAAGCCACTGAAGTTTGACTGTATAATGTTTCATGTGATGATATACATTATATTTTTCATGTGATGCACAATACATTATATGTTTCATGTGATGCACAATACACTTTATGTTTCATGTGATGCACAAAATACTGTATGTTTCATGTGATGCACAAAACACTGTATGTTTCATATGATGCACAAAATACTGTATGTTTCATGTGATGCACAAAACACTAAGTTTCATGTGATATACAAAACAGTATGTTTCATGTGATGCACAAAACACTATGTTTCACATGATGCACAAAACACTGTGTTTCATGTGATGCACAAAACACTGTATGTTTCATGAGATGCATAAAACACTGTATGTATTATGTGATGGGCAATGCATGAAAAGGGCTTTTATGCATATATAGGCAACAATTTTAGTTATTTTGATTCTTGACATGGCCTAGATTGATGACTGAGCATACGCCTCAGACAGGAAATGAGCCGGGTACTCTGTCAAGAAACCAAATAATAATCTACTTTATTATATAGCTATAAATATTGAATGATTATTTGTGTGATAAAATCTGAGAGCAAGCCTGCAGAGACCATTCAATATCGGCATGCTTATTGATATTGCATGCTTACTCAGATGCTTTTGTATGTTATCCTTACATGATATTGCTTTTGATGATGTTTTAAGGCAATGATATAATGCAAAAATCTGTCATGCATTTGTGCAGACTATGAGTTTTAGATACTAAAATGGCTACATTGAGGCTACAAACACTTGAAAATGATGCAAAATATTTATAGCTATATAATACATTGGTTATTGCACTGATATTAGTTAATATTGTCCCTTGTTTTGATATCCCACCATGGGGAAATATTCATCAATATCAGTGCAATAACACTATAATACTGCAATGTATTTACTGAGACAATCACTGACAGAAAAATGGCACTAAAAAGAGATGAAATGTCATTTGAAATACCGTATTCGACCTTATAAGCGCACTGTGCGCTTAGATTTTTCAAAATTACTGAACAAACTTGTAGTGAAATATCAACCTAATAAGAGCACTTTTTAAAGAAAGATCAGCAGAAGACTTAATGAGCAGCATATTAAATGATGCTTTTGCAATATTATTTTCTGATTTTCTTCATAAAAACATATGTTATGGGCACTCGTTTGAATTGCCTCGGCTTGTCGAGGCAATTCAAATGAGTTCCCACAACATATGTTTTTATAAAGAAGTAGATAAAAGTACACTGACTGTAATCTAAAGGCTACTTAATTGCTTTACTGTGCACTTATAGGAGCATGTGCAGTAATTAGGTCGAATACGGTTTGTGTAAGATGGCTAAAGAGTTCCCCTTCACAACATTCTCAAGTATCTTTCTTACTTTCCCCAGAAAAAATGGTTTAACATTTCATGCAAACTCTCTAAAAAGGAAACAATTTGCATTAAGGGAAATGAATACACATTTTTTTTCCCATTTTTTACAGGGGAGACAACTTTTGTGACTTCCTATTTGCCTTCCTGCACATTAAGCCCCTTCAGAACAAGGGTATAATAGAAAAAAAAATGCTCCCTTCAGGTGGGTGGCACCACGGTCAAAATAACTTTTGACTCTCTTACCAGAAGGGATCTACTCTAAATGTATAGCATTTGCTCCCTATGGGAACAAATTCTTTCCTTTTAAAGAAGTCCCCTTTTCAGAAGGGTCTCGTTGTGCTGTAAAGTAAATAGGAAGTCCATAAAAGAAGTCTCCTTTGTAAAAATATGAGACAAAAAACTACCACGTGTATCAAGTCCTCTCAACTCTTTGCATGCTGGGTAATTTTGCATTTTTTGTCATCTGTGGATTTTTTATTTTTCGAAATCTTTCAGGAATACCATCAGAGTGTCAAACAGTTTGGATCCAGACTAGGCCCAATATGTCGGGCCTGATCAGGGTCCAAACTGTTTGCAAAGGTTATCAGCAGATGACAAAAGTCGTCACTTGTGGAGAAAGAGTTAAACCACAAATATTTTGACCAACTGGGCCATTGCATCTTTTTCTTTGATAAATAGTTTTAGAACAGTCTATAGACTACTGTGCTTTCGTCATCCTCTGGAAACACATTTTTCACTTGGCGTTCGTTTCTAAATTGAAATATTTTGTTCTGATTAACCACATCCTGTTAAAAACCATTTGTTTTTCCTGATCCTGTTTTTTTTCTTAAATATTTACCATAAAATCAAATTTATGGCCAAAAATTGGTCTGACTTATGCACTTTCAAAAGTAAACTGGATTTTTCAGAAAATATTTATCATAAAATATTTTTTGCTTTTCTTCACTGATTTTCAATAAATGATGGGTCCATAACAATATTGTGAAAATTTTAGAAATTTTGAACAAGTGAAACTTGTTGAAAACCCCTATCCAATCTACCAACCTTATCAATTTTTTGCATAATTTGCAGCAATTTTTTCTATGGGAAAACTAGAATTTTTTTATCTTTTAAAAATCATTGAATAGAATAAAATTTTGGTGTATAGGTAGTTACAACAAAAGGTTTGTATTAAATCATGATAAAACTTTGCAGAAGTTCTTCTGAGTAAAGCGGCACGCAAAGAAAATGTTGAAAGCGGAGTAAAATTAAGCATAACAATGTCATTTATCACCACCTCATTAGTGGAAATATGGTAAAGATTCATCTTAACCCTAGTCCTGCTAAACCCCGGTACAACCTGTCCTTGCAAACAGTGTAGATCCAGATCAGTTGCCTTCTGCAGAAGCCAACTGATCTGGATCTGCACTGTTTGTCACTTAGTATGTGAATTTATAGCAACAATCCAATTCAAGTAATCTGATTGGCTGAAAATTAGAAGTGGGCATGGCATCTTAATTTATTCAGCAAGACAAGGGTTAACATTGACCAAAATATATGAACAAATTAAGGAATGTTTCATACCTTTATTAAAGGAAAACACTTATTACCTTATTTACCCTAAGTATTTTGACAGACAGGCCCAAGCAGAGTACCCAGATGATGAGATCAGAGGCTCCAGGATGCGGCACCTGACCAGGTTCTACACTGTTTCCACTCATCTAGCAGTATTTTAGACACATCCTAGGTAGCCAAATGTAGTTGTTCAAAGTTAAGGATAACTACTGTAAAAAGGTAAGGTTTCCAAATATATGTACAAGACATGTACTCAAGACAACAGACCTGAGCTCTGCTGCTAAATGCTTCATTTAATGAATACATTAACATGATGTTTAATTTTGAAAAAGAAAAGTTTTAGATTTTTGATCAAAAAAAATGTGAGTAGTTATTTTAAGCTGACAAAGATAAGCAGTTTTTAGCAGTTTTTAAGGTAAACACATTTTTTTCATCAAAAATTATCTGTGTAATCTGTAAAGCAAGAGTGTTGGTTCAGTAAGCTAACCAAGCTTTGGACACCTAGGCTCCTGACTCTTAGACTGGATGAGCAGCACTTTTAATTGTGGAAAATATTAACCATGAACAAACTGTTGACCCAGATCAAATTCCTCCTAAGTTTGATCAAGCTCCTTAGGAGAATTTGATCATGTCATTCAGTCAGTACCTTTAGAAATATTATCACAGCCCATGGGCTTGTTCATATTTTAGGGTAATAATGGTAAAGAACAACAAAATATAAAAAATTTATTTAGAGCAATTAAAATAATAACCCTAAAAATTCAAATTCTATCATTTTTTTTTATCAAATTTATCCTAAAATTATAAAATTGCTAGAGGAATAGCAATCAATTCATACTTGAGAGCAGTACATTGTTCACTTAGATAGGGTAAATGTCCTAAAGTTTCATACACCAAAATGTCTGACAAAATGGCATATGCAAACAGTGCGGACCCAGATCAGACTGCTCCTGTCTGATCAGGGTCTAACTGTTTGCCATTACATAAAGTATTTTAAGAAGCAACTGCATCAAAAGCAAAATTTAGGCAAAAAAAAAATGAACATAGTGTTGAAAATTTTAAGACATTTATCGCAATTCTGTCTAAATAATTTAGGGTAAATATGGTACACTATTTCATGTAAGCCACTATTAACCCTTGTCATGCTGAATAAATTAAGATGCCATGCCCGGTTCTGATTGTCAGCCAATCAGATTACTCAATTCAAATATTTGATACAAATTCACATACTGAATGACAAACAGCACAGATCATTCACATACTGAATGACAAACAGCACAGATCCAGATCAGTTGGCTTCTTCAGAAGCCAACTGATCTAGAGCTACACTGTTTGCAAAGGCAGGGCATATCTGGGTTCAGCAGGACCAGGGTTAACACATTGCCTACAGGGTTAAAAATTCAGCAGAACACATTCTGAAACATTTTTCCTATTTTTTCCCAGAAAATGGAGTTAAGGCAGTTTGCATGAAATGCCTAACCCCATTTTCTGGCAAAAACAAGAACATCAATTTGTTATCTACTGAATTTACCTAGCAAAAGCTAAAGGTCAAACCAATCATATACGTCAACAATTCATATATTCAACAATCAGCAACAGCAAGGAATGGGAGAACAATATAAATGAGACCAACTGTGCCACCATTTTCTCACATACCACTGCCTACAGGACACGTATTCATTTTACAAAGGTGAAAGTCCCAAAACTCCTCAATACATGTACCGAAAATCCACTTTTTCCAATACTGAAAATTATTTTTTCCGTTCTTTATACAGAACAAAAAAAAACTTTTCCATACTGAACTCAGCATCAATACTGAAAACTTTCACCTATGCATTCTAAGTATTTTGACAAGGAAATGTTGTAGACCCAGATCAGATGTAGCAGAATGCGGCATCAGATCTGGGTTTACTCTGTTTGTCGTTCATCCAGCAGTTTTTAGACACATCAACAAGCAATGCAATGCACTTGTTCAAATTTTAGGACAAGTCTGGTAAGGAGTTAATGTGTACCATTATTTAGGGTAAATGTGACAGCCATTGGTAGGTTTATTTGATAGTCAACTCTATCCCAGGTGGGCACTCACATAAAGAGCTACAATTATTTAAAAAAATGATGCACAATTATTCCAAACATCATAATGACATCATAGCTCTAGAAAAGAGGGCAAGCTGGCTATCCAGGGCCTAGTTGTTCAAATCTAACGATGTCGTTAGTTAACATATCGTTAAAACTTTGATCATTAGATATGGCATATATGCTAATATTTTGCTGAAAAAATGTGAGTAGCTTTTGCAAATACAAAAGCTACTCACATTTTTTCAGCAAAAATACCTGTGAATTAGATATTGTGATTAATAGAGCAGTTAACATTTTGACCACTAACGAGCTCATTAAGCTAACAATGCTTTGAACAACTGGGCCCAGATTAATATTTAATTCTCTCATGTATGTCTATCAAGTATGCGCACTGTACGTTTTTATATTAATACTTTTCAGCTGAAAAAAAAAAATATATATATATATTTCGGTTGAAAAAATAAGCATGGGTACCCACATGTTTTTTTTATGGAGAACTTGGAAAACTTTATATCCTACCATTAACCTGTGGTAGAGTATAACAATATATTGTAACTGATTTAATCAAGTTTTTCATACTCATAGAAAATAATCTCACAACACTACTGTTGTTTCGAAATCACTCGGAAAGATGTTTTTTGCTTGGTGTATTATTTTAAGTTAAAATATTTTATTTTGATTGACCATATCCTATCAGAAACCATTTGTCTTTTCTGTTTCTGTCTTTTGTTTTTCAAATATTTACCCTAAAATTAAATTTACGGCCAAACATTGGTCTGAACCATGCAATTTCTATAGTCTAAGAAAATAATTTTCACTTTTCTTTGCTGAGTTTAAATTATTGATGTTTCACAACAATATTGTGAAAATTTCAGAAAAAATTGAACAAGCGGAACTTGTCGAAAAACTGCCTCCAAGTTACATACCATACAATTCTCTGCATAATTTGTATTCATTTTGACTATGGGAAAAAGTGAAAGTATTTGATTTTAAAAACTAATGACTAGAATAAAACTTTTTGTGCTTAGTTACAACAAATGGTTTTGCATTAAATTATAACAAAAGTTTGCAAATTAACTTCTTCTGTGTAAAACACCAAGCAAAAAACGACTCTGAAATATGTCGAAAGCACAATAGGCATGGGGCATTTTTCTTATTTTTCCATAAAAACATACATATGTTGTGGATACTCATTGGAATTTCCTCAGTGAGGCAATTCCAATGAGTATCCACAAGATATGTTTTCCTGATGAGAAAAGAAAACTATTTAACTGGATACCTATCTTATCAGACAGCAATAAATCAAAGACTAAACAAAACTTCCATTGAAATGTCACTAAAAATGAGATGTGAACAGGGATGGGGCTTGAGTGTTCATCAGGACCCCATGCTTTAAAGCATCCTTAACTTAACAAGGTCATTTAATTAATGTCACAAAAATCTGAGCCAGAACAAAGTAAAATGAATCAATGTACTTTCAGCCATGTTCCCATTGTCCTCTAAGCCTGTAAAACTTATACAGTCTGATCAAAGTCTTTGCTGAGTACCCTCTGTACAGCAATGGATCCAAGGTTTATTAACCCTAGTCCTGCTGAACCCGGATATGTTCTGCCTTTGCAAACAGTGTAGCTCCAGATCAGTTGGCTTCTGAAGAAGCCAACTGATCTGGATCTGCACTTTTTGCCATTAAGTATGTGAATTTATAGCAACAATCCAGATCAAGTAATCTGACTGGCTGAAAATTAGAAGTGGGCATGGCATCTTAATTTATTCAGCAGGACAAGGGTTAAGGCAGACAGTGAGACTCTGATTAGATGGCAAACATACACAGGTTGATCTGTGTTGGCTGAACACATATGTCTCGTATTTCAGTGAGGTACTTCTAATGAGTACTCACAACATATTTTTTTATAGAGAATTGTAGAAAATTATTCAAGAATTATTACTATCAAATACCGCTCCCCTCCCCCTACCCCACCCCAACTAAAAACTCCTCCACTTGTGGGCTTAGCTTGTCTAACAAATTTCTTCTAAGGAAGAAACTTTGCCATGAAATGCACATTATGGCAAAAACTCCTAATTACAGTAATGTGACTAAATGTATACTGAACATATGATATAACTTAATGTATATTAAACATTATCATTAACAATAACTACATGACTTTGTATAAAACAAAATATTTCTGGACCAGCAGAAATTAATAGATGGGATTCCAGTCTTTAATTCTGTACAAAGAAACAATCACAATACTAATTTCACTCATGTTGCAAGAATGAACATGAATTTTGTTGATGAATGCTGAACCCCCTAATTGATCAAAGCAAACAAATACTTTTTATTTATACATTTAAATCAGTGTTTTATCTCTGAAATGTTAAAAAAGTTACAACTAGCAAATGAATTTCTATGGGCGTGGTTTTGTTTTGAAAATCAGTCACTATTTTGATTTGCTTCAAAAAACAAGCATGTAATTGAAATAGTCATTCCTAACTATTAATCTTTACTGTTCTTTGGGCTAATTCTGCAGATGACAAACTGGCAACATTTCATTTTTTTTTTTATATTTTTTCCAGGAAACAGATTTTGACATTTCATTCAAATCATCCTCACTGAAGACGACTTTATCACAATGTTGAAACCTGTTTTATGGGAAAATTAAGAAAAATCGTCAACTGAAAATTTTACCTAGAGTGCTAAGTTTTACAGAAACATAACCTAATTCTTCAGAAACTGCAATTTCATTGTATTAGAGGTCTTTCCTTGAAAATTTTGAACTTAACGGTTAATGTGAAGTTTCTCAAATTTGCCAGTTTTACTGCCAAACATCATACACTGTTATTGTCATTATCAGTGATGTTAGGAACATTGGATAGTATTAATGACATTCATAATGTTAGAGCTGAAGAAACAAATTAATTCACTGATGAGCAATTATCAGATTTTACTTCACCGAGAAAATAAGCTAATTCATCATTAGAAATGTTATCAATGGTTGAATGAATATCCATCATCATGTGTTATCCTTTTCACCACACAGTTTCTAATATGGATTTGCATCACAATTTCTAATGTGGATTTTTCCATCTCTGAATCTGGACATGTCCTATATTGCAAACAGGGATGTCTGTCAATAAGCAAAAACAGAATGGCTAACAGAGTAGATCCTGGTGATTTGGCTTGCTATGAGCCATCTCATTTGAAACTACACTGTTTGCAAAAGTATCACAGCTCCAGATAAGATGCTTTTTATCAGCCAAGAAGTAGATATTTTTTCTTATTTCTTCACAAAATTTACTGTTGGTACCCATTAGAAGTCCTCACTTAGGCACTTGTAATGAGTGCCCACAGCATATGTTTTTGTGGAGAAATAAGAAAAATATTTTAAGGATACCCCCTCTTATCTGGAATTATGAGATATCTGTTATCTGTTGTGTTGTTTTCATTTTTTTTTTTTTTCATTAGGGCTTAAATGATTTGAAAATAATTCCACAGAAGCATGAAAATCCTCTACTGTATTAATAACAATAAATACAGGTCAGATATATGAAAAGGCACAAGGCAGACACAGTCCCTAATACAAACATTAACAAAGTTAAACTAATATGACAAAATATTACCCTGGAATAACATGACAACAAAGTAACAAAAGTCAGTGAGACTGTATTACAACAATGTCATAAAAACTTGGTCAGACTGCATGAAAACAATGTAACAAAAATTTGTATGCAAATGTACTGAAACAAATCAATGAGCTTGAAAGCAAATAATGTAACAAAAATTGTTGAGACTGTATAAAGTGGGAGGTACCTTTTGAAGGGAGATGCCATAATGAAGTGGTTAGAACATTTAACTTTGGTGCTGAAGGCTGTGGATTCAAGCCCAAATCAGACAATCAAACAAAAAACTCTCTTTATTCACCAAGCTATAAATGGATATCCTTTTGGGGAAGATTGAAGGCAGAAAAGGGAGAAAAGTAGGCCCCACCTTTCATATTGCTGTTGCCTAAGACACAGTGGGCTCTAACTCCTACCGCCCCTACGGTCCCAAGGCTATGAGACACCTTTACTATATGAAACTATTTATTATTGCAAATGCACAATGAGTACCCAGAGCAACTAGCAATCTGATCAGGCTCTTCAATGCTTGTTTACAATAACAAAGCATACTGGAGGAGGTACCACAGCTCAAAATAAGGCAAAACTTAATTCAACTGTTGCCATGCTGAATAAATTAAGATGCCATGACCATTTCTAATTTTCGGCCAATCATAATACTTGATCCAGACTGTTGATATAAATGCGCATACTTAATGGAAAACAGTGCAGATCCAGATCAGTTGGCTTCTTCAGAAGCCAACTGATCTGGATCTACACTGTTTGCAAAGGCAGAGATTATCCAGGTTCAGCAAGGCCAGGGTTAAGATAAATTTTACTTGTGCACCAAAACATATTTTTAAGGGTTTAGGGTACTCAGTGGAATAGATTCAGTGCCGTAATTCCAATAAGTACCTATAAGGAATATATCTTGTGGGTACTCATTCAAATCACCTCGGCAATGCAAATCCACCTAGTATCCACAAGGTATGTTTTTGTGCAAAATTATCATGAATTGTTGCTTCAAGCATAATCATATCTGGTTCTATGAATAGAACGCCTATTGAAAAAGGCATTGATTTAACTCCTGATGTGCTGGTCACAGCAGCAGCGGACAACTGTCTAAGTTTTTTTATTATTATTTTCACGAGAAAATTAGGCTTCACATTTTATGAGCATTGTACAAGAAGCAAAGTACATGAATTTTTGATTGATTGAGTTGAGGTTTTATGGCCCAGTAAACCCCGAGTTTTTACGGCCCAGTAAACCAGTAAGAGTTATGTCAGGCCTGTCAGTTTACCTAGCCACACTTTTTCCTGGGCAGGCTTAGTCCTCTAGGCCATCAAGCAGCATTTTTGCACATTCTTTCACCAGAAACTGACAATTGCCCTTTTTGAATCAGCATGATCAATCTCCACGAAAGAATGTTGCCTGACCCATATATGAAAGAAAGGGACATAATTCTGTGACTCTTAAAATGAACACAATTCCAGAATGAGCGGATGATTCTGTATCACAGGCCACTTGAGCACTATCTGTTTCGCGAGCTTTATATGCCAGTCTGTCAAATTACGTAAAGAAATCACAAGGTCCATGAGCTGCGTGAAACGTCTGCTAGAACTGAGCAAATACTGTAAGCACATGAGGAGATCCCACTGAATTTTTTCCACCACGTCCCGGGAATGTAACTCGCAACGATCTGGAAAAAAAAAAATCACTGTATACCTTAAATCATTAAACTTTGCCTTCATAAGAACTGCCATTTTTTCTTATTTCTCCACAAAATATGTTGTGGTTACTCATTAGAAGTGCCATTTTTTCTTATTTCTCCACAAAATATGTTGTGGTTACTCATTAGAACTGCCATTTTTTCTTATTTCTCCACAAAATATGTTGTGGTTACTCATTAGAAGTGCCATTTTTTCTTACTTCTCCACAAAATATGTTGTGGTTACTCATTAGAAGTGCCATTTTTTCTTATTTCTCCACAAAATATGTTGTGGTTACTCATTAGAAGTGCCTCGCTGAGGCACTTCTAATGAGTAACCACAACACATTTTCATGGAGAAATAAAAATGTGAAATGATAATACCCTGCCATTATTGTGTGGTGGGCAGATAACTCTGTCAAAAGTTGAAGTAATTTGCCCATTTGCAATCCAGAACCAGATCTCCGCAATATCAATGCACATACCAAGTTTGGTGAGAATTCATTGATAATTACTGAAGTTATTGTCCGAAAACAAGAATATGGATATGAGGCGGGCAAATAACTCTGTCAACAATTGACAAAATTTGCCCATTAGCAATCCCAAACCAGATCTCCACAACATCAATGCACATACCAAGTTTGGTGAAAATCCACTGATATTTACTCAAGTTATCATCTGGAAAAGAAATACAGACAGACGGACCTAAGACAAATGGACACCCAGATGCCCAGAATGTGGCATCTGATTAGGAAATACACTGTTTACATTAACTATAGGAGTTTCAATAGCACATGGTAATAATAACAAGAAGTTCACTGAATGGCTGTCATGACTGCAGGTGGTGTTCAAGAAATGGAGTTAAACATACAAACTAAACATTGTTCAGCCAAGCGTGAAAAGTAGGTTAAGGTCAATAACCACTGATAGCAGTGGGCAGGGTGCATAATAGCAGATGTGTGTGTGAAGTTCAATTAGCCTAGAAGCCTTGGTGTTTAAATGGAGCTAAATGTACAGATTAACCCATTGAAGCCTAGCGTCCCATAAATGTGACATAGACAGTATACACCCAGATCAGACGCCGCAGTATGCGGCGTCTGATCAGGGTCTACCCTGTTTGCATGAAATTCAGAAATTTCTACGGAACATGGTTATAATAAAAACTACTCAGACATCCCTTATATAGGAAATGGGCCTGTCCAAAGACTTGAGGTAGAAGATTCCATTCAGCATAAATGGGTTAACATTGCTGAGGCCCGAGCCAACACAGCCACTGGAAAGTGATCCCTATGTCTCTCCTGCTTGCTGATGAAGTCACGACAAAAACTAACCACAACCCTTCTAATGGAAATGGACATCTCCAAAGAGTTGAGGTAGAAGTGCCCACTTGGCATAAATGGGTTAATATGTAAGGAGATAATCCTGATACAAACCTGTAAACATTAATACAACACATTTTAGCATTGCTGTTTCCTTATAGGATAATGCTAACCCCTGCATCTTCTTACAGAATGTAAACAAGCACTCTATATAGTCCGCGTCCCAGAGCTTACTCATCTCTTCCTTGTGATATGTTCGCCCTAAGGGACCGCTTATCACCCCCAGCTCATAGTTGACAAACTTGTGGGCACCTACTACCCAGATCTCAAACCTTGACACTGGAATATAATCAAAAAGTATTGCAATTAAATTTACTTTAATGGTTTTCTTGTTTGTTTGTTTGTTTTTGGTGTTTGTTTTTTTTTTTTCAGGTAAAGTCAATCTATTGGTAGGTCTTGTTAATTAACCCTTGTCATGCTGAATAAATTAAGCTGCCACACCCACTTCTAATTTTCAGCCAATCTGATTACTTGATCCACACTGTTGATACAAATTCACATACTTCATGACAGTGTAGATCCAGATCAGTTGGCTTCTGAAAAAGCCAACTGATCTCAATCTACACTGTTTGTAAAGACAGGGCATATCCGAGTTCAGCAGGACCAGGATTAAAAGCCTTAACACTAATAAATACTCTACATTGCTACCTCCCTACAACAGCCAACAATGGGAGCAAACAAAACTGGCTGTTATAGTAAGGTTAAATATACAGTAAATCCGCACTTTGGTATATCAGAAAACTGGGTGGTAGCTGTTCAGGAGAGATGACCATTAGCAGAAGTTCCACTGTGTATTCTCCAGTATAAAGATAATTCTAACATGATGTTAATATTTTCCCATTGAGCCTAACAGAAATGTCACAATGATCAAACTACAATAATCTACATAGTCAACGTAGTGCATGCAAAAGGACGCATTTGATGACAGACATTTACTTATCAAGACATTCGCTGCAATAAAGTTATTTGGAAAGCATTACAACAATGTCCCTTTTCTTGTCTGTATCATGTTAGAATCGAAATAATTTTTCTCTTCTGTGAATTATCATGACTAATGCATGGTGTTCTCTGAAAGATGTGAATATTAATGCATTCTGGTTTCTCCGTCATGAATTAATACTTCTCAATCTGCCCTCCAACACTATGCATTATTGGCAATAATTCACAGTAGAGAAGAATTATTTTTAAAAATAGGTTCCTTTTTTGGTAACCTTAAAAATAATGATGATTTGGTGTTTTACATCGCTTTCAACATTAAGGATACAGTATGGTTTAAAATATTATTTTTAAGCATTTTTATATTGTTATAGAATTGTGTTCCTCATTTCAAATGTGAAATACATACAAAAACTACAGATTTCAATCCTTAATAATAAATCTGTTATTTAAAACAAATCCTTTTTAACTGTAGTTGTTAATTTTGTTTTCCTTAACAAACACTGCCATTAAAAGTGCATTGGCTATAAAATTATCAGTCATATATCATATCATAATCAGATTTTGGATTAATGTGCAGGTACAGGGGCAACATCCATATCAGTGGGCCCCCTTCCAGATAGCTGGCTTGCTGCATGCATGGTAGATCTCACACCAGATCTCCAGGTACATCTATCATGAGGGTTGATAGCCGAGCGCTTCCACTCTCTGCAATCCCTCTCTGTCAGCTGCTTCCATGTCATTTTGAGCCTCCCAGGCCCATGCTTTCCATCAACCTGTATGTCAAAAGCTGTCTTATTTGCTCCATTGGAGCGTTCCACATGTCAATACCATCGGAGTCTTCTGTCCTTCAGAATGAGATCCAGATCCTCAATGCCAAGCTGCACAAGTAGCTCACTGGACCTGGTGGTGACAATGTCTTGCAGCCTAACATTGCAGATCTGTCTGATCATTGCCCTGTCATTTTGCTGCAGATGCTGGAGGATGGCCAAGTCTCGCTGGCATGGAGCATTGCGCTCCGCACACAAGAGCTGTACACACGGCCACGCATTTTGAAAGAGAGAAAGAGTGAAGAGAGAACTGGTAGGAGATCCTTGAACTTCTTCCACGCGGTTTTCACACGTGTTGTGGTTGAGAGTTCACAGCCACCTGCTGCTGAGAGCATGTCTCCTAGGTAGCAAAAGGAAGCTACCACCTCAAGCTTGTCAGGTTCGACCTGGACTTCCTTCTGTGGTCTGCCATCCAAGGGGCGTGCAGTACCCTGGCACCGTGTATATCTGTAGTAAGGGTCCTTTTTCAAGCGCTTGAGCCCACTGCATTTCTTGTGCACCCAGTGCGACAGACGGTGCATGGAAACTCGCCTGAACTCTGCAGGAGGTCCAGTCCCATACCGCAGATCATGATCTTTGTCTTTCCTGCATTTACTCTCAGTCCTTTCTTCTCCATTGCTTCTTTCCAAGTCAGGAGCCTCCTGACACATTCCTCAAGTGATTCAGCGATGATAACAAGGTCATCAGAATAGAGGTCCTCCCAGTGGTGATAAAAAAAAACCATAAAAACTTCTGCTTTCTTTTATCAGCTGCTCTTCACCTATAATTACCACAGGATGACCATAGACATTAATGGCCTTGATTCTGCTGGAATTGCTTTATGGGTTTGGACCAAGGTTAGAAGCTGATTATTTTTGCTTAATTATTCCAGAAAAGAAACTTTTTTTCTGATTTGCTGTTGAATAGTCAAGAAAATAGAGGGCAGTCTTTGTAGGGTGGCCTTATTTTAGTGTGTGTGTAGTCATTAACCTAAATGAAGCTTAATTGGTCTCACACAATTGTGGCTTATTTCTGCAGACTGGAAAACAAGGATCTGAGAAAACTCAAATGAATTCAACTGTGTTTTTTTTTTTCTGGGCAAAACTAAATTAAATTTGGCGTATTTAAAGTTTGACATATTGTCTCAAATATTGATTGATTGATTGTGTTGGGGTTTAACGACACGTCAACCCTTGTGGGTCATTTTGTGTCGTCTCCCAGAGAAAGGGAGAAAAGAGACAGAAGAGATAGAAGAGATGAAAGAGAGGGACAGGGAAGAAAGAGGAACAGGAATGAAAGTGAAGAAACAGAAGAAATAAAAACATCACCTCCCTACCCTTACCTGCTACAAGGATAGCAGGCCTTGCCCAACTGTAAGCCAATATCAGCTGGACGCCCCGGTGACATAAGATACACGACACCTTCGCACCACCCGACCGCCCCCATTGTCTCAAATATCATACTACAGTGTCTTTATAACTGCTTCCATTCAGAATTTGTTGGGGTCTTCTTGAGGTGAAGGGCTGAAAAATTTACTACGGATAATTGATTTAACCCATTGTATACTGAATAGACTCTCCCACACTATATATTGGAAGAGTCCAATTTCAATTTTAGGTACATCCAACTATAAGATTTACATATTCTTAGAGAAAAATGGCTAAACCATTTGCAAACAGTGGAGACCCTGATCAGACGCCGCATTCTGCGGTGCCTGATCTGGGTCTGCACTGTTTGCCAAATACCTTTTTAAGGGTCTCCTGACTACAATGGGTTAATATAACTTTAATTCTAAGCATTTTTTCGAAGTTTTGTGATACATTTTGTTCACTAAAACATCTTCCATCTATCCCAAACTTTGGTAGGGTGTTTTGCTTTGACACTGAATCAACAATAATGTTGACAGGGCTGTAATGGCATATTTTACATATCACCTTTTACTAACTAGATTCAGACAAAAACCCTATTAAGTAATTAAAAGTATAGAATCTCAGCTTTATATTGATATATAACATGATTATATTACTGCTTGGGAAAAGGCTGAAAAAAAGTATAAACATGGTAGGGGTCATCTGAGTTAACTGTATCCATAATGCATTGTAATCGGGAGACCCCTAAAGGGTAAGTGGCAAACAGTGCAGACCCAGATCAAATGCTGCAGAACACAGCATCTGATCAGGTCTTCCCTGTTTGTAAATAGTTTATCCATTTACTCTAAGAATATCTAAATCTCACAGCCGGACGTATCTAAAATTGAAATTGGACTCTTCCAATAAATAGTAAGGATGAGTCTTTTCAGTCTACAATGGGTTAAGTCATATTGAGGTGATGAAGGGTGATTATGAAAGGCTCTGTGAAATAATGCGCCTTACAGTTGTGAGCTGAATTCCATGTCTAGCAGATTTGAACCTCAGATCTTGTGATCTCATCATCTGAATTTAGAAATGCTAACCTTTCAGCCGCATGAATGCTTGACACCATTAGAAAAACAAAAAGTTCAGGTCCAGCCTGCTGAGATACTGTGGCAAGTATTATAGAAATTAAAATAGTAATGTCACTTTCAGACAGAAAAACAGAAGACTTGTTAACCCTTGTCATGTTGAATAAATAAAGATATAATGCCCACTTCTAATTGTCAGGCAATCAGACTATTAATTCCAGACTGCACTGTTTGCAAATGCAGGGAATATCAGGGTTCAGCTGGACAAGGGTTAAAGATGAGTGTTTGATGATAACTTTCCCCAGTTCACCATAAAAACTACATTGTGGATACACATTAGAATTACCTCAGTGAGGCAATTTTAGAAACAAACATTATCCCAGAATTATCAACAAATACTCTCCAACAAGTTATCTGAAAACCTGAAGAATTCCCTAAGGGAAGTGAAGGGAAGTGACTTATTTGTTCCCTCTGTAAACTTGTTTACTTCCCTTCATTTAACTGGTGAAGAACACTATGAGTAAAAATGTCATCTGAATATTTGTGGACAAAGACGGACCACTGTCTCCAGACAGACCAATAGATACTGTTGTTGGTTTTTACTTTATTTGACTTGATAATGAATGTCATTGTTATCAAACTTTCAACTGAATTAAGCACCATGCAAAATAGTAGCAGATGACAGTCTAACTTTTTTTTATTAAATTTAGAGAAAATTAAGTCTTGATATTTCATGCCTAGCAGACAATTCACATCAGATGTCATGTCTTACTATCTCTGACAATAAAAAAAAATTACAGAATACCATCTGCACCTTGCAAAATAGTAGCAAATGACAGTCTATTTTTTTTAAATATTTTTCAGAGAAAATTAATGCAGAGGAAACATCAAGTCTTATTTTCTCTGAAAAAAATTATTACAGAATGTCATCTGCTTGTAATGTCGTCTGCTGACACTGTGAATGGCACTTATAGTACAAATATCTGCCCACAAAACATATTTTCAAGGAGAAATAAGAAATATAATAATCTAGATAGCAGCCGTTCTTTACATAACAAATATATCAACATGACGACTATCAAATTACTCTTTTAGCATTTGAATACTGGGTAAAAATTTCAGCAAACAACATTTTGAAATGTTTTGCTTATTTTCTCCATAAAATAGGGTTGGACATTGCATGCAAAATTTGCATGAAATGTCAGACCCTATTTTGGTGAAAAAATGGAGGAAAAAAAAATATAAGCAATTTCTCATCTGCTACATTTTTGTCCAGAAGAGAGCTAAACATCTAGTCTTAGAATGCTGAATTTAAAATGAGATATCATTTTAAACCACACTTTCCTAGAAAATAAGACTTAATATGTCATGCAAATAAAGGGTGGTGGGCATGAATTTCCCTGCCCCATTTTCTGTGAAATTAATAAAAAAAAATGACTCATCCACTGAAGCTACACTTCAGTATGCTTAAGGCCAATCCCACAATTACTGGTTGATATTTGAGATTTTTTCAATATAACCTTATTCCTTTTTGTTATCTAAAAACACTATAATTTCCAAATGCAATACAACCACTCCTATGATTTACATGTTGTATGAGTCAGAGTCATATACAAACTAGAGGTTGTATCTATGTACCTACTTTTTAAAAAACAATTATTTTTCACCTTTGAGCTAAAAGCCAAGAAAATTCTGAAATGTGTGCACTGTGAAGACTAAATTCAACCTGGGCATCTGCACAGACTGATCAGAGTTCTTCTTGTTCTCATGATGAAACTTTGCATCCTTGGCTATCCAAAATGCATCCAGTGAAGATTCTGATCAGACTGCCTGAATGCACAACCTGGTTTGTTTGTTTGTGTTGAGGTTTTACGGTCCAGTCAACCCAGTGGGGTCATGTCGAGTGCGGCCAGTTTACCTAACCACACGTTTACTGGGCAGGCTTAGTCCTCTAAGCGGTTAACCAGTATTGTGCACATTCTTTCGCCAGAAACTGACAACTGCCCTTCTTGAATCAGCGGAAGGGAGAGAATGACCGTAGAAAATATTTCATGATCAATCTCCACGAAAGAATATTGCCGACCTCGGTGGGGGTTGAACCCGCGACCTCCTGGTCTCCAATTGGACGGCGCATCCAAATGAGCCACCGAGGCTGGCAACGCAACCTGGTCTGTATCTTTGCTGGGTACATATGTCCGAAGTTTTGTTTTCTAATGATGTGGCTGACTTGTTTCTGTATTATTATACTTATCAACTATTTCCAAGTAGCTGCCCACATATGACATCATCATAAGCTTATGAGACATTATTCCAAAATATTAAGGAAACAGTTTCCAAGAAACCTAAAATATTAAAATTGCACTTAAAAATAGTTTTCTGACTGTTGCCAGAAAGTATGACAAAATAAAAGTCAGGAAAAAACATTTTTTTTTTTCTTCTGTTCATACCGTTATAACCCTAAAAACTGGCACAGGGAGGTCCAAGCAAACAGTTTAGACCAAGATCAGACACCGCACAATGTGGCATCTGATCAGGGTTTACACTGTGAGCTACTCATCCAGCACTATTTTAGACACATCAACAGGTAGTAAAATAGACTTTCTTTTCAAATTTCAGGACAAGTATGGTAAGGAGTTAAAGTGTCCCAAACACTTAGGGTAAATACTTAGAATAAAGTGGTACATGAATTTCATTCTTTAGAACCCCATAATTTTTGGATATGGACCTAAAATGCATGTCCACAAAAACAGAGAATCAGACTATAGTCTGATATGTGATACTAAGAACTGGATATTGAGGTGTTATTGGAGAAAATTAGTATTGAGCAAATGACCAGGATCAGTCTGATTAGTCTAACACTGTTATTTATTTGCTTGAGTTGAGTGGTGGCTTAATGACAGTCAACAATATTTCAGTCATGTCAAGCCATCTCCAGAGAAAGGGAGAGAAAAAAGAAGACTGGGATAATCCCAGTCTTCTTTTTTCTCTCCTTTTCTCTTGTGATGGCTCAACCTGGACAGTTGAGAAGACTCACTCTCAATTTTACTTCGTGAGGCAAGAACCATTCTGCCAAAAGCTAATGATGGCAGCACCAACCATCCGGAAGTTTCAGCAGAATGGTCATGACCCTACCATCCTCTCACTGTTTGTCATTCAACAAGCACTTTTCAGACCCATTACCCCAGAGGTTAGACTTTTTTAACTCATTAAAGACTGAATAAACTCTCCCACACTGTATATTGGTTGGAAGAGTCCATTTTCGATTTTATGTATGTCAGGCTATGTGGTATAGATATTCCTAAAGAAAAATGGTTGAACTATTTGCCAACAGCGGAGACCCTGATCAGACTGCGTTTTGCAGCATCTGATCTGGGTCTGCGCTGTTTGCCAGTTACTGATTTAAGGGTCTCCAGTTTTCAATGGGTTAAATTCAGGATAAATATACAAGCAGATATGATACAAGGTACGTCTAATCAGTATCAAAGAATATTATTTTTTGGTAAATAGGTAAAGGCAAAGAAAAATGGTTGAACTATTTGCAACAGTGGAGACCCTGACCAGACGTCGCATTTTGTGGTGTCTGTTCTGGGTCTGCGCTGTTTGCCAGTTACCAATTTAAGGGTCTCCAGTTTTCAATGGGTTAAATTCAGGACAAGTATACAGGCAGATATGATGCAAGGTACATCTAATCAGTATCAAAGAATATTGTTTCTTGGTAAAGGCAGAGGTGTTCCTTGCAGCCACATGGACAGTACTACAAGTTAGACACCACTGTGTCTTTAGTTACTGAATACACGGCCCTATCCTCTCTTTTTGCTTAGGAGATAAACTGCATGAAATATTAAAGCACAGCACCAGATAAGAAGAGGCATCAGGAAAATATTTTTCTTATTTCTGCACAAAAACACGTGGGTACTCATTAAAAGTGCCTTGCCAAAGCACTTCAGCAAGGCACTTTTAATAAGTACAACAACAAATGTTTTCATGCAGAAATAAGAAAAATAACAACAATTTTTGATTTTAAAAAAATGCCTTATCTGGAGCAAAGTCTATTTTCTGGGGAAAATAAGAAAAAAATATCAATTTATAGTCTACTATAACTGCCGAGAGAGTGGTAAAATTTGGAGATAATGTATTGTTTATATGGCACTCTCTCCATCACGAAAACATACCTACCGTATTCAACCTAATTACTGCACTGTGCGCTCATGTTTTTCAAAATTACTGAGAACACTCATTTGTGGTAAAATATGTATCTACCTACTAAGGATACACTATAAAAAAGATCAGAAAAGAACTTATTTGATGATGACTATGCCATTTTTTCTGATTTTCTTTATAAAGGCATATGTTGTGGGTACTCATTTGAATTGCATCGACAAGTCGATGCAATTCAAATGAGTACCCACAACATAAGCCTTTATCTTGTCGATGCAATTCAAATGAGTACCCACAACATATGCCTTTATAAAGAAGTAAACAAAAGGTATACTGACTGCCATCTGAAGACTACATAATTTCTTGACTGTGCGATTATAGGGGTATGTGCGGTAATTAGATCGAATATATAACCCCCTCAAACCCCACTTTTAAATAGTAAAACTGGGGTTTACAGGGGTATACATAACTTTTCTTATTTCTGCTCAAAAACATAGATTGTGGGTACTTGTTAGGTACACATCACCGAGGCGGTTCTAACAAGTACCAACAATCTATGTTTTGAGCAGAAATATGAACAATATCAGTTTTTTGTCTAAATTTTTTCAGTTTTTGGAGGTGAGTTTTTCTATATATTTGAATAGGCATGTCTATATAATGCTAATTACAGCCTGTTACATACTTTTGATGAGATTAGCCTGGTCCTCCAGTGGGAGAGAACTAAAGCCAGGAATAGCCTTCGCATATTGGACAAATTTTGTGACAGCAAATTCCATATGTTTTGTCATCCCCTCCATCATCTCATGACGATTGTCCAGTTTAAGGCCTGTTGAGTTGTAGAAGGTGTTGAACTCTTCGTCCGTCAGACTGGCTAAATTTCCATACATCTCTTTCTTTAGTATGTAGTTATCCTAGAACAATGTATTTAAAATATGAAATGATGATGATGATGATGATAATGCATATCCATGGCTCCAGATAAAAGGAATATCCATGTTTTGCTTATTTCTCCATAAACACTTCTGCTCAATGAGGCACTTCTAATGAGTACCAAAAATGTATACCATATTCGACCTAATTACCGCACATACCCCTATAAGCACACAGACAGGCAATTCCGTAGTCTTTAGATTATAGCCACTGTACTTTTAACTACTTCTTTATAAAACATATGATGTTGGTACTCATTTGAACTGCCTCAACAAGTCGAGGCAATTCAAATGAGTACCAAAAAATATGCTTTTATGAAGAGAATCAGAAACAATATTGCATAAGTAACATTAAATAGGCCCCTTATGAAGTTCTCTGCTGATCTTTCTTTAAGTGTACCCATATTACATCACGAAAACATACCTATATAATTTTGACCCCCTTAAACCCCACTTTTATATAGTAAAACTGGGGTTTACAGGGGTATACATTATTTTGTTATTTCTGCTCAAAAACATAGATTGTGGGTACTCGTTAGAACCGCCTCAATGAGGCAGTTCTAACGAGTACCCACAATCTATGTTTTGAGCAGAAATATGAAAAATATTAGAATTTTTTATCTGAAAAATTACCATTTTTTGGTGGTAAAATTTTCTGTGTATTTGGATAGGCGCGTTTTCATAATGAGCAGGCTATTTTACTACAAGTTTTTCTAGTAATTTTGAAAAACTTAAGTGCACAGTGCCGTAATTAGAGCAAATACGGTTGATTTGTGGAAAAGAAAGATAAAAATCAACACTTTCAGTTAAAAAAAAAGCACCTTATATGGACCTATGCATGTCAAAAAGTGGGAAACCTACGTGACACAAAACAGTGAAAAAGACTATTGATTTTTGCAAAAAAAGGCCCCACTCAAATTATTTTCATTGTTTTGATGAAAAATAAAATAAGACCAGAGTATACACCAATGATGAAAGTACTTATATTTGCAGATTTGATGTACTTCCGTATTGTCAATGTTGAGAACACTCAGGCACAATAAATTGACAACATTACCGGTATTAGTAATAGCACTTGAGTGTGTTCTCAACCATGACAATACTGTTTCCCCATTTGGTCAGCACACGAAGATCATTTGCATCAACATTGTTTGTTAATTTCATTTACTACTTAATGAAAGCCAATATGAATACATGTCAAGTACTGATAAAAAAAATATATATATATGAGCATGGTAATGAGGAGCTGAGATGAAAAGTCTGAAAAAATTATTCAGAGAAATTGCCAACAGCAGCTTCTAAGATCAACCAGCATATTTACCAGTGTGATCAGGGTGGCCCATAGCTCTTGATAAGATGCTTTCTTCATTCCAAAAGTATTGGTATTTTTCTTATTTCTCCATGAAAACATATGTTGTGTGTACTCATTAGAAGCACTTTGCCATGGCATTTCTAATGAGTACCCATAACATGTTTTCATGGAGAAATTAGAAAAATATTTACTTGATACCCACTCTTATCTAGACCTATGGGGCTTTTGGTAAGGCAGATTCCACAGTCTCCAATCATTCAGCAAGCTCACAGTAAAAAGCTCCACTGCTCCAGATCAAAGGATTTTTTTCAATAAATAAGTATTCATATTTTTTTTATTTCTCCATGAAAACACATGTTGTGGGTACTCATTAGAAGTGCCTAAGCAAGGCACTCTAATGAGTACCCACAACATGCGTTGTCAAGGAGCAATAAGAAATATGTTTAACACATATCCTCTCTTCTCTAGAGCTATATAAAATTCAGACCAGACTATATTTTTTTTTCATTTCTATTTTACCATATACACTCTAATAAAAACTCCTCTCTAACAAATGCCCCACATTTTTTAAAATAAGAACAAAAAAAGCATATGAAAAAAGGGTTTCAGTATTATATTTTTCATCTCAAAAACAGGCTGAGGATACTTAATATAATTCTAGTTTGATCCTAGAACAGTTTTTTTGTGTGTGTAGAAATACCATGTTTATCCCAAGAACATGTATTTGAACATCTTAACTCCTCTTGTACTAAAATTTTAACAAATACATATTACTACGAGGGTGAGTCAGTAAGTAACCAGCCTAACTTATTTCTGGTTGAGATCCACCTCTTCTTTTTCGATGTAATTGCCCTCTAGTGTGATGCACTTAGACCAACGGCGTTCAAGTGCCAACAGCCAGGAATTGAAAAAAATCAGGGTCTTTTCCATTGACCCACTTCTCAACTGCCATCATGACTTCTTCATCAGACCAGAAATGAAGTCCGGGGATATCCTTTTTCAAGTTTGGGAATAAGAAGAAGTCACTAGGAGCTAGGTCAGGCGAATAGGCAGGATGTAGTATTAATTCATACCAATTTCACTCTACAGCAGCCATTGCAACTTTGCAAGTGTGGACTCTCACGTTGTCCTGTTGCAGCAAAACACCTTTAGAGCGTTTACCTCAGCTTTTTTCACGGATGGCGGTTCTCAGCTGGTCTAACTAGTTTGCATAGTACACTCCAGTTATTGTACTTCTCTTGGGTAAAAAGTCCAACATAATAATGCCTTTTGCATCCCAAAATACTGTGGCCATCACCTTGCCAGCAGATGGTTGCGTCTTAAACTTCTTTGGCCTCGGGGACCCAGGCCCTACCCACTGACGACTGAGCTTTATTCCAAGTCTCATCTGAACCCAAGTCTCATCTACAGTCACCAGACGCAAAAGAAAATCATCTTTTGACCTAAAACACTTCAACAAGGCGCTGCATGCAGATGCTCTGGTTGCCATTTACTAATCGCTAAGGGATTTGGGGCCCCAATGGCTGTTAGCTTGCGCATACCTAAACAATCATGTAAGACTGTTGAAACACTACCACGTGAAATGCCTAATGCTTGCACTATTTCTTCTACCTGAATTCACCTATCAGAGTATCCCGAACTTTCTTACACATTTCTTCGTCGGTGGCATCCAGTGGGCGTCCAGACCTGGCTTCATCTTCTAAAGACGTTCTACCATGTTTGAATTCCCCTACCAAGAATTTAACCTGAGCATAAGATGGTGCAGAAGACCCAAAAACATCCGCTAACTCGCTGTGTATTTCCTTACCTGTTTTACCTTTTAAATACAAGTACCGAATTACAGCACGGTACTCAACTTTAGATGAAAAGCATGGCTTTGCATCACTAGCCATGTTTGACATTCAATATCTTATTAAAGAATGACTCGATACGTGTGCAATTTTGTATCCATGTATAAAACATATATTGAAACAAAGCATGAAAATCGTGACCGTCTCGGTCCATCGGAAATGGGATAGGCTGGTTATTTATTGACACGCCCTCGCACCTTTCTTATGTCTAAAAACTGGAATCAGTGAAGACCATGATCTGGGTCTAAACTTTTAATTTTCAGCCAATCAGATTACTTGATCCAGATTGTTGCTATAAATTCTCATAATGGTAAACAGTGCAGATCCAGAACAGCTGGCTTCTTAAGAAGTCAACTGACCTGGATCTACACTGTTTGCAAAGGCAGGGTATATCCGGGTTCAGCAGAACTAGGGTTAAAGTAACAGAAAATGTGTTTGTAAACCACTACACCCCCAACTATATGCTTAACCATACAAAATACCAAATTTGAAAAGGGGCATAACTTTCTAAAACAATTAATCCATTTGTTTTCTCAAATGTCAACAGGTGATCTAATCCTCAGCTCCAATTCGTCTGCCACATATGTATGCCCTCAAATACTTTCTGAGATAACTTACATACAATGTACACAGTAGAATGTGACAAACAGGGCCCAGATGTTCAAAATTTAACAAAGTTGTAAGCTAACGTGACGTTAAAATTTCTATCTTGAAATATGGCAAATACATTGATACTTTTTGTGGAAAATATGTGAGCAGCTTTTGCAATAGTCACATTTCTGCAGCAAAAAAAGATCAATGTATTTGAAAATACCTTAGCTACAACAGTTAATGAGTTTGTCATTAACTAGCTAGTTATACAAATGATGCTTTGAACAACTGGGCACGGAACAGACAAACTGACAAACAAAGTAAAAGCAATACACCACAGAGTTTTTTTCCAAAGTTGGGGCCATAAATACAGTAAGAAAATATTGATACTGTTATCATATCAACAGATATGGTAAATGTCCTACTTCCCAGCAGACACATGACGTCTATACACCGTCGCCTCAACGTCGATGGCGATGCATCGACGTTGAGACTACATTGTATAAATGTTATGTACTCGCTGGGTTTCTTCCATACTTTTTTTGCCTAATTGTTTCTTTTTATGCAGTTGTCTCATAACCCTTAAAGCACCAGTCACAACTATTGTCGTCTGCTTTGTCATCTGCTTGTGATTTTAAAAGTCATTTATGCAAACAGTGCGGACCCAGATCAGACTGCTCCTTTAGGAGCAGTCTGATCTGGGTCCACACTGTTTGCCGGTATGCGAAAAATAGGTTTGAAAAGTCTGCAAGAATATTCAGCAGACGACATAAACAGACAACATTTTCATATGCAGTTTTTCTTGGCGCTTTAAGGGTTAAAACACTTAGTGGAATGTGAAACAGAGCGACCCTGATCAGACTTTCAGGAGCAGTCTGATCTGGGTCTGCAGTTTGCATTTGCTATCTTATCAGAAACTTGGTGTACAAAGTTTCAGGACATTTACTGTAAGCTGAATGTACATACCACATATTTTTTCATTCTTGGCAGAAGTTCTCCTGATTCAAGGGTTCTGTGCCAGTTAGGAAACAACATCTGGTGGGCAGTGTAAATCCTATTTATCAATTCCAGTACCTCGGGTTGAACAGGTTCAGATTTCACCTCTGCATGGAGTGGGGACAAGTGAGGCTGGAGGGAGGGAGATGATGGTGATGGTTCATTCTTACTCTGCAGTTTTTTCACCTCGATAATGTCGTTTGTCCTTTTTGCATGAGTGTATCTTCCAGTTTTGATTGCTGAAGAAATAAAATAAAACCAGTTCAATAAACTTGTCATTTCCAGGATTTTTGGTGGCAGTTACTAAACCACCTCCAGATTTAACACCTGATTTGACAATCTGTTTTCCTGGTACTACCAACCTAATATCTACCTTAAAAATAGTACCCTGCAAATGCTGATAATGCTAAATTCTGCACTCTAATATATCAGCCATATATACTCTGAAGCTTATAAAAAGCAAATAAATAAATAACACCAAAGAAAACTTCAACTTTTGAAGAAATAAGATTTTAATCCTATTGAGTATGTCTGGTCCCATAAAATGCATCAATTCTACAGCGGGTAAAAAGTGTAACCAAAGCCACATTCTACAACACCAAAAAGGACATTAGCACTCTCAGTGCTTTGATTTTTCTTGGCTTTTGAGATGGGGTTGATGAACCATTGTTTCCCCAGTTTTTCCTTTTTATATCTACATTTAACCCATTTATGATGAGTGGACTCTTCTATCACAACTCTTTGGACTGGTTTATTTCCAACAGAAGGGTGTCTGGATAGTTTTTATTATGTTTTATAGAAATTCCTATAGTATTGCAAACTGTGTAGACCCCGATCAGATGCTGCTTTCTGGCTGAGAAAAGCTACTTTTCTTGATATATGAATATGTAAGGCAGTTTCAGAGAAGAAGAGATATAGAATTTTTCATCTAGATTCTGGAGGTAAAAATTCATCTGGAGTTCTTATCAACAGCATTTCTCTTATACACACAGAGACAGAAATCCTGTTTTTGTCCTTATTTGTCTTCCCAAAGATTCTAATGAGACTTTTTATCAATTTAATTCTCCTACAGGTTAAGACGCACAATGCACAAAAAAGGGCCCTGGCGCAATATGTAAAAAGGACGGACGGACGCCATACCCCGTAACATGTTACGTTCCGTTTTTCAAACGGGCGTATAAGAAGTGAAGGTTTAGACCAGCCTGTGCATCCAGGTAGTCTGAAAAGGGCCTTCTCTGTGTGTCAGTATCAATATTACATGAGGGTCAAGATAGCCCTGTATAGCTCACCTGATTACCAGACATGTTTTTTGTCAAAAGGCCTTTTGGATCAAGAGAAGAAGTTCAATATAGATTTACAAGATGGTGGCCATCTTGGATTTCCAATCAGAACAACTTTAGCAACTTTTGATCAACAAGTCACCTTGATACTTCCAATAAAGTTTTTTAAGTCAATTGGCCTTTTGGTTCAGAATAAACAAGTTTAAAATATATTTCCAACATGGCTGTTTGATGTTTGTAAAATGCACTGATTTATATTAGCAGGTATATTCCCAATATATGGTAAATGTCCTAAAATTTCTAACACTTTATTCCACACTATTTTTGCCTAAATTTTGCTTTTCATGCAGCTGCTTTTTAAAATACTTGATAGAATGTCAAAATGTAAACCCTGATCAGACTGTTCATTCAGGAACAGTCTGATCTGGGTCTAAACTGTTTGCATATGCTATTTTGTCAGAAACTTTAGTGTACAAACTTTCAGGACATTTACAATATAACAGTCCAGAGCCCAGTTGTTCAAACTAACGATGTTGTTAGTTAATGTATCCTTAAAATGTTGATCATTTATAGATATGGCATTAATATTTTTGCTGATAAAATGTGAGTAGCTTTTGTAAAAGCTACTCACATTTTTTCAGCAAACCTTTGAATTAGATATTGTACTTACTAGAACAGTTAACATTCTAACCACTATCAAGCTTGTTAAGCTAATGATGCTTTGAACAACTCGGCCCAGAGCTCTAGTTAAGAGAAAGATTTTTTCTTACTTCTCCATGAAAGCATGTAAGTGTGGGAACCAACATTACTGGTAATATTTCTCTTATTTCTCCACAAAACACCTTGGTGCCTCTAAAGAGTACCCACAACATTTGTTGCTGTTTTGTTGCAATAAGAAAATATCAACACATTTTGATTGATAAAATAAATCATGGAATGATACTATCCATCATGTCATGGGCAGATAACTCTGTCAAAAATTGACAAAATTCGCTAATGAGCAATCCCTAAGAAGACCTCCACAATATTAATGCACATATCAAATCTGGTGAAAATCAATTGAGATTTACTCAAGTTATTGTCCTGAAAGTAAAATACGGATGTATTGGGAGCAGATAACTATCAAAAATGGATGAAATTTGCCCATTAGCAATCTAAAAGCAGATTTCCACAATATCAATGCACATACCAAGCTTGATGAAAATCCACTGAGATTTTTTTTTTTCTTTTTTTTTTAGATTTTGGTTTTACGGCCCTTTCAAGAATATTTCACTTATATCGAGCCGATCGTTCATCGAAGGTGGGCGAAAACTGGAGTACCCGGGGAAAAACCACCTGACCATCCGTAAGCAGAACTTGGCTTTCCCACATGTGACCCAAGCGAGGCTCGAACCACAGTGGTGAGAAACCTAATGGATATTGAGATTTACTAAGTTACTGTCCAGAAATGAAAATACGGATATATCGCAGGCACTCTGTCAAAAACTGACGAAATTGCCCATCAGCAATCCCAAAGCAGATCTCTACAGTCAAAGCACACGCCCTGTTTGGTGAAAATCCATTGATATTTACTAAAGTTATCATCCGGAAATGAAAATATGGACCTGTTGCAGGCAGATAACTCTGTCAAAAATTGACGAAATTTGCCCATTAACAATCGCAAACCAAATCTCCACAATATCTATGTACACACAGAGTTTGGTAAAAATCCATTGACATTTACTCAAGTTATTGTCTGGAAATGAAAATACGGATGGACAGACGTATGACAGATGGACGGAGGGACGAAGGATCGAACAGACACACAGAGAGCCAGCGTGATACCTTAATACCCCACCACTATTGTGTGGCCTGGTACAAAAATGCCTTATCTGGAGTTTTTTGTTTGTTGGAGTTGAGGTTTAATGGCCTAGTCACCAATACTTCAGTCATGTTCAGCCATATCCCAGAAAAAGGGAGAGAGAAAAGAAGAATAGAAAAATAAGAAAAAGGCCCCAATTCCTTATCTTGCTTCAAGTGAGACAAGAACCTTTCTGACAAAATCCAATTATGATAGGACCAAACCTCTGAAAGTTTCAGCAGAAAAGCACACCTATAAGCACACAATCAAGCAATTAATTTCATAGTCTTCAGATTTCATCCTGTGTAGTTTTATCTACTTTTTAATAAAAGCATATGTTGTGAGTATCCATCTGAATTGCCTCGACTTAATTGCCTTGAAAAGTGCAGACAATTCAAATGACTACCATCAACATAATTATGCTTTTATAAAGAAAATTAGAAAAAGTATTACATAAGCATAGTTAAATATACGCCTCTCATATAGTCTGCTCTTGATCTTTTTCAAAGTGTGCGCTTATTAGACAGATATTATACAACAGGGCCCAGTTGTTCAAAGCGTCGTAAGCTTAACAAGCTCATTAAGGGTCATTTCGTTAACTGTTTTAGCAGATTCAATATACAATATTCTGATATTTTTTGCTGAAAAAATGTGAGTAGCTTTTGCATTGCAAAGGCTACTCACATTTTTTCAGCAAAAAAATTTCAGCATAATTGCGTATCACTCGATGTCAATTTTAACGAATCATTAACTAACGATGTCGTTAGCTCTGAACAACTGGGCCCAGGTTTTTCCAATAATTTTGAAAAACTTCAGTGCACTGTACTGTAATTATGTCAAATTAAGTCAGTATATTCTGTTGCTTCTATTTTAGGAACCCATACATCACACCCTGTCTCACAATTCGATGACCAACTTTCAATCATGCCTTGCTCGCATATTGCTATCATGATGCTCAAGGTTGTTACTATAAAAAGATATACACAGGAACTTTTCATAAGACAGTTCATTATAAGACACTTTTGAATATAATACAGTTTGAAGGTGGATCCCAAATGTACAGATTTAATAGGGAAAAAATGACCATAAATTGTCATTTTTATTATATAATCTATATACATTTTTGTTCACATATAACAAAATGGTTTATTTTTATAATCTATACATTTTTTTTGTTTGGAGGACCCCATGAGAGATGTATTCAAACATTAAATGTACCTTTTCTAGATAATGTAAACATTTTTGTTCAGATATAACAAAATAGTATAATTTTTCTATATTTTTTTCATTTTTTTTTTTTGTTTGGAGGACCCCAAAAGAGTTGTGTCCAAATAAAAATGTTCTGATACAACAAAGCAGAACAAATTTACAATATAATCTATACATTTTTGTTTGCAGGACCCCCAAGTGCTGTATCCATACAATTATGTATAGATTATATAGAACAAGAGGGTCAAGATGGCCCTGTATCACTCACCTGATTACCAGACAAGTTTGAGTCAATTGGCCTTTCGGTTCAAGAGAAGACATTCAATATAGATTTTCAAGAGATGGTGGCCATCTTGGATTTTCAATCAGAATGATTTTAGCTATTTTTTTTTATCTACAAGTTACCCTGTAATTCCTACCAAGTTTCTAGTCAATTAGCCTTTCAATTCAGGAGAAGCCAAAAAATAGACTCAGGATGGCAGCCATGGCAGCCGTCTGGATTCCTATTATAAAGATTTTAGCTATATTTGATCTACAAGTCACCCTGATGCTTCCTACCAAGTGTCAAGTCCGTTGGCCTTTTGGTTCAGGAGAAGAAGTGAAAAATAGACTTTCAAGATGGCAGCCGTGGAGGACATCTTGGTTTTCCAATCCTAACAATTTTTGCTCTTTTTGATCTACAAGTCACCCCAATGCTTAATACCAAGTTTCAAGAAAATATGACTTTCAGTTCAGGAGAAGAAGCGAAAAATAAATTTTCAAGATGGCAGCCATGGCAGCCATCTTGGATTTCCGATCAGAAAGATTTTTAAGATATTTTTGTTCTACAAGTTACTCCAATGCTTCCTTCCAATCTTCAAATCAATTGGCTTTTCAGTTCAGGAGAAGAAGCAAAAAAAAAAAAGACTTTCAAGATGGCAGCCATGACGGCCATCTTGGATTTCTGATCAAAATGATTTTAGCTATTTTTGATCTGCAAGTCACCCTGATGCTTCCTAACAAGTTTCTAGTCAACTGGCCTTTCATTTCAAGAGAAGAAGCGAAAAATAGATTTTCAAGATGGCGGCTATTATGGCCATCACAGATTACAAATCAGAAAGATTTTAGCTATTTTTTATCAACAAGTCACCCCTATGCTTCCTACCAAGTTTCAAGTCAATTGGCCTTTCGGTTCAGGAGAAGTAAAAAATAGATTTTCAAGATGGCAGCCATGGTAAACATCTTGGATTTTCATTCAGAATGATTTTAGCTATTCTTGACCTACACGTCACCGGGATGCTTCCAACCAAGTTTGAAGGCATTGGCCTTTAGGTTCAGGAGAAGAAGAGAAAATTGGATTTTCAAGATGGCTGCCATGGCAGCCATCTTGGATTTCCGATCGGAACAATTTTAGCTATTTCTGATCTACAACTCGCCAGGATGCTTCCCATCAAGTTTTGAGTCAACCAGCCCTGTAATGTAGGAAGATTATAGACTTTAAAAGCAATTGTTGACACTGCACAGCCCACGATGGACATGGACTGACCACAATAGCTCACTTTGAGCACTTCATGCTCAGGTGAGCTAAAAATGGCCATTTATGGTATGGTATATAATAAACGGTAATTTTTCTATATAAGCCATACCTTTTTGTTTGGATACAACACGGCTTTAACATGGTTTTTGCTTTGGATATAACAATACTGTTATAAAGAGGTTGTGGTGTATACTTTATTGTATTTACCCTAAATAATGTGATATCTTAACTCATTACCTCACTTTTATTAAACTTAATGATAAATTTGGTGTTTTATGTCCCTTTCAACATTATTTAAGTCATATTGAGACGATGGAAAGATCAAAATGAAAGGCTCTGTGCAATGAAGTGCAATACAGTCCTGAGCTGAATTCCATCTCATTGAATACGCTAGTCAGACTGCTAATGCATGTTGATCTGAGCCTTTACTGTCCATTTTGATGGGATAATGCCCTTTTTTGTGTAATTGTCCTCAATTTAACCCTTGTCATGCTGAACCAGGATAAAGCCTGCCTTTTTAAACAGTGCAGATCCAGATCAGTTGGCTTCTTCAACTGATCTGGATCTGCACTGTTTGCCATTAAGTATGTGAATTAATTGCAATAATCTGGATCAAGCAATCTGATTGGCTGAAAATTAGAAGTGGGCATGGTATCTTTATTCAGCATGACATGGATTAAGTATTGATTTCTGGGAGTGAAACCTACTGCTACTCTTTATGTACTGATAATTCCTGGAGTGAAACCTACAATTTATGTACTGGTATTTCACCAAACAAGAATTCCAAAATGGAAAATTAATGTGGGGAGGGGCAAGGCGCTTCTAATCAGTAAATAAGTACCCACAACAAATGCTTGCATGGAGCAATGAGAAAATTTATCATATGGGGTATCTGGAGCTATGAAATGTTTATGTGGACACCCCTCCTAACTAGTGCTATGGCTTACCTTCTTTTGACATGCCAACAGCTAGACATTTTTTGTATCGACATAGAGGACAATTATTTCTTCTTCCTTTCATTATTTTGCAGTCATTATCTTTCATACACTTATAATCCAATGTGTCTTTCTTCAGACTGCGTCGAAAAAATCCCTGGAAAAATATACAGTAACATTTCAATATAATTAGTGCTCGAATTTCAAAACTTTATTACCAGTAATAAATGAAGTTTTCCATAAAAAGTTCTAGACAAACATGAAATCTTATTTCAATGCTATGCAAATAAACTCTTACCACTCCACTCCCTGGCCAAATTCAGCAGATCAGAAATTGGTGACATTTTTATTTTTTTCATGAATTGTCAAATCCCACTTTCTTGGAAAAATAAAAATTTATTTGTGAAAATGTCATCTGCTGAAACTTTTAACCGTTTTCACCATGAAAACCAAACCATAACATCGCTGAATGAAGAACTGGGCCCAGTTGTTCAAAGCATTGTTAGCTTAACTAGCTCGTTAGTGGTTAAATGTTGTTCTAGTGAGGACAATATCTAATTCACAGGTATTTTTGCATTTGCAAAAGCTACTCACATTTTTTCAGCAAAAATATTAGCATATATGCCATATTTAATGATCAAAATTTTAATGATATGTTAACTAACGACATCGTTAGTTTTGAACAACTGGGCCCTGGATTATTTGGAAATTACTGATTTTTTGAAATGGCAGCCTTATTGGTGGCAGTATACCATCACCAAATTAAACATATTGTATTTCCATAGGTGGTTTAGCTGACAGGACCTTCCTAATAACTACCTAAAAACAACCCATGAACAGTTCCCTGATAATGCTGATTAAATTCTACATTTAAAGATATTAGATTTATACACACTGATGCTTATAAATACTGAATAAATAAACAAAATCAAAGAAAACATAAAACTTTTCAAGAAATAAGATTTTGATCATGCTGAGTATACTATCGGCGGACCAATATGAATACGTCAGTATAACACGCCAAATCTACGGCATTGGGTAACAAGCAGAAATGATTTTAGGAATGCAATAGAGAAGGAGCTCCTCCAATGACACACAAAGTGGGGGTAGGAAGGGTCAAAACCCACAAAGGGTGATGCTATAACTCACCTTACAATTAAATATTCTGCGTGTCTTTCTTTTAACTTATCTAGTGCCCTAGTAAAAGCTGAGGGCAAGGTATTACTCAAATTGACCCCTTTGATCTATATTTCTAGGTAATATGTAAAACAATTTCTAGGTAATATGCAAACAATAATAAAATAGTCCTTAAAATACTTACTTTCTACAATTATTATCAAAATTATATAAAAAAAGAATATGAATGGCATTTCCTATCATCATAATGAGAAAATAAAGTATGCTCAGAACACAGTTGCTCAGAATGAAGTGCCAAAGAGCTTCTTTTTTTTTTTTTTGTCTAGGCAAATGCTACTACCTGGTAGTTGTGTTTGGGTTTGTCCCTTGTATATGTCTTTATTTCAGTGAGAGATATCTCCATTTCAATTACAGATATCTGCATTTCAAAAAAAGGTATCTGTAACTGCAAAAAAGAAAAAACATTTTTCTGCATTTATTAACAAATATATCTGCATATGAAATGTAGACATCTATATTAAATGGGTAAAACCCAAACAGGTTGCCATGATCGAGTATTGTTGATATATTTTTTTGGGGGGGAGGGAGTTTTGTTGTTTTTTTTGCTTTTTAATTTCAACGTAAATCCCAATTAGTTCACAGGTTTAGGCAACTGTTCCCATCAGCACTCTCAGTTCTTTGATTTAGACTTGTCAGTTGTGATTTTGTGCATTGTGAATTCCTTTGATAGTCTGATTTCAGTCTTCAACAAGTCCTCTATGTTAGGACAATAGCTCATACTAACCTTGCAGGCTTCACATGTATTAGCCCCATAATGAAACCCACTTGCTTTGTCTCCACAGACTCTGCAAGGAGGCAGAATATGACTAGGTCTCGTTACTCCAATCTCTGAGAGGTTACATGGCTTGTTGTCTGACATATTATTTGCTGAGAATGACCATGCAGGAAGTGAATCAATTTCTGAATGCTGATTGGTCAAATAACTAGATGGTGAGAGCTGGGAGTCTGGTGACATCTGTTCTGTTATGGAGTCCTGATACAGTTCAATGTCTTTGTTACTTGTATCTGCTGCCTTGTTAGAAGAATCACATGAAGTATCAGAACTCGCATCAAGACTAGTGAGACCTTCATGATATTTCTTCAATGCATCAGGATCTGACTGAAGCTTTTTCAATATGGCTGCCTTCCTTTTGAAGGGCGCCAGAACTTCTCTTGTGACCTGAAGTGTGGAAATGTCTGGCTTATAATCTACACCAGGAATCACTGGCACACTGGTAAGTTCTGTTTTATCTGTCATTGCAAATGGAACCATGTTGCCAAGGGTATCACAACCAGCAGACATCTGTGCTGGATCCAACATCAATATGCTGTTGTTCTTGTAGTTGTTGTTGTTGAAAATGCAATTAGCTGAGACTGTTACTGTCAAATGGACAGAAATTCTACCGAGGTGATAATATCTGGATCAGCTGCAGCCGTGTTCAACCCAAAGTAAATTTTTTCAAGAACCCTCCATTGCAATTCTGTCTTGCCTGAAAATAAACAAAAAAAATATTAACCATGGTCCTGTTGAACCCGGATATGCTCTGCCTTTGCAAACAGTGTAGCTCCAGATCAGTTGGCTTCTAAACTGATCTGGATCTGCTCTGTTTGCCATTAAGTGTGTGATTGATTGCGTTGCGGTTTAACTACACATCAACCTTTGTGGGTCATTTTGTGTCGTCTCCCAGAGAAAGGGAGAAAAAAGATAGAAGAGGTAGTAGAAAAGATGAAAGAGATGAACGGGGAAGAAAGAGGAACAGGAATGAAAGTGAAGAAACAGAAGATTAAGTATGTGAATTTATATCAACAATCCTGATCAAGTAATCTGATTGGCTGAAAATTAGAAGTGGGTGTGACATCTTAATATATTCAGCATGACAAGGGTTAATGGTGGAGAGCCAATGGTTACATAGTTCTGGATAAAACCAAACAATGCTGAACTTCTTCTCATTTCTCCATGAAAACATGTTCTAATACCCTTCAGAAGGAGTACTCAAAGGAGTACCCACAACAGGTCTTTGTAGAGTAAAAAGAATATTTATCTCAACAGTGGATACCCCTGTTTTGTCTAGAGTTATGATGATGCTTTGGTGCTATTTCATCTTTCAACAGTACAAAAGTCATATCCAGATGATGGGATTCTTCCAAACTTGCTACATCTCTTTCCCTCATGGTAAAGGTGTGTGAGAACAACATTTTCTGTGTGTCCATCCTTCCGTGCATCCATCATCTGTCATGCTATCTTCTCCTAAACCACCGTGTGGAATTCAAACAAACTTGCTATAACTTCCCCTCATGGTAAGGGTGTGCATGAGCAACAATATTTTTCCTTGTGTCCATCGTCCATCTATCTGTCCATCACGCTATCTCCTCCTAAACCACTGGGCCAAATTCAACCAAACTTCTACATCACTTTCCCCTCATGGTAGGGGTGTGCGAGACCAACATTATTTCTCTGTGCAGGGCCTGACAAATCCATTGCCCAGCTGCCCGGGACAAATCCAAATTTGGCTGGCAAGTGATTTTTTATTTAACTTGCCCAGAAAAATGTATAAAATATATAGGGAATATTGTAATTCTGAGCCATTTTCAAGATGCTGTGGAATGCCGGGCAAGTGGCTGAAACTTGGATTTGTCAGGCCCTGTCTGTGCATCTGTCATCCATCAATCTGTCTGTCACACTATCTCCTTCTAAACCACTGGGTGGAATTTAATCAAACTTGCTACATGAGGTCCCCTCATGGTAAGGGTGTGCAAGAGCAAGTCTGTCCATCCATCAGTCATGTTGTTAGCAACAAGCTTGGGGACTTGCCATGGCATGTCATCAACTGCGCATTCTAGTTGTATTTTTAAAAGAAAATAAGACTTGACATTTCATTTGAATCATCTAGGCAGAGGATTCATACGAAATGTCAAGTGTTATATTTTCTCCGAAAAATAATATAAAAAAAATTTGAATGTCGTCAGCTACAATTTTGCTTCACTCAATTAATTAGAATAAAAGAGGTATTCTTATACTCAAAGTTTCTTGTCTTAATAAGATACTGAAGAATCTACAGATACGTATGGCAAATTGGTGGCTCCTTTGAATCCCATTTTAACGCATAGCATGCTGGGTAAAAATTTCAGCGGAGGACATTTTGAAATATGTTTCTTATTTTTCCCAACACAAAAGGATTTGACATTTCATACAAATTGTCTCCTTCTCCTTTGGAGACAATTGGCATAAAATGTCAATGCATGCTTTCTTGGAAAAATAGAAAGTTTGCATGAGATGTCAAAGTATGTTTTCTGGGAAAAATAGAAAAAAAACAAAAAACATTTCAATTGTTGTCTGCTGAAAATTTTATCCAGCATGCTAAGCTTGCTAATAACTTGCTGATTACCTAGTAAAACACCATATTTACCGTAAGTATTGGGACATCTTAACTCCTTACCATATTTGTACTAAATTTTGAAAAACTCCATTTTTCTCCCTGTTGATGCATCTAAAAACTACTGATGATTGGCAAGCAGTATAGACTATGATCAGAAACTGCTTTCTGTGGCATCTGGTTCTAAACTTTTGCTCAGGCCTGTCAGTCCCAATTTTTAGAGTTATTACAGAAGACATAATTATATTTTGTCATGGAAATTTTACCTTTACTATTCTATGGGCAAATTCAGCAGACTACAAATTAATGGTATTTTTCTTTTTTTTCCCAGAAAACATGATCAGACATTTTATGCAAATTGTCTCAATTTGCATGAAATGTCAGATCCTGTATCCTGGGAAAATAAGAAAAATATTTCAAAATGTTGCCTACTGAAAATTTTACCCAGAGTACTAATTATCAAAGGAATATACCACAAAGCTTCTGAAGCTTTCATATCATAACCACGATTTAACTGGTAAGAGTTATCTCCCTTGACCTAACGGCTTCACAGCCTTGTTAGCAGACTACTAATTCACTCAACTCTTCTCCAGTAGTACTATGGCACCCAGTTCTGCTTAGCATTATATATCATAGCTACAGTGTATAAGAGGGACTATCCACATAATATTTTTTTTTTTATTTCTCACAAAAAGGTATGTTATGGGCACACAACAGAAGCACCTTGACTGGCACTTCAAATGTTTGAAATTTTTACCATATACAGACATTTTTACCATATACAGTCATGGACGGTTTTACCATACATGGCCATGACAGCCATCATGGCTGCTGGTTCCCAACATTTTTCACAAATTCAAAGTTACCCAGGATGATCCATATCTTATTTGAGCTTGTGGTTTCCGAGTAGAAGTAGATTAATGTTTTTACCACAATAATGGTAATGTCAACCATCTTGGATGCCAAAACCCTATAGTTTCTTGTGCAATTTGTAATTTGGGTCAAACAATATTCCAAATGGAATTCGCCTTGCAGTTTTGGAGGTGAAGTCACTTAACATTAAAGTGCCAAGCAAAATTTGTAACAGACAACATTCTGAAAAAAATTTGTTTTTAATGTTTTTTCAGAGAGAACAAGTCTTGAAATTCCATTGTCAAGATTTGTATTCTCTGAAAGATGAAAAAGAAGTAAAAATTATTGTCTGCTGCAGTTCTGGTTGGCACTTTACGGGTTAAGAGGTTTACAATAATATATGGCCATGGCATCCATCTGGAATATCTGTTCTCACAGTTTTCACAAATTTATGAGATATTGTCCAAAGGATGCTATCATGGCATGTGTCTGGGGCATGATACTTCAGTGAGGCATCACTCTAAAAGTGACCATCGAGCTACCCTGCCACATCCAAACACCATCCAGATATGACTGAAAGATTGTTGACAGTGACATAAAACCCAAATAAACAAACAAACAAACAAACTCTAAAAGTGAGCATTGATTGAGCTCACTGCCACATCCACTTCCATTGAACAAACTTATTGTAAGGAAATATGGTGCTGTTATGTTTTATCTACAGCTCTGCAGTATATAGCGTTTTTTGATTAGCCGCTTGGGCAGTTTACCTTTAGCTTTGGAATAAAATATAATCTTGTGTGTTCATTACACTTATCTACATGTAAGTTCCCTTATACAAAAACCACCTATTCAGAAAATATTTCCTCCAGTAATACAGTGAGACCACTAATGAACTCATTGCGATGCATGCTTGGTAATTTTGCATGCTTTTTTGTCGTCTGTGGATTTTTTTTTTTTTAAATTAACTTTTTAAAAAAATCTTTCAGGACTACCACCAGAGTGCCAAACAGTTTGGATCCAGATCAGGCTTGACATTTTGTTGGGCCTGTTGTGGGTCCAAATTATTTGCAAAGGTTATCAGCAGGCGAAAAACGTTGCCACTAACAGGGAAAGAGTTAATGGCTCGTTTACCATGGCTGATTAAAACTCATTTTTTACTCCCTACGAAACTTTTCCAATAGCTCAAGAAAAACATTCAGGATATTTTGGAGACATTTTCTTATTTCATCATAAAAATATGCACACTAATTATAACTGCCTCATCGAGTTGATTCTAATGAGTACACTCAATGTACCATTATTTAATAGAAGATCAAAAAGACACCCTGAATTATCCCCACTAGCCTCCTTACCTGGCCCTATGACTAAACCTCAGTGGCTCGAACTACCCATGTCAAGAACAAATTTCCATGGTCCTATGATGCTCAAGCCATTATAGTTTGACTGTGATAGCAAACTAGGAGCAGCTGCATTTTATTTGGAACTTTGGTTATTGTATTTTCTGATACCAAAATATAAGGTTATAGTGAAAGGTGTTAACCACTGATTCCCGTATTCAAGACTGGGTGTGAATCTGTACTTGACCACTTTGCACTCAGCGGCAGTAAAAAAACTGTGATACTGGACCCTGCTCTTGATTTTCCATATACTCAAAGATTCACTGCAATTCTAGAGCTGGGTACCAGATTACCCTATAATTCATATAAATAACCTATTAGGAGTACTTAGCAGCAGAGTTCACTGTTGCCATCCAGTCAGTATTTAACCCTTAAAGCACCAAGCAAAATTGTAGCAGACAAGATTCTATTTTTTTATTATTATTATTTTTTTGAGAAAATAAGACTTGGCATTTCATGTGAATCATCTGCTACACCGAGTTCAAATTGCATCATAGTGCAGATTATATTTCTATTTCCTTTGGGATCATTGAGTCTAATCTGGTTACTTTGAAAATTGAATACTGCTTAAGCCGGTATTAGGAGGCATATACAAAAGAGACTTCTAATAAAACAGTCTCCGATTTTCTTTCTTTTGTGTGTTCTTTGTTTCCAATGGGAACCGTTTAGATTTTCATTCTTTCATGTGTTCTTTGTTTCCAAAGGCAACCTTTTAGATATCATTTCACATAAAATGTCAAGCCTTATTTTCTCTGAAAAAAGAAAAAAAAAAAAAAAAAAAAGAAGATCCCTAAAGGGATGAATGCCCCCACTACTGCCAGTTTGGCTTCGTAGATTTATTATCTGAGCAAAAAGCAAAAGACGAGTGATTTTATTTACATATCTAAGTAAATCATGAGTATGTAACTCTAGTAAAGAAAACTTGATCAGTGACCTTCTTGCATATGCCCTACCTTTATACTTACTATGCTGCAAGTTTCAAACAATTATCTTGAAAACGGTAGAATTTACTGAGACACAGCCCTTCTATACCATGTGTAGGAGGCAAAATTTCTAAGTAAAACCAGGGTATGTAACTCTAGCAATTAAAATTTGATCAGGGCCCAGTTGTTCAAAGCATCGTTAGCTTAACAAGCTCATTAAGGGTCATTTCGTTAACTCTTTTAGCGGATCCAATACACAATATTTTGATATTTTTTGCTGAAAAAATTTGAGTAGCTTTTGCACTGCAAAAGCTACTCACATTTTTTCAGCAAAAAATTTCAGCATATTTGCGTAGCACTCAGTGTAAATTTTAACGAATCGTTAATTAACGATGTCGTTAGCTTTGAACAACAGGGCCTAGATTTCTGTGATTTTTATACCCATGCTAAGCCTATAGCCTTACTTTGCTGCAAGTTTCTAATTGTTATTTTGAAAACTTTGGGAGTTGCAGAGACATAGACCCTACTATGCCATGTGTACAAGGCCATATTTCTAAGTAAATCAAGGGTATATAACTCTAGCAATAAAAATTTGATCAGAGTTCTGTGACCTTTATGCACACGCCCAGCCAATATTGTAACTTTCTGCAAGTTTCTTACCATTTCCTTGAAAACTTTAGGAGTTGCAGAGCAACAAACCATACTATGCCATTTGTATAAGACAAATTTTCTAAGTAAATCAAGGGTAAGTAAGTCTAGCAATAAAAGCTTGATGTGAGTTCTGTGTCCTTTATGCGCATGCCCAGCCTATATTCTTACTTTGCTGCAAGTTTCAAATCATTATCTTGAAAACTGTAGAAGTTGCGGAGACACGAATCTTACCATGCCATGTGTATAAGACAAATTTTCTAAGTAAATCAAGGGTATGTAACTCTTACAATAATAATTTGATCAGAATTCTGTGACCTTTATGCACATGCTCAGTCGATCTCCTTACTATGATGCAAATTTCAAACATTACCTTGAAAACTGTAGGAGTTGCTGAGACACAAACAGGACTATATAGAGATAGATGGACAGACACACAAACACACAGATGGACAGACAGATGGAAACCAGGACATATGACTGAGGGTAAAACTATATGCCCTTCTCTACTTCATGATGGAGGCATAAAAATCAAACTAACATCTGCTTCAGCTGTGATCAGGAACATCACCATGTTGTTAGACTGACAAGTTCAAATTTTATGTTTCCAAATATTATTAGGGGTGGATGGTAGAGTGGTGTGCCCTGCTGCTGAAACTTTTGGAGGGTTGGCCCTGCCATCATTGGCTTTTGACAGATGGTTCTTGCCTACCTGAAGCAAGTTCAGCTGTTGACGCCTTTTTCTCATCTATCTCCCTTTCTCTGGGAGATGGCTCCATATGACAGAAATATTGTTGACAGGCCAGTTAAACCTCTATTCAAACTCAAACAGAAATATTAACCCTCGTCATGCTGAATAAATCAAGATGCCACACCCTTTCTAATTGTCAGTCAATCAGATTATTTGATCCCGGTTGTTGATACATATTCACATACTGAATGACAAACAGTGCAGATCCAGATCAGTTGACTTCTTCGAAGAAGCCAACTGATCTGGATCTACATTGTTTGTAAATACAGGATATATCTGGGTTCAGCAGGATAATGGTAAAGGGTAATTAAGGTGTATATTATATTGGTCATTATAAAAGTATAGGTGTACTTCTATATATGGATATTACAATGCACCTTTTTTCCCCTATTTCACAAAATTGTAGTAGATCACATCCAAATAAAACTTGAAATCTCACATCATATGTCTGCTTGGCTGACAATTCACATGAAATATCTAGCTTTATTTTTCCACTAATAATATTTCAAAGTGTTGTGATTAGTACTTTTCGGGTGATTACCCAATAACAATAAAATCAATTTTTATTATTATTATCATTTTTTTTTTTTTTTTGAGAACTTTATGATCTAAAATTTTAAATGTGAATGTCTAGATCAGTGTAAGCATAAATACAGTCTAAAAAGGGCTTTCAATATTCATTATTTATATTAGACAAAGTTTAAACAGGCATGTGATTATATATGGATAACCTTTTCCACTCTCTAGACATATTCAGCAGAAGACAATATGAAATATCTTCTTTTCCTTTTCTTTCAAAAAAACAGGATTTGACAATTCATAATCTCCAATGGATACAATTTGCATGAAATGTCAAGGCCTATTTTCTGAAAAAATAAGAAAAATACTTCAAATTGTCATCTGTTGAAAATTTTACCCCAAGTACTAAGAGGTAATTTAACATGCATGTGATTATTTATAGACTGCCCGATTCATTATGTGTATGCAACAATTACTGTTGTAAGTTACCAACAAATTGATAATATTTCTCATATTTGTCTAGAAAACAGGACTTGACATTTCGGAAGACAATTTGTATGCAATATCAAAACCTGTTTTCTTAGAAAAATATTTCAAATTGTTGTCTGCTGAAACTTTTTTCCCAGTTGCTAAGTGTTATGTGTTTTCTTTCAAAACATGTCCTGAAATTTGAACAAGCCTTACCTGGTGTTAGGTGCAGTCGTGACTGTAGTGTAAATAATTTGAACAAAAACATGAATAAAACCTTAAAGTGCTAAGCAAAATACTGTAGCAGACGACATTCTATTTTTTTTTTTAATTATTTTTACGAGAATGACTTGGACACATTGAAATAGAAAAATGTAGATGATAAAGTGTCTATAGACACATAGACAAGACAATGTTACAAAACTACAAATATTAAAAACTTTTTTTCTTGAAATAAAAAAAAGAAAATTTAGAATTTCTAATTAAATTCATAATTTCTAAATGCATTTAGACATGATGTCTTTCACAGACCCATAAGTAAATGTGCAAGCTTTTATTGTATGACCAAATATGGGCATTATAGAGAGAAGTTGTGTTTTTGAAGTCTAGTATAAATTCTCCAAATGAAATGTAGCTTTAATTTCATTTTGTTTCTATCAAAACTGTTTTCCCCTCCTAACTATACATTACATTTGCCATTACATTCAACTGTAAGGGGGCTTATATTTTGACATTTTGTTGCCTTATTCAAGCAACCTCTTACCAAGTAAAATCATATTAACTTTTCATTATCTTATCTTGCTCAAAGAACTACATTTATAGTTCCATTTTTTGGGTTGATTGTTAACAACTGAGCCAAAGTATACAAATGCCAAAATTTCCTTAAGGCAGTTGTCCACTCACCTGATTATCACCGACCAAAGTAATCAAACCGCGTGTTTGACGAAATCCAGGTAACCATTATTTATTCATTCTTGTTGCTGTAACTTCAGAGTGCTGTTGATGGAGGGTTATCTGTATAGCCTGGTCTGGGAAATTTGGGACACTGGCAAACAGTGCAGACCCAGACCAGATGCCGCAGAATGAAACTGTCTGAAGTCTCCGTTCTGGACCATTTTCCCATCCTACACTCAGAGTTAATCAACCCATCAGTGCTGTTAGTGCTTTGATTGAGAAAAGACATTGACCCTTAAGATGCCAAACACAACTGTCTTCTGCTTTGTCTTCTGCCAAATACTTTAAGAGTCATTGTTGCAAACAGAGTAGACCCAGATGAGACTCCTCTAGGAGCAGTCTGATCTGGTCCACACTGTTTGCCGATATACAAAAGGTACGTTTGAAAAGTTTGCAAGGATGCAGCATATGACATAAACAGACGACATTTTCAGATGCAGGTTTTCTTGGCGTTTTAAGGGTTAAATTTACCTTTATTATTTTCTTCCATATTTAAATACGAAATACAAAATAAACATGTTTAAGTTTCAAAGTTGGAAGTTATATGATTTTGTAGAGTTTCAGGCTCAAAGCTATTTGGCTAAACATGTGCAGGAAAGTGTTGGAAGTAGAAGTGTATGCACTGTATAAAACACCAAATATTAGTTTCATATATATTATTAAATTTGTTTCTCTTGCACATGCCTTTTCCTGCCTAGCTTTTCAACCATATACTTACTCAGCTGCACTCTTGAAAAAAAATTCAGAATCATCTGTTGAAAATTTTACCCAGAGTGCTATATAAGCATTTAGCTGATGATTTTGAACAACTGGCTCAAGGATTTCACTCATTTCAGTGATGATGGTTCCCTGTCACCATCATGATGGCTCTTGCCATTTTTACCCCAAATATTCAGACACACATGCCATGAGCAACAGCCCAGACCCAGATCAAGGAGCAATTTGGCCGGCGTCTACACTGCTTGCCATTCAGCCATTTTAACACCTCAGGTTCATTGAATGGATTTTAGTTGTATTTTGAGATAAGAATGGTACCAGTAATGAGCTATGGCATGCAAGTATTTAGTGTAAATATGACATTCAGTGTGACTGACATTCCGATCATTTGTAAACACAGTGACCACTAATAATGGGGTCACACAGATATATATTTGGAATGATAAAGACTGACCTTAATCATTATCACTCTCTGTGCTAATTCAGCGGACAACAAATGATACTTTTCTTATTTTTCACAGAAAAATAGGCTTTGAGGTCTCGTGCAAAGAGACAATTTGCATGAGACCACAAAGACTATTTAACTGGAAAAAATTAATAAGAAAAAAATATTTCAAAATGTCATCTGCTGAAAATTTTTACCAGCATGCTAATCATTAAGATTCAAAATGTGAGAACTGATTTTGCAGAATTACGTATTGTAAACAATACACACGTGACAAGTTTATCTACATTGTATAAGTTGCTGTGGTTTAACTGCACCATGCAGCCATTTCTGTTTCATTTCTGAAATCAGTGTTGCAGTAGATATAAATACAGCCCTGAACTTTCAAGAACTTACGAATGCCTGAGTGTTTTCTATTGTCTTAATCTTCACTTTGAAAACATATTACATCACAACCTCTTTATAACACTATTGTTGGGGTCCATAGCATAAACCGTGTTAGTTAAACAACCATGTTATATCCAAACAAAATGTATAGATTATACTGAAAAATGACCATTTATGGTCATTTTTCAATATAATCTACACATTTTTCTGATCCATCTTTGAACCATGTTATATCCAAAACCGTGTTATAACGAACCGTGTTATAACGCGGTTGTAGTGTATTTGTGAGATAATTTTAACTGAGCAATAGATTTCTCATATTTTATTAGCTAATTTTTCACGGAGAGTACATCATTACAGTTTTGCCACAAAGCAATAACGACCCATGACCAAACCGGTATTGGCAGCATCTTGCCTGACTATGATACATCAGTAGAACGCCTTCTCCAAACTTTGATCTGAATATCTGACAATATAAAACAATCCACTTTAGGAGCAAAACCAATCAGAAACAGTGTTTTAGTTTCCTTACTTAACCTGTCATTTAAAATGAAGATATTAACCTCAACACCCACTGAAGTGACCAAATAAAACAAGGCTGGATTGCACATATGAGCTAAAGCTGTCATAGAGCTTGCAGAAGTGATGGGTCATTGGTTTATGACTGACTGACTGACTGAGTTGAGGTTTTACAGCCAAGTCAACCCATTAGGTCCATGTCGAGCACGGTCAGTTTACCTAACCACACTTTTCCTGGGCAGGCTTAGTCCTCAAGCGTTTAACCAGTATTGTGCACATTCTTTCGCCAGAAACTGACAACTGCCCTTCTTGAATCAATGGAAGGGAAAGAATGACCGCAGAAAATATTTCATGATCAATTTCCACGAAAGAATGGTGCCAGACCTGGTGGGGATCAAACCTGCAGCCTCCTGATCACCAGTCAACGCTTATCCAACTATCTTGTTCACTGAAGTGGAAGCATAAGAGGATGGAGTTCATTGAAATTATTTTGAAATCAGGCCACTGGCCTACTGTTCAGTTGAGCTGAACCATTTAGCTATTTTGGTAATAAGAAGCATAAGAGAAACAATTCTGTGAAATGATTATGAAATTGGGCAACTGGCCTAGAGGGAGAATGTAGTTTGAAGATATTTCTATTTTTAGCACTGGAGGCCATATTGTTCAGTGGAGCAGAACCATTTGAACAATTTTAGTGAAAGGGCATAAGAAGAATATTTCAGTGAAATTACTCTACAACCTCTTTATAACACTATTGTTTGGGTCCAAAGCATAAACCGTGTTAGTTAAACAACCATGTTATATCTAAACAAAAATGTTTAGATTACATGTATATAGAAAAATGACCATTAATGGTCATTTTTCTATATAATCTATACATTTTTGAGATCCATCTTTGAACCATGTTATATCCAAAACCATGTTGTAATGAACCATGTTATAAAGAGGTTAATGTGTATTTTGAAATCTGGCCACTGGCTTTCTCTGAAATTATTTTGTAATCGGACCTCTGGCCAAGGAAGAGAAGTGTAAATATTTTATTTTTTTAATTTTTAGCTCTAACTGCTATCTTGTTCAGCAAAGTGGAACCATTTGAGCAATTTTGGTAAAGGGCCATGAGGAAAACATTTCTGTAAAGTTTGGACAAAAACTGTCAAAATAGTACGCTAATAGTTTGCTGAGTACATTGACTTTTTTCAAGAAATAATGGTTTTCAACAACTACTACAGGCTATAAATTTGTACAAAACCTGACATATGACAGAAAAACTCACCTCAAATTGTGCTTGTCTATCATATGAAAAATAGCAATCTGGGCCCAGATGTTCAAAACTAACAATGTTGTTAGTTAACCTATGGTTAAAGCTTTGATCATTAACCCTTAAAGTAGGGCATAAATCATATATCAGGCCTGTTAACGGGGGTACCTCTACTTGAGAAGCCATTACTTCCTTGATGTTGCCTCGATTTTGATGGCATTTTCACACATAGTTTTGCCGATCGTATGTGGCCATTTACTGTAGAAGCAATGACCATCATGCAATCAGGAAACGTTTAAGACACACAAAAAAATTACAAGAGACCAGTGCTTACTGTGTGCTATTCAGAAAGAAAAGGGGGACAAACGTAGGTTCTACTTTTGTTCTTACTTCTTCCTCACTGGAAATGATTTACCGTAATAACCGTAAGTATTGGGACACCTTATCTACTTACCATACGTGTCCTAAAATTTGAAATAGTCCATTCCACTACCTGTTGATGTGTCTAAAATATTGCTGTATGTATGGCAAACAGTGTAGACGCTGATCAGACGCCGCGTTCTGCGGCGTCTGATCTGGGTCTGCACTGTTTGCAAAGGCCTATCTGTCCCAATACTTAGGGTTATTACGGTAAGTGTTATGGGTGCTTATTTTCCAGAAAATTGTGATAAAACTGACAAAACAGGTGCTGAAATTTCTGACAACTTGAAATTCGGTATACTCAATCTTTATTTGCTGATTTGTGTTGAGGTTATACGGCCCAGTCAACCCAATGGGGTGATGTCGAGCGCAGTCAGTTTACTTAACCATACTTTTACTGGGCAGGCTTAGTCCTCTTAGCAGTTCATAAACCAGTATTGTGCACATTCTTTTGCCAGAAACTGACAACTGCCCTTCTTGAATTAGCGGAAGGGAGAGAATGACCGTAAAAAATATTTCATGATCAATCTCCACGAAAAAATGTTGACGACTCGGCAGGGGTTGAACTTGCAACCTCCTATTCACCAGCAGGATGCGCATCCAACTGAGCCACCGAGGCAGGCATCTGCATGGGTAAAATCCAGCACATGACTTTCTAATGAAGACGTATGAAAGTAGGTGTCTTTTCTATATGCCAGATGCAACCATTTAGAGCACTTGTTCTGAATGGTTGCATCTGGTGTATAGTAAGTATAACAGGCTTTAGAGTTGGCCTACCCCTAAAACATGACAAACGTCTTCCCTAGCCCTTTAAGGGGTAAATATGACATATATGCTAATATTTGTGCTGAAAAAAATGTGAGTAGCTATACTGTACTTATTAGAACAGTTAACATTTTGACCACTAACGAGCTTGTTAAGCTAACAATGCTGTGAACAACTGGGCCCAGGATACCCCTCTTATCTGGAGCTACGGTTCTTACAGATAATTAAGTTCCAAATGAGAAGAGAGGGAGGCAAAAATTTTAGAGGTGCACCTATTCCCCTTTAAAGAAAAAAATCTAGAACATATATATCTCCTCTACCTTTAAAGTAATCCTTCTTTACATAATATTACTCAATCTCTGAACTTCTGACCTTGTCAAAATTATCCACCTGTTTGTCATAAAATTCAACATATCTTTAATGCTTAGCACTTATGAACAAATTCAGCAGATGACAATTTGTTGATTTCTTCCCAGAAAATATAAGCTTTGACATTTCATGCAAATTGTCTCCCAAAAATTGTCTCCTAGCGAGATGATTTATATTAAATGTCAAAGCCTGTTTTAAATATATATAAAAAAATTCATTTTTACCCAGCATGCTAAGAGTTTATGGTAGTCTTTGTTTACACAGTGCATTTCGAAACTAGGTAAACAAAATTCATCAGCCATTCTAATGATATTGCACTGTCTGGTAGATCTGGTCACTCGCCTGTAAAGTGACAAAAAGTTATTATTGCTGAAGTTCTCAGATTTTCAAGGACCTTATATAGTAAAAGAAAGAAAAAATCAATTATTTAACCATTTAGTTAACCAAATATTTGCAGAAAGAATATTCAACATGTAGTATTGCCAGTTTACTAGACTTACACTAATACAGGCTTGGATTAAGCGGTTGATTTTTTTTTTTTTTTTTTTTTTTTTTTCAACCAATATGAACTGATATTTATCTTATTTCCCAAAGAAAAGGTATAAACCTATGTGTTGCGGGTGGCAAAACATATACATGTACTGTATTCGACCTAATTACCGCACTGTGTGCTTAGGTTTTTCAAAATTACTGGGAACACTCAGATATGATAAAATATGTACCTATACCGATTAAGGATACACTATAAAAAGATCAGAAAAGGACTTATTTGATGATGATTATGTTTTTTTTTTCTGATTTTCTTTATAAAGGCATATGTTGTGGCTACTCATTTGAATTGCATCAAGAATATTCCACTTATATCGAGCCGATCGTTCATCAAAGGTGGGAGAAAACCGGAGAACCCGGAGAAAAACCACCTGACCATCCGTAAGCAGAACTTGGCTTACCCACGTGACCCGAGCGAGGCTCGAACCACAGCGGTGAGAAACCTAATGGATTAAGAGTCTTATCCACTAGGCTACGGGGGCCCGCCATATGCCTTTATAAAAAAGTATATAAAAAGTACACTGGCTGTAATCTGAAGACTATGGAATTTCATGAGTGTGCGCTAATAGGGGTATGTGCAGTAATTAGATCGAATACGGTATTTTTATGGAGAAACAAGAAAAAGGCAGATAAGAGGGAGTATCCAGATAATATTTTCTTATTCCTACATGAAAGCACATGTTGTAGGTAATGAGTACCACAACATGTTTTAGTGGCGAAAAAAGAAAAATATCCTTACTTTTCAGTAGAAAGTAAATGTCTTATCTGCTTTGAAGATGTTTATCTGATACTTCAGTTACAAGAAGCTATGCTGTGCTAGGCTTTCTCCATCATGGCAATGATCAAATGTATACAATTTCACAAAAAACATATGTATAGAAATAACATACATTAACATCTTGTGGCTCAGGCTGCATTGTCTCCCAAAGGAAGTGAGAAAGGAGAGAGATAGAGATAGTAAAGAGATAGAAATGAAGGAAATGTGAATGATAGCAGAGAAACAGAAGACATAAAAAGATGCCCTCCTTTCTCCACCTTCTGCATTACTCACCCCACAAAAGTATTACTACACTACAATCTTTTTTTAACATGGTTCGTTATAGCACGGTTTTGGATATAACACGGTTCAAAGATGGATCCCAAAAATGTATAGATTATACTGAAAAATGACCATAAATGGTCATTTTTTCAATATAATCTATACATTTTTGTTTGGATATAACACCATTGTTTAACTAACACGGTTTATGTTATGGACCCCAACAATAGTGTTATAAAGAGGTTGTGGTGTATTTTTCTTAATTCTCTAGAAAAATATATTTTGCAGGTATTCATCGGAAGCACCTCACTGAGGCACTTCTGATGAGTACCACCAACATATATTTTTGTTGAAAAATAAGAAAATAGTGAGGTGCTTCTCCCTTCCCCACCGGCTGCATCACCCAATCACAGCCCTAGCAAAATCAGTCAGAAAACTTAACACATTGTACTAAATATTAACTTATTAATTCATACATTACCTGTTATATTTAATTTTTATATTTCTATTCATAGAAGAGTCCTTGATTTTAGTTACAGTAATCCTGTTTTAGTATTGAACACTATGTCATACTCTAGGGCAATGTTCCCCACATAAGTTCAAGGGAAGAAACATTTAACAGATAACATACAGAGACATATGAAGGTCACCATTCAATCCAAGTTATGTCATAATACCTTATATTATCTACCCCAATGAACAGTACTTGATGATAGCTCTAGATAAGCTTATTTTATTTTTTGCATTATGAAAACATGCCTATTCAGATATAATAAAAAATTCACAACCCAAAAAATGAAAATTTTCAGATAAAAAATTCTGATATTTTTTATATTTCTGCTCAAAACATAGAATGTGGGTCCTCATTAGAACCATCCCAATGAGGTGGTTCTAATGAGTACCTACAATCTATGTTTTGAGCAGAAATAAGAAAAATAATGTATACCCCTTAAACCCCAGTTTTACTATATAAAAGTAGGGTTTAAAAGGGTCAACATTATATACTGGTATTGTACAAATGTGTACATTTTCATGGCGTCAACCAAAAAGAAGTGATATTTTTCTTATTTCTTCATAAAAACATATCTAATGTGCACTCATTAGAAGCACCTCACCACGGAGGCACTTCTAATGAGTACCAACAACATATGTTTTCTTGGAGAAATAAAAAAAATATTTACCTGATATCACTTCATATCTACAGTTATGAATTAATGTTCCAATCAACAATTTTTCAGTTGTGCTGACTTCCCTCTGAATTTGTGGGATTGTAGTTTTATTGAACCATCCGGTTTATTTGTTTAGTTGTTCAAAATCTAAATTTAGCAGCATGCCCCAATGACATAATGATCAAATGTGATTGAGTCATGATAGACAAGTCTTGCCTTAAGTTACTAGTAACACTGCCACAGAGGCAGCAGACAGCCCATCTATTTTTTGCAAGCCCCAATTAGTGAAGGCCCAAACAATCATCACAGTTCTAAATAAGAGGCCTATCTACAGTTCCAGATTTGACATGTTTTCAGATAAATACTGTTTATTTATTTCTCTGCAAAAACCTACAGTTGAACTTCAATGGATCAAATATCTTTGAGACAACTGAAATTTATTCTGCATATGGGTAGTGCTGGTTACTGAAGGTTAACCCTGAAAGCGCCAAGCAAAATTTGCAGCAGACGACATTCTGAAAAAAATACTTTTCTTAGAAAATAAGCCTTGAAATTTCATGTGAATCGTCTGTCAAGCAGACGATTCACATGAAATGTCAAGACTTATTTTCTAAGAAAATTTAAAAAAAAAATATATTTAAAAGCGTCTTCTGCTGCAGTTGTGATTGGCACTTTATGTGTTAATCATAGTGCTAGGAGGCAAATGCGGATAATTTAGGGATATCTTTTCAATCTTCTATAAACTAATGGCATGCATACTCATTAGAATGGCCTCAATGAGGTGATTCTAATGACTTTTTAAATAAGAAAATATCTCCAAAATATCCCTAAATATTTGTTTTCTTGAATTATCAGTCAAATTTCATAGGGATCGAAAAGAAGTTCAATTCAGCCACGGAAATAAGCAATCAGTGTTTGAGTCTTTGAAGGTTAACCCTTAAACTGCCAATCACAAAAATTGTCGTCTGCTTTGTCATTTGCTTGTGATTTTAAAAGTCATTTTTGCAAACAGTGTGGACCCAGATCAGACTGCGCCTCTAGGAGCAGTCTGATTGATTTGGGTTCACACTATTTGCCTGTCTGCAAAAATAGGTTTGAAAAGTTTGCAAGAATATTCAGCTGACGACATTTTCAGATACAGGTTTTCTTGGCATTTTAAGGGTTAATGTATATTGTATGTCATTCATCAGAAGTGTCCTCAGGGCCAAAAGAAATGTTTTTGTAGGGAAATGTTTTTGTGGGGCGGGGCGGTTGCCTGAAATTCTATAGGCCTCTAGAACCTGCAGATTTAACACAACGCATTTACACAATCCGTTTTCCTGTCACTACCAACCTAATAACTACCTAATAAATAGTTCCCTGCTTAACCCTTGTCCTGCCTAATAAATTAAGATGCCATGCCCATTTCTAATTTTCAGCCCATCAGATTACTTGATCCCAATTGTTGCTACAAATTCATATACAGAATGGCAAACAGTGCAGATCCAGATCAATTCAGAAGCCAACTGATCTGGATCTACACTGTTTGCAAAGGCAGGATATATCCAAGTTCAGTAGGACAAGGGTTAAATGCTGATAATGCTTAATTCTGCATTCAAACATGTTAGCCTTATACACTCTGATGCTTATAAATAGTTTTGTTTGTGTTGAGATTTTACAGCCCAGTCAACCCATTGGGGTCATGTCGAGCGCAGTCAGTTTTACCTAACCACACGTTTACTGGGCAGGCTTAGGCCTCTAAGCGCTTAACCAATACATGTATTGTGCACATTCTTTCGCCAGAAACTGACAACTGCCTTTCTTGAATCAGCGGAAGGGAGAGAATGACGGCAGAAAATATTTCATGATCAATCTCCACGAATGAATGTTGCTGACCTTGGCGGGGGTCGAACCCGCGACCTCCTGGTATCCAGCCAGATGCGCATCAAACTGGGCCACCAAAGGCCGGCACTTATAAAAAGTAAATAAATAAACAAAATCAATGAATACTCCAGGAAAACAGTGTTGGGTAAAAAAGTGTATCCTGAGCCATGGTCTTACTAAACTTTCTACCAAAAAGGACTTCATATGAATATTTTACAATTTACATATGACTTTTAACACTGACAAGAAGCTTTTTACAACAAAAAAGGGATATCTTGCATCAAAAATGGTTGCATTAATATGAATTAATCTTGACCTTGAAAGAGTCGATAAAATAATATCTGGTGCATGTTTTAAAAATGCTGTCTTGTCCTGGTTGGAAAAAAAAACAGTGGCACATGCCTGTTTTTCTGCTCTCAGGTTACATTTTACAAATAAATTTGTATACTGTTTATGTGTGGCTTTTTTCATAGCACTAGTTAAGGCGCTTTTTTCAATCCAAAAGTATTGATATTTTTCTTATTTCTCCACAAAAACATATGTTGTGGGACTCATTAGAAGCGCCTAGCCGAGGCGCTTCTAATGAGTACTCAGAATACATGTTTTCATGGAGAAATAAGAAAAATATTTACCGAATACCCTCCCTTATCTAGACCTATGTTTTTTTATTTTCAGACTAAATCCATTCAGTTCTAGAGGACTACAGAATTTCAGGTAACCACCCCTATCAGCACTCTCAGTGCTTTGATTTTTTTCAAACTTTAAAATTAGATATTTTTTCTTATTTCACTACAAAAACATATGATATAGGTACTCAGAAAGGCCTTGCCAATGGGCACTTCAAAAGTGCTTCAAATAAGTATCACATATATATATTTTTGTGGAGAAATAAGACAAGTATTCATCAGGATACCCGTTTTATCTGAAGCTGTGAGAAAAATATATTACAAAGTGTGGTTTCCTGACATTTTAACTCCCCCCCCCCCATGCTAAGAGTTAACTTCTTAGCACTCCGGGTAAAAATTTCAGCAGACAATATTTTGAAATATTTTTCTTTCCAAGTAAACAGGTTTTAACATTTCATGTAAACTGTCTCCAATGGAGACAATTACCATGGAATGTCAAATCCCAGAAAATAAGAAAAAAGTCATTAAGTTGTTGTCTGCTAAATCAGCCCAGAGAGTGGTAAAAGTTAACCCTTAAAGTGCCAAGCAAAATTTGTAGCAGACGACATTCAAAAATTTATTTTTTTACTTTTCAGAGAAAACAAGTCTTGACATTTCATGTGAATCATCTGCTTGGCAGGCAGATGATTCACATGAAACGTCAAGACTTGTTTTCTCTGTAAAATAAAAAATAAAAAATTTTAAAAAAAAAATTGTCGTCTGCTGCAGTTGTATTGGCGCTTTAATGGTTAAGGACTTTATGTGTCATGTAGTTATTAGAATGCATATGAGCCAGCGCACAACAAAACCTACAATACAACTTTTGCGACCAGCAAAGACTCAGATCAGCATGCACATCTGCACTGTCTGATCAGAGTCTTTACTGATCGCATGTGACTTGTACAGCCTCCAGGCTATCCAAAGAGGGATATACAAGAACCCTTGCCATACTGGGTGGATGTACAGGCTGATCTGAGTCTTTGCTTTGTTTGTTTGTGTTGAGGTTTTACGGCCCAGTCAACCCAATGGGGTCATGTCCAGTGCGGTCAGCATACCTAACCACACTTTTACTGGGCAGTCTTAAGTCCTCTAAGCGGTTAACCAATATTGTGCACATTCTTTCACCAGAAACTGACAACTGCCCTTCTTGAATCAGCAGCAGGGAGAGAATGACTGTAGAAAATATTTCATGATCAATCTCCATGAAGGAATTTTGCCGCCCCAGTGGAGTCAAACCTACAACCTCCTGATCTCTAGTCGGACACGCATCCAACTGAGCCACCAAGGTTGGCTACACAGGTCTTATTATAGGTTTTGTCGTGCACTGGCTCATATGGCAAATTATGTAAATATGTCTTATTTCAGGTGAATACTGACTCAATTATCTGATTAACCCTTAAAACGCCAAGAAAATCTGCATCTGAAAGTGTTGTCTGTTTATGTCGTCTGCTGAATATTCTTGCAAACTTTTCAAACCTATTTTTGCATATAGGCAAACAGTGTGGACCCAAATCAGACTGCTCCTAAAGGAGCAGTCTGATCTGGGTCCACACTGTTTGCAACAATGACTTTTGAAGTAACTAAAGGAAGACAAAGCAGATGACAATTGTTGTGATTGGCGCTTTAAGGATTAAACACAAATACAGACCAATGAGGCGCAGTTAAATGACTCGATTCTGCAAAATCAAAGAATGAAACTGATCCTTCTTAATTCAAAATGGGACATAACTCTGCCAAATAATCGCAAATCTGAATTCATGCATATCTGCTTAATAATGATAGGACAACCTAAATTATCTATCCATCTTTAAATACTGCAACAACCCCTCGCAAGAATTACATGCAGGTGGATTGCTTTTTATTGTCATAATACAAAAGTGCAAGAAATAAGAAAAGATACTAATCGTTTCAATATTCATTAGACTTTCAGTCAAGTGCAGAGAATCAAACCGCAAAATTCAAATGTCATCACAGAGGTCATTGCACCGAAAAACTTTTAGAAACAAACATCAATAGGTTTTATATTGCAGTCTTGTCGATTGCACAATTCTCATTATTGACATACGATATCTGAGTTATCTCACATGCGATTGGTTTCGATTCAGTAGCCGGAGACACTGTGATTGACTTGTCCGCTATCTGGCCAGGTACAGCAGTGTTGTGAAATACTGGCGGACTCTATTTGTGCATCTTACACAAATTACTCGTGACCCGATCGGCTGCACAGGCTACTCAAAAGAATAAAACTGCTAGACTTGTGCATACATAAATAATGTCTGTCCTTGTAAGTATGCACTATAAATAATATTGACCCTTATCAGACCGTGCAGACTTGTTTGGATCAGCAATTTTCGCGTTTGCAATAAGGTACGCTTTTTAGTACTCGGAACACTATGGTATTAACCAGTAGACTCGTGAACCGTAAAAAAGTCACTTACTTCTTGGGCAAGATATGATGACCTAGACCAGCCTGCACATAAAAATGTTTCTAGGTCCTGTTAACGCTGTCAAGCAAACTGTAGGTCCTGATTGGAATAAGCGGATGCAACAGCCCTATCATAGTTTTTGGCTACTTTTTTTTTGTAATTGGTAAGGTACCTTTTTCGATTTAATGTTGAATGACTGCCTTCCGTTATGCAAGCGACTAGTTTGATGTTTTTGTGGACGGTTTCTGATCAAAGTATGTGGCAATGCTTCTGAAATTGGCTGCCGTTAGACCACTGTCATGTAAAAGCCTTTCTAAAAGTATGTACAATCTTAAAACAGGATCAAAACAGCTTTTCACGTTATATCTCTAGATAAGACGGGGTAGCCATATAATATTCTTATTTCTCCACAATCTATGTTTTAGTGGAGAAATAAGAACATAGACCTAGATAAGAGGGGGTATCAGGTTAATATTTTTCTTATTTCTCCACGAAAACATATGTTGTGGGTACTCATTAGAAGCGCCTCAATGAGGCGCTTCTAATGAGTACCACAACAATGAGGCGGTTCTAATGAGTACCACAACATATGTTTTCGTGGAGAAGTAAGAAAAATATCAACACTTTTGGACTGAAAAAAAGCGCCTTAACTAGAGCTATGAAGAAAAAGGTCAGTACTTTTCGGATGAAAAAAAAAGTGCCATATCTGGAGCTATTTGTTATACAGGGATCCCTCGTTACAACGACAGTGTTTGTTTCCAAAGACGTTGCCAATAAAATGACTTTGCTGTTGTAAAGAATACTTACAAGTAATGAGTAGATTAATATGTAAGAAAGGTCTTGTTTTGTTCTTATTTCCTCATAGAACATATGTTTTGGATATTTGTTAGAATCGCCTCAGAGGCAAAACAAATGTTTCTTTAAAGTATTAAATACAATATTCCAAGTTGCATAATTTGTGACTACATGCAATCGTTACCTCTTAAGTGAGGTTTTCGTGACAGTCTAACTGTCATTATAACAAATTCTGTTGTTGTATCGAGTGTTGATATAAAGAGGGTTGTCTGTATTTTAGCATGCAATGGGTCAAGTGACTGAATTGCTGTAGCCCAACTATGATTTTATAAGCTGTTTCTCGTATATCAGTGTCTAGTTTTTATATCAAAGTGTCTAGTTTTTATATTTCTTTTTAGAAGCCGAGCAGCTTTGTTATGTTTAGGCATATATTCTTTAGCATTTTATGTCTCTTTCAACACTTTTGGAGTCATATGGAGACAATAAATGTGTGATAAATTGAAAAGCTCTGTGCAACTAAGTGCAATACAGCCATGAGCTGCATTCTACCTCCAGTGGGATTAGAATCTGACAAGTTCTTAACAAAGCGTTTTTTTCAACCAAAAGGTATCTATATTTTTCTTATTTCTCAGCAAAACATATGTTGTGCGTACTCATTAGAAGCGTCCCCCTGAGGCCCTTCTAATAAAAACCTACAACTTATGTTTTTGTCGACAAATAAGAAAACTATTTACCTGATACCTACTCTTATCTAGACCTATGAATCTGAGACATTCTGATCCCGCTCAGAAAGACTTCTCTGACCTTAATGAACTAATTGTTTTCAACCATACTGTTATTATTTTTGCACTCTAAAGTTTAACATTTAGCACTCAGTGGGTAAATTTAGTAGACTTCAAAATGATATTTTTCTTTCTTTTTTTTTACAGAAAACAGGATTTGACACTGAATGTTTGTCTAATATCACCTCAGGAGATCATTTACATGAAATGACTACCACTATTTTTCTGAGAAAAATATTTCAAAATGTCACTTGCTGAAATTTTCACCCAGCATGCTCAGTGCTAATCCACCAGTGCAATAAGGTAAAGAATTTAAGTGACCTGAGAAATCCACATTTTAAATCAAAAGGCGATAATTATAGCTGTGTTATCAGATATGCCATGAAAAAAAAAAACAGGTCTTAATATCATATGTAAACAGTGCCAGCCCAGATCAGCCAGAATGTTTGTACCTTGATTAAGCTCTGTTTTAAATACTTTTTAATTTTAACCCATTGTAGTCGGGAAACCCGTAAAAGGGTAATTGGCAAACGGTGCAGGCCCAGATCAGACGCCGCAGAATGAGGCGTCTGATCAGGTCTCCACTGTTTGCAAACAGTTTAGCCATTTTTCTCTAGGAATATGCACAGTGGAGACCATGATCAGACACCGCAGAATGCGGCATCTGATCAGGGTCTCCAGTTTGCAAATAGTTTAGCCATTTTTCTCTAGGAATATGTAAATTTCATAGCTGGACTTACCTAAAATTGAAATTGGACTCTTCTAATATATAGTGTGGGAGAGTGTATTCAGTATACAATGGGTTAATGTATTCATTAGCCTGGAATTGTTATCGGACAACTAAACGACTGATCTGACTGTAGAAATATGCAGGCTGATTTGGTCCTTCTATGTACTTGCATACCCCAGACATTTTCTTAAAACATAGCTCCAGATAAAAGGGCAGGATTTTCCCCAAAATATTTTTCTTATTTCTCAATGAAAAATGTTGTGGGTACCCATTAGAAGCGCCTCAGTGAGGCATTTCTAATGAGTACCCACAACATGTTTTGATGGTGAAATAAGAAAAAAAATCAGTACTTTTTGGTTGAAAAAAAGTGCCTTATCTGTAAAGATGCAGCTAAATTACATGTAATCTGCATATCTCACTGTATAAGAAAATATAATTTCAAGTTAAGCTCTAAGTAAGATGACAATTGTGTCAATATTTTAGGACATTTTTTGTTCTTTATCCACTAAAACATACCTTGAAGGTACCCAATGGACTGTTTCACTTTGATAAATCCCAAGTACACAGTCAGTGCTAGTTATTGATACATATGGTCTATACAGAATCTGAAACATTATAAATGGACAGAGAAGGAAAGATCAGAATGCAGAGATACCGGCATGGGATTTTACTGTCTGCTTGAGCCGACCTCGGTGGCTTAGTTGGATGTGCCATCCGACTGGAGACCAGGAGGTCGCGGGTTCAACCCCCGCCGAGGTCGGCAACATTCTTTCGTGGAGATTGATCATGAAATATTTTCTACGGTCGTTCTCTCCCTTCCGCTGATTCAAGAAGGGCAGTTATCAGTTTCTGGCGTAAGAATGTGCACAATACTGGTTAACCGCTTAGAGGACTAAGCCTGCCCAGTAAACGTGTGGTTAGGTAAACTGACCGCCCTCGACTTGACCCCACTGGGTTGACTGGGCCGTAAAACCTCAACACAAACAAACTGTCTGCTTGATATTTGTCTTATTCCCTCCCCGCCCCCACCCCCTCCTCACCCCATGGAAAAGTTCTGTGATTTCATGCAATCTCAAAACCATTTCCTTGGAAAAATAAGAAGCTTATCATGCTGCATAAAAAACTCAGCACATATTACGAAAACACACCTATTCAAATATATTGTGAATTTTACCAGCAAAAAATGAAAACTTTCCGATGAAAAATTCTGGTATTCATATTTCTGCTCTAAACATAGATTGTGGGTACTTATTAGAACTGCCTCTGCCGTTTTACTGTATAAAAGTGGGGTTTAAGGGGGTCAAAACTATATAGGCGTGTTTTCGTGATAACAACATTTTGACATATTTTAAATGTTTCAAAATGACGTGTTTTGAATTTTCTACGCAAGATAAGCCGTAAAGGGAGTGTAGCCGCAACTCTAGTACACTGTAAATTATGATAACACCGTATGAGGAACTTTTTTTTTCAACCAGGGCCCAGTTGTTCAAAGCTAACGATGTCGTTAGTTAACGATTCGTTAAAATTTACTTTGAGTGATACGCAAATATGCTGAAATTTTTTGCTGAAAAAATGTGAGTGCAAAAGCTACTCACATTGTTTCAGCAAAAAATATTAGCATATTGTATATTGAATCTGCTAAAACAGTTAACGAAATGATCCTTAACGAGATCGTTAAGCTAATGATGCTTTGAACAACTGAGCCCCGAAAGTATTGATATTTCTCTTATTTCTCCACAAAAACATATGAGGCAGCTTACTACAAAACCTACAATAAGATGTGTGATCAGTGAAGACTTAGATCAGCCTGTGCATCCGCGCAGTCTAATCAAAGCCTTCGCTGATGGCATAAACCTTCTACAGCCTCCAGGCTAACCAAAAAGGGATAAACGAGAACTCTTGCCATACTGGGTGGATGTATAGGCTGATCTGAGTCCTTGTTGGTCATACAGGTCTTAATATAGGTTTTGTCGAGCACTGTCTAATATTATACTGTGGGTACTCATTTGGTAAAATTAAGATTTCTTCAACTAATTAGCACAAACTCTATGATTAATTTGAAGGTGGACAGTACAGACTCTAGCACTCAATTTTAGCTAACCCTAGTATCGGATAGATATACAATTTATTTTGATACAGGAAGAAAGCCTGGACATGTCTGTATATATAAAACAAGTGTGTAGCAGATGTGCATATATTGCATTTCACAAGAATAGGCACATTGTATGGAGTCCAGTTGATACTAAACAATTTCTAAATACACAAAACCTTGTGTATTAAGGTTAAAATCATAAAAAAAGAAAGAAAAAATGCTCAAAACAGAAAGTAAAATGCTTATTTTCTCAATTGATTATGCAAACATGACGTCATTACTGACACCCCAGTTGTTTTTCGCATTTAAGGGAGAGTACCCAATTTTTCTGTCTGACATGATTTTTGTTTTAAATTTCGCATGCAAACTGCGTCTCAAATAAAGTTTCTACCGTTTCCTATAGCCTATATTAGAGGGTATACAGAAATTAATTAACATAAAAAAAAAATGTTTGAGTTTTCATCCAATATGGCCACTACAATAAATCTGTGAGAAAACATTTGATTGCAAATTTTGAAACCATTTTGAATGACACATTTTAAATTTTACCAGATATCTTTGGGGCGTTCATGCGTTTGGTTTTTTAATAAAAAATATTCCTATAGAACCCTGTATTGTACTTACATATAAGTCTTAAATGTGCATGTTGAGGGGAATCATTGCGCAGTTCTTCATGACTGTAATTTCAAAACTTTTGTTGACGAACTATACTTTGTAAGAATGTATGAAGACCAAACATAATATTTGACATAATTTCCACAAACTAAAATGTTTATCAAAATTTCATAAAATACACGCCGTTTTTATAAAATGTGACAAGAATTTTAAACAATTAGTGCTAATTTATATTTAGACATCAACTATACAGACTGATTTATCACGAGATGGGTGTATATTGGGTGTATTTTACCTGTTAGTATATACGTGTACTATACGCTTAATAGAACTTACAGTTGCTTGGCAAAACTCTAAACCAGTATCATGCAAAATGCATGCGTTTCTCCGAAATGCAATTAGTTTCACACTGCTATACAGCAGTTTTGTATGAATCAATATTCAAGCTTTACACATGAAAATACAAAAATTCAACCATATATCTCTCCGATGCTAGGGTGCAAGGTACAGGAATTGAGAAACCCGACCGAAGTTTGTGGAGGCTGCCTGCTCAACTTTGTCAGTTTCGTTAAAACCAAAAGCAAAAAAGTTATTGCAAAAAAATTAAGCAAAAAAGTATAAAAAATAAAGTTCAACACTCATAAAAAGAAATCCATAGACAAATACTGGTATGTCTGACAATATACAGACAATTACAATGTCTCAATTTGCAGACATGTTGTCAGAAAAAAAAAAACATAAAACATGTAATGAAGTCTTTACTTTGAAGTTTTTATATTACCACAAAAGAAAATTTCTCATATTCTTTTAAGAAGAGGGTATGAAAAAATGTGCTTTTAGAGTAAAAACAATTAGTGGGCCTCATTAAGAATAGGGAAATTGATTGAGTTAGAGTTTAAAATCAGTTCAACCCTTGTGGGTCCTCAAGAGTGTGGGTCATTTTGTGTCATCTCCCAGAGAAAGGAAGAAAGATGGAAGAGATAGCAGAGGATATCAAAGAGAGGGACAGGGGAGAAAGGAAAATGAATGAAAGTGAAGAAACAGACAAAATAAAAACATTCTCCCTCTACCCTTACTTGCTGCAAGGATAGCAGGCCTTGCGCAACTATATGCCAATATCAGTTGGACGCCCCTGTGATGTAAGATACACAACACCAGAACTACAGAAACTGAAAATTGCCAATCGGTCCAGTCATTTTAGGCCGCATTTCCAGAGTTTGCCGAGTCATTTTTGGTCGCATTTACGGAGTTTGAGGAGAGATATTGGTATTTTCCATAATTCTTGTTAAAAAAATTCCATATTGCAACCTCCAAACATAGTTGCTGCTTTCTTTTTAACATAACGAATGACATACCAACATTTCTTACACTTACTGAACTTACATGCGCGTAAGTATTACAATTATAAACAACAATATGGCTCAATATTATCAGACAAGCACAATTTAATGTACTTTCACTTTCACAACAACCGAACACTTAGTCGATGGAGAGCACAAAAGGGAAATGTCTTCATGTGTGGCAAGTCACGCTTACATGTTCGCATTGTGCTGCAGCTAGTCACTACCTTTTATTTTTATGCCCCACCATTCGAAAATGGTGGAAGACAGTGTCCTTAGTGTGTTGCATAGGCTCCGCCCTCGGATTTGCCTGGTGAGGCGTGTGACTTCGGGACGAAGTCAAGAGAAGAGGGGGAGAAATGGAATAGTATATATATCACTTCTACACCAATTAACATGAAACTGGGTCTCCTACGAAGTCAAGCACCGCGGTCACCAATCCAGGTACTAACCGCGATCTCCGTTGCTTAACTTCGTAAAAAAGCCAATCACTCTACCAGTGTCGCCATAAAAGCCGGCTTCCACAGCAAGGCTGTAGAAGTGATATATATACTGTTCCGTTACATTACTTACTAGATATATCTCTGTGCAACCTAATCTGACTACCCTATCATACAAGACTGGTTTGTGAGGGGGGGGGGGGAGGGGGGGAAGAGTTAATGATGGTTTGGGGTGGTTTGGGGTGTTTCTATGGACCAGTGTTTATTGTTCTTTCTTTTAATTTTGCACTCTGCTATATGTTCAGTATATCATCATGCACACACAATAGACACATATGGTTATTTGTTTTATGGATATTTTGGCTGCCAATGCAGCAGTGTAGAGAAATCGCCACGGGAAGGGTCGAAATGGGTGTTTCTGCATTAGACCTATATAAATAATAACAAAACTTACAACTTAAATTACAGCTATAATGTGTAACCACCCAGTTTCGACCCTTCCGGTGGCGATTCCTCGACAAAGCTGCATTGACAACCAAAATGAAAGACTCAACAAGATACAAGACTTCAAGTGCTGATTGGGCCGTAAAACTCCCAATAACAATAAAAGACCTTTTTGCCTGGGCGTAAGGCTTACTGTTGGCATTAGATTTACTGTTGGCAAGTTAGTGCTCGTGATGTTTATATTATGTCACCATTCAGCTTATAGTTATTGCGAAATAACCTTATTAGAACACTGACCAGTCTATACTTAACGAAACAATAACTTATTTTACGTGACAATAAAGAAGTACAAAACCTTACCTGTGTAAATGACAGATACAAATCAATTACAGAAGCAAGTGTAGCTGCAACAGCAAGTGTTTTCGTTGCACCTGTAACTTGTGAGAAACTAGGTCATTTCCTGAATCCCGTCTTTCCACGGTAATTTGCAAAAAGCAGGATACCAGCGGTATTTGGGAATACCGAAATCCAATATTTACCGGAATCTACCGGAATCCAATATTAATTACCGAAATCCAACTATATTGTCAAGTTTACCATATTTGTGTAAATTTAGACATATACACTGTTAAATAATATATAATCAAACAATATGGCCAAGTTAAGAATAATCATGATTTTGGAATAATAACGATTTTATTAACGTTTTTTACAATTTCGGAATCTACCGAAATCCAATATTAATTACCGAAATCCAACTATATTATCAAGTTTACCATGATTTGTATAAATGTAAACATATACACTGTTAAATAATATATAAACAGATAATATGTCCAAATTTGGAAGAAGTTTTTGGAATAATAACGATTTTATTAACGTTTATATAATTTTCATAGGTGGATCGAGTTACTACCCTTCGTAGCTTAGCTCTGTGACGGGTACATAGAAGTACCTGGGAACACAGCGAAACATTTTTCATATTTTTCCAATAAATAAACCTTTGATTTTTCCTGCAAATTGTCTCCACTGGAGACGATATCAAGCATGAGATGTCAAGATATGAAGCATAGTATTGGTTTGGTTTTGTATTTAACTGCATGCAAATCGGTAGCCTAACGATTGTAAAAACTCTCCCACAAATACTTCATTTAAATGGATTTGTCCAAACTTAAACTTTACCACTTTAATTTCTGGGCTAATTCAGCAGATGACACAGAATACAGCGTCTGATCAGGGTCTGTTTTTTTTTTTTTTTTTTTTTTGTTTGTTTGATTTTGGCATTGAATTGTATACAAACTAAAAACTCTCCCACAAAAACTATAAGCTTACCCATGGCTAATTCAACAGACGACAATTTGTTATTTCTTATTTTTCCCTGAAAGGGTTTGATCCGGGTCTACACCTTTTTTGTACGCATATAAAGCATTGACCAGTAACAACCTTACGCGGCGTTCAGCCGATCCCGGTTAGGGAGGGTTGTTACAGATTCTGTGCGTTATATAGCTATGTCTGGTAGATAGTTATTTAAGCCTGGTGAACTCAAATAGTGTAGTCCTAGATCAGACGCCGCGCTCCGTGGCATTTGATCTGGAACTACAGTATTTGCTTATGTCCTTTTATAAAAACCTATCAGGTTTACAATTTCAGAATTCTCTTTATAGACATTCGCTTTTTTTATACATTAAAAGTTGCATTAATTATTTTATTTCTGGAGTTGAGTTTACAGCTTTAAAATATGTTTACTATTATTCTATTTCATATGGCATTGTTAAATTTATGACACGGCGTCAAGCTAAAAAAGTGCCTTTGAACATGCGCAAAATGTACGGATTCACCCCAACGGGCAAACGACGTCTTAGGAACGTCGCATCCACGTTGTGTGCCCGCTGGGACATCTTCCAGTTGCCCTGCATGCAGTCTCATCCGGGCCTTTGATCTCGATTCATACATTTTGCGGTACCAATGAGTCTGTTAGGACCCTGATCAGGCTGTGCATCCGCGCAGTCTGTCATCTGGGCCTTCGCTGTCCACATATGTCTGAGGACACGTTTCCGTATGGCATGGCAGATATATGGCTGATTCTTCAAATTGTTTAGTTTAATAAGTTGAGATTTGAATATATAGTGTGTTTTTATATACTTTATGCTGTTGAGAGAGAGAGAGAGAGAGAGAGAGAGAGAGAGCTTTTATTACATTAAATTGATTACTTAATTGTGGAATAAAACAGTGCAAGTATAAAACATATCTTGCTATATTTTATTCTGTTTGCCCTCTTTCGTTATCTGCCCAGGCTAAAAGTAATGTTTCGCTGTGTTTCCCCGTATTTCTATATACTCGTCACAGAGCAAAGCTACGAAGGGAAGTAACTCCACCTATGAAAATTATAAAAACGTTAATAAAATCATTATTATTCCAAAAAATTCTTCCAAACTTGGCCATATTGTTTAATTATATATTATTTAACAGTGTATATGTCTTAATTTACACAAATCATGGTAAACTTGATAATATAGTTGGATTTCGGTAATTTATATTGGATTTCGGTAGATTCCGAAATTGTAAAAAACGTTAATGAAATCGTTATTATTCCAAAAAATTCTTCCAAACTTGGCCATATTGTTTAATTATATATTATTTAATATTATATATGTCTAAATTTACACAAATCATGATAAACTTGATAATATAATTGGATTTCGGTAATTAATATTGGATTCCGGTAGATTCCGGTAAACATTGGATTTCGGTAATCCCAAATACCCGGATACCAGTAGGTAGAAGGCGGACAATGTAAGGGAAGTAACTCTATTAAAGCAGATTGATATGCTTACAGTAAATAATGTCCCTTACACTGAGATTAAGCGGGGTTTTTTTTGTTGTTGTTGTTTTTTTTTTTTTTTTTTTTTTTGTTTGTTTGTTGTTGTTTTTTTTTTGTTTTTTGTTTCGACACTTTTGGAGTGTACATATCTTGAATTTTTTATCCTTTTAGTTTTGCATTTTTATATTATTGAACAAAGTCAGACTGTGTTTTTCTCCTGTCTAAATTGCTTTTGAGAAAAAAAATTATATATAAATATATATATGCTGGAAAGGCAGAGGTTATCAGCGGCTATTTTTCTGTTTGTTTGTTGTTATTGTGTTTTTGTTGTTGCTTTTTTATTGTTCAGTTGTTGTTTTTTAACAGCATCCACACACTCTCGCCAGATCCCATCGACTGTCGCTTGTGTAAGCGGCAGGCCAAGGGGACAGTTCAGCCAAAGAATTTGCGCACTGGAAGACTGATTAGGTCTCGGACCTAATAGTAGTGTATATTGGGTCCAAGATTCGGTGGAAAGTCCGAACAGTTTTTTTGTTGTTGTTGTTTTTTTGTTTTTTTTTTTTGTTTTTTTTTTTTTTTTTGGGGGGGGGGGGGGAGGGGAGGGGGGGGGGAGGGGGTCGGAGGGGGGTCCCCTTTTTTCGCGACACGGCTCAATTAGTTAATAGTAAAACTAAGTTATTAAAAAAAGAAAAAAAGTAAAATAAATAAAAGAATATGAAAATAAAAAATAAACGCGCAGTATACGTGCTGTTTCAACCAAACGCGTTGAACCACCTTAATTATTTCTTTGGCATTTGGGCGTGTACTTGCGCGGTGTACGTTGGTATATGTGCGTGTGCGTGCTTGTGTTTATGTGTGTTCTGTTTCATTAAATATATCTGTCATTCAGGAAAAAAAATCGACTTATCCAACCAAAATGTGTCCGTAGTATTTGTGGCGATGTGATTTGAAGATTTTTTGTTGTTGTTGTTGCCATGGTAACCAATCAATCGATGGCATAAAAATAAAAGCTTGTAATTCAGAATTACTTATAAGAGCCGCTCTTGTAATGTTCACACGTTCCAGGAGTATAGAAACGAGGCATGTCGTGGGCTGGCTGACTTAATGGTTAGTGCCCTCGAACTACAAGCGGAATGTCGTGGGACCGAATTCTTATCACTATAAAGAAAAGCCACTTAAACATCAGAGAAGACTCGGACTAACCTACACGATACTTTGCATGCCCTGGGTTGAGTATAAAGTGGACAGGGAGGACAGGGAAAGGTGAAAAACAGCGGCATCCAGTGTGCATGGTGTAGCTCTATGAAAGCTAGGTAGCACAAACGCATGTATATAATATTAATCAGTCATTTCTGACTGTGAACAGCTTGATGCGGTGACTCAGCGCTATTGTTTATGAGTTCAATCTGGTGGACTCTTCCGTCTTTGAATTTGGACGTCCACTGATGCAAATAGGGGGTTCAGTCTAAAATCAAAAACAGAATGGCAAACAGTGTAGATCCTGATGAGGCGGCTCGTTTCGAGCCGTCTCATCTGGATCTACACTGCTTGCATACGTATTTGTTTTGGTCTGCCAGGCTCAAAGGAATGACTGATAATACCAATCTTAGCTATGAACTGTCTATTACATATTGAAAGCTACAGCGACGATTCTTCTGATGTTGGTGGATTGGCTCTGGCTTTCCCATGTTTCCGCTGTTCGCGTTTTCTCTCAGTTTCCCAAATTTTGCTTTTTAATCATTTGCTCTTTTTCTTTTTTAATGGTTACCGAAACTTCATAAACGACTTTATAAAGCACGTTTCATTGCTAATTCTAATTCATGTACGACTACTGTTTTGTTCAAACAGCTAACTTCATGCCTTACTGCTGTTAAAAACATTGGATTAGATACTATGATACTGTTTACGAAAGGACGGAATTAACTATTTTTGGTCAGTTAAAAATTCAGATGAAGTTCTCAAAAAATTTAAATCTAAAAACTTTCAGGCGTCTAAATTTTCTACATATGACATTTCTACACTGTATACTACGTTACCTCATCATCTTATAAAAGTGCTAAAACGTAGGAAGTCTGTCTTGTTTTTCTTTAATACTCACTGCAAACTTAGCAGTAATGTCGATAGAATGGGTATCAACAACAGATCCCTCGTCAGTAGAAATCCGTTCATATGTTTTGGTACTACATCTTATCATCACGAAAACATGCCTATATAATTTTGACCCCCTTGAACCCCACTTTTATACAGAGAAACTGGGGTTTACAGAGGTATACATTAATTTTCTTATTTCTGCTCAAAAACATAGATTGTGGGTACTCGTTAGAACCGCCTTGCTAAGGCGTTTCTAACGAGTACCAACAATCTATGTTTTGAGCTGAAATATGCAAAATATCAAAGTTTTTTTTATCTGAAAATTTTCAGTTTTTGGAGGCGTGTTTTCGTAATGTATATAAAAGGGGGGTTTAAGGGGGTCAAAATTATATAGGTATGTTATCGTGATGTAAAAGATAAACTTATTGATTTAATTAACCGAACGTTTATTCGGGAGAATACTCAATATTTGGTTTGCAACGAAGAATCTGCTTTTTTTTTTTTCACTTCTGATGTATACAATAATCACAATTTATGGTCGTGTCAAAAAGTCTGTGATGCCCTTGTTTATCTTTTGAATAATATTTTTTATTAGATTTGGAACTAAACTTAATATGCAAACTATTGGTATTCCGATGGGAACTAATTGTGCTCTTCTTGTTGCAGATTTGTTTCTTTTTTGTTATGAGAGAGATTTCATGAAGTCTCTCTCACGTGAAAATCAGGCTGACATTATTGAGGCTTTCAGTTCAACTTCAAGATACCTTGATGATTTATTAAATATTGACAATATTTACTTTGACCAAATGGTGGACCGCATATAACCTACAGAACTCCAGTTAAATAGAGCAAATTCTTCCGATACCGAGGCACCTTTTTTGGATTTGAATATACATGTATGTATATCTAATGGTACAGTTTGAAACGTTTCACCAAAATTTATGATAAACGGGACAATTTTTATTTTGTTATAGTCAATTTCCCATTTCTGGATGGCGATGTCCCCCGGCGTACCTCATATGGGGTATACATATCTCAACTTACTAGATTCGCCAGAGCTTATTCAAATCTTAGTGATTAAAGCCCTTGCTGCCAAACGTCTTAGACAGGGTTATCTTTATTTTAAACTTCGTAAGGCGTTTTCGAAATTTTATCGCAGACACAGTGCCTTGGTAGAAAAATATAGCGTCAGTCTGAAAGCACTTCTGCAATAAGGTATATCGGAACCAGAATTTTACAGTGACTTAGTGTACAGATTTAGAAAAAAAAAAAAATGTAGGAAAATCTAACTTTTCGGAGCAATTCAGAAAACTTATTAACCGTTATAAAAGAATTGGCTATAGCCTGGATATTATACGGCAGACTGCGTGCCTAGTTGTCAACCCAATCATTGTTGATGGCTATGCTTCACTCTTTAATTGCACGACGGCGGTTCGGACCTCAGACTCAATGACGGCCTCTTCGTAAAACTTTAACCAGTGGGATATGGGGCTTGACGATATGTCTTTGGCTTGGCCCGCCGTGGTTCAGCTATTGGTTTTCATTTACTCTGGCATAATTAGCCATGAGTACTCGTCTTTGTTTATTATAGTGATTCATTTGATTTTTATGTTTTCGCTTTGATGCATTGACTGAGTTGGGAGCCTTTATGCGAACCGATTTTTTTTTTTTTTTTTTTTTTTTTTTTTATGTATTTCTGTATTAAGAGTTGCATCGGGACCCAGGGTGAAGTTGGCTAGCTTTAAAAGTGCTCTAACCCCCCTGGTGGTTTACTCTACTGACCGTACTAAGACGGTGGTCCCGGTGTTAGTCTTACTCTTTGTTGCTTTGTGGTTTATTCTACGAGGTGATGTATTTTATGTCTTATCTTGTGTTATTTTGCTCTTGTGTTTTTCAGTCCTTTTAGCATTGCGATTACCTCGCTTGGGGAAGAGAGAGCTAATCTTAGTGCTTTCCGTACGTTCGATTTGTGCTTGTTTGGTTTTGTCGGTTTCCTCTTCCTCTTGGTGTCTGCGAAGGGCTGCGGTTTGTGATTGTGGCGTTCCCTGGACTTTTCTCTTACCCTTTTATGTAAACCTAAAAAAAAATATTTTAATAAAATGACGACCTATTTGACTTTTAAGGGGTAGGAGTGGGGGGTCGGGGGGGGGGGGTCAAAATATTATACCATATTAATACCATATTATGCTGACCTGCCCCTGGCTTTGACCAGGCAGTCGCAGTAGATTGCTAGCAATAATGTGAAATGGTTTCTTTTATCATGTAAACCTAAAGAAAAAGCATTTTCATAAAATTATGACCTATTTGACTTTTAATGGGACAGGAGGGAGGTGTCTTGATGATTTCTAGGTCAAGTTTGAAACTCACTTAGGGGCAAAAACTAGGTCACCAAGCCAAATCAATGGAAAACTTTAACACTCTAGCGGTCAGATTTTTGAAGAAATCACCACGAATATTGCCCAAAATGTTTATCTTGGTGATTTCTAGGTCGAGTTCGAAACTTGGCCACATTGGGTCAAAAATTAGGTCACGGGGCCAAATCAAAGGAAAACATTGTTATTACCCTAGCAGTCACATTTTTAAAGCAATCATCATGAATCTTGCTCAGAATGTTTGTCTTGATGGTTTTATAGGTCAAGTTAGAAACTGAGTCACTTAAGGTAAAAAACTAGGTCATCGGGCCAAATCAAAGGAAGACTTTGCTAACCCTCTAGAGGTCACATTTTTAATCAATCATCATGAATCTTGCTCAAAATGATTGTCTTGATGATTTCTAGATCAAGTTTGAAACTGAGTCACTTTGGGTCAAAAAACTAGGTCACCGGGACAAATCAACGGAAAACCTTGTTAACACTCTATCGGTCACATTTTTGAAGCAATCATCATGAATATTGCTCAAAATGTTTGTCTTGATGATTTCTAGGTCTTGTTCGAAACTGGGTCACTTGGCATCAAAAACTAGTTCATGGGGCCAAATCAAAGGAAAACTTGCTAACACTATAGAGGTCACATTTTTTTTTTTTTGAAGCAATCATCATGAATCTTGCTCAAAATGATGATTATCTTGATGATTTCTAGGTCAAGTTCGAAACTGGGTCACTTGGGGTAAAAAAACTAGGTTACCAGGCCAAATCAAAGGAAAAACCTTGTTAACAGTCTAGAGGTCACATTTTTAATCAATCATCATGAATCTTGCTCAAAATGTTTGCCTTGATGATTTCTAGGTGAAGTTTAAAACTGGGTCACTTATTGCCTATATTTCACAGTCCAGTGACTTTCTTAAGTTTTTTTTTCTGTTTAGGTCAGTTTCTCAGTAAGTATTGGTCCTACAGAGTGATATTTGGTACTTGTGAAGTGTTTGTGTTTAGATCAGTTTCTCAGTAACTAATTGCTCCTACAGCCAGTGATACTTAGAACATGCATACATCTTAGCATGGCCTCTTGAGTGCAGCCATCCATATTTGACCTTGACCTTTATTTCTCAGTCCATTAGACATGCTACATTGTCTTACTTGTTAATATAATCATCATGAATTTTGGTCAGAATGTTTGCCTTGATCAGTTCTAGGTCAGGTTCTCGAAGTGCTAAGATACTCAGGTGAGCGTTACAGGGCAATCATGGCCCTCTTGTTTTATATTTTATAATATTTCGTCTTTACAACTATGTATGAAATATTTGCCAAAATCGCTTTGAATCTTTAAGCGCACTACCAAATTGGACCCCCTAAACCACCCACCATATACAATATTTTCAGTTTACATTTTTTGGCGTAAAAGGCAGCTGAAAAAATATGAAGCCCCACATTCCACACCATGATTTTTCGTACAATGTTTCATAAATCAATGAAAAATATTTGGTAAAAACATCAAGGTGTTGAAATTGCGGCTTCGTGTTCAAATAAAATAAAGTATAATAAGAAAACTAGATAAGCCTCTTCATTGTATTCTGCTTGCCCTACCAAGTTTTTTCTGCGTTTTGAAAGGAGGATAATAAGATGAACCAAATGTCGTCCAGAAAAAGGAAGAAATAATTATAGGGAATCAATAAGTACGACATTTCATCCAAAATTCCAATAAAGCCGCTGTTTTTTCGACGGCAAGAAACGCGGCTTCCGAAATTAGTATACATTACATGCGAAATTCGCATTTGACAAGGGACGCCTCTCCGAGATGACTGACAACAATGGTTTTGCAAAAATTCTACATTGGAGTTTTCTATATTTTTTCTCTCGAATAATTTTTTTTTTCAAGGCCCAAAATTCGAGGCTTTAGTGGAAATAAAAGAGACTTCATACATGCGGTGCTGTGATGCGGACGGTGAGCAGCTGATGTCTGTAAATGATACTGAGCAGTTGAAAGGAAATATAATACATGAAACACAATGATACACGAAATTAAGAATATCCATATTTTTTTTTTTCTAGACAATTATTATTATCGGCTTGCGTTGAAAAATCCAACCAATAACTTATAATTTTGATGACTTTACTATGTCCTTGGTTATGCAGTGGTTCGAATGCTTGCTTTAAACCCCATGAGAACCGAGTTCAAATCCTGTTCACGACATACTTTTTGAAACCTTTTTTTACATTTACTTTTCAGATAAAATCAGTCATAACATTTCATGCAAGTTGCAAAGAATTCACATGGATTGTCAAGACATTTTTTTCTGAAAATAAATAGGAACATCAAATTGTTCTACAGTTATCCGCTGCATACATTATTTTTTATTTTTAAGAGAAAATCAGTTGACATTTCATATGATTTGTCTCCCAAGCAGACAGATCACATGAAATGTCAAGACTACTCCCTCCCCCCCCCCCCCTCCCCCCAAACAAACAAAAAAAAAATCAAATTGTCGTCTGCTGCAATTTTTCATGATGCTTAAAGGTAATATTACAATGGGAAGAGATTACTGAGCTTGTACACATGTCTCCGATTCATTGCTAAACAGTTCCATGCATGAATGTGGTAATCATTGGCTGCACATAACCTAATTAGACTGCAGGATCAGGCCCGGATCCAGGGGTGGGCAAAAGGGGCGCATGCCCCCCGCCCCTCCCTCCCTGAAACGACCGCTAGTCATACCTTGCCCCCGGTATTTTTCGATATTACAGTCTTATGCATAAGCTACCCAGATACCTGTGATTTCCAGAAAACAGGGAGTTCATAAATGATAATCAAAGAGCCATTAGTAAATGGCATGCTGTGATTTGTCGATAACTTGTTAACCCTTAAAGCGCCAAGAAAACCTGCATCTGAAAATGTCGTCTGTTTATGTCGTCTGCTGAATATTCTTGCAAACTTTTCAAACCTATTTTGCATACCAGCAAACAGTGTGGACCCTGATCAGACTGCTCTGATCTGGGTCCACACTGTTTGCAAAAATGACTTTTAAAATTACAAGCAGATGACAAAGCAGACGGCAATTGTTGTGATTGGCAGTTTAAGGGTTAATATTGCCCTTCTAATAGGTAGCATGTGGTCAGTTACACAGGCTTCTGTCTTTCACACCTTACATCTTTTTTTTATCTACATAATATACATGTATGAGTAGAAACGGTTTTAGCGTTCTATTAATTTGTTTTCGAGGAGATTTTAATCTGAACCACTCTCTCTGCTAATTCAGCAGTCGACAAATTGGTGACATTTGTCTTAATTTGCCTTTTAAACAGGATTTGACATTTCATGCAAATTGTCTCCTGTTTTCTGAGAAATGTAAGAAAAATACTTCAAAATGTTGTCTGCTAAAAAAGTTTCCCATAGAGCTGAGTGTTAATTTATTTATTTAGCTTCATCAAGAGAAACCCTGTCTTTGGAGTTACAACAGGTAAGAAATAGATCAGACTGCCCAGCTGCAGAAATAAACAAGAGTCTTGAAAAAACTGGATACGTTATACCATCTAAGCAGTGATCAGACTATGCAGATGCAACAGGCTGATCTGCGCCTTTCATGTTCGCAAAAGTATAAAACAGGTTTTCTCATGGCCAGGCTCTATTTTTTTTTTTTTTTTTTTTTTGCTCCAGGGGTGAGCAAAAGGGGCACATGCTACCCCCCCCCCCCTCACACACACACACCCCCACCCTCCGGCATTGCAGAATAATGATTTTTTTTTTTATTTATTTATTTTTTTTTTTTTTTTTAGCGTTTGGTGGGTTGGTTGTGGGGGGTGGGGGGGCATGGGAATTTGCACACCCCCCCTTTATCCCTACCCCACCCAATCCATATACGTGTATATTTGTGTGGGTGTGGTGGCTGAAGGGACAGGCAGGTTATCCAGGATTCTGCATGGCTAGTACTGGTAATTATCAAACTAGTCAGAATTATTTTTGCAGCTTAGAAATTACCTGCATATAAGGCGGAAGGTTTTATTTGTTTTGGAGTTTTACGACCCAGTCAACACTATTTAGGTTATTTTGAGCCAGTCAATTTACATAACCGCACTTCCTGGGCAGGCTTATACATAAGTGGTTTACCAGTACAGTGCACATTCTTTTGCCAGAAACCTACAACTGTCCTTCTTGAATCAGTGGGAGAGAGAGAATGATCCCACAAAGGAATGTTGCCCCAGCAGTTTTCGAATCCGCGAACTCCTGAAATTGTCAGAAAAAAAATGAAATCAGCCTGCAAGATTAAAGAAAATGACTTGAAAATAGCATGGAAATGCACTCTCAGGCAATCCAGTTTTAACTCCCCTCTCGTGGCTTACGCCGCTCGACACATGCCTTCCTTCAGCAGTCAATGCACCCCCCCCCCCCGCCGTCTTCAGACCTTCTGGGTCCAGCCCTGAGGATAACATTAGAATTCGCCCGTGTGGCGCCCGTGAGGCGGAGTGGTTAGTGCTCCCGAATTCAGATTACAAAGTCTCGGTTTCAAATCGGTTGGAGACGGAATTCATTGAGCAAATACTCAGGCAATGGCCAATCTAATCACAGTCTCTGCATTGCAGTCTATGCTTAGGTAAAGACCCAATTAAAAAGTTTCTTCTTACAGACAGCGAAGACTTGAATATGCTTAGACTGTGCAGATGCATAAGTTGATCTGAGTCCTTGCTACATACATGTGTCTTTTTTTTTTTTCAGGAACACCTGTGCCCAGGTTCATAGCAGGCACATGACGTTTATACAATGTTGCGTTAACGTCTTGATAATGCATCAACGTTAATGCGGCGACATTGTAAATTCATGTCCTACTGGACTTATTGACCGGCGCGGGAATAAGCTTTAGATTGTTTTTTTTTTTTTTTTTTTTTTTTTTTACATATGGGAGCGTGTTCGATTAGCTCACTAAGGACTAAGGACTTTTTATATTTGCCGGGATCGTCGGTTTGATATGATCCTGGCAAATATAAAAAAAAAAAACAACCTTATTACAAATTGTGTTATAAACAGATTAATGTCTATTTTATTTTCATTTCAATCAAGAAATTTCATAAAGCTTAACAAAAGCAAACATTAACTCTTTCGGTGCCAAATTTCAGACGACATTGTCATCTGCTTTTCTTTTTTTTTATCGCTTGAAAAGAAGTTTATACGTAAAGTTGAAAGACTGAATGTCAAACAACGGAGATCCAGGTGAGACAGCTCATATGAGCCGTCTCATCTGGATCTATGCTGTTTGCAAAAGCCCATTATTATCGCCTGCAGCAGTGAAAGTTAAAGAATCATATTGTTGTTTGATTTTACCTGTTACATTGAAAATTTATTAAACTTTAGTATACCCTTGTCCCATATCTCTGTGCTCGGACCCATCAATACAATACTATTGATGGGTCCGAGCTCTATGTAAACATGAACAAAATTTGCGCCGGTACTTAGATGTTTATGTCTAAATAGTTTGTCTTGTATTTGTTTACAATAGGGTGTACCAGCCGGTCTTGGTTTCGTAAGGAAACATAGTTAAACACTACAAAATGGCTGTTTACAGTGTTGAACCTTATATTTAAGATGTTTCTGTTTGCACACATATTTACACTTGCATGTATGGAGATGGCGTTTCATTACGAAAACAAGCCTATTCAAATATACTAAAAATTTTACCACCAAAAATTGACAGTTTTCTGATAAAAAAAAATCTGATCTTTTTCATATTTCTGCTCAAAAACATAGATTGTGGGTACTCGTTAGAACCGCCTCGCCGAGGCGGTTCTAATGAGTACCACAATCTATGTTTTGTGAGCAGAAATAAGAAAAATAATGTATACCCCTGTAAACCCCAGTTTTACTACATAAAAGTGGGGTTAAAGGGGGTCAAAATTATATAGGTATGTTTTCGTGATGGTTATACTATTTATATCCCAAACACTACCAAACCTACCATAGGCTACCACTAAATCTACCCTACCTTACCACCACGTCCATCTCGGCTTTTATTTAATTCAATAACCAAGTAGGAAATCTAAATATTCCCGCTTTTGCGAAGGGAGCAATCGTTATCTATTTTTTTATTTGCAAAGACGAATTATTGATATCCATGATTTGAATTAGTGATATCCATAAATGGACCGAATTAATGATGTCCATAATTTGAATGAGTGATATCCATAATTCGAATTATAGATATCCAATGATCTAAATGATTTATGAATATCTCTAATTCAAATTATGGATATCACTATTTCGATTTATGGATATCCATAATTCGAATTAATGATAGCCATATATAAATGGGGCAATTTAATGATATTCATAATTCGAATAAGTGATATCCATGATTGGAATTATTGATATCCATAATTTGAATTAGTGACATCCATAAATCATTTAGATTAATGGATATAATTCGAATTATGGATATCACTAATTCGAGATTACAGATATCATTAATTCAAATTATGGATATCCATAAATAATTATATCTATAAATAGGGAATAAATAGTAAAACGGCACCCTATAGACACCTCGATAGACACTGAATGTGTATTTTAAAACATGAGGGTTATGACCGAAACCTTGGACCCAATATACATAGCCTTGCTATATTATTATGTCCCAGCCGAAACACACCTTAATTGACAATTAAATTTTTGACAGGTGCACCGCGGAAAAAAAAACTATAATGCCACGTGACCAAAGGGGTGCTACCGCTTTTACTTCATATAATCTTACACAGGTAAATATAAACACACGGCTAATTTGTTTACTTTTCAGTGACTACTGAATCTTCTCTCAAATCGAAAATATAAAACGTATATTATTTCTTTAGTCTTTAACAGTATTTGACTAATGATTTCGCGGGGTACTTGTTTTATTAAATTATCTAACCATTTAACGTCGCTTATGCTAGACTGTTGGAATAGCGTACACAAAACGAAACCTCGCCCAACAATTCAGAGTTTCACACCAAAAGTTCGCCGATTCTCCCAAATTAAAGGATAATTGTCACGCGCAGAACTCTCAGCGTGGAAATTTATTCTACGTTGATTTAATAGAGGTAGGTACTGAAATAAATAATCTTTCAGAAGGAAGTAGAAATGCCTTGGAACTGAACGTGTGCCAATCGGGTCACCGCCATTTTGGCTGGAATGTCCCATATTCAGACGGTTGACAAGCCTGTCATCACATCTGTCAGTCGGAATTTTGGTGTTGGATTAGTGACTGTAGCCCAGTGGCTTATTAGTGGGTTTTATGAGAATATTTAGCTCTGTCTTCGGTGTCTTGCAGTATCAATGTACACTGGGTTCTAAAGGGCAGGTATTTGGTGCCAGTTCCTGTCTTATGGAACCACCAAGTGCACTTTCAAGATATTCTAAGAGTAATTCTCAGCTGGTCAGGGTCGTCAGGGAGGATCGAGCAGTTGTTCAATTCTGCATGGGGCCTTAGGATCAGGGCCTTTAACTGGAAGGCCCATGTGCAGGTGTAGGCGCCGGGATAGCTTGGTAGTGAGGTTTGTCTCACAACTAGCTGCATGCAGATCTAGATGCCGCATAGTCCAGCTGGCCTGGGGACATGAAGATGTGGTTTAATGCTGGTGGCAGTGGTTTCACAGAGCGTATTTCCCCCTATACAACTGGGAACTACCTGTGCTTTCCTTGATCCACACTTCGTGGGGCGTGGGGAGGTGTACTCTGAAGTTTGTCTGCTATACAAATTTTGAGGCTGGGACTCAGCATCTAACCAAAAAAATATATATAGTATATCAGGTATACCCCAAAAAATATCCATTATATCAGCTGTACCCCAAAGATATCTGCAGATATTAGCATATTGAAAAAAATACTCCCTTTGCTTTTTTTTTTTAATAAAAGTGTAGTTTTCATTTATTTTTCCTGTATAATGAGTGCTTTAAACACTTTCCAACAGTAGCTTCGTTTTTTACTCTAATGGCATTGAACTGATACACAGACACAGAAGTATCAGTTCAACAGAAGGTTCTAACCCCGATTCTTACAATACCCCCCAAAAAATACCAAGAATTTTGATAGACCCAAAAAATACTTGTATGTATTCAACTTTGTTTGTATGTTGTATTAATTTGTAAACTTATTGAAATAAAGTATGTTTAAACCAAAAATACTCAGTTTTTAAATTGACCCCCCCCCCCACCTCCGCAAATGGCCAATACCCAAAACAATAGCCACTTTTCCCCCTCCCTCCCCCACCCCCCTCCCCCCCCCCACCCAAAAAAAAAAAAAAAAAAATAATAATAATTATTCTAACTTCTAACCACCCAAATAATAGTCCTAGCCTATGTAGCAGGCAAATTCAGAGTACCCCCTCCCCCGGTGTGGATCGAGGAAAGCCCAGGTTGTTCCCAGTTGTATAGGGGCTAGGAAATATCCTATGTAGCAGACAGATTCAGAGTACCCCCCCACCCACCCACCCCGAGGAAAGCCCAGGTAGTTCCCAGTTGTATAGGGGCTAGGAAAAAATAGCCTATGTAGCAGACAATCTGAGTACCCCCACCTGGGAAGTGTGGATCGAGGAAAGCCCAAGCAGTTCCCAGTTGTATATGGGCTAGAAAATACCCTCTGTGAAATCACTGCTACCAGCAAGGGCCAGCCAACCATCACATAAAACCACATCTTCATGTCCCCAGCTGGACTATGCAGCATCTAGACCTGCATGCAGCTAGTTGTGAGACAAGCCTCGCTACCAAGCTATCCCGGCGCCTTGACCCAGTGACCTTGACCTATTTTGATACATATTAATGGAGTCTCAACTGCCTTGCCCCACCCCCACCCCCTGGCAGGTGTGACACTGTCTTCCGGGGAATTCTTGTCTTTTAACTACATGAACTCCCACTTCACAGCTTTTTCTTAACTTGCACTTTGTTTGGTTCAACTACCCTCCTTTGCACTTGTTTACCGAACCTCGTTTGAAGTCCTCCTCTGAGGTTAACCCTTGCCTTGCTGAATAAATTAAGATGCCATGCCCACTTCTAATTTCCAGCCAATCATATTACTTGATCCAGGTTTTTGGTAGAAATTCACATATTTAATGACAAACAGTGCAGATCTAGATAAGTTGGCTTCTTCAAAAGCCAAGAAGAAGCCAACTGGTTCTTGAACTGGATCAGTTATGGAATGATTTTTTATCATATTTCTGAATTAATTTTGGCAACAAAATAATCTACTTTTTTTCTCCGATGTTTTCCGGATACAGCTTTGTAGCTTTCCAACCAACACACACAGTCTTAACATATATGTCACATGTCCTATATAAGGCAGAACAAAATCTGTGTGTAAGTTCAAAGGATTGGTCCAGATGGACAAAATTACCGGATCAGACTCTTTTTGACCAGGTTTTATGTGTTATTGGGTCATGCTCACGGCTCATGGTGAGCTTCATGTATTGTTAGTGACCAATACCCTTTGTGCATTAAATGAAATCTCATCCTACACCCCTGTGCAAATTGACTTCAAACTTCATACGAAATATCGGGACAACATGCAGAACAAAAATCCAAGATGGTCGCCAGCCATCTTAAAAAATCCTAACCTGAACCGAAAGGCCAGCTGACTCCAAACATAGTAGAAAGTACTGGTGTTAAACTCAAAACTTGATTGGAAATATTGGGGGTAACTTGCAGATCAAAAATAGTTGAAATAATTCTGATCTGATATCCAAGTGGCTGCCACGGTGGCCATCTTGAAGATCTATTTTGAACTGAAAGGCTGCTTATTGACTCAAGGATCAGGGTGATGTGTAGATCAAAAATTACTACAGTTGTTCTGATCAGAAATCATGGCGTCCATCTTGAAAATCTATTTTGAACATCTTCTGAAAGGAAATACCAAAGGTCTTGAAACTTGATAGGAAATAACGGAGTGACTCTAAATCAAAATTAACTAAAATCATTCTGATCTGAAATCCAGTATAGCTTCTATGGCCATCTTGAAAATTTATTATGAACTTCTTCTGCTGAACAGAAAGAGCAATTGACCGAAAATTTATTTTGAACTTCTTCTGCTGAACAGAAAGAGCAATTGACTCGAAACTTAGTAGGAAGTAAATTTGGTTCTGATCTGAAATCCAAGATGGCCACCATGGAGGCTGTCTTGAAAATCAATTTTTAACTTCTCCTGAATGTATAGGCCAGTTTACTTGAAACTTGATAAGAAATATTGGGGTGACTTGTAGATCAAAAATAGCTAAATTGTTTTGATCTGAGACTGAATTCCAAGATGGCTGCCATCTTGAAAATTCATTTTGAACTTCTCATGAACTGAATGGCCAGTTAACACGTAACTTACGGTGCACAACACTTCGTCGAAAGACAGTTGGTCGACAGGTCACTTTGTTGACAGATGTTAGTCGAATGTCCATTTCGTCGAATAACCATTTGGTGCGACAAATGGTCGAAAGTTTGCACTAATTACTATCTTGCGAGGCAGTGAGACAAAGCTGTATCCGACGAGGGTCATTAAAGTAGTGAGCTGTGATAACTAAAACTGATGGTAAAAATCAGTTACAGTTATAATCTTATAATTGTATTGTTGTATTGAAAATAGAAAACGTGGTGATCAAGAATATTAGAGATGTGAAAATCGGGCTTGTAAAGGTCAGGTGGTAACGGACAAAATACAAATTTATAATGAAATTCTGATCATATTTATGGCCCTGACTGGGTAGCTACGGCTATACAGCAATCATTCAGCAGACTTTTCCATCCTTTGATGTGGAGTGTACATAACAGAGTTAAAGAAGATGATCTGCGCACAAACAACTCTCTGGAAGGATGGCATCGCAGAATGGGTATTATCGTGGCCAAAACCGAACGTTTACGAGTTTATTGATAAACTGAAAGGTGAACAGTCACACACTGATATGATTATTAATCAGCTAATTGCTGGACAGAGCCCAAAAACACCAAGGCGAAAGGTACACGCAGCTTACAAAAGACTGTCACACATTGTCAGTGAATATACTGAACGTCCAGTGCTAGAATTTTTGCAGGGTATAGCCATGAATATCAGATATTGACTTAAATTGAACGTCAGATGTAGAGTGTTGTGAATACAGTTTCATATAAATTGTACACTTTTGTAAGAACCCTCAAAAGTAAGCCTCGTTTTAGTTTTTATTCCTTAATTAACGGAAATGAAACTTCAGCTTTCGTTTTACAGGTAAGTTCATCTGATCAGACTTACAATTAACATTGTTGAAAAGTTTCGACTAAAATTCGACTAAGTAATGATTAGACAAAGTGTCGTATCGGCCATTTGTCCGAGTCGACCATATGTCATGTTGACTAAAACGTCTTTCGATCAACTGTCTTTCGACGAAGTGTCATACACCCATAATAATTAGGAAGTACATATCAGTGTGATTGTAGATCAAAAATAGCAAAAATCATTCCAGTTGGAAACCCAAGATAGCTGTCTTGAAAATCAATCTTGAACTTCCCTCCTAAATGGAGAGGTGACTTGAAACTTCATAAGAAACATTGGGGTGACTTGTAGATCCGAAAAAGCTTAAATTGTTCTGATCTGAAATCCAAGATGGCTGCCATGATGGCCATCTTGAAAATCTGTTTTGAACTTCTTCTCCTGAACCGAAAGGCCAACTGACTCGAAACTTAGTAGGCAGTATTAGGTTGATTTGTAGATAAAAAATTAAAATCATTCAGATCAGAAATCCAAGATGGCCAGCCAGCATGGCGGCCTTCTTGAAACTCTATTTTTTACTTCTTTTCTGAACCGAAAAGATTATTGACTTGACACTAATCAGGAAGATTGGTAGATCAAAAATAGCTAAAAAATAATCTGCTCTGAAATCGAAGATGGCTGCCACAGCATCTGGAAAATCTTTATTAAACTTCTTCTCCTGAACAGAAAGGCCAATTGACTCGAAACTTGAAAGGAAATATGGGGGTGACTTGCAGATCAAAGTTAACTAAAATTGTTCTGATCTGAAATCCAAGATGGCTGCCATGGTGACCAGTTTGAAAATGTATTTTGAACTTCTTCCCCTAAATGGAAAGGCCAATTGACTCGGAACTGGGTAGGAAGTATAGGGGTGAATGTTCGTCCTTGACCATCTGTCCGTGGTTCTGTCTGTACACTTGCTTTTGCCAAGTTTTACTTTGAAGTTTTTTGATTACTTATATCACTGTGCCTACTAATCAAAAACTTTTCATATTTGGTATGGGTGTACCTGGGAGGGTTCTCATTCATTCTATATCTATGAACCCCTAGGTCATGCCGTGGGGCAGAGCTAGAGGTCAAAATCTAGGACACCTTAATAAAGTAGTAAATTGCAGTGAGTTTATACAAACAACTTAAAAATAAAGAAGCAGGGATGTGATAATTCCGCGGAAATGCGGATTTCCGCAGATCGGAGGTCCGATATTGACAATCTTGTATTTTGTGCAAATCCGAGGAGTAAATTGGGGGTGGGTCGGGGGGGGGAGGTGAGGGGGGGTGATGATCTTACGGTTTTCACTTGTATTGATCTCATTCTCCCTTAAAATTCAATATTGTGACCTAATTTATTCAATATTAGGAACTTATATGTAAAAAGGATTTTAATCTGCATTTGAATTGGAGATTTGAGACTACGTATTTCATTTTACCGCGGAAGAAAAGAAAAAAGATTCTGTTCTATTCTACTTAAAACCGGACTTGTTAGATTATTCTCCCTCAGTGCCATGGAAAAAAACTGAACCCATCCGGACTTGGAATATTGGTTCTGTGTGACACCATGATTGACATCATAACAAATGTAGGTCACCTTGACCTATATTTCATGGTCCAGAGATTTTGCCTTATATCTTGAATGATGTATGAACACCAGTATTTGGGATTATGAATCAGTGTGATTCGACAGTTGACCTAAAAGTAAATGTAGGTCTCTGTGACCTATATTTTATGGTCCAGTGATTTTATGTTACATCTTGAAGACAATTTGATGTATGATGTATGAATACCATAATTTGGGATTCTGTGACCTATATTTCATAGCCTTGAGATTTTGTCTTATGTCTCCCACTATTTGATGCCTAAGTGTCATATTTACATGTAATGACACAGTGTGACCCAAACTTTGACCTAAAAGTGAATATACATTGTAAATCAGCATGACCTGTATTTCATGGTGTTGTGATTTTGCTTAATATGTTCTGGTAAATCATTTAATGGATTAACATCATAGTTGGTATAATGGATCGATGTGACCATCAGATTGACCACTCACGTATATGTAGGTCAGTGACCTATTTTTATGTTGTTCTTGGGATGAAGATCAGTGTCACTCAGAGACTGACCTTGTAAACTATATTTGGTCAGTGATCTATATTTCATGGTCCATTGACTTTGCCTTATACCATTGTCATTTACTTATTTTATAATTAAAAAATGATGCATGGCGGGGTAATCATTATCCTCTGGGCACTTGCTCTAGTTCAAATTCAGCAAAGAAAAGTAAAAAATGTTTTCTTGGGCAGAATTTCAAAAAAAAAAAAAAAATCTCCTTACTATAGAAATTGCATAGGTCAGACATATTTTTGGCTATAATTTAATTTTAGAGTACATAGTTGAGAAAAAAAAAACACAGAAACAGAAAAGACAAATGGTTTCTGATAAGATACGGTCAATCAGAACAAAATATTTTCATTTAAAAGAAAACATCAAGAAAAAAAACAACAAAAAAATAAAAACGTCATTCCGAGAGATGTCAAAAGGACAGTACCAGAGAACTGAGCCTGCCCAGGAAAGTGTTAAGTTAACTGACCAGCTCAACACAGGGCTTCCGTTAAGCGGACGTACGACGTATATTACGCCCTGAGATTGCCACCGGACCTCCAAATTGAACTTCAAAGACGTACCGCGGACTTCCGAAATTTCTTTTGTCCGTCCGAAATCAATACCCGAGACGTCCAAAAATTGTCAAAAGGCCCGCCCACTTTTAACCAGTTGTATGATGTTTGCCCCGCCTACCTACCGGAAATTCGCTACCTGTGTTGACTGAGCTTCAAGGACGTCCCACTTTCCGCTTGTGGGAGTTTTATTGACAGCCGTGTCGCGGCACCCTTTTGATGGCTGCGTGATCACTGCGTGTATTTGTCACGCGTGCTGAGTTGATTAATTGATGTTTTTATAATTAAATTTTCTACTGCGATCCCGAAAATATTCGCTGAAATTATATGAAGTCATTATTATTTTTTAATATTCACGTCTTAAAATCTTAAATTGTTATTTTGCTAAGAACGTGTGTCGTCTGCAACACTTCCGGGAATTGCCGAGTGAAATTCTATAAATAAATAAATAACAATTATGCGCAGAATGCAAATTGAAATCTATTCGAATTTAGAAGGACAACAAAAGCAATTTTTCAAATGAAAAGAAAACATATTTTTCGTCAAAATGTTCGGAAAACCCGTTTCTAAATGCGTTGCCTTGTTCCGGTTGCGCTGTTTACCAGCGCGGAAAAGACACAAAGTAAGTCTAAATATAGGCGATTTGCGATGGTTTTGCTCGCTTTTTTCCGCAAACGAACGTTTTGCTGTTGGTATTTCATTGAGAGCTGCCTTCAATTTGTTTGTTGTTGCACGAGTCGGCGCCGTTTTCCTGCAATTTTTGTGAAGTAAGCAACTCGTTCGCTCTTGTGTCTGCTTCAATTCGAACAAATATTTCATTAAATACATTTCTGCAAAATAATTTCAGCATAGTTTATTTTTAAGAAAACATGTTTTGGGTGTTTTCTCTCATGTATTTTCTTTTCTTTTTTCTTTCTCTGGGCTTTGAAACGAATGCGAAGTTGTACCAATGTTGATGCTTTCGCTAAGGTCCGACATACAAGTACAGGCTTTCCAAAAAGATGCGATCGAACTTTAATAAGCGATAAGGACATTTTTAAAACACATCTAAGAGAAGCATATATCATGATGATTCTGTGTGACACTGAAATAAGAACCTATGTTCTACTAAAGAATGGGCAGACTGCCGCAGCACAGAAAAAAAAGTGGGACTTCCTAGATTTTCCTGTGGGACTTCCAAATTTGAGGGGTAGGAAGTCTGGGACTTCCTGAGTCTGGAAGTTAATGGAAGCCCTGTCGACATGACCATAACAGTTTGACTGGGCCATAAAACCAGTTCAGGCTGTGTGTAAAAAAATACTATGCAGGGTGAAAAACAATGCTGTGCAGTTTGTGTACACCACAATGCATTTATTATGATGAAAAATTTTTAGTCTCCAAGTATTGAGCATAGCTACAGATAAGGTGCATTTTTCAACGGAAAAGTTACGATATTTTTCTTATTTCTCCACAAAAGCATATGCTGTGGTACACTTTAGAAGCACCTCAATGAGCGCTTCTAATGAGTACCCACAACATACGTTTTTCATGGTGAAATAAGAAAACTATGTAAATATCCCCTCTTATCTGGAGCTACATGTATGATTGAGGTTGGTGTATTTTATCTGTGAGGTCCTTGATCAGTATTGTCACCTGGATTGACATATTTCCTTTATTGATCTTTTAAATGTCTTCTTCTGCCTGTTATCACTGGGTGGGTCAGGAGTGTTTGACAGTGATTGTTGTTATGGCTAATTTGTAGTTTCAATAGTGATAAATTCTGGCATTGATACAATGTACCTCAGGGCACTAGATAGGGGAAGACTTGAGTTTTTTTAGCACATGGTAAAATTTTCAGCAGATGACATTTTGAAATATTTTTCCTATTATTCTGAGGAAATAGGATTTGAGATTTCGTGAATTGAAGACAATTTGCTTGAAATGTCAAATTAAGCTTCCTTGGAAAATAGGAAAAATATCACCAATTTGTCATCTGTATTAGCTGAATTAGCCCAGAGAGTGGTTATGGTTAAGGACAAGGGATGCAAGTAGATTCCATTTTTATCAACCTTTTATAGGAATAATGGAGGGTGCTTGGTTTAGGATCATGTCACAGGTTTAACCATTAAAGCGCCAATCACAACTGCAGCAGACAACAATTTTTTTATTTATTTTTTTTTTTCATTTTTCAGAAAAAACAAGTCTTGACATTCCACTTGAATCGTCTGCTTGGCAGACGATTTACATGAAATGTCAAGACTTGTTTTCTCTGAAAAATAAAAAGAATTTTAGAATGTGTTCTCTGCTACAAATTTTGCTTGGCGCTTCAAGGGTTAAATCCAGCTAGAGGCAGGATTTCTTCTCCCATTCAAAGCATGCATATGGCTGAGTTGTTAGAGTTCCCATCTTCAGATCTGGAGGTCCTGGGTTGGAGGTGGTTTATTCAACTCATGACTCTTATTGCGCTTCATTGCAGGGAGCCTTACATTATCACCCCTTCTTCCTGTCAGTATAACTTACAGTGTACAGGTAAATATGGTAAATGTCCTAAAATTTCATACACCAAAGCACCTGACAAAATGGCATATGCAAACAGTGTAGACCCAGATCAGACTGCTCCTGAAGGAGCAGTCTGATCAGGGTGTACACTGTTTGCCATTCTACCAAGTATTTTAAGAAACAACTGCACAAAAAGCAAACTTTAGGCCAAAAAATTATGGTATTAAGTGTTCGAAATTTTAGAACATTTACCGTATAGACTGAGGTAAATCATGTTGAAAGAGATGTCAAGCACCAAATCATCGTCATCATCATTCTTCTCCCATTCAGGTATTCTGTAGTAATTAAAAAATTTACTGTAATAACTGTAAGTACGGGGCCTGCGGGCCTGAGAAGACAGTGCAGACCAAGATCAGAAACCCCATAATGTGGCATCTGATCAGGGTCTGTATTGTTTGCCACTCAGTCCATTTTTAAGCAGATCAACAGGTATTATTGGACTTGTTAAAATTTTAAGAAAATATGGTAAGGAGTTTAGGTGTCCCATCATTTAGGGTTGATATGGTAGTTTATTTTCCCTTTACATGTTTAGCAACACTTCAGTGAAATTTATAAGCAAAAAATGCAGACACTTCCAAATGTATTCACAGTGTGGGGGAATCCAGGTGACCAAATGACTAGGTGCACAGAGTTTGTTACTATTTTCAGCTCCGCATCAGGTAGGATTTTTAGCTCACCTGAGCTCTGCTCAGGATGAGCTATTGTGATCACTTTTCGTCCGTCGTCCGTCCGTCCGTCCGTCCGTCCGTCCGTGCGTCCGTCCGTCCGTGCGTCCGTCCGTTAACATTTTCAAACGACTTCTCCTCTGAAACCGCTGAGCCAATTTTGCTCAAATTTCATATGGAGCCTCCTTAGGGTGGGGGAACGAAAAATTGCTAAAATGGTCGCGGTCCGTTGACCAAGATGGCCGCCACGCCCATATATGGTAAAAACCTTTAAAAATCTTCTTCTCCAGAACCGAGAATGCCTTGGGGCTGAACCTTTGCAGGAATCATCGGGGACGGGAGGTCTACCAAAATTGCTAAAAGAATTGTCGTACGTTGACGTTTGACCTTTTTACGGCAAGGTCAAGTTTGCTTCCCTATGCATTTGTATGGGAAAAACCTTTAAAAATCTTCTTCTCCAAAACCGAGCATGCCTTATGGCTGAATCTTTGCATATATCTTTGGGAACAGGAGAGCTACCAAAATTGCTAAAATAATGGTCGTACATTGACATTTGACCTTTTTACGTTAAGGTCAATTTTGCTTCCTTATGCATTTGTATGGGAAAAATGACCAGAATTTCAAACAACTTCTCCTCTGGAGCCTCTGGGCCAATTTCGCTCAAATTTCATATGGAGCCTCCTTAGGGTGGGGGAACAAAAAATTGCTAAAATGGTCACGGTCCGTTGACCAAGATGGCCGCCACGCCCATATATGGTAAAAACCTTTAAAAATCTTCTCCTTCAGAACCGAGAATGCCTTTGGGCTGAACCTTGGCAGGAATCATCGAGGACGGGAGGTCTACCAACGTTGCTAAAAGAATTGTCGTACATTGACGTTTGACCTTTTTACGGCAAGGTCAAGTTTGCTTCCCTGTGCATTTGTATGGGAAAAACCTTTAAAAATCTTCTTCTCCAAAACTGAGCATGCCTTATGGCTGAATCTTTGCATATATCTTCGGGAACAAGAGGGCTACCAAAATTGCTAAAATAATGGTCGTACATTGACATTTGACCTTTTTACGTTAAGGTCAATTTTGCTTCCTTATGCATTTGTATGGGAAAAATGTTCAGAATTTCAAACAACTTCTTCTCTGGAGCCTCTGGGCCAATTTTGCTCAAATTTCATATGGAGCCTCCTTAGGTAGGGGGAACAAAAGATTGCTAAAATGGTCACGGTTCATTGACCAAGATGGGCGCCATGCCCATATATGGTAAAAACCTTTATAAATCTTCTTCTCTAGAACAGAGGATGCTTTGGGGCTGAATATTTGCATAAATCATCGGGGACAGGGGGTCTACCAAAGTTGCTAAAATAATGGTCATACATTGACATTTGACCTTTTTACGGCAAGGTCAAGTTGCTTCCTTATGCATTTGCATGGGAAAAAACATTTAAAAATCTTATTCTCCAAAACAGAGGATGGCTTGTGGCTGAATCTTTGCATATATCATCTGGAACGGGCGGTCTACCAAAGTTGCTAAAATAATTGTCATACATTGACATTTAACCTTTTTACGGCGAGGTCAAGTTTGCTTCTGTATGCATTTGTATGGGCGCCATACATTTGTATGGAAAAAATGTTGATAATTTCAAATGGCTTTTCCTCTGAAGCCTCCGGGCCAGTGTTGCTCAAATTTCATGCGGAGCCTCCGTGGGCAGGAGAACGAAAGATTGCTAAAATGGGTATGGTCCATTGATCAAAATGGCTGCCATGCCAATATATGGTAAAAACCTTTAAAAATCTTCTTCTCCATAACCAAATAAGCCCTGGGTCCTAATCTTTGCACAAATTATAGGGGACAGGAGATCTACCAAAATTGCTCAAATGATGGTTTATGTTGACATTTGACCTTTTTACCTCCAAGGTCAAATTTGCTTCCCTATTTGTGTGGGCCATATACATTTATATTGAAAGTATCGAAGTGACTTGTAGATCAACAGTAGTTAAAATTGTTCTGATTGGAAATCTAAGATGGCCATCATCTGGTTTATATTTATAATATGTCCCTGTCACTGTGCTGTTTACATGTATAAAATCACGATTCTTCAGAAACCACTTAGCCAATTTCCACCAAATTTCACATTGATCCTTCTGTTGAAGTCTGATTGATAGTTTATTAATGATCATGCTCCATTGACTGTCAGGCCCATATATTCTTCTTCAAAACTAAGAACTGCTCAAATGATGATATTTTCATTAGTTGCGATGATAGGATTGGATAAATGTTGCATAACATCTGCATGTCTGCAGTGGCTATGTCACTCAGGTGAGCGAATCGTGGCCCGTGGGCCTCTTGTTTAGAATATCAGGATTTATACCTGATGGAATTTTGTTCAAATAAAATGCAGAGTACGCGGAAAATCAAGCTCTTCCTGGTGTTGTAAGCGCTATTCTGCAGTCTGGTCTGATTCTCAAGAACATTCGGAGAATATTTTCATCAAAATTCATGTACATTGTCCCAGTGGCCCAGATTGACAGCAAAAACATTCTTCGAATGTTCTCAAGAATTAGACCAGATCGCACAATAATGCTTACACCACCAGAAAGAGCTTGATTTTCCGCATACTCTGCGCTTTATTTGAACAAATTCCATTGGTTTGAATAGAGATATTCTAAAAAAATCCTTCCTTATGCGGAGCTAAACATAGTAACAAACTTTGTGTACCTAGTCATTTGGTCATGTGGATTCCCCACACTGATCCAGTGCCTCAAAACAAGTATGTGAAATGTCCTAAAATTTCTAACACTTTATTCCATACCTCTTTTTGGCCTAAATTTTATTTTTTTATGCAGCCATTTCTTAAAATACTTAGTGGACAAGGCAAACAGTGTAGACCCTGATCAGACTGCTCCTTCAGGAGCAGTCTGATCTGGGTCTGCACTGTTTGCATATGGTAGTTTGTCAGTATTTTTGTGTACAAAATTTTTGGATATTTACTGTAATTTATTTCAGGTGTTTTCAAAGTATGCCAGGTGTGTCGAGAGATATGAATGGTTACAGAGACTTTGAGCACGGGCATCTCAGAACCAGTTCTTATGCAAAGTAAGTCACCTCTTGTGTATTTTCTATCAAATCCAGAGGACTTAAGTAGGATTATTTGATGATAATTTAGGGATAATTTTCTCCAGATCTCCATAAAAACATATGTTGTTGGTGAGGCGCTTCTAATGAGTATCCACGTTTTTATGAAGAAATAAAAATTATCCCACAATTATCACCAAATACTCATCCTTTACAAGTCCTCTGAAATCTTGTAAGTTCCAGATAATTGAGGTATCTAGATATAAATTTTTTTTTTTCTTATTTCTCCACAAAAACATATATGTTGTTCCCTTGTGGGTGGGTGTTCTCACTGGAAGTGCTCAGTGAGGCTAGTACCCACAACATAAGTTTTTGTGGAGAAATAAGAAAAGGTGCCTTACTCGGAGCTGTGCAAATGCAATATTTATTTTAAGTATTAAGACAGAACTGTGTGAGGGAACAGTGAAGAACTGGAAGAAGACCTTAAGGAACAGCTTGTGTAAGATCCTCATGAATAGATTTTCTTTGGCCATTCTCTCTCTTCCAGTGATTCAAGGAGGGCAGTTGTCAGTTTCTGGTGAAAGAATGTGCACAAGTACTGGTTAACTGCTTGGAGGACTAAGCCTGTCCAGGAAAAGTGCGGTTAGGTAAACTTGCTGGCTTAACATGACCTTAATAGTGTTGACTGGGTCATTAAATGCTAAACCATCCAACATGGTTTGCTATATGGCCAGCCGTTTTAGACACTTTACCTAAGTCGCCAAACGTATTTGTTAAAATCTAGGGAAATTAGGGTGATTACAAGGTCATTACTTTTTTAAAGCACCAAAATGTATTGTGTATACTCACTGGAATTTTCTCCTGAAGAACTTTCAATAAGTATATACAAAATAACGTAAAAAGTGAAAAAAAAAAATGTTCTAAATTTTCACCTTATCATAGTTACAGATAAAAGGAGTTATCAGTAAACAGTTATTTCTTCATAGAAGCATATGTTGTGGGTACTCATTAGAAGTGCCTCATCAACTATGTTTATGTGTTGAGGTTTTACGGCCCAGTCAACCCAATGGGGTCATGGCGAGCGCGGTCAATTTACCAAACCACAGGTTTACTGGGCAGGCTTAGTCCTCTAAGCGGTTAACCAGTATTGTGCACATTCTTTTGCCAGAAACTGACAACTGCCCTTCTTGAATCAGCGGAAGGGAGAGATTGACCGTAGAAAATATTTCATGATCAATCTCTACAAAAGAATGTTGCGGACCTCGGCAGGGGTTGAACCCGCGACCTCCTGGTCTTCAGTCGCACGGCGCATCCAATTGAGCTATGTTATCATGCTGAAATGAGAAAATATCAATATTTTTTTTTGAGGAAAAAATGTGCCTTAACTGGAGCTTTGCCTCATTTATCCCCTTAAGTTATCCACAACAAATGTTTTCAGGGAGAAGTAAGAAACAGAAATATGCATCAGCATTTTGTTTTCTGAAATAACAAGCTTATTGCTGCCCTTTGGCAATAATACAATTTGTACAGTAAAACAAATATATACCATATTTAACCCTAAATATTGAAATACCTAAACACCTTAACATATCTGCCAAAAAAGTTTTAACCCTTGTCATGGTGAATGAATTAAGTTGCCACACCCACTTCTAATTTGCAGCCAGATGACTTGATCTGGGTTTTTGATAGAAATCCACATAATTAATGAAAAACAGTGCAGATCCAGATCTGGATCTACACTGTTTGCAAAGACAGGGCATATCGTGTTCAGCAAGAGAAAGGTTAAGAAGTTTCTTAGGCAGTAATACAACTGTACAATAATAATTATACCCTATTTACACTAAATATTAAAAACCGTAACTTCTTACCACACTTGTCCTAAACTTTTAACAAGTCCATTTACAGTAACCATTGACGTGTCTAGAAACTGCTGGATGGATGGCAAACATATTTACATGATTCCCCTGCACTCCACCATCCCCTCCCCCTCCAACACACACACACCACACACACCACACACACCACACACACACACACACACACACATATAGCCTCTCTTATATCTGGACATCACAAAAAAATACCTATATAATTTTGACCCTCTTCAACCCCAGTTTTATATAGTAAAACTGGGGTTTACAGGGGTATACATTATTTTTCTTATTTCTGCTTATGAACATAGATTGTGGGTACTCATTAGAACTGCCTTGGTGAGGCAGTTCTAACGAGTACTTACAATCTATGTTTTAAGCAGAAATGTGAAAAATATCAGAATTTTTATCTGAAAATTTTCAGTTTTTGGTGGTGAAATTTTCAATATATTTGAATTGGCATGTTTTCGTAATGAGTTATATGTTTATCTTGATACACTACTGTGTTTTTATGAAGAAATGAAGCAAGTACAGTCGACTATCGCTATCTCTAACTCGTTTATCTCGAATAACCGCTTATCTGGAAGTGAAAATCTGGTCCCTGCCTTAACATGACAATCTAACAACAGGTAAAAAATATTGTGGAAAAGAGGAGAAATTGCTCCTAAGGAGCATTTTCTCCTCTTTTCCACAATATTTTCAATATCTCTAATTTCAAGAGTCCAATTACATATATATAAATATTAAATGTGGTTTATAGGATTATTTTTTCCTCAATTCTGCAAATCTGATATGTCGAGGTACGGATATCTCGAAGTATTTCAGAGAGTCCCTTGGAATTCGAGATAACGAGAGTCGACTGTATTTACATAGCTCGAGCTAAGGGACATTCTGGAACCAAAAGTATTGATATTGTTCTTATTCTTCCACAAAAACATAGGCTGTGGGTAGTCATTAGAAGTTCCTCGGTCAGGCACCCGTAATGAGCAGCACAGCATAAGTTTTCATGGAGAAATAAGAAAAATATTTATGTGATACCCTTGGCTTATCTAGAGCTGTGTTTTGTATCTGTCAAACCCTTTCATCTGCAGCTTTAAATATTTATTTGTTTTGTTACATCAAACAATGTAGCTGAAACCATTCACCTGTTCTTAGGTCGGATATGTAAGGTTACTACTGGTTAAATCAGTGTCCAGTCTTCCTTGGACATCATGTTAGCCTCAGGTTACTGTTGTCTCAGCCTAAAGTATCATAGCTCTAGACAAGAAGGAGTATCAGGCGAATATTTTTCTTATTTCTCCATGAAAACATATGTTGTGGGTACTCATTAGAAGTGCCTCATTGAGGCACTTCTAATGAGTACCCATAACATATGTTTTCATGGAGAAATAAGAAAAATACCAACAGTTTTTGTTGAGAAAAGTGTCTAGAGTTATGAAGTACATACATGTATACTCGTGTATGAAAGCTACATATATTTTAACAGGCCATAAAGATTCTTTGAAGTTTGTTTATTCTTCTGTACTTGTGATAGGCAATCCAGTACTTTGTGAACAGTTATGCCTACTTTGTTTATCATGCTGGGTAAATATTTCAGTAGACAGTATTTTGAAATAATTTTATTTTCCCCAGAAATGCAATTGCATTTTATGCAAATTGACAGTTTGCATCAAATATCAAAGCCTATTTTCTGGAAAAAATAACAAAAATATCAGTTTGACATCAACTGAATTTACCTGTCAAAACACCATTCAATATTTTAGTAGATACCATTTAGACCTATTAAGTTTGTACATGGCGGGCGGGCATTGGGTGTCATCCCAGGTTTACCTTTCGGTAAACTTTTTTTTTCAAAGTTATCTGTTACCTTTATTCTTCAGTGGATTGCTTTCATATTTAGTAGAGATGAAGAGGAGGACCAGTAGGCATGTCACTTGCAAGAGAGACAACTCTCACTTTCTTCTTTATGCACTTATCCCCTGACATCTGAGGTTTACTTTTTCTTGTTTATTAGCAAATATGGTTTGACATTTCATGTGAATTGTCTGCTGATGTTTTATTGGAAAAAATCATTTAATGCTTAGCACTCTGGGTAAAATTTTCAGCAGACGACATTTTGAAATATTTTTCTTATTTTTCCCAGAAAACAGGATTTGACATTTCATGCAAATTGTCTCCTAAGGAGACAATTTGCATGAAATGTCAAATCCTGTTTTCTGGGAAAAATAAGAAAAATAACATCATTTTGTCGTCTGCTAAAAATGCCCAGAGAGTGGTAAAGGTTAAAGTGTTATCTGCTGCATTTGTGACTTGGACTTGTATGTACAGTTTGATATCCACAAGGTTATCTGTACTTTTGCTATGGAATATGATCCTTTCTCTAATCATTATAACCCTAAGTAACTGAGCAAACCATGTAGACCCAGATCAGATGCCACAGAATGTGTCTGATTAAGGTCTTCACTGCCTGTCACTCATCCTATAGTTAAATTAGACACGTCAACAGGTAGTCAAATTTTAGGATAAGTATGTTAAGTACATGTAATTACGCTGTCCAAAGGTAAACTCCATCCATTAATGGCCAATATTTTTCTTTCAAAATAGATATTGTCCTAAATTATAACAAAAATGGTCTACTCACCAGGAGCTGTGTGTGACAAAATATTGCTGGTGAAATATTCAGGGCCTAGTTGTTCAAAGCATTGCTAGCTTAACGAGCTTGTTAGTGGTCAAAATATTAATTGCTTTAGTGAGTACAATATCGAATTCACATGTATTTTTGCTGAAAAAATGTGAGTAGCAATGTGAGTAGCAAAAGCTACTCGCATTTTTTCAGCAAAAATATTAGGGTATATGCCATATTTCGTGATCAAAGTTTTAATGATACATTAACTAACAGTATTGTTAGTTTTGAACAACTGGACCCAGAATGTCAATGACCCATTTTAGAACATGTACTTTGTATTGTAAAGTATACACTGTAGTAAAACACCCACCCCTAGGGGACAATAATTACTCATATAAAAAAGTTTTAAGACCATAGTCATTAGTGTGCAAAATAACATTTGTTAATTTTATATTGTCTGAAGTTTCTTTGCTGTAGTAATTGTCATAAAATTTCATTCACCAACCTTTCTGATGAAATGAATATGCAAACAATATAAATCCAGATCAGACGGCTCCTGAGGGAGTCACCTGATGAAGGTCTACACTATTTACCTTGCCATCAAATATTTTGTGAAATAAATGCATAAAATGGCAAAAAAAAAAAAAAAAAAGAAAAGAAAATGATGAAGTATGGAATACAGTATTCAAAATGTGTGG